>OY992853.1:9998902-11452952 GCA_963921415.1 Pyrausta despicata
CGGACATATGAATAAAACTCGAATCGTAGACAAAGGAATGGTGATCTGTCAAAGACAATCTTCACGCTTGGTCTAGGGGATAGTTGAAAAATTTGACGTGGATATAATCGCGGTGACGTTTCGGTGAATTTGATCATACTATTAAAGATAACATTTGAGGGATGCGATGCGATAGGTACACTTTATTTTTTCTGTATGATTTATATCAAGATTAAATTCTAAAAATTGTGATCTGCGCCGTAGGTCAATTTTCACGTTTGCACGAGTATAATCACCGGCTATGGCTAATTCAGTCGTTATTATACAGTGCCAATGTCATTTTCCGTTCTTAATGTGAATCTAATAGTCTTTGACTAAACGGTAGGTAACTTAATTTTCATAATTCAAAATACTTACCAATACTACAGTAGAAAATGTTGCAAAAATAAACTTGCACTAAAAGGTTTTATAAAGCAACATCATTGTTTAGGTCCTCGCCTTACCCTTTGAGCCCGTAATACTAGAAGTGTCAATCCAAATATGCCTTGTACTACCATAAAATTGCTAGGAAAAATGTAACTCTTATTTTTTCTCAAATGCGACTTTATCACTCGTGATATTAAATTGTGCCGCCTCTATTCTTCTCTTGCCTTTGACAAAAACCTATTTAAGTTTGTTTTTAAAAGGATTTTTAAATATTCTTTAGAAATAAATCTGCGAACTCAAGTGATTTAAATGGGACAAGGCGCTTTAGAAAAAGCATTGTGGAAAGTTCAAACCTCATTTTAATATTAGACCAAAATGCGGAAGGCGATTGTTTGTGACTTGTGATAGATACTGGGGAACTATTAAAATTAAACAGCTAATTCTATGTTGCACAACATTAATCCGTTTTCCTATATGTCTTATAGGTATAACCATAAGGCATCTATTAAGGACGCCGAGTTCATTTTATTATTTAAAAAAAACTGCCCATAAAAAATGGGTCCACGTAATTGTCTAGTTTCTATGGAATCCATTAGCTTTTTTCTATCAAATTACAAAAAACAGGTGGGTCGATTTTTCTGACGACAAGTGCATATATTTTCTCGATTTTCATCGAAATCGTACTTTAAGAACATTGCAAAAATATCGAGAGCTGCAAAAAACATAATAGGCCCTCGGACCGACAGTGAGGCTTTTCAGAATCAGAATTTTTATTGCAAGTCAAAACTACTATTTTCACTTACCTACTTTTCTTTTAAATTTTCGGATTTGGCCAGCGCGTTAATGCTTGTAAGAGTGACAGGGACTGCTATAAAACTACAGCCGAATCTACGGACATCAGTTTAGAGAGTAGAGGTTGCTTTTTCCGTGAATATCGTCCGGTAAAACGCCCACCAACTAAATAATCTGGACATGCGCGTGGATGTAATCCTGACATGCAATCTCCGGGACCATCAATCAGAGGGGAAGGATTCACGGTAGACAAGCCTTGCTGACTTTTAAATTCCGAAGATACGAGTGCGTGGGTATGTAGATTTAATAGTAAAATGTTAGTTACCAAATACTTAAATCGCTTACTCGATTCATTTCAATGAATTTCAAGGGATGTGTGCACATTAGTCATTATACAAAGTTAGGTACGCATGAACGCAATGTAAATTCTACAAAACAACACTGTTCTAAATTGAAACAATCTGTTCAAAAACAAAATTGAAAATCATTACATATAACAGTAGCAAATTAAACTATCGTATCAGTTACACGCACCGCACTCATTTACTTTAGTCGTTAACTTCAAAAATTGAGTTTTATTTGGCGTTACTTCTTACCGCTTGCCAAATTACCCATGTCGAGACCCTATGGCCCAAAAACTAAGAGACAATCTATTAATTTATTTTTAATAAGCAAGATAAAGGTAGATAGTACAAACGCAATCCACATACCTACTACAAAAAAATCGGCTATTGCAAATAAACTGTAACAATAATCCTTTAACGCAAATTAGTGGTATATTTTCAGCTAGTTACTATGAAAACAACCGTATTTGAAAACCATTATAACAGTAGCAAATTAAACCAACGTATCATTTACACTCACCGCAGTCACGAACTTCGGTGAGCGCGTATAGAGCCGTCTGCAGCCGTTCCGACCGCACTGCAAATACAAACACAAATTTTAATCGAGCCTTTCGCAAATACAGTGGCCGTCAAAGGTGAGAATCATTTTATTAATACGACTTAACGTTATTGACTTTCGACCCTTAATTTGCATGACATTTTAAAGCGTTTTATCTTTCAATTCATATTGATCGATTCAAAAAGTAATTTTTGAGTTTGTTTTGGCTTTTTGTCTCACCACTTGCCAAATGCCTGTGTTATCTCGAGGCGTTTTAATAGGGCCCAAAAAATAAGAGACAATCCATCAATTTATTTGTAATAAGCAAGATAAAGATAGATAGTACCATCGCAATACAAATCCTACAAACCAATCCGCCGTTCCAAATAAACTGTAACAATAATCCTTTAACGCAAACTAGTGGTATATTTAGCTAGGTACTATGAAAACAGCCGTATTTGAAAACCATTATAACTGTAGCAAATTAAACCATCGTAGCATTTACACGCACCGCAGTCACGAACTTCGGTGAGCGCGTATACAGCCGTCTGCAGCCGTTCCGACCGCACAGCAAATACAAACACAAATTTTAATCGAGCCTTTCGCAAATACAGTGGCCGTCAAAAGTGAATAGCTACTACTGGAAATGCCAATTTGTTTTGCTGAAACTATTGACGTTGGATTTAAAAAATAAAGATTTAGTTTGTGTGTAGTCTTACTAATTTTAATAAACGCGAAAGTGTGGGTGTATAGATGTTTGCTACTCTTTAACGAAAAAACTACTGTATGGATTTTAATGAAATTTTGCTTAAATAAAGCTTATACATAGTAATAGCACACTGGCTAGTATTTTTAAAAAAATATGAAGACAAAGCGTTACCAGGCGGACGAAATCGCGCACGGCCACTAGTAATGCATATTACTTATTTAATTAATGAAAGTTGTCTTGAAGAGATCGCTCATGGCGATAAGACCACCTACATTGTACATCTTTCTGTGCTTGTTATTTTTTGTATTTTTTAGTGATGTACCAGATCGTTGAAAAACGTATATCCGCGGATACGGATCCGAATAGGGATTACCTATAATACGAGTATTATAGCATTTCATTAAATCAATTGAAAATTAAAAAGTCAAGCGATCAGTAAAACATCCACGAGAAAAGTAACGGATAAGGAAACGGATACGAATCTTTATTTTCTGTCAGATATCTGCGCGGATACAGATAATCGGAACATCATTTTTTTTGTTATTGAGAGTTATCTAATCTAAGCTATGGTAAGGTAATCTACTTTTAGTCAATAATGACTGAAAGAACTTATATGGACCACTTTTTAAAATTCTTTAAGTTGAGCCTTCCATATTGTGTTTTCACCCTTTCTGCCTTGTCTGAAATGCTAGTTCGACCTATTTCATGCAGATGTTATTTCAAAGACGATACATTTACTGGTGTAAATATTAAATGAAGGAAAGGTAATTGATTTAACAATTAAAAGTTAGAAAAAATTGTTTATTCTAAATTGCAGCTTTCAAGGCATATTTAATTACTCATATTTCGTACCACCCGAATCAAATTCTTTCATAATTATACTAATTGTGCATTTATATTACACAGGTGCTTTAGCCCCAAGCTTAACGGGAAATCAACAAAACTGCCGTAAATATTATAACCGAACAAGTTCAAGTGCGACTTTTGGGTGTTTTTATTTGTGTGGTTGTATGTACCTAGTTAATATTTTAATTTTTTGCATGCCAGTGTATTTTATTTAAGTTTTCTTTACTCGCCTTCAATTATGTTTTCATATGATCAGAAATGAATTTGGCATTCACTGCGATCCGCGGAGTAATACACGCTCCAAGATTCTTGATAGCCGTCTTACTCTGTGAATGACTAGCATTAATAACGAATATTAGAGATAGAGAGGACGATATTTCCCGGCCATACCTCCGCTCGTTACGGGTATTTTGGTCGAAATTAATATGGATCGTTAATCAAATGCCCTCTAAGCGAGGTACGGGGAGCGCTCAGGATAATTATGTTTTTTGATGATTTACAAGATATTGGCGTCTGCTCCATCGAGTTTTGATGTCCGCCGCACATGGGTGGTGTAATTTTATGTTTATTGAAAGACATACCTTGATGCTATAAACCTCTTTGAAATACTCGTTTGTCTTCTAAATAAATGATACATAGCAGTGACACGTATCTATTTATGGCTAATGTGACGGTGTCAGGTTATGCGTTACTCTGATATGTATACTAAGGTTAGCTACAGATTAAAGTAAATATGTATATACCTAGCAGGCACTTAGGAAATCAGCAATTACGATACCACCAACAGCCAGACTCATAGAAACATGCTTTTTTTGCACGGTGCAGGAATGAAACGCGTTTGTGTCAAGCATGGCGTTACTTAACAAGCTTCTAGTTACCTAGTCAGTCAATTGCATAATTCACATTAAAATAAAGGCAAGGTGCTGACGAAGCACTCATTCCGGGAACTTGTGAATACATGTAAAACTGAATTTAGCTGCCTACGTATGCACTTTATATGAACTCAGAGTGTGTTGGTAGTATGCATGTGTTAGGGAATTCGCGGAGCCTCTCGTGATGCATATTATACAGCGTATGAGATTCAAATGCATAATAAAATGTTAAGTACGCTACGTAAGATGCACTTGGTGCTTTGCTCAGATACAGAATAGACATGAGCAGTACGGAAGCGTAGAACGAATTCTCGAAATGACACTCGCACGAACGTAACACAAGGGTGCGGTATTGGTAGTATTGGTACCTCGTTACCACGATTCAGGCCTTGTCGAGACGTGCAACTGTGTTTTTTAAATATTTTTTTACAAATCAAGCCATTTGTAACGATAAGAGAGGGGCCGCCTGCCGCAAGTATTTAACATACTACTAGTTTTGCCCCAGCCACAAATGTTAACAAGCTCTTGAATATTTATTTTGAGCAATTGTTCTTTTCTTCCGTACTGCCTTAGCTTATAGCTTTACTGTAGTATAGATAAGATTACAACGCGGATTACTATCTAGTCGATACTTAGAGAGAAATAAGAATCTTTGTGCATTTTGAATTAGGATTCTACTCTAGTACCTAATTCCCGTTAGTTAACTTAGGCGGAAATTTTCCGGCTACTTTGTTTGTCTTTGATCTTATTCGTGTATGTTACTAGATTTATTGTTAAATGTTTTAGCATCGTTTTTGATGGTTGCCTTAGATCTGTCTTACTTACTGTATAAATACTGGTGTAAACACTTTTAAGTTGAGATATATTTATTTATTATTTAATTTGGTTACATGCAAAAGATACATATAAAAAGGTTTCCAAAAATATGAGGTCTGTAAAAACGTATAAAAACATACATCTAGTTCTTCAAAGTCATAAATGTCAAAAAAATAATACAAAAACGGTCTTTAAACACTCAATAGATTCTTATTGAAGGAGAGACGTTGCATAGTTAACTGAATTTTAGATTGTTTGACATTTAAGACTTTCAAGAACTAGATGTGCAATATACGTTGAAAAAAGGAGTGCAAGGCACAGTTGTATTCAGATTATGTACCTGCTTCTGTTTTTATTTAAAACACAAGAGCTAGATACGTGACTCTTAAAACGTTGGAATGCAACAAAAATCACTCTACCACGGTATCGAGAATGCTCGATATTTCTCCGTCTATACAAAATCACAAAGGCTGTTACAATTTGTATGGGGAAGTATGCACTGTACGGTCTGACTAAGCGTGTAAACTGCAGTAAGGTTGTGATCCATTTGTCTTACTATCGATATTCTATCGATGGTTTATTAGTTTAAAAAAAGTATTTCATTTTTGGTTTCATCTTAGACATTGCAGTTTTTACCTCGTTTGTGGGTTTCTGACAAAATATTGATAGTAAATGACCTTTAAGAACAGAACAAACAAGTATTCATTACCGTCAAAAATATTGAGAGCTTTTAGTACATTAAGACCTCATTTTCTATTCAACACTAATTCTAAAAGAGTCGTAAATTTTCATCTAGAGAATCGCAATCTGTATCAGTTATTATGTCCGTGATTGTGCTGGTAACAACATAAAATGAGTACTGAAAATGTTCAACCACAGCTAAATACTGAAAATATTTAACGACAGCTTAACAATATTACTTTCTATTTTACCATCATCTTTGAAATTCTCACTCGAACTTTTTTAATGTTATTTTATTGATTTGTGATGATCGAAATTCAAACATCGACAATCAAAACTATCGATGGTGTCCCAACCCTAAGTTGCAGATTGTATTGCAGGGAGGTCAGTAGTGGTCTGGGCTGCTGAAGCCGATAAATCCGGGGTAAGTGCTCCGTCAGACATCCTAGCCCGCTAAACACTGAATTTAACATACAACCGACTTATTAATCTTGGAAATGTACATCCTATCTGATGCTATTAGTAAGATGGAATGATAGATTCTGATAGGCAAAAGGTCTGGTCTAACGTCTCATAATGAAGTGAGGCTTCTTCATGAGACATTTGAGGTATAATGTGGCATAACTGTTGCTGCGACTAGCGATCGGGATTTGACAGGTTGTCAGTATGCCTCATACGGGCTAACAGTACTTTACCACTATCAGTAAGATCGTTATCATCTTCGTTATCAGCCATAAGACGTCCCCTACCTAATATAGGCCTATCCCCTAAACTCTAAGGATGAGCTATAACTAACGCTACGTCAAGTTTGAAAGTTTTTTGATACAGGATGATATCTTTGTTATTCTTATACAACAAATATGTGAAAATTTATCAGATAAAAACAAAGCCACTCAAATAGACTTGTACAGATTTTCGTAGCTTTTTATCTTACTATTGCACAAAAAATAATAACTAAGTCGGAGTCAAATAAAACACCTGAGCATTGACACTGAGCTGCTAGCAAACGTTCTCCTACCTAAAATGGCGGCCGATGAAGTCGACGCTTTTGTACAGAAACTAATAAATCCCCCCCGGACGCTCAGTCAGGCTCACCGCACCTGTCAGTTGGTCGGGCCAAGGAATAGATATAAGCAGTACGGAAGGTAAAAAACAAATATTTGTTTTTTTTCGTAATAAGCATTGACGTTGCAAACTTTGCAAAAAAATTTTTGAGTAACATGCTAGCAGACAAACGACTCAACCAGCGATATTGAGAGTAGGTACCTACCAGTAACATCACAGAATGGATTAAGTAAGCAATCCTGATCTCTCTCCGGTCATGTCGCATTGCCGTCTCACCGAACTTTGAGAGTGATGGAACAGTGAGTGCACCTGTGTTTTGCGCTCACATTTGTGCACTATAATGTCTCCTGCGTAGTTTGCTGATCTCTGTTGAGATTGGCCGCCGTGGTCGAAATCGGCCAGGAGGACTATTATAAGTAAGCAATAAGGAAACTAAAGACAAGTTGTTAAAATGACACCCGCATACAAACGCTCGTCTCAGAAGATAGCCTTAGGAGTATTGGTAGTACCTATTAGTACAGTCACAGAACATATTTGATCAGTAATAGATTTGGTTTGAATGAACAAAAGCTCGATGCACAAATGCTATTTATGCATTTGTTCTTTGCTTCCGTACTTTTTAGTTATAACCTATACTGTGATCAGCCCAGCAAAGCTCATGCTCAACTCATTGTTCTATTGCGTAACACAGACATGGTTACCATGATGACATAATTAAGAAGCTATTTGTTTATCTGTTCAAAGCTGGGCTTTGTATTTTGTTATAGGGTAACAAGTTGCGGGGAAAGATTTAAATTAAAGATAACTTAAACAGTAGCATGTGCGCATGGTGTAAAAAGTGTTGTGCTTATTCGAGGGCGTGTTTTACAAACCTACCATCCGTAAGACTTCGCTAACTTTGAGCTGTACAACTTCAACGCAGAATCTAGCCTTCTACTATTTTTTATATTATTTATCTATTATATTGGCCGTTATCAATCGACCCCTCAGTTTTTTTGCAACATTACCTATTCTCGTCATACTACGTCATAGAAACGACTCATGAGCATGAGTTTTTGTGTAAAAGTTAAGTAGGTCAAATTTTTATAGCCAATAAACTTACTAAATATTTTAAAATAACAGAAACTAGGACCTAAATACATAGAAGCTACTATTAACAAGATGTGTCATGTTCCCTGTACGCATTCACGTCGTCTCTGTTCGTCTCACGTCACTTGTATACAGGGTAATCCTTCACGTACCACCGTGTTTACGTGGTTCAGCAACACGCAATCAGATTAATCGTCATGCAAATCGCGCAAAGCCTGAAAATCATCGTTACATCGTCGAATGCGGAATCGTTAAACACGATATCAAACGAGAAAATTTTACGTGGCACAACCCACAAAATAAAATAGCTGGCAAAAATCATGTAGACCGCTCAATCGCTGGCGTGCGCCGATTTTAAAATGTGGCTCTCGACCCTGATATTGGGTTGCAAAATTGGTACGTCAAATAAATTCTTGTCACTCGTAAACACTTTGCATAAATTGGATCCGGGGGGATTCCCGCAACAAAGACGCGAGAGGGCTGCTCCAATAAAACGGAACGATTGGACCGCTTTTGACGGAGAGGCATAGGTACAGACGACGACACATCAAGCTATCCATGTTCGTTGCAAAATTACCCTTATTACGTAAGCTATGATGCCGCAGGGATTAACTTGACGTGTGGTAAGGTAAAAGTACATATACTCGTCGGTTTAAGTATTTGACCGACTCTGCGAAGCAGACTTAGGAAGACTAAAATTTCATAACATACCAAAAATATTTTT
This sequence comes from Pyrausta despicata, assembly GCA_963921415.1. Taxonomy (NCBI): domain Eukaryota; kingdom Metazoa; phylum Arthropoda; class Insecta; order Lepidoptera; family Crambidae; genus Pyrausta; species Pyrausta despicata. The sequence goes on from OY992853.1 coordinate 10,007,784, forward strand.
TTTTATAAAATAAACTTTAATCATCAAAATACACAAGAAGAATAAAGGAAAATTAAAAAATTAACAACATACCTATTTGCACCTATTTGCGTCGCATTTCTGCCAATACCCGTCATCATGAATCTGAAAAATCTCTCTATGAAGGTAATTTAATAATTACATTTAATTCAAGCTTTATTATGTATTCGAGATGAAGTAGAGAGTTACTTCACACACCATCTAAATAAACGCGTGCAATATTCTTAATTGTTTGAAGAGAATTCCATTTTGGTTAGAACAGTATAGCCACGTAACACATCAGTTTCAATGTCTTCTTACTGCAATGTCGAAGTCATGCATGTGTGATTTGCATTTACTTAACTAATCGCTAGATAATCTAGAAAAACGATATCGATTGTCATATGGCGTAAACAACTACGAATATTCATTACTTTGAACAAAAACAGAGTGAATAGGCTGTCACTAGACAGACATACTTCATATCTGGCCAGATCGTCACTTAACCATTAGATATGGCTGTGGCCAAATGTCTGGATAGCAGAATATTTAAAAAAAACACTGACCTGTCTATTATTGTTGAATAAGCTATTTTGAAATAATTTGAATGAGGTCTTTTACTATATAAGACTTGACCGTTTAATATTGCGTTAAATCTCCATAGTTTTTGTATTTATTAAATACAAAATAACTTCAGTCGCTTGCAGTCTGTCGAAGCGTCTCCTGAGGATGCCACGTGTAGTGGCGAGATGCGTTAAGTGTTTTGTTGGTGTCAGTGTTGTGTTTCCAGGTGCATCTTCTGTGTCACGTTGTGAGTTGTATTGTAAGTCCTGCGACTTACAGCTCTACTTTTTTCAAGTTTTTACAGTTGGATATATTTGAGTTCCTGAGCTGGCACCGTTTAGTAGAAATTTAAACCAAAATAATTCTCGTTTTCAGCTTTAGCATGGATTTTCGCAAAGTAACGCCTGATTTCATCGACAATGCAAAATAACTTGTACGTTCTAAATTAATTTTGTCATCAGTTTTGAGAGCCAGATGAAAATGCAATAACCACTTTAAAATGCATTCAGCGAAGCTCCTTTTACTAGCGCCAAGACGTGTTGGTAGGTGATATTAACTTGCACTGAGTTTCATGCTAGGTGTAAAAATAGTAATTTTCAACTAAAATGCAATCGCACGAACTAAATTTAGCAAAATTAAAATGCCTAAAGAGCTCTACGATATTACACTACTTTATATCCGTCAAAAAATAACACAAAAAAAGCTCCATATAGGTATTATCTCTACACGATAACAATTAAGTGCGATTTGTAAGTAAATGACGACATTTACTTCATATTATGACTGATCGAAACGGATCGCCCCCTGTGTATCAACTTGGTAGATGACATTTATTTATTTAAACCTTTATTGCACAACAATACTTTGTACAAAAGGTGGACTTAACGCCGTAGGGCATTCTCTACCAGTCATACCTTTTGGCTAAGCAGAAATGATTAGACATCGTTTACATCTTGAGCTTCAGATCCCCTCAAAGTTTTATTATCCGAGATGAAATCAGAAAACAATCATTTTATCTTTTATAAACCACTTAAGTAGCATCTAAGTGCTTGCAAGTAAAACAAACGTTCCAAAGCTAGCGTTTAAGTTGAAAAGAAATTTTCATAACCGCTGAGTGGAGATTACCTCTTTCTGTCCTCTATTTTCCTCTACAAAGCAGAGGAACGAATAGTGCTTAGCCAGCAATCCAGGCACAAATTGAGTTGTTACTTTGTCTTGCTGCATGAATCGAAAATAAACCTCGTATGATGTCAATTCTCGTTTTATTCACCGCAGCAATTCCTATTACGGTTTACAGACATATTGGGTTTGTCTCTCGGAATCATCTTTTGACAAGCAGTAAAAATGTACCGCTAAATCCGGGCCTTTTATGGAGCTTATGGTGCTTCGACATATTTTTTGGTACCTATTCTGTTTTCCAGACCAATTAGAGTACGAGTTGACACGACAGCACACGTGAATATAAACACTGTGCCATTTTATGCACTTGTAATGAGAGCGACGATCTGTAACTATGTACCTATGTATAATAGTCGTAACGGTTGTCACAATATCTTTTTTTCTTTTGCAATTGAAAGAGTAAGTGCCGTTAAAAATAAATACAAATCCGTAATTGAAATAGTAGAACAGTAAAAAGTCTGTACATTATTTAGCGAACAACCGCAGAACAACTCAAACACAGTACACGAGCCGAGACGTTAAAAACACTCGTCCAATCACTTACAATAGCCCAACGTACACGCTACAATAAACTAAAAGCTCATTTTACTGCATATCTTAATTGCGGCCGTTGCTTGCAACGCTGCGTTCTACAATTCAGAATAAACAGGCCGAAATTTTCCAGTAGAGGTAACACATTCGACAGTCGTGATTCAGGCCTGAGCCAGGCTCGGTGCGGGCGGCACTCTGTAATCTGTCCGGGCAAACCGTGCAGTGCATAAATTAGCTCTAGTTAAAAGCTCCCTTTTAATGGAAAGGCCAAATGAATGGGCAGCATCGACGATGGCGCCCGAATTGTGGACTAAGGGATGACCCAGAACTGTCTGGTGGGATGCCGCGTAGTGTACGGCGCGGCAACGGTTATGTAATGCAGGGAACCGCTCCGCCCGATGCGCTTTTGTTTTAAATTTGACCAGTCGTTGAAGTTTTGGTACCTTTTTTTTTAAATAAACGATTTCTTTTAATTGGTATCTACTACGGTGACTTAATTGACTCACTACCTAAAAATACATCGTCATTGGAAATAACAGTTCACTTTCTAAGACAATTTAAATTCTCTCCCAGGTGGTACGCTTACTCACAGCTACCTACGCAATACTTGTAGGTATTAACCTTAAGATCAAATAGGTACATGTTTTAAGTTTAAATAGATAGGAGAGTAATAAAACAATTGGCAATGTATTATCCTGCAGTAATAAATAATAGTATTTTTTAATATAAACCTAATTCAATATTTAAGTTTACGTCCTAATTGAAAGCGCTATATTTTGGAAGAAAGCTGATACAAAAGAGGTATGAAAAATCGTGATAATCAAAGACAAGCTCGTGGCATTCTGCTAGTTCATTTCAAATCAAATCAAAATTTTTTTTGCTATTAAATAGGGTGGGTGCAAATAAATGTTAATCGTTATAAATTACAAAGTGTTCCTATTTAGCCATATACAATAGCATGCAAATGTAAAAGCATCAATGGGGTGGGCAGTTTCTTAATAGAGTCTGGGATTTTATTATAAATAGTCGTGCACATTGCAGGACAATTTATCAAGAAACGCGTCGTTTTGGATACTGTGTTAAGTATAAGTGTGTTAGGGTTTCGGAGATTTCTATCCGTAGTTTTATTTAGTGGTAGGAATAGGTGATTATTTTGTTTAACAAATTTTGCTATCTTGAATATATATAGGATCAAAGGGACATTCGATATATGCCAGTCAACCCATACAAGTCGAATCGTGGACTAATAGTGGCCGGCCGGACGAGGTGACCGCGAGCATTTAAAATTGCGATTTGCTTCGACGCTCCGAGTAATCGACGTGCACAAATTAGTACTCCGACACATTTTCGGAGATTGCAACTGGTTCGATTCATTTACGTGTGACGTTAGTAAACTGTGCCCTGCAATCTGGACAGACTTTTTTTTAAATCTCTAATCATTATCTTGATCCATTTATCTAACACTAACTTTTACCCGCGACTTAGTCCGCGTTAGGTAGTTTTTTTAATACCAATTTTATCCAAATATAATTCAAATTTTTGGTAGTTTAGGAGTGTAAGCTATCAGATTCCCCGGAAAGTTATTTTTCCCATGGGAATGCGTTGTTTTCCCGCTGTCAAAAGTAACTTATTTCCTTTTATAAGTTTCAAACTATCTCCTTACCAAATTTAATTTAAATTGGTTCAATAGTTTAGGCGTAAAAGCGATCGGAGCACCTGAATTTTCCCATGGGAATGCGTCATTTTTCCGAGGTAAAAAGTAGCCTATGTCCTTTTTGAGTATCAAAATAACTCTATACTAAATTTCATGCAAATTGGTGCAGCAGTTTAGGCGTGATTGAGTAACATACAGACAGACATAGTTACTCTCACATAAATTTATAATATTAGTATGGATTGAAGCTTTTTAAAAACCTGTCTTTCTTCCCTGTTACCCCAGTACATGGGAAGGTTTAGGGTGATTTTCCAAAGGAAATGACGACAAGAAAACTATGCTTTAAAACTTTGTGACCATTTTCAAAACGTAGCTTTGGAGCGCGATGTAGTAGACCAATGCAGCACCTTTAGTCGCAGACCTAAGTAAAATACATCGACCTTTATATCGCGAAAAGTTCTAACTAAACGCTTTGAAACTGATAGATAACTAATAATAACAATAATAAATTAAACCACACTCACCATTAGCTGTATGCATAGTTCTGTTCATAAACTTGAATAATTGAAATAAAAAAAAACCTTAAGTGAAGTTACAATAATCCAACCCGTCAATGTTCACTTGTGCGTGTGCCTGCATTAGTTCGTACGTTTCAGCTCATAATCTGTTACATTCAACGTGCGACTGGTTGCGAAGCTACGAAGGGTGAAATCCTTTAGTCACTAACGTGTGACACCCACGAGCAATATAGTCAAAGCATTCCCATTTCTAAAGGTATACCATTAAGTTCAGTGTTGTACATCAGAACGGGTGCTAAGCAGAAAACGCGTGGCTTTGCCTTTCAATTCAACTGAAGGCTGTCCTGGTAACTCCTGACGCTATTAAGCTTTCTCGGAATGCTGAGTTTTTTAATCATGTTAAATTTAGTCCAAAAATAACTCAAAGAACGCGCCAGCCATTACTTCAACGGCAGGGATATCTTTGTCGCTCCGATTTTGTCTTTTATTTTCCACCTGCTTGAACACGAAACGGCAACTCGAATTCTCGCCAACTCGGAAAAGAGCGCCGAAATCTTAACTCGACACTCACTAGGATAACGACGTCCATTAATATTTTACGGGAGTCCCTATTTTCTCGACTCCTTGGCGGTGAGAACGAACGTGAGTCTTACGCTGCACGCATACTGATTTAGCTGGCATGTAAAATCTCTGTAAATATCCCCTGTATCACTGCCAGACACGATACGCAGTACGCCTCTAAACAAACGTCGCCGCGTCGTTACGAACAACATTTTTTTTTTCACCCTCGGAGTATTCTTAAGTGGTTTCCACATTTTCATGTTGCTGAACAATATTTCCGAGGTGTTCCACCGAATTCTTTTGTTAACGGTATTTATAGCTGCGCATTCACAATGTTGGAATTGTTATTGTTTCTCCTTTTTTTCGGCAGCGGGTAATATTGCAAGTAAAATTACAAATTATTTACGCGTAATAAAGGTTTATACAGGCACATTATTTTAAATGCGACTAATTAATTATAATTTTCAAAGAGTAGACAAGTAAATATTTATTAACTAGTGGCAGACGATGTCCTGCCTGCTGCTTTCGATTTTTTTTTTATATTTCCCTGGGCTTCCACGAATATTTCTCTGTTTACGAAGAGTTCTCAGTTTTAGCGACACTAACGAACAGCAATTAATTTTTATATGTAAAGATATCTTTCCATCAAATGTTACCCGTCTTTACATATCAATAGCATTAAGAAGAGACCGTAACCATTTTATGATAACATCATTCCCACGTTACTTTACGACAGGTATCCAAAACTCAAGCGGCAATCATTAAGTTACTCGAATCATAAAAAGGAGCATAACAATGTATTATCTTAACAATCATTTGGGAAATTAAATTAACTAAGGTTTTACTGCCGATAATGCGTTGCTAAGCACAAAAGGGGTGGAATAAAAGTGGCCCGCATTCAGATACGGTGTTTTGTCTTAACGTTCGCATTTACGACGAACTGATCCCCGATGTGATATGAGGTTCTGGGTAAAAGCTCAGGTGCACATTGCAGCACATCAAATTTGTACAAAGCGTTGAATTGTCTCAAGCCAATCTGATCTGTATACATCAGTTACTTTAGCAACGAAAACCGTTTGAGGTTACTTGCCGTTTTGGGACAGGTTTGCGTGCTTTGATTATACATTGCAGCGCGAAAATTTTGTCTCCTACGTTATTCTAGGAACGTTAAATTGACAGTGACAAGGGACAGTTTATTAGTAAGCAGCTTTGTTGATTTAAAAGCTCAAACGCATTAAAAAACAAAAGAACAGGATAAAAATGTAGGATTAAGATGCCAATCAGATATGCTACCACCTCAAATGTTTTTTTCTTAATCATCATCGTATCAGCCTTTCGACGCCCACTGCTGAGCAAAGGTCTCTGCACAGGATCACCACCGCGATCGGACCTGAGCTTCCCGAATCCAGCGACAGCTTTTTTGGTAAAACTGTTTAATTCTTAATTATATCATACATAAAAAATACTAATGGATTAGTAGGATATCAGACACTCGTGAAAATTATGTTTGAAATAAACATTAACATTATTAATTATGACCATAATAACAATTATAATCCTGGCATTGTAAACGGAAATTTATATATTTCTGCGAAACCAGATATCAAACAACCACATTGATAAAATAATTATTTTCCCGTTCCGGGTAAACCAAATCGCATTTCATGATGAAATGGAGGCATTATTATCACCTAATTCGTTTTCAAATGCAACACGATACAGGCAGCAAAACAAAATTTATAATGAGAATAAAAAGGTGTTATGATATGTGGAATTTTGATGTGTGAAGGTGTGTGTTTGGTGTACATATAATACGGCTGAAGAGAGAAAAAAAAATTGTACTTGGGAGATATATAAAAAAACCGGTCAAGTACGAGCTGGACTCGCGCACCGAGGGTTCCGTACAAACCTGTAGATAAGGAGTAGTAACTTTGAAATTTTCAAAATTGTCAAAAATATTTTTTTTATATGATCAAACTGAAAATTTACGGTTTTCGTAATTTTTCCTATATTTGTACTAAAAGACGTGACTTCGTACTAAATTTCAAGATTCTAAGTTTACGGGAAGTACCCTGTAGGTTTTGATTCCCGTGCGAGTTTCGAAAATTTGTGGAAATTTGCGGCCCAAATGGCTGTATCTTTTGATTGCGTTGGCTTAGAAGGTTAATTTTTCTACAGCTTCTAGGGACAATAGACCTAAGTATCATATAGAAATTTCAGTTTGATACCTCCACGCGTTCCTGAGAAAAACGGTCTTGACAGACGGACGGACGGACAGACGGACGGACGGACAACAAAGTGATCTTATAAGGGTTCCGTTTTTTCCTTTTGAGGTACGGAATCCTAAAAATGGCTAGGGTTACTAAGAATCGAGTACAGAACACATTCCTATACCTTTTAGAACTTTACCTGTTTATCTTTTTATATGCATCACCTGATAACGGCTGAATAAATTTAAATGAAAATTTACCAAACTGTCAAGAAAAATCCCGTCCAGGTTAGGCTACGAAGATCTTAATATTTGAGGTGGACACCCAGCACCCTAGCTTAACTGTAAGAGTTATGAATAGGACGCCATAAATGTGGAACCTCAGAAAAAGTTGTATAAGTAACGTGAAAATTCTCCTCATACATATACACTTAAGATTTGTAGTACTGAATGTAGATCACTAGCAGTCCAGCTTAAATGTAAGAGTTACGAACAAAACGCCTTAAGCACTTTCTGTTGATATAAGAAACACAAAGTTTCAGAATTTAGTGCAATAAAGTTGTATCGAGGATTAAATTTTATATGTAAGCCCTTATATATAGGCGAACGAAGTTCGCGGGCGTTTACTAGTTTTTAGTAAAGAAGTATCCTCCCAAAAAATATTGAATGCTTTTTCGTGTTATTGGCGTGTCTTCTATATGAGAAAAAAAAAACAGAGTCTTAGTACATGTAAAAAATACTATTGCCCACAAGTAAAATGCATCATAAAGAACATAAGCACTCCAAAATGTGAAGCCCGAAACACATTAAAGCAGTTATGAAATTTCTGCTACAAGACAATAAGCTCGCAAAAAACGGTTAATACCGTAAGCAGTGTGAGCCCGTCCTAACGCTCCATCTCTTAATCTCCGCTGTAAACGGGATACGTTTCTTCATTTACATGCCACAGAGGATCCGGTATCCGCAACACGATACTGCGCACGATTCAACCATAAAGTCGGGGATGGGGGATGTCTCTTTATTTTTCTACTCTCGCTTTTTACAGTTATCCTTTTATTTTACAAAGCAGAATTTCCGGAGCAAGATTTTGTTTTTGAACTGTTACGTAGCGAAACGTGACATGACAGTTTTAACAAGCTGAATTCACGTGGGTGGCTCGGTGTTGCGCTCGGTGTTTTAATGGATATCTCAGTAGTTCCTCAGTATTATGGTTATGTTTTCTTATTAATCTAGTTGTGTCTAAACTCTTACACATCGCGTATGTCACTATGAAAACGGCCAAATTGAATAGTGGTGACCTGTGGGTCATGAAACAATGGAGACTAAGACAGAGGTACCAACCTATAAAAAAGTGTATGAAAACAAAGACCCCCGCTTTGAGTGCATATAAATCAACCGGTGAGGAGTGGAAAAACGGAGGAATATTTACCAATAGGATTTCACAAAATCGCCACTACTCCTCAGTGGACAATCCTATTGGTTCATATTTCTCAGTTTCTCCGTACTATTGCATTTTTTTATTGGGTCCTACCCTGATATCCAAAAGCATTGGTTTGTTGGACGAAAGACTATTTAAACATGTACTTTACATTTATCAAACCGGCAACTCGTTAATGGGCTCTGGAATAATTGGACATAATCCTCCCGGTCTCAACAATTCCGTTGGAGGCTTTGTTTGATCTAACCAAATGATCAGGCCTAAGCCAGTTGTTCTGTCGAAATTTATAATTACCTAAAAGCCTGCAGCCTCCTGGGAGTTTTCCTTTCTTTCGTGAGATCCCAGGTTATTATTTCTATAATTAAGTGATGTCAACACACAAACCTTTCGAGAGCTGTGACACGTCCCCAAGGGTACCGTGTTTCCCGAATTGTCCGACTTGAATGTTTGGTGACAGAGTTTGTTACTCTCGACACAAGTAAATAGCCCGTCAGGTACACAAAGTGACTTTCTTTCGCTGCGACGTGACAGACAACTTGTCAACCAATCGCCGCTAAATTAATTAATGACAGTGGCGAGTTGCGGTGACTGCATCAGCATGACGCAAGTGTGCCCTAGACCTGTAATATTAAGCGACGCTTTTGGGTATTTTACTACAAGTGGTCTTGTTAAATGTACTGTCTTAAAAAGAGACTGGCTGACAAATCCACGCACAACCCAAACTACTAGAACTGGAATCTTGATTTGTCATTAATTGTCAATTTGCAGGGAACACATTTTAGCACGCTTAATAAATGTAACGCCTTGTCTCGATATCCTATCTAGTCTATTCTTTAAGCACAATTTTGTTTAAAAAAGTTATCTTACGTTTATCCTACAAATAACACATTTCCTTAAAATCCACCGAATAAACGCCGCCCCATAAGATACCAGAAAACTGCTAGCCACCTGTCACGTCGCGCAAAATTAAACTGCACGATCCATCATGATGTTTTCCATTCGGAACGGGCAGTAATGGTTATTGTCTTTGTCCGGCTGACGTATCACGTTGATCCGGGATGTTAATCACGTCGAATAATGCACCAATGCGGGCGTTCCGGTAATCCGGACGGATCATCTTCCAACGCCTATGGATTTGGGGGTGACCGCCAATTGTTTATTGCAATTGCTGTTGCGTGACGATTGTTTTTGGCATCGTGGAGTGACAGTGAGCAGTGCTTAAAAATAGTTAGGGCAGATAAAGTCTTGCTTGGAGGCTGCTGGTTTAAACGAAGTAGCAAAGACCGTCAACTGGTTAGATGTAGCAATGACATTATAGAGTCTTGCAATAGCAGTCTATAGAAAGTCACTCATATTCTCCCTATTGAAAATCTATTTTTTTTTGTTATTTTTCTTCTTATCTTTCAACGATTGTGTGACGTAGGTACGAGTACATGTAGGTAAAAAAGCTCCTTTAAGAAACTAACGCGTTCTTTTATCATAAAACAGAATTTTCCCGAAAAAATAACAAGAAATCTGGATACCTTAGATACTTTGCAAACTAATCTAGAATCTGGAAGTTAAAATTTCGCGTTTAGGCGTATACATTGTATGCCAAGAGATTTGTTTGAAACCAAGTAAAAATACACAATTTTCAGCCCAACTTCGTTATGTTGAGTTTATATTCAGTACTTCTTAAATATGCTAAGTACTTATCAAGAAGAGGCATTTGCTTATTTTATTAGGATCCCGCGGGATATCTCAAAGAAGAAAGTAATAAACAGACGATCCAAACGCAAACAAACAAGGTCATTGCGAACGTAAAATACTTATCAGTACTAAGAAATGGGGGAGCAATATCTTATTCTCAAGTTGGACAATCAACTGAATCTTAATCACTCTTGGTACACTGGCATTTCACACTAGACTTGATTGTAGTAGACTTTCTGAAACCTAAGTAGAGTGATAAAAACAAAAAAGATAAATCAGTCGTTCAGATACTCTAGCTAACCCCAGTATTTTTTTTATATATGTTTTCTTAATATGTAACTTAGATAGATCAACATCTGGCCCCTAAAAGTTCTTACATAAATAAATAAAAGATTTCCAATACTAAAGAGTTATACCTTCGAAGCAATTAAAAAATACAATGCTAGACACTATTTAAAATGTCCATATGTGTGCATGTAAAGGTTATATTTATTTAATTTAAGGCTTTGGCCTTATAACTCAGGCGTTGTCCTACGTCGTCCGAGTGTAACGTGGCGCAATGCGACCAATACTTGTGTCAATGTTTGCGCGCTTCGACACTAGGACACGGTCATAAACGTACATAACTTACCTATCACTTGTTTGTCATTTACATTAGAGAACGGGTCAGACCTATAGATCTAGGCAGGACCCTTCCTATTTTTTTAAATAATGACCAGCTAAGCGTACTAGTTGTCATTACGTTAGGTCACGAAGCAAAGTAAAGAAGGATAAGTGAAGTCAAAACGCCTCCCATCTTAAAGTGCCCTTAGTGCGCACTTTAGTTCTATCGAATTTCACGTTTAATATTTTCCTTTTATGTTTGCAAACTCGAGCGAGAGTAAGTACCTTAATAAAACACTAAGGTATCGTTACGACATCTTACGACGTTCACTTGAAATAATGATAATCCTTGGTTCAAAAATATTGAGGGCTGAATTTACCAACTTTTAAACGACTAGTTTAGATTCAAAACAGCTTGAGTCAACGTTTATATACTAAAAATAAACTAACAAACTGAAAACTTTTATTCAGTCATTCTCAACTAAAATGTAAAATTAAAACACACTTTAAGAAAAATGGACTGCCATAGGCGGGACATTTCACATTGTAAAAATAAAGTGACTTCAAGGGTTTTATACATTTTTATTTGTTACTAGCTGTCCCGGCAAACGTTGTTTTGCCCTATAAATGTAAAGTGTGGACTACCCCTAACATTTAGGGGGATGCAAAATAGATGTTGGCCGATTCTCAGACCTACTCAATATGCTCACAAAATTTCATGAGAATCGGTCAAGCCGTTTCGGAGGAGTATGGCAACGAAAACTGTGACACGAGAATTTTATATATGTATTAGATTAAATATTTAACCCTTGACATGATTCTGAAAAAAACTGCTGGTGAGTTGCAAAGGCTGCAGTGATTTTGACTAGCTATAGCTAAAAACCACCAAGATTAAATTATCTTTCAAATGAGAAAAAAATGCAATGAAATCGGTCTCTTCGTTCGGGAGCTACAATGCCACGGACAGCCAAAAAACAAACAGAAAATGTGTCAAACTTATAACACCAATGTTTTCATGGAGGGTTAAAGAGTACCTAAGTGAACTTTGTCCTAAATATTTAAATTTTATGTTAAAATTATTTGTCTGCAAAACGTGTTCAAAGCTTATTAACATAAGTTAATAAACAAAAGAGTCGATTACATAAAATTAGTTCATTTAAATAACCTTTTTCAGTTCATGAAAGTTAAAATCATAGAACTGTCGTTCACCGTACCACGACCAGATCACGTCAATTTTTCGTTTCGATTGCCTCCATCACACTTTATTTTCCATGATAAAACATTTCCTATAAAATATTTATTTTGTAAATTCTCGTGCGGTGAAATGGTTAACAGCATGACAGCTTGAGTTTTTATAATTATTATATAAACTGGTTTTTGAGCTTTTAATGCGAAGTTCTATTATTGAATCATTATTTTACCACCGTCCGTTTTGTAATGATTTGCATTCGATTTTCAAACACAAATCATTAAAAATCTTCTAATGATTTGCAGGTGTTTTTTTACGATTTTTGGACGTAAATCAGCAAATCCTAAAGGTGAGTGATTTTTCAATAACGTTCTTATACAATTTTTATCAACCCCGCGATCGAAATAAGAAATTCCATCATCGGCTCACTATCTAGAGGTATTGCTTTGGCGCAATCACGCAGTAATCCTGCCGTTCGATCTTTCCCGCGGGGACGCTTTCCCGTGATAATTATTATTCTCTGGACCCCGCTTGGTCGGATTATATGACCAACCAATATACGCTTAAGGCATTTTTGTTGCAGAATCGCCCCGAATAATACTGAGCATAAGATACAGTAACGTTTAGCGTGATGTTTGTTGTATAAAGGAGGAATGTTGTTTTATAATGGAAGTTTATTTATGAGTATGGGCTAGTGGCTCCTTGTGGTGAAAATTGATAGGTTTCTATTCGTTTATCTGGAAAAGGGATTTTTATTTTTCATTTGTTTAGTTTTATAATACAGTTTTTATGTTTTCTTATGCTTATTTCGTATTTAAGTAAGGTATTTATTTATCTAGGTTGTTTATTTTTTTGTCCAATAAAACATTAAAGACATATTGCATAACAGCGTCATTACTTTAACTTAGTGCTACGAGTTGCTACGACTACGAAAACTGCTACGAAATAAACTTGTACATTTACGTTTTTATATTATGTTCATTTTTAATTACAGTACATATTTGTATACTGCAACAATCAATATAAACCTCCGTATTTGGCTTATTAAATATACTTCCATATAAGTAGGCAGGAAAAAAAGTTGACTTCTTTTCAAATGGTCCATATTTCTTCATAAAGGCTTAATCCAAGAGGAAACTCGTACTAAATCGTTGGAGCACATTCAAACGTATGGTCAAATAGACAGTTAATGCCTGAAAATTGCATGTAACCACTTGTTTAGCACATTTCACTGTTAGCCATGGCAAATTGAGCTCAGAGCATAAATCATAAGGATGATCTTCTATCGTGTGGGTTATGAAGATCATTAATCAGTGGATATGGTGTTCAATGGTCTGACCAGAGTAATAGGGTTGTGGTTAGCCTAAGATGATCATGCCGTTATATTCGACCTACCGCCGACCTAGTAATGAACTGTGGTGGACTATGAGATAACGATTGTGTTAGAAATTAATTGTTATATGAAATACCAACGATATTTACCACATAACAGCTACTGGCATTCCATTTTTTTAAAAGAAACACGTCTTCGTATGGAAGATATACAAATTAAAATGTCTGCTAATATCTTTATCTATTTATACTAAACTAGACAAAGCTAGGATGAGCGAGAATAGTGTCTCATAAATGTGAGTGAATCGTAGGACCCCAAGCAGTTGTCGTGAAAGTATTATCGCCAAAGAATCCAATTCTTTCGGCCAAAAAAGCGCAAACCCAGGTTATCGGCGAGTTTCAAGTGGCCCGCTTATTCCAGTATCGATTAGTCGGCCCCATCATAGCCAATAGCACTTAAGATGTCCACAAAGTGCTGAATTTCTAGGTTACAATGTCCCAGATGACCTCTTTAAGACCTCGTTAGTCAGTCTGATTAATGAGTGAAATCTTAAGACAACGAACACTTGGTAGAGGTACTTATTGTTCACTTACTAGTGTGTTTTGAAACTGCTAATGGGTGGAAAGATCCTGTTCATGTATGGGGTATTGTGGGTAATCAAAAATACTTAGTGCTGGGAATTATAAGAATTCGATTAGTTCATCTTCAATCTTAATAACAACACCTAATATTCTCATTCGTATTTTTTGTAAGAAATACGCTTGGCTTAGGCCCGTGAAATGCTAAAACCCCCAGGTTATCGCTGAGATACACATATATAAAAATAATAATAGTTAAATAAATAAACAACAACATCTCATACATTGATCTGACTCCGTGGTAAGTAGCTTAAGCAAAGTGCTTAAGCTACTTATCTCTGATATCTGTAACACACTTGTGTATTATCCACAGTGTATTACAAATAAACTGAAATAAATACATATAACACCCAGACCAGTACAAACAGACATATTCATGCATACAAATGTTTGTTCAGTGCGGGGATCGATCCCACGACCTCTTGGTTAATAGTCAACTTCTTGATCATTACACCAAAGTGGTCGTCATCAATCTTAACTTTAACAATCGTCAACACCATATTTGACCATGTTTACTGTGCGACTAGCATGCTGACGCTTTGGGCGACTGTAAGTCAGTATGGTTTCTGTTAAATAAATAAAATAAAATAAAATAAACACCTGCGAAATTCCGTTCACGAAAATTAGAAGACCTAGGAAAAAATAACATTATTCTAAAAAGCCATACTATATTCAGTTTATTCGCATCGAAGTTGCTGTTAGGTACTAGATGAAAGCCAATTAAAAAAATTAAAAAAACTTTTCGGTCATGTTGTAAAGCCCAAGGCTAACTTGCGCCATACTGTCACTGCGACTCGCGAATATCAGCAACTAAGTCACGGCTATTGGTTGACACGCCGGTCGCGAGTTGTACTACAAAAAAATAGCGGTAAAAAATCAATAACTTTATTCTACCGCACCGCTCCTACAGTTTGACAAACACAGGCTCGGCAGGGTAATTTTACGAGCATGAATTTATGATTACAATATCACGTTGTCAATAACCCCACGAGAGCAATAAAATGATCTTGTCAACCAACCACAAAGATGAACGTGCTCCGCCATTGCAAAGATCTAAAACTTTTTAATATAGCGTCGAAAAATATTGATAGTAGAGGGTAAAAGTATTATGAAGTTGTGGAAGCAAACAGAGCGCTCGGTTTATGGCATTGGAGCGTTTACAGGTTGAGCGTTTTTTAAACGTCAAACATAGCGGTACTGTTAGAATGTTAACAAATTGCTTTGACGGTCACAATGTTCCATTACGAACATTTATCAGCAAACTTTAGACCCTCTTATAAAATTATTTCAGTATAGACCTTTTCTTATTTTCTTTCGAATGATCTTTGATCATTATGACGACATGATATTAAAAAGAATAGGAATCCAGAAATGGTAGGTGTCTCAATAAAGCGTATGCGTTATTAAGAAATCAATTGAATCCAAAATCTGTTTCTTAGTTCAGTTATACATTTTAATATAATTTTTTAAGCCTAAGCCACTTTTGATATAAATGACACCGGAAGATAACAAGATCCGCAAGTTTCGTACGATTCTAAACGGGAGAAAAAATTTATTATATTACGCCTACATTTTCAGAAATTTATCAATTTGCGACATCTCGTGGCAAATTTATAAACTAACGGATATCCATACGTAAGATTTTAAACGGTTTGACCGACCAATAACACACTGCTCTCTGATTGGTTCGATGTTGACAGTCGCAATGCTTGAGTCCATAGACTTTAGAACAATCAGACTTGCCAAACTATTTTATCAGTTTCGGTTCGACTGTAAGGTAAGAAGTTCGTCACAGTATCAAAAAATAATACCTATACATTTTAAACTCATTTTTTTTAATACAACGAATTGCCAACTTTGTATAATTCATTCCTTTTCTCTATGACTTACTTTGCCGACCACATTCTAGCTATCTAAAGGGCCTATCCCCTATCTACTTTTGGAACTTCGATTTTTTTGATAGAAGGCCGAATTTTATGTTTTATGATTGTCTTATTAAACTCCTTTAATATCGTTGAATACGATTTCTGTTGTTTTATTCTGGTAGAGTGATGTCTTAATTACCATATTACGTAAAAAGGAACCCAATAATTTGTGTAGCTATCTAGCTTTAAATTAAAGATACTGTGAAGTACTTCTTACCTTACAGTCAAACCGAAACTGATTAAATAGTTTGGCAAGTCTGATTCTACTAAAGTCTATGGACTCAAGCATTGCAACTGTCAACATCGAACCAATCAGAGAAGCAGTGTGTTATTTGCCGTGTTTTGAAAAAGCGTAAAATTTAAAACTCTTCTGTGATTGGTCAAACCGTTTAAAATCTTACGTGTGGATATCCGTTAGTTTATAAATTTACCACGAGAAACATTACGCCTACATTTTCGCAAATTGATAAATTTCCGAAAATGTAGGCGTAATATAATACAATTTTTCTCCCGTTTAGAATCATACGAAAGTTTATGAATTTCCTAGGTAATTTATAAACTTGCGGATCCTGTTATCTTCAAGTGACATAAATATAGGCTTCTAGCATTCAGCAATTTTTGACACACTATTTTATAAAAAAGGATAACATTATTGACGAAAAGCACGTTTTGAATGTACCGACCAATCTGTAAGCCTCTCTCAGCCCAAGCTATAGGATATTGAATCGGGAATCGAACCGAGAAACTTGTGTAAATAACGCAAATGTTGCTACCAAAAGTATACCATTACGGAAACAGTTTAAAAGGGTGAGTTTAAAACTTACCTCTAGAGAAAGCTCCGCTTACTTTAAACTTACAGAACAGTTCTCAGAAATAACCTTTATAACATTCTGAAGAACAGAATAAGCACTGGCATTGTATTATCAAAAAACATAGAATTCAGTTGAGAAGAGACTTAGGTTTAATTTACGTTTAAACGTGAAATTCTGAGTAATTGTCATTCAAGTTAAGTTCGACAAAATGAAACCAAGCAAGTACTTGGATTTCTAAGCAAGTATGGCTAGTGATGTACAAGGCTCGAGGCTTCCGAGTCCTTTTGCCGAGAGCTCAGAGTCGTTTACAGGGCTCGCCTCATTTATATGAAGCTCGACGACTCGGAAGCCTTTTTGAGAGCTTGAGTCTTTTTGAGAGCTCGAGCCTTTTTGAGAGCTCGAGCCTTTTCGAAAGCTAGATTGATTACTTTGCACTTTTTTTTAGGTATTTTATTTATTTACAGCTTTTAACCACGACTTCGTCCGCGTGGATTTTAAACCTGAAACCCTTATTTCAATCCCTTAGGGGGTGAATTTAAAAAAATATAAATAGTCAAAAATATAATATGTATAGATAATGTGGCTATTTATATTATATTTTACTTAGCTTTTATTGAAGGCTTGCGTTCATTTTGAGACTCGAGCTCTTTTCACGGCTCGAGCTCTTTTATAGCCTCGAGGCATGGCTCAGAGAGCTCGCAGCTCGGCTAAGCTCGGGGCACCGAGCCTACCGAGCTCACTGAGCCTTGCCATTCCGCCTCGAGGCTTCAAAAACAGGGCACGACGCCTCGAGTCTTGTACATCACTAAGTATGGCTGTGCTGTTGCTGTTCTTCTGTCTGCACTTCTTCTCTTTTGTCTATGGCGATAAGTCATAAAAGTAATTCATTTTTGTAAAAAGACCGTTAGGGGGCAATTTTTTAATTAAGTGTAGTGGTATCGATTCGGCTCGAGTCGGATTTACACGAGAGAATATTTTGCATTGTATCGAAGATTGGAGAAAGGCTGAGCGAATTTATCACCATCAAAGAGATAAAAAAATATTAAGACAACACAATACACAAATTATATCACCAGATTGTATCTCAGCCGTGACAGTAGACAGTTGATATTTTTACTGATAATAGAGAGGTACATTACTGTTATCGATATATTAAAAAAAATATGAAATAAATGTTGAAATCGACCTATTTTCACACACACCTCCACCAATTCGCACTGAGCCCGCGCGGTGGAGTATGGCTTGTACCATCTCATAGCTTATGCCCAGCAGTGGGACGTTTATAAGCTCATGAGAGTTATATAACTCTTCCTTCTGTTTATAACAATTTATGATTTATGTCTAAATATTTTTGAGTAAGTTGTTAAGTGCATATTCATGTTATTAATAAATAAATAGATAAGAAAACACACCATAAAATATCGAAAAGAGAAGCCAAAATGTGATAATAAATTACCCTTTATTGTTGAAAACCGTTATGAGGGCTGAAACCTTCGTTAACTGCGGCGACACGGTATTATCGTATCAATGAGGGTTTTATTTTATCGCCAAATTTTAAATTTTCCTGCTTTCATTAATCCTGAATAATTCAATCAACATCTCGGTTGAATTTTAAACTTTAATAAAAAAGTATGAAATAATCTAAAATCTTCTAATAAATTAACAATTATTTCTAAATTATATTTATATAAATTGGCTTGATTTTCACGCATGCACTTTAATTTTACTTATAGCTATTACGTTTCAGCTATCAGTTTTTTTTTTCAAATAATAAATAAAATAGTGCACCGTTAACATAAAATCAAGTAAAAAAATCTATCTTAGCCGAAAATAAAGAGAATCACTAGGTTATATAAAAAAGATCGGCCTTTCTCTCCCACACAATTAACACGTTGCCCGCAACACTCTCGGCATGATATCTCGAGCGTTAAAAGGTTCAAAACAACCCCCTAATGCAATAACATAAATAACAGGGAATGCATTCTGAAGGCAGCATCCTTTATCACGGGTGAGGAGCTGGTAGTACGGCACGGTGCAGTAATTTATACAAAATGAGCACTACCACTATCCAAGTATTTTAAATTTCTCGCGGAAAAATACTCGTCTCTAATCCAAGCGCGTATTTATGGGGTTAAGCGTCACGTTTTCACTATTTCTTTATGCAAATAAAGCCAGGAGATTATTACAGATGTTTTATTTTAAATATTTCAATATGAGTTTATTCACCTTAGATTTGGTTGAAATTTTCAGTCGTTTCGTTTATTTACATTAGTAAATATTCTTTTTACGATTAAAACTAAATTTAATGTCTTATATCTCCCAATAATATTGAAATATGTAATATTGAAATTTAACAATCTTGTATGGTGCATGTTCTTTTCATTTTCCCTTTGTGACTGATCTAAGCCCAACCACATTTTTTAATGAGGGTGTGAAAATAATTCGCTTTTGTTTGTTTGCTTTCTCAAAATTTAACACAAAAGGCCTTTACAAACCGCAACCAAAAGCCCCGACACATCGCATGACAAAAACTGTTGACAGAGTAAATTCATTTACAAAACTTGGGATTATCATTTTACGTTATTTATTGGCCAAATAACTCTTTCGGCGGCCGCGTTGGCTCCGATCTGATAATAAATTTACGAAGCACAAATTAAGTGCGTAAAATGGAATACGCTAAAAACCTTGGACAAGCTGTTACCCGGTATTATCTATGCTTGAAAATATCGATTAGATTTTTGCATCTGTTTCTAGACGTAAGTATTATTAGTCCGCTTGTATGACGATAATTCACATCAATGTGACATCTTTTTAATATTTTTTTTGTAATTCTTTTAATTTTTACATATAGGTACAAATTTACTTTAAGTACATCAATGAGAAAACCTTTCATTATTTACCTAGTTGGGCGATGAGTGTAGACTAGAGGTATTAATTGAACTTTTTAATATTTCATGTGAAAAATCCGATATTGCCGTAAGAAGGTAAGTAACTTAAGTTTCACCGGGACGACGACGTCTGTTATACTATTTTTAATTAGATAAACAATTACTGATCAGACTTTAAGATATTCAATGATGTTTTCACCAATAAATATATTAAATATTATTCTTTGACACTAAGTTTGCACAAAATCTTTAAAATCCCTATAGACAAAACAAAAGCAGCCCATACCCTCTGCCTCTGGTAACATCCCTAATTATCTTATTATTTACTCCGCCCTTCCTCCAAGGCGTGCTGTTTTGCTTTCATAAGTGTCATTTACACAGACTTAGTATGAATAAGCGTAATGTTTTCTAACAGCTTTATTAATAAAACAATGGCAATAAGCAACAGAAGTAAAACAGAGAACGCAAATTGGCAGACATTTGTTTTTTCTTCGTCTGTGTTTGCGACTACGGGATACTGATTCAATTTTATATTCCGAGATTGCCTTACAGCGAACTATTTACATTTTTCTGTTGCGACTTATAACGATTTAAATGGTTTTTGGTCACCTAAAGGAATCTCAAGTTCTAGGAATGAACAATTGTTTCACTTTTCGTATTAACTTGTTAAAATGAAACTCAATGAGGTTAGTAAAATTAAGTTTTAAATATGTTTTTAAACTTCAGCTTAGCTTCGTCGTTATTACAATTCTGTAGGTAATTATAATATTTTTTCAGTAGACAATATCTACTTTCTGAGGCAGGATCGAACCCGCGTCCGTGGGAATTTAGCCCGTGTGCCTATACCACTGCCACCCAGACATATATTTTTTCCTCTACAAAAATATTATCATTAGTTTGGAACATGAATGCTTATCAGGAAAAATCATAGGACTACCCTGTAGGTACGGTGGCGAACACGTCACGGTAAACACTGCGATACCTTATGCGCTTGTGATACGGGTGATTAAGCAACAAAATGGCTAGCCTGGCTGATGTGCTGGCCACTGTACTACTGTAACACGAACGAGTAATTTGAGTTTAACAGCATTTTGTCCAATGCTCATTCATAGAAAGTTGTACCGAACTATCAAATTGACGAGTTAATTGTGACCGTTAGTACTTCTCTGGTGCCCGTTAAGCCTTAGATATAACGTTTGCAGGGTTGCTTGTAACTTGATAGATTTATTTTGAAACCCTGAATAAAAAGAGAGTTGTTATAAGTTTGACTACCCTGTGTCTGTTTGTGTCTCAGCTATAAGTAGTTGTTCAAAATCCATCCAGCTGCAGCCGTTGAAGCTTATCAGCTGTTCCACACTCGTTCGAGGTTTTTTAACAGGAAAATTAGTTTTTAAAGTAAGAGTTTTAGATAGATAAATATTATTAACACTTTATTGTACCTACAACACAAAACAAAAAATTACATACATGTTTAACAATAAGAGATGTTCAGTTTACCTATTTTATTCGATATTCGATATAAAAGTATTTAACCTACATAGTTATACAACACCAAAAATGCAAACCAACTATTAAGCGAACAAACGAGCGACGAACGAACTTTACCTTTTTGTAAAATAAACGTACAATAAAATAGTATGCAAATATTGGACTGACGGAAAGCTGAGGTGCCAGCCAAAATATGACATAAATATCCCTCAAATTCTGTGAACCTATGTATGATCTGTTTCGAAACGTGAGTGATGATCGCTCCGTTGCTCTGTACGAAAAATCTATTTTCCATACCATTCCACCTTTCCCTACCCGCAAATGTATTTCTATCCGGCCATCCTGGCAACCCTGAGAGCCATACCGGCATACATAGTGGGGAGATAGCGTAAATAGGAATTGGGACTGTTTCCCGCTTTGTTTTGTGTCCCGTTATTGTATTACGTAACTGGAATGAGCTGGTTATACTGCAAACTGTAAGGGAACATTGTTCCGATGCCACAGTTTGTGGAATTTGGTACGCGCCTATTAAAATTAGTTTTTTTTTTGTATTTGGTCTCATTTGTGGCAGAATGATTATTACGATTCGATAAAACTTTGAGCTTACGGGTGCTTATTGGCTGGTAAAAAATAGTAGCTAACTCTCCTTGCCCCTCGTAGAGATCACACTCTAATTTTCACTATATATGTATATCTTAAGAATATTTCAATTGAAAACATACCGAAAGTTTGGGTACAATTTACTTAATCTTTGGATTTTCTAATAGCTACGAGTATCAACATCTTAAAGGGCTACGAGTTAATATGCCTCTTTAACAAAATGTCTTGTGCTAAAGTGACACTCAAGTTAATATTGGAATGTATATCACAAAATAACAGTTTACTGTCAATGATAGAAGTAAAACAAAGGTAAATGATGATACTAACGCCATCTTTGACGACATCGTAAACGCTATGTAGTAACGAGAGAGCAGTAAAAATTTATCGCTGCTCAAGAGAACGAGTAAGCAGGTTAAAGGTCGCCGCATACGTGACGTGCTTATACTCCAGACGGGAAGTGAGTGGGACGGGCACGTGTTCATATTTTTTTTAAATATTTTTATAATATATTACAAATACATTTTACACCTAGTTCACGTCTGCCAAACTGCAAAGCGGCACCTAAAACTGTACCTAGCTGTATCTGTAAAAAAAATCAAATTGCTTAGGGAGCAATAGACACCTCCATCATCTGAAAGAGGGTTTAGCAATTAGGAAATTTTCACTGATACCTACACAGACGTGCTAAAAATTGTCGCCGACGATATTCCCGTCCACATTCTCGCCCCGTCCATGCATTCGTATGCGTTTTTGAAAACATTTTGATTGAAACTTTGTTTCCCGTCACGTCCTGTCCCGTCTGGATAAAAATCCGTTACGTTCGAAGCGACCTTTAACAGGTTAAGCGTACTTTAGAATTATCCAGAGAAAAGTAAGGTAACGCCTGAGGGTGATGCCTGACCTTGTAACGAAAAGATATTGTCGTCAGGTCTACTGGGAGTCTTAAGTTTATTTTATTTTATTGAAACTTGTACTAATATTTGCAAAAAAAGGTTGTAAAGACGAGTATATGTCCTTGTACATACGACGCCACATCAAGCTACTCATTTTCGTTACAAAATCACCCTTATTTCGTAAGCATAAGATGCCGCAGTGATTAGCTTGATTTGTAGCCGTCTGCTGTACATACCCTCGATATTTAGATCCAGCTAATAAAACGTAACTTTTCATCATTGCTTATCTACGAGTATCACAATGATACCAATTTTTGTCCATAGTTAATTTAAGTTAACTTCTATCCTCTGTTTCGAAAAAATAATAAGCGATGATTTCAAAATAAACTAATAACAACAACAAGTAATACGCCAAGGCACGCCTGCGACTTTCTGCGCCACGACTCGCTACTGACTGCAGCGTGTCAATCAATCGCCGCTCCTCAACAGTTGACAGTTGACAGTACGGTATGCCCAAGGCCTATCCTACTAAGACAATTTTTTTTTCTACAAAGCTAGTTTCAATATTTTTTCCTGAAAGAGAGAGTACAATGCTGATATTCCATGATATAATTTATTATTAATATAAATATAATTTATTTTGTACGTAAATAACTTCAGTTAAATTGTTTGTTTTTCCCTTTTACTTTATGTGCACCGCCTAAATTTTCTCTGCTTGGCCCTATGGTTGACTGGTAGAGAATGCCTTTGGAATTAAGTCCACCATTGTACACATGTTTGTGCAGAACTTAAATAAAGAAATAAATATTCAAATCATGCAATAAGCTTGTCAAACAGATCTTAATTCAAGATTTCGGCGCCAGAAATTCACTTTTAGTAGCTTATGTATGCATTAATATCGTAAAGCACGTTACATCCATTATGTCCTCTTGCCCTTTGTCCGGAGTTTGAAAGCCTCTAGGCAAGTCTAAGGTTCTACTTCTTAACGATTTGTTTTTATTTTCGAGTCTGCCACCTTGTTCGCACACACCGTCGAGCTAGCATGAATGACAAGGATGGTTGCATTCCAAAATACGGCTTTTGGTTGTATGGTAGGGCCTCTGGGTTAAACTGATTTTAGAGTTAGAACGTCTTGACTGGATAAGGTAGACAATTCTGTGGATTGTCTTAGATTTAATGATCTCCAGAAGTTTGGAGATTGTTCTGAACGGACGAAGTTCTCGGGTCTCTGTTTTGGGTGCTAACTTTTTTATTTGAAGTCGCAGACTCGATTTATCCATTTGAGAAAATATTGTTTTAAAAACTTTTGCCGACAGAAAGATATAACAAACTGATTCGAATTATAATCAAACCGTTTTCAAATCCTTTTGTAGACTATTATTTTATAATGCCTATTCTTTTACAAGTATATAGGGCTGTGCTGCAGAAGTGGAAGTGTTCGGAGCTATCTTTATTTAAAAACTTATTGACTGTAGAAAAATCAACTGCAGTTAACAATTTCATCTTACAGTGAATATAATATTTATGAGATTAGAAAGTTAAATCATTTAATGGCCAATTTTATTCAATATTATATCTTCCAATGACTGTAAATTGACTAGCAAGACATAAAGACTAGATGTTCAAATGAGGCTTGACACTTATTCCAATTGAAAGTTATGTCCATTCAATTTTTGATTTTACTTATCAAGTACTGTATAATTTTTAACTTCATACTTTCTACTGATATTTTGATCTCTATCATTTTAAATCCCCAACGAAAAAAAAATTTGTTGCCTGTAAAGTCGGTATACGGGCGAAAGTTTTACGTGACAACGACTTTGAGTGGTAAAATAATTTTAATGTGAATATTCATTCGTATAACATGAACCGCTGTGTATGGCTATCTCTCTCACTCTCTCTCTCTCTCGCTCTGTCTCTCTCGCTCTTAGGCGGGTTAACTGTGCTCGAGTGGAAGGGACGCGTGCCTTTCACTTTTTATGTCTATCTCACTCGCTCTTAGGCGGGCTAACCATGCCCGAGTCGAAGGGACGCGTGCCTCTCACTCGCTCTCATTGTGAGCGCGGAACGTGAGCGGAGCGTAACGCAGTTTCTTGAAGTGTCACCCGGCAAACCAATTTATAAGACGTTGTCACGTCAAAAGATGGGTATTTTAAGTTTGACCCCTATATCTGTTTGTGTGTGTTTGTGTGTTTTTGTGTGTCTGTGGCTCCCGAACGGATAGACCGATTTCAGTGCGGTTTCCTTTATTCGAAAGATAGTTTAATCACGGTGGTTTTTAGCTATAATTAAAATAATTAAATATTTCACAACAATCACACCAACTCTCTTGTCCCAAATTAAACTACGAGGCTTGTGTTATGGATACTAGACAACGGATAAACATACTTGAATACCTTTTTTGTAGATAAATACATATTATACATAGAAAACACCCAGACCATTACAAACCCACATGTTCATGCTATGGTTGGTCAAACTCCGTCTAGCCTTTGAAGCTTACCAGCAGTTTGCCTGGCTCATTCAAGGGTTTTTTAACTGGAAAGTTATAGCTGAATAGTCTGTCTCAGCATTGGGAAACAGTAAATTAGTCTGGAAATAAAAAATCGGAAGATATGACAGCAAGTGTAAAAAGTGTTCAAAGGTACCCCCCTCTCCCTTAAGTGATCGCTTTTTAGTGAAACATGGCAGCTTCTTAATTTGTTTTCCTACCCTCTGACGCCAACCGCCTGCGGCCGCCAACAACTAACGTTAGTGTTGCAAACGCCCCACATAATGAGGTCCTTAGTCCCAAAACCGCGGACCCTTCAATCGCTTACCCGAACCAAACTACAAAGCTGCTTTAGCAAACAGTTTCTTTCATAGAAAAATGTTGTAAATCCTTCCGAAGTTGGGGCACAGACGTTTTCGTATGCACACAGAGTTGCTGCGCTCAATCAGTTCTCAAAGAAGGCAAAGGAGACGCGGATGTCGGTGAGATCAAAGGCGGCGCCCGCGAGTCGTTACCCTCACGTACTGGTATTACGGAGGCCGATTCTAGCACGGTTACCTTGTTGAAATTTGGTTATGTTGGCACAGTAAAGGTTTGATTCTGAAAGGAGCAGTTTTGTCTCCACTGACTCACATCCTGTCTCGGAATCAGCGCAGCACTAGTACTGGGTGGTACTGTGCTAGGTGGTGGTATCATTATTGCGGTAAATGCCTGTGGCCTCTCGGCCTACGGTGAACCCGCCACGTCCCTGACTCACATGGCACCGGAGGGCACCGTCAGGTTTTTTGTGGGTAGGCGGGTTCTCTCTCTCTGAGGCCTGGAGTCACACATAACGCCCACCTGCTCCCGCGGCTGGTGGGGGTGTATGCGTAACAGCATTTCCCTGACGTTAAAAAAAAAGGTGGTACCTTTACGCGTGGACGTAAAACCGAGTCCTTATTCCGTTAACACAATCTAAATAAACGAATTCCCCACTTCCAGTTCCAATTTCAAAATCAGGCAATTTAATAACGTTCTTTCGTGGAATAAAAGTACAGGTTCTCAGTTGGCTGTCAAAAAGCTGTAGCATTCAATTGGTATGTCTGGTAATGGTATTGCATAATCGCTGATAATGCCAATAATGATGTTGTCGAAGAATTGTTGTTAGATGTATAGAAAAACAGTCAAAATATCCACAATCAACCGATAACAAAACAAATCTAGACAATTCTAAATATTAGAAGACATAAATTTTATCGGAAACAAGGACAGTACTCTTATAACTTGTACCGTCTCAATGGACTTTTCCGTCTAAGCCCAGAGTGGCCAGGACAATCGGATTAATATTAGTAATCTCTAAAGCGGCAAAAGAACAAACGAATTACATAAATACGAGCTAAAGTTAAATGAAAATGGTTTTAAGATGCACTTTTTTTATTACGTTCGTTAAGTACAAGTGATGGGAAAAGAGTTTGTGTCAATGTTTCAATTTTTTTATTTCAAAACTGCTTGTCATTATTATAACCTATCATATCGTTAATGTTTAGACTACACTTGCAGCATACCATCGCCAGGACTCGCCACTGTCAGCAATTCAATCAAATCAAATAACATTTCAGTCATAGAGTATTACTCTATAATAATAATAGTCCTCCTGGCCGATTTCGACCGCGGCGGCCAATCTCAACAGAGATCAGCCAACTACGCAGGAAATATTTTGGTTTACAAGTGTGAGCGCAATACACAGGTGCACTCACTGTTCCATCACTCTCAAAGTTCAGTGAGACGGCAATCCGACATGACCGGAGAGAGATCAGGCACAGGACTAACGGCTTAACGTGCTGTCCGAGGCACGGGTGTGTAACACCGCCAACTTCCCGACTCCGAGCTGTTTTTGAGAAATTCAGGACAGAAAATCTCAGAAACGACTTTGGTTCGACCTGCGATTCGAACCCAGGACCTCTCGGATGTAAGCCAGAAACTTTGCCACTACACCTATGAGGCAGTCTATATTTATTATTACTTTATACTAATGCAATAAAAAGCACTTTTTTACTTACCAGTGAGCGGTGATGTGTTCATTCGCTGCCAGAAGCGAGTCGCAGCGACAGTAAATCGTAGATGTGCCCTGAGCATTAGATAAATTAATGTCGAATGAGATGAGTATAAAGCTGATTATTTCTCGGCCATACTAGCAGAATAGTCCCTTACCTGCTCGATGGAATATTCGCAAGTAAGAAAATACTCGAAGTAAACATTATTAAACCTCTTCGGGACGAACTAACTGAATTACGTCGTCAGAATTCCTTTTTAGTAGATTTTAGTTGTACAAACTGAGGTTCAGGTACATAAGTGCTCTTATTTACTAATGTTTTTTTATGATTTCTGGGATCTAGGTGTGGAATGTAATACGAGTAAGTACTCGTATATCAAATTAGAGCAAAGTATGTGATTTTGTCCCCATTTTACATGAAAAATTATGTACAACGATTATACCCTAATATAATTATATTGTTGTAAGTCATACGTTTATTGTTTATTTATTTCATTTTTATAAATAGTTATCCAGACATTTGACCACAATGTCACCCGATGGTCCATGTGACGATGTCTAGATCTGTCTGTTTATGGTGGTTCATTTCGTTGTAATTCCAATAGGTTTTTTTTTTAAGTTTTGTAACTTTACCTATTAACCTTTAAAAATAAGGTACTTAACTTCAGAATGATGAATCAAATTAATCAGCCGAAAAGGTTTTTGTGACAATGGCCGGTAGCGTTATCTAATATGCCGTATATTTTTATGTCCCAACCTATCTTCATCAGCAGTTTACTTGAAAATTCGTTAAAGAAACTTCCAAATCATCGTAAAATTTCCTTTATGCTTGAGACGAATATTCTTTACCAATAATTTAATGGTATACATTGCAGCCGAAGTGCACATCAAATAAGTACCGAGTACTGCAAACATACTTTTGTGTGGTCGTAACGGTGATACTCGCATTTTATTGAGAATCCATAGTAAATGCTACAATGTTGATGATATCGGCTCTCATTTTATGTGCTTCTAAACATCGGCAGACAATTTTATTTCCCTGCAACCAATAAAATGATAGATAGTGTGATTGTATGCATTTACCTGATATAAAACTACAAAAGATCGTTTGTACATGTGTGGATATTTTGGTAAGTAAATATAGCATCTTTATTTCTTCTTCAAAAATGAAGCATGATAATTTCTTGTAGGTAGTGTCGCCACAATATGGTACTTATACTTGGATAAATATCCGACACATATCGGATATACAGGGTGTAAAAAAACCTTAACGAAGCCGAATACCACATATTCTACCAATTGTTACGATCATTTTTTTCCTTTACACCATACCTGAGAAGTTAACGGTTACTGAGATATTGATGGTAAAAGTTTGAAAAAAAAATTGATGATTTTGACGTGACAACGTCTTATAAATTGGTTTGCCGGGTGACACTTCAAGAAACTGCGTTACGCTCCGCTCACGTTCCGCGCTCACAATGAGAGCGAGTGAGAGGCACGCGTCCCTTCGACTCGGGCATGGTTAGCCCGCCTAAGAGCGAGTGAGACAGACATAAAAAGTGAAAGGCACGCGTCCCTTCCCCTCGAGCACAGTTAACCCGCCTAAGAGCGAGAGAGACAGAGCGAGAGAGAGAGAGTGAGAGAGATAGGCATACACCGGTTCATGTTATACGAATGAATATTCACATTAAAATTATTTTACCACTCAAAGTCGTTGTCACGTAAAACTTTCGCCCGTATACCGACTTTACAGGCAACCAATTTTTTTTTACATAAATGACTTATGTCTGTTATAACTGAACTTTTTTCCGAATAAACATGATACCAATTTTCACTAGTTCTTTCATAAAAAACCTCTAAATGGCACACTCCGCAATGAATAGCGCACACTCGAACCGAATCGCGTCGCGGCGGCGTATAGCAACACGTTCCGCAGTGACTTTTCCGCGTGCGCGCTGTACATTGCGGGTTAAAATTAAATTATTATTTGTGATGTCAAAAAATAAAAGTTGTTTCCCAGCCAAAATTTATTTTTCATATGATTTGGTTTGATGTACTGAACGCGTGGGTGACGGCTTCGTTAAGGATTTTTTTACACTCTGTATATTAAAAATCTGATTGTTTCGAACCCTGATTGTAATAAAACGCATACTTAATAATGAAATTTGGGATATAGCTACCAATTTAATAACTCTTCTTAGAACACTAACTGAAGCATCGGCTCTGCAGTGCAGTAACTAATCCATCTTACTCCTTTGTCAGCTACATGAAACTATTAAGTGGACTTGCCTAGATATCTGGACCTCACTACGTTCTAAATTGTCTTGTAACTTTCATAGAGAATAGAAAAAAAGCTAATAATATAGACAAGAACATTGATCCGGGGTAACTAGCTTAAGCACATGTGTTACAAATATCAGAATCAACAGTGGTATTACAAATAAACGTAAATAAATACATATTATAACACCCAGACCAAACAAACAGACATTTTCATGCACACAAATGTTTATACAGTGCGGGGATCGAACCCGCGACCTCTTGGTTAATAGTCAAGTTCTTGACCATTTTTACAAAATGGTCGTAAAGAAGAAAAGAACGAACAGTAAGATTTAAATTATTGCTGTACGATCAATCGTTTTGTCGCAGTTTGCGTCACGATGCATAGTCCGAAAATAATGGTTCAAGGAGCCTAATTACGATTTTTGTAGGCTTAACAAAAGCTCTGCGATAGCGCTTTTAATGGTCATTCAAGCGGAAAGCAAGTTCGTAATACGGCCCCTGGTACCGGTGGATCTCGGCGAGTTCGTTTGTTTAAGAAAATTCTTTATTGACATAAAATACAACATTGATACTAAATACTAGTGAACACATTTATTAATAGCATTAGTAAAAATAACATATTTAAGTTTTGCAGACGACAGTGTCTATTTTAAACTTTATGCATAGTCTGAAATAGTTATTTTAATGACATTGGAATACGAAAATATAAGATTTTACTTACACGGTATGCCGGTAATTATGCTCACTTTGTAACAGTTTACTCTTACAACTTCTTTTACAACATAAAAATTAAATGGGTTATAAACTCAAACTGTTTATAAAATC
This sequence comes from Pyrausta despicata, assembly GCA_963921415.1. Taxonomy (NCBI): domain Eukaryota; kingdom Metazoa; phylum Arthropoda; class Insecta; order Lepidoptera; family Crambidae; genus Pyrausta; species Pyrausta despicata. The sequence continues at coordinate 10,038,124 of OY992853.1, forward strand.
ACGGCGAGTATACGTCGGCGAAATTCACAAATTTGTTCGGAGTCGCGGGCGGGTCGCTAGTATTTGTTTATTGGACAAATAAATTTATATGAAATTCTCGTTTCACAGTATTTGTCGCAGAACTCATCTGGAACAAGAAGAACGGCTGGACCGATTGTTATGATATGTGTATACTTATTAGACGTAAGAATTCATTGTTGTAATTTTTTAACCCCAATATGTTAAGGGTGAACCACCTTAATTTTTTTTCCGACTGCTAAGCAAGATTTAATTTTTTCGCGCGTATCTTGTATATTATGTATGAATGAAATATTATTTATAACCTGATATCGCTGGAATCAGTGAACAGATTTACATGTTCGAGGTATCTGCAGATTTTTCTTAGTAGCCCATGTATTCTTAGGTTTATTAGGTGGGTCAAAGATAAACATGGCGGCTGTGCGTTGTACGTAGTTATTAATGGCCATTGTACAAACAGAGTATGTTAAGTAAGATATTGCTTGGTTATTCAATTGCGTATCTTGTTCCAGCTTTTTCAGTAGTTTTCGTATTACTGTTTTTGTGGGAAAGCGGGTTTTTAAATTTAAACTAGATTGTTAATATGATTTGGCACTAAAAGATAATTATAATTTCGTTGAAAATTTAATGAAAAGAAAAATCTAGAAACAACACTACTGAAGAATCACCTAGTTACTAGGGCGATTGTAATTTACAGAGTGGAATCTATTTCACATTATTACTTAAGTGTAGTATTCCTTCGGGACCTATTCTGCTGACTTACCTACCTGGTCCGGATATTATTATCGGTACTCCTAAGGGTGTAGGGTCCCACCATAAGAGTCTTCCTACTTCTTCTTTATTTATGCTTCGAAATTGCAGGTTTAAGTGTTCTGTTTTTTTTTAATTGTAAGATGCTTGTAATCTAAGGAAAATAGAAACGAGTTTTAAATTACATGAAATTCTATTTCTATTTCTCACAAAAAATAAGTTCAGCTCGAGTTTTTCCGTAAAAAAGCAATAAAGCTTGTGACGGATGATGAAGAGTACCTTTGTCAACGATTGGTGGTATCATCGTCCCTATTTAGTCAAAAATAAACTAATCTAACAAAGCAAAAGAAATGAAAATTAGTTTTCTTTTTCCGTATCTACCACAACAAACAAACCTCTGAAAAAAATTGTAATTATGTTTTCTGCTCTCTGTCTTGTAAGTTTGCATACGTGTCAGAAAACAGACGTTGTCTAATGGAGTAGCCCCGAACTAATCCCTAGCAAACTTAGGGGAGGAACTAAAAATCCCGGAATTTCTCTCTACATGAAACGACGCAGAAGATCCCATATATCTGAATAAACTGTAACAAGTGTCAGCGTTTGGGAAGTAACGTTTGGTGATAGTATTGGTGGTCTTGCCCTAAAAATTATGTGATCGTTTTTATAGCGGCAAATAAATCATCATACTAGCTGGTAAATAACTAGACATTAACCGCCAGCCACTGTCAAGAGGTACTTGTGGCGCAGTGGTTGCAGCGCTTTGGTAGTGATACCAAAAGTTAAGCAACCTAAAGCGCGGTCGTGTTCGGGATGGGTGACCATTCTGACCATTTAAGTGACATATATTTACAAGCATCTCCGTGCTTCGAAAGGCACGTTAAGCTGTTGGTCCCGATAGATGTTAGTCGTTAAGCCTGGTCAGAGGCCATCGGGCGGCTTAATAACATCTGACAGTAAGGTTGGTCACTTTACAAAAACACCCCTCCACCAATCCGCACTGAGCCCGCGTGGTGGAGTATGGCTCGGACCACCTCATAGTTGAGGTGAGGCCTGTGCCCAGCAGTGGGACGTATATAGGCTGATCAGCACACTGTCATGACATACTGTCCGTCCGTAACTCGCGTCTGTCACCCAAAAACCGGAGCGAAAACGCTGACAGTCCCGAGTCGCGGCTGGGCATTGAATATGTATATCTTAATTAAAGAAAACACAAATCCGCTTCCGAATCTTTGTTAATCATGATTTTCTAAGATATAAGTTTTATAATGACACTTAATGCATTTCAGTCTTCGAAATATTGTACGTAAATATGTATTTATAAGTATGGCAGGGTCACCATGAAAAGGATGGGGCCGTGACGAAATAAAGACGTGTAGCGTCAAATAAAGCTCACTAATATTTATATACGAGTACTAGATAAAAATAGGGTAAAGTGAGCTTCCCACTACAGACCGTACCAATCTGCTTAGTTAAAATAACGAAAATAAAATAGTATCAGATATTTTAAAGAAGCTAAGGGAGCGTCTTTAAAATATCTAATTCATTATTATACGAACAAAAATCCGCTTCGCAATTTCTTCGCGGTAAGTCACAATAGTAGCCATGGGAAATAAAGCGATTTCTGGTTGGAATTGCTCCCCCCAGACCAACAAAAACGAAAGCAGCTGGTAGCACTTATTTTTTAAATGCTCCCCGTATAAAAACTGTGGAAGATTTTCTGAAATGATAAGTTATGATAACGTAGATATACCATTTGTTCAAGTATACAGCGAAAAGTTTTCTATGAAACTGATTGACTGATGACGCATTGATGTTTGATTGATAAATATATAAATAATTATACAAGAATAGCAAAAAAAACCGTAAGAACTGATATTTTGTGGGCTTCAACCAATGCTCAACCTCAACTCTATAATATTGAGTCAAGTTTCTAAATACTGTAAAAAAAAGGATCTATTTTGTCTTTGCAGCAAAGTTTCAAAAGGAAAGTGGAGAGAAACAAAACACTGAAAGAATAAACTGCAAAAAGTTCAACTTGTCGCTGTGTTTCCGTAACATAATAAATCGTTCTATAAACTATATCGGACCAATAAACTTTGATACATGCGCCACATTCGGCGAGTTATCGTGTTAAAAGCCGAATACATTTTTCATGGAAAATAATACATATTTCACAATGAAATTCTTGTCGATCGAGCCGCCGCTTTGTCTTGGTCCTTTGCTTTCATTTTTCGTGGCTCGATTTGTGTTCTTGAGTTTCCCGATGCACTATAGATGGCAAAATATTGGATATCTGTCGTTACTCATGAGATTTCGCATGCCGACTTTATAATGTACGGCGTATCGTGATCGAAATACTCGTGCAAGTTATCGCGTAAACTTGTGCGATCTTTCGCCTATTCGGGTGCATGTCGCGCGATACGAGTCCCAGTTCAATATAAGTTTGCTGTGAATATGGAAATAATGACTTCTGTAAAGAACCTATCGAGCTAGAATAACAGTCTGTCTTGGAAATATGACTTTCTCAATACCTTTTGCAAACGAAACGCCGCGCATTTTTACACAACATGGCTGATACTGTCTGCATTCATTAAACACTCTGGTACAATAACGTTTTTCTACATTTGCAATCAGAGGTCCTAGTTCCAAAGTCATCCTTATTTTCTTTGTTAACTATCTCGCTTACTCTCATAAGTAATACGTGATAATTTCAGCCAAAAATACGCACATACTTTACGAGTAAAGCCTCACCAACCTTACGTACCATCGATTCCCGTTTATTGCACCCCAAAATCCCAAACAGATAGGCATGTCGTGTGATTCGCGGTTAATAACGTTTATTTGTGCACGTACAACGGAAAGCGACCCACTTCTATTCCTCGCCGCAATACATTTTTGGTCCGGCCCCGGAAATATCAGCGGGAGAGATTCCGAGAAATGTAATAATATCTTTAATATCGTCTCTGAGATGGCTGTGTAAACATTCTTAGGGAGCCTAGGGTTATTATCGGACGTAGTTATGAATATAAAGCGAATTCTTGGGTCGCGTTGATGCTGAGTGTAGGCACTATTCAATTAGTTTTGATGCTTTTGAATTACACTGCTCAACAAAGTCTAGGGAACAGGAGGTTTTTAGGGAATATTTTTATTTTTATATATTTTTGTTTTAAAGTTTATATACCAATCGATGCGCAATTTAATGCTTCATTAGTTACGTATATAAATAAAGGATTCAGTTTTTGAATTACGAGGTAATTTTAATGAAAAACAAAGAAAGTGTATTACAGAACTAAACAAAGAAATTTAATTTAATAAAATTACTTAAAAATTAAAACATTACAGTTAAGAACAAATATGCGGGGACTTTTTTAATAATCAGTTGGACCCCCTAAGGCATTAACAACAGCTTGACATCGTCGTGGCATACTGATTATGAGACTATCGATTGTCTCTTGTGGAAGAAGACTCCATTCTCTGGAGAGATGTGAAAAAAGTTCATCTGCTGTGTTCAAATTTTGAGGGAGATTTCTAAAAGCCCTTCTCTTTAGTCAATCCCACGCGTGTTCAATGGGATTGAGGTCCGCGGACTGAGCAGGCCACTCCAGCACTTCGATGTTGTACTCGCGGAACACATCCATCACCTGACTCGCAGTATGTGGTCGTGCATTATCTTGCATAAAAATAAAATCTGCGCCCAGATTTTGTCGGTGCGGGATAACCACGGATTGGACTACCTGTTCGCAGTATCGCTCTGCATTTAAATTTCCTCTGATCAAAACGAGATCCGTCCGTCCACCCAGGCGGATTCCAGCCCACACCATGATTGTACCACCTTGGTAGGGATGCACCTCCTGTGGGTTTTGAAGCCGACTCTGCCGACCAGGAATCCGCCAAACACGCACTCTTCTTGAATCTGGATGAAATCCGAAGCGAGATTCATCGGAGAACAGTAAATGTGCCCACTGATCTACGGTCCACTGCAAATGTTCACGTGCCCACAATAATCGACGTCCTCGATTTCCATGACGCAGCGCGGGCACTCTTAGTGGTCTGCGAGCACGAAGATTAGCTTCATGGAGTCTCCTCCGAGCAGTCTGGTCACTGATAGCAACCTGGTGCTGCGACTGGAGGTCTTCTACCAACTGACGAGCCGTAATGGTGGGTTGCCTCCTTGCGACATTTTGCAAAAAACGGTTTTGGCTTTCCGTAGTAACCCTATACCTGCCTCTGTGCCTTTCGGCTACATCGCCAGTAAGTCTGTAACGTGCCCACAGTCTGCAGATAACGCTCGCGTGAGAATTCAGAGCAGCTGCAACTTCGCGTTGGGGTAGCCCAGCTTCCAACATTCCTACAGCTCGAATCATTTCTTCCCGCGTTAAATGACGTCGTGACATAATGGCCGTAGTCGCAAAAGTTACGAATAACAACAGTTAATTTTGTTTTTCAATAAAATCATAAAACAATAAAACAAATTTTTATCTTTAAAATTCTCATACAGTATCACTACACAGCAATCAAAGTGAAAGATTCCCGCCTTTTACGAAAATTCTTTTGTTTCTAATTTTTTTTTTTTTTAAATTCGAACAACGTTTGATAAACATTCAGCCTACCTGTTTACCTCAAAGAGATCAGTACTTTTTTAAAGAAGATTTTACAAATAAAGTCATATAGTTGGCTTGTTCCCTAGACTTTGTTGAGCAGTGTAGATTGGGCTTTTAGTGTTCGTCTCATGAGGGGACGGCTTCAAGTACTTTTTGTTTTCTAGTTGAAATGAAAAATGAAGAAGTTATGTTGTATGTTAGGCGAAGTTTTCAACGATTAACGAATAACATAATAAGTAATACGGAAGCATTATCGACTATGTTAGTCGATCGACTTCAGTCCGTACAGTCGATAATGTTTCCGTAGTCGACCGACTACGAGCTTATTTTTAACTTGCAGCTTATTCACATACTTCTTTGACGTCTAGAATTTATTGTCAAAAATATTAATGTCAAGTCAACAGTCGACAGTATTCAACTTTCACGAACAGATTGTGCATGTGTGTTTAATTTTTCTGTGTATCGACAAAAATATTTTGAGCGGGCTATTTTGCATCTCGTTAAAGTGGGAAAACAAAAATATGGCTCGCTACATATAAACAAAAATATTATTTGTTACAAACCAAATCAATTTAGCGCTTTTCATATCTTTTGACATGCTCTTCCATCGCTACATGCAAACAAAAATATTATTTGTTATAAACCAAATCAATTTAGCGCTTTGCATATCTTTTGACATGCTGCAGCTGGACAATTGATAGTGAATGATTCCCGCCAGTGGCAGTCAATTTTTCTTAAAGTGTGTTTAAATTTCACACTGTAAATAAATTTTCATTAATAATGCTAAAAAATAAAGTACCAAAGATACTCATTACTAAGGCCCCGTGTTCACACGGCATTAGCCTGCACGTTTCTTTGCAGTATACGTCTTAACGTAAAAATACCCCTAATAAAAATAAACTTTAAAACCTATTATTTCCGGGTTGATGCCGATTTTGTCTGAACAGGGGCCTTATTAAATCTAGGGAAGCGATTCTATTCCATTAAAATAGAACAAAATTATGAAAGAAAAGCTTGTTTTAAGCGGAAAAGTTGGTTACCTATGTTAAACTCATATTAACCATCACTCGCTTTTACGTGATAATTAAAAACTCTCATTTCTCACCCTAAGGGACGAGAGGCACCTTCAGACACATTTAATTACCCACCCTCTGTGTTGTTGCTCAATATTGTGGCTGTGAAGACATAATAGCCGGTATGATGAACGCGCCTCGCCGTTTTATTGTAAAATACCTGCATATCAGGACTTACATCGTCGTTGCAATTCCACTTTTACTACAATGGAATAAGACACAGTAGTGTACAGCTTGATGTGCTGTCATACACCTTCAAAATCACTTACGCGCTCTTGCTCTTTGCGATGTGGAACGTTTATTTGCTAATAGTTTCAGTAGACAGTTTTCATTGTTTCATAGTATCTTATCTAGAAAGTGGAAGCTAGATTGTTTTAGAATAGTATATATTGATAAGGGTTATCAAGATCTATTATTTACGAGTGATTTAGGTATTATGTATTTATTGTGTATGATTGACTCAGGCGCTTACAGCCGTGTGTACACACGGCTTCACATCAAGCTACTCATTTTCGTTTCAAAACTACCCTAATTACGTAGGAATAAGATACCGTGGCTGGAAACAGCCGCACGGCTGTGTTTCATATCAAATAGCGATTTCACTGCAATCTACATTTATTAGTACTAAAGGTAAATTGACGACCGCTTGGTGCAGTGGTCCACAGGTCGGACTTTTAAAACCATGGGTCGCGGGTTCGATTCCCGCACAGTACTAACATAAGTGTACATGAACATGTGTGTTTGTACTGGTCTGGGTGTTTTCTATGTATCATATGTATTTATTTACAAAAAAAAGTATTTATGTATGTTTATCCGTTGTCTAGTACCCATAACACAAGCCTCGTAGCTTAATTTGGGACTAGAAAATTGGTGTGATTGTTGTAAAATATTTATTTATTTATTTATTATTATTATAAATTCCTACAACATAAGTATTGTCGTCTTTTCTACCAAAAAAAAAGCTTGCAAGTTTGTCGCACCATTTGACGATCGTTTACAGCGTAATATTGTATACCTGACTAATATACCTACAAACTGTTCACTTTTTATGTACTTTAGTTAACCGGCAAGAGACAGGACAAACCTGCGGCATACTGTCGCTTCGACAGCGACTATCGGTGACGCGACTGCGACTATCGGCGACGTAACTGCGACTATCGGCGACGCGACTGCATCTGTCAGCGACGTGACTGCGGCTATCGGCGACATGACTGTGACTATCTTCGACGCGACTGCGACTATCGGCGACGCGACTGCAACTATTAGAGTCGCGACTACGACTATAGCCGACGTGACTTTGACTATCGGCGACGCAAATGCGACTATCGGCGATGCAACTGCGGCTATCGCAGACGCGACTGCAACTATCGGCGACGCGACTGCGACTATAGGAGACGCGACTGTGACTACAAACGACGTGACTGCGACTGTCGACGATTTAGAATCACGGCGTAGTATGTCAAAGTGTATCATCGTATCGATCTGAACTATCCGCAGCAATATTCAAAGCCAAGTCTTCCCTTTCTATCTACAGAGTTGTGCGCACTCAAACAATCGCTTGGATCTTTGTCGCAACGTCAATTGTTCCGTTCGACTGTCGCCTACTGTGTAATATTCTATTTGAAGACTACTAATCCAGTGAAGCACGTGGCCCGGCACGTGCTAGTCTATGTATAAGTCAGTTGTGTGCACTCAAACAATCGCTTGCATCTTTGTCGCAACGGCAATTAGTGCCGTTCGACGGTCGGCTACTGTGTAATATTTGTGTTCGAGTAACGACTAATGTAATTAGTCACAACGGACGAGCCTAAGGGCTGCCTGAACTATCGTTGCGGTATTCGATTGTGAGATTTATAACTAAATAGTATAGTACAGTGGATGGGACAAGTGGGCAATGAAATAGGAATGCCGATCCTTAGTTGGTCAAAATAAGCAGGAGAGGATCTACCTAAGGGCTTTATTGACTTCAGCCCAGGGACCCGTTGGGGTCCCCAACCCTTGTTAAAAATAATAAGAGATGATGATATGAGATTGTAATTATGGCGTTACGCGTAACGAAAAAAAAAGTAAGGTTGGCAACCCAAATCGATCAACGCATGTGCGCGACAGGGAACGAAACGGGGAATTAGCGTAGCCGCTTAGCTTCGGTGTATTTTATAGCGGGCGTGTGTAGTGCACGCAGATCACTCGACAAAATTTTTCTGGTCTTATAAAGTTGAAATGAATAACTTTAAAGTTTTAAATAGTTTTTCTGCGATCGCAAACGTTGATTGAAAAATCACGAAGTTATGTTTTTATCTATTTTTCAATGGTGCAGTGAACTCTTTAACCGATTTTATGATAACTTATATATATTTATTTTCCGGGACTAAAATACCAAATATTTTGATAGAAGAATCTTCGATAGCTCTCCTTGGGTTGATATCTTGTAAGACATTATGGCAGACTTGAGCTTATAACGTGAACAAGAAAGAAAATTTCGTTGTGTTGTATCGGTGAACACTCAAAATCGGCAGCCCTAACCTTATTTTAGAAGTTTGCGATCTCTAATTGTCCTCTTTACACTACACCATCTGGGATCACCTGGACGTTCGATTGCTCTAGCCTCGTTTAGCTGGTTAGCATTGATTGCAGATTGTCCGGCACCGAACAATACATTTGAAATTTGAATTCAACAATGCAAAGTCCTGCCAAAGTACATACAACCGCATCAAGCTACGCTATCTGCGTCTTACACTGTTGAAAAAAGGGCGGTATTGCAATGGAAGTGTATCGGAATATGTGCCGCCTATTTGTACCAATTTTTCGCAGGGCTGTCTCGTTTGTGCATGCTTCGCGAGTTTCCTCCAATTCCATTCTGAGGGCAATCTGATATCTGACCAGCTGGAAAATGTTCGAATTTGTGTTGCAAATCAGGTTTAAAACAAAAGAAATTCTCATTTCGTGTAACAAATTGAATTTCTTATTCAATAGGTGTGCCAAAAAACGGTTTCCCGTGAGGGATCTGTTAATTTCAAATCTGATGCTCATTGCGAGTTTCATTTGTTTTATCTTGTTTTGTCTTAGCTGAAGCTGAAAATAATTTGAACATTCTATCCTACACAAATATCCAAGTGGCTCAAGTTGATTGGAAATTAACCAATTCACGACCACTTTGCTGAAATGGTTAAGAAGTTGACCAAGAGATCGCGGGTTCGATCCCCGCACTGTACAAACATTTATGTGCATGAACATGTCTGTGTGTACTGGCCTGGGTGTTATATGTATTTATTTAAGTTTATTTGTAATACCACTGTTGATTCTGATATCTGTAAAACAAGTGCTTTGGTAAGTATACTCGTACCACGGAGTCAGATCAATGTATGTGATGTTGTTAAAAGTTTCAGTCAGTGTGGATTAAAATTTACCCATATCTTTCGATGTACGGTGGCCAGCACGTCACGGTAAACACGGCTGTATCTTATGCGCTTGTAATACGGGCTACAAAAATGGGTGGCCTGACGTGCTAGCTAGTGTACAATACCTACAAATAGTCACCACCACGTGAATAAATAAATATTTCACAATAATTACACCAATTCTCTAGTCCCAAATTAAGCTACGAGGCTGTTATGGGTACTAGGCACCGGATAAACATACTTATATACTTTTTTTTGTAAACACATATTATACATAGAAAACACCCAGACCAGTACAAACACACATGTTCATGCACACTTAAACTAGACACACGCGACACTTGGTTTTAGAAGTCCGACATGTGGACCACACCAAGCGGCCGAATGGAATTATGAAACAACTTATTTTACTTAATAACCATTTAAATAATAAATAACGATTTGAATTTAGAGCCAAAGTAATTCAGACTGAAAAAACAGTTGTTTTCCAACGATTTTTGTCCCTTTGACAGAATGTAATATATTTATTAAGATACCAAGCTACATTCATGAGGTTTACTGTCGCTGTACATTTACAAAACTTTATATCTTACTATAAAGCAATATTTGTAGCTTGAAACTCAATTGGGGAGTGTTGTATAATTTTTATACGTCCATTAATAACGTTTTTGGCAAGTAAGCACAGCGGCTGGCTAAAATACTGGTAGGCCTATGGCGTTGGTCCCAAATAACTGGTGATCATGTTTGATTTTATGCCAAATGAGGCTTGAAATGTGCATTAAATTGCAATGTATACCGTTTAGATTGACCGCATCAATGAATTTGTAACCCCCATGATTTTAACCTTTGAGGTGCTTGTGGCGCAGTGGTTGCAGCGCTTTGGTAGTGATACCAAAAGTTAAGCAACCTATGGCGCGGTCATGTTTGGGATGGGTGACCATTCTGACCATACAAGTGACGTCTATTTGCAAGCATCTCCGTGCTTCGGAAGGCACGTTAAGCTGTTGGTCCCGGTTAATATCGATAGATATTAGTCGTTAAGCCTGGTCGGAGGCCCTCGGGCGGCTTAATAACATCTGACAGTAAGGTTGGTCACTTACCTTACACACACCCCTCCACCAATCCGCACTGAGCCCGCGTGGTGGAGAATGGCTCGCACCACCTCATAGTTGAGGTGAGGCCTGTGCCCAGCAGTGGGACGTATATAGGCTGATGAATGAAATGATTTTAACCCCCCTCGAAAAGGGGGGATCTTATAATTTTCACGCCTCTTCTGTTTGTATGGCATCGTACTCTTCGTAGCTCCTGAACGAATGGACCGGTTTCAGTGCGGTTTTTTTTATTCGAAATATATATTCATATTTATTTATTGCATTCATGAGTATATAGTAGGTGACAAATACAGCTTAAGTAGGTACATCATGAAGCCCATTTGGGCATGGCAAATTAAATAAGGCAATATAATTCAATGTCAATAATAATAAAACCAAAAACAATCAAAGGTATAAGACCAGTCCAGTACTATGAAAATATAATCAATTAATCTAATCCAATTAAATACAATTAAAATTGAAATTTAAAAACATGTCAAAATTAAAAATTAAAATCAAATAAATAACATTAAATTGTCCCGTCCAGGCACAATATTAAATACGCAATTAAATAAGGCAATATAATTCAATGTCAATAATAATAAAACCAAAAACAATCAAAGGTATAAGACCAGTCCAGTACTATTTAAATAAAATCAATTATTCTAATTTAATTAAATATAATTAAAATTCAAATAAAACATGTCAAAAATAAAAATTAAAGTCAAATAAATTATAGTACAGTTATTAATTAGTGTATGTCAATTTTAAAATTAATATTAATCTGCAAAAATTTCATCCAAATCATAATAACTCTTGACAGTCAAAAAAAGCTTTAATTCTTTTTCAAATTTATGCCCCTTTAATGATTTTATTTTGCTTGGCAAGTGATTATGCACTTTAACAGCCATATACGCCGGACCGGTTTTGCACAGAACCAGCCGTGCCGTAGGCAAAACAAAATCATACCCGCTACGCAATGCGTGGCGGCTCGTCACATCATTAACCCGTTGAAAGTAGCTACTGTGGATATATTAATATTGGTGGTTCCTAGCTATGACTGATCAAAATTCGTGTTCGTTTTTCTGGATCATGTCGTTTTTAGGGTTCCGTAGTCCGACAAGGAACCCTTATAAGATCGTTCAGTCCGTCCTAGTCTGTCACAGCAGAATATCTTCTACGTTTATGGACTGATTTGCATGTAGCTTGGTCCGAGGGTACTTCACATATAGATCTCATTTTTAAAAATACGAACAATTAAAATTACCCCTTTTAACCTTACCTTCCTGTTAAGGGGGGGGGGGTGAATTATTTTTTTGAGTGCACCCCCTGTGTGGGGTATCATTGAAAAGGACTATGAAAATAAGATAAGGTTTGCATACAACACTTTTTTATCAGCTTTACCATTTGCGAGTTATAGCCCGCCAAAGTCGTTTACACAGTGCCCCCCCCTGTAATTTCTACAGACTTGGACCAATAAACTTCAAATCTCTCACGTAAAGAAATAGGTGCCTATTTCTTTACGTGAGAGATTTGAAACTCTCATTTAAAATTGTTTCGGGTATCCTGTGACGCATACTTTCCAAATTATAAATAATATAAAAACATTATACTGTACAATGATGACATTGAAGGCTAGGGAGATGATAATGATGCAAGTTAGTTTTTGTTTTTTAGAAAAGTTCATCAAAAATCTACTTGACCGTCAGCCGCCATTGGAAAGGTATACTTGAAATAGGTCTGTACTTATTTTGACAACTAATCGGTATATAGGTTAGCAGGAAAGGATCGCTTGATAAGAAGAAATAATATGCCAAAATAATGTGCTAATGAAAGTATCTGTTACAAATCAAAAATATTCCGTAACTTTACGAATAATGATCATGCTGTAGGTGCTTGATCGCACATTTTGCCACACCAACATTTCCTACGTTGTATCATTTTTCACTCCCAGCAATTCTGCATGACCTTTAGGATGACTGTCAGATAATGTTTTAAGCATTAAGCCCACCCTTTGTTCAATTGTGCAATAAAGTTATAAATAAATATAAAATAATAATTAGAACGCAATAGCGTGCACTCGTGTAAAAATTATTAATAAATAAATCAAATACCATCTTATAAATCACGCATCATTTATAATTTCTAAAGATGAGCAGCAAGCAGCTTGCAATGCCTATCATTAAAATATTTCGTTTAAAGTTTTAATTTTATTTAAAATATCAGAAAAATTAATATAGTTACGTCACATAAGTATGTGCTAACTGGTCGCGTTTATAGATACGCAGGAATCACGCCTTGGCTTCCAACACGCAAATTACATAGGGGTCCATAAGTGAATTAATTTATAATTATAATGGAAGCATTTCACGTTCTTACGAAATTGTCGTCGCTAAGAACCCTCACACAAGAGATTGGAAACCATAAGCTGATTACGTTGCCATTAATTCCATGAGACTCATACAAGAAAAACGATCTTTGAATTTCTCAAGTGTAATGTTTTGCGGTAAGTACCCTTGTAAGTAGGTATTTTATTTTTGGCGGGCTTACAAAACTTCACATGTTTTACATTTGCTAGATTGGAATCATTTTTACTTGCACATAATATTTTAATGAGAATTACAAATTTCATTTACTAACTGGAGCTGGCTTGTAAAATATTTTCATTGTCTTTATTTTTTATGTATTTTACTTGAACGAATCCAAAAAAAACATAAATTTAGCATATCAGGCTGTACATTTTTGTTGCAAAATCGCCCATATGATAGGTACGTAGAGCACGGGATACCACTACTTTTTTATATTTATTTTTTGGTTTATAAACAAACATGTTACATAAGATGACTTAAATATAAACTTATGTAATATAAATAGTAACATATCCTACCACATAATCCACATATAACAGTGTGTGACAAATAGTACAGAGGCAGGGTGAAATGCACGAGTATAAGAATTATACCATGTTTTACAAAAACATAATTAATAATAATTTTTTACGTAAAACACAAATACAAAAATACAACGACGTACAGTTTAAACGTGTAAAGAGCATTTAACATAAAAAAAGAAAGACTCTTGTGGCCCTTACAATTTTTTTACGTGTGACACGATATGGCTTGACTGTGCCTGGAAGGACCACGTTTGATCACCAATTTTAAATACATATTTTACAGCTTATTAAAAGATTTCATGAAAGCGTCTGAATTGTGTGATCATACCCTTAATAAAGATTACCTGTAAGCCAAATATTTGGGCTTTGCAATATCTACCAAAGCAAACCTAAATAACATGTTGTGCAGTATCCGTGCGCTACACCGTAAATGGATACGTTGTTTCAACTTGCCCATGTCTTACATGGTTTAACTACCCTCAATAAACTGAGACCAATGGCTTAGAATGCGAGCGAGTCACGTAGAACAAGATATCGAAAGTTACAAACTAACCCATTCAGACCTGAACTATCGTACAAACCCGGAGAGTATTGTGAAGAGAATCAATGACTTATAGAGTAGTCAAAGCATTCTTTTAGCAGGAAAACTCGAAAATACAATGCTTAAAATTACGCTGGAATCTATTTAAAATAACTTTCCTAAAATTGAAGGAACAATGAAAAAGCGAATTCTAATTAAAATGAACTTATAGGTCTTTTCTCGGAACAAGAGCTTCAACCATCGCAGAAATGAAGACCAATAAAATCAACATTGTCTCGCTTCTATTCGGGATTATAAAATTCAAACAAAATTGAACTTCATTTTCCATGATGAGGTTAATCAGCATTCCGTGTTGGTTAAAGTTGGTGAAACGTCTTGTTTAGGAGAAAAATACACAGAAGAAATGTCAGCGGTAGTTAATCAAGTTGGAACTCAAACCGTGGTTCTAACTTTTCTTGTAAGGTTTCACTTCGGTTTTAAAACAATCACGAATGTCATGCTGACTTTCTTTCTTTTGGACTCGTTCTAATTACTCGTATATTTGAAATCGAGAACGCCGATTTTTTAATGAAATACTTAAGTGTTGTAACTGAGAAATAAGCATAGTGTACCGCCTACGATTTATTCCCTGGCGCACATAATTGTGCCTACTGGTCGCAGCGAATTTCGACTGTAAGCGACTGACAGTGACTTTAGCCGCGGCGTATGTTTGCCTGCAGCTTTTATCAAAACTACATATTTGCTTATTAGCTTATCAGCCACGTTATCGGAATGGCACCGTCATTTGAATCTGTAAGCAGAAATATTGTTTAGTCGATGAGATCTTAATATTTATAAGCATTACCGAGCAGTATGTCTACATAATATATTTTTTTGGTTCTAGCGGACGCAGACGATTCCCTCCCCTTTATTTTATATTATACTAGCTGACCCGGCAAACATTGTTTTGCCATATAAATTAGTGTGGACAACCCTTATCACTAAGGGATATGAAAAATAGATGTTGGTTCTCAGACCTACTCAATATGCTCTCAAAATTTCATAAGAATCAGTCAAGCCGTTTCGGAGGAGTACGGGAACAAACATTGTGACACGAGAATTTTATATATATAGAGAAGAAGAAGAAGATAAAACAGGGTAATTTTATAAAATTTTGGGTTATACATATCTTTTAAAAACAAGTCGATTAAAAAATCATCATCCTCATTGTATCACCCTTTCGACTTCCACTGCTTAGCATAGGCCTCCCCTCAAGGATTCCGCGATCATCGCATACAAACAAAATTTACAAAACATTTCTGATCTGGCCCCACAGCCTTATTACTGGGGGTCGCAATGAATAGCTTACAACTGCTTCGCATACCCAATGAATGTACCTACACACAAAAAGTCATCAAAATAGCTTTATCCATTACGGAGGCAATCTACGAGAAGTTTATATGATAGAAGATGCTTATTAACTGAATATCGAACTACAGTCGACAAATAACGTTATTCGCAATAGGCATATCAGCCTCGGTCACAGTGGCTAAGTAGAATTTCTTTCATCAATCAAACACGTTAAATAACGCACATCAATCACATGTACCTACGAATATGACTTAGAGATGTGGCATTACGATCACATTGGTAATCGATTGAACCATTCCAATATCGAATGATGAAGTGGCGTGAAAAATCTAAGCTACGAGTAACAACAAAATAGGTATTGGGTGTTGTCCTGTCGATAGTTTAAATAAAATAGTGGACTGTAATTAAAAGGTGATGTAATTCGCCCTCAAATAAACAGATAATATCCGGGATCAAACTTAAAAGCGACAAAGGTGTAGGAGGTCCGATTACTTGTAGGCGAATGTGCGATCGTTCGGCTCGGCCGCGAGCTGGTCGGGCGTGATCGTGTAGGCTCGGGTGACCTCGATGTTCGCCCACGATGATGCCAAGATGTTGCGCGAAGTCCCAACAATAGGTATTAAATAAAATGACTGTGTAAGCATTCTTTGTTGGCATTATTGTTATAATAATGCCAAAATAAAATTAATTAGAAAACGTCTTGATATTGAAGGAACGTTTAATAAGTATTTACTATAGCCTGATTTTGCTTCGATGATGAAATATTTGACGATGAAGCCAATTTTTATTTCTATTTTTACCTCTGACGAAATAAGGGGTGTTATAAATTTGACTTCTATTTGTTTGTGTGAATGTGTGTTTGTGGCATCATAGCTCCCGAATGGATGGACCAATTTCAGTACGGTTTTATGATTCGAAAGATAATTCAATCACTATGGTTCTTAGATGACTGGTTAAAAGCCAGCCGTTTGAAACAATTAATTACAACTCTTATTTTATTTTTGTAGATCGTTACAGAGACATTTTTTGAAAGAATTATTTCAAGTAAACGGTTTTCACATCGCTACTTACAGCTCGATCACACTCAGTTAAAAAGGTGTTTTTCTCTTTCCATCGACGAAAGGTTCAGATGACATGACTTTGATAAATTATTCGCCTACATACCTTTTTACATACACACGCAAAACGAGAAGGTGCATAAACTTTCAGTAAATTTTACAAAAATACTTGTACCTTCAATAACATTTTATGAACGTATAGAGTATAATCGATTAATACTGTACTATAGTAATGATAGCATGATGTTCTACAAACCACTAAATCTTTAGCAGTCGACTGTGTATTGAAAACAAAAAAGGTTATTGTTAAAAATATAATTTAAGTGATACTTATGAAAATAACACGACACTGCCATGTATTTTGTTGTTAAAATGTCATGAAAGTGATATCTTTATATCATTTCTATTAATTTTTTAGTACTAATGTTAACTTTGTAAGCTCGTGATGTTTATGTAACGTTAAAGTTAATTTTTAAACGTATTGCGTATTGGCAAAACGTACTAAAGTGTTTCAAGGTACCTACACTTTAACAAAAAAATCTCTCAAGCATTCTGCACTCTTCTACTTTATGTTTTTTACGAGGCTGCGTATGAGCCTATCTATTATTCAAGTCTATGTGATTTCTACAGCGGAATCCAGCGATAATATTATGATTTGTTAAAGGATGTCTTTATTTGAAGAGGATCTCCGAATTGTAGCCATATTTTAGGCGTTACTGAAGTGTTCATTGCCCATTGATGGAATATTTAAACTATGTAAGTACATGTGTTTCTTAATCGTACGTCAACTTTTTTCAACAAAAAAAACTAAGGCATTTTGTTATTTAACTAACATTCTCCATTCATCTGTCAGGTTTTTTTTCCCATAAAATATTTATGATTTACAAATACACACCGCGGTAAGTATAAACAACACCTTGAATGTTAAAAACTTTATGATCTTTCTTTTAAAATTTACATTTGACATTCTCAGTCGCCTTGAAGGTGTAGTAAGTACAGATTTTTCTATGGTTATTCTCTTCAAAACTCATATAACGATGGTCTCCTAGCCGATTTCGAATACGTCGGCAAATCTTAACAGAGATAAACCTTCTATATGTGTATCTCCTGCGGGAGATGTTGCAGTGATACACTTGTGCACTATAAAATTCACAGGTATGGGTAATACCAGCCTACCTACTTTTTGATAGGCGCCGGGCCAGATGGACAGTCGATTAGTCTGCCGGATATTAGAATACGATCACCTTTGACAGCTCCCGTTTTGCCTAAATGGTTTTTTTTGGCAAAAAAACATTAAAATCATCCCGCCGTTTGGGGAATCGGCTAAATAATTATTTCGTTGATAAGATTTGAAACTTTATTATTAAACTTAATTATTTAAAATAATATTTTCATATCAAAGTAATTAATTATGTTTAATTCGTAAGATAGCTGTTTGCCAAGTTTCATTTTTGTTTGCGGAAATGAAAAGTCTTAATTTCTAAGGTAAGTTTAAGCCTTTGAGTAATCTGTGCTTTGACTACCGAAAAACTAGACATAATAGAAATAATATTAATGGCGCTCACCGTTGACCGACATGGCGTACAATGTGTTAAATTTAATTATTAATTTACAACTTTAATCTCTTATAAGAGTAAAGTCACTGCTTTTTACATGTTATCTTTTATATATTTGACTTTGATATAAATTTTTCTTTAACTTAATAAAAAATAAGAAATCGATGCCTGCTCACAGGCAATAAATAACATCAGACCTCAACCAATAGGTACATACGCAATAATACGCAGTGCTTATATTAAGCAGAATAATATCGCCAGTATATTTACGAAACCGCATGTAAGCAGAACTAATTAATTAATTTAACGTAGTTGAACGTGGTTAACGTACGTTAAGGTTGCCTATCGCATAACCTCATAAAATTAATTAGAATCCAGTGCGTTCAATTAGCTATGTATAGTGTAAATAGATTTAGTTCAAACGTCAGAGCCTGATGAAAGATCAGAGATAGTTTCGGTAAAATCAAATTTGGGTGTGATAGTTGTAACATGTTCAAATTATTCAATTAGCAGAAATGAACTATTAATGGACCACCGCTTGATCTCTGACGACAGCACTCGAAAGCGAATCAAGTATGGAAAGCTGTGATCTTCTACTTCCAACATCAGCCACTTATTCGCCACCCAACCAACCACTTACAACACTATAATACAAAATATCAAAATAATATTTAAGGAGGTTGTTGTGCCCGTAAAACTGAAAGTGCACTAAAGAAACCTTGGTTGAAATTAAAAAAAAACACTCTCCCATAGTATATCGATAAGCTGATCTGCAGTTTTGTATGGGTTCTCCCATACAAAATCTCCCAAATTTATTTTTGTTGAGGAATAAGATGCTCAGGGAATAATCCCAGCATAGGTTATATATATGTTGCGATCTTTAGATTCAATATCACTTAATACTATAATTCAAATGCTTCATCTTATATGACAATACTATTTTTAGCTGACAACAACCCAAGTTTATCAAATGGTTCAATAGGCACCATCGAATTTGTCATGGCCATACAAACTCTGTCTAACCAACCTTACAACGTCATCTAAAAAACACAAACGCTTTTCATAAGCCCCATTTCAAAGGAACAAAAACGTTATGCCCAGGATAGAACTAGTTCTGGCCTGTGAAAAACCCGTTCGACCTACGTCACGGTCTCGTATATCGTATACTAACATTTCAATTTAGTTTTCGACGTCATTTAAAAAGGCTATGGGGCGGTCAGTAAGCGGGGCGAGTTAAGTGCACAGCTTTGTGAGCGCCGCGTGTAAACCACTCGGCCGAAGACTCGGCATACGTTTTATTTTTATTTTCATTTTCTGCAAAAGCTTTTACAGGAACTGCGCGTTCAATTAAAACTTCTCGTTTTTGGTCGGTCGGCACTCCTTAATAGATGGAGCCGATTGCTTCATTCCGGTTTTTTGGGGGCGCCAGTCAATTGTTTAATGCAACTTTTGTAACGAGACTCTTGAAATCGTTCTCTTACATGATGCACTAATTGCATTGCATAGGTGCTAACACCTAGACAGTATTTTGTTATGACATCAAGATTCATAACAATTTGTATCAAGTTAAAATACTAATCAAACGTTAAGATATAAATACAACAAAGCTTATTAGGTGGTCAGATTTATTGTGTGTGTGTTTGTGGCTAGGATGCAGCTTTAAAATAAATTTAATAAAATTTTTGATGATCTTGATATCTTTGAATGAAATTCAATGATTTTGATTTTGTTAAATATTAGTCTCACAGCTTTACACTATTTGTTATTTAAGAAAAACCTAGAATTGGCCTACTTATAAACTAGTACTTAACAAATTAGCTTAAGATATTGTTGCTGTTGGTTTTCTAAAATAAATAAAATAAAATGAAAATAAATAATTACTTTTATACTTATGAAAGATCCGCGGTTTTTCACAACTTTCAGATAAATTAGCGTACGCCGTGTACTCGTGCGCCGTGGAAGCACGGCAAAGACTTATTTCAATGTGACAGATGTCAAAAGAGGCGGGCGGAAGCTGTCATTTATTATCGATCAGGTTGACCTAGTCGATACCGATATTTTAATCGATTATATCGATATTCCATCTAGTTACAATACGTACAAATAATATGTATTCTTTTTCTAAGTATAGAGAAGGCTTAGTAATGCTGTAAACTTACTTTCGTCTGTAACGATTAACGATTATCGTACTATGAAAATTGTATTAAAATTGGGCCAAGTTTCTTCGCAGTGAAACCCTTACGTCGATACTCTTGCTCTTGACCTCAATCTGGCCTAAGGGGACAGAATCTAATGGGATAATTAAGCGAATTTGCTAAGAAGAACCCTATTTATTCGACCTTTGAAGGACATTGGGGGGAAACGTTTAAGGATTTAGAACATACTTTGCTACTTATATGAGTTTAAGACGCATGCTTAGAACTAGCTTATGTACTAAGATGACATAACCTAATTTTACTTTAAGACCCTTCACACATGTACAGTACTATCGCCGCAAATCGCGACTGTCAGTAAATAAGCCGCGGTCATCCGTTGACACCCTGTCAGTAGCGAGTTGCTGCGACCACGATTGTATTCCACAAGTAAGGAAATGCAACTTTCGCTTTACGTAAAGTTGCTATACCTGCTGGGTAAAAAGGATTTAAGTCAATTTTGATTAATTTACTTTAAGTTGTACTTGAAGTTGATTTAAGTTAATTGTATTTAATTTAAAACCTGCTAAACTTACTAACATGATACACATATTATATGTATATATATGAAACTAGCTAACCCGGCAAACGTTGTTTTGCCATATAAATGTTTAAGGTGGACAACCCTTATCACTAAGGGGTATGAAAAATAGATGTTGGCCGATTCTCAGACCTACTCAATATGCTCACAAAATTTCATGAGAATCGGTCAAGCCGTTTCGGAGGAGTACGGGAACAAACATTGTGACACGAGAATTTTATATATATAGATTCTAGTGACACAATGTTCGTTCCCGTACTACTCCGAAACGGTCTGACTGATTCTCATGAAATTTTTTGAGCATATTGAGTAGGGCTGAGAATCGGCCAACATCTATTTTTCATATCTCTTAGTTATAAGGGTTGTCCATAATAATTTATATGGCAAAACAACGTTTGCTGGGTCAGCTAGTAGTATGTAAACGCTGATTTCAGTATACGACTTTGATCAAAATTTTCTGTATAGTCGATGGTGCAATCCCGTCAAAGGTCCAAACTAAAGAAATCAAAGATTACAGAATTATGCCATAACATAGTAGGCCTAACATAGCAAAATATGTACGAAATAAAGTGGGTAGACCTAAGTACTTATTATAAATATGTATGCACCGTTCTGTCGAGCTTCAGTTTGCTATTAAACGTGTTACTGGTTACTCGGGTGTCTTATTTCTCAATATTAATACACCAAGATAGGTACTTAACGGGAGTGACGTCCGTGCTCAATGTATTAGGAATAAGAGATTCTATTTCAAATTCACTCGGTGTTTTACTATTTAACGCTCAAACGTGCGACTCTTAATGAAATCTCGGAGCTTATTGGCTCTCTTAAAGCAGATATCAGATTGTTCAAAGGATTTCAATTGGGTGTTAGTTGAGCTTCAGCTAGGGGATATTTTGGAAAAAAAACTGTTATATTAGTTACCATAGCTTCCCGCGCATGGAAATCGGTTCTCTAATATCTATATTACCCTGAATCACCCTTATCTATTTGAAAAAAGTGCATCAAAATCCGTTCAGTAGTTTTAAAGATCTTATCTAATACATACAGACATAGGGACAAACGCAAAAAACAACTTTGGTTTAAGTAATGATTTGGTACAACACGGAGAATTCGATTATTAAAAAGCCGGGAGCAGACATTTTATACGTCAAGTCGGTTACATAAATACTTGGAATTCAAAAAATAATAATTTCAAAAAACAAAAATAAGAACATGTACTATATTTTCTATTTTATTGGAAACGTGTGCTACTTACCTTATTTGGGTTATTCCATTTGTGAAAGTGGACAAAGAATTTTGTTGAAAGCGTTTTGTCTAAATCCATTTGCCGCTAAAAATAGCTTTCATATTCTGGTGGATTAAATTTACGATACAACAAACATTTTGTTTAGCTGATTGGATCATGGATTTTTTTGTTTCAAATAAATACGGTATTTCTCTTGTACGGTATTTTAGATTAGCGATAAGACTGCTCATTTTTTTGTGTTTTTATCTATCTATGTAACGACGTATGGGTGGTTTAATCACACTTCTTTCCCATTTGCAAGTATTTTAACAATGCTATATGCTCTCTCTGAAAATTATGAAAAATCTTCGCTAACAGACAAACGGACAGTGGCGTTCAGCGTTAAGCGAATTAAGTCTTGCAGGGGAGGTGCTTGTGGCGTAGTGGTTGCAGCGCTTTGGTAGTGACCCTAAAGTTAAGCAACCTACGGCGCGGTCATGTTTGGGATGGGTGACCATTCTGAGCATTTAAGTGACGTCTATATACAAGCATCTCCGTGCTTCAGAAGGCACGTTAAGCTGTTGGTCCCGGTTAATATCGATAGATATTAGTCGTTCAGCCTGGTCAGAGGCCCTCAGGAGGCTTAATAACATCTGACAGTAAGGTTGGTCACTTACCTTACAAACACCTCTCCACAAATCCGCTCTGAGCCCGCGTGGTGGAATATGGCTCGGACCACCTCATAGTTGAAGTGAGGCCTGTGCCCAGCAGTGGGACGTATATAGGCGGATGTGATGTGATGAAGTCCAGCAGGGCAACTCACCGCCAGCGCACACCTACAACATACTGTCGCCGCGACTCGTGCGCGACTGATAGCGTGTCAACCAATTACCGCAGCCAATGACATGACAGTCACCTGGACAATATGCTGCAGGTATATATGCCCGGGCCTTTAGGAAATTCGTCGAAACCATTCGCTCACATTTATAACTCGAAAACCTTAGCATTCCACCCTCATTTCCGACACCCGACTAATAAGCAAATCAGCATCAGCAGAAACGTCATGGGTGGGGTGTCTCAGCTGGCCGTGCAGTACCAATGCCTCAAACAAAGATATATTACAGCCCAATTGACCATTAACCAAAATGAGACCACTAATCAAATTGGAGAACAGATCCAAGACCTAAAAGAGTGCATACGTACCGCACCCAATGCCCAAACTCAGAACATATCTTTCGCTGACATTGTAAGAACCAGCAAAAACTCAATTATTCGGCCTCCAAGCACTAGTTCTGTTGTCATTTACCCAGCCAGCAAGGACACGTCTAGCGAAGAAACAAAAAAGCTTATCCAGACAATTATTAAGCCCGACGAACTCAAACTGCACATACGAGGAATGAGAAAAACCAAAGGAGGCGGTGTAATCATCAGTGCTGAAGGTAAAGATGACCTTGAAAAGCTTAAGCAGTCAGAGCAGCTAAAATCATCAGGACTTAAACTTGAAGAGACCACGAAACGAAAGCCGAAAATAATATTGTTAGGAGTGCCTGCCAATACCTCGGAAAAGGAACTGCTAGAATGTTTGTTTGAGCAGAATGTATCTGGAAAACATCAACATATAGAGCGCGAAACTTTTCTAAGCAAAGTGAAACTAAGCCATAAGACCGGTAAAAGAGACTCAAGTCACTGTAACTTCGTACTTGAAATATCCTCAGACCAACGAAAGATACTAATGCAGCAGGAAAGGGTTTTTATAAATTGGACTTCATGCCCCGTTCGTGATTACACTATTGTTACCAGATGCTACAAATGTCAGCAATATGGGCACTCGGCAAAGTACTGTCGAGAGTCGGACTCTACCTGTGGACACTGCGGCTGCGTCGGTCATTCGATTAAAGAATGTCCAAAGCAACAAGACCCTGCGAACTGCGCTACGTGTCGGCGTTACAACAAGCCAAGCCAGCATAAAACAGGAGACGAACAATGCCCGGCCAAAAAAATTGCTGAGTCTAGGTATTTAAATTCTATTGATTATGAGGGCGCCTAGAGCGCCACTTAAATAGTTCAACTAGCACAAAGATGGGAAATGTATCTCCTGACCTTATTAATGACATTGATTGTTCTTACGAATTTGAATCATTTGTTTGTGCCCCACATTCATTTTCGTTACATTCCGCTAATATTAAGAATAGTTATAATATTTTCATGCAGAATATTCGTAGCATTAATTGTAATTTTAATGGTATGTTAGCTCTACTTAGTCAAATCAAAGTAGAAATTGACATGATAGTTTTAACTGAATGCCGATTAACCTCTTCACCTTCAATCCCTCAGCTACATGGCTATGACTCGCACACTACTAACAAAACTAATACGTTACAAAATGACGGTGTAACTTTGTATATTAAAAGTAGTATAAGTAAGGTCACCGTAGAGGAACCCAGCATACTGGATTCGAATTGTCTCATTGCGAAAATAGGTAATGAAACCGCAATTGTAGCCATATATCGTTCACCATCATATCAAGATTTAACAAATTTTTTACAATCACTATGTGACATTTTACAGCAATTATCTTCCTTTAAAAATGTTTATGTCATGGGCGATATAAATATCGATATAAAAACTGGAAATAAAGAAAATAGATCATCACAATATTTAACATCTGTAGCATATCTAGGTTTCCTTCCGACACATTTGCATCCAACTAGGTTGGGTAACTGCTTAGATCATATTTTAGCTAAAAGCACCATTCCATTAAAAACTTTTGTGCTAACCTCTTCTCTGACAGATCACAATTCCTTATTGTTGTGTTTAGAAAAGCGCCATGAAACATCTCACAGTACAAACAAACGTTCAATGCTTTGTACTGAATCAGTAATTCATGACCTTAACAAATTAGACTTGACGACATTTTACGATTCAGTAGATATCAATAAATCGACCGAATTTCTCATATCGGCAATCACTAAAATTATTGAAAACAATACACAAACTGTTTGTTTAACTCGGAGTCGTATTATAAAGAAACCCTGGATAACTCCAGGCCTCCTTCGCTGTATAAGACACAGGGATAAACTACACAAAAAACATACAAAATGGCCAGATAATGAGACGATTAAAATTACCTATTTTAGATATAGAAATTTCTGTAATAATCTTTTGAAGAAATTAAAACGCCAGTATGAACGGGCAGAAATTCATAAATCGAGTCGTGACAAAAAGAAATTGTGGAATGTCATTAAAAATATTACTTACACTACTAACACCAAATCATCCGCTCGGCCACTAATTGCTAATTCCGCTACGGCTGCACATTCCGTAAATTTAGTAAATAATTATTTCATTAAAGTAGGTAAAAATCTTGCTGATAAAGCTAAACTAAGTTGCACTCGACCCTTTTTATCGGATCATGCGAAATCACAAACATTACATTCTTTTGCCTTATTTGAAACTGACGAATTCGAAGTAAATCAAATAATCATGACCTTGAGAAATGACTGTGCCACCGGAATTGACAAAATTCCGTGCTCTTTTATTAAACAATTTAAAAACTTCTTACTAACCCCGCTTACATACCTTTTCAATCAGTGCATGACGAAAGGAATTTTTCCGGAAGCATTAAAAAAAGCTATAATACGACCCCTTCATAAAAATGGAGACAAATCCAGTATTAATAATTATCGCCCGATAGCATTATTGCCATCCATATCTAAAATCTTAGAAAGGCTCATCTATAATAGACTTGTTATTTATTTGGAAAAAAATAAGTTATTAGCAGCGCAGCAGTACGGTTTCAGATCAAAGAGGTCAACTGACGATGCTGTACATGAGCTCACCGATTACATCGCAAGGCAATTAGACTCAGGAAAAAAGTGCTTAGTCATCTTCCTTGATCTCGCGAAAGCATTCGACACAATTTCGATTCCTATACTTTTAGATAAATTATATGATCTAGGTGTAAGAGGTACCCCGCACAGCCTTATCAAAGATTACCTCTCTGATAGGACTCAACGCGTCGCGATAGATGATGTTATGAGTGAGGAACTAGTTATCGAAAATGGTGTTCCACAAGGAAGTATACTCGGGCCATTATTATTCCTCACGTACATCAATGATCTATGTCTCATCCCATTTTCTAACAACGGAAGAATTATATCATACGCCGACGATACAGCTTTGCTGTTCAGTTCGTATACTTGGAGTGATGCATTCACGCAAGCCCAACTAGGTTTCGATTTAGTAAATCGCTGGCTTAATAATAATTTACTAACCCTCAATGTAGATAAAACTAAGTTCATAACATTTTCTTATAATTCCCTTTCGCAGCCTCCTCAAAACGCACATACAATTAAAGCTCATTCCTGCTCAAATTTCTTACAGCCATGTGCATGCCCATATTTAAGTAGCACTGACAACATAAAATATCTGGGAGTCATAATTGATAAACATTTAAACTTTAAAGCTCACGTGGAAGCCCTCATATCAAGGGTCAGAAAGCTGATCTTTGTTTTCAAAAATCTAAGACATGTTGCTGACGGCCCTCTTCTTAAAAATGTTTATCTTGCACTATGCCAGTCATTAATTGCTTACTGTATAACATCATGGGGCGGAACGCATAAAACAACACTTATCAATTTAGAAATAGCTCAAAGAGCTGTCCTGAAAGTGAGCACCTTCCGACCAACACGCTTTCCCACAATAGAGCTCCTTACTGAATGTGACGTTCTCTCAGTGCGTCAGCTGTTCATATTACTAACAGTCACTAAAAAGCACTCACTAACACCCTTTAAACCCGAACTTCAAGCCGCCAAACGACGTGCTGATATCGTTTGCCCTTCGGAACTATTCAATAGGGAACACACCCATAAATTCTTTTGTTTTCTAGGCAGTTTTCTCTATAATCGGATAAACATGTCTCTATGTATTTACCCCATGAATAAAACTTTATGCAAAATGAGATTACAAAAATGGCTCATTGGGAAATCTTACGATGAAACGGAAAATCTTTTAAAGGTAGTAGCATAACTTTAACTTACCTACTTAATACCTGTATAAGTCCTTAAGTTACATAATGTATTATATAATAATGAACTTTCACTTTCTTCATAATGTATCATTGTTATTGTGTTATTATTAAATTGTCACATAAGCACTAACCTACATAATAAGAATAGATACCTAAAATACAAGCAAAATATTTGCTTAGTTTAGGTACAATCACTAACATAGTAGTAAGCATTTATTTAATTTGTACATCAGGTTCCGTATATTTTTTTATGTAATTAGGCTAAGTTTTATACAATAAATTTATCTTTATCTTTATCTTTAAATGTTTTCTCAATTCCAGTTGCTTTCTTAAGTACGTTTCGTTTAAAACGGTCCATTATCTGAAGAGCACTCGGGGTGTAAGAAGGGTCGCATGTAAGCCATTACGACCCAAATTGAGTAGCCCTCTACACTATGGTGATATATAAATACGTCTTGCGATATAAAATATACATGTTGGGTTTAATTACTAAACAAATTTTGGTAGTTTGCTAGTCTTGGGTTCTAAAAAGATGAAAACATATAAGTGTTAACCACGCGTTCTAAAATGTTACAAGTAAAACCTTTTTGAAGGCCCTATGCCTACTTTAATTTAGTTTTGGTTAGAAATGTTAATATTTGAATAACCATCAATAAAAATAACAAGTATTTATATAGGTCACACTGTCCTTTTTCAAACCAGTGATTGCCTTTTATTAACGAGAAACATTGACAAAAATAAAATAGTCAAGACATGAGTGCTGTAACAATCTCATATTTTATGAGTTATGTCAAAAACAACGGCTTTGCATTTGAACTCTATTAGTGCTGTAATAATTAGTAACGCAGGTATTCATTTCGTAGAATTCATTAGATACTTGCACCTCTCTAGGTGCGTCTCTACGCACCTTTCTGAAAGTATTAAAGAATCCCTGAAGCATGGGCTACTTTCAGCAAAATACAGAGAGTATAATATAATTAATAGTATCAGGCGTTACTTTGCGGAAATCCATAATTAGTATTAACATTGAAAAATTACTTAGCTTTAGATTTCCGCTCAGTTACGCCGGCATAAGTACCCAACTACACTACCTGTGACCACCGACTATGTTAGAGAACAAGCACATGCAAAAAGCACCGCCCGCCCTCCCACAAATCGCATGCAAAACAGATAATGCAATAATTAGTACCAACACCGACGTGCAAAAGAAAACCTCAACGCGTTTCGCCGCCTCACGCGGCATCTTCAGGAGGAGATGTTGTCGCCTCGGCTGCGCTCCGACGACTAACCTGTGAACCAATCCAATCCACGGGTTTCTTCACCCCGCTAGGGGCGGTTCGGGTTCGAGCTCCAGCTCCTTCCCCGGGCTTCTTCTCATGGGCCTACTGGCCCACGGTGTTAGATGCCGCCTAGGCGGCCGTCTTGCGACGACAGGTCTCTTACTTCTTCTTCTTCGGCCAGAGCCGGCTGCACAGTCGCTGCGGGCTGCCCATCGGGTGAGACCCCGTTCGGGGAGGCCCGATGAACAGGGCAAGCTGACTGCGGCTGACTCTGGCTAGGGAGGGGAAGAGAGTAAGTTGAGAGGGGTCGGGATTGGGAAGTGGGTAGGTGGGAGGGCGGATTTAGGGAGCAGACCTGTCGTGGGGTTGGCATCTTGCTCGCCTGTGTAACCGTGGGCATGGGGGCTATGTTTTGTAGCCCGGGGTGCGGCCCGTGGTCCGCTGCTTTATACATCCGTCGGGATGTGCGGACCACGAATTCCTCCAGGGCCTCCATCTTGAGGTCCCTGTGTATAACGGCATTCTTGACATAGCGCCCGGCCCCCGTTATTATTCGGAGCGCTATGTTCTGCTGGGACTGGAGCTGCGTACGGCGGGCTGCGCTTATCATGGCATACCAGGCTGGGGCCGCGTATGTCAGCCTGGAGCGCACGTACGTTTTGAAGATGCCCACCTTTGTTCTGGTGGGCAGGCGGGACAACCTGTGAACGCTGGTGAGCAGGCCTTTTATACTTTTCCCCCACTATTGTTGTGACGTACTAGCGACCGATCCGGTCCTATTATTACTAATGATATTATTACTATTTTGACGGTTAGAAAAATTTGAAAAAATATTTAATAGTGGGGACGTTGTGTAACTGACCTGCTCATTCAGCAGTGTAAGCGAATTATCTTTATTATGTTTAATTATTTCTAATTGTTCCAAAACGGATAGTTTTAAACTTTTTTCGCATGTGTGTAAAATTGAAAATGTGTGATTATCAGGAATTCTATGTCCTGTGTCTAAAAGGTGTTTCGCGAAATGGGATTTTTCGGGATGGTTATTTCGATACGCGGATATATGTTCTTTATAACGTGTGTTGAAACTACGGCCGGTCTGCCCTACATATGTGGAGTTACATTCATTACAATTAAGTTTATAAACACCAGATTTCTGGTGTTTATCAAGCTTATCCTTACCATTACATAACATTCGTAATGAGTTATTTGTGTTAAAAGCTGCGTGCATATCGTGATTTTTTAGTAACTTAGAAATTCGTTCCGACACCGGTCCTAAATAAATCAAACTAGAATTATACCTGTTATCCTTTTTATCAGGAACAGCGTATAATAAACTAGTTATGATTTTGTTAATTTTATTTTTTATTAAACTGTCAATAATGCATCTCTTGTATCCGTTTGAAGTGGCGATGTGGTAAAGAATATTTAATTCTTTTTTGTAATTAATTTCACTTAATGGTATTGTAAGAAGGCGATGTACATATGAGTTGAACGCGGCCATTTTATGTTGCCACGGATGACAAGAAGATGCATGAATGACAGTGTCAGTGTGGGTTGGTTTACGATATATTTGGAATTCATGCTTACCCTGCACCTTTGTTATTGTTAAATCTAAGAAATTAATACTATCATTCTGTTCTAATTCTAATTTAAATTTAATTTTGGGGTGAATTTTATTTATTTTATTAAGAAATAGATCCAACTGACGGTTTGTTCCGGTCCAACAAATCAATATATTATCATCTACGTATCTATAATAATAAAGAATATTCCTATCATGTATTAAGTATTTATTTTCAAAATTATCCATGAAAATATCTGCCATTAATGGACTTAAAGGAGAACCCATCGCTAAGCCCTCCTTTTGTCTATAATATTGATTGTTGAACCGGAAATAATTTTGTTTCATACATAATGTAGTTAATAATATGAGATCGTCTATCTCCCCCGGATGCAATCGTTGTTTTTCTAAATGGTACTTTAAAATAGTTAGAGATTCTTGGTAGGGTACATTGGTAAATAAACTATCGACATCTAATGATAACAACTTTGCATTCCGAGGGAGAGAAACAGACTGGATTTTTTTAATTAAATCCAAACTGTTTATAAGGGAATGTTTAGGATCGAATGACGATTTTGCCTTTAATAAATAATTTAGTTGTTTGGCTAGTTTATATGCAGGTGCGCCGATGTAGGAAACTACAATTAATTAATTCTAATTGTTCCAAAACTATCCGTTTTGGAACAATTAGAAATAATTAAACATAATAAAGATAATTCGCTTACACTGCTGAATGAGCAGGTCAGTTACACAACGTCCCCACTATTAAATATTTTTTCAAATTTTTCTAACCGTCAAAATAGTAATAATATCATTAGTAATAATAGGACCGGATCGGTCGCTAGTACGTCACAACAATAGTGGGGGAAAAGTATAAAAGGCCTGCTCACCAGCGTTCACAGGTTAGTCGTCGGAGCGCAGCCGAGGCGACAACATCTCCTCCTGAAGATGCCGCGTGAGGCGGCGAAACGCGTTGAGGTTTTCTTTTGCACGTCGGTGTTGGTACTAATTATTGCATTATCTGTTTTGCATGCGATTTGTGGGAGGGCGGGCGGTGCTTTTTGCATGTGCTTGTTCTCTAACATAGTCGGTGGTCACAGGTAGTGTAGTTGGGTACTTATGCCGGCGTAACTGAGCGGAAATCTAAAGCTAAGTAATTTTTCAATGTTAATACTAGAGAGTATAATAGCTTATTGCATTTCACTTCCACGATTATTCTAAATACAGCTTTTAGAATCCTCTCTCTTCAGCCTATATACGTCCCACTGCTGGGCACAGGCCTCACCTCAATTAAGAGGTGGTCCAAGCCATACTCCACCACGCGGGCTCAGTGCGGATTGGTGAAGGGGTGTCTGTAAGGTAAGTGACCAACCTTACTGTCAGATGTTATTAAGCCGCCCGAGGGCCTCTGACCAGGCTTAACGACTAATATCTGTCGATATTAACCGGGACCAACAGCTTAACGTGCCTTCCGAAGCACGGAGATGCTTGTAAATAGACGTCACTTAAATGGTCAGAATGGTCACCCATCCCAAACATGACCGCGCCGTAGGTTGCTTAAATTTGGGTATCACTACCAAAGCGCTGCAACCACTGCGCCACAAGCACCTCATCATCTTAGAATCCTCTACATTATCCGAAATCTTAATGAAATATGAAGAATAAGTGTTCGTGTTGTATAAATTGTCCTTAAAAAGAGTTATTGCAAATGTATTCTACGTAGCCCCGAGCCTTGCATATAAATCGTATGGGCAATATTACACTTAAGTCCATTGTGTTTCAGACCGTGTTACTACTCCTTTTGTATGATACAACAATGAATGAACGATATTAAATACGAGAATCACATGTAAATAAAAAATAGGATCATGCCACGCTGGGTCATACATACTGGGATAAACGTCGTACTATCGTAAAGCATATTTAAAAAAAAAGTGATTTCGGGACCGTGAAAAACAGTAACTGTCAAATCTAAACTTCCTTACACCAGGGGTTATCAAACTATGCGCCGCGACGCCCTGGTCCATAGTAGAAGACAAGGAGGGCGCCGTGAGTTGATTCACGTAATTATATTCAAGAGTATACAGTTAGAACCTATGTTTTTGTCTATTTCCTTTTCAAATATCAAGCTTGGGTAGGGCACCGTGACATAAGACTTAACTTGAAACTGCTCTGCGATAAGAAAAAGATTAGGAAGGACAGACACCTGAGGTAAGACGCAGAGAGGGCACGATTTCAAAGGGCCATGATTGACGTCGTTTTGAAGAGTCATATATGTCAATTTAAAAATGGCGCGGTGCTTAGACGCCTCTATATTTTTGACGCTGACTGAACCAAAAGCGAGACTCGTAGTCTGGTGACCAGCTAAAGCTAAGTTTAAATGCTACACTAAGTTAGGTCTATACTAAAGGGTCAGAACAGACAGCTTACAAGTTCCAGGTTTAGCTTACCGTTTCCCCTTATATATAAGGGGAAACTCTTCTGTGCTCATACTATTTCTAAGTATAAAATGCCATTTCATTGGGCAAGCATCAAAAATCGATTAGATAGTTGAGTGAAACTGGTGAGCACATAACTTCGTAATGCGATTCCCATATCCCGCACCCGGCCGGGGTGAGTGCCTCATTTAAATGTTCCAAACAAAGTTTCAGTTTTAAATTCCGTGATGAAAGACTCTTAATTAAAAAAAGGAGTGTATGTACGAGTAAACATGGGTTAGGTGTGCTCGATAATTTGATGAAAACGAATATTTTATATTAAAAGTATAAAAATATTATTAGTACTTACACTATGTTTTTTCACCTGTTTTAAAACTGTACGTTGGCAAATAAACTTTTGAATGTTGATAAGACAACATCGGGTTAAGTTATACGGTAACCTGATGAGTCTATGGAATTTTCTCAATCCTTATCTCTCTACTACAAATGAACAAGACATGTGTGCAAATTCAGAGTGACTGACAGCGGAGATGACATAACCTACGCATACGTTTGAAGGTGATTGCATATTTTTAAAACACATAATAAATGCTGCCTATTCTTTTGTAGTAAAGGAGTTAGGTTTCAATCTGGCCTATGCAATGTAAGCAATTTAGGCAGTAGCAGTATTTAGTTAGAACATATATTTGCAGCTAAAAAAAATCAAGTGTGTGAGGCAGGAATCGAACCTGCGTCCATGGGAATTTGGACCATGTACGTATAGCACTCCGCCCCTAGACATCGGCATAGCCTGTTTAAATTTTCCACTGCTTTCCTAAGGCTTAGGATTTCTCACTTAACTTTTATGTACTTATTCTTTCTTCAACTTATTTATGTTCTAATAATGTCATTTTGTATTTAGTCAGCGCTTTCAGGATTCTAGGCCAACAATTACTAGTAAATTTGTGCCTAAAGTGGTTCGTGTGGCCTGAATTAATACTATTTAAACCTGTATAAAAGTCCAACGTAAAGCAATTACGACACAATACAATTCGCACTACAATCTAAGTAAGGTTTACTTAATTAAATAAATGGCTGCCAGTATAAAACGCCACTGTCTACTAAAGCAGTACTACAATACGTATTGTGCTTAATTTAGTACTAATTTAAATTCCTTCAACGTAGTTACAACTTTCGGATTAGGTACCGCTTGTTAAATACAAGGAGATAAATCCCTATTTTAAAATTCAGGGCCTTAAGGGAATTACATGGCGAATTTCCTTTTTCTTTTATAACCAACACCTTTCATCTTCAATAAACATGAACAGTTGTGCCGAATTCTCGAGAGCAACTTAAAGAGAAGTGGAATTAAAACCTCATTTCGGAGAAAATTAAACCGCGAATAGTTAATGGATCTTAACTCGATTTGAAAACGCTAACTTTCTCGAAAGCGAGTCGTTGCCTTCAATAAGATTCAGGCAAGTTTGGGAAAATTTGCTTCCTTTTAAAATGGTCCAGCATTTAACCGATGGACACAGACATAAACACAATAGATGCAGCGAAAATTAAAATGACGTTACTGTATTATTTGCAAATAAATAGGGCTTAGAAACTAAGGATAAGATACACTAAAGAAAGAGCTACAGCAGGTGAAAAGGAGATAGTGGCTTATATGAGAAGATTATTGGCACACAATGCAATCATTTTTACAAATTTAATGTTGGACTTATTGATGAATCTGAAAATCTTCTTTTTCTGAGTTTGTGAAAGATATCGAAATGCCCGTTTCACATCTTTTCAAATTATATTATAAAACGATATCTAGGTGGATGTTTTAGTAGTAGTAGTCCTCCTGGCCGATTTCGACCACGGCGGCCAATCTCAACAAAGATCAGCCAACTGCGCAGGAGATATTATAGTGCACAAGTGTGAGCGCAATACACAGGTGCACTCACTGTTCCATCACTCTCAAAGTTCGGTGAGACGGCAATCCGACATCACCGGAGGGAGATCAGGCGCAGGACCAACGGCTTAACGTGCTTTCTGAGGCACCTGAGGTGGAACCTGTAAGAAGAACCCATTTTTGTTGCAAACGCACAAAGGATGCCAGAGTTTACCTTGACATGGTACTTACAAAGAAATGGTATCTAAAATGCTATCTGGTCTATGCCAACGAGGAACACTCGAAACAAAACGGGACTCGCTCCTCTCTGAATTCTTTTGGTGCGCGTGAAAAAACGTATTGTTATTGAGAAACTCCAAATCTAAATTGTTATTGCGGGGAACTGCTGTAAAGCGTAACCATTCGTTACCCCTGCTTACACAGCTATAATTGGTAAATTAAAACTTCCAAATTGTTATTGTTCTCGCTAATGGAAGGTACTTTTAACTATTAGTAACAGCATCTTCAAGATTACCCCTTTTGTTTGAACCATTATACTAGAAAGTTTTTGTAGCTTTTATAGTATTTTCTTCAGGTAAGTCTATAAAGTTTGTGTTTCTTTAGGCTTTGAAGTAAGATACTAGTAGTGTAGCAGGCTTAGAGTCTTTGTTAGTCTCAAGTAAATTTTGTACTAAAATCGAAGAGACATAGTATTATCATGATATTTTGTGTATCAACGCGCAGTCGCGGGCTAAACTGATACACACAAAACAGTTGTTAACATAAAAAGTGTTAATCTAATCCATCAAAAAACGTCACCCAAAATCGAACTACCTCTACATTGTCGCTTGCAAACATTTTGATCCCAGTCTGGTCTATCGCTTCTAATCTCAAACAGGCTTTGTAACTACAATGTGTTCGGGATTTGTCTGTAATCCGCTCGTTGATTTTCCTGCAAAAAATTTGGTCTGCAACAGGTGAAAAAAAAAACGAGTGAAATGAAATGTCTATCGTACGTAGCGAAGCCGGAGCACGCTATTCCGTATGCCATCAAATTTGTCGTGTACATAAACTTGTGTGTAGTAATAACAGGGTCAACTGCAAATTTATGCAGATTGAGTTCGTTTCATAGCTGGTGTGCGTTGCTATACGTTTGCCGGCAGCAGATAACATAGGATTTATGGTTAAGACTTTATTGCGACTGTCTGGTTATTCTCACTGAAATAGCGCACGTCGCGATACGACTGCCACTAATTGTTTTGCACTGTTAGGCACAAATTCAGCTTAAATTTCCCGAATCACGCGCGAAACGTCCAATTTTAAAACTTTACCGTCATTTGTTTGGCGGAAAATTAAAAGAGCCACTTTCGTTGTTTTCACGCATTGAACTTTCACATTTCATTTTATTTGGAACGAAATATTACAGCCGTGCGAAAATTAAATACGTTTATGTTGTCGGTTTAAAATTCAAATAAAATGGCCAGTATTAACTACGACAACTTTGAAGTCAAATCATTGCGACGTTTATGTTAAATGAATCAAACGAACGCGATAATTGGAATGGCAACATAAAGTTCTGTGAATAACAATTTTATTGAGTTCATCAATGCAAGCCTTCGCCTTGTTTCTTCGCCGCGAATTGTAGAAGCACAAACCGGGTTGTTTGTTCAATTTGAATAGGAAGAATAACTCTTTACCCCGAGGATGACGCAAATTGCGAAAGAAAGAGGAATGGTTATTTGTTTTAAGGAACGCTCAAAGAACGCTACAGGCAAACGTATTTATTAACATCACATCAGTAATCAGTTTTGGGAAATGAAAAAAGTGATATAAAATATTTACATGATTTTAACGAAAAGGTACACTCATTTAATTCTGTAAACTGAGCTTTTTCAGTTCATAAAGATTTTTTAAGACGAGTAGGTGTTTTGCTTGTCTGTGATTGGCTGGAGAAGCCAACTAATCAAGAAGATATTTAAATTACAAGCTAAATGTTTATACTTGAATTCATTTTCTTTAAAAAAAATCCATTTTAAACTATTAAATTCATGAAAGGAGTCATGAATTTTTTGCATTCTGGCCGTCTCATTCAAAACCTACATAAGTAGGCAGATACATTTACTATTGTACCTCTGTTTTATCTCTGTACAAATGACAATCGCGCGCCCCCCAGGGATTGCTGATATTTTAATCATCTCGCTTTTATACGAAGGGATGCTCCCAGCGCTCGGTTAGAAATAATAACTTTTGTAACTGAAAATCTCGGAGACAAGCCGAGTTTTTGATGCTGAATTCATCGTCGAATTTATCTCCAAAGTTTGTTTTCACTAATCTTCCCCAGGTTTCGTGGCTACCTACGCTTTAACTTAGATGTTCCGACACCTTGATGATCACTAAAAGTAGGACTGTTTTACATCTAAATGAAACATGAAATATTACCTTAAAACTTTGTTCTTTTGTTAAGTGCTCTAAATAAGAATAGAAATAAACTCTGCAAGTATTTTACGACATGGTAACAAATATAAATGATCATTCTAACCACAAAGTTAAGTGTCGTCTATTCAAAAAAGCACCTCCTTGCTCTGGCGGGCACGTTAAGCTGTTTGTCCCGGTTAATATTAACAAATATTAGTCGTTAAGCCTGATCTGAGGCCCTCGGGCGGCCCTTGTGATTTTGACATCGTGCCATCTCTAAGAAATTTTCTTTTTTATGGCAGCTAGTGGTGACTAAGATTGCGACGCTTCTTCTTAGCACTTGCCTAATTGTGTTCTGTCTCAAAGGGTAACGCCCAAAAGATAAGGAGACATGTTCTGATAATGTAATAGTAGCAGCCGACCGCGTCTTTGTCCGCGTTCAAATTCGAACAAATGTTAGACTTTTGGGCCAGTCCACTCGCCGATATCTTTAAAACGAAAACGTACCTGAATTATATTTTTTGGTCGTAGCACCGCGACATAGGCTGGTAGGAAAGGAAAAATAATAAAATATGTACATATAATTTCAATTATAAAAATTGGTTGCCTGTAAAGTCGGTATACGCGCGAAAGTTTTACGTGACAACGACTTTGAGTGGTAATGTGTATGCCTATCTCTCTCACTCTCTCTCTCTCGCTCTGTCTCTCTCGCGCGGAACGTGAGCGGAGCAGCGTAACGCAGTTTCTTGAAGTGTCACCCGGCAAACCAATTTATAAGACGTTGTCACGTCAAAATATTGTCCTACTAATATTATTATGCTAAATACTATTGTTAAAATGTAAATACTTCATATACCTGAAAAGGTGAAACATAGAGTTCGCATTTAAACAACCCACAACCTCTGTATGTACCTATGTTTATGAAGGAATAAATGATTATGATTATTATTATTATTAAAATAAATAATTATCGAGAAAGTTCGTTTGATGTTTTGATAATTGACGTTCACAAGTCAGTCACATACAATGCCTACATTGATGGACTGGAGGATGTCCAAAGGCGTTTCTTGCGTCATTTAAGCTCCAAATTGGGTCATCATATCAGCCTGTTACAGTCCACTGCTGGACATAGGACTCCCCCAAGGAGCGCCACAGCGCACGATCTCCTGCCCTTTGCATCCAGTCACTACCAGCTGCCTTTTTCAGGTCGTCTGTCCATCTAGCCGGGGGGCGTCCCACACTACGTTTACCTAAGCGTGGTCTCCATTCAAGAACCTTCCTGCTCCACCTCTCGTCCAAATTGGGTATGAGACGTAAATTGACAACATATGAAGATAGACTTAAGCACATTTAAATACGCTGCAATCAAAACGCTCAATACAGGATCTGTCAAAACTGTATAAGATTGTTAACTATCAGAGGGATGCTGCGGATTTGTTGAGCCATCTATCATTCAAAACAAGCGGTAGTAAAAGTCACCCTAAACTGTTCTCCGTTCCTGTTTGCAACAATAATGTTACATTTAATAACCCATTGATTAGAATGTGCCGATCTTACAATGATAATGTGAAAAGTTTGGATATACTTTCTCAGCGTTTTTTTCTTATAAAAAAGTTATTAATCAGCTTTGTAATGTAACTTGTTATTTCCTAAGCCTGTTCAGGTATCCTTTGCTAAATTGTATTTTTTTATGTTAACGATGTGCGCAACATTTATTGGAGTTCAATTTTAATGTGAAACTTATTTTGCTATCCTATAACATTGTTTGGAATTGTATTCTGTAGTTGTAGCTATAAATAAATAAAATAAAATAAAATACTTTGTAATCTAAGATTGAATAAAATCTTTTGAACTTTTGACTTTGAAGCTCATTTATTACCCCATAACACATATCGACGACCCTTTTTTAATCGCACGGTAAAATCGGCATAAGTAAAACACAAGACTAGATTCGCACTATATTTGGCGCTTTTTACCTGACTGCTTCGTTGATTAGTGCTTGTTTACTTAGGACGCGGGCGCGGCGGGCGCGAAATTTCAAACATGAAGTGAAGTGACATTACAAGTGTTTGCATCGAAACGCACGCTCGGTCTAAGTAGCGAGTTCGCGACCGCGCCCGCGCCCGCACGTGCCGGTCTGAACAAGCACAGGATTTCCTTTATTTTTCAGCGCCTATCTGTATTCATTTTGACACCATCTATGTTTAAATAGGCTGCCATGACTGAAAACATGAGAATACGCCCTACGCCTGGGCTTGCGACTAAACTTATCGCTTCGACAGACTACGAGCGACAACATCTACAACATCATCCACGGGTAGTGGCAGAACGCGTCGAGTGTTTTGTTGGTGTTAGTGTTGTGATTCCAGGTGCATCTTCTGTATCATGTCGGGAGTTGTGTTGTAAGTCCTGCGACTTCCAGCTCTATAGTTGGATGTATTTGGGATCCTGCGCTGGCGTCATTTAGTGGAAATTTAAAGCTGAATAATCCCCTTTTTTTAGCTTTAGTCATGGATTTCCGCAAAGCAACGCCTGATTCCATCAACTATATCTAATGCGTGACACGCTATCAATCGCGACAAGCTGCGACAGTATGCCGTACATGTGAGCGCTGGCGTTAAGGCGTCAAGGCAGTGACGAAGCGAAGGCTTTTGCTAAACGCGGGCGGTACCCATCCCACACAGGACCGAGTACCACGTGATTTGCCGTCCGCGCTGGCTCGCTGCCAGAGAACCATTCTTCGGGCTTTATGCTTCGCCGTTATCGTATAGTGAAAAGCCGGGCGGGCGGATATGTGTTTAAAATTGTCAGTATGAAATCGAAACCGATTGTATTTGACTTGAGTTTTTCTCCGACACGATTGCAATACCTTGTGAATGCAGAACGCTGAAAACAAGCAGCTTTTACTTAAAAAATGATACTCAGTAGCAGTACCATTAATCAGATAAATAATTTACTTATCTTGGATACCGAGGCACTCAATTTAATGCTAACATTATGTACATAATTTAAGAAATGAAAATATTGTAAAGTGAATAATTGAAAGTGAGTAAATATTTCTAATAAATAAAATATGATTCGAATGAGCATAATCATTGTAATGCCCACGTGTTATTAATAGCAGATTCACAACTAGCTCTTTACCTGTACATACCAATAGGTAAAATCTTCTGAATAGTAATGCATTCAATATCTTATCACCTTAGAAAACTTTAACAGATACTGATTACGAGTCAAGCGATCGAACTGACCACATGCGGTACGATATTTAATCATAACTTCATTACCTAAGTATATGAAGCAATCAGTTTAAGCCGCTCGCTGGTCAGTGAGAAAGTGGCCATGCTTCGTTTCTGGGAACCTACTACGTAACGTTTGTCTATTTACAACTCGAGCTTGCCATTTCGGTCGCACGGTCAAGCTAGCTTATCTCCGTCTGCTTTGAACTAGAATGAAATCCAAATTATACTGAGAACTACATTGCGGGTCCTTTTTAACTTCTACAGTAACATCTTTTCTTATTTCCCCGTCAAGAAAATGCTGCCCAACCGCGGGGCAGTTTTGGCCTTGAAATACAGCCCGCCTACCCACAAAAAAAAACTTCTTCGGTGCCAGTAGTGATGTGAATCTGGCAGGTAGAATACTAGGCTTACCATGTTGAGCCCTTAGCATGCGTCCGTAGCTTCAACTGATGTGGGTTTCTAACTTTAAGTTACAGGGACGGCTAGATTTGCTTGGCATTGGCTTTCCGAGTAAAGCCTAAGCCACGTTGCGGGCTCGAGCGAGAAATGGCGCGGGTGCGAGCAATTATTTCACGTGAGTTGTCGTAGACAACGCGAGATTCGCCTTCTGTAACATATTCTTCACTGGTTGGTTCTGTTAAATGGGCCAATCGGCAGATCCCAACTAAACAGGACACACTGGTGGGGAAGAGCGTAGCGGGAAACGTTCCGTTATAAAGACGGTTAGATTGGTCATCGGTTTTCTGAGTGGAGCCCCAGCTACGTTGTGGGCTCGAGCGAGATATGGCGCGATCGCGATCTACGACGCCTCACGTCAGCTGATTGCTCGCGATCGCGAGATTCGCATTCTGTAACATATTCTTCACAGGTTGGTTCTGTCAAGTCCGACAATCGGCAGATCCCAGCTAAATAGTTCACACAGTGCTGAGAAATCGTAATGGGATACGTTCCGTAACAAAGACGGCTAGATTGGTCATCGGTTTTCTGATTAGATCCCCGGCTACGTTGTGGGCTCGAGTGAGAAATGGCGCGGGCGCGAACAATCATTTGTCGTGAGGCGTCGTAGATAACGCGAGATTCGCCTTTGAAACATATTCTTCACTGGTTGGTTCTGTCAAGTGCGCCAATCAGCGGATCCCAGCTAAATATGACATACAGTGGTGAGAAAGCGTAATGGGATGCGTTCCGTAACAAAGACGGCTAGATTGGTCATCGGCTTTCTGAGTAGAGCCCCGGCTACGCTGTGGGCTCGAGCGAGAATGGCGTAGTTCGCTCGCGCCCGCGATCAGCTGGACGTGAGGCGTCGTAGATAACGCGAGATTCGTCGGCCGAGCTGGCCTCGCGCCAGGGCTCTTACCGTGGAAGAATTGGGCTTAATCCCGATATCATTATCTAAAATCAATAAAAAATTACCTTACAGGTTTTGCCAAAGACTTTCCAAAATCTTTAGAAAGGTTAAGATTACGACAAGATGTGATGAAAACAGCTTAGGATTAAGATAACTGCTATGGGAAATCAATTTACGCTAACTGAACAGATTTTATAATAAGTAGAGCTTGGCTGTGGTACCTAGTCCTTAAGCATAAATTAGTTTAACATTTTGATGTATGTGTGTTATATTTTGCACGTTACTCAGAGATGTTTTCGATGAAAAAAAAGGTTTTTATTCGTGTATCAGCATACGTCAACTATTAGGTCATACCTAAACATATTATTTTTTCGTAACCAGTGAACTATCAGGTTACGAAAAAAATAATGTGTTTAGGTATCACCTAAGAATAACTTATAGTTATTACAAGTGGCCAGGGTACCCTTTTATGAATCAAAATACTTGTGCCAGGAGGCTCTGCTTTTCTTTACCATTAAGTATTTTTTGTATTTTAGATTAAAAACTGCTAAGTAAATTTTTACATAAATATGTGTACTACAGCTAAACAAAAGATAAAAATTACATCGGAACGTGCGATTGTGTGTGTGTGTGTGATATTTTGATAGAAAACTTTTTTGGCGTCAAGGCCACTGTTCCTAGTCAAAAAGACCGACAAGTTACAGAATAAGGCCCCGAACAACAATTCTTTGAGCTTTACACCGCTATTCCATTATCCTAATAGGCGTCAGTGTGAGGTCGGACGCGGCGGCCGCGGCTAATGACTGAGTCGTTGCATCGTTTGGCGCTCGCAGTCGTTTCCTAACGTCATTTGTTTTCGGCGCAAAAACGGCGCGCGTCAATGTCGGTCTGCTCTGGGCTCCTAGACTATGTTACATTGCATAGTCCATCAGCGTAAATAGCGATCGCTATCGTTTGTTAAATGTATAGAAATTTCATTTTCGCTAAAGCGTTGTCCTACGTGGTTGACGCAACGCAACAAGTGCGAACGCGACGCGATGCGACGTAGCGACCAATTAGTCACGACTTGTGTCAACTTCAGTCGCGTTTCGGCACCTAAGACACTGTTATAGTCAACAGCTGTTTGATGTGTTCGCATCGCATCGTCTCGTTGACCGTTGTGTCTCGCTCCTTTTTCGCGTTTGAGAATATCCTTAGTCCGTAACAATAGTCCAGTCTCCATAAGAGTGAGTGTAATAAGCTGGTCCATAAAGCTTATTATATCGTTACAATTAACGAGAACCTTTTTATATTATTAAAGTATCTACATCACATAGATGTATCAAAATTACTTCCAATATAAGTGAAATCAGACCTTTCCAATTATCATTACAGCCAGACATTATATTCTGATAATATCATTCATTTTAAATTGGATCCACATTATCACAACACGTTTTAAATTAAGAGCTCGTCAGAATTGTGAATACAATAAGAAATCTGAGTTATTTCTGAAAGTAAATTAACATGAAATGGCGATCCGTTATTTCTTCGAAATACAATTTGTTATTATCTTAAAGTAATACCTACTAGGGTGATCTTTATTATAAAGTATTTGTTAACAAGCATGTCGAAAAGAAACGCAAAATTGCACAGATTTCAGATTTTTTCTCAGTCTTTCAGTTGTCAGTGTCTTTGTCAGGGCTAACTAACTATTCGCGAAAGAAAGGAAGGCACGATCCTTTTCGATGCGGATAATTGACGTTTTGATTTACGAAATAAATAAATAAAATTTAAATAATAAAACCTATTAAGCAATGTTATTTCAACTCGAATGCAAGTCTATTGTATCTAAATCTAATTGACCGAAACCACGAGTAGTAAAGATATTCAGTAGAAATAACTTACCAAAATAATTATAACGCACGTCAAATCTTCACCGCGGACGATTTTTGCTCTCACAGACAAAACCCGTGCATCTTTTCCTTAGGCTTATGCAACAATGAGGCTTGCGGGTAAGTTCGCCACTTATTGTAGTAAAGCGCTAAAACAAGTTACACTCCTAACATAGTAAATTAAACACAGGGGCATGTATCCCCCGAGTCAATTGGCATAATGACACCTATGTTAAATATTTTCAAGACCATGGCGTTTAAAAAAACATAGCCCCTATGAAGTTAATACAACTACTCGTAATATATTTCCAAAAAGCTGTAGAAACTAATTTTTAAACACACAAAACTCAATAAATATTCGGTCAATTGACTCCGATTTCTGATACATGACCGTGACGTCACGTTCATATATTCCCATACAAAATCTATGGAGGCAGACCGTTTTGACAGAGAATAAAAAGTATGTCAGCGATTGGTGGTGTCATCTAGCTTATTATCTGGCTTTTACCATAGGGCTTCCCACGATGGGTCTACCCACGGCCGGCCACCAGATCGTCTAGCCACCTTGAAGGGGTAATGGTAGCACTTTAGTATCATGTCAAAATAACATTTTGAGCATTTTACATGTCAATCTGTTAAAATCTTTCATTTTTTTATTTTGACATGGTTCTAAAGAGACCCTTATGTGCTTAT
The DNA here is from genome assembly GCA_963921415.1 of Pyrausta despicata. Taxonomy (NCBI): domain Eukaryota; kingdom Metazoa; phylum Arthropoda; class Insecta; order Lepidoptera; family Crambidae; genus Pyrausta; species Pyrausta despicata. The sequence goes on from OY992853.1 coordinate 10,082,152, forward strand.
ACAATCATCACTCAATACAATCATCACTCAATAGCTATTTATGAATACAATTATAATATGCTAAGTTTCACAAAACTCCTGAGGCATCCTTCACAACATTATGCAAACATAGTATCTTGTGTAGGATACCTTATTTTTTTTCCTTTTGTACAAGCAAGCACGAATCTCATCCGATGTGTTGTTGTTAATCAAACCGTTACAGATTGATTGCATAATTATTCAAATCACGGAGTCTTAAGTCTCAAAGCAGCCTTGATTTAACGTTTTTTCCGAAAGGGTGGTGTTCATTTGAATTTCACGAGGGCTTGTAAACTTTTAAATTGAATAAAATAATTTAACAAATTTCGTTCGTCGTCACGGAAGGCACTAATGAGTGCTAAAGTTATTGTGTTACAAAATTGCAAGTGCTAAGGTCACTGCAATAAAATATACTGATAGGTAGTTAATCTAAAAAAAAACTGGTGCAAGGGACAACCCTTTATGAGAACATAAGCTACTAATTAGGTAAAAAAAACAATGATGTTAAAAATACTTGTTAGTTTGGACCAATTTATATGGATATGTTACTTTTCACACGTTTCGCAAATAAAACTTACTCGACTGCACCATGACTCGGTCAACATTCCAACCATTATGCAGGAGGGCGAAGAAATCCCCTAATTGGAACTCATTTCACATCAGTGTCACTAAAGTTGATTTAATTTATCCTTTATACAATGATAAAGAGTAAAGGTAGAGACAAAATATATTCACTCATAAGAGGAATTAATGTTTTCTACATTCCAAAAGATCTCGTACGGATGAATGCAAAACAGATACCCTCCTCGAAACCTTTGTACGGAGTTTCGGATATAGCCATCCTGGTCACTCTAGCAAATTGGACCGTGCGAGCGAAAGGGGTGGCTAGACCCGCACAAACGAATAGGGAGCGACGAAAATACAAACAAACGTTTGAGTGTACGGCCCTAGAAAACAAAACAAAAAAGTTTTCCCTCCCAAGGCTCTCATATCCGCCCGGACATCGGTCCCGCCGTTATCGCTCGCCAAAACAGGGTGTTCTTATCTCAGCCGGACATAGCGGCGAATCCGGACATATCGGATGTCCGCAGATAAACGTATGCGGGGTGACGCTACATTTGCGTTGGTCCCGTTTGCGTGGGTGGGATGCGTGATTACTTGTACAAATTAAAAACCGTTTCGAACATGGTACGAAGCGCAGCAAGAGCTTGGTAATGCTTGTTCCACTGTGGCACCCTCGTAAAAGGCTTACCATTAAAAGTGTTATATCGGAACAAATAAGTGTCGCGACGCCTTGTTGCGGTTGTCGTATAGTTGTCCATAGGGTGTTAAAGCAAATCAAAATATACCCTATTTGTGATAGAATGTTTTGGATTCCAAAGTTAAAATAGCTGAGCTTTTAAAGCAATTGTCCAGTGACATCTCAGCGATACAATATCGCAACACTCATGCCACTTACTCCAACAGTATCTCGGAAAAATCTCCGGACAAACGCAAAATGGAGGAAAAAGCTTTCCTATTTAAGCTGCCCATTACATTTAATTCAGCTTTATTTTCCCAATGTCGCCGATGACCTACAATACAATCCAATCAAAAGTAATCTCCAAATCTAACTTCCGAACTTTAGTTCCAAATAGTCGTATCTCCTTTGTCCAATGCAATAGCTAACCATTGGGCGTTCTTTGATAACCCTGACGCTTTCAAACGGTGGATAATTATAGACTTAAGAGGGCTCCGTCAAAGCGGCCATCAAAGTGCGATCTCTGGCTTTGCGCGTCCAATCATCGAGCCACAAGGCGTAATGCTAAGGCTTAAATCACACTAACCGGGTCTGCAGAGTCGTGTGAGGTACTAGGGACTGTATCACGGTACAGATATACCCGTACATGTAAGGAAGCAAAGAACAAATTAATGCTCGAATTGGAAAACTTGACACTGTGAAAGTATTGCAGAGCAGTTATTTATAACCCAGTTAATGCATTCGTTTTGCTATTTGATTATTGTAGCACAGAACAGACATTGTTTTCATAAATAACTAGCTGACCCGGCAAACTTTGTTTTTCTATATAAATTATTTCTCTCATCTCTAAGGGGTATGAAAAATAGATGTTGGGCGATTCTCAGACCTACTTAATATGCATACCAATTTTCATAAGAATCGGTCAAGCCATTTCGGAGGAGTACGGGGACGAACATTGTGACACGAGAATTTTATTTAAATAGAGATGTATGTAACATAATTATGAAAAAATTGGAAGGCACTCCTAAATGCTTAACTGACGCATAGGTGTTCATGTCACAAAGGCCTTAATTCCAAACTGTTATAAAATAAAATATATCGTAAACTGTGATTGTGTTCACACTACTAGTGTAATTGGAGTGTTTTGGTTAGCGATATAGATTAGAACATAACCCAACTTTCAAACTAGATTTATAAAAAGGTCTTCCGTTTGTGTGACCACATCATGAAACTATTCATGCAGTTTGAAAATAAGCATTTATACTTTTCATATATAAAACTCTATACTTTACATTTAGCAAGAGAGGAAACGTAATCATTGTGTCAACAGTGTTGTTGTTTCAGTCACTTCAACTACGAGGTGGTACGCACGGCAACACGACAATTTAATCACTGCGGTATCTTAAGCTTAGGTATTAATGGTTATATTGCAACAAAAATGACTAGCTTGATGGGGAGCCATGTGTACGAGCCATGCTCCACCACGCGAGCTCAGTGCGGATTGGTGGAGGGGTATTTGTATAAAATCAGATGTTATCAAGCTGCCCTAGGGCCCCTGACTTACCTAAACCACTAATATCTATTTATTTTAAAGTGTTTAGTGCACATATCTGTTAAAATTCGTATGCAAAATTGCTACCTACACGCTTAGCCACATCGTGATCTATAGGACCCAACCACATGCACAGCTTGCTGAATTATAAAGGTTCACCATACGATAAATTATTCATAAAATTTGGTCAAACTGATCTATTTTAAGTTAATTTTAATATCCGCTCGGATTTTCACTGGCCGAATTAAACACCTCAAAATAATCTGAAATAATCAAAATACCTCAACCAACTCCTAACTAATATAATTCAAATTCAAATTATTTATTTTCGGATAACTTTAGATCCATATTGTTAGTAACATTGTTCTTACGTCTTATTTTAGTAAACTTAATTAAGAAAAAATTTAATGCAATAATAGTACTAGTATTTTCTGCCACTTTTGTGCTAGGATTTTTTCGTATTTTCACACACTCATCGATAAACGATAATTTTCGTAATGCAACTTTTCAGAAAACGGTAACCAAAAAACTACATTATTTGAATGCAGCTATTGCGCTTATGATCTACATCGCACAATAGAGGCTCAAAGCAAACGGAAGTTGCGCAGTTTGCCACCAAATATCGCGCGACAGCCGGATATTCAACTTCATGCTTAGCGCTTTCACCCGACCCTCAAGTTGGGACATCCTATTTCATTCAACTTGAATACTTGAACTGCATTTGCGTTTGTAACTGCACTTTGTGAGCTGTTGTGATATTTGCTATTTTACGGTCTATTAAATGATGTAGACGCCGTGTTAAAGGATGTAATTCATCGCATTTTCAATATTACATGTCCATAAAATCATAATTAGAGAAAATAATAAATAACATCTTTAAATATACAGGGTGATATATCCGCAAGTTACTCAATAGTTTGCAAGCAACATAAGAGGATATTTATCATAGCTACTCTTATTTTTCAAAGCATTTATTTCATATAAGAACAGTATTTTTAACACCAGTAAAAAACTATCGCCCCACACACGTCCTGCTCACCTCCACTTGAACAAACATTAAAACCCAATACAAGTTCAATTGGATTTAAAAATTCGAAACCAGAGATGGGTTCGAATTCCAATCCACTGCAAATGTTTACTGGTGAAGCGAAATATATTTATCTGGGTCTTATTTGTGGAGACCGCCGCAATTTCGTTTTTTTTTTTTGCCTTTGTACAAAAAATAGTAGCACAACTAATTAGAAATAACATTTGTACTAAAATAAATCATTAGTTACTGTTTGCTTAGACCAATACATTCATATCACTGCTAAGGCCTTTTATAAGAAGAAAATATAAGAAAGTTACAGAACGTTCGTACAATAAATAAATAAATATAAAACAACATCACAAACATTGTGTGCTCCGTGGTAAGTAGCTTAAGCACTTGTGTTACAGATATCAGTATCAACAGTGGTATTACAAATAAACTTAAATAAATACATACATATAACACCCAGACCAGTACAAACAGACATGTTCATGCACACAAATGTAATAATATTAATTATAATCATTCAGATATATATTAGTCAACAACAAAAGAGAGGCAAGTGTTAGCACAATCATCTGTTAGCACTTTTTCTCTTTTATTATTGGCGAGCACATTGATGGCAATACAAATACCTACATAATTATTTCTCGATATTAATTAACATACATACTCAGCATTAGCACATCAGGCTATCGATTTATCTTGCAAAATCACCCGTATCACAAGCGCATAAAATACCGCAGTATTGACCGTGACGTACTGGCCACCGTACAACGATTTCGAAAAAAAAAACTGTTGTATAAATATATAAAAAACATAATGTTTTACAATATTCATTACTTGGAAATTCGCTCTCCTTATTTACGACCAGAGGTCGTGTAAAAAAGTTCATTCAATATACATATTAAGCCTTGCTGCAAGTAGGGTAAAGCCGAGATAGATGCCCCAGTGGTACAGATGACCCAATTTTAGTTACATTAATTTCACAGATAAATTCCATTCCTTTTTTCATATCTATCAAAGGAATCTCTAACTCTATCTTAATTGACTTGTATGTCTCGTAGCGACAGCATGCAATGCAAAAATGAATTCAAAGATTTTGGAGGATAGATGCCCATTTTTCCGATGAGTCATCTATCCTAAACGCAATTTATATGGGTCGGGCATATATCCCCTGTATGGGATAAATTATGTCACAAAATTTTGAGGTCCGCAAAAGTTCCTAATACTTTGAATATATCGAAGACAACGCTTTTTACTTTTCATAAATTTTTAGACAAAACTCCCAAGAATAAATTTGTTTTATAAATAACAATTTATAGCAAGAAAGAAAACATATTATTTATTATTGAAATTATAGAGCGATTTTGAAAAGTGGGGCATCTATCTCGGCTTTACCCTATCGATCGAGCTCGAGACTCATTTTTAAGTTCTCGGTAAACTTATGAATTTCCTAGTACTTTCCGAGCTCCATAATCTTAGAAAACGGTAACCACTACCGTGCCTTCGTATTACATTAGCCCAGGGTGGTAACTTTATCCCTTTACAGGTAACAAGTTTATTCTACCGTTTACTGTGAACTGATTTACCAATCTTATATGAAACCATTTACCGTATGACGTATAACGTATTTAGGACATTTTTTATATGTCGTAGGCGTCATTATTTTCGATGGTATTGTCGGACATCGTGTGGGCGTATAGTTGGGATAATCGAGCAACGAAACATAGTGAACTCAATCAAATCACTTTTATTCACTTTGAACAATAATTACGTACACTGATTTACTTTGATTCGGAACAATCAACACAGAACACACGAAACGCATAACAGTTCCTAGAGCGGACGACGAAATGAAGACTGTTCGTTCGTCCATCATCCCTTCCATTCTAGGCTCTGTCATATATTAAAATACTAGATTTTAACCGCGACTTCGTTCGCGTTAGGTAGTTATATTGGAATACGTTGTTTTCCCGAAATACTTATTTAATCCAAATATAATTCAAATCTTTATTTTTAGGAGTGAAAGCGATCAGATTCCCCGTAAAGTTATTTGTCCCATGGGAATGCGTTATTTTCCCGCGGTCAAAATGTCCTTTCTGAAGTCTCGAACTATCTCCATACCAAATTTCATTTAAATCTGTTCAGAGTTACTTTCGCATTTATAATATTAGTATGGATTTTTTTTTGTGGTTCAATCTTTACCCTCCTCTGGGCTAAAGTAATACACACCCACCGGCTTCTAATAAAGCGTTGTAAAACGAACTCAAGTGCCTTCCATGTGTACGTTTAAAACGAAGCTACGATATAACAAACTCCACTTCGCGATGGTAATGAAATTGTCATGTGCGAGTGTCGCATAAACTCAATTTTATTGGTTTCGTAATCACGTTATGTACCGACAATCACAGACACTTTTGGTAGTCAATTATTTTATTAGGATACATGACGGACGGTGCTCAGTGTCCACTTAGTGCGGAAACTATCGGGTAATGTGGGTTGATTGGGATTAAATCGATGGTTAATATGTGCGGACTACGAGCTGACAAGTCGGCAATTTTTTTTTTGCTTTGATGGAGGTTTTTTTTGGTTTAGTAGCGAATTATTATGTATTATGTATAAGTATTATGAAAGCTATAGCCGGAGGATATAGAAATAACCGAAATCAAATTGAAAACTATTTAATTCGTAAAAAAAACAATCTAGAGACTTATTGCTAGAACCGAAGTTAGGTTTATAATGATCTAATTGACATTCATCGGTGAGTAGTAAAGTAAAGGTAAAGTGCAGCACTTGCAGTTTTAAGCCAGCTGACAAGATCGAGGTCACACGCGTATGTCAAAAGTTCATCTGTGTACTCAGAAGCGCTGTATGTAACAAGCGTTATTGCACAGTTGCGACTTTGCACGAAGAAATAATTTGAAACCGAGTTGCGATTTTACACGAAAATCTAACCCAGGACCCAACTGCAACATCCCTACCTATATATTAATAGAAATACCCTTTCTGGAGGAAGCTAGAGCTTTGTAATTTGCTACTGTTCTTGGTCTGCCGCGGCTCAATCCGGCAAATTTTGCGCATATAGCAAAAAGTGCTACAAAAATTCATCAAAAATAAACTCTACTAAAATAGAGTTTCATACTTGTGTAGTAGATAGAGGAAGATGAAATATTAGAAATAATATGAATATTATTTTATTGTATTATTTATATTTTGCAAAATCAAAATTACGGATGTAAAAAACAATTCTTATCTTTCCCTACAGGGTAGGATTTTTGCAGTCGGCTCTCGAACTATATTGCAACTAGTCGATTTCGTGTAAAATCGCAAGTGTAAAATAACGCTACTAACCCATTTTTTTATAATTAAAGGTAGTCAAAAATATTCTTGTCTTAGAAAATTAAAGAAGAAAATGAACTTAATAGTATCTTGTATGTAGTGAAAAATAATATTTTTGTTAGTTAGGTACTGAATCCTAATTTTACTGTTTTTGGAAGTATAATTAGAATAATCAGGATAGGTATCGAAAAGCAATTAATTACTGGACTTGGGCAACTTTCAGCGAGCTGTAAGTTGCATAAAAGAGAAGAGAGAAGGAAAAAAGATCCAACCCACTTACACATAATTTAAAGATATTCGAGTTTTAAGCTTGGATATGTATTCTTTCTTAGGTTTTGAACTTAACTTATCCAAGTGGCTTGGATTTTCCAATATTTTAAATTATTTTTTTACATTAAAATCTATAAAGATTCATGTAGCTCGGATTGTTTATTGCAAGTAAAAAAGAAGCATCTTCATATCGCAAATTAAGTAGAAAATTACACTTTGGCTTAACATTTTGCTACAGTTGTTTTTGGTATACTTAAGTCGTTTTCAGTAAAATTGTGAGTTGGATCCTTTCCATGAAAATACGTCGTATTGTGTTAGAAGAATGTGGCGGCTAGAATAAGCTAAGCATCTGCGTGAATGATTCAACAAACGCATACGTAGCTAGCGGATCCGTCATCGAAGCCACGTCAACTGTGCCTGTGCCGTGTGAATTGATATTTTTTTTTAAATTGAATTTTTACCGTGACGTACGCGGCTGTCAAGCCGGGCGACGGCTTAGCTTTTGTTTGTTTTGATCCCGCCCTGTAAAGGTTATTGGTTTTTGTGGCTGGATAAATACGGAAGTTTACTTGGGCAGGCAGGTGAAGAGGCTGAATAAAAAGTAAATATTTCGAATTTGGCAAAAATGCTTGCAAGAAAGAAAATAAAGATACGATTCCGCTAGTTATCTTACACTGCGTCTGATCCTTAAGAGGTTGTAGATAGAAAGCGCGACTTATATAACAAAAACTTTTAATTTTTTTAATCCTTATATGTAACCTCCACTTCCTCGCCACAAAAATGTGGTTAATATAAAGCTATGCAAATACACAACATTTCTAAGTTAGCCACAGACTCACCGTTAATTTTGGGTCCATTCAAAACTTGAACACATAAGAAGAAGCATGTGAAATTCCTGTACCATAATCTACATCAATCAATATGGGTAATTCTCGGAGCCTACACGAGTGAGTGTCACACAGAGTGGAAAAATAGTCCAGTCAAGCACAGGTCAGGGGTAAAGTGCAAAGCGCTGTACCCGTTAGCTTGACTGATCCTTGTGCGGTTTGTCGGAGATTTTTCACCTTCGCCCCGGGCGGTTCTGTTTATTTACCCTCTTTTTTTACTTGTGACCTTTAGGCCCGATCCGCTCTAGCGGTTTATCAACGCGCAAAAAAATCGAGAAAATAGGAAAGGATTTGTGCGCGTGGCCACCGACTTTTGACGCGCGCGGATTTACATCAACCAATTTTCAGCGTTATATCTCGACATACTATAAAAAAGAGGTATAGGATAACGATTTATAATCATATAATGATGGCCATGTAGTCCGTTGATCGTTGTATCCCATTTTATTGTACGAATTCATCCGCAGATGAATAAAATATGGCCACCATGAACAGTTCATGTTTAAAAAAAAGAAAAATTAACTTTTAAATACTTTTACATGAACTGTAACAAAAATGTTGGCCAGTGATAATGATTTAATTCCGGAGTTTATTAAAAAAATGCTTTAGGGATTATGAATAATCCACTTCATACACTAAGATATGGACGATTAGAACCAATGGAGAACAACAAAAAAAGCGAAGGCCCTGTCAATATTGCTTCACAAGAGGTGTCAAAATACTGTATAAACTTTTGGACTAAAAGACTGTCGTAGACTTGGGCTAAAAACCTCGCTTCACTCAGGAGTCAACATTGAGTCCCACACTACGCTTCGTATCCAACGCCCCTGACTTAAGACACTCCTTACGTCCTCGGTGCATAATCTATTCGTAATATTTTTATATCTTATTGTTAGAGGGTTACTGTTTATTTTCTTAGAAGTCGAATGAAAAATTTATTGACTCCTCCTGCGGCAGCCAATCTCAAGAGAGATTTGCCAACTACGCAGGAGATATTATAGTGCACAAGTGTGAGCGCAATACGCAGGTTCACATTATGTAACACTGTTCCATCGCTCTCAAAGTTCGGTGAGACGGCAATCCGACATGGCCGGAGAGAGATCAGGCGCAGGACCTACGGCTTAACGTGCTTTCCGAGGCTCGGGGGTGTAACACCGGCAACTTCCCGACTCCGAGCTGTTTTTGAGAAATTCATGACAGAAAATCTCAGGAACAATTTTGGCTCGATCTGGGATTTGAATCCAGGACCTCTCGGATGTAAGGCAGAAACTTTTCCACTACACCAACGAGGCAGTCGAATGACAAATACCAGTCTTCGTGATAACAGTTCGTAACGGCCTGTATAAATGTCAGACCGTCTTTTTTCTGAAACTTTTATGACACGTCTAAATTTATCTTTATATTTTACTGCTCATACTCGTATAATCCTAATTGAACTTTAATCATGATTAATGGCTTTAGTCAGATTTAAAGTGAATTGCAGACTGAGTCACTTTTAAGTAAATAAGATTATCTAGTGTTTAATTTTAACGTGAATTAAGTCTGAATGATTCTCATAATCCTTGAATAATTTAAAGTTCGCAGTTAATTAGTCATGCTTGATAAGGATTTTATGATTTTGAAGTCTTCAGAAAGTGACTCACAGATGTACTTTCTATATTTGTTTTAGGTCTAGTTGAATTTTTAATTAGCTTTAAAATTAATTACCTTTTTCGTCAAGTGCATATGTTTTAAAAACCGTTATTAAGACAGGCGTTTTCACATATCATTGCCAAAGTCAGGAGGTCGTGTAAAAGAATTACGAAGCTCACAAAGCATATTTTCCAAACGAGCCAAACTAAAGCTAATTCAGTTCCCAGCCTAACTTTCTCACAACATTGTTCCGAACGCGCGCAAAGGAAGCCACTTTTATACGGCCAAAATGAACAGTGAAAAAGTTATCCACATCTAGAGCTAAAGCATCCGTGAACTGTGTTCTCTGATGTGACACATACGATTCTAGACGGGACGAACTTTGGTATACACTTACCAAGCAGGGCAAGTTCCTATTTGACCTCTTAGTTGGGCAAGTCGACAAATAAGGGCGTGTTCATCTGTGTATTTAAGTACTAAACAATATCAACGTGGACCCTTTTGCACTAAAGTTTTCATTGCGAAAATTTTTGTGACAAAAGTTGTCAAATTTTACGATTTATTTTTCAATTTTGCAAGTTTTTTAATAATACTTATTCAGTATAAATAAGCAATTGTTAAGCAAATCAGAAATCCCTGTGTATAAAGTATTACGAGTATAGTATCGAAGCTAGAAATCATCAACTCGCTAATTTCTTAAGCTACTAAACAACTTTTTGTGAGTTATTCCGGTCCGAACAGATACCCTAGTGGATCAGGTATATTTCTATTTATTTTTTAATCCGGTCGGATCCCCTAGAAGATTTTTAAGGGACCAGATATTGAAAATTACAATTCGGTCGGATCGGACCGGCATGATAAAACGTATACGGTTGCGTTGCTCAGATGTGGTATAACATTCTGGGGTAACTACTTCAGTAAAAAATAAACTGACAGCTGTAATCTCTATTTTACGAAACATAAAATTTTACTCTTCCGTGTCTACGAGTATACATTATGGTGGTAACTTTGTTTGTTAAGTCTAACCGTCATCTGTTTCCTCGACTATCCGACATGTATGCGTGCAATAAGCGAAATAGAGTGATCTCCATTTCGCAAAGTTAATACTTTGCCTGTGACCATCAAAGACAGCACTCTTAAAGAGTAGTATCATTTGCATGGGGCCAAAAATTTATAATAAAATCCCTACACAGTATAAAGACATGCAAACTTATAATTTTGAAATTAAATTTAGGTTTTTTTTAACTGTCAAATGGTTTTATAATATTAATAACTTTTTGCAAGAATGACCACTATGACTAACGCATGACTCAACATTTCAATGTTATATTAATAATTTTTAATGAATATAATTGCTGATAAATAATAATACAATGTAATAATGATAATTAACTAAATTTATCATTTACATGCCAACTTTTAGCCAAAACATGTTGATAGCAAATAATGTTTAAAATAAACTAAAACATGTGTGGATATTATGTGACATGATGTTATTACATAATATCCACACATGTTTTAGGGAATAATATATCTTATCTTATTTTATAGTAGTGGATCAGACCGAAATTTAATAATAATATTAATTATCAGTGGATCCGTTTACGGAATCAGGAACTTTTAATTGTAAAAAAAAACAGAATGGTGAGAGTTAGGTGCTTAGATACTTACAAAAAAGATTAGTGCGTCGTGCAACGTAATAGATATTTTTTTAATTCATCATCAGCCTATATACGTCCCACTGCTGGGCAGAGGACTCACCTCAACTATGAGGTGATACGAGCCATACTCCACCACGCGGGCTCAGTGCGGATTGGTGGAGGGGTGTGTGTAAGGTAAGTGACCAACCTTACTGTCAGATGTTATTAAGCCGCCCGAAGGCCTCCGACTAGGCTTAACGACTAATATCTATCGATATTAACCGGGACCAACAGCTTAACGTGCCTTCCGAAGCACGGAGATGCTTGTAAATAGACGTCACTTTTATGGACAGAATGGTCACCCATCCCAAAGCTACCAAAGCGCTGCAACCACTGCGCCACAAGCACGCACATTTTTTTTTAATTTTGACCATATTATAAACGAATAATTTACCTGATCAAGTATGGTGACATCTACATAGACCCTTACGCATGGCACAGCCTAACCCCGCCAACTCCTTCCTAGCTTTAAAGTTAATTAAGTGTCTCCAAACTCCTCCATACTGTTTTGCGAGATATGTGGCGCTCGCGACGGACCAGATTGGCAGTTTCCCGCTTTTCGCTGTCTGCCTCTTGCATAACAAACTTCCCGCGAAATGGTGTAATTAATTTTGCCGTCAATTGTTCGTTCACAGCTCACTGTTCTACTCGTAGCTGTAGAGACGGTAAAATCGGTAGTTTTGTGCGCTAGTAGGCGAATTCAATATTCTATCTACCTTTTACTGAGAGCCTGTAAGTTTGAGAGAAACGACTGTAAGCTCAGATAGCGTTAAGTATGAAACTGACGTAGACAATTTTCATCTAAAATCAATGGTCATGGACGATTGACTACATGAATCAATGGTGGACCAAAATCAGCATCGAATAAGATTTGTAGTGGAATGGCAATTGTTTGTAAGCGGCACTGTGAATTACGTAGACATTTCTTTCAGAGTTTTTGAAATCAATACCTATACCAGCGTTAGTTTAAAAAAGTAGCGAGGTTCTAAAAATCTTATCATCATGGTGATAGAGGAATGATTGAATGAATGATGCAGTGATATTGTTTGAGATAAAACATGGAACAGCAGTTTTCATTAAACGAAATTGTGTAAAAACTTAGTCCTCAAAAACGCGACTCAAAATAAATCTGTATCGTAAAAAGAGATTGTTTGTATACCCAATTTTCGCAATGTTCTTCGATAGCTCGAGCTGATGCATCAATCTATCCTCAAAGTAAATAAAACTGTAGCACGCTATGCATATCTAGTAGCCAGACAATCCTTTTTTTTTCATCAACGATCAGTTTTTCGTACAGGCAGCTAGCGCGACGTTCCGTAGTCAATGCATTTTTTTTAAATCCTTACTTGAAAAACAAGCTTTGTCAGTAAGGGCCGCGGGCCTTTTGTTTATTAAGAGAAATATGAAACTGAAGTTTTCTTTTTTCAGCTATAACCGTTTTGACATGACAAAAACGATCTCTAGACGAAGTCGAATTTAATAATTAAATTGTAATTAGTCAAGATTAACCCACCTACTTCGGGTAAGTTTCGACTATCACTTCAAGTAATTATCATTTCGCTATCCAAATTTTAGTTGCTTGAAGTAATTAACTTTGCTAGTAACGGGAATATAGTGAAGTTTTGCATCAATTTAGTTTTATAATAGACTGAACTTAAATGCCTACAGCGACTTTGCAAAAAATATATATCAGAGGTACTTGAGTACAAAATTAGGCAATCCTTTTATTCGTTTTAAAAATATTTATTATACATATTGCCTGATATATCAGACTCAGACTCAGTAAAGATTATGTTTTCGAAACCCTCGACTTGAACAACGATTGAGAGGGGATGTTTAGGCTATAATATTCAACGGAAATTAAAGTTAATACAAAAAATTGGTTGCCTGTAAAGTCGGTATACGGGCGAAAGTTTTCGACTTTGACTGGTAAAATAATTTTAATGTGAATATTCATTCGTATAACATGAACCGGTGTGTATGCCTATCTCTCTCACTCTCTCTCTCTCGCTCTGTCTCTCTCGCTCTTAGGCGGGTTAACTGTGCTCGAGTGGAAGGGACGCGTGCCTTTCACTTTTTATGTCTGTCTCACTCGCTCTTAGGCGGGCTAACCATGCCCGCCGAGTCGAAGGGACGCGTGCCTCTCACTCGCTCTCATTGTGAGCGCGGAACGTGAGCGGAGCGTAACGCAGTTTCTTGAAGTGTCACCCGGCAAACCTATTTATACGTTATGACGTTGTCACGTCAAAAAACTTCCCACTATTGGGGTACAGTACAATAAAGGGATAAATGTCACAGTCAAATTACTATTGATAGATTTAATAAATATTTTAAGTATTTCATTTGTTCCTTACTCAAAGACCGTGGCGTATTTATTATACTTCATATCTATAGACGATATCAGTAAATTTAATAAGCGCGGTATAAGCTCTCGCCGGCTTAATTGTGGTTTCTACTTGAGGGTTACTTAAACACAGTTATTTATGAACAAAATAGGCTGTTGGTTCATAATTCTAGGAATACCTACTAGTAGTAAAAGCCATATATTACATAGAATAATATCTTTGAATAGCCAATTAAAACCCTTGCTACAATTCTGAACCGCAAAGTAACATTCGATCAAAGATGATAAAATTCCTGAAGTATTATGTTAGCTACAGATGAATGCCACATATAATTATATACCTAACTTAAGTAACTTAATTAATTATGTATAATTTACTAAATTAACTGCTAAAAAAATTGTATACGTTTTCGTACTTTCAAATTTCTTAACCGATAACTAATTGTTAGCACTTACGCTAGGCCCTAGGCCCTTATCTACTACCCCTTTTTGAGCCAAGGTATTAATACTTACTTTTGATTATCTAAGCACCCGACCGGTTGGTAAGATCGCAATAATAAAGCATATTTTTGCACTTTATTTCTGGTTCATGGAGTAAATATGATAAGGAAACTCTTTAAGGGATTTAAAATAATTAAATTGTGAAAACCTCGGCCGTTAATCGCAATATCGAAAGCTTACAGGTACCAAAAAAATCGAATCACCGAATATTTATTTTTCATTAAGAGACGTTCGCATTTCGCTTGTAGATATGTTTTTTTTATCTACTCTCTTTCTCTTGTTTTGTTCTCCAATGAAAAATAAAGCGGTTCAAAAATTGTTTTACACTTGTATTCCACTAAATTGAACGGGAGCACCATTCAAAATCAATCCCGGTTGATTGAGTACACAGAACAATGCCCAGATTGTAGTAAAGTGCTTTCGAGGAAAGCGGTAGAGTTATTGTTTGTTTTCATCACTACTACATTTTTGATAATAAGCGTTAGTACCTTTTTGTTAAAAAGAGTTTTTAAAAGCAATGTGTGCATGGGCACATTCTTATTAGATTATTTACCTACTCGGAACCTCGTTTTGTATCTTAATAGCATTTTTTTTCTTATGAAAATAAGTTTTGTATTGAGTAGGTAATAAAGAGTAGAAAAGTAACTATCTATAGAAAAGTCTGTTGGTATCTACTTGTCGATAGCAAACATCGATTATATTATTAATCCTGTATAGGCGAAATAATTTGTTTTGTTTTTTACAAACACTCTTATGATCATAAATCATATCTAAACACTGGTTACTCAGGGTATGTTCTATGAAAACGTGTCAAAATATTATGATCAAAAAAACATTATACGTAGCAATGATCAGCTAGCGTAAATGGTACAAATGCGAATATATACCTACTGCATGAGACATTTTGGGCTACAAAGGTTTAGTTCAAGCTTACATTCTCATAAACTTTTTTTATATTTTTTCCCCGATTTTCAGAGTGCGTAATTTTTTTACCCAGATGAGACCTCGTAATAAAAACGTAATCCACATCAGCGGTTCTTTCCGGCTCTTCGTGAACGTTCGGCCTCACTCTACAGCGGTCACAATACCACTTAGCTTCACGTGGATAAGTACCGAAGGCTACATCGAGACCGAAGAACAGCTTGGGAAGACCAGCCAAACCATTGTTTCTATGTTTCAAACCTAAAATTAAGTACAACGGATTTTGACACGCTTTAGCTAAAAATTGTGATCAAAAAATTCTTCGAATTAAAAAAGAAACGCACTAAATACCATCCCTGTTTCACGTCGTGTTTTTGCCTGTGTTTAATAAAGCACTTATCGGTTTCTTAAAACTTCACCGTTTTAGTTACGGGCTAGGTAAATTGTGATTTTGTAGTGAGGTACAATATCTTCACAACAACATATTTAATAAATAAGTACCAATTAAGCACGCCAGTTATACGTGTAACTGGCTTGTTTAAATAGTACTTATTTCTGGTTAAAAACACAAAAAAATATAATTTGCTCTACTTTGTACAATGCCTGTTCTAGTTTATCTATGTGCCTCACAAAGCCTTTCTCGCTTTGAGAAGTGAAGCAATATTTTCTTTTGTCAAACACTCTACTGATTCCTTAGAAATAAGTCGACCATTACAATAGTTTTAAAAATCAAAATTGTTATTTAGCATTTTCCTGTTGGAAAAATTCAACCTGATTTATTAAAAGCTTGTCACAAGGGGTTGAAGTAGGTCTTCACGTAACTAAGACGAACTAAGCGAGTAAAAACATTTCAGCATCTTTGAGAGAAAATAATTTATATGCGGCTGAAAAACTTTTGTTAAAAATTCAAATGGTATTCCTCCTTATAGATTTTTAAACAATATATTACCCTTAACTCCCCTGGAAAAGATGATTTCACTGTACACTTGGTTTCGTGGTATAACACCTAACACATCAGGCTTTTTAGCGTGATACGGGCGATAAAAAAGTTGTTGAAAAATCTCTCGTATCACGAGCGCATAAGATGTTTACCATGACGTGCTGTCATCTGTACCAAGTGAAAAAAAAATGTTTATCATTATCTTATGGGTTATAGAAATGTGAAACTGCCTAAATTTTTTTTGATAATTAATTAATAATTAAATCAAACTATTGACAGTGCATCACAAACTGAACATTTTAACCAATCTTACCTCAAGCGGTCCGAATGAAGTTAATACAAAACCAACTCGGTAAGTTCAACGTTTATAAGTTAATTGGAATTCCCCAAGTTATTTGAGTCATCTCTTTTCCCCACTTTGAGGAGTTCCAGTCTCTATTTAAAATGGAATTCAGTGTAATTAGCTTAATATACCTAAGTTTTAATGTGAGAGTTCGGAATACTTTTCCATGTCTCGAGTATGCGAAACTTCTGAAATTCTCTTTGGTCGACCATGGGGACGTGACGTAAGAGGCTGGAGTAACTTTTCTTAAATGTTTTGGGAAATTGAGAAATAAAGCGGTGCTAAGAGTTCAAATTTTTTTTACACAGCTTTTGCAGCCTCAATCTTGGTCTGCTCCCATTACTTAATGCAATGTTTAATAGTCCTCCTGGCCGATTCGACCACGGCGGCCAATCTCAGAGATCAGCCAACTACGCAAGAGATATTATAGTGCACAAATGTGAGCGCAAAACACAGTGCACTCACTGTTCCATCACTCTCTAAGTTCGGTGAGACGGCAATCCGACATGACCAGAGAGAGATCAGGCGCAGGACCAACGGCTTAACGTGCTTTCCGAGGCACGAGGGTGCCACACCACCTACCCGACTCCAAGCTGTTTTTCAGAAATTCATGACTCGACCTGGTAATCGAACCCGGGACCTCTTAGATGTAAGGCAGAAACTTACAACCAATGCAATGTTTATTAGACAACGATTTCAACACAATATAAGATTATATCATTTCCACTTCGTGTCACTTTGATTACCACATCGTGTCGATCCAAGTTTCGGAGCTCACAAAAATATTCGCGCAAGGAAAAGTAACACTCGCTCTGTGACAAAGCCCGAGAATATGTTTATAGGTTCGACAACCTCGGACCACGGAGGCCACTACACCAGAAGTAACGGTTCTAAAGTGCCGCCATCTATGAGGTCCCGGTTTCGATCCCCGAGCGTTGACAATGTTGGAAACCAAGTTTCAATGTTGTCACGGGTCTGTTTGTTATACTTTCATTGTTTCTGATAGAGTTCACGAAGTCACACAAACGCACACACTCACACACACACACACTAACACATTCACACACACACACACACAAACACACACACACAAACTTAATGTTAGTCTAGATTAAGATGTTACAAGTTTTATGTAAGCTGGTTTTCATACTGAATGTTTTCCATAAGGCCCGTATAGTACACCTCTAATATCTCGTATGTAATATCTAATATGTAACATTAATGTGTGGGATTCGCTAGTTTAGAACGCAGAAGTTCTTTACATTTTTAGTACGTAATTATTATGTATACCAAATTATATGTATACCAATATTTAATTATTATTTTTGATTTTTGTTATTATTCTGATTACCTTCACACAAGTGCCAAGGATACTCACTTTAGGATCAGAGCAATCCTCCAAGTGTTTGTAACTTTGACGCTGTGTGACGTGTCTAGGCGCGAAATGCCTATAGACTCGAATACTTTTTGCAAGCACATTCATAATACATACTCGAGCTAATTTTCACTAGTAACTCTTATCATTTGCATAGCAACTTTGCGTAACTATCCCATTATACGAAATTACCACTGAAACTTTCATTATTAATCGGAGCCAAGTCATAAGCATCAAGCAATTTGGGGGAGTGGAGTGATTAGTTTAATAAAACCCCGCTTGGGGGGTTTCATGTCACAATATAATTGGTAAGAGAGAGCTTACTGTCTCACTAGTTGAATAATAAAAGATTTCAGAAATGTTCTTTAGAGCGGGTGCACATTGGACGATCGTCGATGCGTCAAACGCGCGTTTTCATATCAACGCTTGATCAGAAACGCGCGCTTGCATGTGTACACTTCAATAGGTTGACTCCTGGTTCTCAAAACATGAGTTAAGAAAGCGTCCAATGTGTACCCGCTCTTTCACTACTACTTAAAGCTGTCGCTGGTAATCAACTCCTCAAAATATTTTTTTACTGCAAAAAAGTAACGTTACATTTAGGACTGAGAGAAGTCTGTCGCCATTCGTTTAATAATTTTACACATTACATTAACCACATTGCTCAGTATGTAAAATTCAAATACATTAGGTATTTTAACAAAGTATAAATTTACAATATTAAACACACTTACACACACTGAAAACAACTATAAATCTTGCTCGCTGTTTAGATAAAAGCCGTTAGCTAGGAAAAATGTCGTCTCTAGAAAACTCACTGCATCTTACTCAAGTCTACAGTGACATCTTTTGTTAAAGTTTATGGTAACGAGCTGTTACCTGCCTGTGATAGCGAACAGACGTGATCTTAGAAAAAGGCACTCTAGATAACGGATTTATATCGTAATAATCTGGACAGCCTTTGGACGTGGTCGGACAGCCTTTGGACCACATCCAGAACGGAATCTATATGCGTAGGACATGTGGTTGTACTGAAGGATTGCAATGCACTTTATGGGCCGTTGAGGGTCTGCCTCTACTGCTATGGGATTACAAGCTTACAAGGGCTATTGGAGGAGGCAGAACCGGCTTTTCAATTTGCTTATCGGTATAGGCACAAATTTTATCCATGCAGTAAAGCAAGAGGAAGTAATCGTGAAGTCGATAATTTTTTATGGAAAATATTAACAAAACTGCACTCAAATCGGCTCCATCATCTAGGACCTGCGGCACCACGAATAAATATACACATGGTCAGGTCAATACAAAATTATAACGCCCCTCTTTTTGCGTCAGGGTTTTATAATTGAGGCTTACACAAGTTTTAATTAAAATAAAACTTTGTCAATTTGAACAATAATGTTAAAGTTCGCTGTATAAAAAATAACTATTTACAACCAATCCAAATACCTTTACCAAGAAAAGTGCAGCTTAACTGCTCTTGAAAATGCTGCACTTAGCATAATATAGTTTGTTCGAAACGATTGTGAAATGCATTACAAAATTTCGAAAAAGCAGCACATCAAATACCTTGTAGCTAAAGAAATGTCTGAAACTTCTGAACAAATAGTAAATGTGTTCCGTTTGTGTGTTGTTGTTTATGTGTTCGTTTTACTGACGTTACTATTTATTTTACACTTAATTCTCCATATAGTGATTTTTCTTTTTATTTCTATTTTATTTATTAGGCACACCAACGACAGTTACATACAATACATCAAACAAAAGACTTACATGCAGTAAAATTGTGTAGGTAATTGCACTATCAATTAAATAGATATGCTAGATAACTTAGGCGTTACAAAATATGATAAAAATAAACAATTTTGACACTAAAATGAAATATATAAATTAACAAAAAGACTAAAGACAAAAAACAGGATTACAAAAAAATTACACGACATAATTATTAAGTAATGGCTACGGCTATAGTGGCCCTGAACTCTGCCAGGGACATTGAGTGAACATCGATGCATCCGCTGCACCTATTATACAGCTTGCATATCCTGCAGACTGGTGAGTTAGCTCCCAGCACGGTCCTTCTAAACGGTCGACGAAGAGGCTCTATAGGCTGGCGCGGCATTCGTAAAGGAACTTTGAAACTAAACTTTCCTAGAAGATCGAAACAATGTAGCCGGTAATTAATGATTTTGTACAAAAATAAAGGTCCCGAATGTCTCTACGTTTTTCCAGGTTCTTGATTTTAAGAAAAGAAAAGTCTAAGAGAGTATTCTTTATTGTTCACCACACACATCAATTTTACTGAAGTTGTTCAAGTTATGCGAAATTTAGAGCTTTTCCCACATGACAACTTTGTTTAATACTCTGCCATTGAGAAATTTAGGACTGAGTGATGCAAATATATATTTTTTCAGTAAATAAAATTAAAGTGTTAAAGACACAATGTCCTAAAAGATAGATAAAACCGTATTATATTTACTTTTTTAAAATATTTTGAATTGCAAAGGTTTTAAATGCAGAAAGCAGATCATGCTGCCTTCTTTCATTCCAAAATCACTTTTATCACAAATGAATAAGACGCCTTCGTGTACACCTTTCCGAGCTGTCATGGGTACCGATTGACGCTAATAATATTGTGTGCAGGTTTTTCCCCGGTAAAAAAATTTGTGGTTGAAAACATTCTTTTGATTGTTTCAGAGGCATGTTTGGTATTAAAACGTGTAATGCTCGGAATTTCGTATCTGCTCGTATTAATGTGTTTTTGTTGGGTATTTTGTAGCACTTATGTGACAAATAGAATAAAACCAATGAAAAATGGACTTGATTTCATAGATAATACAGTTATTAGATAGATCTTTTTGATACGAAAATAAGTAGTTTAAAACAAAGTCTCATATTGATTGCAATTTTATTATTTTGTTTGCGATCAGTTATGTCACTCGAAATTTAAGTTCAAAGGTTTAAGTGCCAAAACACAGTTTTAAAATAGGTAAATAGTCAGTATAAGACTTCGTTCACATGGCATTTGTCCTGCAAGTATTTTTGCAGTATGTGCCTTAACGTAAAAATAGTGACCATACAATGAACATAGATACAATATACCTGAAAGACGCATACAGCAAAAAACGTGCAAGACAATGCCTTGTGAACGGGGCCTTAGCGTATTGAAAGTCGAGTCGCCTCGTTACAGCACTGGAAACTAACATGACGTTGACAGTCCACGGACAGATCGCAAGCGGCGAAGGACGCCATCCCGCGTTTTATTGTTCAAAATTGTGAAATCAGCCTATACCGAGGAATAAATGTTTTTCGGGAAGATAAGTTTTTCATTTTTAAGATGAGGTAGGCAATACCTACCCACATAAAATTATAATGTACACAGAGTGAACGTACGTTTGTTCGTTTGATTCCATATTCATTAACTACGTGATCGTGTTATGCCGTCACTGTCCGAACATATTTCTCAAAACTGCAGATTCATAGTATCAAGTCGCTATTTTTATCTTTTTTTCTACTTTCTGTTCCTCTGAATATCGCAGTCATATTACTCGCCGTTAGTATAATGAGGCAAACGGCCAGTTCCAAGTTTTTTTTTGCGAAACAAAACGCCAAAATGAGAATTTAAAGTCGGCAGTAATGCGTTTCATGCTCCACTGAATGGAATCAAGGATTTTTGTGTAGCGGAATGAATATATTTTTTTATATTTTAAAAGCAATAAGTGCCTACTATGCATACGCCTTTGCCTGGCTAAGTTGTGGGATTATACTGTGGGGAAACTGTGTAGAGTTAGACTATTTTTACTTCAAAAAAACCGGTCAAGTGCGAGTTGGACTCGCGCACCGAGGGTTCCGTACAAACCTGTAGGTATATAACTCTTATATAGTAACTTTGAAATTTTCAAAATTGTCAAAAATATTTATGAAACTGAATTATTATTTATTATTTGATGAAACTGAAAATTTACGGTTTTCGTAATTTTTCCTATATCTGTACTATAAGACGTGACTTCGTACTAAATTTCAAGATTCTAAGTTTACGGGAAGTTTATTCAGACATTTGGCTAAATTGTAAATAGTAAGCTCTGGTGCTCCACATACGTCCGTGAAAGTTTAAAATAAATTACTTTCAAATATTAAAAATATTACAAAAGATTCTGTTTCTACAAAACTTTTAAAGATTTCCTGACTCAGTTGTTTCCATGACATCGATGACTTTAGGTACCGTTTAGATGTTTTTAGGGTTCCGTACCTCAAAAGAAAAAAACGGAACCCTTATAAGATCACTTTGTTGTCCGTCTGTCCGTCCGTCCGTCCGTCTGTCAAGACCGTTGTTCTCAGGAACGCGTGGAGGTATCAAACTGAAATTTCTATATGATACTTAGGTCTACTGTCTCTGGAAGCTGTAGAAAAATCAACCTTCTAGGACAACGCAATCAAAAGATACAGCCATTAAGACCGCAAATTTCCGCAAATTTTCGAAACTCGCACGGGAATCAAAACCTACAGGGTACTTCCCGTAAACTTAGAATCTTGAAATTTAGTACGAAGTCACGTCTTATAGTACAGATATTGGAAAAATTACGAAAACCGTAAATTATCAGTTTCATCATATAAAAAAATACAGTTTTGAAAAATATTTTTGACAATTTTGAAAATTTCAAAGTTACTACTCCTTATCTACAGGTTTGTACGGAACTCTCGGTGCTCGAGTCCAACTCGAACTTGACCGGTTTTTTTTCTCTTTTTGGCTAATAACATGAAATATTTTAGATTTATTAAGTTGTGAGGTTTTGTCTTTAAGCTTTTAATGTTATGTTTGATTGTTTAATTTGGTTCGATTATATTCTACAGAGTTATGCTTGATAATATAATTTTGTGTAATGTTATGTTTCATTATTTAATTTAACTTAATTTTGATTTCAAATTTTACTCCCTAAGTTAGTGTGTCTTTAAACTCAACCATATCACATGGTTGTCAACATATTAGTAATAGTACTAATTTAGATATTATTAACTTGACAACCTCTGACACTTTAAACTAAGGGGGAAGACAAAGGCTGGGTCTAGTTTTATTGTTGTACATCAAAACATACAAGGCCTAGCTGGCAAAGAATTAGAATTATCATTAGTTTTGCAAGATTTAAACGCCCATGTAATGTGTGTGACTGAGCACTGGTATAGGGACTATGAATTAATGTTAAGTATTGACAATTATAAGGTCGGTAGTTCGTTCACAAGGGAGACTACAACTAGAGGTGGGTCACTTATTCTATTGAAAAATCAATTTAACTGTAAAGAACGAAAAGATATTGTATCTCTCTCCATTGAGCGAACTATTGAACTTGCATGTGTTGAACTAGATCAATATATTGTCATAAGCGTATATAGCCCGCCAGACGCTAATTACCAACTTTTTGAAGACACTATGGATAAAGTCTTATCAAAAGCATCAAAATCAAAAAAGAATTTAGTAGTATGCGGTGATTTTAATATAGACATATTAAAAAAAACACAAATTTCTATGAGATTTCTTAATCTCTTTGAATCGTATAACCTAAATAATGTTTTTGAAGAACCTACCAGAGTGACTCCAACAACGGCTACTTGCATAGATAATATTTTTTGTGATGTCAAAATAACTAATAAATCTATTTTACAATGTCTAAGCTCCGACCATAGAGGACAAAAGGTCACATTTCCGTCTGGTCCGGCCTTGAGCGTAGTAGATATAGTTTATAGACCAGTCACTGCAAACAGGATAAATAGATTTAAGGATAGGATTTTTGATGGTGTGAAAACATTAATACCAAACAGTAGTAGTAACGTAGACAACTTATATGAAGATCTTTTTAACTTAATTAAAAGCGAATTTGCATGTATTTTCACAAAAAAAAAGGTTAAGTCTAATCGGTTTACAAGTAAGTTTAATGAATGGGCTACACCAGGTATTTATAAAAGCAGGAACAAGTTATATGATCTGTATAGTATTAGAGAACATTCTCAGGACCCACATATTATAGAATATGTTAAAAAATATTCAAAAATCTTTAAAAAAGTTTGTGCCCAAGCAAAGACGAATCATCTTCGTAGGATAGTTTCAGGTTCAAAAAATAAAGCCAAAGCTACCTGGAATATCATTAACAAAGAAACCGGTAAAGATAAAACAAAAGATCGTTCATATTCATTAAAAGATGGAGGTAAACTAGTTAAATCTGATGCAGAAGTAGCAAATATTTTTGAAAAGTACTTTGCTAATATAGCACCATCTACTACTAAAGAACTTAACTCTTCTGCAGAACTGTCTGAATCCATTCTCAAATCCAATATTGATGAGTGTGATTCACCACTATACTTTAGATACGTAAGCACCGATGTAATTATGAACGCATTCAATGAAATAAATATGAAAAAAACCGAGGATCTTTGGGGAATATCCGTATGTATAATTAAAACTATTATTGAAATCATAGCACCTCTTTTAGCGATCATTTTTAACAAATGTATTGATGAAGGAAAATTCCCAAATTTAATGAAATTTAGTAAAATAGTACCGTTATTTAAATCTGGTGACAAAAATAACCCCTCAAATTTTCGACCGATAT
Organism: Pyrausta despicata; assembly: GCA_963921415.1. Taxonomy (NCBI): domain Eukaryota; kingdom Metazoa; phylum Arthropoda; class Insecta; order Lepidoptera; family Crambidae; genus Pyrausta; species Pyrausta despicata. Next base: position 10,106,849 of record OY992853.1, read on the forward strand.
CAATCTTACCGGTTCTAAGTAAAATTTTTGAAAAGATTATATTCAATCAGCTACTATTTCACTTCACATCAAACAATTTATTGCATAATAAACAATTTGGTTTTACAAAGAGTCGCAGTACTGCTGATGCTGGAGTCGCTCTGTTGAAACATATATTTGATGCCTATGATAGTAAGCATGATGCTGTGGGAATCTTTTGTGACCTCTCTAAAGCGTTTGATTGTGTTGACCATGAGACCCTGTTGAGAAAACTACGCCATTATGGTGTATCAACTAATGCATGTAACTTATTTAATTCATATCTCACTGAGAGAACACAAAAGGTTTCTATCAATGGAGCAGAGTCTCCTGGAGCACCTCTCACTATGGGTGTGCCCCAGGGTTCGATATTGGGACCGTTACTGTTTCTAATATATATTAATGACCTTCCATACTTTGTCGACGGTGCTTGTGAGATAGTGTTATTTGCTGATGATACTTCACTACTTTTTAAAACTCCAAGGGGTAAAGAATTGTTTGACGATGTAAATGGTACTCTCTCGCGAGTACTTCATTGGTTCACCGTTAACAATTTATTGCTTAACGCGACCAAAACTAAATGCATTAAGTTTACAATGCCCAATGTCCGACAAGTTCCAACAAGGGTTGTTGTTAAGGATGAACAACTAGTTACTTCAAATACTGCAACTTTTTTGGGAATTACTTTGGATGATAAGCTCCAGTGGGGTCCTCATATCATGACCTTATCAAAGAGACTAAGCTCCGCTGCATACGCTGTAAGAAAGATAAGGTTTCTGACTGATGTTGAAACGGCAAGACTAGTTTATTTTAGTTATTTTCACAGTATCATGTCATACGGCATCTTACTATGGGGCTCAGCTGCAGATATAGAGACAATTTTCGTATTGCAGAAACGAGCCGTGCGGGCTATTTATAAACTTAAATCAAATGAAACACTTAGAGAATTGTTTAAAGAAGTTAAAATACTTACAGTTTACTCGCAATACATTTACGAAAACCTAATTTACGTTCGAAAAAACTTACACTTATTTCCTAAAAATAGCGATTTGCATAACTTCAACACAAGACAAAAAAATAGGCTTGCCGTTCCACATTTTAGACTTCATAAGGTTGGTCACTCATTTATGGGTAGATGTGTAATATTTTTTAATAAATTACCTGAAAATTTAATTTCATTGCCTTTAGATAAATTTAAAACAGTTGTAAAAGATGTATTAATGTCGAAAGGATATTATAAAATTGATGATTATATAAATGACAAAGATATATGGAAATGTTTAAATGCAAACAATTACAATTATTGTAAATCAATTTTGAAAAGAGGCAATGACAATAGTGACTGAGTTTCTTGCGCCGCTTCTTCTCAGCACTGGCCCAAACTGTCCCGAAGCGGTGGTAGGGTCAATTTATATGTTGGGACGTGTAAAAGTGCTAATTTGTTAGCCTAATTACAAAAATAAATTGATTTTATTGATTTTATTTTATTTTATTGTGCCCTAGCCGGGCGTCACTGTACTAGTTTACTCATAAGACTAACACCTTACTATAACATATGACTTGCAATATATATTATGATTATGAAAAAAACAGTTTTCCGCAAGGAACGCAAATAAAACATGCACATGATAAATACAAATTGTTTATAAGCCATAGGCATTTTCAAACATTTTTATTCAAGAACTAGCTGACCCGGCGAACTTCGCACCGCCTTAGCGTTGCAATGATTGAACAATGTCATCGAATGACATTGACATTAGTTACGCGCGTTTTTTAAAATATGCAAAATTAAATGTATATTTTTCAATATTTCTGAGAGATTTTCTTAATATTTTTTTCCGTAAGAATCTTCTCCTAATAATAACAAATACAACAAAAAAGAATTAGTGAAATCGGTCCAGCCATTCACGCGAGATGCCGTGACCAAGGAAAACGGGTTTCTTTTTTATTTAAATAGATTTATTTAAACCTTGTACACATGGTTTTCATGTAGGTACTCAAAGACAGTGAGTTTTTCAATAATAAGGAACAATGGATAATTGTTTATTTTCCCCAAGGTGAAACATATCGTAAACTGAGGAATCCGTTCTATGAAAAAAATTATGACAAATTGCATACACAATGAATTATGTTACGTACTGGTACAAACCTACTTCTTGGTTATATTTTTAGAGGTACATAGTTCGCGTAGAATCGTAAGCCAAACTGATTTATTATTTGCTAAAAAGTAAATGACAAATCGAAGATAACAACTGAATTTTGCATGTAAATTGCAACATTCTGGTTTTCTTTTCGGTACTGAAGTTTAAATCTATTAAAAAAACATTGCGAAGAGGAAAGAGAAGCATACAAAAAAGATAATCAAATTAAGCCTCACCAATTCACATTTCCGCATAAAGCCTAATGCACACACGCCCACAGAGACCGTTAGACCAGCGGCACACGACACGTGGGTTGGTAATCTCATTAAATAAGGCCCTGTCGCCACGACCACTTGTTTTCATTTTCTCTGATGGCCGTCATTATGCCATAGAGCGAAGCGCTGTAGCCATTACACCTTAAAACCGACATTACTCTTGGTTTCGTCTTCTTTGGGAGTCGAGTTTCCCCATTAATTTGGGTTATTATGAATTTATTATTAACAACGTATGCAAATGAAACGCTTCCCATAAACCTTTTGGCCTATAAATTGAACAATGAAGCTTTACGCTGAATTAATTGAAGTCAGTAGTTTATTTTAATTAAAGGATGTATAACGATGGCCAGTTTCTATTTAAATATGTAATGATTCAATCATTTTATAGGTTTACATAGATTAATACTGTATTATATTTCTAGTTAGTTCGTAGAATCAATAGATGTAAACAGGAAATTCCCCGCTCCCTATTTAATTGACTCTATTACATATTTACCTATTGTTAATAAGAACGTACCTACTTTTAAAATTCACACTGCGGATGTTTTAAAAGATTTAGAAACCTTATCAGTAGATAAATCAACTCGTAATGATAAGATTCCTAGCACAGAGCAGGTGCTTAGAGTAATTAATATCGGGTAAGGGAGCGCAGGTGTTGTTTCCACCAACTAATCTACCTCCTAAATCAAAATCGTTTTTACGCAGAAAATGTTCATGTCAAATTCAGAGGTATTTTCTTCTGTTACTGTCATCACTGTAATGGATTTTAGCATTTTCTCTCAAAATTTCCCCAAATTTTGATGAAATAAAGTTGATTTTATTAATTTGCCGATTTTTGGTCATTATCTGTATCGCGCTTTCATACTCCGGGCAAATACTAGCCATACCAATTAAGTGTAACTTATAGCAGTCTTTCGTTTCTTAACGTAACAGGCTAACATTAACTTACTGAAGATAAATTAATGCTAACTCACCAGGTGGTAAATATCCACTTTTCTCGTACTTTACAATAATACTAGCTGACCCGGCAAATGTTGTTTTGCCATATATATTTTTTTTGACCAACCCTTAACTAAGGGATATTAAAAAAGATGTTGGCCGATTTTCAGACCTACTCTACTATGGTCACATTTCATGAGAATCGGTCAAACCGTTTCGAAGGAGTACGGGAACGATAATTGTGACACGAGAATTTTGTATTTAAGATGTAATTAAGACTACATCACATCCAAATATGCAATTTACTGTCGCCGCGACTCGCTTTTTACGCCGTGCTAACCGAAAAGCGCAGGAGAGACCTGAACTCACACTCCTTTATCCAATGATACGCCCTAAATGAGTCAATACAAATGATTATCCGTAAGTAGGCAAGCAAGAATTGATTTTATGGTTATAGGTACTGTAGTAATGGTATGAAAACACGAGATTGAAAACATGAGATATCTGTGCAAGAATACAAGTTTAATAAAAATTGATTGTTTTTTTTTGTGATGTGCATCAAAGATTTATTTATCCATACCCATAATAAAAGCCTCCGAGTCAATTTCGACCACGGCGGCCCATCTCAACTGCGATCAGCCAACTGTGCACAAGTGTGAGCACAATACATGTCGTCTTATGTATTGTGCACACACTCTTTGGTGTAATGGTCAAGAAGTTGACTATTAACCAAGAGGTCGCGGGTTCGATCCCCGCACTGTACAAACATATGTGTGCATGAACATGTCTGTTTGTACTGTTCTGGATGTTATATATATATATTTATTTAAGTTTATTTGTAATGCCACTGTTGAATCTGATATCTGTAACAGCTACTTACCACGGAGTCAGATCAATGTAAGTATGTGAGGTTGTTGTATATTTATATTTCTTTTACATAGGTACACACTCCGTTCTCTCACTCTCCAAATTCGGTGTGACGGCAAGCCGACATAACCGGCGGGTGATCAGGCGCAGGACAATCTGCTTAACGTCGATCATAAAATATTACTCCAAAAAATTGCATTTAACGGTATACGCGGTAACCTATGGCGGTGGTTCAAATCGTATATATCCCACAGAACACAAAGAGTTGTGATTAAAGGCTCAGAGTCCCAAGTAGCTAACGTTACATCTGGTGTCCCTCAAGGGTTCATCTTAGGCCCCCTTCTTTTCGTTATCTTCATAAACGACGTCAAGAAATGCTTTAGACATAGCCAAATTATGTTATATGCTGATGATCTTAAGATTTACAGAAGCATCAATAGTGCGGAAGATCACGTGCTACTTCAAGACGATCTAAATAGATTTAGCAATTACTGTCTTCAGAACCACTTGCAACTAAGCCTTAATAAATGCAAAGTAATTACTTTTACTAAAAAGAAGAAAATGAGTAAGTTTGAATATTCTTTAGGTGGCTCGGCGCTTGCAAGAGTTAGTAATATTAGAGATCTTGGAATCACTCTTGATAGTAAACTACAACTTGATATCCATATTCAAAACATAATTAGTAAAGCGTTTAAAATGTACGGCCTTGTGATGCGTTATTGTCGTGATTTTCAAAATTCCAATACACTAATATATCTCTTTAAATCATTGGTTAGGCCTCAACTAGAATACGGAGTATCTATTTGGAACCCGTTTTATGAAAAATATAATCATAGTATTGAAATGGTTCAAAAAAAATTCTGACGTCGGGTCAATTACAAATGCTACCGAAAGCGCTTAACATATTCGATTCTGTTGAAAAAATATAAACTCCTAGACTTAAAATCCAGACGGTTCCAACTCGATGCTAGACTATTGTATGACATCTGTAATAATAAATATGACTGTACCGATATAATAAATCGCATCAGCTACTCAGTACCACCTCGGACTCACAAGCGATCTTCACGTAATAATCCCCTTTTCGCGGTTGCCATGGCAAGGACAAATGCAGGCATTCGGTCTCCCTTACGACGCATGTTTGACACTTTTAATAAAAGATTTAATTCCGTAGACATCTTTACATGCAGTGCCAGGTCTTATAATAAAGAAATAATAAAGCTCCTTACTGACGACTAATACTAATTCACTGACACATAACTACCTTACAACAGCTACCTCATACATGTATTTCTTTGTTTCCTTAACATAATACACGATTCTGTGTTCGTGACACAAAGAGACACACACACTAACTATTATATGTAATTTATTATACTATTAAATAAATAAATAAAAATATATAATTTAATTAAGTTTATTGTTAGATGATAGATAAAGATAACGAGTCCCACATGATTGTTTATTCACTGTTTATTTAAAATGTAACCATCGATGTTGAGTTTACAATTGTATAAGATTTGTTTTGTATTCCTATAACATACGCATATTGTAAACTTGTTTGTGGTTCATTGAATAAATTAAAAAAAAAAAAAACGTGCTTTCCGAGGCACGGGGTAATACTGCCAAATTTCCAACTCTGAGCTGTTTCTGACAAATTCGGTAAGAAAATGTCGGAGACAGTGTATGCTTGACCTGGGGTTCGATTCAGGATCTCTCGAATGAAAGGTAGAAATCCACCACTACACCAACGAGGCCGTCAATCTATCCCCATACGGGCCTACTGATCGGAAAACTTCGTTACCACAGCTATTTATCCGCCCAATGTCGATTCAATACAAATTATCAACCGTTATAAATTACAGCTATCTAATACTACGAAACAAACATACTGATGCCAGGGCACAAGTCGGTATCATTACACATAAATTCCACTTTATCTACTGCGTTTGTAACAATTCGCTCACATGCCTACTCCGGGCTTAAACACGCCCTTTAAAGATGTACGGAGAGATTTATGCGATAGCCAAATTCGGGATCGTAAGGACAGCGGTGTCGTTAGAACGGGTGAGAAAATTATCCATTGTTTTTTCGTAACAGATTTGAATCGATCTTACATTTATGAAGGATGTCGATCTTTTGCACATGTAATTGAAACATAATTATGATTATTTGTCTTATAGTGTGAGGAACCATGAGAATGCTAATTATAAGCAAAAAATGGTAAATCTTATATCTATTTCAAGTATTTATTTACTTAAAAGAAATCCTCGATTGTATTATAGCAATGTAATGTTATTGTAAATAGAGATACTTATTTGTATTTATTTTGAACAAAAACGTAAACATTAGTTACACTTAAAAATATTGGATTCAATAGACAAAACTAAAAAGTTGGCATAATATGTAAGGACCTTACCGCTACCGCACATTAATGCGACATACTGGCGATTTGTAAGGTGTGCGCTAAACGTAATCAATGCTTAAATCTAATAAAGATCCAGCAAATTCTCGCAACAGACCGCACCGATAAACAGTGTTGTCAGTCATTTCATTAGTTCAATTAATAAAGTTACGCCTAAAACCTCATCATGGCTGACAGTAGGTTCAGTTTGGCTGCTGCGGCCTGGCCTAACTTCTGACACACCAACTTATGCCGCATTCAGTTTCGAGTCAATATACGCTCCAATCAGTTTGCTGTTTCAGGAATCTCGTCATGAAAGTCGGTATGTTTGAATGGTTAGTTATAAATTAAGTAAAATAATAACGTCAGGTGTAATATTTAGTATAATTAATACAAGGTACTCTGATTAAAACTTGTTCGAGATAAAAACCTTGACTTTGTTTCATTACAGCAACAAATTATGCACGAGGAATTATACCGATTTCGTGGTAGGAGTTTTTCAATTTTAAACACAGACAAAAATACAAATAGATGTTGATTTTCAGTTTGTTCACGTTTGATTAATGAAATCATTTCCGATTCGGTCTTCACAAACTAAACATACAAAAAGCGCAAAATTAGCACAAAAGTTAGTTTTAAACGTATTTTGCAAATAGTTGGCCAGCGCAATATTTTCGAACCAGTCGAATGCTTGTTTGGACAATTTTAATGAAATTTTACTGCCGTGACGGAGGTTTCACGCTGCTTTTTTTAAAATAAATTGCATTGAATAAAAATTGGCATGTCAATGGTTTAACACACCGCGTTGAATTTTGAAGAGTTCCATGCCCAATAGTAGCACATAAATTATCTTAGAAATTCCTTAGCTTGATGCTGTCTTGGTAGATTAGGTAATCAGTAAGCTCACCACAAAGGCATATTTAAAGTGCCATTGTTGTGCAAGTGGGGTCTGAAGAAACAACGCAATCAAAAATGGTTTGGTTAATCAGATGATCTTAAAGCAAAACAAAATTCATTAATTCTAAACCAAGAAACAAGAACAGCCCAAATCTCTTAATTAATATAAAATGCGTTCTTTACTAAACAAAACTCGTTTAAAAGACCTTTGTGCTCCAAATTCAGGACTTGTAGTTGTTATTTTTTAATTTCTCTCACTCAGTTGGCGGCTGCTTGAAAGGGAAAATATAAATCCGTTACAAGGAACAATAAACTAAGGTACTTTTTCCACAGAAAGGATTTTTCAACCGAAATCGCTGGTCCACGAAATAGGGTACCCTTTGTTGTTAAAATTACTTTTATATGCCAAAAAACGTGTACAAACGACATTCCTTTTATGTACTAACATTGTGTTCGGTGGCCAGCATGTCAAGGTAAATACAGCGGTATCTTATTCGCTTGTAATACGACCGATTTTGCAACAAAAATAGTTAGCCTGATGTGCTGGCCATTGTATAATACCTACAAATAGTCACCACTACGTGAATGGAATCATAAAACAACTTATTTTGCTAAATGGTTGTTTTCCAGACTGAGTTACCTTGGCTATTTTTATTTGCCCTTTTGACAGAATGTACAATATTTATTCAGATACAAGCTACATTCATGAGGTTAATCTATTTTACAATGATTAAAGCTTTTGTATAAATTTACAAGCCTACCTATTACAGAAAGAAGTACTGGTATAGACTTCAATTGCCAATGTCATTCAAAAAACAACTCGTATAGTTAATTAAATAGACCGTGCATCACCGTTATTGACGTTAAAAGTTGTGGACCACTATGCGGGCTGAGTAACCATTTATAATTACCGTCACTTTTTCCACGGTAATATTATCTATACAGTATTCCATCTTCATATAAACGGACGACGCGCGAGCTATACCTACGCGCCCGGATCTTGGCATGCGCTTGGCATGCTACAGTCGCGAGTGCGCGCAGTGACGAACGGGACGGTGTGCTGGGTTTTAATCAGTAACCGCCCGAATTTTAACTCGAAATGAGTTTCTAAGTATTTGTGCTTATAAATGAAAAGTAACAAATTTACAATCTCAAAACTAGATATAAACTCAAAGTAGGCAGATGCAATTAAAACGCTGTAGGTAGGCGACAGCGAGTACAGCGACAGCCCTATCTCATGCTTACGTACCACGCGGCGGTAGGTACTTATTTTAAAAACACGGCCGAGTTGGAATACTGTAAGGATAATATTACCGTGCTTTTTCTTATGTCTAGTGTAGGTACTTTAACTCGGCAAAGTAAGTTAGTGACATCCATTAAGCCTAAGTCTATTAATCCCACTCCTACGCCTGCCTATGCTAGAGCTATGTCTCCATTGTGCCCACGAAAATAATCTCATTTCCCAAGTAAGGAGATTGGAGCCAACAGTGATACATTTCCTGTATAATCCAGCAAAATAGGGTAAGACAAATTTGTTATAAGCGCCACCTTACTTTCTATGCTTAATGAGATTCTCGTGCGTAACGAATAAACTTAATTATGTATGAAAATATGACTTGGCTTCGTCGGAAAATCAAATTTTCATCTAAACATAATACTGTTTACGACGTTATATTTGAGGAATAGTAGGAATATTAGAATGGAAGAGGAAATCTGAGCAGGGAGAGCGCTGAAATTAATTTGTTTAGTCCTTAGGGAGTGATATTATTTTAGACGATTAATATAAATCGTGCATCAAAGAGATTTATTACGGCAAACACACTCGCTTTTACTTGTTATTTTGTAGAGTGATATAAAATTGGTAAATGTCATAATAATTCGATTGCAAAACAGCCTGGAGAAGTAAGAAAATACTTAATTTGATCACGAAAATTGAGGTAACCGATACAGCTCAGAGATTCATCGAATATTCCGGTCGTGTTACCTTAAAAACGCTCAGAGGGTGTTTTATGTTGTTAATATTTTTGCTCGGCCCGCATTTTCGTTCGGTGAGCCTAGAATATAAAACGATGTCAGGGATCTGTTGTATCTTATAAAGGTCGCAATGTGTGCTGAGCAAATAAGGAGACTGCTAATGCCACGGCCAATATACGAGCTTTTATTCATTTCCAATCTTATCTTCGTAAGATATTCTTACCAAAATATTCCATTCCCGTAGGTTCTTAGGGTTCAATCTTTCAGACTTTTTGCTCGCTGTCTCATACCTAATCTTACAAAGGATACAGATTGTATTTTAAAAAATCCTGTAACGGCATAACCACACACTAACAAGAAAACAGGGTAAACAGCGTTGAAGCAAATATAAATTTTATTAAGATACATGTGGCCACTGTATCCCATTGTATGTATCACTTTGTATTGCACCGTATCGCACTATATTATTCTATAATTTAGGTAAGAACGAAGACAAGTCAAGTCACTATTATTATTCAAAAACAAAAGCAGAAATTATATGCGAGTGATTAGTAGCATGATAATATTAATAACTTAAAAACCTTGTGTTCAATTCATTTTTTTTAATCAGTTAACAAAATAAGCATGGTCCGAAAGTTTACATGTCACGAAGTGTCGAAAAAAATGAATGAAGTACCTCATTTTCTTCTAGATTGTAGAGTGAAGTTGTGTTTTCTAATTTGAAGGGGTTAAGATTCGAGATGACAGAGTAGGGGTTAAGATTTAGGATGACAATGAAGGGGTTAAGATTTGTTAAAAGAAAAAAGCCAAATAAGGATGATTAGGTGAAGAACACTAGAAGAAGTGTTGTTTTAGAATTTAGAAGAGGATAGAGAATGAAATGAATGAGGAATGAAAAGCAATATACCAAATAAGAAAAAGAGAGAAAAGAAAGAGAGACTGAAGACTTAAACGTTGGGCGCCAATTTGTCGTGAAGCGACAATTTAAAAAAAAAAATGACTTAGCTTGTCGTGGAGCGACAAGGAAGGGAAAAGGAAAACGAAAAGAATTGAGAAATAACAAACAAATTATATTTAAAGGAAAACAGGGAAATTAAAAAAAAAATAAACCTAGACGAGTGAGAAGAATGTATGTGTGAAATTGAGCGAGTGTAGTGAGTGGAGTGGGCGTGGGTAGGTGTCCTCACAAGAATAGGCGGGTCCGGAGGCGCCGAAGTGAAGTGAAGCGTTCTCGGAGTCAGGTCCTCGCAGTCCCTCGGGCTTAGGAGAGGTTAGTCCCTCACAGTCCCTCCTCGGGCTAAGAGGGGTCAGTACCTCGCAGGCCCTCCTCAGGTTAAGAGGGTTCAGTCCCTCGCAGTCCCTCCTCAGGTTAAGAGAGTTCAGTTCCTTGCAGTCCCTCCTCAGGCTAGGAGGGTTCAGACCCTCGCAGTCCCTCCTCAGGTTAAGAGGGTTCAGTTCCTTGCAGTCCCTCCTCAAGTTAGGAGGGTTCAGTCCCTCGCAGTCCCTCCTCAGGTTAAGAGGGTTCAGTTCCTTGCAGTCCCTCCTCAGGCTAGGAGGGTTCCGTCCCTCTCAGTCCCTCCTCAGGTTAGGAGGGGTCAATCCTCAGAAATGTAGAGGGTGAGGGCCTTCCGGAGGTAGAGAAGTCCTGGTCTTCCTGTAGTACTTCTTGAAGTGTCGTATAGTAGAGTTTACTGTTGTAGAATCGAAGCCAGGAATAGAATGAATCAGATATGGATGGTCTGGGCTTATATAAGGACCGGGCCGTTCAAATTTAGAGCGTGGATAGAACGCGAAAAACTCGTGCTTTGCAGAATTTGAAATGGAAATTGTATTGAAACTTTGCTAAAAGTTGTCAATTTTCAGAAAAAAAATAATAAGACTCCCGTCACTCAAAATGTCAATTACAGTGTCAAAAAGTACAAAATTCGGAAAAATACTAATAAATCGTGTTCACAATAAGAAATAATTATGCTGAGAAGGAGAGGAAAACCATTTAAAAGTTAGTTATAACCCTTTTTCCCTATTTTACAACGAAATATCACATTTATAAGTGATACAAACTTTGACGTTTATGAACACGTAATTAGAAATTCCTTATTTTTCAGTAAAAAGCGAACGAAAACAGATTCCACGGAAAAGAATAATAATACACGCAAAATGCATATATTGTGAGAATGAAAATGACTGGATACCCAAACCGGAACAAATTATTAACAGTATACCAAGTGAGTATGCACGTCGGTACATTTCCCCCGCGACCCCAGAAAATTTTCGACTCAGAGAAAATTTATTAAAGAAAAGCCTAAAGAAATCTTAGGAATCCTACTTCACCAAGCATACAACCTTTAATACAAATGTTTATTCCTCTTCTAACATACCATCATCTTCAAACTGTTAGGGTGGAGTTCACATTCTATGACTGCCACTCTAGAAGGAAGTTCCTCAACGACGACAGGCTTATTTAGGGAGTTGTCAACCGCTCCATATATGGAGAAAAAAATACGACTTAGGCCTTCGTTACGAGTAGTCAACCGCTCGAACTGAAGGCTTGTTTAACGAGTAGTCATCCGCTCGGATTGATGGCTTATTTAACGAGTAGTCAACCGCTCAAAAGAAAGTACTAGTTAGTACTAAGAAGACCAAGTAAAGATCCTCAAGTTAAGGGGTTTAGAGTCCCTAAAGAGATCAAGTAAAGATCCTCAAGTTAAGGGGTTTAGAGTCCCTAAAGAGATAAGGGGTTTAGAGTTAAAAAGAGGAGATTAAAGTCCCTTAAAAGATTAATATAAAAGGTTAGAATTCCCAATTAAAAGAGAAATTAAAATAAATAAAGAGAGGGATCAACCAAATGTACCGACGTATATAAGTTCGGCCTTGCCAAGATAGTCAAATTCAATCAATCGAGACATTGTAAAAACGCTAATTAGAAAGAAAGTCAAGATTCAATAAAGCTCAAAAAAAAATGAATGAAGTACCTCATTTTCTTCTAGATTGTAGAGTGAAGTTGTGTTTTCTAATTTGAAGGGGTTAAGATTCGAGATGACAGAGTAGGGGTTAAGATTTAGGATGACAATGAAGGGGTTAAGATTTGTTAAAAGAAAAAAGCCAAATAAGGATGATTAGGTGAAGAACACTAGAAGAAGTGTTGTTTTAGAATTTAGAAGAGGATAGAGAATGAAATGAATGAGGAATGAAAAGCAATATACCAAATAAGAAAAAGAGAGAAAAGAAAGAGAGACTGAAGACTTAAACGTTGGGCGCCAATTTGTCGTGAAGCGACAATTTAAAAAAAAAAATGACTTAGCTTGTCGTGGAGCGACAAGGAAGGGAAAAGGAAAACGAAAAGAATTGAGAAATAACAAACAAATTATATTTAAAGGAAAACAGGGAAATTAAAAAAAAAATAAACCTAGACGAGTGAGAAGAATGTATGTGTGAAATTGAGCGAGTGTAGTGAGTGGAGTGGGCGTGGGTAGGTGTCCTCACAAGAATAGGCGGGTCCGGAGGCGCCGAAGTGAAGTGAAGCGTTCTCGGAGTCAGGTCCTCGCAGTCCCTCGGGCTTAGGAGAGGTTAGTCCCTCACAGTCCCTCCTCGGGCTAAGAGGGGTCAGTACCTCGCAGGCCCTCCTCAGGTTAAGAGGGTTCAGTCCCTCGCAGTCCCTCCTCAGGTTAAGAGAGTTCAGTTCCTTGCAGTCCCTCCTCAGGCTAGGAGGGTTCAGACCCTCGCAGTCCCTCCTCAGGTTAAGAGGGTTCAGTTCCTTGCAGTCCCTCCTCAAGTTAGGAGGGTTCAGTCCCTCGCAGTCCCTCCTCAGGTTAAGAGGGTTCAGTTCCTTGCAGTCCCTCCTCAGGCTAGGAGGGTTCCGTCCCTCTCAGTCCCTCCTCAGGTTAGGAGGGGTCAATCCTCAGAAATGTAGAGGGTGAGGGCCTTCCGGAGGTAGAGAAGTCCTGGTCTTCCTGTAGTACTTCTTGAAGTGTCGTATAGTAGAGTTTACTGTTGTAGAATCGAAGCCAGGAATAGAATGAATCAGATATGGATGGTCTGGGCTTATATAAGGACCGGGCCGTTCAAATTTAGAGCGTGGATAGAACGCGAAAAACTCGTGCTTTGCAGAATTTGAAATGGAAATTGTATTGAAACTTTGCTAAAAGTTGTCAATTTTCAGAAAAAAAATAATAAGACTCCCGTCACTCAAAATGTCAATTACAGTGTCAAAAAGTACAAAATTCGGAAAAATACTAATAAATCGTGTTCACAATAAGAAATAATTATGCTGAGAAGGAGAGGAAAACCATTTAAAAGTTAGTTATAACCCTTTTTCCCTATTTTACAACGAAATATCACATTTATAGGTGATACAAACTTTGACGTTTATGAACACGTAATTAGAAATTCCTTATTTTTCAGTAAAAAGCGAACGAAAACAGATTCCACGGAAAAGAATAATAACACACGCAAAATGCATATATTGTGAGAATGAAAATGACTGGATACCCAAACCGGAACAAATTATTAACAGTATACCAAGTGAGTATGCACGTCGGTACAGAAGAAAGCGTCAGCTGTTATATATTATCATAGTTTTAAGTATTTTACGTTGTAACTAAACTAAATATTATTTACATAACAATTTAACAAACTAACGTAAAATAATTTTTTGTATAGCATATTGATTTTATCTTAAAATATTATGACAAACAATTCCATTAATTTTGGTTAATTGTTTAGTAAACATTAAGCTGGTAAGCCCGCAGCAAAATTGATTTAAAACAGTTTATAATACTATATTAGGGATGATGACACCAAGAAATGGTTAATTAATTACCAACCTATTTGTAAAGTTGTAACCGTCAATTATTGCTTAAAGAGAAGTTATTGGACATACAGTTATAGTTAAACTTAGACACGCTAATACGAGTACTCATTACTTAATATAATTCGAAATTTATAGATTTCAGATCTTCAGGTTTTGGTCAGATATTTTTTTTCATTCATACCGTTACCTTTTTTTAAAATGTTGATTTGAACGATTGATTTATTTGCGCATTACGCTTAAAATCCAAATGTTCAAGACTCCATAGTTTAGTTATGTCCAATTACATTAGAGAAAGTTCATTTTATTATTGTTAGTAAGATGTTTCTTGATAACGAAATAAATTTGTAAGAAACATTGTCCAAAATTTGCAAGTAATTTTCTGTCCACACGTGTCATTATTGCATCAGCTTATTTGGTTACCGATGATCCAACGAGTCATATCTTGGAAAGAAATATGAGGCGAATCTTATTATGGTGCCGCACTACAACTGATCTTATATTTGTTTTGCGTTTGAACATAAGATACTTTTAAACAGAACTTTGATGATAGCTATTGAAATTCCATTTTCTATATTTGGGTTACACAGGTATCTAACAAGCCATTGCACAAAGTTATTTAATATAAATATGTAATCGACTTACTATAAAGTGTACTTTGTAATGAGGCCATGAAATTTTCTTATTGATAAGTTATTAGGAAAGTTATTACGAAGGGATCGTTGTGAGTAGGAAGTTTTTGTTAAGAATCATGGAGCATGGAATACGTTAGTAGAGATATTTCGTCAAGCGATTGGACTGATCACCCAAAAGCAATCGATTCATTTATGCTAATGCATTCATTTTGATTGTTGTCATAGATGAGTTAGAAAAGAAAGTTTAAAAGTTAGGTGAATGGTTAAGGTATGGCATATGGGTAATTAAGTAACGGTGTCGAATCCTTCTGTTCGAACATGGTGTAAACGAGATTTGTCTGTGTAAACCGTTGGAGATTTGTGTGATCTTAAAAGAGGACCCGTTCAATGGTACAAAAAGGGTATAAGGTACAGAATAGGGCATGTATCCTTCATTTGATCATGGTGTAGACGAGCTTCTCTCCGTGAAACTAGTTGGAGGTCAAAAGGCGTTAAATCGTGTCTCTATAAAAATAAAATAATAATAAAGCCGACTATAAAAATAATAAATAACTGTACCCTTATAAAATAAATAAATGTTATAATAAAAATGGGGCCGGCTCACGATATTATAAGTACCCAATGATTGTGTGTTTATTACCTAATGTGATAAAAATGTACCAATGTTAATCTGTCTTGTTGAGTTGTGAAAAAGATGCCTACCTATTAATGTATAGACGAGGGCTTAAATTGAAAGAAATGTATTTTATAGGACGAGCTAAAGAACTACAAAGTGAATTTTTTTAATGAGGTGATGTAATAAATAATTAATTAATAATATTATGTCATTAACAATATTTTTGTGATTGTGTATGATACTTAGATAAAGATATGTCTTATTATTTCAAAAGTTTCGCATTGTAATTTTTTTAAGGCTGTTGGATACCTACCCAGTAATACTTCTTGTGAATCGATTTGATTTATAAAAATAAGTTTGTCAAATATTTGTTAATTAAATCCAATGTATTTTTTTCGTATATTGCGTAACTGTAATTATGTGATTTGACTTGCTCCTTCTTCTGTTCACAAAAATATAAGTACTTAGTTGTAAGTTTATGTAAATCACTTTTGAGTGCTTAAAGTAAAATTAATTGAAGATTCTTTATATAAATTATTGTTTTGCTATTCTAATAAAAGTACTTGTTGTCTCTGCTTATCGAAATCCATGTAAGATGATATGTTATGATTGAAGTACGATAATTGAAGTATTGGCGTTTACTAAACTGTTGAACGTGTTATTTAATTACCTTTCAAAAGATAGTGTAGTATTTACTAAATGTGTTATTCTTTTTTCCATTTAACATTTGTAACTTAAATCACCTTAAACAATTTCACTTATTCTGCATTTATGTAAGAAAAAAAAACATGTATTTTTTTTTCAAAAAAAAACAGGGGAGGTGTAGTGTGAAGCTCACTTCACCCTTATTGTTTCTAGTATATAAGTAGTTGTAAGCGTTATTTGACGCATTATATTGGAGCCTATAACTAAAACAACGTCTTTCATTTGATCACGGTCCCATCCTTTTTACAAAATGCATGGCTTATAATGTATTAACATTTCTAACTTCACTAAACCAAGCTTTTGACTCAACCAATGCGCCGGTGTGATTAGTAGGTACACCCATTTATTACTGATCCATGAGATTCTCCCAGATTAAACGTGACATATTTATCGTTTAAAACATCCAGTTTTAAATCGTCATTCAGTTCGATTGACTGTCGAATTAACTGTCGTGATTAACCTCCAACGATATATTTCCCTTAACTGTCCCCATTCGTCTTTCCCCCAATTCGATTAAATCCACTAACAAAACAAAAGCGATCGCATCAATCACGGTAAGTCCGATAATAACAGTAATCTTCTAAGCAGTACGCAGTTGGCAATTGTCACCAATTTTACCGTATTGAGTTATGCCTGTTTAAGTGGCGCACCGGACGATAAATCTGGAATGTCTCGCGTACAGCCCGAAGACATCGGCTTGGTTAAAAGAAAATAAGACAAGACTTTTTTCGCAGGCCTCACCTCAACTATGAGGCGGTACGAGCCATAGTCCACCACGCGGGCTCAGTGCAGATTGGAGGGATTGTTTGTAAGGTAAGACCAACTGTCAGATGTTATTTAGCCGCAAAAGGACCTGTGACCAGGCTTAACGACTATCTATATATCAATATTAACCGGGACCAGAGAAATATCAATTGCATTAAATACCATCGGTGGTCACGATTACTTAAGTATCAGAATTAAAACCTTAAAGTTGAAAATCTGTATTTATAAATACAAGCATAATTTATGAGCAAAAAAAATTGTCGTAGACTCTCGGATATTACAAACTTACAATATTATTTACGCATTTTTAGGTAAAAGATTGACTACGAAAGAAAATGTTGTAGTAGCAATTTCATTAATTTTAAAACGCGCTGCCTGACATATTTGACCTACATTTGAAGCGTCTTTCCCGATGATAATTTATGTACGATCAAACACACTTGTGTCTGCATAAATCCATTGGAATTTGTGCTTTGTAACTTGTGTAATAGGAGCAGTTTTACTGGCAAGCCATGACCGAACTGCCGATACCAAGTTATTCATGTTTCCGAAGTTAATCACTTGACACAGCGGGAAACTCATGAACACAAACAATGTAGGTAGTCAATAAGGTTCAAACTGAGTGAACTGAAAGTTTTCAGTGTAAGTTGCGGAATGTACTGTCATTTGGAGTTCGAGATTACACACAGGCCAAAAGAAAAACAACATGGTACACTTACTTACTATGTAAGTAGCCAGAAGTAGTAGTAGACTGCCTCGTTGGTGTAGTGGCAAAGTTTCTGCCTTACATCCGAGAGATCCTGGTTTCGAATCCCAAGTCGAGCTAAAATTGTTTCTGAGATTTTCTGTCATGAATTTCTCAAAAACAGCTCGGAGTCGGGAAGTTGGCGGTGTTACACCCCCGTGCCTCGGAAAGCACGTTAAGCCGTTGGTCCTGCGCCTGATCTCTCTCCGGTCTGGCCGGATTGCCGTCTCACCTAACTTTGAGAGTGATGGAACAGTGAGTGCACCTACGAATTGCGCTCACACTTGTGCACTATAATATCTCCTGCGTAGTTGGTAGATCTCTGTTGAGATTAGCCGCAGTGGTCGAAATCGGCCAGGAGAACTATTATTATTATGTAAGTAGCCTGATGAGAAACAACAAAATACCTTAACTCATCTGGATTAGCCCTATCAAACAAAGAACAAAGGACCCTGCCATTAGTTTAACTAGCGTCTTTTACTAACTATCAGGCGACCAATTCCACTATTTTTAATCCTCGACGAAAAAGAAGGGTGTTATAAATTCTACCCCTATTCTGTGTGTGTGTCCATATGTGGCATCATAACTTCCGAACGGCAGAACCGATTTCAAAGCGGTTTTTTTTGTTCGAAAGATAATTTAATGACGGTGCTTTTTGTTTATCAAAATCCGTTCCGCCATTGAAGCTCAACAGCTGTTTTCTTGGCTCATGTCAGGGGGTATTTTAAATTTTATTAGTATGGATTTCATGTGCAACTCAGACACATTACCTTCTATTCTACATCAGAATTTGAAAATTGCGCACCAATAACTGTAAGTTAAGCTTACAGTTATTGGTGCGCAAATTTCGATCATGTTGGCTCAAGTTTTTGGCGATAAATTAAAAAAAGTTATGAGTTGGAATAACATTTCGTACAAAAATTACATCGACGCATTGCCGGCATTCGCTAAGATTAATCTTAAAAAACATGAATTAATCTCGTAGATTGCGTCGAATTTCCCGACATGCAGATTAGGGAAAATTAAAAGACGTTTATATCGAGCAAGCCGTTGTTATTGATGGATCCGTCTGTCATTATTTTTAATTAAACAAATCGATCCTGTTTCTCGCCAGAATCGCCACACCATTAATCAAATGCTGGCTGCCTGTCCGGAAAGTACGTTTCATGGTCTAATGGTGAAATAAATAATTAACTCCGTTCAAGTACCCCTAAAACGGCTAACGCATTCTTGATATTTTAATGGCATGAATATTTATGTCTACGTATTTACCTTTAGCAACGTTAAATTGTAAAGAAGTTCGTTTTTTTTTATGTAAAGCACCGAACACGATATATATTATATACAAATAGATTTTTTCTACATTCACTGTCTCTCATATTCTCATTAAAATCAGGGCAATTAGAATTTCTGTATCAATTTGAATTAGCAGTGTAAGAAGACTGATAGAATATTTCAGGAAAAGTAGTTTTCCTTATATGACTCTTGTCTTTATATGGCTTTGGACGACAATATCTGCGTTCTATATCGATATGTACAAAAAAAAGTATATGTGTAAAAATAAAAGTACTTAAATAGGTGAAAAACAAATTTATTCATTCCATTTACTTTACTCGAAATGTTTCTTGTATGCTATCCTGTCTCTTCATTAAAGTCTTACCCATAAGGAATAACAAAAACACTTCAATTTTTCAACTTATTACATAAACTTCGGTCAATCTGATAAAACATTTGCTTTTTATGAAATGTAAATTACGAAAATCTCATGCACCATCTACCTTTGTGAAGTATCAATATTGTTTGGTACCACTAAATGGCGAGGATGTCATCAAGCACTATCCAGCTAGTCCAGACACCATACGATTTATTACTTTAAAGAAACCCAGTTCAAGCGATCGCGATTGCTACAACACGATAATGCATAGTCTTCAAAATATTCTCGAATCATGTAAAATAAATCAATGACTTTTAATGACATAGAATGACATCGACATTGACAATGGCAAGTCATTATTGCCATATGAAATGAAATCTTATTACCCTGACATTTCGAATTTGCATCAGATTCCGGCGCCCCTATAGATATCTGCAATGTCAGAATGACTCAAAAGTCGGTTTCTTTCTGGATACAATTCAGCGTACGTATTTTTTGGGCAATTCTCTTCCGGCATATCAATTAAGCATGTTTTTATTTCCGGAAGGAATTTGCGGAGTTTCAAAAGCGATATGCACTCGAAAAACGTGAGAATTTCACGATTGGCAGAATGGGGCTTTTAAATGGAATGGGACACAATTTATGTTTTTTTAGTAGAACGAGGAGGACTCATGTAAAACGATATCTATGTGGTATAACCTTGTCTGTATTTTGAGTCGAGTTATTTCTGTGTTTATTTCATGGAAAAGTTATATATCGATGCATTAAACTGATTCATCGATTACCAATTTAAAAAATGTCTCCATTCCAATTGATAAGTCTTCGCTGTAGTATTTGGGCATATATCCTTCAGATTTGGTAACATTAAAATAAGGTAAAATATATTTTAAAATTACAAATAGGTACCGCTACAACTATGAAACTGCTTTCATTGAGGTATCACATACGATTACAGAAAACTTACTTAAAGTGGTCAAAGTTGTATAAAAGTTTTTCGCCGAAAAAATCTCAGGAGTAAATAAACCCAGAATAAGACAAAATAAAACAATCTGAATCCCCTACACCCTCCCTTATTAATATTTCTTCCGCCGAATGCTGGCAAAGTAACATTATTACCAGGTACACAAATGGACGTCATTTGTTCTCATATTCCTAGCATTTGGTATCCGTACCAAATTGTCATATACCACGGCAGAGGTTCTCAACATTGGTGTTTTGCGGTGATAGTTATTTAAATAGTTTTTTATTAACTAAGGTTTGTTATAACTTTAACCGTGCACCTTTTTTATCCACTAACAATTGATCACAAGTACTAATTTTGTTTTTAGTTGGTGGATGGCTCGGACTGCGTGATGAAGTCCGTACATTATACCCAATGAGGGTTTAAAAAATGCCGATTTGTGGTTTGAATAATTACCTGCAATTTGATTCACAGTATGTATTAAAATGGTGATACAAAAAATTCATAAAAATTACAGTATGCTTTAAATGCATCATATTCTGACAGGCTTCTTCATTTCAAAGTAAACTCCCTAGAAACACGACGAAAGCAACAAGATCTCCTTCACTTGCGTAAATTTGTACACTTCACATTTGATTCCTCTAAACTACTATCTCTCCTTGACTTTGACGCTAGAATACGCTACTTAAGTTTGTTACATGCTTGATATCCTGTTGATTGTTACCTGTTGTGTATGCCAATAAAGTAATAAAAACGCTTTTGTGTCAGACATTCAGATATATTTCTTGAGAAAGTGCTTGAGCCTTACTTGCGCTTATTTTACAAATGACACTGCTAGTTTTTATCAGATAGACATGGGACCACCAATCAGCAATGAGCCCGCGTGGTGGTGTATAGCTTACATCACAATATATCATAATATGAAGTGAGGCTGATGAGATGAGACATGGGAACATCACCTAATGGTACCCTTTGGCACCCAACAATATTTGTGCACTTTTCGTGCCATACGTATTTCAGTCTGAAACCCTAAAATAATTTAATTCATAATTGTTTTATTATCTGTCTATTTACTGTGCTCCATAGTTTACTGTAGTTCTAAATAGGCATTATGACGCCAAACGTAAGTAATTCCAAAACCAAGGCGTGTAAAAAACATAACCTCTATGAAGTTGACAAAACCAAATTGTTTCTATTACGCTGTAGATACCAACTTTTATTTACACAAAATTTAATAAATATGCAGTCAATTGACTGCAATTGTATTTCTGACACTCTAAGGCGACGTCACGTTAGAGTATTCCCATACACAATCGATCAAGACAGATCGTTTTGACGGATGGTAAAGAGTATGTCAACGATTATTGGTGTCATCCAGCCTATTTTTAGATAGCTGCAAAAATATTATTTACCCCTGTTGGGCAGTTACACTCAGCTAAGTAGATTAGCGACGCGGCAGGCAGCCACATAACCGTTCCGTGCCATCGCCAGTTCTTATTATTCTTTTATTGCCACGAAACAGCGGGATAACATCATTATGATAACAAATGAATGTAATTATAGACACTATGCGGAACAAATGTAACGCACTTATACTATATTTTGTTTACAAGATATGATGCGGGCGAGATTTCTTCTGGCATAGGTTTGGTTCAAAATGTTTTATTATTGCCAGTTGAATGTAATTAATTATTTCTGCGCTTTGAAAAAAAAGAGTATATAGAATAGTAAACTGACATATTCAAGTATCACAAGTCATTCAAAATTTAAAAAATATAATTTTTATTCAGGAAGGAAAAAAACACAATGATTTAAAGACCACCAAAGTAAGAGTTGTTTTTTTACCGTTCCCGGAAACATAATGCTATGACAACAATATTTTTGTTTGAATTATTAAACATGAAAAATATTTCTACCGCCCTAAATTGAAATGAGACCAGAGACAAAGTTCACAGCATCTTTTAGTTGCAAAAGTAAGAGCATAATAACGGTGAAATAAAACGAAAACTAGGCAATAAATAAACAGTTTTCCACTTCATAAATCGGGCATGACAACTAGATAACTGCAAATGTATGCAGATCCGAAGCGTCCTAGCCGGTGCGGTGCCCTCGCTCGTATATTTATGTAAATGCATTATATTACTTGTTGTGTCACGCAGATTTTTGTATTAAATTTTTGTAGACAACCACAGCGATGCTTTTGTTAAGGTTTGCAATATTAAAATCGAGAATAAGTAGCTAGTTCCTTTAACTTAGAGTGCATGGACTTGAAAAGGGTTTTTGAAAAGATTTCCTCCCCGATGACCGGAGCCGAAAATATTTTTTTAAGTGTTGTCTTTTCAAAATTAAAAAATTGCGTTGTGAACGCGAAAAAATACTTAACAAATAAAATATTTTTGCTATATTTTATTGCTCCTGTATCTTCTTAACTCACCAAAACAGTACGATTTTGAGAGAATCGTTGATGCATCAGTATGTAAAACCTACTCGCGATTGTACAAGTCATATATATTTTTGGTATTTCATAGAGAAGCCAGTAGTAGAACGGTGCAATCAATGTAAGTGCAGAGAAAATGTTTGCTTACAACTAGAACGAAATCTCTCAGTATGGTTTGAAGAGAAAATTTAATTTCAAAGACGGATGGAGGAAAAATCGCAATATTTAAGAAAACGAGAGATATGACCTCCGTGAAAATAAATTGAATGACAAACTGAATGCGGATAGTGTTCTTGAGATTTTACACTTTACATTTTTACTTTTTATAGTTATAATTCCTAGTTACCAATAACGTAGACTGTAATTGGTTTGATTTCAAGCTTTACAATGTCATAAAATTTTGGGTTAGCTATAATGACCTTGAACAAAAGCCAATATTATTTTTCTTCCACAAGATTTTTTTGTAGACAAACGTCATCAGTTCTTGCTAAGGCAGGAACTGATGGCATGTATGTATTTCTATATAAATATAATATCATAATATAAATAGTTATATCAATCTTAACTAAAAGCGTGTACATCCAGAAATCAATTAGTATGAAAATTAATAATTTTTTAGAAGTTTAATAAAGATTAAAATAAGGCAAGCTACGACACAGACAAATTCGTAGCACTGAAGTGGAAACTTAGTACCTGAGTACTAAGTAATGCTAATAATGCTGACATTATGTCATCTTTATCAAAGCAAAGGTATCTGTATTTTAGTTGTCAAGCGTACGTGTACTTTATTCCTTTTTCTAGGAAATACCAAAAATTTGTCTCTCCTTACAGGATCTTCGGCGAAATATTAAATAAAAGCGCGTTCTCTTCGTACTTCAAACAGCACCGACAGTTCGCTGGCGGCGCGCCAGGCTTCCCCTTAGGTGTTAGGTAAGATTCGGTAACCGTTCCGACACTCGGAAGGAATAAGGTAGCGCCTATTCTTCTTTTAATACGTGTCTTTCCTTTTTTTGTGGCTAAATGTAAGTTTCATTCAAATAAACTGACATTACCTTAAGAATTGATAAGATAAGGAGGCCAGAAGAGCAGCAGCTTAGCACAGCATCAAACGAATCAAAATACAGTTTACCATTCTATAAGTTCTTTCACTTCGTTATGTTTATACCGCATGTGTCAGGAATGAATAAGTGGGTGTTGGACGCAATCATTAAGAGTTAAAAATAAAAAGGTTTCAAATGAGTCTGGATGGAATAAAAACAGTCTCGATTTTTTTTTCAATTCAGCTTTCAAAACCTAAAATCTTAAAGATAAAACACCTTGAATTTTGTTATGTACTCTTTCGCGCTCGCACGATTGAATAAATTTTGATCTGAATAGCTCTACTATTTTCCCGGAGTAAGAATACCGTTTTCTAACCCCATTATGTTTCGAACCTTCTTGCAAACAAGGCCTTTTCACAAAAGCGTTTTTATGGTGGCGTTAGCTCCTTAACGTTCGGCTGTGTTCGTCAAAACCATTCATGCGGACACGGGGGTAACCATGATGCTTCACATTTTACAAGATTTTAAGGATTTTCTAATACTATATTGAGGAAAAAAAACTTATTCTTCTTTTACTTTTATTTTTAACTAGTCTTACATACAAAAATTAGGCCTCACGGATAAATTAACGCATTTAAAATGTCAATTGCATTTCCTATTATAGACATTGTCGCCTAAAATATAAATATACAACAACATCACACACATTGATCTGACTCCGTGGTAAGTAGCTTGAAAACTTGTGTTACAGATATCAGAATCAACAGTGGTATTACAAATAAACTTAAATAAATACATAACACCCACACCAGTACAAACAGATATGTCCGTCCACACAAATGTTTGTGCAGTGCGGGGATCGAAACCGCGACCTTTTGGTTAATATAGTCGACTACTTGAATATTACATCAAAGTGGTCGTCATGACTGACCTTGCACTGTACCTAAACCCTTTTTTTTCTTAGGGTCGATTTTTCAATAGACATATAACGCTACCAATCCGATAAAATTCTCGGATGGCTAATTTAAAATGTCAAACCTGATTATGCAGAAGGTCAAACCGAATGTTATCTTAAATTTGGTCAGCTTATATGTTACAGTCTGATTACTATTTATTAGTGCGATCTTTTTGAGCTATTAATTTAGTTAACCAAAGCGTCCTTCAAACTACAGCTAAACTTTCCAAGTCACAAGACTTGCCGTGAAATACTTAGGCACTAGGAAATACAAGTGCCTTTGTTAAAGTTCCCCCGATCTTGAATCTTGTTGCGGTCGTTTTCACCGATTCCCTTTATGTGGGTCAGCGGTTCTCAAAGAGGTCAGAGCCAAGATAGAAAGAAACATTCGTTATTGGACCGATAAATAAATTTATCGACCAAAATTAAGTCTAAGAAGTCAATAAATAAGCGGAATACCGACATCACTAACGCACACTTCACTTGAAACACGTAATCATTTAAATAACTGTATGCTTACTAACTGGTAATACTTACTTGAGTGACTCATTTTAAATTAACTAAAATAATTAACAGTCGAACAAATTTACAATTGCAATCTATTTAAGGAATTCTCTTCATTTAGCTACTGAAAGAAAAAAAGATGTGCTAACATTCAGTTCTAACAAGAATATCGTAGTTAACCCCCTCCTTATCATTCAGTGCTTGACCTACGCTCAGATACTTTCAAAGCCGACCTTGAAGCTAAACTTAGATCAGAAATAAGCCTCTCAAATAGGTGATTTTACCGGATCTTTATTTGCCACCTCTCGTGATCATTTTAATAATATATAAATCCGTCTCGATGGCCTCCTCACCTAAATGACCCTGAAATGAAAAATCGTTAGCAGAAAGAGGTGCTTGTGGCGCAGTGTTTGCAGCGCTTTGGTATACCAATAGTTAAGCAACCTAAGTCGCGGTCATGTTTGGGATGGGTGACGTTAAGCTGTTGGTCCCGGTTAATATCGATAGATATTAGTTAGGCTTAGTCAGTGGGCTTCCGGCGGCCTAATAACATCTGACAGTAAGGTTAGTCACTTACCTTACTAACAACCCCTCCATCAATCCGCACAGAGCTCGCGTGGTGGAGTATGGTTCCTACCACCTCATAGACGAGATGATGCCTGTGCCCAGTAGTGGCACGTATAAAGGCTGATGAGAGAGAGAGAGAGAGAAAGAGAGAGCGGAAAAAGGGGTCTGTAATCTAAAAGTTTGGGAACCGTAGATATCGGCCATTAGTCCGAGCGGAATGTCACAAACTACAATGTACAGTGCTACAAAGAGACCGAATGCTGATTATTGTGTCCTGTGTAGGGCCAAATTGCGATGTTAACAGAACAGAACAGGCATCTGTGTTGGTGCAAACACTAACACCTTCACGCTTAAAAGCGATGGTTTAGAAGTGAAAACTTGACTGCACATCCGTGAGGGGTTGAGTTCGACTGAGTTTATAAAAAACTTATATCTACTTATTTATTACGAGTATAATCGCTACTTTGATTACGAAAACCCTGCAGTCAAAGTTGATCTCTACCGTTGCGTTTTTAACAATAATTAAAATCTTTTCTCTCAATACATTCCTAAACTAAACCTCACATCCTCACAAAAAATAACATTTCTCAAAAACATTCTATGAAATTACTATTTTATCATTTCGTCATCACTTTTCGCTGAGACCTTCACTCTTATTTAACGTAGAAACGTAATACTTACATTATATTCACGGGGACATTTTTTAATTTAGTTTGGGGCGGAATAATCTGAATTTTATCCTTTGAGGGATCTGAATTTTATCATTTAAATTGGCACCGCCCAGAGCGAACGGGTCTGCCAAAGGCAGTTGGCGTCAGACGCGAAATACTTCCAGAAACTTCGATTAACGAGTTCCAAAGATTTAGTGGCGCCGTAATCGCATAAGAATTACGTCGTACTGAAACTTTATAGGTTATTTTTTGCAATTTATAGTAAGACGTTACGGTTGCGCTTTATTTTACGATGGTTAGCGCTAACATTATGTTGACCTTGGTATCTAATCTAGAGTTTATAAGTTTTTGATGAAAATTTTACGTTCCATAGCCAAGCGCAGGTAACGTGCGCGATAGCGGACAATGGGATTTCCCTGCAGGGTGATAAGATGACAATGATACTAATATGTAACATGTATTTATACATTTATATATACAACGATTTCTGAATTTTAATTATTGTTGAAAAGCAGTTTATAAATAAATATTATAACCTAACAAGATAAAAAGAGTTCTGATACATTGGTTTACGTAAAAGGTAAAATTGTGGTTCATTATTTAGTTTTAAATATCCGGAAGTTACATAACAAAGTATTTCGTAAGTTCCACCAAAAGACTTCGAAGAACAAACAAGCCACGAATCAAACTGAAATAACAATACTATCTTCCTTAACTACATCCAACTAAATCAAAGTATTCGCCCGATTCCTGAAACTTTTCATCGTTAGTGTACGATCTTATTTCTTTTCTTCATTCTGCTTTTACAAACTTTAGACTAAGATTCAAATTCTAAAGTTTTTATTGCCATAAAATATTTTATAGCCATACACGTAGGCATCATTAAAATGAGATTTACATAACCTGTTTACTTACTGTTAACATAGCACAAGTTACTTTTGTTATTCTTCCTAATTATTTTCTGGTAAAGGTAGGTAACAAGACAGTAAATACATATCACGTAAATAAGTGTCAGATCACTCGTTAAGTGAATTAAACGACCTACGTGGTGTAGAGGCGTGCGCACTGGTATCAAGGTGAGATACTCTGAGATACCGGGTTCAATTCCCGAATAGAGACAATGTAAAAATACTTACAATTGTTTATGTTGTCACGGGTCTGGGTGTAGTGCTACCTTCGTTTTTTTTTCATGCTTCTTACTTTGATAAGAGCAATGTACATAATGTTGTCTTCCTTTTATTAAAAAAAATAATAGTTAAGAAATAGACTTGGTAGGTATTAATAACTCCATACACAACCAGAATGTCTCGTATCGTAAGTATGTACTTAGAAATTGCAAATGCAAAACAGCATTTGTATTTTCAGTTCCACAATAATTAAGATTAAAAGCGATCATGAAGTGTATCCGCAGCGTACGACCAACAAATAGACAACCAACAAGTGCAGTCGTTAAAACTCTCAGCGGTTTAAATTCCATCCGGATCTACGATTTAGTTACCAAAGTTATTTGTGGAGACACGTCTGAGTATTGCTCAAGTGTCGTCTAGCAGCCAACACACTATTTAACCCACTGTCCACTAGAGCGGCGAGATTTATAGCAGCGCTCTTACGGTGGTAGTTTACCTATACCGCGATTCTATGGGAGACGAGAAAAATTATTCGCAGTAAAAATATGGTAAGTAAAAATACTTTTGATGCAAAATCTATACTGATATGTCCTTATTCTTTTATAAATTTTAGTTTTGTAAATACACAAAATTTAACCCAAATAACAGATCATATAGATATCAATCATCGTACAGAAAAGTCACAGATCAGCTTTATTATTTCTCTAGTACATCTGCACAGCAGCAAAAATTTAGCAGCAATAATAAAACTATTAAAGTCAAATGTTACCAAAATGTAAAATAGTTGCTTGCTTGTAAAGCTATCTGTTATATAACTTTTGCGTTTTCTGGTTACATTTTCTACGATAGCTGGAAAACGATGAGACTGCTTTTATAGACCCGATATTTCAGTGGTAAGACACATTGCAAAATTGGCACTGACTCGTGGAAATCGTGTACCTACTTCAACACAGTGCGGGCAGCAATTTTGTTCTCAAGTAAAGATTTGAACAAGAAAAGGATAATAACTAATATATGGACTGTTGCAATTCAAAAGTTAATTAATTTATATCGCATTTGCCGAGTAGACAGCTAGCCTAACTGTCAGACAAACTCTATTCTCCGCGGCTTGATCTTTGAAATTAGCCCGCTCTACTAATTATCATAAAGTTTTAACTGCGACGAACTTTTGGCAACACTATCGCGTTTCAGCTAAAATTCAGGGAATGTTTGAATATTTAGTAAGGTTTTTTGGCTCTGCACCCTGCATTAATGTTGATGGATCAAATGAAACTCGAAAATGAAGGCACT
Organism: Pyrausta despicata; assembly: GCA_963921415.1. Taxonomy (NCBI): domain Eukaryota; kingdom Metazoa; phylum Arthropoda; class Insecta; order Lepidoptera; family Crambidae; genus Pyrausta; species Pyrausta despicata. The sequence continues at coordinate 10,135,843 of OY992853.1, forward strand.
ATTTGTAGTTTAATTTAAATTAAACGAGTTTGCATGCAAATTCACGCCGCATTTTTTGCGATCGTAAGAGGTGACGTGCTATGAATAATAATCGTGAAAACGATGCGTCTGGGAGTATTTTTTATCTTAAATGAAATTTTCTTGGAGTTCGAATTAAATGAAGATGACAAAATGGTGGGGCACTAACCAAATTGCAGAGACGTAAAAAATGTGTCTGCTCACCTTTTAGGTGACACCAACCCTACGATATTATTGAAAAGCGATAAGTATGGAAAAAAACTTTAAAAAAAGTACCTTGCTGCTACTACAGTATGTTTTCCAGTCAAACAAAACAACCACCTCTTTAAGTTAGTTCCTTAGAGCAGTACAGGTGGTAAAGATGACTAATAGCAAAAGTTATTTTTTCCTAGTAGCTACGGTATCTTACCCGTACCAAGTAATTTTAAAAACGAAACCATTCTATTTCGTCTCCTTGACTGATATACCAAACTATCTTCCTTGTACTTCTTCCTCAAATGCTTACTTGTAATGAAGCATAAAAATAAGCAGTTTTATACTTACATGATGTTATGAACTGTAAAGTAAATTCAAATTATTTTAAAACTTACTTTATTCTTTGACTTGCGTGCTACAACTCTTTCTTTATAATTAATCAGGTTGCTTCTTTACAAACTGGAAAGCAAAAATTATTTTATTTTCCCTAAAATAAGTGCATTTTAGGGTTACGCTTATTTATTTTACACTCTTTCATTAATATAGTTCGTTAGCAAAGAAAGTTTTTTGAAGTTTTCTTCAAAGGTAATGGAACACTTTTAAATAAGTAGGTCCCACTGCTGGGCACAGGCTTCACCTCAACTATGAGGTGGTCCATATTCCACCTCACGGGCTCAGTGCGGTCTGGTGGAAGGGTATTTATAGGTTACCAAACTTACTGTCAGATGTTACTAATACGCCTGAGGGCCTCTGACTAGACTAAACGGCTAATATCTATCGATTTTAACCACCTATCCCAAACATGACCTCGCCTTAGGTTGCTTAACTTCTGGTATCAATACCAAACCGCTGCACAAGCACCACAAAGAGATTAGATTTAAAAAATAAAATTAAAAAAATAAAAATTAAACAATAAAATTAATTTAATTTGATTAAACAGACATGGGTCACACTAATAAAATAAAATTATTAGCTTTGATACAAAATACAAAACATTGTTAATTTTTCTCAAAAACCTTGCAATTTTTGGTGACAAAACAAATCATATTAGCTTTATGTCACACTTTGCCATCATGCGACAGTTTAAAATTTGATTTACCTTATGACTTATTTCTTTAATGTAAAGTAATGACCGTTTATTTATTGTACAGTTTGTAACAGTCAGGCCCCAATCAGTAAATATTGTTGCATGTACACAGCTTTTTTTAAATATTTTCACTTATTTGCAGATAAACAATTCTGATTTTGGAAGGGCAAAAGGTCATTGTTTGTTACCTTTGTGTAATTATTCTAAGTTTATTACACAAATGGATGCTGACAGATAGACAGAGGGTAGAACAGAGCCAAATTTTATCATACGATCTTGTTGGTCACAGTTATTTTACCGCCATCTAGCTAGCCGCATTCAAACAGCTATTTGCAATCTTTTGTGCAGCTCCCACGCTTTCTTTAGACGGTCGTTTCAAAACAGTAATTAGTTTGTGAACTTTCTTATTTTTGTTGTCAGATTTAAAAGACCAAGCACAATTAGCTAGTAAATTATTTGCCAGTGGCGCTCGAAGAGAAAAAAGTTTAAAATCACTTGACGCGGCGCGCTGTCGGCTCATTATTATTAGTTCGAAGCCAACTTCGTGGCATTAGGTGCACGGTCACTAGACCGTATCGATCGCAACCCAACATAACCCCAGGTCGAAACGTCAACCTTTGGGCTAATTAGATTTTATCTAGAAAAATCAAGAATTGAAAAAAGGGATTTTTTACCAGGAGCTTTTTACCCTTACTCCGAATATATACGTTGACGCTTAAATTTGTCCAAGCAGTAAAATATTCGCCCATAATAGGGATTCTAGAAGAAGGAATGTCTAAATATCTCTGTGGGTGAAAAATCTTTGGCCTACAAATGTATTGACTGCCCCAAGAACTATGTCGCCCTCGAGCCAAGATGATCTTGCGGACTGTATATCTTTAAATTAAACACTTCTTGTTTTTTTTTCCTTCTTCTTTATAGAAGAGCTTGCTGGTGACTGAGGAGCGCTTACAAAATTTTGCAGCTCATTGTGTCTATCTCCCTCTACGGATTCACTTATCTACGATTCGGATAGTATTTTCCACTCGCGAATTTCTATCGTTATGGGTTTCTTACCTATTCTCAGAAAGTGCGAAATACGGGACAGGGAAAGCTGTAGCCTTACTGGTCTCACTATTTCAGAGTAGAACGACCTAACAGGATCTCCTTCACACCTGTACCAAACTACCTACATTTTTTTTCTTGTTAGCCTGCCTACCTACATTGCAAGTGGGAAACAGGATTACTAACTTTATTAAATAAAACAAGCCCTGCGCTAACGTACAAATGACCTTATAACTAGCCCTAACAGTAAATCATCTTTACTGCAAATATAGTCTACGTTATCAGCAAAGATAAACTTTTACTTTTAATTATTACTGAAAAACAAGTATACAATAAATAATTTACGAAACAATAAATTCTTCACACATATTAGCTTACTCATTTATTTTTCCACAATACCCCGCTACCCAAATCAATCCCGATCCGATGCGTTCGCCGCGGAGTAGTGAACGCTAACCTGAAGTTCGTCGCAAACTCCGAAGTTAGAGAGCCGCAGCCTCATTGCGAGTTAATTAAACGCTCTCATCGGCGTCTTCATTATTGCCTGCGAGCGAAACGCCAGACACCCGAACAGTTCCTTTTCATGGCTTTGAGAAATAGAACGCATGACTTGGCATTGGCGTCCTTGCTTTGCATGGTTAAAATTCAAAATTAAACACGCGAAAACAAAAATTCAGACTGCCATTATGTAGAATACAAAAGAAACACCTGTGTGGGTACAACCACACAGGTGTTTCTTTCGGATTTTGTAGGTATCCTATTTTTACATTGGTGTTTCATTTCTGATATGGCTTGCAGACTATGAAGCGCTTAAGATATTTGGCCGATTATGTGATTTCACTGTATTTATTTGAGCTGTTTTTCTTTATTCATTAGAGCTTACAACTTAAGTAATTTAATCATCAGTTATCATAAGTCGTTATCAGCCATAGATCGTCTACTTCTGACTTCTCGGACCTTAAAAGTGCTTGCAAATTAAATCAAGCATCCTGCATCCAGTTTGAACTTGATCGCAATTCGCACTCTCTACAAGAGAAATCCGAGAGCCGTAACAACCATTTAATCACAGCAAGTTATAATGTTATTACCGTGTCCAATAATATGTTGATTGTCATTTTTTCTTATCATTCCATTATTTTTGTTTACATTCTATGGCTGCTACAATACAAGCCTTCATACCAACATCAGTGCTTAATGCAGACCACTATTTATCTTGTTTGCGTTATGATCTTTCTACGGAAATAGAAATTTATTATGAAATTAATGAACGAACTGACAACCAACACAAATTCTTCTGAACGGATCGGACCTCATGAAAAGGCCGTTTCCACACGTTGGGCGAAGAGTTAGCCTGAAAACGAACGCTTTAGGCCATTAGAAAGAAACACCGATTAAGCACCAATCAATGTTAAGGCCAACGCTTTTTTTATGTCTCCTTCTTAGATGATAGGTTTCCAACGTTGGCGGGGTAATGAGACTTCGACATCCGTCTGTCTGTCGCCATAGTGTGGACCCGGGAAAACGGGAACAAACATGACATACTGCATCCCGACAATACCTTCTCGCCGTCATTCCGCTCCCACTTAGTGAATGAGAATCCTTCAAGTTACAAACAAGAATGCCCTGAGGGAACGACATGTTGCATGCAAACCTTTGATTCAAGGGACTGGTTTTTACACTAATTAGTGTATGAGGAGACACAGTGAGATTTAACCCACATGTCTCATTTTACAATGATATTTACAAAACAATTACACATAATTCAAACAAAAAAGGTCTGAAGGTATTTTAGCACACGTCTCTTTAGACAAGTATGGACATGTGCAAAATTTTTGTTTCTTATAGATAATCTCTATAAATTTGTACTCTAATTATAATTTTATTTTGCTACACTAAAATCCCCATCCCTACCTTCTCTTCTTATTACAAATTTAGTGTTTACTTATTTTGCTATAGCTAATTATTTTAATTGAGATTGAATTAAGCTCGGTGGCAAAAAATTAAAGTCCACGCGGACGAAGTCACGGGCGGCCGCTTGTTAGTCATAAAACTTCAAACAATACTATCACAAAATTTTCGCCTATTTACCGATCATTATGCTTAGCAGGCATAACTAATGGGCTAAAGGCATTTTGCCACTGTAATAAATGTGAACCTAAAACGATACAAGGCGAAACAAATTGCTAATACCTTAGACTAAAAAAACAGTGAAAGATACGGTACGTCCTTATTAACGTCAACTTAAAAATAGGCATGTGTAAACACCTAGTAGTACTGACGACAACTACCAGCGGAGTAGGTCCCATGGACTAGGTTCAGTAGGACCACGAGCGACTAGCTCATACCTCATCTGCCTCCTTTTGGTTTGATCTAAGGCTCACGAGTATGCCAAGTATGCTTGGAAGATAATCTAAAATTTGCAAGTGCCTGTCACATTATTTTTTTACTACCTACTTATTTATATTTTATACGTTATTTATACGGTTTTTACATTTAACAACCTTTTCTACAAATCTCAGACTAAGTATAAATTAATACCTCTACTGTGACGTTAATTCATATTGGTATTTAAAATAAACCTTAGCAACAATAACAACAATTTTAACTACAATAAATTCTCCAGTCGTTTACTAAACTAATTATTATGTTAAAGGGGAAAATTCATAAATAACCGTGAAGTTATTATCCATTGTGGTCAGACCGTCACAATCATTGGTTATTTTATTGCTACTAGTCTTTAGTATATAAACACAGTGCTCGGACGCACATGAGTATTGTGTTATTCAGAAAATCCAGAGTGCATTACTTAGTTGCCGCGTGCTCAAACAAACTCACACAATGAAACTTGCCGTCAGTATCGCATTGGTTGTCTGTTCATGCGCACTAGCAATGGCAGCTCCGCCAAAAGAGGTATACGATTTGGAAAAGGCCCAGGAAATGTTCGAAAAATTCGTCAAAGACTACGACAGACATTACAAGGACGATGCCGACCAACAGGAGCACTTTGAAGCATTCAAACAAAACTTGGCGAAGATCAACGAACAAAACGCAGCTAGCAAATCGGCCACCTTCGGAATAAATAAGTTTGCTGACTACACGGAAGCTGAGAAAAAGACAATGTTTGGATTCAAGACAAACCAATAATTTGTAGGTTAGTTCCTTTGTTAACTTATTTTATTTAATTTTAATCACAATATTACTGTTGTTGAGGTCAGGCTGCTAAACAAAGATGATATTGATACAAAGTCATTTACTACGTATACGGCTAACCATAGCTGACTATGACGTTCACCTTTTTAAAACGAGTTATGCGGCTATGGCATGCGTGCATCGGCCAGTAGATATTTATTTTTATAACGATTTGTTCACATCTTGGATTTCTTTTTGATACAAAACAAGTTACTCAGTTGAACACTATTTGTGTTATAAATGTTCTTAAACACGTTTTTTGTCATTCAGTCATTTATAATGATAAAAATGTCAACGATTGAAATGTTTGTAGTAGAGCATTGTAAAAAAATAGAGAAACAGACCTAGAACATGTAAGGCATCTCGCCGTCGACATCTTATGACCCATGGCCAGCTAAAAGAACATGATGCAATCGTTAATTGCCTATTTAACTGTCGCTATTGCCAATGACAACCTACATAATTAACAGTTGATAATTTATTACTCATACAAATGCCACTCTGACTCACAACTCCAACGTTATCTTTATTTTGCTATTGTATGTATGGAAGTAGAAATATGTCCAGTTTATTAATTGGTAAAGTCTGTTTTTACAGTTTGCATTAATCAGTGATGTCTATTGTTTCAGGTTGAACTTATTGGACGTAATATGGATATTGAAAATTTGAAAACATGCTACTTGCTTAATTTTAAGAGAATTTTGTTAGCTCAAATGCTTTATATCACTGAATAATATGTTGTTCTATAAACAAATGAATTTGTCTACTATTTCAAAATAAATTACCTGACTTTTTTACTTATGTTTTGTAAAATCAAATTAACATTGCACACGACTTTGCCCACACGAAAAACTCCGTTGTTATTTTTCGTTCAACAAGGGACCTGATGCCAATACTCTTGAACATAAAAATAACTACTATCGCCCCGAAACAAACCGTGGCATTTTATTCGACCGGCAATCGGTACTACGGGTAAATTGAAAAAGGGAGGGTCCGATCGAAGTCCAAGGATTTGACGGACCCTCTGCACCCTCGTAAAACTCTCTTCGGAAATGGCGACTGCTCACGGTTTATCTTGTTTTGAAAACCTACACGAAAACTGAGGGCTATGTACATGACTCAGCTTGTTTTTAGATACGTTGTCGAAAATTTCTCGCGCGAATATAAGTACTTAGGTCACGTTTTTGCGCAGATATCATTTCAGACGATCCATAACAGTGCTCACAAAAGAACGAATTTGAACTGTATGATACAGTGCAGTTAGTAATATTATATCTGTGATGACGACAAAACACAAATGGTACCTATTGGAAAGGGCTTATTTGTTTAACTTCCAAAGCCAATACCAAGCGTGAAAATAAAAAAAATATATTAAATAAGGTATTGAATACATTTTCGATAACAGGTAGTAACTACCCATGAAGGTAACTCAAGCTTTTTCTTTTAAGTCAAGTAAAAACTATAAACTTCCATAGTTCCCCAGATAACTAGGTTCCTTGAGTTACACGTACTTTTTGAGGTACTTAAATGTAAATGTGTCCGAAGAAGGGTGTTTTTCTCATCTCATGAACTTATTAACATAATTACTAAGTAGGTGTCTGATCTTAGAACTGTAACTTTGCATGACTTTAAGTTTTTAACTTTGCTTGGTTTGCGCCACAACTCGTAGTCGTCCTCAGAGAGAAAACTTTAAGAATTTTAAGGTAATATACCTAGTTAAACAGATTCCTCTTTGGCCAGTAAATGGTATTAGCTGGTTTATCATGGCTGAAATCATGAAAGGCTTAAATATACACCGACTAAGATAGAAAGTATTATAGGTCACACGAAACGCAGTACCTATCTTCTTTTATCAGTTAGAAGATAACGTTTAGCCAAAACACGTAGCTAATAAAAATCTTGATAACGATTGTCACATCAGAAAGGGGGTCAGTTTGAGTTACCTCCACGTGACGACTGGGCTGTTACTGAATCCACTCATGATACGTCAGAAGGGAAGCAGTAGCGCCTGTCGCGGTTCACCCTGGGCAACGTCAGGTAGTGCTGCGTTGAAATCTCACATTGGGATCTCAATGAAGTGGTATCCGGCGGCTAAAGACTCAATACCCAATCTAAGGTGTCATCCGTACCGTGCCGAGAGATGCGTGGCTGAGGGGGAGCTCAGTCGTGAACGGTGGACTCTCGATACCAGGCGACCTCGAGGTGTATCTAGCCTTACTCCGGCATGCGGGGCTCTGCTGGAGTGGACCTACTTTCCCTAGCTACTCGTGGGACCAACATGAATAACTGTTTGCCCAAAATTGAAAATGGTAACCTGGAAGACCTATGCCAGGAACTTATGCCACTGATCATGGAGACAGAGGAATCTGTCAGCACGGCGGAAAGGGCTGCTTGCGGCTCACCCTCGCCGACTGATAAATCCACCGCCTCCAAACCTACTGACAGAAAGATGTCAAGTGCTGCCAAAAAGCGCTTCGGAGCTCTAAGACAGCTGGGAGTGGAGCCGAATCTGGCTTCAACACTAGCGTTCAGGAGCTTCGCTGAGCTGAAGCAGATGGGGTACAAGTTTAAAGCCTCACAATCGGAATCTGGGCGTAAACCGGTCAAACGGGTTCGCTCGGAGGAAGAATCGCCAAAGGGTCATATCACCAAAGTCCCAAAGGTGACGAGACCTTAAACACCTCAACCACCGTGAGCCTACAGTGAGGCCGTACACTCAATCCGGGTCGGCATAAAAGACTCCAAGTCCTTGATGACTAACACACAAAGTACTATTCTGCTCGGCATATCTTCCTGGTGATATGCAGGATCCCACTGAAGAACTGACTAACGTCCTAGAATATTCTAGAAAACAAAAGTCGGAACTGATTGTGGGATGCGATGCTAACGCCCACCATACCATCTGGGGGAGCTCGGATACTAACAGAAGAGGTGAGATACTATCCGATTTTCTCCTAACCAACTGTCTACGGGTGCTGAACAATGGCCACACGCCAACATTCTTAACAAAAACCAGACAGGAAGTAATAGATATAACTTTCGCTACAGAAAATGTGTAACAAAATGGCACGTCAGTAGCGAAAACTCAATGTCTGATCACAGACATATACTGTTTGATGTTTCAGGGTTAGTAGAAACTCAAAATTCAAGAGTAAGAAATCCAAAAGATACCTCCTGGGATATGTATAGAATCCTGCTCAGTGAGAATCTAAAGGAAATACCCAATACTATCAAAACACCAGACTCTCTAAATGCTGCGGTCAAAATGCTCAACGATGGCATAACTTATGCCTACGAACAGAGCTGTCCAGAAAGAGAATTAAAACCCAACAAGGTTCCAATGTGGTGGAATAAGAAGCTGGAAAAGCTCAGAACCATCACACGTCGTATATTCAATCATACCAAACCGTGCGATTGGGACAAGTTCGGCAAGGCCTTAACAGAATATAACAAACAAATCAGAAAAGCTAAAAGAGCCTCTTGGCGACGATTCTGTGAAGAAATTGCCCAAACACACAAAGGAGCAAAAATTCACAAAGTCCTCGCTAAGACCCCTAACAACTATCTTGGACTACTAAAAAAGCCAGATAACTCATTTACGAACACTGAGATGGAGACTCTGGGTCTCCTTAGGTCTTCACACTTTCCGGGTTCGTACCAAATCAACACAAAAAGCTGCACCCGAAGGAATGACAAATTCCATAGGGCTAAATGCTCAGACTGGAATAAGGCCACCAATATCTTATTTATTTTTATTATTGGGTTTTATGGGCCTTCTTATCGCCAACTCGACCAGGTTGATCTATTAATAATAAATAAATATTTCTCAACAAGCACACCAATTCTCTAGTCCCAAAGTAAGCTACGAGGCTTGTTTTATGGGTACTAGATAACGGATATACATACTTAAATACTTTTTTTTTGTAAATAAATACATATTATAAATAGAAAACACCCAGACCAGTACAAACACACATGTTCGTGCACACTTATGCTTGTACTGTGCGGGAATCGAACCCGCGACCCATGGTTTAGAAGTCCGACATACGGACCACTGCACCAAGCGTCGTCAAATTTATTGTGGCAGCCCTTTGTATTTACAGTTCACTGCTTAGTCCCGTTGAGTCTATAAATTGCCAGACTCTTTGGAGCGTGACTTCTGTTATCTCATCCGGGCGCATGATGTGCCGCCCGAGATGGATACTTCTTTTGCTCATAAGCGGGCCGCATGAGCAGAGAATATGCATGGCCGTTTCCTCCTCTGTGTGGCAGAATCTCCACAGAGCGTCTTCTGTCATATTCATGTTTGCCATGTGTTTGTTTAGTTTGCAGTGACCTGTTAGTATTCTGGTCAAAGTACAAGCTTTGTATCTTTTGAACTTTAACAGCTCTTTAGTTACTTTGTTGCTGTATCCCTGAATGAGTGCTTTTGAGTGTTCTTGTCCTAATGTAGACTTCCACCACTCAATTGCCTCTTGTTTATAGAGAATGGTTAGTAGCGTAGTGGCTCGTTGCTTAGTGATGCCACAAAACCGCCGATTTGAGGGTTATCGGCGCCCTCTCTGGCGAGGTTATCAGCTACTTCGTTTCCTTCTATATTCGAATGTCCTGGTACCCACGAGAGTATGACTTTGTTGGTATTTCCCAGTACATTTAGTGTTTCAGTGCACGTTTGCACCAGTTTTGATGAATGTTCGAAGGATTTTAAAGCCAGCAGTGCTGCTTAGCTGTCTGAGTTGATGTAGATGTGTTGGTTCCGGAGTTTCTTCTCTAGGTTTATCTCTGCACATTTGTTTATGGCAAAGACCTCGGCTTGGAAGATTGAAGCTTCAGTCCCCATGTTAATGCTAACTTTGAGCCTAGGCTTCTCTCCGTAGATCCCACAGCCCACATCATTTCCCTTTTTGGAACCGTCCGTATACCAGACGTGACTACCTTTCTTAAATGACATTTGACCTTCTAGCCATTTGTCTCTAGGAGGTATGTTTACGGAGTATAACTTAGAAAAGTTGCATTCCGTATGCATGTCGTCACTAGGCATGCTTAGAAGTTTGTTTTCAAATACTGATTCCTTGAGTCTTATCAGATTTTGAGAAGCCCATCTGACTTTCGAGCGTTGTAGATTCTGTATATGCTCTGCTTGGCTTCTTTTTCCACGTGCATATGCAGTGGTATAAGATCCAACAAGGCATTTAATGCGGCTCCTGGTGTCGTTGATAGTGCTCCGGTTGCTGTGATGCAGGCTAGCCGCTGTAGGCTGCTCAGTTTCTGTATTGTTGTCGCTTGGTTGACCTTGCTGCACCAGACGGCAGAGGCATAAGATACTATAGGTCTCACGACCGCTGTGTACAGCCTAGGGCAATTTTGGGTTTGAGTCCCCATCTTGACCCCGCCATTCGACAACAGCTCCACAGAGCCATTTTGGCTTTTTGAATGATATTGTCTAGGTGTGAACTCCAAGTAAGCTTTTGGTCAAAAATTACCCCTAGATACTTGGTTTCGCTTGAGAAAGGAAGAGTTTTTCCATTTAGCTTCGGATTCGCGAGTCTTTCTAGTTTTCTCTTCCTTGTAAATGGTATTATCACTGTTTTAACTGCATTAATGGATAATTCGTTTTCTCTACACCGCCAATATCTTTAGGCCCAACCAAATTAGATGGGATTTGGATAAATTCAAGCCATTTAAATCAGCGGGAGAAGATGGCATCTTTCCTGCTCTGATACAGAAAGGAAATGACGTTATTACGTTAGCAAGTTATGCCTGGGGTATAATACCAGAACCGTGGAATCGGGTCAAAGTGCGTTTTATACCTAAAGCAGGGAAAAGGGACTACTCACAACCCAAATCCTTCAGACCCATAAGTCTAACATCCTTCATGCTGAAGACCATGGAAAGGATAATAGACCAGCACATTAGGTCCAAACACTTAGTGGAAAGACCACTAAGCACCAACCAACATGCATACCAAAAGGGAAGCTCTACTGAAACTGCCCTACTCGATCTGGTCGACAAGGTGCAAAAAGCCCTAGAGGACAAGCAAACGGCCCTATGTGCTTTTCTAGATGTTGAAGGTGCATTTGATAACACCCCTATAGAAACCATTCTGAAAGGAATTCTGGAAGGCAAAAGGGGTAGATACAAGCACCATCAGATGGGTTAAAAGCTTGCTCTCCAACCGAGTAGCAAACATCACCCTCAATGCCACAAAGCTTGAATTCCTTGCCACAAGAGGATGTCCACAAGGAGGCGTACTGTCTCCACTTCTATGGACCCTAGCAGTAGACCAACTACTCGCTAAGATGGCAGAGAAAGACTATGATACACAAGGCTATGCTGATGATATAGTAGTAATCATCAGAGGTCCCTGCCTAAGCACAATTTCATGTCTGATGCAAGGAGCTCTCAACACCATAAGTAGGTGGTGTAGAGAAAACGAATTATCCATTGATGCAGATAAAACAGTGATAATACCATTCACAAGAAAGAGAAAACTAGAAAGACTCGCGAATCCAAAGCTAAATGGAAAAACTCTTCCTTTCTCGAGCGAAACCAAGTATCTAGGGGTAATTTTTGACCAAAAGCTTACTTGGAATTCGCACCTAGACAATATCATTCAAAAAGCCAAAATGGCTCTGTGGAGCTGTTGTCGAATGGCGGGGTCAAGATGGGGACTCAAACCCAAAATTGCCCTATGGCTGTACACAGCGGTCGTGAGACCTATAGTATCTTATGCCTCTGCCGTCTGGTGCAGCAAGGTCAACCAAGCGACAACAATACAGAAACTGAGCAGCCTACAGCGGCTAGCCTGCATCACAGCAACCGGAGCACTATCAACGACACCAGGAGCCGCATTAAATGCCTTGTTGGATCTTATACCACTGCATATGCACGTGGAAAAAGAAGCCAAGCAGAGCATATACAGAATCTACACCCGCTCGAAAGTCAGATGGGCTTCTCAAAATCTGATAAGACTCAAGGAATCAGTATTTGAAAACAAACTTCTAAGCATGCCTAGTGACGACATGCATACGGAATGCAACTTTTCTAAGTTATACTCCGTAAACATACCTCCTAGAGACAAATGGCTAGAAGGTAAAATGTCATTTAAGGAAGGTAGTCACGTCTGGTATACGGACGGTTCCAAAAATGGAAATGATGTGGGCTGTGGGATCTACGGAGAGAAGCCTAGGCTCAATGTTAGCATTAACATGGGGACTGAAGCTTCAATCTTCCAAGCCGAGGTCTTTGCCAAAAACAAATGTGCAGAGATAAACCTAGAGAAGAAACTCCGGAACCAACACATCTACATCAACTCAGACAGCCAAGCAGCACTGCTGGCTTTAAAATCCTTCGAACATTCATCAAAACTGGTGCAAACGTGCACTGAAACACTAAATGTACTGGGAAATACCAACAAAGTCATACTCTCGTGGGTACCAGGACATTCGAATATAGAAGGAAACGAAGTAGCTGATAACCTCGCCAGAGAGGGCGCCGATAACCCTCAAATCGGCGTATAACCGTTTTGTGGCATCTCCAATCAACGAGCCACTACGCTACTAACCATTCTCTACAAACAAGAGGCAATTGAGTGGTGGAAGTCTACATCAGGACAAGAACACTCAAAAGCACTCATTCAGGGATACAGCAACAAAGTAACTAAAGAGCTGTTAAAGTTCAAAAGATACAAAGCTTGTACTTTGACCAGAATACTAACAGGTCACTGCAAACTAAACAAACACGTGGCAAACATGAATATGACAGAAGACGCTCTGTGGAGATTCTGCCACACAGATGAGGAAACGGCCATGCATATTCTCTGCTCATGCGGCCCGCTTATGAGCAAAAGAAGTATCCATCTCGGACGGCACATCATGCGCCCGGATGAGATAACAGAAGTCACGCTCCAAAGAGTCTGGCAATTTATAGACTCAACGGGACTAAGCAGTGAACTGTAAATACAAAGGGCTTCCACAATAGATCAAACTTGGTCGAGTTGGCGATAAGAAGGCCCATAAACCCAATAATAATAAAATCACATTAGAAAAGTACTTACTGTAAAACTTTAATGAGAAAAAGACCGTACATTTAATCTATTTAAACCTTCCTTGTTTTACTACGAATATTTGAGTATCGCAAGTGTTTGAGAAAGGATTTTTTTTTATTGCTGCGAGGAGGGAAATGAAAAATATAAATACTAAAAATAAATATAAACATAATGTCTTTCATAGGTAAAACGTTCTCCAATGCAAAGTTATGTCTTCCTATTGAAAAATAATAATGCTTGCCAGGAGACTTAAAAATAACTAAAATAGATTTTCACATAATATATGCAGCCATTTGAATAAAATGCCGATGTCGTATGCCGAGATCGAGGAAGAGGATTCTTGCGCCGCGGCCGCCGTCCGATATCTAAAATTAAAAATTTAGTTTTAAAATACATAACAACAATGAGTTTATAATTTAATAAAATAAACATTATTACTGAGTTATTATTGAAATATTCTAATATGCCTATCTAGTACTAGTAGATTTCAGCCACCCGGTTCAATATCTTTATTTAGTGATCTGTAGAGTTCCTAACGTAGAGCAAATGCATCTCAAATGAATTGAAATCAGAGCACTAGATGAATGGTGCTCAAATAAATTTATTGAAATAATTACACTCATTTAATAATATCCTTACTTGCCACTTCATCAGATGCGAAAGGAGCCATCTCATCTCTTCTTGGATAATGTGTAATTAAAGTAAAGTCGTAGACCGGAGGGCCTCCTCCACTCAATGAATAATCTTCTGCATCTTTGCCTTTACGGCTAAAATCTTTTGGTATTCTCCGTACCAATGATAGAACATCTCTCAAGTTAAAATATACATTCGCAGGGTGTGCAAGAACAGTCAAAAGGCAAACCATAAAAAAACTTAACACTATCATGGTGGTAACTAGGCGCCTATCCGAAACGTCTATCGAAAGGCATATCAATAGAGTTTATACAAATCCACTGTTTCCAATCAACAAGTCACCATCGTTATGTTGAAAATTAGTAAGAGTAAATTACATTTATGTCTCGTAACGAATTTGCTTGCGTTCCTGCGTAATGCCGCATAAATAAGACAGAATATGTTTAATTTGTAAAATGAAAAATGTCGTTAATAAATAATAATTGCCTGTAAATATGAAACGATGTAAGTATTTAAATGAACACCAACTGAATCCTGTAGATTCCAATGAAGAGTTTGTTATCGAAATGTATTTTGTCTAGACCTTACATTCTAGGGGCCCTGGGTTGCTACCCCGTTGACTGATGCCATCTCAGTCACTCGTACGGTGAAGCTTGAGTTGTTCTAGTCATAGACTAATAGGGATGAAACCATATTCAAAACTGGGAAAAAAATGCTTAAACATTATAGTCCCAGATTTACGCAGAATGATAAAGATTGAGTCGGTGTTCCATACTCACTTCGGTTCCCGTCTCTTCTTTCTAAGCCTTGTCCCGTTTCGGATGTAGCCATAACTGTCACGTTTACAATCTTGACTATGCAAGCGAATTCGTTAGCTAGACCCGAAAATAGGAACGAAACGTTAGAGACAGTTGTACGACTTCCACGAAGTACTGTTTCAGATAACTTGGTACTCGGTTACGATTACTAACAAGCGATTCTAAACTGCAATCTTACAAATAACGTACAATCGAGCTAAAGCGCAAGATTGGTGGGTACTAATTATTCGCCAGAACTTTGTCGCAGGTAGAAGTACTCTTACCTATGCAAACTTTTTTGCTGATTTAAGTAATTTCTGGACTTTGACAAACTTTCAAACCCTCCTCAAAACAGTATTGGTATAACTGTAGGTACCTAGTAACTTACAGCTCAACTTTTAACAACCACAGTTTGCCTGTGCACCTATTGTATCATCATCATCATCATTAGCCTATATACGTCCCACGGCTGGGCACAGGCCTCACATCAACTATGAGGTGGTGCGAGCCTTTCAGTGCTGAGGGGTGTGTGTAAGGTAAGTGACCAACCTTACTGTCAGATGTTATTAAGCCACCCGAGGGCCTCCGACCAGGTTTAACGACTAATATCTATCGATATTGACCGGGACCAACCGCTTAACGTGCCTTCTGAAGCACGGAGATGCTTGTTAATAGACGTCACTTTTATGGTCAGAATGGTCACCCATCCCAAACATGACCGCGCCGTAGGTTGCTTAACTTTTGGTATCACTACCAAAGCGCTGCAACAACTGCGCCACAAGCACGTATTGTAAATTCAGTTTTAGTCTTTACAATAAAATGGAATAGCCAGGATCGAGGAACCCTATGACATACGAGCATGTCTAAACATTCCCAATTCCCAATGTAGTTAGTAGTAATGTCGTCCATGGTGTTATAAGATTTTAAAGAATGTAAACCTTTACTTGACTGCTATGTGTGTCTGTGTGTGTACTTATCCCGCTTTGGACTAGATAAAAGTGGCAACTCCTTCTTTTTATTGCATTCCTAAGACAAGACAGCTCAGAGTTCTCCCGGGCAAAATCGCCTAAACTGGTTTGAGTTTAAATACAGCCACAGATTCTGGTTTAATTAGCAGCGGTTAGAAGCTGTGGTGAGCGGGGTCTATATTTTATTTTTGGTTTTGATCTACGACTGTACATCTGTAACTATAGGTTCTCATACGTTCTTTAAGCCTTCAACTGCCGAAAAACTAGACACAATAGAAATAATATCGTTTGGGGGTCACCAGTGAACACCATGGTGCACAATGTGTTAATATTTTAGTATTGGACACTATTTTAAAACATTAAAGCAAAAATCTATTTCACTTGGTAGAAGTCAATTTTATTAAATGAATGAGAATAGTCTAGGTAGACAAGATGACAATTAAATTTGTAAAAAAAATAATTTTCATCATGGACGATTTTTCAGTCCAATTGTGCTCATTTTTTGAGACGGTATTGTGGAACGAGCACTCGGAGATCTGAAACAAATAAATGTTAAGTAAACAAGTTCACGACAAAATCGCCCTAAGGACGTTGTGGTTGCAACAATAAATGTTTGGTTGCTGTTTAGTTAGTGTGTGCAGGAAACTGACTATGAAATGGATGTAGCCCAGTGGATGAAAGGCGTTCATGCTTTCTTTTCAAAAACAGCACTGCCATTGCAAGAAAAGAGAACTAAATTATGATAAGCAGCGCTGCTGCTGAGCGAACACCAATATCGCAATTGCCCTCTAGGACCTCTTATAAGCTCAGGCTCACAAGCAAATCCATAACCAAAGGTTGTCTAGGAGAGATCGCTCATAGCCATAATACCGCCTTTACTCTCTACTCTTTATATGTAAACGTTTTCTGTTTGTATTTTTTCGGTGTGCAATAAAGAGTTATCAAATCTAATGTGTCACATTAGGATAGATTATTGGTTAAAAGGGCTTGCCCCGCTAAAAAAGTATATCTCAAAAGTAAATAGCAAAACTAGTAGTATTAAATTCAGATAACTTACGCGGGTTAAAGCCACGGTGCTTTTTTTCGTCTTCTTTTGTGTAATCTGCGAATTCATTTATATCAAAGGTCGCCGAGTCACTCTTCGCATTCGCTCTATTTATTTCACTCAGGTTAGTGACAAATGCAGCGAAATGCTCCATCAAATCTGCCGTGTCCCTATATTCACGGTGATATTTTCCCACAAATTTAAAAAACAAAAATGGTGCGTCTGCCAAGTCATATGGGATCTTGTTGTTGGCGTTCGCCATAACGCAAAAGATGGAAAATACGATCAAACCAAATCCTTGCATTGTGCCAGGTGTGCCAGTTCACAACTACCAAGTTTCAATTAGTATGACAATTGGCAATCTTTAAACAATACTTAGTATGCAGAAAAATCGTGGCTTTATATTCCCAGGAATGTAATTTGTAGATGCATGTAGTAATTTTGATGAACAGAACTTGCTGTAATAGCTATTAGTCAATTGAATTAAGCTATTTGTATTCTTATCTATACCTTTAATGAGGTACACACATCAAAAGTGTCAAGGGATCAACATATATTTTTGCAATAACTTTTCTCCTGATTGATATTAATTAAAATTTTCTTTAAGGATTCATCAAATAAAGTGTTTTCGTTTGTCTACAGTAACGATAAACCAAGTCACCTTTGCATTAATAAAGAAATTTGCCATTTTCTTAATAAAGGGATTTTTGACATTTGAACAACTAACATTAAAGTTCAAAAAAAAGAGTGAAATAACAATTTTCTTTAAAATTTTATTGGGTAACTTAAACAATTAATAATCCGTGTTTCTACCGCGAACACTAACAACACAAGAACATCGGTTTGGCATACTCAAAATGAGTTCATCCAAATCACGCTGTGGAATGGCCGCCCATGTTCGTTGCAACAACAAAAAAAGGTCTTCTTGCGACTGGATACCCTCCATATTCGGCAGAGCTCTTCTCTGTAGCATATCCCATGCATGCTCAATCGGGTTCAAGTCTGGCGACTGAGCAGGCCATGGCATGACATTGATGTTAGCTGCGGCGAGAGTCTGTCTCACAACTCTTGCGGTGTGCGGTCGTGCATTATCATGCATTAACTGAAATAAGGGACCGATTTGCACTTGTAGAGGAATGATGACGTCTGATTCAATCGTCTCAGCATAAATTTGAGCGTTGAGGTTGCCTCTGATCCAAATCAACTCAGTTCTTCCGCCGATCTAAATACCCGCCCATACCATGATGGTTCCACCACTATAAGGATGGACTTCCTGGCAGGATTTTAATCGCTGTTGGCGTCCAGGGGTTCTCCAGTGTCGTATACGTCTTGTATCCGGTCTCATACCAAAACGAGACTCATCAGAAAAGCACACGAAACGCTTCGTTCTTCTGCCCAATTTTTGTGTTCAAGAGCCCATTGATATCGAATCCTACGATTGTGCATTGCTATAGGTGGTACCCTTAGCGGTCTTCGGGAATGAAGGTTCACTTCATGCAAGTGGTTTCTGACTGTTTGGTCGCTAATTAAGTTCCCTGAAAAGTGATTAAGCCTCACGGCTAACATCATGGCGGTTATTGTTGGAGCTCTTCGAGTTGTGATTTGAATGTATCGGCCTTGCCTCCGTGTGGTGCAGCGAAACCGTCCTCCATGGCGCTCAGCCACGGTACCAGTGCTTCGGTAACGTGTCCAAAGTCGACTGATAACACTCTGACTTGTATTCAGAGCTAAAGCCACAGTACGTTGCCGGGAACCAGCTTCTATCATTCCCACGGCTCTGAGCATTTCTTCCCTGCTTAAATGACGTCGCCGCTCCATAATAACGTTGGTTTTAATCAGTAGTAGGGAAACAGTAGCACTAATAATGTCTTCAATGCGTTGTATGTTTTTATAGGGAAAATATTGACAGCTGATTTTCATCTTTTACTCGAATTTGATTGACAGTTCCTGTTTCAAATTATCAAAAGGCACCAAAAAGGATCCATATAAATTTATAAAATCATAAATTTATTAAAAAGCCACATCTCAATCTCAAGAAATCCGCATAAAAATGCTTGATCCCTAGACACTTTTGATGTGTGTAGTAAAGGAGGTCAATTCTGTACATTGAATAGAAACTCAAGAAAAAATTCCTCTAGGGGTCTTAAAATAAGTAAAAAAAGACAAAAATAAGAATTTAGAATTTTTTGCTGTCTGTCTGTGTAAGCTTTTCACAAAAAACTACTAGACGGATTAGAATAAACCTAAGCTCCCAGCTAAACTGTAAGAGGTATAAATATGGTACCATTGAAGAGTTGTTCATCGTGACGACCACTTTCTAAGAAGTATGAATATATCGCTAAAGGAAAAGTTATTCAGCCTGACAAGCACTTTTTTACACAACTTACAAAAACGAAGACCTATGTGGTCTCTTAATAAATAAAGCTTAAAGAGAATTAATTCTTGTAATTATAATGAATGCAGTTAAGGTGGGGTGGAAGTTAAACTTTGTTTGTATATCCGAAACTAAGGCGAACGAAGTCGCGGGCGGCTGCTAGTTGGTATTATTAGTTAAAATTATATGATTATTATTAAAACAAATGCAAAATTCAATCTCAGCTTTTAGATTATTTGTGGCTTATCGCGTAGAATATCAGCTTTCCAATAATACCTTTTTTTTAAAATTTATTTGGGCTAATCCAACAACATCACAGTGCTAATACAGTTAATGGCTTAAAAAAACTAAATAATACTAGCTGTGACGTCAACAACGATAACCATGGTTTACTTATAAAGTTGAGAGTTAGTAAAAACAACTATTGTATATGAATGTACATACTTACATGTTAATGCTAATCGATGAGAACAGCTACAAAGATATGAAAGAGAAAGATAACAGTTAACAGTATTACAGTGTGTCCTAATTGCATGTATCAAGCAGCTTATCCAAAACCAATTTTTTAAATGAATATGGACTAAGTACAAAAATATCTATATCATTATAGTACATTATGGTACAAGTGTGTAATGTTGGTGATTACCGCTGAGGCGCCATTGAGACCCGAGCCGTCACGTGAGGGCCTTAAGAGATCCGAGGACGGTAATCATCAATACACACGTGTATCATACGACGTTTTTCAACACACTTGCAAGGAAAAAACAAACATGTATGTATTGCATAAATCGTTTAATTATGTATGGGAAAATTGGGAAATGGCGCGCAATTTTTTTTTGCACGCGCCAAATGTAAGGTGATTGATTACAGCCATACAGCCTACTTCAAAATGATAATTTTAGTGATAAAATGCAAATATTTTATAAGAAATTATTGTGAATTATAAATAATTTGATAATAATAAATGTTTTTTCGTCTTAATTAGGGACACATTTATTTATTTCAAAAATGTAAATGGATTTTCGGTGGCATAAAACCTCTTTGTTGTTACAAAAAAAACTGTATTACCCGGTTAAATTGAAAATGCTTTGTTTACTCGCATATAATTTGCAGTTAGGTACTAACTTAACTTTGTAGGGATCATTCTATGATGCACTAGTGTGTAATATTATTATACACGTGTATGTTATAGTTCGGTTTATGGCCCTAAGAACGATATAATAAGGCTCACTTTACGAGTAAGTGTGTTGAAAAAATGATTATTGTACCTTATTAAATTTAGGACCAAAAATACATTAGTTATTTGTTATACAAGAGTGCAAAGTTGCTTTTTAACCGCGTGTTCAATTTTGATGACCGAGCAAGCGAAGGATTCTAAAATCGAATCACGAGCGCAGCGAGTGATTCAAAATTAGAATCCTGAGCGTTAGCGAGGGAATCAAAAGAGCACGAGGTGAAAAATCTTTGCACTCGAGTGCAACACGTAACTTTTCATTCCACCTCAGCGAGGAAATGACTAAATGCAAATAAAACCGTTGACAATCACAAGATAGCTACTTTTATTTCAGTTTAGGTATTAACTACTGCATTATGACAGGTAAGTATTACAGAATAATCTTTAAATTATAACAAAATAATATTTAGGTATAATTAATAAAAACTGAAAGTAAAGTTGCTACAGTTATTTAAATTGAGTGTAATATTTTTGTTGGGTACTATTGGTGTTAGTCACTTGTGTACTATTTTTCGAGTGCTTGCTTTCTTGTTCTCGGATAATTCTATAAAATATGCCAGCAAAACGTTTTCTGAGAAAGTTTTGGCTCCTTTTGCTAGTCGCCACGTGTTGAACATAACGTACTGTTTTAAATACTTCTCGCGTGATTGTTGAGGGATAAGGATCATTTGCGCATTATTAACAGTTTCAGTCAATTCTGTTGGCGTCAAACAAACTTAATAGTCGCTAGAATCACTCATTTTAGTTTTTTCACTTGTTTTCAAGTTTCTTGTTTTTAATATAAGGTTTAACAATGACGTGAAAAAATGCCGCGTAAAGAACCGCCAACAAAGCAAATTGAAAAAAGAACACCAAGAAGGTTCCGAGTTTGAGTTTTTAACAAATTAAAAAAATGTTGTACGATATATTTGGCACCATAGAGGTAGCAATAAATAGGTTTAATGATTTTTTTAATTCACAAACTTGGTGCACACGATGTTCTAAATTCAAATTTACTTTAACCTCTAGTGAATAAAAACGGCTTTTCCACTCAGATATTGAAGAGCAAAATGACTCTTTCCGAGATGGTGGGATGAAAAGGTATATTAAAACAAAACGTGTTAGTTATATTAAATATGGTATATTCAGGGATATCTGTAGATTGTGTAGTGTAGATAGGTATGGATTTTAATGACCTTACGTATTATTATCAAATGTGACAAGATTAATTTTTAAAAGAGGATGGTAAACTTGTTGTGAACCTTCAATAAGGAGGTACAATATTAAGGGTTTACTAAATGAAGTATTAACTTTCAATTTTAAATGTTATTCAATTTAATGCCATTTACCATTCAGTGAAAAAGGATAGGTCTTTACCTACACTGTCCTTTCATGTGTTTTCACCAAATGTTATGGTGAGCGTACTGCGGGTTCTTGCGAATCCATGGCGATGGTACCCGTACTGCTCGCGCTTCCGGTGTCTTAAAGCCTCTAGTATGCTCTTTCTCTGCTTCTGTATAATCCGCGAACTTGTTAATGTCGAAGGTTGCCAATGGGTTAGCTTTATTCAACCTATTTATTTCTTTTAAGTTTGTGATGAATGCGGCAAAATGCTCGTACAAATCTGCGGTATCTTTGTAAACCCGATTGTATTTCCCGACGAATTTGAAGAACAAGATTGGTGCATCTTTCAAGT
Source organism: Pyrausta despicata (assembly GCA_963921415.1). Taxonomy (NCBI): domain Eukaryota; kingdom Metazoa; phylum Arthropoda; class Insecta; order Lepidoptera; family Crambidae; genus Pyrausta; species Pyrausta despicata. The sequence continues at coordinate 10,158,149 of OY992853.1, forward strand.
CGTAGTAGACGTCACCGGCGTTCACGTAAATGGTGCAAATTGAAATGAGAATGATACCGATTCCTTTCATGGTGTTCCCCGGTGATGTCCTCGATAGCCGCCAAACACCAAAATACCAAAAATGAGCCGGAAAAGAGGTAGAGTCCTTTTATATGAATCGCTGAGAATAATTTACACCACAGCCACTTTAATTAACAAAACTAACCGTAATTGCTGGTTGTAAGAGTAAATTAGCTACATAATCTAATCGACACTTAATTATTTAAGAAACTTGAAAAAATTACGTATTGGCGACTAAACATAAGGTAAGCACTACGGCGTCTTATAGTGCTGGAATAAAGGCGATTTAGATGACATTTAATGGGTAAGGTATGATGAGCCTGATGTGCTTCTGCACATTTATTTATTTAAAACTTTATTGCATAATAAATGTTCAAAGGGTGGACTTAATGCTAAAAGCATTTTCTGCCAGGCAACCTCAAGGTCATGCAGAAAGAAGGCAATGGGTGCAGTGAAAATTAAATGAGAAAGGTAAAGTGTTTAATAACATGTAGCTTTACCATTTACATTAACGTTTATTCTTATTTTTGGGTCTAGCCAGAGCATTCGCTCACCAGGTCAAGCTTGTGACAGGGATGGGAACACACATCCGAAAATATGGACTACGGCTAAGAAAGTGCCCTACTCATGTTGTAAAAAACGTACGATAGATACGCTACAGTAGCCCTTAATAGTCCTCCTAGCCGATTTCGACCACGGCGGCCAATCTCAACAGAGATCAGCCAACTAGCACAAGTGTGAACGCAATACACAAGTGCACTCACTGTTTCATCACTCTCAAAATTTGGTGAGACGGCAATCCGACATGACCGAAGAGAGATCAGGCGCAGGACCAACGGCTTAACGTGCTTTCCGAGGCACGGGGGTGTAACACCGCCAACTTTCCCGACTCCGAGCTGTTTTTGTGAGATTCATTACAGAAAATCTCAGAAACAAATTTGGCTTGACCTGGGATTCGAACCCAGGACCTCTTGGATGTAAGGCAGAAACTTTGCCACTACACCAATGAGGCAGTAGCCCTTACTAAGTACGTAAAAGGCTAAAGTATTTGTCAACCAAGTAGCGATATGTAAAAGGGCGGTATAAACTTGGCGTCACGTCAAGACCAATGGCGTGCAATAACGTTTAGATCCCCAGACCCTGGCGCGATATAAGCGTACCTACCCTACTTTTTTGACAACTTGCATCCATTGATCTAGTCACATCATTGACCCGGAAAAAAGTAAGTAAAACTTCACTGCGCCCTTCCTTCGTTTCATTTACTGTTCGATAAACTTTTTGGTTATTTTATAAAAGTGACGATGTAATTAAAATCAAAATCATTCTCGTCTAGGTTTTTAATAGATCTAAGTATATTTCTGTTGTGCCGCGATCCCACGATATCTCCACTTATTTCCAATGACAATTTCCGACTTTCTTGTTGTTCAATAAGCGAAAGGGCCCGTTTTTTATTGCGTACCTATCCCAGTGTGAACCGGGCTTAAGGGACTATGGGCACTTTGTATGAGAAAGTATAACACGCAGATAGAACAAAAACCCGACATTTAATTAAACCCGCAAAGTTAAAATCCTACATTTGTGTTTGTCACAATATGTACCTCATTTGCATATTTTATCTAGATTTTATGAAGGTTCGGGTAAACTTTGCGATGTTTAAGATGATTTTTGTAATAAAAACCTTAATTTATGGTAATAGGCGAGGGTTATTTTCACAACGAAATAATAAAATAATGCTCGTATTTATAATAATAACTGTTACGACTCTAACTGTAAATATAACCCCATTTTTCAATCGTTTTGACCACGTTTCAACAGAAAAATAATTGTGGTTCTTAATTAATGTAAAACGAGAACTTAAAAAAAGATAGGATTGTTATCTTAAAAGGTTTTATTTATTAGCTAAACATTAAAACTCTTAATACTATTAAAATACCAGTAGGAATCAGTTCATTATAAATCATTTCACTTAACAGTGCCATGTTAACCCTGTTATACTCGTATTAGATTGGTTGTCATAAAGGATAGCATATTATGATAGCATATCAAGATAAGCATATATAGGAACAATGTATATACAAAAAAATATGTACAAAAATCTAAATGTCGAAGGAAGGTGTACTGTTTTCCCGGAATGGTTAATTAAAATGCATTTATCTCAAGATAAATTCTTAATAAATATATTTGACAATCGTAGCAATTCTAAATTTTGTATTAGGCTGGAAAACTATATAATAATTATCACAACAATCACAAAACCTTAACTTGCTAAACTAACCTATCCTTACCTATCTTTTCAAATGAAATGCAGGTATAGGAAATTCTAATGGACCGTTAGAAGGCTATTCCAAAAATACCAATAAAAACGTTTTTTTAATGCATCACTGTGAACATGTATGCTAAGATACGATTTACAAAGTAACATAAATACAGATAAAAATCTCATCATTTTTTTATAATGCCTATTATAACAAGCCTTTGTTTCCACTATGAAAGAAATATTCAAAAACTGATTTTCTATAAAATAATTCATAATTTCAAATCCCCTTCCATAATATTTTTCTGCAGTTCATAAAATTTGAATTAAAATTCAATAGATAGATAGTCACATAATCGGCATTGCACTCGATGACGTCAAAGTGTGTTATTCCCATACCAACTCCATGAAGAAAAGCGTATTGACAGTTGATAAAAAGTACGTCAACGCTTGGTGGTGTCAACTACCCTATTACTAACAAACTTTTGCTTCTACTTCTTGATAATACTTATTTATTAACAGATGTCATAATAATACTACTCTTAGGCTCTGTTGAACCCCCATAAGTTAACTTAGTCAAACATTAAAATAACAATCACTGTGTAACAAATAGTTCTTGACGGTTGTTTGTGGTCGAATAACTTGGTGGAGCGTTTTATCGGGACTATAGATGTGTATCACCTATTGCTGCTTCTTCGACCAGAGCCATACCTGAAATAAATGGAAGACAAATAAATTATTTACATTACATCATGGTCGTTATGTAAAAATATATAATTATGACGAAACGGATTTCCTAGAAAGTGAAGAATCGTTAAACATTGCTTAGATGGAACGGTAGCGGTTACTTTAGTAACCGCGATGTTTTAACAAAAGCGTAATTGAAACGAAATATCCGCAATTGGTGTAATTTGTTCGCAAACAAATTATTCTCATTGGCTACGAGTATAACGCGACCGGGGCTGAATCGAAATAATTTATTGATACAGATACTTCACTAAAATTGCCGTTATTGTTTGCTATGTTGTATAATCGGTTTTATGTTTAGTTAATTGTTTTTGATAAGTACCTAGGAATGACACGAACAAATAAAAAAAAATAGAGAATATCATTGACTTTAAAAACGAGTATATAAGGACTTTCATAATAGGTATGTATATGCTATTTAGGTACTTCATTATGTACTGTGGCCAGCACGTCAGGGTAAACATTGGGGTATCTTATGCGCTTGTGATAAGGGCAATTTTGCAACAAAAATAGGTAGCCAGCACATGTTGGCCACTGTTACATAACACAGTTGGTACTCATGTAGTTATTTGTCACAATTTGAGAAACATTCCCAAATCATTAATACCCAACCAAACGTAGTGTGAAATCGTTAAATTGTTTAATGCAAAACCAATGAAACGCCCAATTCAACTCTGGCCGTATCGCTTACCGCACCGCGGATTTGGTTTGTACAAACAATTAAATTTTAGATGAAATTCATGCATTGGCGATTAAAACGGAACACTAATTGAAATACCTGAGTGAGCCAAACACATTTGGCTTTGAAACGTGTTTGAAACTGTGCCAGTCGCACCTAGTTCGTGGAGCAATGAGGTGAAAATATCACCAGGGTGAGAGGAACACCACACTGACGCAGTAGAGCGAGCTACCTGTGGCGTGAGCACGAACAACTATTGTAACGTGTTCGTATATTATATCTATTATATATTCTTTTTCTGCTTTGAAACCGATCCATTTATTCGGGAACTACGATGCCATAGACATACACTTACAAAAGGACAACAGAAACAGATATAGGTTTAAACTTAAAACACCCTCTATTCATCGGGAGTTAAAAAACTACAGCGCGTCGCTAAAAACTGTAAAAGCACACTCAAGCTTGACCATCGCCAGTGTACTGACGAAAAACCAGTGCAATATGAGTCTGCGATCGCGATCGCCTTGATGACGGCATCGGTTGATAAGTAACTTAGTTTCGTGCCTGCGTCGTCAAGTTGGTCTCTCGGGACACTATCTATCCTCGTATACGTGGGATTCGATATGGGTCCACTTCTAAACGTTTCGTAGCGACATATAAACCGAGTTCTGCCATTGAATAAAGGAAAGGTATTAATAATTTTCATTCTCATTCTCTAAACAGCACAACTAGTTTCATTGATTGGTTGAACTTGAACTTAAGTTCAATCATGAAATAGATCCAGTACATAGATAACCTATGGCCTATATGTAACCACGTTGCTGCTATAACACACTCCAACTTATGGCATAAAAAGCTCCTAAAGTCATCACAGCCGTCCACGTCCTGCAGATCCATGTGTTCCCAAAATAGAGGCTTGAGGTCGCAACACACCACTCACCCGTTGCGTCACCACTCTGTTAATAGAACATGCCAACTTACCGCATAGAAAGCTCCTCAAGCCGTTGCTATCGCAGCTGACCACGTCCTGCATAACACTGTCCAGCTGCTCCTTAACTAGAGGTCGCACCAAACCACTAGGCCGGTGCGTTACCACTCTGATAATAACAAATGCCAACTTACCGCCTAGAAAGCTCCTCAAGTCGTTGCTATCGCAGCTGACTACGTCCTGCAGAACGCTGTCCATCTGCTCCTTAACTAGAGTCTTAAAGTTGCACCACACCACTAACCCGATGCGTTAGCTCTCTGATAATAACACATGCCAACTTACCGCATAAAAAGCTCCTCAAGCCGTTACTATCGCAGCTGACCACGTCCTGCAGAACACTGTCCAGCTGCTCCTTAACTAGAGGCTTGAGGTCGCACCAAACCACTAGGCCGGTGCGTGACCACTCTATCACTAGAGTCTTTATACTCTGAAACGTAATAGGTAACATTGAAAAGGTTTTAAAATTACAATTGTTATTTAAAATATTGAGCCATTTTAATACTAATACTACTACTAATAATAATAATAAGCTCTCTGTTTTTATCTGAACGGAGATCAAGGCGCTACATTCATGTTAAAATGAAAAGAAAAAAATTATAAAAAAAATTAAAAACCTAAAGTTTGAATGACATTGATATGCCCAACCAGTTTTTAATCAAAAGATATGCGCACGAGAAAACAAGGGTGACCCTGTGAAACTTTTTGTAAATAACTACGTAAGATGAAACGTAGTATTTTATTTTTCATTACTATAGCTTTACAACTGACATCAATTTATAATTTTTTTATTTAAATGAAACGTAAACAAATTCTATTTGAGTAGTTATTTAATGCTGAAGAGATCATTTGCAATTCGAATTCCCCGACTTCTACTCGTAATTATGTTTATGACCTATTCATCGAGATCCACTCCGAATAAATAATATAGAAGTCCGCCACTCAAGAGCTTAAAACTGAAAAGGATCCCGCATAAGGGAAATAACGATTACATCGGGTACGAAGGTCTAAAAGAATCCTTTTTCAAGTCAATTAATTATGCTTTAAAGGATTCGGGACGCGCTCGACTTTGGTAGCCAAATGGAACGAAAACACATTGGGCCGGGTAAAATAACAGGCGATGTTTGCCGGCCGCGGTTTTACGCCAAAAACGTTCATAATTATGACGTTCACGTTGTGCCGTTAGGATGGCCGAGAGTGGAAGTCGTGAATAAGTGGGTTATGGGATCGTGTGAGGGAAAAAGAGAGTGGATAAAAAAAGGTTCTATGAAATCGTGTTAGGAATGAGATTGCAGAAATATTTGGCTAAGGAACCCTTTACAATGTTTTTACAGCTGTCTCGGAAGTCTATCTTTGGTGTAAAAGATTATCTAGGTCTACCAAGATTTGGTTTGAGGAATTGGTTGAAAAAAGGTAGACCTAACTGCTTTGCAATTTATGAGCGTATTATGCATGGAATTTCCATCTATCAAACCATTTAGCCCCGTTCAGCGCAGTTAATACAATAGAATACCGATTGTGTCTGCAAATGATTGGACCGGTTATTGAACAGTTAAAATCGTCGCTTGACGTGTAGATACTAGCTCCAAAATACCCAAAACTTAATAATCTCACGTCCCCAGCCGCCCTTATTTACTGTCGCTCGCGTGTACTTGTAGATATTTAAACTACGCTGCGGTCGGGACGTCAACATTGCACGTGATTTGACGTTGCGGCTTGTGGCGGCCGGAATATTAAACGAAGCTAATACACAACATTGTTATATTGATAACTTCATGATGTACACGAAATGTAGTAACAGATGAACCGTGCTTGCGGTTGTCTAGACATTCAAGGGTCTTCGAAAGTTCACTGATTTTGTTTGACGCGTCGAACGAGGCGCTAAAGCTAATATTAGTGAGCTAGTGAATTTAATTCTAATTTAAATGTGTTGTTCAAATTGACTTCTATTGAATACAAAGTTATTTTCTGATGTGAAGAGATACAAGTGTCAAAAACCCTGATCTTAATTAACTCTCTATTCTGAGGCCTTACAAAAGCTTATTGTATGCCACAATAATTCTCCTATCAAATATTATCTTTGCAAATTAATAAATAAATGTGCTCTTTTAGGATTTCATTTTTTTTCTGTTATAATCTTTTTTTGCAATGAGATAGCATTTACAAACATTAACTATAAAATGTAAATGAAAAACTGACCTGCAAGAATGTGTAATCCATCCTGTACAGCGAATCGCAGTGCACAACCAAAACGTTTGACGTTTTCGTGTTACATCTGACCACAACTCCGTTGCTGATTCCATTTTCGAGCCTTTGGTTTCCCGAATCATTGGTTACTGGTACGACCGTTAGGGTCTCCAGCGGTTTGTTAATTTTGTTATTCGGGTTTCTGAGTGTAGAGAGTTTGGATCTGACGTTTTCGGCTCCAGCGAAGTGGAGCCCGCCGACCGGACGAATCGCGTAGTGGGGTGGCAGATCGCCGTCCTGTGGAAAAAGGAATTAGCTACTACAAATGTGCTACGATTTTTCGTAGCGGTCTACCGAAATGACAAGTGCTACGAAACTCCGTAACACACTTCTTGGGGTATGCTTGCAGTTCATTTAGAATATAAAAAAACTTGTAGGTACTCGTAGCACTATAAATAAATTATCTAGCATGCTATTAATGTATGAATTTTATTAAAATGTTATAGCTTCAAACGCTCGTAGCATTCCCGTAGACATTTGACTACAGAATACTACGAACTTCCGTCCGTGTGTAGCCGTGCTAGCTAACTATTCACATGCATTGCTACGAATTGTCGTAGTGTCTGGAAGACAATTATTGCCATTTCAAATCGCAAAACATTCGTATATTGTATCGTAATTTGGCTTTACAGTTTTAAAATAGTACACATTCGGACAAAAACAAATTCAACTCATGCAAATTACAATGATAGAGTACAAAAGGGGAATGCAAAACGAAGCCAATTTTGGGGCCAACATACGAAATATCGTAGATATGTAATGGCGAAGCCGCGTACACGGCCAGCGCGCGGTGCCAACATCCATTCAATAATACAAATAAATTCACATTTGATAGCGCTTTGGCAGCGATGTAACCCGTTTCTTACTCATTACATAGCAAGAGAAGCCAAATGTAGGCCATCCGTTTTGTAACGGCTAAATGCAGTGTCAGTACTTTGTTGATCCTGCATACATTATTAAAAAATTCCTCTATTTTTATTTTTTAAATCCGCTTTTTTTACGAGAGCTGAGCATAGGTCTTATCAAATATTTCTATCGTACAGAACTTATGAAACAGACCATGTGGTACGATAAAAAACGAATCACTAAACTTTGCTCCAGCATTGTGTATGACGTATTTAATTTCTTGCTTACAGTAGCTAGGAATTAAATACGTCTTGCTAAAGCTCCGGAAATTTTAATCCACGAATATCTTAAGAGATAGTTGTCATTACAACATAAAATAACTCACATCAACAAACTTGACGTCCAACGGCGGCCGCGAGTGGTAATATAGCAATAGGAACACGTCCACAATGACACCACAAATGAGTCCCATTTCAATTCCCAGAGCCAGGCAGCTAATGAATGTGCCAAACAACGGGATGAGGTCCAGCCCTGTCAAAAACATAATATCATAAGATAATATATAGAGAATTATATAGAGTCCCGCCTGTGGCAGTCAATTTTTTAGGGTTCCGGTGTAAACAAGGAACACTTATAGTTTCACCATGTCTATCCGTCCGTCCGTCTGTCCGCGGATTTACAGCTAGCTGCAAAAAGCTGAAAGCGAGCTCAACTCACACTTTCTATAAGTGCGTTATTCAAAACTAAGCTTGTTAAAATAAGTCTTAACTTTATCACATCAGCTACATCGCTAGCCTTTTTAATAAAGTGCTAAAGTATTCAAGTGTCAGCTATATATCACTGAGCACGTATACTTCAAAACTGTCTGCAACACTGAACATTAAATCAATTTGCCACATCTATCTTGTGTCGTAAAACTTTTATAGTTGTCTTGTTAGATGTACCTAAATAGTAACATACAATAATGACAACATTCCAGTCGAAAAATCCCCGAATGAGTCACAAAAACAGCTGGTGAGTTTCAACGGTTAGACAAATTGTGAGCATCCATAGCTACGAACCGCCATGATTAAATTATCTTTCGATTAAAAATTCTTTGAAATTCTATCGGGGGCTGCAATTCCACAGACACATACACACAAGCACACATAAAGCAAACTTATAACACCCCTCTATTTCATCGGCGGTCCAAAAATAATACCAATCAAGCAACAAACCGACTGTACAAACATTTGTGTGCATGAACATGTCTGTTTGTACTGGTCTGGGTGTTCTATGTATTTATTTAAGTTTATTTGTAATACCCCTGTTGATTCTGATATCTGTAACACAAGTGCTTAAGCTACTTACCACGGAGTCAGATCAATGTATGTGATGTTGTTGTATAATTTATTTTTTTATAACACGTTCTGTAATTAAATAGGCATTGAAAACATATTAAATATGCTTACCATCGGACAACAAAGCAATATTGTAAAGGTGGTTACATAAAAAGTAAAAGTCTTTTGCTAAGCCATCATAAATAGGCATTCCACAGGATTGAGCCAAAGTATGAGCATGAAACCTATATGAAGGGTCGCACCTAGGGAGTTGGAGTCAAACAGAGCCACCGCGATTGAGAAGTAAGTTATGGACCGATACGTCCCAGTGCGCCGGTGAATGTATGAGACCCGCAGCGGGACCGCAAAAAGGACAACACGTTTTATGACATGAAAAAGTATGTGTATCTACTTAGTAGTACATTGACCTTTTGTAGCATGTTAAGTGAACCACAAAGCCCAGTTTATAAATAAAAATTTACTACTTTCATAAGAGTTGATTTGTTGAAAATTTGAAATTACATTACAAATTACAAGTTGAAATTGTCCATTTTTAAATTGACTATGACAATTGATCATGATCATGACAATATGATAAAATTTAACGTATTATACATACTGATATTATAACGTGAAACTAATTCTGCCTGTAAGTCTGTTAAGTTCCACGCATAAATTTCTAAGTCGATTTTAATAAAATTCGGTATAGTTACATGACGTCCTTGGGAAAGGCCATAGTATAGTTTTCATTACGAAATACTCGTATTAGCGAATCGATTCTCACGCGGGCGGGGCCACGAGCGGCTAATTATTTATATTCGTTTGTTGAGGACTAAATAATGTAGGTACGTACCTCTTATTTGATAAATAGTCATATATACAGCCATTGTGAGTGAATATGAGCTTAGAATAAAGCTACACACAATACTAGCTATAAAATAGCTATCCTCTGTTCGTCGCAAAATGAGGTCGTTCAAAATTGTAATTCTGATGCGAGTAAATTACCTACCCGTTTACTATGCATAATTATTTTATGGACCGTCATTACACAAACTATCAGTTATTATACTAATCTGAATTAACCGTGCTATTATTTCGGAGTAGTTTAATATTAGTCTGTTCTATTTTATTTATGTTCTATATTTGTTAATACAAATACATTGCTAAATGTCATTTTAATATTGTTTGTTTATCTACTAATAGTCAATAAGAATAAACAACACTGTTTCCAAAAAAAAATATTTAAAAGCTGTTTAATGCAGTTGTACTTTAGAATTCTTTTGCATGTTAGCAGTATTGTTACAGAAGATATCTGTATACTTTTTCAACAGCTAATAAAACCAAATGAGACTTCTTCTTTAGCCTTTTTGGACCAACGTATGTTGGTCTTGCTGGAGCAGTAACTTCGAAATATGTGTCTTGATTGAGCAGTATTTATCTAATTACTATCAACATTTCTCTAGTAAATCTTAAAATCTTTTATATCACTATTTCATGTCAGTTTAGCATTTAATACTTCATCTGTATTTAAAAACAATTAAAATGAAATACCGAAAAATCACTCCGGGACCAGTTTGAGCGCATAATTACAAAACGTCATAACAATATATCACTGATATCAATCCCATTTTGGTAGTAAGCGATAACGCGTACATCCGAATATAAATCCTGTGGATTAATTTAGAATCCCCAGCGACAAACGAATAGAAATCAATTCAACTCATATTATGAGCGCTAAATGCCTCTGTCATGAGTGGATGAATGATCTATCACACTAGCTTCCTACCACCGGCTTTGCTCGCGCGAAATAGTGAAATTCCGGCATAAAAATTATCTTATGTTCGTTCCGTAATAGACAGAACGATGTAGATATGAATGGTATTGCTAGCATAATTTTATTTTCCCTTCAAATAATTTGTACAAATGTCTAAGTTGGGAAGCTAAGCGATCTTGTCACAACATCCAAGGGTCCCAGTTCAAGTTCTAAATTAGTCTAAACAGACAATACAGCAATAATAGTCATACCACTGGAATATTTGGACTGAAAACGATAGTACCTAAACACGCAATACAATAGACTAGGCGGGGATTCCTAGGATTATTCAGATATACCTAGTATCAACTTGGGATAATGACTTAGCTAATAGGTAGTTCCATGAATATACACACCTACCATTGCACTACATGTTTGTTTCTATTGCTAATAGAATCTATACAGCCATTTTAGTTGCTGATTATTATTTTCTTTGGTCTTTATGTCGAAAAAACAAATATTTAATTTATACAGACGCAATTGGGTAGGTACAGAAATTGTATACGGTTAGATTTATAATGAAAGCGCTCTTATTGCTAAAGATCTCTTCTAGACCAACCAATGGAAAATTTTTGCAGAAAGGGGGAAATTCACATGAATCTTATGAAATATCTTCTCTTTCCCAGTTATAACAAATCTTACAAAGTACGACTATATCTCCTTGCAAGTGAGGTTACCAAGCAAATCCAATTATAGCTCTCATTGTATTGAAATTCGACATGTTAAAGCTATTTATAACCCAATCGACGTCCCGAAATAGATCCTAATTAACGTTACAGTCACATTGCGCCATAAATCAAACTATTGAAGTCAAAAGCTAGCTAATAACTGTTTGGGCGCATAATGGGGAAGTACCATAACAATACATCATTGATATCAATCTCATTTGGAGCAGATAATGTGGCTGTCACCAAGATTAGTCGGAGCTGTGGAACACCGGAACACAATTCCGATGGTTACTACGACTTAGTGTAGTTAGCCAGTTAATGGCGATAGTAGCGACTTAGCTTTATGTCTATATACTCCTCGTTGTGAGTCCTATGATAAGTCTGGATAGGTATGTATAAGGTGCGTTTTAGAAGTATTGAGCGAAATTTCAGTTGGGATTGAAAATAATTCTGTGTATTTTTGCGGGTACTTAAACGAACGTTTTGTGGTTTTTTGTGTGTTGGAAATCCTAGTTAGTGAGCAATAAACACTTTGCAATATATTTGAAAAAATGTGGTCAGTAAAAACATCGTTATAAATTCTCTCTGACTGATGCTGTTATCTCGTATTCAGGCATAGAGTTTTGGCGTACTATTGTACAACTACACACTTACTTAAATACTTTAATACGTAACCATGCATTCAGCATTCTCATTTATTCAGCATTCTCATTTTTATCTTCAAAACCATATAAATTACCCATCAGAGTGTAACCACACGATGTTTTATAGATTAGCTCTGGAATAATACCCAAGCGGTTGCCAAGGGGAAATATCTGGTTGCGCCCGTTGTAATCTTTGCTAGATTATGTCGGGATAGGTGAATGTGAAGCCGATTTCCTACGTTATTCTATTTGTGACTTGACTCGATGGAGTTTAGTGCGGTTAGGGGAAAGCTTTACGTCAAGTTAGCAGATTAAGGAAAGAAGCTTTTAAGCTCTTTGATAAAATAATAAAAAGCAGGGGTTTTTCAGGGGTTCACTGCAACTGGGTGACAGGCTTGGATTGTATAAAATCATGTTAAAGAACTGTGTTTAGTGTTCCACAGGGACTTGATTTAAACCAACAAGCATATTCTTTTTACTTTGAGTATTCTGTTATTACGTACTTAAGCATATATTAAAAGCCCAGTTAAGAATAGGCATCATTAAAAACGGTAAATGTTTCGGAAGCGATGTATCTGGTGTGGTGTCTAACTGTAGTTGATAACTACCTACTACTATCAACCGAATAGTCTCCAACAAGTTAATGCGTCGCCGACCCTTGTCACTTTACTGTAAGACCTAACATGTGAACTTTCCTCATTGTGTACGAGTACAAGTAATTAAAATACTTACTGCTCGTCGCCCATAGCTTCTTGATGATGGCCAAATCGACCATGTGGAGAACTGCGCACACGATGACCGAAGCGAGGGCAGCGCGCGGGATGAAGTAGAAATATGGTGTTAGCAGTGCAAGGGTTAACAGCACTATGATACCTGGAACAAAAATATAATATTACCTCTATGCGTAGTTTAAAATAGGTATATATTTCATTTAATTATTTAGAATAGATCTTAGTAGAACTAAGCTTAGACAGGGTCTTAGTCCACGATATTAAGCTTTAAAGATTATTTATAAGTTTGGAGCTGCAATAAAATCCCGAAGTAAGTACCTTATGAGTTCCACTTTAAAAAAAAAAGAATCAATAGGATCGCTAGGTACTACGGAATAAAATTGCATTGATCCGCTAAGGGCTACCACCAACTTATGCACAAAAAAAAGATCCTAAATGTTACTATTTGGTAATGCACAGAAGGAATAAGTGTTATACCATTACAGTTTCCGTTGGACAAATTTACATTGCACTTAGAATAGTGAACTAAGTTTCGCTGTCTTATTAAAAATGTATACATCACATAACACTTAGAAAACTTTGTCTGACCAAAAAACATAAAGTTGGGACGAACTGTATGTGGGTTGTTTCAACTCGAATGTGGATTACATAGTATTACTAGGTTATCAACACATTTTATTTATTTATTAATCATTTAGTAGGGGATAAAACTATTTGATAAAATAAATAAATACTAAACGCCACTGGTATATTTTAAGGTGATGGCTTTCTGTGGTGCAATGTTATACTTCACAATTATGTAGTTTTCATTATAAGTACATCATACTAATGTTAAAAGTATTTTAAAACAACTTCTTAATAATGCATCAGCTTCAAGCAACTTGATGCTCCAGAACTTAAATTCTCAACTCAAAAAATCGTTCCGATAAGAACCGACAAGCTCACCACAACAAGTGCAATCTAAATTTCCAACCGAACTAAAAACTAATCGCGAAACTTGAATGCGGTGCGGACCAGAGATTTATGGAGCGGGCGCGACGCCGCGAACATGATGCATGGCGCGACCCGCATTTGTCTTCGAGACTAAACCCTGATTCTGTTCTAGATTTATCATGTTTTAGTGAGGTGCTGCGGTCTAAGGTGTGTAGAAGTTGATAGCTGACGGTTTTAGAAAAGGTTTGACGCCACTGAAAATCCTTTCCACCGTAGTGAGGGTCTAGGTAGATACGTCTGAAAATGTCATATAAATATTAGACACAGTACTTATTAGACACAGTGACGTAGAATGTCTGTGCCTTTTTGTATTTGAACTATGTTATTAGATAGATAACTACGTAGAAGGCTAAGTCATACGTAACCTGTGTAAAATCTGTATATCTGTGATACAATCTAGTGATCGACACATGGAACTTAACAGTGGGGTCCCATTTTAATCCGTGGGTACCACAGAACAAGGAAACTATTCACTGCGTCATCGAGAACGCGTTTAAAGTAACTGCAACCCGGGGTGGCATATTTGGCAAAAAAAATGCCTCGCTTAGATTTCTTAACAAACTGATTGGGGTTGACTAATCAAAACTCTTGGTTCTTAGTTGGTAGCTCAACGTAAATATGTGAGATTGTTTACACTGGCTCTCGAACATATCAGCCATCATGCTAATTCTACGTTATTCCTGATTCTATGGTAAGTACCCTAAATTCGCTGAAAGAAAGTAAACTAACCGTCGACTAAGATAGCGCTCTATAAAAATGAGTGATCGTTCGCAAAGCGACGGGTGATTAGTAGTCTAAAGCCGCGATGCGGTAGGAGACAAATGCTGCCGTCGCATAAATCATGTTCCACACTTTGAATGTGCCGGCGTTTGTCTTGAATTTCCAGGAATAAACAGGTATTTTAGCCACTGGCAATAAAGATTGTCGGCTCTGGGATATCCCGAAAATGTTTTCGTAGAAATAAGATAGATTCACATTTGTTCTCTTTTCACTAAAAATATAGTAGTTTCTTGCGAATACAACGAAATTATGATGACGGCAGTTTAATTGTGTGGAAGTTTATGTTTAGTGCAAGTTAAACTGCAAAAGTAACTTATACATATAACCTATGACTGCTTGTTTTTTTTATTACTTTCACGGTAGAAAACACAATAACATGTTTAACACAATTACATTTATTTTGTTGATACCCAGCCCATATATAACTTTTGGTCCTCAAGAGACTAAAGCAGAATACAAACAGCGTTTTTTGTAGAATCATCACCTGATTAAGTTTTAAACCAAAAAAGTTTTAGACATTATGGCTCATAAACATTTAAGAAACGCGGACGCAGTCGCAAACTCTAATACTAAGCCAACTAAAACCCTTTAAAACTCTTGGGCATTACGGTTGCACCGCACCGACTGCACTCGACTCAAAAGATTTTTACTCTAGAACTTTAGCAAAGTCATTCTTCCAACTAATAAAACCCACTTCCTTTCATTTGCAACCTACTAAACAGCATTCTAAATTCAATAAAATTATTTTACATCTAAAACAAAGGATAAGGCGTTCAAGTCGGCAGATTAAAACCTAAACCGTTTACAGCGTAATAGGATTATCCTTCAGACCTTTAACTACGTTTCACCACTTCAAATACTTATTTATACAATAAATTATACTTTCAATATTAAGCCTGAACAACCCTTAACAATGTACCGAGCGTAAAGCCCACAATCTTTGAAAACGTAAGTAACTTAATCAGAAGATAAATTGACGAACTCAAAGTGTCAAAGTTTGTTGAATTTGAACCATCGCCTTTGATTCAGCTGTTAAAATTGCTTTGGTAATTGCTCGAGACATAATCAAACGAGAAACAGGCCCTTAACATTGTCAAAGTTGGCCAAGCCTTCATCCCGACAATTGTCGGAACGTAATAAGGCGAGTGGTAACAAATTGTCACAAAGTAATTCGGAACAGGAACGTCGTTAAAAATAATGTTCAATTAAGACGCGGTAACGATCGAGACATAAAAATTATGTAAGGCTTAATAATATAATTGCTTTTTAAGAACACTTCGTACACACAAGTTTCATACATTTTATTAATGTAATCAAGGCTTAAATATTTCAAAGTCTTACGAGTAAAAACTGTACTGTCCTTATTTCCGAACCAACACATCGATGTAAGGAAAACCGGCAAAAGCTTTCTTAACCTACTAAGCTTGATCACACTGTTGTTTCATCAGTTCATTAGAACTAAATAATGTCTCAAATGTCTCTTACCAGTGTAAAATCCAGCCGCGGGCGTCCTCACACCCGACGCATCGCTGACCGCGCTGCGTGTGAAGGACTCATTTTTAGAGAAGGAGCAAAAAGTGCGCCCATATTGATATAGGCATGGTTCTCTAGGCAGTTCAAATATTGATAATTGACTAATTATCACTTAAGTATTATCCCAAAAACTTGCTTACCGGTGTAAAATCCAGCCACGGGCGTCCTCACACCCGACGCATCACTGACCGCGCTGCGTGTGAAAGACCCTTTTGTAGGGAAGGAGCCAAAAGTGCGCCGATATTTATATAGGCATGATTCTCTAGGCATATTGGTAATGGACTAATTATCACCTAGGTATAATCCCAAAACTTGCTTACCGGTATAAAATCCAGCCGCGGGCGTCCTCACACCCGACGCATCGCTGACCGCGCTGCGTGTGAAGGACCCATTTGTGGGGAAGGAGCGGAAAAATGCACCGAAAATATTGCAGATGCCAAGCGCCACTATTTCTTGCGTTGCATCCAGTGTTTTGCCGCGAGCTGGAAAGGAAAATTTTGTAGAGATTTGTGCAAATTATCTTCTTCTTAGTGTGATAAATATTCAACATTCCTGACGCCCAACTTGTTATCCGTAGTTAAGTTGCGGATTTTTAAAATTATTTTAAGATCTTTATGTCACTCTATAGTTGAGGTGAGACCTGTGCCCCGCGGTGGGACGTATATAGGGTGGCCCAAAAAGTGACACTAGGTAAGTTTTTTTAAAATACCTGACATGATATTGATAAATCTTGGTTTTTGGGACTGTTTTGACTAAAAAAGAACTACGCAAGGTTGAAAGTCAAAAAAAACCAAGATGGCGACTTATTGGTTATACTTATTGGTTTTTGCGCCGATTTCGATTTAACTTGGTTTCTGAGACTATTTTAACAAGAAAGAATAGTAGTTCAATTCTTCGCTTTACCTCAATTTTTTGCTTACGGTCAATATTATTGTACCTTATATTAATGGCAAAAAGCTGGTTATTTTATGGGTAAAAGTACAAGTCATGAGGTATATGTTACAAAAAAATATTAAGGAAAGAGTCGAAAATTCACAAATTTAATTTTATAAAATCATATCCAGAAAACTAGCAAAATCGCAAAACATACGTAAGTACATGGGGTAGTTTCTGGTACACCTAGATGTCAGATTTCCAAAAAAAAGAGTGTCACCTTTCAGGCCACCCTGTATAGGCTGATGAGAGAGATGACGTTACGATAATATCATAGTTACCAAGTACATACTATGTTCATTTTTGTGCATGCTGTTCCCCTTTACCACTAATGTTTTTGTTACAGACACAGTATATTTACTTCATTATATAACATCACAGTGGTAATCAGACAAAACAGGTTCGTACTAAAGCAGAATCTATGTGATATTGTAGTTTATCGAATTTTTACAATGAGAGAGAATTTTAATATCCGAATTCCGACAAACGGCTCATTAAATTACTTTACACAATCGCGGCCGTTAAAATAAGTCCGCCGCTTCAACAAAGTTGACAACTCGCTGTATTTCAACGAGGTCGAAATACGCTGTATTTCAACGAGGTCGAAATATTGGGTAACCCATCTGGGTTCAGATCCAGAAGTAAGCTGTGACTTGTTCATTTATTTTAATTACGACCAGAACTGTTTTAGCGACCATTCTTTATCGTACTTCCTAGCAATACACGATCTTAAGTGTCACAAACAAAATTTACTTTAACCTTGTACGAAACTTTAACCAATTAAAACCTTGTTCGAAAAATCTTTTTTTTTTCAATTTATGCAAAGTTTACTTTACCTGATTGCATTAATGAAAATAAAATATTTTTTCGAAAAAGTTTTCATACTCCAATTAAATATTGTTATCCGAATTTAACGTATATAAACAATTTCAGCTCAATCGAACATGGGGTATTGGGTAAAATTTACATTGCAATATTTTATCACAAATATAGGGACAAGTGAAAGTGAATAAAAGTTTGTAACAAGATTCTGTCTTCTGAGACCACGTCAAACTGTCAGTGTAAACGAACCATTTCAGACGCCTACGGGCATTTTGATACGCATCTGTAAAACGCATCGCCCGCTCTGGAATTCGCTTGCACGGCAGTTTCAAATTAAGTTGTAAAATTTATTAATTCTTTTTGTCGATGAACCTGATTTTATTTGTAAAGTTTTTTTTTGCGTTCACAACGCTATTTTTTAATTTCGAAAACACAACACTTAAAAAATTCTTTTCGGCTCCGGTCATCGGGGGGGATTCGAACCCCCGACTTTTGGAAGTCCGGTCCAATGCTCTGACCACTGAGCTACCGAGAACCTTAATGGAGTTGTTGAATTTTGTAAGTGCTTTTTAACGCTTTGAGCCAGCGTATGTTTCATCAATGATTATGGGAGACACCCTCAAATCACCCGAGAGAAATATTTAAAAAAAGCGTTAAAAAGCACTTACAAAATTCAACAACTCCATTAAGGTTCTCGGTAGCTCAGTGGTCAGAGCATTGGACCGGACTTCCAAAAGTCGGGGGTTCGAATCCCTCCCGATGACCGGAGCCGAAAAGAATTTTTTAAGTGTTGTCTTTTCGAAAGATGAACCTGATTACTTTCCAACTGAAACAGACCAAATAAATAACTGTCACGTGTATTTGAGATAGTCGTGCATAATTAACTGTACCAACAATCAATGTGTGTATTTAACAAATGAAGTGTAGTAGAGAGCGTGTAACTTGATTAGAATATACGTGACTTATACGGCTGGTGGTGGAGCTTAATGAAGCTCTAACTAACGTTATAGAGCTGAAGATACTCTAAAGCAAATACTAATAGTGAATACGATTTACAAAGAGTTGTTTGCAAATAAGTGGTTTTAATAAAATAAAAATATATATATTCCGTTAATAATTCCTTAAGCTTATGTTTTTATTTGCCTTCAAACTTCTTTATTCTTGTTAAGATGGAGCACTTAGAGCAAACTAATAAAAAAACTTAGTTTTTATTTTATTTTATTGGATAATATTTAGCTTGTTTATTAGTTTTATATTCTTTAGGAATAAATGATTTTCAATTTCTATCCGTGACAGTTAAACTAGGAAGACACCTACAGTTTAGTGACTGATTAGCTGATTAGTTGATTAATTTACCTAAGTCTTATACAGGATTTAGTGAGTATAAGGGAGATATAATTTGCTAAGTACCTATCGAAAAAATATCGTTCGATCGCTCCAAAAGTGATATTTCATAATCCATCATTAATCAGTCAAGCTCCATTTGGTGTTATTTCCCCACATTTATTTGATCTCCCTCATTTGACTCGGGGCTAGGTCATTCTGGAATAAACCGTTTGGGCACTAATGACTATGTGCGTACATAAATCTTTCGTACTGCCGACGATTATAGTAATACCCTTTTTTGGTAGCTGTATCCTTGATTCGCCTAATATGGTGTAATGGAGATCGAAGCTGTTACATCTGTTACGACACATAAAGGAATACAAAAGTCATAGCAAAGTTACTCGCTATGTTATTTCATCGTGTGAATTCGTGTCGTTAATTTTCGATAGGCGCACTACCAATCTGGAGTAATAGTTTTCACGTTACTAGGTCTTTGATTGAATGTTCTCCTAAACGAATGCAACGCTACAGCTTATTAAATATTACTTAAAAAAGGAGATACAAGCGTTAAATATACGCATTTGGAAGATACACAGCCTACTTACTACAAGCTTGACAAAAGTCTTTTATCTTAGCCCATGTAGTAATTAATAGTGACAGTAATTATGTTGGTCTCATAACTTACAAACACTCAGCACTGAGCTCACACGTAGAGTAGGTAATGCTTGTACTCCCCCTCATACCTGATATAAAGCCAGTGCCCAGCAGTGGGACTGAATATATAGGTATCTGTAAAAACTGTTATGTACTCACCGAAAGCCTTAGCAATGGCCACGTTAGAGATAATTCCAACGATTGGAACAACCAACAGTCCAGAACCAAGGTGAGAAAACATGTCGCTTGTGGTATAAGTTACATTCCCGACCACAGAAGAAAATGGTGGCAGCTGCGGTTTCGGCAGTCCAGGGGTTATGTCACCTGGAAAGCAAAGGATACATTAGAATGCGACTATCTATCGTCGCGACCCGCTTCTGACAGGCGTGTCAACCAATAGTTGATGGAATCAGGCGTTACTTTGCGGAAATCCATTACTAAAGCTGAAAAAGATGATTATTTTGCTTTAAATTTCCACTAGACGATGCCAGCGCAGGTACGAAAATACATCCAACTGTAATCACCCGAAAAAGGTAGAGCTGGAAGTCGCAGGACTTACAACACCTACAAATCACAACGTGACACAGAAGATGCACCTGGAATCACAACACTGACACCAACAAAACACTCGACGAGTTTCGCCACTACACGTGGCATCCTCAGGAGATGTTTTCGCTTCGACAGACTACGAGCGACTAAACCTACCGACCTGCCGCACCGGTCGAGAAAGTATAAAAGACCGGTGCGGCAGGTCGGTAGGGGATTACAGTTGGATGTGTTTTGGTTCCTGCGCTGGCGTCGTCTAGTGGAAATTTAAAGCAAAATAATCATCTTTTTCAGCTTTAGTGTCAACCAATCGCCGCGCCTCGATCAGTGAAGATCGAGGATCGCGGCGACGCTGTACTGCAGGTGTGGCAAAGCGTTACTGGGGTTTTTTGTTTATTTTATTTATTTATACATTCGTGAGTTACATTATTTAGACTTAATACTAAACTTTTTTAATTTCATCGGAGAGGAATCGAACCCCCGATCTTTGGAAGGCCGGTCCAATGCTCTAACCACTGAGCTACCGAGAGCCTTAATGAAGTCGTTGAATTTTTTAAGTGCTTTTTAACGCTTTGAGCCAGCGTATGTTTCATCAATGATTGTGGGAGACACCTTCAAATCACCCGAGAGAAATATTTTTACAAATATTTAACAAACGGTTAAGATGAAACAGGCTAAAATTTTATTTGTGAAGTATGTTTATTGCGCAAGAGTGTCTTCTCGTCTCAATTACCTCAGTGTCTGAAGACGAAAGTCTTCAACCAGTGTGTGTTACCAGTGATGACATACGGATCCGAAACATGGTCTCTAACTATGGGCCTTATAAAGAAGCTCAAGATAACACAACGAGCGATGGAGAGGGCTATGCTCGGTATTTCTCTACGAGATCGAATCAGAAATGAGGACCTCCTCCTACGTATCTACGTAGAAGAACTAAGGTAACGGACATAGCCTTGAGAATCAGTAAGCTCAAGTGGCAATGGGCAGGGCACATAGCGCGAAGAACTGATGGCCGTTGGGGCAGAAAAGTTCTGGATTGGAGAACTTTCGACCAAAAGCGCAGCGTAGGACGTCCACCGACAAGATGGACAGACGACCTTGTGTAGATCGCAGGATCACACTGGATGCAGACCGCTTGTGATCGGTCTATTTGGAAAACTGCGGGGAAGGCCTATGTTCAGCAGTGGACGTCCCTTGGCTGATAATGATGATGATGATGAAGTATGTTTTGCTTTCACGACGCTATTTTTAATTTCGAAAAGACATAACACTTAAAAATTTATGCTAAACTGCCAAACTGCTGAGCAGTTTTTCTAAAGACGTTCTCGTGCTCATCTTTTGATTTAAATGTAACATTACTTCTAACATAGACGGTATACTAACTTATACTTAACTATCGTATAAATGCCACAGTGCTATGTAGCCATTATATATTACAGTATTATCTTGCAAAAGTTCTTATCTAATCCGCTGATCTTATAAATGTAGGTGTATAATTTTCATAAACGACTGCTATTATATTAACTTATATTATTTAACATTAACAGTTTTTATTACAATCTTAGGGACAAAAGAACAGATAGTATTTCTTTAGTTTAGATTTAAAGTGATTTTTAACGACACATCATTGAAATATTTGTTGCACTCTGTTTAAAAGAAACCTTCAAGTATCTTGCCTCGACTCGATAACGTGTTGTCACTAATTAAAGGAAACCCCGACAAATATGAGCTAGTTCACAATTAGATATAGTCTAGTCAAAACTTACTCAATATATTTTCATCAAGGCGTAGACGCGGTAAAGTTTCGCTTTCGCGAGACCTATTGTTTCTCTTCCTTAGTTTAATCTTAACTTGGAATCTAAGCCTAACAACAAAATTGTATAAGAAAAGGCGTGACTACACTGTACAATACGCATTCCACCGAATCTCATTGTTTATTGGTAATTTTAATAAATGCATTATGTAAATAATATTTACAGATATACTTCAAAAAGTATAACGAATCTTCCTAAATTGATCTGGAGTTTTTATCGCCCTTTACTAAGCTTGGTAAGTACCTACATTTTTTTTTAATTTATTTAGGTTAGGGCATTGTTTTGGGGCCCTATTGCGAGCTTGGGTGCCGCTCAGGTGCAGCAACGCTGCTATAGAGCGGGGAGCAACATCGCATTAGGATGGATCCCAGGAATAGGCTTGTTTCCACTATGAAAGAAATATTCAAAAACTGATTTTCTCTAAAATAATTCATAATTTCAGATGCCTTTAAACTAATATTTTTCTGCAGTTCGTATTATTTGATTTTTAATTGGAATTCAAATGATAATTAGTCACTCAGTCGGCATTGCACGCGATGACGTCAAAGTGTGTTATTCCCATACAAACTCTACGAAGAAAAACGTTTTGACAGTTGATAAAAAGTACGTCAACGATTGGTGGTGTCAACTACCGTATTAATTTAACCATTCTTTTTGTGTCTGTCTTTGGCATCGGAGCTCCCGAACGGATGGACCGTTTTCAGTGCAGTTTTTGCCGTGACAACGTCTTAAATTAGGTTGTGGCTCGGAGTCACTCATGAAAAAGTGTAACGCCCGCTCACATCTGTTACGATGAGTCACCGAACGAGAGAGAGGCCCGACGGACCGGCAAATGCCTTGCGTCTCTCTCCCACTCAAAACATGATCGGTCCGTACCGTACAGTGACATGTATATGTACACTGTGTATAGTTAAAATTTGTGCAATTCTTATTTTCATTCATTTCCTTGTTCCTATTGTGCAATTTAATAATATTCATATCAATAAATATTCTACCGAGAAAAAGACGTTGTCACGTAAAATCTTCGCCCGTAAAACCGACTTTACAGGCAACCATTTTTTTTTATTCCAAGGATAATTTAATCACGATGGTTCTTTACTATAGCTGGTCAAAATCCGTCCAGCCGTAGAAGCTCACCAGTAGTTTTCCTAGCTGACGTCAGGGGTGTTTTAAATTTTAGAGTTGGGAATAATAACCTTCAGCCGCTTACGCCAATGTTGCTGCCTGGCTACCATCTGGTAGCTTTTGATAGGCGGCCCATTTAGTAAGCGGCGAGTCACCGTTTGCCGTGATTATCAAGATGAGACATTTGATATGGGAGGCGTCCCGTTGTCTCATCAATATCCCATCAACCAGTCCAGCAATTTCCCCTCCATAGACCCATTATAGTTCCCATCTTCTCTGCAATAGTCCTTGCACCTAGCGGGTGCTGTCTTTGGTTGCATCTACTCAATAGTGCAGACAGAGAAAGTATCCGCTTGGTGTACACATCCCTAAACATTAATGTATCACTAAGGGGCCTCTTCGTGTTGGATCCATATCCCCACGTACGCCTTCCAAAAGGACCGGCCTTGTGCTGTGATACCCTAGAATCTAGGGTAGGGTAGGGTAGTATCATCTAGGGCCTAGATGATACTACAAATAATAATAATAATAGTGCTCCTGGCCGATTTCGACCACGGCGGCGAATCTCAACAGAGATTCACCAACTATGCAGGAGATATTATAGTGCACAAGTGTGAGCGCAATACACAGGTGCACTCACTATTCCATCACTCTCAAAGTTAAAAAAAGCCGTCTTGCGCCTGATCTCTCTCCGGTCATGTCGGATTTGGGAATAATTAGAGGAATAAAAAGCCTTTGTGACGGATGTGTAAGCCAGCCCTAATGTCATGATGTTTGTTACCACGCCACGCGTCGCGTGAAATGCCGCGCCGCGGTCGCGGTAACCCGAGACTTATGTTACCTGAAATCGGGATTTCTTGAAAACAAACGTAATTTAACTTCGAAGCTTTGTCCTCGGGTTACTAAATTGTGCGTTATTATGAGACAAGTGACATCAAAGGGATTATTTTTAGGATTGGTTCTCTGAAAGCTTTTTTGAATACGAAGCCTAAATTTTATTGTTAAGTACATCACTGGTTTTTTTTTCAGAGTATTTAATATTTAATTTAATCAGTGCTTAACATTTAAAACGTAAATACCTTTTAGAATATATATATAGATATTATTGTTATAGATATTTAGAATATATATAAATATAAAATATTAATATAGATTAAAATTATGTAATTATCATTACACGGGCATATAGCCGGGCGAGCGCCTTATATAATCCGACGAGCAATACTTAGTGTACACTCGTTACAGACACCACTCACCAGTCAGAATCAACGGCTCCTGCGAGTCTTCATACACAAAGTAAGCCATGACCGCTGCGAAAACCACCACTACTGCATTCCTGCCCACACCAGCAAACCAAAACACCTTCTGAAGAACAACACCGCTTCGACCTTTCTTATCCTGATCGTCCTTAAAGCGAACATCCTTCAACGCCTAGAACAAACAACAATTATTCAAATGAAACCAAATTATTCTCAACTTCAACTACTCAAGTTTCTTAAATGTTAGCACACGCAAATTGCATGCCGCAATGTGTATTTGTTTACGTAATTATTGGAGATAAAGAAAAGGTGTGTGCTCAGAGAAATGTGCGTGGATTGAATATTAAAAGCGAATTGTTTGATTACTTAGTTTGTTTAAGAATAAATTTGCCTAATAAGTATTGTCTAGACAAACTCACAGCTCATTTTATTCGAGTTACGTTTTCTATTACAAATAGAATGTCAAG
The DNA here is from genome assembly GCA_963921415.1 of Pyrausta despicata. NCBI lineage: Eukaryota > Metazoa > Arthropoda > Insecta > Lepidoptera > Crambidae > Pyrausta > Pyrausta despicata. The sequence goes on from OY992853.1 coordinate 10,183,394, forward strand.
CAAAAGTCAAACACTAATTAAGGTTTGAATCACACCAATACGGCTGTCCAAAACCAAAGCCTAGCAAGTACATCTGACTTAATTATACAGGAGAAGACATTAAACATTTTCATTTGCCATTTAGAACAGAATTCATTTTTTATACATACATGGTTTTTTTACGAAAAAATATAAATTATTTTACTTTACGAAATAGTTAAATTGAACATTAGTGCATTTGAACAAGTTTTATGTGCCTTGCTAATTACTTCTTTAGATATTTCAAGATATGTATGACACTAAACGAATAGCAAAAACCTAGTAAGATTTCTACGTAGGTTTTTGATTTGATTTCTAGAAAAACACTGTTTTGAATTTTAAAAAAAAAATCTCAACAATCACACCAATCCCTAGTCCCAAATTAAGCTACGAGGCTTGTGTTATGGGTACTAGACAACGGATAAACATACTTAAATACTTTTTTTTGTAAATAAATACATATTATACATAGAAAACACCCAGATGTCGAAATGACCAAACACACATGTTCATGCACACATGTGCTTGTACTGTGCGGGGATCGAACCCGCGACCCTTGGTTTTAGAAGTCCGACATGTAGACAACTGCACCAAGCGGTCGTCAAAGCGTCGTTTTACATGGAAAACATAGCAAAAACACTGAATTCTTATTTTTTTTAAATCTTAATGTCGACTTTCATCCTATTAAGCAGCATAAAGATAGTAAAAAATTCAATTAGCTTAAAAAAATGGTTTACTTAGATAATGAAAAACATAATCATCTTAGCACAATTGAAAATCATATTTCTTCTGCCATTTCGCCTTCAATTTGAAAATCAATTGACTCGTCATTTACAGTATCTCTATCAATATCTCTTAAACTTTTATACCAACTTGATGTAATGTGACATGCAATAAATGATTTGAATTTGAATTTGAACATTGTATTTCTGGGTATTTTATCTTAAAATCGTTGTGCATTTCGCGTACTGTTAGTTCAATACCCCTCCCCCACCTAAAGACTAATTTAAAAGCCTAGTAAGTTCCATTCACAAATTCAAAAACCTAGTATGTAGAGTATTTAATAGGTTTTTGTACTTGTAAATGATGCTTACTAGCTTTTTTATTTTGTAATCTCCAAGCACGAAGGGCACTTGCTAGGTTTGCACATGTCTATAACTCTGATTCTATTTAAGATAGAAATACAGTTGTTTTTGCCATATAAGGGGCATTTTTTTTTTGGAAATATTGAATTAAAAAAACGTGTTTGAAAACAAATGTCCCTTGCTAGGTTTTGGTTTTGGACAGCCGAATAGACCTGCATTAATGTAGATTTTAAGAAATTTGAAGCTTCTAAGTTACAATAGGATAAACTAATTATGCAGAGATTAATTAGATTATCTTATTGGAGCTCTTATTGTCGCCCAGAGGCAGTTAAAAATTATCCTATCCCTGTTCATATCAATGACATTAACAGCATTAGAACGCTATTTTAAGCAACAGTAATGAATATAACTCTCATATGTGCCATATCTATGCAGTGGTGGGTTTATTGTGCCACTGTGATACGGAGAAGTAGTACCTTGTAGTAGATTTGACAGATTTTTTTATTATATTCGTGGCATTCTTAGTTCCCATTTAAAATATCGATTAGATTTTTTGTAGCATGCCCGCTATGCGCAACCATTCTTTTTAAAAAAAGAGAGAAAAAAGAGACGCCGAGATAATAGCAATGTAATTAAATAAGCTTTTTGTTTTCGGGTTGTTTTCCTTGTGGTAATTATGTTACATGTGTAACTCAAAATGGCAAAAAAAGAATCCATTTTCGGACAAAAAATTGCGCGGTACGTGAATAAGAGTAGTCCTACTACTATTATAAAGGCGAAAGTTTGTAAGTATGGATGTATGGATGTATGGATGTTTGTTACTCTTTCACGTAAAAACTACTGAATGGATTTGAATGAAACTTTACCACAATATAGCTTATACATCAGAATAACATATAGGCTACAATTTTTGAGGTTTCTAATGTGAGGTCGTAAAAAAACACATTTTTTGCGCTTACATTGCAAACGCTGACTGAATCCTACAAGATAGATCAAAACAATGTACTACAGTATTGTACAACTTAAAAAGGTCTCCAAATAAGTCCGTGATGGTATATGTTTATCTCTTAGGAATAACCCACAATAACCATTTTTTATCCTTTACTTTGTACGAGAAATAATGGCTTATTTACGAAGCGATTTTAAGCAATACAGTATTAATCCTTATCCAATTAAGTATCTTAAATACATTGTGCATTTAATAAAGATCAATATGGCCTTTTACAGCATGTAAATTAAATAAATATTTTCGAAGATATCACAGATTTAAAATGCAGAGTCATAGCAATTTCGGCGATAAATACCGTTTCGGTGATAAATACCAGCAGCGGTGCCAGGCGAACGGGGCGTGGGGGGAGCGGGGTAGGTGCGGTGGGGAAGAAGTGGCTCATCGCTGAGTGCGCGACCCGAACGCGGGCAGAAGTCGTTGACGGTTGTGTCCGTTTTGCGAATATAGGCCTAAGGTTAGTTATTGCCAGGTTTCTTTTTGGTTAGGAGTTACACGTACAAAAAGATACTTCATTTTTACGAATTTCTTCATTGATGATTTAATTACTATATAGATAGGTTACTTACAGTTAATTATAACAAATTATATAAATAGGTTAATTATAACGAATTACTTCATTGATTATTCAATTACTATATAGATAGGTTAATTAAATAGGCAAGGATTGCATTAAAGTACAATCATAACAATAACTACCGTACTGTATTTTTTGGAAGTATAGAAACAACACGTACTTAAGAATTATGCCGCGAAAGCGTAAGTCTAATCTTTCCCAAAGCTCTAATAAAGCTCGAACTATGAAAGTAGCTAGACTTAACGAGACGTTTCCACAAGCCGAACTGCGAAGGCTTAAACAAGCAGAGCGTGAGGCAGCTCAAAGAGCTGCTGAGACACCAGAGCAGTCCCAAGATAGACGTCGACAGCATGCTGAGTATCTAGCATCTCAACGGGCTGCAGAGACACCCGAACAGTCTCAAGCTCGACGTCAACAGAACGCTGAATATCTGGCATCTCAACGGGCTTCTGAGATACCCGAACAGTCCCAGGATCGACGTCGACAGCATGCTGAGTATATAGCATCTCAACGGGCTGCGGAGACACCCGAACAGTCTTAAGCTCGACGTCAACAGAACACTGAATATCTGGCATCTCAACGGGCTTCTGAGACACCCGAACAGTCCCAGGATCGACGTCGACAGCATGCTGAGTATCTAGCATCTCAACGGGCTGCGGAGACACCCGAACAGTCTCAAGCTCGACGTCAACAGAACGCTGAATACCTGGCATCTCAACGGGCTTCTGAGACACCCGAACAGTCCCAGGATCGACGTCGACAGCATGCTGAGTATCTAGCATCTTAACGGGCTGCGGAGACACCCGAACAGTCTCAAGCTCGACGTCAACAGAACGCTGAATATCTGGCATCTCAACGGGCTTCTGAGACACCCGAACAGTCTCAAGCTCGGCGTCTTCAGCAAGCGACTTACATAAGGTCCCAAAGAGCTACTGAAACTGTTGAACCTGCTGAAGCTCGCAGACGCGCTGTTGCTGAAAGGGCACAACAGCGACGACTAATATTTACAAGAAACGCGTGGGGAGTATTCGATAAAGCTGCATTTGAGTACGATGAAACTCTTGATTACGAAAGCCACAAGCTTATAAAAATAGAAGCGATGAATAAAGAATGCAGATTTTGCGGTGCTCTTAAATGGAAAGAGGAAGCTGCAGGCATGTGTTGTTCGGGAGGAAAAGTAGTTCTTCCTTCAATAGACGAGCCTGTTTAACCTCTTAAAGAACTTTTTTCAAATGTAACAGATGAGTCTCGCCGTTTTTTAAAAAACATAAGAAAATACAATACATGCTTCCATATGACATCTTTTGGAGCTGATAACATTGTGTCGATGCTAGGATTTTGCCCGACTTTTACAATCCAAGGGCAAATATACCACACAATTGGCTCTTTGCTTCCTGCTACTAATACGCAACCAAAATTTTTGCAAGTTTATTTCATGGGTGATGAGGAAGCACAAGTTGATAGGCGTTCTGAGTACGTACCAGGTGTGGAAAGAAACACAGTTCAAAAATTACAAAAAGTTCTACATGATCACAACGTTTTAGTGCATGAATTTAAAATGGCTAAAGATAGAGTGACTAGCGATAATTACAAGGTCGTGATACACCCAGATCGTGTACCACGTGGTGAACACGAAAGACGATTCAATGCCCCGACCACAAACGAAATAGCTGCCGTAGTAGTTAGTACTGAACAAACTGCGTCTCGGGACATTGTTATTCAGGCGCACGATGGCCGGCTTACTAGAGTTCCGGACACTCATAGATTTTATGATGCTCTCGAGTACCCGATAATTTTTTGGAAAGGACAAGAGGGGTACAGTTTTTATATTCCTCAGACAAACCCAGTTACAAAACAGCCTATACCGAACAAAAAAGTGTCGTGCAAAGACTTTTATGCGTATCATATGATGGTACGTCGCAACAATTTTAATTTATTGCTTCGATGTAGGCTTATCTTTCTTCAGTTTTTGGTGGACATGTATGTCAAAGTGGAGAGTGAGCGCTTAAGGTTTATTGCTTTAAACCAAACAAAACTGCGAGCAGAAAACTATATACATTTACAAGACGCGGTCAGGAATGATGCGGATTTAGATCCAAACAATTTGGGTCAATTGGTAATACTCCCATCGTCATTTGTAAATAGCCCGAGATATCTTCATGAGTACACGCAGGATGCGTTCACATACGTGCGTAACTACGGGAGGCCTGATCTGTTTATTACAATGACATGTAATCCCGCTTGGCCAGAAATTACTAAACAGCTCATTCCAGGTCAAAATGCAACAGACAGACATGACTTAACAGCCAGGTTATTTAAAATAAAAGTACAAAAATTGGTTGCTCTACTTACAAAAGGTAAAATATTTGGAGATATGAAGTGTTTCATGTACTCGATCGAGTGGCAAAAAAGAGGTCTGCCTCACGTGCACTTACTGCTGTGGTTGACGGAAAAATTACGCCCCAACCAAATTGATGAAGTCATAAGTGCGGAGATACCAAATCCAGAAAGTGATCGAAAACTCTACAATACTGTAACCAAAAATATGATTCACGGTCCCTGTGGTGCACTAAATCCGTCATCACCATACACGAAAGAAGGAAAATGCACCAAAAAGTATCCAAGGGCGCTTTTAAAAGATACTCAAACTAACGACAAAGGCTATCCTTTGTACAGGCGTAGAGCACCAGGAGATGGCGGCCGTACGATAACTCTAAAAACCCGAGGTGGAACACAGGAAGTATTGGTTGACAATAGCTGGATTGTCCCATATTCTCCTCTTCTGTCTAAAATTTATAACTGTCACATAAATGTAGAGTTCTGCAATACGGTACAGGCGATAAAATATATTTGTAAATATATAAACAAAGGCAGCGACCAGGCTATTTTTAACATTCGACAGCAAGGGAATGTTAATATTGACCCGAGAGATGAGGTGCAAACGTATCGAGCCGGTAGATATGTTAGTAGTAACGAATCAGCGTGGCGGATCTTGGGTCTGCCTCTGCATGAAAGACACCCAACAGTCACTCACCTTGCGGTTCATCTGCCTAATGGTCAGCGGATTTACTTCACTGAAAACAATTTTGGAGAGAGAATGGCCGCACCACCTAAGACGACACTAAATGCATTTTTCCTGCTTTGCCAAAATGACGCATTTGCAAAAACATTACTTTATGTTGACGTACCCCGCTACTATACATGGAACGTGTCGTCGAAAGAATGGAAACGTCGTTTACAAGGTACACCTGTCGACGGCTGGCCAGGTGTGAAGGCAGGAGATGCTCTTGGGCGCATTTACACAGTGCATGTTAGTAACTTCGAATGTTACTGTTTGCGAATGCTGCTGAATGTAGTACAGGGCCCCACTAGCTTCTTGGATCTAAAAACAGTTGACGGCCAAGAACTTGAAACTTTTCGACAAGCGTGTGAGAAGTTGGGGTTGTTGGAAGATGACAACCACTGGGATGCCACAATGGAAGAGGCAATGCTGTGTCGCTCTCCTTCGCAAATAAGAGAACTATTTGCAATATTGATATGCACTTGCGGCTTATCCAATCCTCTTCAACTATGGGATAAGTATAAATCTGCATTATCGGAGGATATCTTGCATAGATTTGAAAGGATGGATCAAGTCAACAATGATCTATGTTTCAATGAAGCACTGAGACATATAGAGGACAAAATAATAACGATTTCCGGTAAGAAATTGTCCGACTTCGGTATGCCTACACCAGAGCGTCGAGGAGAGTTGTCGACCGATTTGATCAAAGAGCTAAGCTATGATATTGCTTTATTAGACGCTCAGGTCAGCGAAACTGAACCACGCCTGCTACCCGAACAAAAAAACATTTATAACAAAATATTACAACGAGTTGAGCTTGACAAAGGCGGCCTTTTCTTTCTTGACGCCCCGGGCGGTACAGGTAAAACATTTTTGCTTAATTTGCTTCTAGCAAAAATTCGTAAGGACCGTAAAGTTGCATTAGCGGTGGCTTCCTCTGGTGGATCGCTGCAACATTGCTGAGCGGTGGACGAACGGCACATTCGGTTTTTAAATTACCTCTTAATCTGGCGAGCGAAGAAACCCCAACGTGCAACATCAGTAAGAGCAGTGCCCGTGGCGCCCTCTTGCAACAATGTATGCTGATCGTGTGGGACGAGTGCACTATGTCACACAAACGCGCCATTGAGGCGCTTGATCGCTGTCTACAAGATATTCACAGCAATCGAAAGTTGATGGGTGGTGTGGTAGTGTTATTGGCAGGGGATTTTAGACAGACTTTAACTGTTATCGAGAGAGGCACTGCAGCAGATGAAATTAACGCATGTCTAAAAGCCTCATATCTGTGGTCTAAAGTTGAAAAGCTTTATCTTACCACTAACATGCGAGTCCAGTTATTCAGCGATGTCGAATCAGGAGCATATGCTCAAAAACTGCTAGAAATTGGTGAAGGCCACCTAAACACCGACCAGGAAGGTATGGTTCTTTTCACACAGCAATTTTGTCATGCAGTGGAGACAGAAAACGAACTTATTGAACAAGTTTTTCCGAATCTGCAACAAAATATTCTTGACGAAAATTGGTTGTGTGAAAGGACCATATTGGACCAAAAAATGAGACTGTTGCGAAAATAAATAAAAAAATCTTGGCCGAAATAAACAGCGAAACATCAGTGTATAATTCCATTGACACAGTTATGTCATCCGATGACACTACAAGTTATCCCGTAGAGTTCCTAAACTCTTTAGAGTTGTCCGGGGTGCCATCACACAAGTTGGAATTAAAGGTTGGTGTACCCGTTTTGTTAATGCGTAACCTGGATGCGCCAAGATTATGCAACGGTACTCGGTTGCGAGTTACCGAATTAGGAATTAGGCGAAATAGTGAAGGCTACAATTTTAACTGGAGAAGCCAAGGGAGACAATGTTCTTATACCGCGCATCCCAAATCATACCCAACAACTTGCCATTCAATTTTAAACGCCTGCAGTTCCCATTAAAAGTCGCATTTTCAATGACGATCAACAAATCGCAGGGTCAAACCTTGAAGGTAGCACAATTTTAACTGGAGAAGCCAAGGGAGACAATGTTCTTATACCGCGCATCCCAATCATACCCAACAACTTGCCATTCAATTTTAAACGCCTGCAGTTCCCATTAAAAGTCGCATTTTCAATGACGATCAACAAATCGCAGGGTCAAACCTTGAAGGTAGCAGGCCTACATTTGGGCACGCCATGTTTTTCTCACGGTCAGCTCTATGTGGCTTGCTCACGTGTTTCCAAAGCGAAGAATCTGCATGTTTATGCTGAAGGAAAAATATCGTTAAATGTAGTTTATAGGAGCATACTGCAGTAGCTACCTATAGACCTATGATTAGGGCTCTGCAGTGCTTAGTTACCGTATTTCTTACTTATTACTAGACTAGACGGGACGAACCTGAAGTCCACGCGAACGAAGTCGCGGGCAAAAGCTAGTAGAGATATATTATAGAGAATAGATTATTAATGTTGGAGGAGTATTGCTCGTACGACCTCATAGTCGATGTGAGTGAGGCCTGTGCCTTGCATTATGATATCTTTGAACACGTACGTAATAATGACGACTCGTACAATAGTTTTAATCTAGAACTAGTTGAGTTTAAATTGCCTAATTTCTTTTTTCTCATTACCCAAGACAGGTACAACCATAAACAACATATGTACGTTATGTTCGTTGGACGTACATGCTTTTAAGATATAATCGATTATTGAGGTGGTTCTCCGGCAGAGCACCAAGCGAGTTAACAGCTAAACTAATTTAACGCTCCGAATGTAAGTCTATTTACCCAACTCAACACTAGTCTTTAATTATTTGTAGTTAAATTTCATTTATTTCCGTTTGCCAATAATCCAACTCATTAATCTAGATAGTCGCTGCACTAACCTTTATGTTTAGTTGAATGAATAACAACAATGTGTTAATTCCTTCTTATGTCGTGATAGTATAGATATATATATTTACTCAACTGAGTCAACACCTAAACTAATTTAACGCTCCGAATGCAAGTAATTTACCCTACTCAACACTAGCCTGGCGTCTGGCACTCGCAGCAGACACCTGGAGATAGCGCGGAATTACTTAGCGCGGCTGACATCACGCTTGCAGAACAACAAACTATTAGTTTTATGCTGTTTTTATAGCAACAAATATTGTTCCTTCATTGAGTTGAATTATCCAGTTTTAAATCCGAGGCCAATTATATCATAATCGCATTATCTTAAATCGCTATCAATATGAGAGTCATAGAATTAATGACAAATTTTGTAAGCCAGAAAGACCATACCCGCCTATTCTCATCCGCTTCTAAAAATGTTAATAATATTAACATTTTTAGAAGCGGATATATTGTAAATACAACTTACTCGAAATGCTCTATCCATTCAAAAAAAACTAAGAAAATAAATGCGTGAAATTGTGTTGAAAAATGACGATTGTATTATTTAGAACAAATTCAATTCAACCGTTTTCTAAATACAAATATTTGCCGTAGCTACGTAAATTATCTCTACAATTAAGCCTGTTTAAAGAATCTATTAAGAATTTTCTCTTTCGTGTTTTTATACCATGGAACAAGTGTTAAGCAATTATGTTTTAATACAAGAACATACATTCTACCCTTCTCAACGCTAGACTGGCACTTGCGGGAAACACCTGGGCGGAATTGAGCGATGGCATAATTAGGGCGGCCGCCCGCCTCAGCACGCGTCCTAGGTCCTACCCTGGAAGGCTCAGCCTTTGTCTTTTTACGGTAAGCGAAAACTTCTGTGCTTTCCGGCTTATTTGTCAGATTCACGCAATTTACCTTAAAGTAATAAAATTTAATAAGTTATTATTATTTTGCATAAAACTTAGTCTGTATCCTACTTAACAAAAGGAAAGGAAAAAGTTAAAACTTTGCTTCGGCTTTGTGCTTCTCTTATAACGTTGCGGATAAAAAGACAGTTCACCAAAGACTGCTGAAGCTTTTATTGGCAGGGTATTTCACTTCGGCCAAGCCTTGGATCCTGGCTAAAAAGGAGTGGCAGTGATGGAAGAGTGTGGTGGCAAATCTCTGTAACTATCATTTCAACTTTAGGTACCTACTGTCCGAGCGAACGATATGGTTTGTAAAGAAAAATTCTCAATATTAAAGTTGTGGAGTAGGGCCTCTGATGTATGTTCATTGCTCCTACTTTAAATGCACATCAGCAAGCATGTTATTCAGAAGTTTGCAGCACTAGTTTGAAGGCAGTGATGAAGATAATGGTAACTTGATGTATGCAGTTATATTGATACTCGTAGATCACATTTTATAGTTTAGAGAAATTGAGCATTGCTTTTCGGCATATCAGATCTGATAAAACTTTTCATTATCTGCATACCAACGCTTATTTGTCCTGTTGTTATAAGTAAACAATAGCGTCCCTAATAAAGCATGTTATGATAATAGTCGCCTATAATTCGGCAAATGTATGTTGTTTAATTTGGAACACGACAATTATTATGATAACAATGATCACCGAACTCTAGGAATGTGTACACTGAAACACAAACAAACAACCGTCCCATCGATTACACACGAATTATCTTCGTCGTGGTCCCAATAGTTAAACAATGGTAGGCCAATACAAATAGTAGGTACGTTAAGGTAGGCATAGATGTGTACTCCGTTGAGTATGATACAGTTAAACGCGTTTTAAGTGAGCCCAATTAATTTGAGCTTGATTTTATTTGTCGTAAATCCATCTCTTGGTATCTCTGCTCTAGCTGAAAGACCTGTGGATTCAAGGAACTATAACACTAAGTATTTTTAGTATTTAACTAAAAATACTCAGTGCTATAGAAGTTAGCGATCTGGATGCGGAAAGCGCAAGACCGATCGCGGTGGATATGCTCAGTGGGCGTCGAATGGCTGATATGATGATAAAGACTCTTTTAAGAAGTGTCCCAATAACATAAAATGTTTTCTCATTCATCACCATTCAAACATAAAACGACAGGCTTGAAGGCAATAGTGTTTAATTATTAAGACAGTTTTACCACCTTCAAAAGGCAAAGTTCCTCTGACAGTTTACTTACTGATAGAAACCAACAGTCATATTCAACGCTGCGCTATAAACGGGAGCGTTTGTAAGCGGTAGGCCGAAGTGGGACAATTAGTCTCTCTATTTACTCCAGGACAAAGTTTCCGAACTCGAAGCCGCACGGTTCAGTACCCAGCCTTTGATACCGGCCAATACGATGTTTGGTACTTGTGTCTTTACTAGCTTTTAATAGACAAACTTCGCTACGCTAATAGGATACTCAATTTTCGAGAAAATTTACTTGAGATTTTCGTAAACGTAATATAGTTGAGCGTCGCTCAATTTTCTTTTGCATTATAAGGAATAAACCACTAGTTTTTTTGATTATCAATGTAACAGTTGTTTTATTGTTTCAGATACACGCGGCTCTGAAGCATCTGCAACACAACACTTACCTACAAATTTCGCTAAACTTTTTTACCCTACGATGTTAATGAGATATTCAGCACGAAATTTTGCCCAGTTTTTCTTTTTTAATTTTAATTTCAAGTTCTGTGGCCATGTAACTCGTCTTTGCCTTTGTAAATAAAATTTTATTGAAAGTCACCAAGGCAAAAAGGTAATTCACGATTGAGAAATATGTTCTACAATATGTAGGTATTGTACACGTGTAAGCATTCGCAATTAAAACCATTCCATACTTGGAATAATTACCTGCAGAGAGTTTAATTCACGAAAGTGGCTTCATTACCATAAAACAGCGTGCAAATTCACAAAAGCTTTGCCCTACCTTCGCGCGATAGGCAGCATCTAATCGCGTTCTATCCTAGTAATATGGGGATACAGCATTAAATTACGCAATTCCTCTCTGGCACAGCCTGTATATTGTCAGCTGTCCCACTTCACGTTGAACATGTTCATAGCGTAAGCCGATTTTCGTCCAAGTGATGAAGCTTCAGCCGCAGATTGGAGCAAAATTAATTTATCGCGGGTTACCTACTACAAAAAACTTAAGAGTTTAAGTAAGAAATACTTTAATTGTTTCGTAGTGGTGAGAGCGCTAAGGTAAAGATAGCAAAAGCTAAGCAACCTAAGGCGCAAGTGAGATGGGTGGCAATTCTGACCATAATATGAGTGACGTCTATTTACAAGCATCGCGATGCTTCCGAAAGCCCTTTAAGCTGTTGTTGGTTATCGATAGATAATTGTCGTTAAGCCTGGTCGGTAGCCCTCGGGCGACTGATAGTAAGGTTTCATTACACACACCCCTTCACCTCATTCGACCTCATAGTTGAGGTGAGGCCTATGCCCAGCAGTAGGACCGTGTATAAGCTGATGAGATGAGAGATGATGACTATAAAAGAAAACATTCTCATGGAAAAACAATTTCATGGTTACAGTTCATATTAATTTTTACCCACAGTTTTTACCTAAATCCGATGCTTTGTTATTATTAGGCTGTGTCTACGACGGGCCACCGACAAGTAGGTTACCTAGATCCCGTTTAAAGCCGAAATACAGGTAGCTGTCAATTACCCACGTCACGAATGGGCGTGTAGGGTCCGCTTTCGCGGTATCACTTACCTAATGTAGTACCGCAGATTGAATATGAAGGTAGTCCGAGATGCGCTCAATGCATTTCATTAGTGTTGTGATGAGGAATTGTCGGGAGCCGTAAAATATTCAAATTTAATTAGAACATGTAGATAAAGCAGATTGTTATTATATATATATTATATGAATAACCAGACATTTGGCCGCGATCTCACCTGATGGTAAGCGACGATGCGACCGAAGGTGGATCATGTCTGGCTATTAACAGCCTATTCACTCTTTCCTTGAAAGCATCCAAATCATAATGTTCCGGAAATATTTTAGGCGGCAGCAAATTCCACTCCCTAGTCGCACGCATAAGGAACGTAGATGTTAAACGTTTTGTTTTGTTTTAAACGTTTTATAGTTGGTAAAATGTTGAACTCGATTTTATAATGGTACCTACCTACACATGGCTTGCACGTAAATATTGAAAACTATAGGCTAGTTATAGTTTATTTATAATGAGAAATTCGTATTCAAGCTAAGTAATATTCTCACGATATATCTCTGATTCAACATTGAAATCAGAAAACAATTAGATAATGGCTCATTATTTACGTTCAGGTTACGCGCAACGCATAGAGATGAATGAAATTATCGTAACGGTGTCGTTGAGACGATCCATAACAGGTTCAAGGCACCCACTTTGCTGATTAACACGCCATTTATTCGAAATGAATGTCGTGATTACGACTAAGGTGTGTCTTAGTAGTTATATATAGAACAGCAAGTTCAAATTCAGAACATAGAAAAACCATTGCACACCGAAAGGTTGCTTAAGTTATAATTAAGAAGGCGTCGCCCAAAATCTTTTTAGCTCAGAACGATATGTAAAATTATCTAATGATTATATTGGATAAGAAATAACATAAACAAGACTGTTATCATTCAAATTATTAAATTAGCGGCTGCCCGCGACGTCGTCCTCACTTTAGTTTTTTGCCACCGCGTTTCATAAAGCGTTAGGCTCGGAACTGCGCATAGCCCACAAAACTTAATCAAGAGGCGCCATCTAACGGTAAGCTATGAGTTGAATGCTCCATTTTTTCATGGGATTGCGATGTTTTGTCGCGGAAAACATCTCAATCCCACTATTGCCTTATGTAGCCTATGTCACTCTCCAGCCTCCTCCTCTACCTCCACACAAAAAATCAGATCCTAACATTGCTCCGTTGCGTGGGGAAAGCAGGACAAACGAACTAACAAACTGACTTTCCCATTTTTAATATTAGTGGGAGTTTGACAGAATGAAATGGGCACAGCAACAAATTATGTATATAACCGTCTAATCCGTCAAATACACAAACTAAACTGAACATCGATTTGGCGAATCGAATCACTCGCGTCACCACGCATCACTTAACATTACATACAGATTAAGGTCCTACCTATTAGGGCAAAGTCTCTATTACTCTGTTGGCCTTTAGCCATCTCTCTTACTCATATCAGTAAGACATTGTGAGCGCGTGCGATGGTTAATGTTTAAAATACAGACGCTGGATCTGTTAGATACACATTTATATGAAGTGGCACCTGAGTAATATTATGCTAGAAGTCAACTTTTGACTTTAAACGTGATAATTAAAACACTTGGGCTGTATTTGACTTTGACAAAGAAAATTAACTATGTACCTATCTAAGTAGCAAAATTTAACTTTGCAACGAAAATTCATTATGTATTTTACCTATTTGTAATAATGAGTCAGAATTAAGAGAGGGTGGGTAAATGAAATTGAAAAGGTAGCTGCTTTTCGTCTCTTAATTAAATGCAGATCGATAAGTACTGTTTCTATTACTCGTATATCTAATAGGCAGATGTTCCACTGCGAAAAAGTCGCAACTATGTTATTATTATTTGATTTACTAAGAGATATGGTAACCTGTATTGCAAAAAATGTATAACACAACCAATTAGTTCACTAACGTATAAGTGAAAAATAAGGCATCCCATTCGTGATTTTTACAGGAATCCTGTTTGCCTCATCACCATTAGAAAAACCATTGGTTTCATCTCCACACTGACAACATATAAATGATGTTATGACAGAAATGACTTACTGATAAGCCAAAGAAAGAAATAACAATTAATAATCCATACCTTCATCCCAAACAGCACTATGCAGCACACCAAACTAAGCAGAGAGTCTGGCATCCTCGACTTGCCAATGTTCTTGAACACGCCAACCCAGGTGGCGAGGAACGACTCCGATTTGAAGTTTAAACCCAGTAAGCCCTTCAGCTGGGATGAAGCTATCGTCACGGCTGCAGCCGACGTGAAGCCAGAAACGACTGGTAATGAGACGAATTCTACTAGGAAACCTGAAATGGAGAGGAGTTATTATAAAATACAAAAAAACTAGAATAAAATATGTATGACTACGCTTTGTAGAACCATGTCGTAGGAAGTTGCTCGAAATGCGGTAATCTGGCCTAATATCTGATCTGTGGGTCTAATATTTAAAAGTGGAACACCAGTAATGTCTTGACAATTCTCGTTTAATCACAATTAGTTTATTTAAACAGTATTTTAGTACTCTTTTTCTTCTTTCTTAAGAAATGCTAATGAAGCTATGCTAACGAAGTCATGTGGTTCAAATTCCAACCAAGTCATACCGATAAATCTTTGTTTAACTCACCTCTCATTAGACCTACACTAATTTGAAAATAGAAGATATTTGATTATGTATGATGCGCCTATATGAAAATTATAAGGTCTTACCACATTGCGCAACTCCAGCAACCAGCTGAACGATACCACCAATGAAGCAGAGTAGCACTGCGAAGTCAGGACTGGTCCCATTGGTGTAAGTGAAGGTAAGAAGCGAGAGTAGCGCAGTTGGGCCAATGTTGATTTGTGGACATGTACCCATCACGGCGTAAATGAAGCCGCCAATAAGCGAAGCGTAGAGACCATACTGAAAAGATGAGATGATTTTGTTCATAATTTTGTAACTGGTTCTAATAATACGTAAAGTAATTAACGGAAAAGGCTTCTTTCCCTCTCTTAGGTTCCGTAAAAGTAACATTAGGTTTAAGGGTCTTGACTATTAATAATTTTTATGTTACACCTTTGATTGTGACGATATAAAGCAGATGACTTAGAAATATAAATGATCCTTGAAATCAAAATGATGAAATTACCTTTAAGAATGTCATCTACACAAAGAGCAATTTCGTTTTCCTATATTTAGAAAGATCTATCAAGACTATGTACCGACATTTGTCTCAAAACAAGAAGCTAATTACGTGTCTGTCATACCGTGATCACAACTGAAATGTACCTAATCGAAATGTCTGCTGAAATTGTGTTTCAATAGTGTCTCCGAGGCCTTAGGCTTTAATCTACTACACAATATGTTCTGCGAACATGCCAAATACTAACTTTGGATAATTGAATCATTCTACTTACTTCAAATGAAACGGAGGCGAATGTCTGACCTCATTTTAGAAGAGCTTTCTGCTATATTGGAGTAAATATTTCAAGTGAACATAAATCAGCCACGTGATATGTCGTCATTTTTCATTTCTTGATTAAGAGAACAAAATATTCCGTACTCAAATTGATAATGAAGGTATCATATTGATATACGAATCTGAATTCACTGAATTGTTATGTTCGGTAACCCAAAACCTTTACATCCTTCATTAAACTTGAATTTTTTTTCTAGGAACGTTTTCTTATATGTTTGAACAGTAATACAAAATAAAATAAAACTCTCTTAAATCAGAAGTTGGAAGTTAATAAAAACATTATTCTGTGATATAACAGTATCAATTAGCGATTAAGTTAGTGCGTTAGCTGATATCAATCTGGTTGTGAAATTGTATCATTCGAGATAATTTAATAATTACTCGTGTATAGCCTAAACTATGACATCGATGGCCACGTTAGCCATTAAACGACTATATTTCCATTTCATCGCCAAATGCACGCGAAATGAAATCGCGTGCAACATTAAATTTTGTGAAACAGTAAAATATCTAATATTGCCTCTAACTGTCCGGATAAACGTGGAATTTCGTACTATGTTAAATTAAATCTGTTCTAATTCAGAGGATAGTGATATACCCACGTGCTAATGAAAACTATCAACCGTATGTGGATATCGGAAAAGCAAATTGATATTAACAATGTTGTCCTTGGTACCTACTGGTATACTGAGAAAAATTGTACTTAGTAATCACTAAGTTTTAGGGTGGTTATTACACAAACAGTTGTCAAATAAGTTATGTTTCTTCGAATATACGAGTAACTGTCAGCTTTATAAACGTTAAGTGGTCACTTTTTCGTTAACAGTAATTAGGCTTAGACCAACAATAATTCAACACCAAAGCCTAATTAAGTACCTATTGGGAAGAATCAATCTATACCGTTTAACTAATGTTTGTCAAGGTCTCACTCTCATAAATGGTATAACACATACACACAAGCCATCGCCATCCCTGTACGAGTTGCATTTGCGTAAAGCATTAAAAAAGGTCTTATTTGTAGTAACAAATAATATTGATAACTAATTCGACCTAAACGCTATTTTATTTTAACGTCACAATATACTCGTAGGAGTGTTGTCTTCAGGGTGTTTTAGAGTCAAAAGTGCTTTCCAAAACGTATTACAAGCGAAGCTACTAGCAATTGGATTGAATTATTAATAGGAAACCAGCTCTAACGGCGCCGATAGCAAAATCACTCGCTATCTACGTCCGAAATTGTTATGCAGCCGTTGTTCATGTTTTGATAGCGCTGGGAATACTAGTTTCCGAACTCAATTGCAAACCGTGCAATATTTTGTATTTTTTTATTACCTACATTTTATTTTTTGGTCAGAGCACATTTCATGTTGTAAAGTGTATGGTGAAAAAGGATCTAGTAAATAGTTAATTAGCGCTTATCTACTTCATACAACAGTAGGAAGGTTAAGCTACCGCATAAAAGACCAAAACCAAAGGAATGCCACTCGAGCGTATAAGCCTACTAGCCTTATTGCAAAAGAAACATTTTATCAATAAAAATAAACGACATCGTCAAGTGTCCTTTAAAAAGAGTTCTCTAGAAACTTTTTGTCCTAGCTTAAAATAATTTTGAGTTTACATTTTAGCCTATTTTTACCCGACTACGGCGAAGCAAAAGGAGGGTTATGATTTTGACCTGTATGTATGTATGTATGTGGGTATGGATGTTCATCTGTTCCCTCGTAACTTCTAAACTACTTATCAGAATTCTACAAATGACATATCATTAGAAGCGTCTTAATTGTCCGCTGGTTATAGGCTATATGGGATTTCACAAAATCTAATGTGGCGCCCTCTGGCGGACAAAACATACGAAGTAAAAAAATAAAGTTAAGATAAATATGCCGTGTTTGGTATCATTTGAAAGCGCTTTACTTGTACATTTTGAATATATATATATATATATATATATATATATATATATATATATATATATATATTACTAGCATTTGCTTGTGACTTTACCTGTATTCATGGGCTGAAAACTCCAAAATATGTTAAATAAAAATAAAGTTTAAAAACTAACACCCGACTACTTAAAAACACGCTCTAAAAAGTACGAAACAAGAAAACACTCTCCAATGAAATTACTTAGTATGTACAAACTATTAAATATTAGGTCCTTACCTATGAAATTGGCGTTTTGTATGGGAGGAACAAAAAGTCGAAATTTTTTTATATAGCATATTTATTTAATCAAAGTATGAGCCATTGTAACCTATGCACTTTTGCCATCTCATAGGTAGTTCATTGATCCCTTTACTAAAAAAACCATTCGAACGGGAATCAATAAAATCTTTGAAGGCGACTTGGACTGCCCCATCTGAGTTGAACTTTTTCCCTTGCAAGAACTTATCCAAATTTCGAAAAAAATGGTAATCTGTTGGAGCAAGGTCCGGGGAGTACGGTGGATGCCTTAGAGATTCCAATTGAAGTTCTTCTAATTTGCTAGCCGTCTGTTGTGCAGTGTGTGGTCTAGCGTTGTCGTGAAGCAGCAGTGGCGTAGAGCGATTGACCAGCCTTGGTTGTTTAGCAACTAGCTTTTCCATCATGGTTTGCAATTGCTGACAATAGATATCTGCCGTAATCGTCTGGCCAGATTTGAGAAAACTGTAATGAACGACACCGGCGCTAGTCCACCAAACGCTTACAAGTAACTTTTTATTGGTCAATTTTCGCTTGGAGCAGGCTTTGGCTGGCTTGCCAGGGTCCAGCCATTGCGATGAGCGCTTCCGATTATCGTAGAGAATCCACTTTTCATCACAGGTAATGATTCGATTTAAAATCCCTTCGTTATTGTGCCGGTCAAGTAATGTAACGCAGCAGTTGACGCGCGTTTGCCGGTTTGCTTCACTCAATTCGTGAGGAACCCACCTTTCAAGTTTTTTAATCTTCCCAATTTGCTTCAAGTGGATTAAAACAGTTTTATCACTAACGCCAAAGCCTGCAGCTAACTCGGACGTGGTTTGCGATGGATCCGCTTCCACAATAGCCTTCAATTCTTCATTATCAACTTGGGTCTCCGGCCGTCCACGGGGCTTGTTTTGCAGGTCGAAATTTCCAGAACGAAAACGTTGGAACCAAAAACGCACTGTGTTTTCTTTTGCGACACAACCGCCATACACATCCTTAACCCTTCGAGCCGTTTCCGCAGCACTGGTGCCACGGTGGAACTCGTACTCATAAATAACGCGATATTTCAAATTTTCCATTTTGTAAATTGAGCGATGCAAACAGAAAAAAGATAAGTAAAAAAACAAATGAATGACGGTTTACGAAACACAACTACATGTGGAAATAGCTGTATAAATTTGAATTTCGAATTCCTAACCAAATAGGAAAAATTTGTGATCAAAGTGGCCAGTACGACAAAACGCCAATTTCATATGTAAGGACCTAATATTTACCGTTATTAAATAAACTAACTTACACATATATTTTAATATATTTTCAATTTATAATATTGATAGAGAAATGTTTTAAGGATAAAGCCGTGGTCGTATACCACTTTTTTTAATTTATTATTCTTATGGCATACGACCACGGCTTTATCCTTAAAACATTTCTCTATCAATATTATAAATTGAAAATATATTAAAATATAATAATATGTGTAAGTTAGTTTATTTAATAACGGTAAATATTTAATAGTTTGTACATACTAAGTAATTTCATTGGAGAGTGTTTTCTTGTTTCGTACTTTTTAGAGCGTGTTTTTAAGTAGTCGGGTGTTAGTTTTTAAACTTTATTACATATGAATTTCTTAATTAGTCTATTCAGTTAATATTGATAAAGTTGTATCTTAAAAATTGGTACTTTGAAGATACTGCACGTAGATTTACTAAAATAGTCTGTTAAACAGCTGATTTATGAAACCAAAATTAAATTTCAAAATGAACGATGAGTCAAATCTTTTCCACAAAGGATTTCATTTTTCACTGCGGTTGCAATCTCGAGTCGGAAAATCTAAGGAATTATATGAGATCTTTTCAATTGTGGTAAATACCTGCTAAAACCATTATTCTTTTGGTTGCAAGTCTAAGCAAAGCTGATTGACTTAAATACTGACACATTTTTAAAGTTTAGTTTTATAAGCTCATTCATAGAGATATTAAAATATTTCAAAAAACTAAATGTTAAAACGTCATTTGTATGTATTTAATATACCCAGGGATATGGTGCTTAAAATTAATCATGTTGTGCTTGGTCATCATGAAAAAAATTAAAGTATAGATAACGTAGTATACGTTAAGTTACAATTGAAAAGATCACATTTTGATTGATATAGGTACCAATCACATTTCCAGACACTACGTGATTGAAAGGCTTGATTGATACGAATATGGCTGCCCCGAACCGAATTAACGCAAATATTTATATTTCTATAAATAAAACACGTTAACCATCAGAGCGGTATATTCGCATCCATTCCGAATATGAATCTTCAAATTTTCATTTAACACGGGGCTTTGTGTCTAATATCTAATTTCATACAAGAAATGATTATTTCGAACATTTGACTTAGAGAAACTAATTTCATCCATTTTAATTAATAAAACAGCAAGATTAGTTTAAAAATCCATTACATAACAGAGTTCTGGCAAAACGCTGTTATGACGTCACACTAGAAGTTAACAAACAAATGCGATTTTTACGGCACCCATTACTTTGTGTCGTACGTAATTTTCCATGTCATTTTCTAAATAACTTTACATATCGACATGGTACTAAAAAGTGTAACTATAAAGTTTCTGTACATTGTTGAGTACAAAGTGATCTTCACAAATATAAGTCTAAGATGCAGTCGATAAACATTCAAGATCCCTTTGAGCAAGTCTTAACCAAGTATTGAGTTCATTTGTTTCACTGGGCACTCTAACCTCAAACTTTCCTGTGGTGTTTATCCGTGTTTTTTTGCATTATCGAACGATGCAGTAACGATTATAAATAACTTTATTGCTCATGAAGACTAGTAGCAGTGATGTATTTCTATGTTATTTTAACTTTAAGGTTATACCAGTGGTACTGTCAATCAAACAAATGTTTGTTTACTTAATGTATGTCGTCAGAATACAGACTAAAATGGCAGATAGTGGTTTTAATCGCTTACGATCTCTTAATTTTAAAATAACAGTTTTTCGGTTTTCCAACCATTATAAAATATTGTTATATGTTTTTGATAAAGTAGAAGAAATATGAATTATTTAAAACCAACTTCAAAAATGTATCAGTCAAGTAGCTAATTTCATGTTTTTAGCCTATTGTCTTGTTAAAAAAGGAAACTTAACTTATTAGGATTTTAGATTAGTGGTTAGTTACTTTCAGATTAAATGATCGATTTTGTAATGTGACCTTGAACTAGTTTCCTGCACATTCAAATTCGTAAAGTCAAAAAATTGGAATGATAAAAAAAAAATAATCAATAGTATCGTAACGATTGTTACTGGTTGATACAATGAAATTCATGTAAATTAAGCTAATTGCTCCAATTCTATTGACCAAGGACCACTGACACATAAATACCTATTGACAAATATCATTACAATCTGGTCGCACTATTTACTGATTTTGTGGAATTAAACTAAGTAGAACGACAGCGATCTCGTCAATCACATCACAGTCAATAGGCCCATCACATCAGCCATTCACGTTAAGGATAGCAGCAGTGATTTTAATCGTATTAGGTGAATGATTGAATCCCATGCATCAGTATATACTGTCATTCACTGTCAACTATTGACCTCATTGAGATTCTGCGAATTTACTGCGACAGATCTGCAAGTTTTTGCTTGTCGTGTGTAAGAATTAAGGCGAACGTAATAAGCAAAAAGCGCAGCTCTACATATTCGAAACGAAACACGAGTAATATGCAATTTGCATGCTAACTACTTTGATACCAGGATAAGTATCCAAGTTCGGTCACAAGGTTGGCCACATTCTGTCCCCACGTTGTAATCTTTTTGTTACAATTCAAGATTATTTGTTAAAGCAAACCGCAGCTTTTTATTACAATGGTCTATTGATTTAAATTCCTCAAAAAAGAAATGCCCTTTGTATTTCAAAAATTGCGCAGTAGTTAAGCTTATATGTAATAATATAAGCTTCAGATTTAGTTCCATTCATGTGTTTTATTCTCCTGTGGGAAAAGGTAGGTGTTGCATACATTACATTAATCGTAATGATTCTTAAACTAGTTTTTTACTTATGTATTATAACAGTTGTGTAAAAGTTTGTAACTTAACACTTCTGTTTAAGAAATATAAACAAAAAAGGAATCTCCGCACCCGAAGAACAGACGATACCTTAAACCCAACTGTTATTTGTCTTTACGCTTTTAATAATAAATATATTTTAATTTAAGTCCTGTTGCCTCTCCTTTATCGGAGCCGAAATTCAGTAGCAACTCAATACCTACTAGGTATACGGAAGTGCTTAGCACATACCTGCGGCTCGAAGCCGGCTAGCGAGGCGTAGGCGATGGACTGCGGTATGAACGTCTGCGGTATGAGCGTCAGAGCCACAGTGACGCCAGCCATTAGGTATCCGATCCGATTCCGCACATCGTGACTCCTCGACCACTGCAGTTGCCTACTCTATACGCTGATCCGTAGTTTCGAATGGGATCATAACTTCACAAATGGCCGTCCAGACCAGTTGCGAACGAATAGTGTCGAAATACGGTCAAGGCGTATCGGAGTATGTCCCCAAGTTCGGGAAAAGAAACACCGGGACTTTTATGCGGCTTTTTTAAAATTCGGTGTGGTGTGGCCGTTAACTTTATGATGTACAATTTATTGGCTCTCAGCGTAGCCGAAATTCAGTGGGAACATTAACACATACCTGCGGCTCGAAGCCGGCTAGCGAGGCGTAGGCGATGGACTGCGGTATGAGCGTCAGAGCCACAGTGATGCCAGCTATTAGGTCTCCGATCCCATTCCGCAAGTCGTAAGTCCTCGACCATTGCAGAATCGGGAACAGGCTCGCTATGAACCTCTTTGGGTTCAATATCTGCTTCATTTTGGTACCTGTGTGTGAAAAAAGGATTGTATATCATGATATCTCTTTAGTTTTATATCTCGTTGCCGTGAGGTAATAATAATAAGGAATTCACCATTTTGTAACGAGCAGCCATGTCTTGAAAATGACCATACGTAAGTAGCTATGGAACCAAACTCTTCAAAACTAAGGTCTTTGGCTATGACATTTTAGAATAAGGTACAAATAGTAGGTATTTATTTTTTTAGAAAATTACTCGTATTCTAAAACTATTTCCATTTAATAACAGCTTTAGTGCCGAGAGTTCAACCAACGATTAACTAAAAAGTATAAACAGTGTAGCATTTAAAAAATATACAATGAAATGCATGCACCTGATTTTATTATCTAGTCAGTACAGTCGTTATCTAGTAGACACAGTTGTGCAATCATATGTACTTTGTGGTTTTTAAATGCTTCTAACTTATGCGGGTTTTCCTTATAAAACTTAGAAACTCTTGTATTGTAACTAATTTAATAGGATGTTAAGAATTGTTCGTCTTGCCATTTTACTTAAGGGATTGTTATGTTTGGTAGGAGAAGTGATACCGTATAATAATTATCATTGTATTAAAACTGTTACGTTTTTTAATTACAAAAGATAGACCTTTTTCTGCAATACCATGAAGTCTTTCGTTTTAGGTATATACGCAAACGCATTAAGAAGATCGATCTTTATTGTAAACATTCAAAAAGTTCGTCAAAGCAATAAGAAAAGATGATGATCACTTACAATGTTAATTTGACAGCTAACTTCCTTATAGCTTATATATAAATAAGCAAACTTTTATGATGAAGCTTTTAGCAACCGTTAAGATTGTGTAACGAATTGTATAATGGTATTAATTTTTTATAGAGACACGATTATACAACTAGCGGAAACTTTATGCTTTTATTATTGACAACTGTCCGGTAAATTTTTGACCATGCATCGATTATATAAGGAAAGTAATTAGCAAAGATTGAAAGGTACAGTGACAAGCACATCAGGCTAACAAATTTCTGTTGCGAAATCGCCCGTATCAAAAGCGCATAAGATACCTCAGTGTTGACCATGACGTTCTGGCCAACGTACTTACCTTTACAAACAGAATTTTTGAAGTGAAAACTTCTTTAGCGGCGTTGAGCACTTTTGTGGCATGGGTAGAAACTGTGAAACTCGCGTCAGGTCACGTGATGCTGATCGAAAAACCGTAAGACGGTTCAAATAAATCAAAAATGCACGTTAATAATCAAGTTTTCACTTCTGCCGGCACTCCCGGAGTGCAACCCGTGTTTTTGAAGTGAAAACTTCTTTAGCGGCGTTGAGCACTTTTGTGGCATGGGTAGAAACTGTGAAACTCGCGTCAGGTCACGTGATGCTGATCGAAAAACCGTAAGACGGTTGTTAAGTTTTCACTTCTGCCGGCACTCCCGGAGTGCAACCCGTGTTAGTTTTTTTTTTTTTTTGCTATAATACAATCGTCCGACTGATAGCAAAGCCTTTGCAATAAGGGTTCGTAAATCGTTAGTTCTAAACCCTGAAAGAGGTCCAACCAGCGATGCAAGTCCTGCTTTCGGAGATAATAGAAATTTGTTTAAACTTGTGTTTATTACAATAAGTATCCCTTTCCTTATTTTTTTTTCCCGCTTTCGACAAGAAAACTTCGCTTTTTTACACTCAGTGTTTCAGAATCCCTTGTGAACTTGGCGAAATAAAAATCTGGCAGCGCTGGATCCACGGTTTGGTTCACCTTTTACTCTAACTCTTAAATTAAAACGAAATACTCACCAGATTCATCGATATTAAAAATAAATCTGTTTCTTAAATCTGTTTTGACGACCACTTTGGTCAAGAAGTTGACTATTAGTAGACTATTAACTAAGAGATCGCGGGTTCGATCCCCGTACTGTACAAACATCTGTGTGCATGAACACGTCTGTTTGTACTGGTCTGGGTGTTATATGTATATATTTAGGTTAATTTGTAATACCACTGTATATTGATTTATTTATTTATTGATTCTTTATTTATACCGCTTTATCTCCCACCAGGTCACATTAAACAGCTGCTTTGCTTTCAGCGACCTTGAACGCGCGCGACGAATATTCATTATACGAACGTACGTGCGATGGTAAACCTCTTGATAAAAACTAACCATTAAATATTTTGTACCTACTTACTAGGCATGAGTATGTATAACATAGCTACTTGAGATTCATTTTAAAATCGGGTACTTTCTTGTCAAAATCAAATGAAAAGCACTAAGTAAGTATAAATAAATAAATAAATAAATATTTCTCAACAAGCACACCAATAAGCACACCAATTCTCTAGTCCCAAAGTAAGCTACGAGGCTTGTGTTATGGGTACTAGATAACGGATATACATACTTAAATACTTTTTTGTAAATAAATACATATTATAAATAGAAAACACCCAGACCAGTACAAACACACATGTTCATGCACACAAGCTTGGCTTTGCGGGAATCGAACCCGCGACCCTTCGTTTAGAAGTCCGACATGCGGACCACTGCACCAAGCGGTCGTATAATAATTAAGTACATAATTGAATATATAAACGGAACGTTAAAAATTCAAGAAATAATTATCATGTTTCCGACACAATAAATCACGTAAAAAATACTTAACCTATATTGGTATCCATAAGATCGAAGATAAAATAGCAAGTTTAGTTGTGGTAGAAATACCCAACCAATCTTTACCGACTTTACATTTAAAGTTATGTGATGCCTTGCTCGCATCTCATCAAATAAGCGGCATCCTGCTTAATGTAATTGCATAATCGTAATCTTTAAAAGTACAGGAAGTTAGCAATAAACATTGGCTGTAAACTCTTTCAATGTAACGAAATGCAATGGCTTAGTTGTTTCCACTTACCCTTTCAAAATTACAAACTCGTAAATCCAACTGAACAAACAACACTTTTTATCGTTTAGATAATAAACACATCACCGTCAAAGCATAGCTTGAAACTAGATCACAAATTCATAATTAATTTAATTTACTAAACATTCATTTTCATTCGCAACAACACACCAAAGTTTTCCCACGAACTGTCAAACTTTCCCGCGGTTTTATTATAGCCGGCGCGCAGTGCGCATGCCTCGCAACCTTTTTAACCAGCGCATGGAACAACGGCTTGACGCTAACTGCCAATACCTACCACACGGTACCTGTTGCTAAAGGAACAAAGTGTAACAACAATAATCTCGCGATCTTTTATTTACCGTCACAGCTCACGAACTTTAATAGTTAGCGTCAAAATAATAATTTATCTACTATTGACTTTCAAATGAAAACCAACGACGTCATAAACGTGGACTATTTTCTTATAACAATTTTTAAACTTCCTTTTAACGACATCCGCGAAAAATAGTACTATTTACTTACAATTGATCTTATATTGATACAATTGACCTCGAAATAATATCAATTAATGGATGGACCTAAGTTTACATTAATAGGATTTGGGGTATCGCCGTACTTTGGACCCTGCCGTAATTACGTTAGGTACACTCTTTTGTACCTGCGCCAATTGCTATTATTATTGACTTACTTTAAAATTATACTAAGAAATCCTTAAATCAAAATAATTAATACCTACTTAATCGCTATATTTTAAGTGCCAGGTTTCTTCAATTATTTGCATGTTCGGCATTATCGGCATCTCAAAACTCAATTAGTATTTTTTCTTAAAATTCAAATCGAAAAACTGACCTAGGTACGGCAGATAATCTATTCAGATGTATCTTATGACCAGCATCGATTTTTCAAGTCAATGAAATTGCCCACTTAATTAGCTATGCTACGCGTTTAGTCGTATGCCTTGAACTCGTAAGAAGTCAGTAGATACCTTCGATATGAGTAAAATTGGTCTAGAATGTACAAGAAATAGGATCAGTGCTGCGTTATTATGAATCTAGGTAGGAACCTACCTATGTCAAGTATCTTTATTGTGTAAAATCTATGGTGGAATGTAGGTACCTACATTTAATTTCAACACAATTCTTACTCATTTAACGCGGCTGAAAATGTCCACCATATCATTTTGAAATAGATTAGGAGACCAATCTTCATTTTTATTATCATTCATCAACTCAAACGTATGGTAGACAAATCCTCGGTTAACAACTCGACATACCTAAGTTTTAAATGATGAATTAATTGAAATGCAAAAATTTGCTCAACACGAGGCACTCAAGTATAAAACAGTCTGACAAAAGAATTGTTTTCTTTGTACCTACATAATATTTCTCTATGCATAATATTTCTCTATGTACTTACCTTACAAGGAAACAGTATGATAAAAATAAAGACGCTCATTGTCGCGTGATATGACTTCAATGTCGAGGTTAAAATATGATCGGATCAAAAACATTGGAAATAAACATTAAAAACTAAAGTTTATATTTTTCAGCTGGTCTGATTTTTCGACGTTGCCCACTTACCGTAAGGGTGCATGTCCACCGGCGCGGAGAGAAGCTGCGGAGCGAAAAAAAAACATATAAATATTTACCAATAAGACTGTCCACTAAAGAGGAGCGGAGATATTGTACAATCCTATTGGTTCATACTTTCTCCGTACCCTTAGGTAGGTAGATCTTAGTGTGTAGTGTGAATAGGGTCTCGTATTAGTTGTAATGAGTGTGGTGGGATATCTCGAGTTCATAGGTAATTCGTTAATATATTTCAAGGAATATTGAAAACAAAATATTGAACCACAAGTCAATTTAACCACAAATTCAATTCAAATTCTAACCGAATAAAACCAATTAACTGCCAAAACAAAGTGTGCAATATTAATTTTAACAAATCTGATCAGGGGCACTGAACCAACAGTAGCACCCATTAGCTCGCTGACGACTTACCTGTGCCGGTACCTTTTCAGTTATCAGCAAAATAATTTTCTCAAAGCGTGTTGATTACTTGGACCACGTGTATCTTCTTTGCTGTTATTACCTCCATGGCAGAAATTGTAATTTTCCTGTAAATTAACATTCATGCTTACATCATCACTATAGTCACAAATTGCGGTCAAAGGTCCCTCACCTGAGTCTGTTATCTTCTATAATTAACCCTTGACCGACATCGATATGGATAAAGCAGGTTTAAGGTCTTGGAGCCACTAAGACCCAGTTTGTTTGTCAGAAATTCCGCACTCATTAATTCTCTACAATTTAAAAACCTAAAGTTAAAATTAAATACTTACTAACAAGGTGATCAAACTGAGCATAGCAAAAAACTGGAAAATACAAGCCTCTCTACTAGGTACCGATTCGGCAGTTGTTGACTTTTTACATCCTTATTTACGAGTACCTCTAAGTAATTTTGTTTTTACTTTACATATCAGTCGGGGCTTCCCATGGAGCTAATATGAAGAACACATTATGAGGTTCTAAAATGCCGACGGAAATATAATGAAGATTTCCTTAAAGTTAAAAGATAATTGGAACGATGATAATATGTAAGTATTTTAATAACTAGGTACTTTTACGGAGCGCTCAAGCAAACTATTCCGTCAATTGGACGATTATAATTCAGGTAAACAGACATTGTGTTGATGTGATTTACCTAGGTAGAGTTTGTTTAGGTAGTACCAAATCAAAAGGTTTTTTTTTCTGTATTCTATGAATACAGAAAAATAAGTCTATATTGTGTAACCTGTCCCTAAACCGTGATCAAAAAAATTACAAAAAAAAACAACTGCGGTGAACCTGTTGATGCTGATTCTAGCATTAGGAATCGCTATTAACTAACTACCTATATCCTTGACATTGTAAAGACCGCCTATTGGTTCCGTTCTGTGATAAAATTATGTAACGTGTATATGAGACAACATAATGGTCGTGTCTGTCTCATCTTTTATGTAATATCCCATCGCGTTTCGGTCCAGCGGTGACCTGGCAGCGTTTAGTTCGTGTAGGTAGCTATTTGACAGGCAATATCCGTGTGATCCATTGTTCACCTCATTGTGGATTCAGAACGGGGATGCGCAGCTCCAACCTTTCTTTCATTAAACTTTTGCCTTCCTATAAGGTCGGGATAAACTGCGAATAACAAGGCCACTAATAGCAGTTCGCTCAGAGATTTTACCCCGTAGTTTCCGCGTGGTAGAGGAAAAGTGGACGAAAATAATCACTGTTTAATCTTCGCGTCAATACGTGCTCGGCGTGTGATAGGTGCGTCTATAAACATTTATACGGTGAAACCAGGATCCACATTCTCATTATTACTTATACGCATGGCTTGTAGTTAATCTTTTTTACTCTCACTTCTTTTTCAAATAATTAGTTTAAACTATGCTAATTTAACCCAAAAACCATCAGCAAAGGGCACTGGCACAGCAAAATACCAAACAAACGAAGACACTATACCGAATCCAAGTTGATATAATAAATAACTACTTATTTGATTCAATAGGTCTTTATTCTAATCATCGTACTTAAGCCTAACGAAGTTTGAGAAATTACTCGACGGAATTTGACCTTCGTTTAAATTACAGTAAGATGCTGAAAAGTATCCCGTAAGTATTCATTTCTTAACTACTTCGAGTGAGAAAGTTTTGAAGCACTATCAGTAACGTTACCTGCTTTTTAAAATCATTAATATTTTTTTAAGTATGCTTATATATTTGATTTTACGAAAAATGTAAACATTGAATAAGTATTCCGATGTGTTTAAGATTCCATCGGCCGAATAATTGTACAATGATTCACAAATAAACCGTTCAGAAAAAACACCCGACGGCGCGAGGTCGTACACAAATATGAATTTCCGATGAAAAACTACGTAAACGACGCGACAAACGGTGGGAAGTATCTGCTTTATTTATGAATCAGTAACCCGATACAGGGGTCGGCAAAAATAAGCGATCCGCAAAACTTCGAGGACAATCCTAGGGGAAGGGGTCATTCGGAACGCGCGGGGAATACGCAATGAGCAGCCTGAAAATAGGTTGTCCAAGCCGGTCACACTTTGCCGGATTTGCGGGAAAAACATGGTGTGGGGCAAATCACACGATTTATTGCTGTAGGTACTCGCGCTGTTAGAAAGGTAAAACACAGATGGAACAGGAAATTATCAGACACGGAATGTATTTGCACGCGTGAAATTGAACCACGTTAGAGACAATAATGTTTTTTAATATATTGAACTATACAGACATTTGACCACAATCTCACCTAATGGTAAGTGACGATAAGGCCTAGGATGGATAATCTCTGTCAAGTAAAAGCTTTTTCACTCTTTTCCTTGAAAAGATCCAAGTTATATTCTAAAGAGAACACATCAGCCAGCAGCGATTTCCAATCCTCTATTTAGTAATCTGTGGCCGTACGCACAAGGAATGTAGATTCAAATCGCTTGATGCGCAAAGGTGGTATATCTACAACATAAGGGTGGAGGCCTCGCCTGCGTCTTGTATGTCGATGGTGAAAAGGGGCCGGTGAAATTAATTCGTGCAATTCCTTCGCACACTCCGAAATGTAGCCTGTACA
This sequence comes from Pyrausta despicata, assembly GCA_963921415.1. Taxonomy (NCBI): domain Eukaryota; kingdom Metazoa; phylum Arthropoda; class Insecta; order Lepidoptera; family Crambidae; genus Pyrausta; species Pyrausta despicata. The sequence continues at coordinate 10,213,771 of OY992853.1, forward strand.
ACACCGCGATTGCTACTTTGCGTCTATGCTCGAGACTCAAGTAGCTTTTGTTCCTATAGATCATTTATGTATTTATTTAAGCTTTATTGCACAACAAAACTACGAACAAAAGGTGAACTTCACGCCGTAGGGCATTCTCTACCAGTCATCGTCCCGATAATCCTTTTGAAACGCTTTTCAATCGTCGTTTCATGATATCTAGATGTCATGAAGAAAAGTCAAACTAATGTAATGCTATGCTATTATTTCCTGTGAGTTTTTTCGTATCCGTAGACACACTCAATTTATACTCACCCTGCTGCGAATATATCATCGTTCAGTTGATATTGTCCACTGCGAATGAGGCCGGGTAATAGCGTAGTATAGATGTGGAGGGCTCGCGAGATATTACGCCGACGGGTGGTCAATTTATGAAGATTGAACTTCTAAGACTAGCCTACACAATATGTGACGCAATCACCATAAATCCAGCACTAGCTGAAATAATAAATCACACTGCTTACACCTGACATACGCACATGAAAGCTTACTTACGTACAACATGATTGACTGACTGTCGAGCCAAAATTGTTTCTGAAATTTCTGTCATGAATTCCTCAAAAACAGCTCGGAGTCGGGAAGTTGGCGGTGTTACACCCCCGTGCCTCGGAAAGGACGTTACGCCGGTGGTCCTGCGCCTGATCTCCCTCCGGTCATATCGGATTGCCGTCTCACCGAACTTTGAGAGTGATGGAACAGTGAGTGTAACTGTATATTACGCTCACACTTGTGCACTATATCTCCTGCGTAGTTGGCTGATCTCTGTTAAGATTGGCCGCTGTGGTCGAAATCGGCCAGGAGGACTATTATTACGTACAACATTAATTAGGATTAAATAATATAAATAGGATTTTTTAGAATAGTTACTAAACACGGGAAATTTAATAACTATTCTAATGTTAGTGACTATGTACCTAAGTTTAAAACAATACATTTCATAGTTGACATTTGGGTGTAAGTAAAATACTAAATACTTAAAAATAAAAATTGACTCCGACGAAGCAACGTAATTCTTATTTTAATCTCTTTAACATGCTATTTCCGTTAAAACTAAGCTGCTACTTACTGGCTAAGAAAGGTAGGTACACCAACCATATAGTAGATACCGTATAACTACAACTAACTTTCCTACGAATTGCACGTCAAGGTTACGAATATTTATTGTTTAAAAACCAAACGACAAAACGCTAGGTCATTTGTTTTGATTGGTCAATAGTGCGTAGCTTTCAAAAATCATTGGGGAACAAATAATACAACAATGCACAATGGCATGACGATTTCGCTTGATTCAGATAACGAAATAGGACCTATTCAAAATTTGGCCCCTAATGTTTGTGCCATTACTACAAAACAGTATTTTATTTTATTTATTGTAAGAAACCATACAGCGTTACAGATTTGTACATAATACTTAAACAATTATAATTAGTATAGCCAATTATAAGGTTTCCTTAATTATACTGTAAGAACTTATAGCAAGTTAACAAAATATAAATCAAGTAAGAACTGCGCCCAAAACTGCATCAGATGATAAAAAAATATAGTGGTCCTTTTTGCACAAAATGGTGAAAGAGATTCTTACATCACTCTGAGTCCATACATAACCATCACACCATCGTACCCAATACCTACCAATACCCACTATACGTGCGGCGTGTGTGTGTGTTATAATATAAAAAAAAGATGAACTTAGCAGTTAGGTGGTACAACTAATATAAACAAAAGTCTATATACCTAGTATAAGTATGTATAAAGTATGTATACCTATGTCATAACATTTTCCATACTCATGCGGCAAAAAAGTTTCGTTAGATTAGAATAGATGAAAATTTTTGAAGAATAATTCGAAAACGTCTCCACGTAATAATAATAACTATGAAAATAACATCAGAACACCAATTACAAAGTGTTTTTTGTTCCGTTTGTCAAAACACTCAACGATGGCACTTAAATCTGTTATTATAATAAACATTGTACTAAATCATGCTCAGCCGAGTTTTGTAAAACACAGGTGTCTAAAATTGCCAGAGATAACGCATAGAACATTACATCACACAGCAGTTCAGTGAACTGGAAAATGAAGAATGCCTGAAGCCGCGAAATATGGCGTGAATTCAGTCCGAAGCCATTTGCAACTGCTCTGTTGGCCTTTACGAAAAAATGCTAATACGCAGCGAAAAATTAGGTTTCAGCTTAGCTGCAGTGGAAATTATGCAGGACTACCGGGCTAAGCGAATCTGCCTGGATTAAACAACATTGTTTGTTCGTTTTATTTACAGCTCTGAAAATATTGAACATGACCAAACTCGTATACTTAATTAAGTTGTATTTACCATATTTACGTTGTATATACCTCCTCGCAAAGCTATAGGAAAATATTGGTATCGTGTGCTCCGACATTGGGTCACTCTGTAGACAGTTGCACAAACCCAGACTGACATCGAAAGTATCTTACGAATGTGAGGTTTTACCGTAGGCCATAGGAGATGGTAAGTTGAAATTTTACAATACATAAGTTACCCGAGCATAGCGTTGCCAGGTCGCCAAACCTAATAGCCGGACAGACCAGCCTGTTTGGCCGGACATTTGGTTAAAAAAGCCGGACATCCTATATTATTGAGGATGATTGTTATTTACAACATTGTAGATTAGAAGATTGGGAGATCTAGTCATAACCATTAGAAATAGAAATATATTAATTGACAACTAAAAACATACATGTATTTGATATAAATTATAATATAAAGAAAAAGCCATCAAATCTCAGAGTTACCAGAGGCTCTCAAACTAGGCTATGCCTATCTTGAGAGACCAATTAAGTTTATTAATATTATTTATTAGTTTATTCATAGCATTAACAATTAGCACTAACAAGCAGTGGTTTTTAGTTAAACAATTTTAAGATAATATTTTGAAAGCATCTAGGTACTCGTACTTACTTACCTTTAACTTTCCTCTCACTCAATGGTTGATTCCGTGTGCCAGTTTTATAAACTAAAACTGAAAGCACTGAGAATTTGAACGTATAGAAACTGCTCAAATTTATAACCCAACACACGTACACACGGCTCCACATCAAGCTATTCATTTTCGTTGCAAAATCACCCTTATTACGCATGCATAAGATACCGCAGTGATTAACTTGACGTGTAGCCTTATGTACATCAGTGGAAAGCGACATACAATGAACTGAAATTTTTCATTGTTTAAAATATGTCAAAAACGCAACGTAGTGTTATTGCAAAATGTACACAAATGGATTGCAAATGAATCCGTTAAGAGCGCGTAGGTTACTAAGTATTTTTGATTCTAAAATTTTATTAGTATGTATTTCACCTGTATTTATTTACCTTTTTGAACTTTTTTCATTTGTGAAACGAAAACAGCAATGCTTAAAGCAAAGTTTCAGTGCATTAACCTTTGAATTGTTAAGCAAACAGCTCACATTGCACTTAAACACAGGTGCTCATATCAACTCATTATCTAAAATGCTCGTACTCGACTAGACTAAAATATTGATCTACCTATCTACTTAATTTAAATTAGGATTTAGTGGTCTAACGTACTCTCACTACGAAAGTGAGTATTTGAATGGTTTGGGTATAGATAGGCTTTATTCAGGGAGGAAACATGTTTGTACTGGTCTGGGTGTTGTATGTATTAATTTAAGTTTATTTGTAATACCACTGTTGAATCTGATATCTGTAACACAAGTGCTTAAGCTACTTACCACGGAGTCAGATCAATGTAAGTGATATTGTTGTATATTCATTTATTTATTTATAAAAAGTAGGTTCCTCCTGCCGTACTATACATATATCACTACCGACCAGACAGACTAACAGTGAGAGTTACGTCTGCGAGTTGTTCTGTTTAGATTTTTAATTAGTCAATGGAGCAATGACAAAAACCATATTATTTCGAATCGAGTCTTGCATTATTAATTAAGATTAAAACCTTTAAAACCTTTCTTGCTCACAAAGCGCAACTTTTTCAAGACTTGATTAATCTACACGATGTCTTGACACGCTCACAACAGGCTGTGGGCAGAATAAAGCGTATGGCACTCATGCTAACGCGTAATTTACATGCAGATGGGGTCTCAGCCACTCTCGTTCGACACATGTTTCGCGCTCTGGCTCTCTTCAGTAGCTCGTCTGTATAACAAGTCGATTACCATAAGTAACTCTGACAGTAACTCGGTTTGTAACGGAGTTGTGAGATTGTGTTGGACGGTTGCGCAAAACAGTTTTATGTCGTGTCTCTCTATCTGAATGCGATATAACCACATCCTGTTTAATTTCTAGAAAGTATTTAAGGGGTTAAAAAAGAACAATTTGGTGTAATGGTCAAGAAGTTGACTATTAAACAAGAGGTCGCGGGTTTGATCCCCGTTCGTACTAACATTTGTGTGCATGAACATATCTGTTCGTACTGGTCTGGTTGTTATATGTATGTATTTAAGTTTATTTGTAATACCACTGTTGATTCTGATATCTGTAACACAAGTGCTTAAGCTACTTACCACGGAGTCAGATAAACGTATGTGATGTTGTTGTATTTAAAAAAAATCTGCATTTAGTCCCGTTGCGTACTGAGTTCGATTCATTAGACATTTGCGGAAACAAGTCTTATGTTGGAATGCTTGTCTTGTGACCTGTTTTTTTTTTCTTTAGAGATAAATGCTTGGATCTATGTTTCCGTGGAAACTGTACCAAATAGCTTTTCCTAGGTTTACTACATATAAATTCCACCAAGAACTACGTGTACATACCATATATCTAAGTGTAAGCACTCCACTGAAAATTAAATGATTTAATGGTGTTCCAATTTTCACAAGCTTGCTACTGTAACTTCTTCACTGACATTTCGATACAAGCCAAGGAAGTAATTTTTGCTTATTCACTTTCACTAGGTTTGTTCGAGTTATATGCAAAGTAACACTTGATTTGGCACTTTGTCTGCTCACTTTATGCTAGTATCTAAATACTTGCTGACATTCTATTTACATAAATTTTATTTACATTGAAAGCCCTGTGAAACCAGCTTTCATGGGTGTAGTAGGTACTACTTTCTATGTACTAACGAACTTTATCCACACTAAGTTTAAAGACAACATATATTCGTCAACACAAATAATGCCGGAGATACGAGTACGTATACTCATTTACTCCAAAAGTCAACGAACGTATCCAACGTCTGATTTGACAAAACTTTTTAACTAAATAATTACTAGCTCGCTTTCACTACAAAGTTTGTTTATTGGTATATTGTCTGTGGAGTTCTACACTTTCAAAAATCACACGTTATGGTTGCCTGGTAAAATGATGACCAATCTTTTTCTATTGGAAATTGATGAATTAAAAATAAATAACTATAGCTAAACTCTAAGTACACTAATTTAACTAATTGTGTGCTTCTGTTTCGCGCCTTCAACATCTAAGTCTTTCACATTCAAAATATAATTAGGAGATATCGTTAAAATCCTTTGGAATAAAGTTTTCTTGTAACGCAGCTTAGGGTCCAGATTAAAACTTAGCCAGCTTTGATCCCGTCCAATTTTCTCTTGGCAATTATGAAAATACAAATTCCCTTTCATATTTTTAACTTAGTAACAACGCGCTTGTTAAATATAAAAGGTGTTACAAAAAAAAACTGTAAAAAGTGGAGAGTGTAGTTGTGCCCGTAAAACTGAACAAATTTCGCAAAAACCTAGGTCGAAATCTCAAAAAATGTTTTGGCTCTCCCGTAAGTCGATCGGCTCATTGGCAATTTTGTATGGGAGGTACGATTTTTCTTTTGAGATATTGACCAAGGTATCTTTGGGAAAGATGTGCAGTTTTCCGGGTTCAACAACATCCTTCAGTTATTATGAGTATAGTTATGAGTGTACTAATCCGGGTTTTTTGTAACACCTTGTGTAGATAGATTTTTAATTGAATTACAACCGCGTCATTGATTAAACTGTGTTGTAATTCGATAAATAAATAAGAATGTATCCTCTGATTATTACTAGTTTAATAAAACGAGTTGGTTAAAAAACAGACTAATCTATAGTCGGTATTTATTGGTCCTTTTTATCTTACAATTAAATATGCTCATACATTAGTATAAATATGGCACTTAAGTTACTATAAAGTAATTACAATTAAATCACATACATTCATAGGAATGATCCCCATCCGATGTACATTTGACATAGGTTCTGAATACTTGTCGCTTCAACAATTAAATGCTCTACTTGACCTTCTGGCGAGAGGGATAGCGATAACTGCTTATTTTTTGTTCTTACCTGTAACAAGTGATATAAAAACTTGTGTTTGAATAGGATTTTTTATTTTTATTTTTAGATCATGATAATTTCATCAACTACGTAGGATATGCACCGCGACAGTAAGAGAGATGACAACACGATTTCGTCGTGTCAATGAAACGAGTGGTATGTTGACGCGTAGACCTGTGTCTCCTGCGTTTGCGGCACTTAGGTCTGTCTCGGACTTTTCCCTTTACTGGGTATTGTTCTTGACTAGCAAGATTTGACATCGTTTACTCCCCAGAACTACCCACATTTAAACGCTGCAAATGAAGCGGAACGGCCATAACTGTTTATTCAAATCCAAAACTCTTACCGTATCGTTCAGCCACCGGCAATCATAAACAAATGGCCCAATCAGCGCTGCTATCTAAGCTGCAATCGTACTAAGACAATGTGAGGCTTCGTGTATACGACGTCAGAACCGCACCGGCGCTGGACAGAAACCCCATGTTTACAGAGGCAGCCCGATGAGTATGCGGTGTCAGTCCGGCTCGTCGGCGGGATATTCATTTGTATACAAGCGCATTCGATCCGGCGCCGGTGCGGTTCCGGCGTAGGGTACGCGAAACCTGACAGTAGCGACGGAGTATTAGCGCAATATCTACTTACTATCCCGTTGAGCCGCTGGCGTATGTGCTGCAAGTGACATCAGCGCTACTAGTGAGCTCTACTCACCATCCCGTTGAGCCGCTGGCGTATGTGCTGCAAGTGACATTAGCGCTACTAGTGAGCTCTACTCACCATCCCGTTGAGTCGCTGGCGTATGTGCTGCAAGTGACATTAGCGCTACTCACCATCCCGTTGAGCCGCTGGCGTATGTGCTGCAAGTGACATTAGCGCTACTAGTGAGCTCTACTCACCATCCCGTTGAGCCGCTGGCGTATGTGCTGCAAGTGACATCAGCGCTACTAGTGAGCTCTACTCACCATCCCGTTGAGCCGCTGGCGTATGTGCTGCAAGTGACATTAGCGCTACTAGTGAGCTCTACTCACCATCCCGTTGAGTCGCTGGCGTATGTGCTGCAAGTGACATTAGCGCTACTCACCATCCCGTTGAGCCGCTGGCGTATGTGCTGCAAGTGACATTAGCGCTACTCACCATCCCGTCGAGCCGCTGGCGTATGTGCTGTAAGTGACATTAGCGCTACTCACCATCCCGTTGAGCCGCTGGCGTATGTGCTGCAAGTGATATTAACGCTACTCACCATCCCGTTGAGCCGCTAGCGTATGTGCTGCAAGTGACATTAGCGCTACTAGTGAGCTCTACTTACCATCCCGTTGAGCCGCTGGCGTATGTGCTGCAAGTGACATTAACGCTACTCACCATCCCGTTGAACCGCTGGCGTATGTGCTGCAAGTGACATTAGCGCTACTCACCATCCCGTTGAGCCGCTGGCGTATGTGCTGCAAGTGACATTAGCGCTACTCACCATCCCGTCGAGCCGCTGGCGTATGTGCTGAAAGTGACATTAGCGCTACTCACCATCCCGTTGAGCCGCTGGTGTATGTGCTGCAAGTGACATTAGCGCTACTCACCATCCCGTTGAGCCGCTGGCGTATGTGCTGCAAGTGACATTAGCGCTACTCACCATCCCGTTGAGCCGCTGGCGTATGTGCTGCAAGTGACATTAGCGCTACTCACCATCCCGTTGAGCCGCTGGCGTATGTGCTGCAAGTGACATTAGCGCTACTCACCATCCCGTTGAGCCGCTGGCGTATGTGCTGCAAGTGCTGCAGCGCCTGCTCGTTGGTCCGCTCGCCGCTCTCTATGGGCCGGCCGCGGCCCCACGACACCAGCGGGTCGTACACGAACGGCCCGATCACCGACATCAGCGCTGCGGTTTGGGCGCGTAAAGCGCGCATGACGGCTTCGCAGCTTTTCCTGAGGGTAACAAACACAAATGAGAATAACACTATTTCGATAGCACCAAAAACTGGCTATCCGAATATTAGGTTATTTTTTTTCGCAACGGTGAGGAAAAGGTGTTCACTCGCTTCACTTGTGATGTGCAAGTAAAGCATTTGTAATTTGCTTACTGTCTCCCACTTACGAGAACGAACGATGTGGCGGCATGTAAACTTATTACATTCAAATGTTTCAAAAAACAAATATTTATACGCTTTGAAAATTATCATGAATTGGCATGATGACACCTATCTTAAATATTTTCAAGATCATGGCGTTTACAAAAACTTGCCCCTATGAAGTTAATACAACCAATATATTTACAAAAAGTTGTAGAAACCAATCTTTAAGCACACGAAACTCAATAAATATTCGGTCAATTGACTCCGATTTCTATGATATATACATGACCGTGACGTGACGTTCATGTATTCCCATACAAAATCTATGGAGGCAGATCGTTTTGACAGATAATAAAAAGTATATTTACGATTGGTGGTGTCATCTAGATTGGACGTATGGTACTGATTTTTATATGGTTCTTATACATTCGATTGAGGCACCTGGTATTACGTTTCAGAAAGAAGTACAAAAAATAAAAAATTTACCTAAACATTCATGCCTCAGCAGTCACATGACATCATGAGACCGCTGAGGTATGACAGTGAGGCATACAAGCACTTTAAGCAATGTATAAGTCGCGCCTTACGCGACTGCCTCGTTGGTATAGTGGCATAGTTTCTGCCTTACATCCGTGAGGTCCTGGGTTCGAATCCCAGGTCGAGCCAAAATTGTTTCTGAGATATTCTGTCATGAATTTCTCAAAAACAGCTCGAAGTCAGGAAGTTGGCGGTGTAACACCCCCGTGCCTCGGAAAGCACGTTAAGCCGTTGGTCCTGCGCCTGATCTCTCTCCCGGTCATGTCGGATTGCCGTCTCACCGAACTTTGAGAGTGATGGAACAGTGAGTGCACCTGTGTATTGCGCTCACACTTGTGCACTATAATATCTCCTGCGTAGTTGGCTGATCTCTATTTATATTGGCCGCCGTGGTCGAAATCCGCCAGGAGGACTATTAAGTCGCGCCTTAAAATAACGCTAATGGTGACCCGCGTACTAAACGATACACAAGTCTAATTGGTGGTACAAAGTGGGGAGGGAGCGGTCATTTTGCACGCCGCACATCCGCGCCGCCGCGAGCAAGCGAGATAGCGACAACTCCCATGCTCCTGTCATCTAGCATCCTTTTTATTTGACGCGACTTATAAGCCTGTAATCTATCTTACCTAAACATGCCCTCATGCCTCAGCGGCCCCATAGCGGCCTCCATGTTATGCGTCAGCCTGAACGGCACCCGCTCGGGCCAGTCGAACGACTCGCCCTTGTTGAACAAGCAGTTGAAGTCCACGTGGACCGTGTCGCCGTTCGTGGAGTCGAAGGATATGTTCTCGCCGTGCCTATCACCGAGACCTGTAGAAATAGATAATAGTTTTTCTAGCAATCAGACCTATGTACGCCACTTTAACGCTTTTCTCATTTAGGTTTTACTTTTGTTCTGGTTAATTTTTGTACTAGAAGCAGCGAAAAGTCCCGTCGCGTCATGGTAACTGTTTGGTCTGTCATATGCTTTTTTGCTCTATGTGATTTTGTCATTTAAGCTTTAACATATTAAGCAGTTATTTCCGTTAAATTAATTAATCTAGCGTAACTCCTCATTTCTGGTTGCTTTCCATAAAGATACACTGCTAATAATCCTTACCGTAACTCGTTACAATTTACGTATAGATTAAAGTAACATTTAACTGGTGTCAAAACGAAACGTGACGTAAACGTTATTTCTACAGCTACTTAACGATAGAACATCAGCACAGTTTGATTGGCAATGACAATATTTGTTTTGTTACATAAATATTGACCCATACAGCTACAAGTTGACGAACATTATTAGCAACAAGGTACGCAAATCGCTGTGATAGTCAGCATCTGTCGCAGTTTTTAAAAGCAACAAATAATTAGAAACAGATGTCCAGTTTATTAAAATAACTCGTACCCAAAATGTATCCAACCATTGACATGACGGCCGTTGTCCTGATATATGCAGATCTTGCTTGGTACCTAAAAGTAAATAAAGCAACGTATAGTCTATTTTCACTACTTAATCCAAACCAACCACAAACAATTAAAGATTTACGGGACGTACGATTATGAAATCCATAGTAAGTCATTAGAACACAATCACCAAGTCGCCTCAACAACATCAAATACATTGATCTGACTCCGTGGTAAATAGCTTCAACTTAGTAAAAGCGTAGTTTTAATCAACGGTGGTATTACAAATAAATAGATGTAACACCCAGCCCATTACAAACAGACATGTTCATGCACACAAATGTTTGTACAGTGCGGGGATCGAACCCGCGACCTCTTGGTTAATAGTCAACTTCTTGACCATTACACCTAAGTGGTCGTCAATTTGCTGTTGTAAGACATGTCGTGCTAAGGCAGCAACATCGTGCCATAGTTGCTCGACGTCGTTGACACGGGACGTTAGACATTTGTCAGCGAGTATTCATAGGTCAAATTTCACATTAGAGTAGAGACGTAAAAAACGTATCACGTCACCACAACCAAGAAACCCAGAGCATTAAGGAAATCTAATTTAAATAGTGCGAATTGAAATTTTACGGTATGCAACGCATCGCTAATGAAAAACATACATGTTTGAAATGGAAACGTAAAGTCCAAATTATCACATGTCGCGAAGGTCACAATATTAGTATTTTATCAACCTTCACAGGTTTAGTATTATTTGTCTAGGTGATTACGACATCATTGCAATAACATTTTTTTTATTACATACTTTGACATGGAACTACACCGTGATTTCTAGTGTAACAATTCGGAGTCAAGAGACCTGTTTAAAAAATATAAAGACGAATATTTGCATTTATTTTAGGGTTACAGGTCCACTATTCTATTTCTTTGACTTCTTTTTGTTAGTCGGTTGTTCTTGGCAGAGCAGTCGTGGTCATGGTAGCCTTCAAATGTGCGTGCCTCGAGTGTTAGAAAGATATACTAATAAACAAAACTTATTTCGGATCTGATATAAAATAGCAATGCCTACCTATGCATGGGAAACTTTTCAGTGAATTAAATCTTTTAGCTTTTCTGCTGAGTTTATACTTGATTTTTTTAAAGTAGATCAACAATTTCCGCCACAGACGGTTGTCTCTAAAAGAGAACGCTTAGATTCATAAACTACAGTTCTGCGAGGAAAACCAATAATAAACAACATCATCACATAATGTATGTGATGATGTTGTATATTTGACTGATCAATGACTGATGATATCCTATCTACCGTTGTCTAAAAGTAAAATAAATATACAACAACATTACATACATTGATATGACTCCGTGGTAAGTAGCTTAAGCGCATGTGTTACAGATTACAGAAATCAGAATCAACAGTGGTATTATAAATAAACTTAAATAAACACATATAAAACCAAGACCAGTACACACAGACATGTTCATGCACACAAATGTTTGTACAGTGCGGGGATCGAACCCGCGACGTCTTGGTTAATAGTCAACTTCTTAACCATTACACCAAAGTGGTCGTCAATAATAGAAGAACACTAATATTACTTATCACTCAATCTTCTACACATTATACCACTCACCATCCATAAGGATCTGAGAAGACTCTTCTAAACCACTCCTGAAAAACAGGCGGATGCCTGGGCAAGAGTTGCTCTTCAAACATGCGTCGTTTCTTCTCGTAAGGGTCTTTGTTTGAACACATCATCTGTTTCAACTCCCGGTTGCTAGTGTGAAGACCTAACAATTAAATAGATAACGATATATTTGAGACAAAACTTGATATCATTTATGCGAGGAAGATACTGCGTAAGAGTTAATGGTGTAGAGGAATTGTAAAGAAAAGACACTGAATAATTAGGTAGCTACGCACAAGCTATGGTAAATTAAAATTATATTGAATTTTCAACATACCGTTCCACACACACACACATATATATATAAATATATTTTATTACATAAATATCATCATAATAAAAAAGGCATTTAAAAATCCGCACGCCTAATTTTTACACGACAACTCATATAACATGTCGTTACTATAAAATCCACTACATAAATATTTTTTTGCAAAAAATAGGTGTGTCATTTTTTCTGACGGCCAGTGTATTGTTTTCTTACGCAAGCCACTGTAGATCAGATGTGCCAAATTACAAGGTCATTAATTGACAAGTCGTTGTTTGCTCATAACTAACGTACGTGTTTGTGTAATAAATAATAACCTGAGTACTATTTATTAGTATTATCATGTATATTATAAATGAATTTGATTTATCCAACCTACCTTTCTGCTTATATATGTGCATCAATATCGGTCTAAGGCCGACCAAGTTAGGCACCCACTCTATAAGGCCACACTCTTCGTTCAACGGTAGAACGCTATATGTCCTTATGTACAGTCGACGGCGACGCGTCTCCGGCGCATCTTGTAGGAAACGATTCACCACTGCATTGAACTCCATCAGGCGAAAATCTTTGCGCAAATCGTCACGAGGCTTCAGCATTATTATGTAGGATTTTCCATCAGAACCTATGGAAAGAAAAAATAATTTTGTAGCAACCAGTACCAACATTTTTCTTGGATTCAAAGACGCTACAATAGTTTTCCACGAAATACTACAAAAGGCGAATATCTAGGAAAACCATGTTCACATCACATCATTTCACGCATCGTTTTGTTAACCTAAGAAATGACGTCAAATACATAATATCAAATGCTTGTACGAAACGAATTAGCAGAACACGAATTCTAAGAAATACATCTATAGTTATAATTCGTGAGTTTTGAAAGGCATTACTGCAATCAGTCGCCTAAGCCTACAACTATAACCTGGTTGCATATTAACTTCGATCGACTGTTACTTGATGTTAATCACTTCTTAGTATAAAAAGTATTAGAGAACAGCTAGTTACGAAAATTGGACTGACTAAATATATAGTATAATATACAACAACATCACACACATTGATCTGACTCTGTGGTAAGTAGCTTAAGCACTTGTGTTAAAGAACACTTAATAAAATACACTTAAATAAATACATATAACACCCAGATCAGTACAAACAAACATGTTCATGCACACAAATGTTTGTACAGTGCGGTATCGGATCAAAACCGCGACCTCTTAGTTAATAGTCAAATTCTGAACCATTACACCAAAGTGGTCGTCGTAACTAAAATTATTCTCACCTCTCAAAGTAACTTTTCTAGGCTTCTGCAGTGACGGCAGAATAGTTATTTGTTCATCCACGCCCGCTATGTACACCGGCGGTTCGACCGGTATGTTGAAGTCGACGCGCTCTTGTCTCGCTGCCTTTGAGGGTAGAACGATCTTGCAGAACTCTTGAAACGGCATCATTATGTGACTGAAGGAATCGCTGGCGAGTAGCCTGGGTAGTGTGCGGACTAGAGCTGATACTGTTGTAGTCTGAAAGTTGAAGGTCAAATTAATAATAATAGTCCTCCTGGCCAATTTTGACCACGGCGGCCTATCTCAACAGAGATCAGCCAACTACGCAGGAGATTTTATAGAGCACAAGTGTAAACGCAATACACAGGTGCACTCACTGTTCCATCACTCTCAAAGTTCGGTGAAACGGCAATCTGACATGACCGGAGAGAGATCAGGCGCAGGACCAACGGCTTAACGTGCTTTTCGAGGCCCAGGGGTGTGACACCGCCAACTCCCTAACTCCGAGCTGTTTTTGAGAATTTCGGTTCAAAAAATCTCAGAAACAACTTTGTCTCGACCTGGGATTCGAACCCAGGACCTCTCGGATGTAAGGCAGAAACTTTGCCACTACACAAACGAAGCAGTCAAGGTCAAATTACGCCGTGATACTAATAAAAAAAACATTTGTGACGGTAATGACAGCTAATGGCCAGTCTCAATATCCTTCTACCGTTGACTTACTGTCAATTTCATACTAAAAGCTATATGAGTTTTCAAATTTTTCTATGTAGGTTTTCTATGTACCAGTCAATGGTAGATAGGTTGTTAAAACCGGTCATTAGTCACCGTTTAAATATTCGTTACAGAATCACCTACTCAATGGTTATGAAGAAAAATTATTAGGTAACAAAGATACGAATACGATAAAAAAACCAGAGACAAACGAATCTAAGATTAAAAGAGGTTACCTTTTAAATTATCTATTTAATGATGACTTGGTGACATTTTGTGATTGTTATGATAGACATTTTACTATTTATATTTATTATCCAAATATAACTTTTAAATTTGCATGCCATTAATAGTAGTTGGTTAAGCGGATGTATAATTGCTGATCAATAACTATGATCATCTTCAGTGTACCTTAATCAAACGCAAATAAAGATTTTATTTCATTTCAATTATCGTAATTATAAAAGGATGGTAGTTATAAAAGACATAATTAAACCAGTTTTAAGCATCGATTCGTAATCCATACTAGCCACAATTCAAATTAAAACCACTAACATTTTCACATGTTGCAATAGGCTTGTTGCACAACTCGATCAGTTTTTCAGCGAGCTGCGTAAAGTCGTTCACCAGTTTCAGCATATGGGGTTCTTTTAGTCTCGGGTCTGAGAACACGTCGCTACACCGCTTCATGCGCTGAGGGTAGCTGGATTTTATCACACACATCATCATCCAGAGCGTGTGTTGTGGATAGGCTAAGATAAGCTTTACTATTATCGCTTTCAATTGGTGGTACACCTGAAAAAGAATCAGTCTATAGAGTTCTAAAAAAATCTCTAAAACCTATAAAGCCAAGTTGACTTTTAGTTTAGTTGTTTCACTTCTTTTGGATCAGTAGTACTTCTAACAGATTATTTATCTGTCTGTCAGTAATGCTACCCAAAAGAAAGAACTAAGAATCCTTATAATCAACAATAAACAAATTTAAGTAGTGATTAGATTACTTTAGGGAGGTAAACAGACTAGCAACAGTATGTATATGTCGCAGTCATCTAGTTAAATCCGCAATTTAATCGAATGACTAGGCCGTTCATTGAAATAAGACATTCAATTGAATGACTAAAGGACAACTCGTCAAGTCGTTGAATGTAACTAAACGTCCAACGTCTTGACTGAACGTCATTTAGCGAAATCGTTGAATGGGATGTAGCCGACTTTTTAATGTTTGGTTAGGGTGACCATGAGTTAGCAACTTAAAAGTTAACCTCACTTTAAATAAATATAAATGAATTATTAAATGTCTCGTTAAATAGGATCTGCACAACTTTGTAATATTTAATAAGGGTGACCATAAGTTCGCAACTTAAAAGGTTACCTTACTTTAGATAACAAAAATGAAGACATGACACATCTTATTATGATTTTATTTTGTATTTTAAGCCTTAAGATAGGCAATAGTGACTATTTCTACCAACTAATTCAAGGAATTCAAAGAAAAAAAATCCAAACACTGCTTTCTGTGCGAGCTGTTGGACGCCATATTTGTTTTGATGATTACTAGCACGGCAGTGGGAAAAAATGAACTAAATTTGAATTACTTGAATGATTTTACGTCCGCTCTGTTCAAAGGGCTATGTTTCAATCTAGTTGGACGTTGAGTGACGCTTGTTCAATCAACTTTCGGCCTAGTTATTCAATTAAATGTTTACATTCAATGAACGCGCTAGTCATTCAATTAAATAGTAGATTCAACCAGATGACTGCGACATATATATCTGATACGACAGTACAGGCGGCGATCAACGACAGTCGCCGATATACAACGACGACAGGTCTAATGGTGCATCCATACATGCCGCCGGGTTTGCTGCCGGCTTGTGCCGCCGGGTTTGCTGCCGGCTTGTGTCGCCGGGTTTGCTGCCGGCCTATGCCGCCGGGTTCGCTGCCAGCTTATGCCGCCGGGTTTGCTGCCGGCCTATGCCGCCGGGTTTGCTGCCGGCTTATGCCGCCGGGTTTGCTGCCGGCTTATGAAGCCGGGTTTACTGCCGGCTTATCTGCCGGATTTGCTACCGGCTTATGCATCCGGGTTTGCTGCCGGCTTATGCCACCAGTATGCAGATTTAATACAGGGAAAGGATGCATGTGCCGGCAGGCATGTGTGGATGCACCATTAAACTACCTAGCTTGTCTGCAGCTTTCATCAGCGATAGTCAACTAATGTTTGTTTAGCTCACCTCTTTCGCAGGATGACAGATTCTCGACACGATCTGTGAGAACGCGGACAGGTAAAGGTACAAGGGCAGCTTCTCCGAGTAAATCTTGATTATGTCTGTCATCTGCGCCATTACCGAGTGGGCGCTCGTGTCCTGTGGCGTCACTTCCATGTCCAGCCTGGGAGAGATTCACGGGATTAGTAGGAACACACGACGAAAACACTGCGGCATCCTTAGATCAAACGAAAAAGAGGTATATACGGTATAAGCTAGTTGCGCGTGGTCCTACTAAACCGAGTCCAATAGACCTGCTCCGCTTCTAATTGTCGTCAGTACTGCATGTTGTTTACACGTGCGTGCGTGTGCGTGAGCAGTCCATTTTTAAGTTGACGATTGTAAGGTCGTAGGAACTGTATCTTTATCTGTTTGATTTGATCTAAGGAGGCATCTTATGTACGTGTGATAAGAGTGATATACCAACAACTCCCTCGTTGGTGTAGTGGCAAAGTTTCTGCCTTACATCCAAGAAGTGCTGGGTTCGAATCTCAGGTCGAGCTAAAAATTTTCTGAGATTTTTTGTCATGAATTTTTCAAAAACAGCTCGGAGTCGGGATGTTGGCGGTGTTACACCCCCGTGCCTCGGAAATCACGTTAAGCCGGTCCTGCGCCTGATCTCTCTCCGGCCATGTCGGATTGCCGTCTCACCGAACTTTGAGAGTGATGGAGTGCACCTGTGTATTGCGCTCACACTTGTGCACTATAATATGTCCTGCGCAGTTGGCTGATCTCTGTTGAGATTGGCCGCAGTGGTCGAAATAGGTCAGAAGGACAATTAATATTATACCAACAAAGTGTGAGGTAGCCTAAAACTTGGATAGTATGAAGTGCTGAATCAGTACCAGTGCAGACGGGATTAATAGTTTGCATTTTCGGTTTCATTTTAAGGCCTTCATACCAGGGGTGATAGGTAGCTGATATCGTTAGTTATTGGTTAGTAAATTAAGTTCAAACCGACGGATGGCCTAATGTATGACAAAGTATTTATTGAAATACGTAAATACAAAATCGAATGCAATGTAGCAATTAAGTAAATGATGACATTGCCTCCAGATTGTTAAACTTGATCGCCCCATGTATATAGAACTCATAGAATGAAGTGTTTAGTAATTACTTATAAAGTTTACCAGATTGAAAGCATCCTGGGCATGCTTTGGTACAAATATTTGTGGCCATACTGCAAAGCTTTGCCGTAACTATTCATTGCGTGCAAACGCCTCGTCCACATCAAACTGAAGTTGGTCGTCGTTTCAGAAGAACTCACTTTTTCGTAGTATGACCCTAAACATACCTGTAATAAATTACGATTTTTAGTCCACTTAAAGAACTTAATCCTTAAGAATTATGAAACATTGTGAAGAAATCTAAAATTTTAAAGAAGATTTTATTAATTTTGTGTACACTACAGGTAATTCCGTCATTGGCTGTATGTTTTGCATGTTAAAAAAATTCCAGTTAAAGAACCACTGAATAAACCAGAAAAACAGCTTTTCAGCTGTAACGGCTAGATGGAGTTCGACCAGCCATGGCTAAGAACTACCGTTATTGGCTAGACGACACCACCGCTCGTTGACATACTTTTTATTATCTGTCAAAACGGTCTGCCTCCATAGATTTTGTATGGGAACACATGAACGTGACGTCACGGTCATATATTAGAAATCGGAGTCAATTGACCGAATATTTATTGAGTTTTGTGTGTTTAAAAATTGGTTTCGACAGCTTTTTGGAAATTAACTGGTTATATTAACTTCATAGGGGCTATGTTTAAGATAGGTGTCATCATGCCAATTAAATTTTTTCGAATAAAAACCGGCTCGCAATCAGTATATCCGTTCGGGAGCTACGATGTTAAACAGGCAGACACACAAAAAAACACACCAATACAAACACATAAACACAGACATAAGGGTCAAACTTATAACACCCTTCATTTTCGTCGGGGGCAAAGATAATGGAAAAAGGGAAGATTGTCAATGTAGAACAAATTGCTTACCTTGGCGAAAACTTACAACGTTCACCGGTACTTGCAATACCGACTTATGACATATAGCTGGCATTACTCTGCTTTAACAATGTGCTGAAACTTACTGCCATCTATGTCACTGTTGTTGACTCATCTGCATAAAATTTTCTCTGTTACGCGGCTACGTCTCACGAGATGGCGTTCAACTCGAACGACAAAGTAACTACTATAAAAGCTATAAAGATATGCTACTAGAACTACTTACTAGAAAGCTACAAATTCGAATCCCTTTTTTAAGCGTGTGCTGGTCTAATGGTCGAGACGTGGGAACTAGGAATCAAGTTGATACTTAAATTTAGGGTTTTTGATAAAAGTTTTTTTTACCTTGTTGTCAAGTTTTACCTTGTTTTTTTTACAAATTCGCTTGTTAAGAACGAAGATTAGGTAATGTTATTGTTATTAAATTAGAAAAGGAGTTTGGAAGGCAGTTACGCTAACTCACTTTACATTTTCTTTTATATTAAAAATACTCGTATAATAATCATATAATAAGTTAGTACATTTACCAGGTATTCTTGTTATTTTATAAACTTGCTTAGATTTCATGTGTTATGCATTTACTAGGCCGGTGTTATTATTTTGCACTGACAACCTTTACGCAATGCTAGCTCACTCAGTAGTTTTTAAAAAAACTATGTAGGAAGGTAGTCATCGTTTGTTCGTGTTCATAAATGAAACAAACTAAGGGCGGCTTGCTTGGGCATCGTGGTTAAATACAGTTTAAGAGCGACGTAAATACATTTAGTCAGCTAATTAAAATTAGCATCTTGCACATCAAAAATATAGGCACTAATCACTTTTAACGAACTGTCAAAGTTAAAAACCCAACCAAAGATGGCTATTTAGCGTCACGAAATACGTTTAGTAGCAATCGCGCGTCATCATTTTGAGGTTATAGAAATCTTACTCTTAGGTAGGTATTTAAAACAAGACTGTAAAGAAAAATTCGGTTCACAAATCATTACAACATAATTTGTGTGCCTTGACAGCTCGGTTGACTTGATGTGACAGCAACCATTTTGCTTAAGTGAAGTGTACAACGCACAAAAAAAAATGGTTGCCTGTAAAGTCGGTCGAAGATTTTACGTGACACCGATCATGTTTGAGCGGGAGAGAGACGCAAGGCATTCGCCGGTCCGGCGGGCCTCTCTCTCGCTCGGTGACTCATCGTAACAGATGTGAGCGGGCGTTACACTTTTTCATGAGTGACTACGAGCCACAACCTAATTTAAGACGTTGTCACGTCAAAACGTAAAAAGGAACGCAAGAAACTGATTTACCGACTTCCTAATTACAATTAGTTAAATTACCATCCTAACGGACGTGAGCAAGACCTTTTTAATTGTATTCAGGCTAAACATATTTAGCAAGATAAACGCATTTAACTATATTTTGTTTAGACCAAATGTTGCTCAAGCCACCCTAAGAAGTTTATAGAAAGCTCTGAACATGCATTTTATGTCGTTTTCGTTTGTCTCCAGACAAGCTAATGTTTGCTGAACGTTATCTTAAAGCTTCTCGAGGTTCAAAGTCCAAACCAACACATCAAAATATTACCATACACGACCGGCGGAAATTAACAACAAAATCACGCGGTTACGACAACGATCGCAGTGAAGTCTGGGTATGTTGTACACACGGCTCCACATCAAGATACTCGTTTTATTTGCAAAATCACCATTATTACGTAGGCATGAGATACCGCAGTGATTAACTTGATGCGTGACCGTGCGTACACACTGCTCCATATCTAGCTACTCATTTTCATTGCAAAGTCACCCTTATTACATGTAAGCATAGATACCGCAGTGATAAACTTGACGTGCGGCCGTGCGTAAAATCATCCATCACTTATACAAATATACCAATTTATTCAAGATTGAAAAGAATCGAATATTTTGAACCACCAACACGATCGCGGTGCATCCGCGGACAGACAAAACCCTTACTCTGTCCAAACTTTAAAGTCTCTTCGTCCTGCTCTCTCGCACAGTGAAGCTGGCATGTATGAAAGAGGTAGCTTAGTTCGGAACTATGACATGACTATGACAAAGGCTACAGTCACGGATGCGTCAATAATTGGTGTCGGTCGGTGTTGCAGTTTGAGTTGAATGAATAGGTTAAGTATCATTTAATAAAAATGTTATTTAGCTCCTTTGTTGAAAAATAATGAACAGTGATAGGAATAGGTATGCTCATTTGCCTAAACTTCAAAGACGGAACGAAAAAAATGGAGACTTCTTTACGACAACTTTTGTCCGGGACAATAATATTTTTAATTGCTACCCGAAAATTTGGGACAGCTATTGAATGCATAAAGTGATTATTTTAATTGGAATAATAATCTTACCTTAATTTTTATAAGACAACAAACATAAAATTTGTTACAACCATCAAAATTAAATATTTTATTTTCTTTTTGGAATATTTTTTAGTTAATAGCTAGTTGATCTATTTGAACATTATACGTATGTAAATATTTTGGATTATAATAGAGGATTTATTATTTTTTTAAACTAAAAGTGATTGCCTTAATTTATTTTTTCAATAATTTTTAAATGACATTTCATAGTGACAAAATAATTGCTGAGAATACAATTAAGAAAGGTCTTTACCTATGAAATTGCTGTTTTTACTTTGCACTTGAATATCTTTGGACTGGGTAAGAGTTTAAAATTCAACTTTGTCTTAAATTAAAGCTTGGGGTAAATTGTTTAAAAACATGCATATTAATTGTTTTATATAATTTGAATTAGCCAGGTTTGGGCTACGACCGCAAGCGTGGAAAACTGAAAAAAAAATTGTTCCATGGTGTCATTAGTGCTACAGAAACGGTAGAAAGTGTTTTGAGCCTTTATAAGCAAGGCAATGCTACCCCTTGCATGACTTTTTGTTTTAAAAAATTAAGTTTTAATTTAATTAATGTAATTGCTTTTTGTATGGAGAAATTCATAACTTTAATTGCTTATAAAGATAAGTTTTTTTAAAGCATGGTATCCATTGATATACCGTTGGATTTTTGTTGTGTTAAATAACCTATTTTGGTAAACCAAACACTCAGGATGTGTGATTTTTTCCGTTTTTCTTTTTTTCTATTTTTTTTATGTAAATCCAAAAAAATCAACAAAAAAACATGCAAGCGATAGTGAAGCTTAGATTAAAGATGTCCAGGACAGATTGAACCGTTCCTGTACAACTATCTACGCAGAGGAACAAATTTGCAAAAAAAATACATTTTTTTATTTATTTTTATGCTTATGGATTTAGCTTATTTTCTTAGCTTAATCAAATTATTCAAAAATGAATAAAAGGTCAACACTATTTCAAACACTATTCTCCTAGCATTCATTTTCGATAAGCGAAAATTCAACTTAGTCTAAGTTAAAAAAAGCGTGGGGTCTTTGGTATAGTAGTATGTGAAAATCAACCTATTATTGGCACGTATAAAAGAAAAGTATCAAAACGTTAATAAAAAATCCATTTATTTCTGTAAGTAGGCTAACAACTAGTACTTTTACACTTTTACGTTATAAAGTGCACCCCACGCTTTTTACTCTACTGTAATATAAATTCCGTGTACTCAGAAATTATTGTCTCTTTTTAATTAGCAATAAAAGTGTGTTTTTTTAGTTATTTCTACTTTTGAAAATTTGTAATAACTTCAGTGGACCCTATTCTAAAGCAAATAAATTATTCTATTCTATTCTATTCTACTATTATTTTTTCAAATTGCATGTTAAAAATAATGCCAATATATCTTTATTTTTTGACTATTAAAAAAATTAAGGTAGGTAATACAAATATAACACCTAAAGGTTCATCATATAAATTGTGTCGGGTACTACGCCAAAACGCACGTAAACGGCGAAATAAATATAAATCACGCCTTTATTTATGTAAATTTAACACTTTCTAACGTATTTTATTATTATTTGGTTATTATTGTAATTTCTGTGTCATGTCACTAATTACTGATTTCGATTGACATAATTACTTAATGCATTTAATGGCTATCCAAAAATTTCGGGTAGCAATTTAATATATTAATGTCCCGGAAAAAAAATGTCCGAAAGAAGTCTCCGTTTTTTTTGTTCCGCCTTCGAAGTTGAGGCAAAAAGCACTACCTATTCCTATCACTGATAAAGAATGACGTTATTTAGGAATTCTAAAAATTAAATAACCCTTATCTAAAGTGGTTAAAATGGTAGCAAAAAATGTATGTAAATATTTTGGATTAATTTTTGGTTAATTTTTGTTTGACAACAGGTTTACTTGAATTTTTTTTAAACTAAATAAAGTGTTATTTTGTGGAATGTATGTGTGTGACCACACGGAATTGATTAAATCACGAAACACGATATTTATGTTACAGTTGATTATTTCACAAACGTCACGGGAAGTCTTACAACACACACAACTAAAAATGAAGGAGTAGGACAAACGGGATGGCATACGAAGAAAACAAAACATTAACAAATTCCGCTATAATATTAGCCGTGCGCGATCAGCTGTTTTCAAGAACCTAAATCTATAAGGCATAGGTCTAACTGTCGCACGCGCGCACATTCCACAGTTCGCGGGCGCTTGGAACTCCTCGGCAGAAGCACGGTAAATTATAGATAATATTACCGTGGCAGAAGTCGCCGCGCCGCGGCGCCGGCGCTCAGCCGTAGTCCGGCCGGTCAGATACCTACTAACGCACGGCCTAACGCGCGGAGCGACAAGCCCGGTGTCGAAATCTTTAATCAAATAAAAAAAAAAAATTTAAAATTATGAAATCAAGATTGATTGTTTGTCGACTCAAAAGTTATGTTATGACTTATGTTAAATAATAATTAATATTCATGAGTTAATTAGCGTTGTAATTACTTTTTAAAAGGTTAGGGAAAATTGTAAATAGTAATTTAGGTATTTAGTGAATGTTTAGACTTACGACTACGGTCCTAACGATTACGGTCTAGGTATTTAAATTAATTTTAACAAAAATATTATGATTTTAGGTTTTTTATACAATGCAAAATATTTCAAGTACCTAGGTAAACCTAATGAATATTTTTACTTAAATAAATGTGATGGTACGCCACAATTAGAGTTGCCACCCGTACTTTATAATAAAGTATTGTACGTTATTTGGCAAATTGTACTCTTTACTTTATGATAACAATAAAGTACACGAAAATACTTTCTTTCTTTGTGATATCGAAAAGTTTAGTCGTTAGGATCAATATAATTATACTTTGGAAGTATAATTAATTATTTGTTGAATATGTTTTTAAATATAATAAATAATGAAGAAATATAAATCGTAGGTACTTTATTTTGATACTATGTACTTTTTTTTCGTACCTATAATAACCAATGTACTTTGCTGTTGGTAAGAGCCTAAGAGCATAATACGGTAGTTGACACCACCAATCGTTGACGTACTTTTTATCAACTGTCAAAACGCTTTTCTTCATAGAGCTTGTATGGGAATAACACACTTTGACGTCACCGCGTGCAATGCCGACTGAGTGACTAATTATCATTTGAATTCCAATTAAAAATCAAATAATACGAACTGCAGAAAAATATTAGTGTAAAGGCATCTGAAATTATGAATTATTTTAGAGAAAATCAGTTTTTGAATACTTCTTTCATAGTGGAAACAAGCCTATTCGAGGAAGCCTAGACCAATTTGGCCAATTCTTTTTTTATGACATTCTTTTAACTACGAAGTACGAGGATGGTTCTTACAAAGGAAATTAAAAAAACAACGAGCAAGCCATAGGCTTGTAGTCTCCGTGGTCTTGTACACCACAGAGGCGGATATTTTTTTATGTAGGTATCACATAATAGTTCTTATCTTTAACGTCAAAAGGTAAAAATGAGAGTTACCAAATAGTTGTATTGGTTGTAATAAGTAGCAGGAAGAAGTTTATTTTCGCTTTTCTATGAATATGGTGAATCTTTTGATAAAAAATAGCTACCTACTTAAATATTTTTAAAATTTATTTTACTTCATTTGAACTTGGTAATATAGGTACCTAGCAGCTATCTGTAGTTATATGCGTAATAAGGCTGCTTTGTTTGACGGTTTGTGATTGATGTGATGATTATACATCTGTGTGTAGGTATTTTGATAGTGTGAGGGTGGCGACACGGCGCGGTGACGAGACCTACTCACCTACATCACTTAAGCCGTTTTCCGTAGTTTCGGATGTAGCCTGCTGATGTCCCTGTCACTCTTACAAGCGTCTCCGTGCGAGCAAACGCGCTGGCTAGATTCGGAAATACGAACGTTTAGGGAGTATGTATGGCCACAGGTTCTAACTTCGAATCCCGCTAATCTATGTTAAAAAATGCTTTCTGTTACCCAACTGCCGAAGGAGGGTTTTTGTTTACTTTTTACGTGTTTATTTATTATTTTCTAGAGATTCGGTTATCAACTAAAACTGAGTTTGAAGGTAAAATAACATGATTGTAATGCGAGTCTGCGCCATCTAGCGGTTCTAGCAAGTGAAAAACGCTCGCTATTTGGCATGCTTTAGTTTTAAGCAATAGGTTTAAGGTGAAAATATTGAAATTTAAATACATTATTTAAATATAGCTTGTTTTGTGCGAAAAGTCATAAATACGTGCATGAATATTAATCTTATGAAAACATTGAATGATAAGTAACAAGTTTATGCGTAATTTCGTGTGTTTTAGAGATTTTTCGTTACTTGGCGTTTCTTCAGTGACCGGTAACGCCATCTTTTGAAGATTAAGGGGAGTTAAATCAGGTTTCCTATACATTGACAATCTTCCCTTTTTCCATTATCTTTGTCGGGGGTTAAAATTGTATTGTAACAATGTTAAAGACCGGTAGATTTTGATAAATAAATATAAATATACAACAACAACATCACATACATTTATCTGACTCCGTGGTAAGTAGCTTAAGCACTTGTGTTACAGATATCAGAATTAACAGTGGTATTACAAATAAACTTAAATAAATACATATAACACCCAGAGCAGTCAAACAGCCATGTTCATGCACACAATGTTTGAACAGTGCGGGCACCGAAGCCGCGACCTCTTGGTTAAGTCAACTTCTTGACCATTACACCAGAGTGGTCGTCAAAAAATGTTCTTACCAAACTCTTCTCCCATTGCTTGAAAACATCAACTGATTCTTTATAGTAGCCAATATTGACATCTACATCCACATTTGTTGTCTCGTCATTGTATTTCGCAATGAGTAACTTTGCTTTTGCACATATTTTTCTGAAAACAATACTTTTGTTAGTGCAATTTCAATGATTCATCATTTACATACGGATATTCCGCAAACATTTAACGAAACAATTTATTGTTAAATATTTGAATGGATGACTTGTTTTAAAGTTTATTATTATTTTAATCTATTGTTATCATCTTGTGTACATACACATTGTTGCAATGTTTGAAATGAATGCTTTGAAATAATATGTATTGCAAATCAAATATTGTAACAAAGCGAGATCTGGGTGCATTAACTCCGGGGCCCAAGCACATTGCGCATTTCAAACGCGTATTTTTTGGGTGTGTTCGCGCAGTAAAGGCTACTTAGGCTAGGTACTTTAAAATATCGTAAAGTTTCAGCTTAAGCTTGTCCCAATGCTGGAACACCGTCTTCACTTCAAATTAAAGGTGATACGAGTTCAACTCAAAGTATTTGCAAAAGCCCAAAAAGATGTATCCTTATTTTTCCTGACCAGACCCCTTCCGTTTTTTCCCCACAGTTAGGTTTTCTCTAAGAAAGATTTAAGTTGCGTGTATGTTAGAAATATCACAATTAGACATCTAACAAAACATTATTTCTACACACAAGTCGATTAAACAATTGGTCGCATTACGTTAATCACGTCGCGTTGCATCTTGTCGCATTGCGTCGCTCACCTAGGACAACGATTGAGCCTTTCTAGATGAATAGCCCTTCGAGACGGAACTCTACGGCGTTATATCTATTCAACTTTATCACAGACTAACCTCTGGTCCTGCGTCAGTTGTTCCAGGTTGGGATAAGCGTCGTCAAGCCCGCGACGGAGCGTAGTAAACGCGTGGTCTTGCTGCCCGCGCGCCCAGTACATCTTTGCTTTCTCGATAAATAACTCTTCGGGGCGGTACTCTTCGGCGTTCAGTATGTACATGTATGACTGTTGGGTTTATGTTTAACATTAGTTTTGACAGATCATGGAACTAAGAAGAGAGGTAGATTTTAAGTAATATTTTCCCAGATGAAATAGCATGTCTCTAAAAATGAAATCACGATGTTTTAAAAATCTCATTACAAGTCCAAAAGGTTTAGATAAATAGATTTTATATTATTTTGTAGTTCAAAGTAGACATTTAGCTTCAAAAATTACTAAATATGTGGTCGAGGTTGGATCATGAATACAATACTTTTCAAGATTCTAGATTAAACATCATTTAGTGCTGATTTTTCAATTGACAGATAGCACTAACAGTCCTATAAAAAACTTACATTATGCAAAAAATCGAAACGTATGTTATCTTAAATTAGCTTGGTTATACTCGTACATATTTGTCAGTCCGATAATTATAAGTGTGACTTTGGAAAAATATGTTCTTATTCAGGTTAAGACACATTATAAGAGAGATTTATGAACGTCAAAATAAACGTTTACCTGTTGCAGAATTCCAGCTTTTCTAGCGTGTTTAGCGCTCTGCAGCCAAAGTTCACCGATGCAAGACTTCAGCGTTTCTGCTGCGTTCGGGTGGGTCGGTGTCAATAGTTCCTAAAAGTAAGTTTATTTACATTTTAATGACCAGTATTCCTGAAGGTTAAAGTGTCCAGATTAAAGTGGAGATGGGTTGGCCATATGGCTCGCAGAACAGATGGCAGGTGGCCCCTTAAGGTTGCTGAGTGGAGTGGACCCTGGTTGGGACGTCGGAAAGTCGGGAGACAACCCACCCGTTGGGTCGATGACATTGCAAAAGTGGCAGGGAGGGGCTGGATGCGATTGGCGCGGAACCGCAACACTTGGCGTGCTCATGAAGAGGCCTATACCCGACTATGGGTGACCACAGACTGAAGAAGAAGAAGACAACCAGTATTCCTTACTTTCTTATGTTGATATACGCCATATGAATATCAGCTAGCGTCGATGGTTCTCTTTACTGAGATAAATAATAATTATGCAACACTCTTACATACTGCAAGTTTCTTTTGTAAGGAAATCTATGTACAAATTACACATAAATAAATGAATGAAAGAGTGAGTGAGATGCCAAGCATGCAAAATAAATTATAGTGCATTCTCTTTGTTCCTTCAGCCTTTTCCAATGAGGCAGCAATTTTAAAAGCATTCGCCTTTAAATATGTACCTTAGAATTCAATAGCCTTTTGTATTTTATGCAAATAACAGTACAAGAAAAATCATTTACAATGTTTTACTTGAAAAACTACACCTAAACTTATTTGAAGTGAAAAATCTTGTACTCTATGCTTAGATCAAACTAAAAAGAGACAGTTATGGTATGAACTAGTCGCCCGTGGTCCTACTAAACCGAGTCCAATGGACCTGCTCCGCTCCTCGTGGTTGTCAGTACTGCAATTTGTTAACACGTGCTTATACGTGAGCGGTCCATTTTTAAGAGGACGATTGTTAGAGGAGACGTACCGTTTCATTGTTTGACGTAACTCTTATTTTTAACGTATCTCTTAGTTTGATGTATCTCTTTGACTGAGCTCTTATTTACTTAGAGCAGTAAATCTTTTTAACGAATGTCAGTACAATTATGACTTTGATTTGTTGTACTAGTGTTAGTCAGGTTAAGAAACATATATATAACCATTTTTTTATAACGAACTTGCTTAAGTGAGTAAGCTTTATATATTTAAGTTTCAATGTCTTGATTTACCAGCGCTTTACTTTCTTACGTACTCTAATGCTACCAGTGGAGACATGTAAATGGCCTTCTTTTTATTTAAACTATTAATTAACATCTTTCTAGCTGTAAGTCTTCAAAAAATGAAAAATAAAACGCACGGGGATATGGACAGCTAATTTCATCGATTAAATCATCGCATCCGTGGTGACATGAGGCTGCCTGTGGACTTAACATCTCATGAATCCTAGGTTCAAACCCAGCTACAGATTTGATATTAAATTATGAAAGTATTGACATTCGCAACTATAATATACTAGTGGCCGCCCGCGACTTCGTCCGCGTGGAAAGCCTTTATCTTAAAAATTCTTTATGAATTGTAGCCTATATGTTATTCTGATGTATAAGCTATATTGTGGTAAAGTTTCATTCAAATCCATTCAGTAGTTTTTACGTGAAAGAGTAACAAACATCCATACATCCATACATCCATACTTACAAACTTTCGCCTTTATAATAGTAGTAGGATATTTTTTTCTTTCTCACATGAATTTTTTGAACTTTTGACATTTTTTTTAAGCTTCTGTTTTTTTAATATATTTTTGGTGACATTGAAAAATAATTATTGATTTTCTTATTTTTATTTTATGGACATGTTTTATTTATGTTTTTGAATTTTTAAATAATGATAATTTCTATTTATTTTAAATAATGACATCCATCTTTTTATTGTTTATTTTGACTTTTTGACATTGTTGACATGGTTTTATACAATAATGTTAGTTTTATTTCATCTTAATCATTATTGCCATTAATTTTTGATAATTTTGTTTTACTGGTACCTTTCTAGTCAATTTAGTAAATTGAGTAAGTGTTGTTATTGTTTTTTGGATTTTAATTTTTCTTCTTGAATTTTAATTGTATTTAATTTTTATGGTTTGACATGAAATATTTTTTTAATACGTACCTAATAATTTGTAAAATGAAAATATATTTTATTATGTGACTTATTTATTGTTCTTGTAAATTAAGCAAGATCCAATGTAAGCAGTCTAGTTTTAGCACTTTCTTTTGCTGTTTTTGATTATTTTGTTACAGAGCCACAATATGAATAGCCCTCCAAGAGTCAGTTGTCCTTATTGCCCAGGGTTACCGAGACTATATGTGCAATCGAGGGGCCTCAATGTGCATATAAGTAGGGTTCACAAGGATGTGGTGTCGCGAAATCAGAATGCGTCTGACCCGCCTACGAGGTCGGATACTGGGTCAGATCATATTGTCGGATCAGTTAATGCTTCTCAGACATCACCTTTTGGTCAATGTTGTGATGATTTACCATTGCTGAAGGAGAAAGTACCTGTTTTAAGACACATACCTAAGGGAGCTAGAAGCTTGGCTGCGGGCAAGTTATGTGATATCATAGAAGACTGCTTACGTACAAATAGCAAAGAAGATTGGTTCAGGTTACTTTCATTTTCTTATTCAGCATTGAGAGTGCCGGATATAGAAGGGAGCAAATCACTGACGTCCAAGGTCAAGAGAAATATAGACGACTCCAATATTCATTTTATGCAGGATAATTCCTCGCCGAGACAACGTTCAATTTACAGAGCTATTGAGTCTAAAGTACAAGATGGGGATTTGAGAGGTGCAGTACGTTTGCTTCTTACAGATAGCCCTCTTGCAACCAAAAATGAAAACACTTTAAATGCCTTGAAGGATAAACATCCAACGCCATCCAGATCGGTAAATCTCCCATCAGAACCGAATTTAAGTAACCCTTTTTTGACTGTTACAACACCTGAAGTATCAAATGCTATTGCATCTTTTTATAATGGGTCTGCTGCGGGTCTTGAAGGTTTGCGTCCCCAGCATCTCAAAGAATTGATTTCGTCATCTGCGGGGAGCAACGGGCCTCGGTTGCTGGAATCGATGACCAGGCTTTGTAATTTTCTGTTAAGAGGCATGCTCAACTTGGAGGTGACGCCATTTTTATACGGGGCTTCTTTGTGTGCCCTGTCAAAAAAGGATGGTGGTATAAGACCAATTGCGGTTGGCAGTGTTTTTCGCCGCCTTGCAGCTAAGCTTTGTTGTCGGTCAGTTAAAGAAGCCATGGCCTGTTACTTGCAACCAAAACAGGTGGGATTTGGCACTGCACTGGGGTGTGAGGCGGCTATTCATTCTGTTCGGTCTTTTGCTATAACAAACGAGACGTCAAACCATATAATAGTTAAAGTGGATATCAGAAACGCCTTTAACAGCGTTGAAAGAGATATCATCCTAGATGAAGTCTTGGAACAAACTCCGTCCCTTTACCCATTCATTTACCAGTGTTACGCGTATCCAAGTAATCTTTCCTTTGCAAATAACACTATTCAATCACAAGTTGGAGCTCAGCAGGGAGATCCATTAGGACCTCTGTTATTCTGCTTGGCAATTCAAAAAGTTATTTCTAACCTAAAAGCCCCTTTGAATGTCTAGTATCTTGATGACGATGTTTAGGTGGTAGCCCAGAAGAAGTTTTACAAGATCTAAAAACATTAATTCCTGCTCTGAAAGCATTGGGTTTGGAGGTCAATCCGGCCAAATGCGAAATTTATAATTGCAATGGTCTGGTCATCGATTCTATAGATTTTGATTCTGTTTTGCCTGGTGTTGCGCATATTGACAAAACATCGTTCAGTTTGTTGGGTGCTCCTGTTTTTCCTGAGGGTGTCAGTTCTATTCTTAAACTCAAAAGGCAGGCACTCTTGGCGGCGCAGGAGCATTTAACACATCTGTCGGGACATGTTTCTCTCGTTCTGCTGCGTAATTGTCTTTCTTTGCCACGGACACTGTATGCCTTGCGAACCTCACCCACTTGGCTTTTTGGACAAGATTTAAAACTGCTAGACGACACAATTAAAGTTGCTTTGGAGTCAATAATCAATGTGAACTTGAATGAGGACCAGTGGAATCAGGCGGCGCTGCCTATTCGGTATGGGGGTCTTGGAATACGTCGGTTTCAGGATGTTGGTCTGGTGGCTTTTTTGGCCTCGGCGCATGGGTCGGTGGATCTTGTTGCTCGCATTTTATCACTTGATGGCAGCAGTATCTGCTTACCTTTTGTATCTGAGGCCTTGGAGAGATGGGCTATGATATGTCCAACCGATGAAAGACCGGTAGACCTTGCAGCTCAGAGAGGATGGGACGACATCACTTGCAAACTCTCATATGCTCGGCTATTGGATGGGAGATCAGGCGTTGATTTGGCACGTCTCAAAGCGGTTGTGAAACCCGAATCTGGTGCGTGGCTGCATGCATTGCCGTCTCCTCAGTTGGGTACGCTGCTTGATAACAATTCCTTAAGAATTGCGGTGGCTTTAAGACTGGGTAGTAAAATCTGTGAACCGCATCGATGTATTTGTGGTGTAATGGTTGAAGAAAATGGTCACCATGGTCTTAGTTGTCAGAGATGTGCGGGGCGCTTCCCAAGGCACCATTCTCTTAATGAAATTGTGCGTCGGGCCATGGTTTCTGTTAATGTTCCTTGTGTCCTGGAGCCACCTGGCCTGTCCCGCACGGATGGTAAGAGACCTGATGGCCTCACGTTAGTTCCTTGGCGGAGAGGACGTTGTCTTTTATGGGACGCAACATGCGTTAGCACCTTTGCTGCGTCACATGTACGGAACACAGTTACATCAGCGGGTTCAGCGGCAGAAAACGCCGCCAAGTTAAAACATGCTAAGTACGCTGCGCTGGAGTCCGAGTATGATTTTGTTCCAATTGCTGTGGAGACGGCTGGGCCCTGGGGTGATGAGGCACGCGAGCTATTCAAAGAGTTGGGACGACGTTTGAGGGATAAGGGTAACGATCCCCGCTCTGGGTCTTGGTTGGTTCAACAGGTTTCCATAGCTATTCAACGTGGTAATGCTGCTAGCATAATGGGAACCTTTGGATCGGGCGGGGCGCAGAGTGGGAATCTATTGTGGTAGTGACAAAGTGTGTAGCGGCTTTTAAAATGATTATAAGTTATGACTATTTGTGTAAAAATTTACGACGCTTGTTGCTAAAAAAATAAAATAAAGTATCTTCCATTGTTTGGTTTGGACTAAAACTCTATGACTCTCTATTAAGATCTGATTTACCTTAGTCTGTTGCAGAAGTATTCGCCGCAGTCGTAGCAGTGGCTCAATAGTGCGAACATCGGACTGCACTACGGTGAGACGTCGCCTCCATTCGTCCAACATTTGTTGGAGAATAACAGTGCCTTGCTTATCACCATCGTTTAACTGTCTCAACCTGTTAAAAAGCAAAAGTAATATATAAACAAACAATTATACAACAACATCACATACATTGATCTGACTCCGTGGCAGCTTTAAATAATAAATAAATATTTCACAACAATCACACCAATTCTCTAGTTCCAAATTAAGCTACGAGGCTTGTGTTATGGGTACTAGACAACGGATAAACATACTTAAATACTTTTTTTTGTAAATAAATACATAGTATACATAGAAAACACCCAGACTAGTACAAACACACATGTTCATGAACACTTATGCTTGTACTATGCAGGGATCGAACCCGCGACCTTTGGTTTAGAAGTCCGACCTGTGGACCACTGCACCAAGCGGTCGTCAAAGTTAAGCATTTATGTTACAGATATCAGAATCAACAGAGACATTACAAATAAACTTTAATAAATACATATTACATCCAGACCAGTACAAACAAATGTTTGTACAGTGCGGGGATCGAACCCGCGACCTGTATTTAGAATAACGCATTTAGATTAACGCGTTTCTAACTTCCTTATTCCTTGTGAAAAAAAAATATTTTCTTGACTCTCGAAAAAGTCCTCTACGGCAGCTATAACCGCGTCATTATCGTGAAATTTTGTTCCACGAATTTCCTCTTTTAATTTTGGAAATAAGTGAAAATCACTTGGGGCTAAGTCCGGAGAATATGGTGGGTGGTCAAGGAGATTGAAGCCAGCACAGCGGATTGCGTTGAGCGCAACTTCCGACCGATGAGCAGGAGCGTTATCTTGAAGGAACAACACGCCCAACGACAGTTTTCCACGACCATTTTCTTTAATCGCTTCACGCACTTTCGGGATTAAATTTGCATAATACGGTCCAGTAATCGTCTGGCCTTTTGGCATGTAATCAATAAAAAGGATTCCTTCACTATCCCAGAACACAGAGGCCATAATTTTGCCAGCGGTAGGAGCAACTCGAAATTTCTTAATGGATGGAGAGGATGGTCGTTTCCAAGACATGCTTTGTCTTTTAGTTTCAGGATCAAAATGGTGGACCCACGTTTCATCCATGGTGACAAGACGACGGCAAACATTATCCGAATCACGCTGGAATATTTCGAGATTACGCTTGGAAATTTCCAAACGTCGCTTTTTGTTTTCGTCGGTTAACATTCGTGGCACCCATCTTGCAGACACTTTTTTGAACCCCAGTGAATCAATTAAAATGGATTGAATGCTACCAAAAGATATCTTTTGGATCTCAGCTATATGTTTTATAGTCATTCTTCTGTCTTCCAAAACCAGATTCTCAACCTTTTTGACATTTTCTTCTGTAACGGAGGTTGAAGGCCGCCCAGAACGCGGGTCATCTTTACAGCTTGATCTACCTCTTCTAAATTCAGCCACCCAGTACGCAACCGTAGAATAGGGTACAGCATCACCCCCTAATGTCTGCTGAATGTCCAAAAAAATTTCCTTCGTAGACATTTTTTTCAAACTGAGATATTTTATCACCGCACGTAACTCACTTTTATCCATAATTTTGACTTTTTAGAAACTCGTTGCACAAAAAATTTTATTACATGCGAACGAACTGACAAAAACAAGTGACAGTCTGCATGAATATAGTGTGATAGACACTCTTTAATTTGAATATCGAACGTGATCCAAAAAGGTTTCATATATATGCACTTCTAAGAACTTTTTGATTCACCCTCGTATATAGTTTTTAAGAATTACTAACTAAAATGGATCAATGTAATCTTTTATCTTAAATAAATAATAAATTATACGACAGATTAAACTCTAACATCAATACGTACTTTGTAAAAACTTCATCCGTGTGCCTCGCCTCGGTGATAATATGCAATCCGAGTATACTCTGGTATCCGCTTCTCAACGCGCTTTCTCCCTTACTCTCTCCGTCCATTTGTGTCAAAAGTCTAGCGCAGGCGTTTTGACAAGACGCCTCGAACGAATCGTGGTCTTGGGCTCGGTAAGCCAGAAGAATCCGACCCATGTGGAGACCCCAGTTTTCGCGGCAATCAGGCTAAAATTAAAAAAATAAAAATTGTTGTTGCAGGATAGCACCTATAATAACAGTTTAGGGCGCTTCATGTTAGTGTTTCAGAAGTGGCGTGGTAAAATGATAAGTTTAGATTCGAAATACACTAGCATAATAAAAAAAATATTGTTCCTATGTGATAACCAGCTACTTATACCAATCATTATAAAGGTCATCAATAGAAGTCTCATGCAAACTGTATCACGCCCGCTCGTTTGCCTAGTAGTCACTTCGCTGACCTGTTAATGCTCTAAGTTTAAAATGTCTTAAAATAATTAGTAACAGTCCTTTCAACCGACTAAGGACACTTTCCAATTTAGCTTCTCACCTTTGCACCTTTATTTCAACTTCAAAGCCATTAAGCTTATTTATAAAATTAGATTCCTCTTTATTAAACACCAAAAAATACAAACAGTGCAGTTTTACATAGAAAGATGTACAATGAAGACGGTCTTATCGCTATAAGCGATCTCTTCCAGGCAACCTTTGGGTAATGAAATTGTTCTAATACAGCAAGCAGTGTTTTGTCATTATTGGTTGTGTTATCAGTGTTATTGTAACTTTATATGTTGGGACATGTAAAAGTGCTACTTGTTAGTCAACTTGCAGAAATAAATTGACTAAAGCTGAAAAAGATGATTATTTTGCTTTAAATTTCCACGCAATGACGCCAGCGCAGGAACCAAAATACATCCAACTGTAATCACCTGAAAAGGTAGAACTGGAAGTCGCAGGACTTACAATATCTACAACTCACAACGTGAAACCGAAGATGCACTGGAATCACAACACTGACACTAACAAACACTCGACGCGTTTCGCCACTACACGTGGCATCCTCAGGAGATGTTTTCGCTTCGACAGACTACGAGCGACTCGAAGCGAAAACATCTTTTGCGGAAATTTAAAGCAAAATAATCATCTTTTTCAGCTTTAGTCATGGATTTCCGCAAAGTAACGCCTGATTCCATCAACTATATCAAATCAGAAATAAATTGATTTTATTTTTAACTTACCACAGGTTTCTTGACAAGCTGCTCCAGCTGATCGAACCTGCCCAATCGCCATAACGGTTCCGCGGCCATTTCCATCTTGCTCTCTTCAGATTCGGTACAAGATTCAGTACTTAACAGTCGGTAAGCTGTGAACGGCTGATCCAGGCCTAGGTAGCAGTCTATCATGCCCTGTGGGTTGATATTTTACAGTAAAGGCAAAAAAACAAGAGGTTCACAAGATAAGAAAAGATTTCTAAAGAGGCTTGATTACTCCATGATCATGTCACTTACAATGGTGTAAATGGGCTAGCACATCGCGCTGACCATTTTTGTTGCAATATCGCCCGTATTATAAGCGCATAAGACACCGCAGTATTTACCGTGACGTGCTGGTTACCGTACATGCATCGAGAACTCAATGGGAAACATTTTACCAAGCTTAACAGCTGTACAACCGGACATGTTTAAGTTTTCCGGAAAAAACTGTGAAATCAAACATCTGGCAACCCTAGCCATCGAAAATAATCTAGTGGATAGATATATAAAGCTAGTTGCGGGGGAAAATTGTTAGCAATATAATTTGTTAAGGAAATTGTACAGACTTTTTTCCCTCTTCAGCTCTATTATTTATGTGCGACCCTTGGTTTTAGAAGTCCGAAATGAAGCCCACTACACCAATCGGTCGTCAAAACGGGTGTTAGACTTAAATATTCGCCTTTTTTTGACACGACTTATAAGCATTCATGCTTTCTATTTGCAATAAATTACCTGTAAACTATGCTTGTCTAGCGGGCCCTCTTGCGCTAATCTTTCGTAACACAACGCTGCATCTTGAAGCCGGCCGGTTACCACTTGGGTTAATATCAGCTCTTTCAGTGAAGGCTCGGATCTTTTGATCGATAGAATACCTGTAACGAGACGAAACTTTACGTAAAAGTCAGCTAGCAGCAAGAATTTGCAATGTTGCGTAACAGTCAACAGCAGCGCTGCTATTTGATATTATGGTATATTTTTCACCCACGACAAAAAAGGGGGGTTCGAAAAATCATATACGAACAGGGGGTTATTCAAACTGAAAATTTTATTCGTGGAGTAGCACCTTCGAACCGAACTTCAGAAACTCTTTTTTAGATTTTGCTAGTTGAACTACATCGCAATGCAGTAACACGAAATTTTTAGAAATAGGATAATAAGAAAACTAATATAAATATGTATATAATAACTAGTGATGTTTTTTTTTTCTCAAAACCATATATTTGGCACCTTTATATTGCAAACATTTATCGTAGTAAGTTACTTTAACCAGGCCTCTCTCACTCGATGTACTTGCGCGCGGTAATAGCCTACTCTCGCCCGCACTGACATCGGTGCGAATTCAGTGGGCTGCCAACAACCGTCCGACGCGCTCACGACGCACTATAATTATTCGTGTTACGCTTACGATCAATTTAGTTTTCATACGAACCAAATAAGTAATCTATGCTTGTTAAATGTTAGCTTTATTTAAGGAAAATGACTTCTGGTGGTGGAAATTTATGTGCTGTTGATGGGTGTAGGTCGAATACTAAGAGAAATAAAACGCTTTCTTTTTTTAGTCTACCAGCTAATTAAGAAAATGTAATTATTACCCGGTAAGTTAGTAATTTATTTACAAAGTATAAAAACAAACAAATTATTAGGTGGTACCTACGAAGGTAAATTGGATAAATTCATTGGGGTTCGGCTTTATTGAATTAAAATGTAATACCTACAGTGAAACATAGGTCAGTTACTTTATCGAAATAATACCTAAGTACCTATTATACCTATTAGTCTACTTTTTATGGGCTGCGCACCACCTACGAACTGTGTGTACCTACCTACTCGACGTGGTGGTTTAGTCGACTAATGACTAATTAATTAGCGAAATGACTAGGTAGGTAGGTAGGTACCTACGTAGTTGACAATAAAATTGACCGATACTCGAAATGCACCTACCTACTAACCTACTAATAATCTACAAACGCCAAATTCCACAAATGACAGATTCGTTTTAGAAAGAGATAGCATGAGTCACAATTAAGTAGCTCATAATTCGCTTGTTATACCTTATACAGGCTGAATTTCTTATTTCACATTTGTTATTCAATAATGTTATATTATTTAAACAACATTCAATCAAATACCATTTTAGAAAAATGTGGTTGAAATATTTTTACCGAAAGTGTCAACCCTAGTTCGATTGTCACTCGGTCTCACGTCACGTGGTCTCGCGCAGCTGCAAAGCAATAGTGACTTTATACTCAGAGCTGCAGGTGCATTATTGTACGCGGCAGAAAAAGTAGTCTATTAACGCTGTAGGTATCGAAATTTTTCTATGGAGTGATTTATCTGTTACGTAGTAACTATTTAGTAATCTGTGCTTTAACTAACTATCTTTATAATAAGATCAATACAATAATTTATAAGATCACTTTTATAACTATGAGATGATGAGAAAACCAAAAATAAATTTCAATTGAATATTCTTATAAAATATATTAATGCTGCGTATCTAGTTGTGTCTACGTATCATAAAAAGCATAAGGAAATGAAGATCCGTATCCGCGAATCGTGACGCCAAATATCCGTATTCGGATCCGTATCGTCGGACATACATTTTTTAAAGATCCGACACATCACTAATTATAACTAACTATATACCTGCTACAGAATCGGGCTCATCTAGCAATGCGTATATTTCGGCCAACAGTGGCAGTTGTTCCTGCATCTTATCCCTGTTCTCGTGCATATACATTTCTAAATATTGCAGCGCGCGTTCTAACTCGCCGCACGCGAAGTTGCCGCGAGCTATTGTTAACTTGTCAAACTTTTCTAGGAACGATGAAATGGCCCTGAAAAAAACATTTGTTCCTCCTTCAAAGTGTTAAACAAGGGATTTTACTGTTCAAATTATTCTAAAGTCGGCACCACTGTTATATTTTGCACGTACTACATTTTATCCTAGTAATGACTGCCTCAGACTTCAGTATAATTTGGGGAGTAAAATTTCTTGTTTAAGACTTTTTGAAGGAGGTTTAATTTTTTATTTTCACATTTCTCGCTATTTATTTAGGTATATTTTTATATTTGTGAGTTTCTGTTTTGTAGAGTTATAACATCAATCCCATAAAACATACACTGCTCACGTCATTTCAAATACAACATGTATATTTTTCAAAAGTCAATCAAACACAAACCAGTAGTGAAAAGTGACACTCACTTGTAGTTTTCATTTTCCATTGGTCGTGGTTTCGTGTGACACCACTCCAGATTCCATCTATTTAAAAAGTCCAATAGTGTGTATAATGTTTTGCAGCATTTACTCTGAAATGTTACAATACAGTAAGAACAACTTTTGCACACGTTATTTACGAAGAAACTACCTAGTGATAGGTGATAGAAATCAGAAGTTAGGAGCATGTTAACTGGAGGTATATTTATTCTGTAGGTGTGGTAGTGCAAGAGAGAAAGAGAAAAAGGGGGAAAGAGAGGGAGGATTACGTGCGTGTGTGTAAATCTGAAATTAGGAGGGTGTTAACTGTAGGTATATTTATAATAATAATAATAAAATTTATTCAGTTTCAAAAGGCAATTTACAATTAATTTGGGTATAGAATCAAAACTTACTGGCTAATTACTTTTTTTACCTGAACTAGGTTAGGTATAAACCTGTATCTGAGGCTAAAGAGAGCACACATTTATTATTACAATAGGTATAGGCTCATTAACAATATCTTGAAACTACAAACTTATTACGCTATAAAACAAAGAAATGATCTAAATTATGTCAGTAACTAAGCGCCACCACAAAGTCAGCACTTTGCAACTCTACACAAGTAAACAGCGTCAGCAGTTTTCTCACGTAACTAGGCTAAATATATTATTGTATGCATCACGTTTACATTATTTCTACTTATATTTGAATTATTGTTTAGTGTTAGTAACATATTATTTTGCCTAATTAGCACAAACATGTATGGGTTAGGAGGACAATGTTAGGTCAGATCTTATTGATTAAAAAGTAAATTAAACGCTATTACATAATTACTATAACATTACATCAAGTGATTAAATAAAAATGTTCAAAAACTAGAATTTTACTAAAAGGTGCCTTCATAATCAATAGAGTTAATGTATCGGTTCTCGGCAGCTCTTCTGGCGGGACATTCTTTATCTCCCGTTTTGTGCGCGCTTGCAACGGAAACGCACGCATGTAGCGCACTTCGACGGCTCGGCTTTCTGCGCACAATCCCTCATAGCGTGGCCCACTTCACCGCAGTGGCCACAAGTGATGGCATCTTCTCGGCATGTCTTGGCCGCATGACCGTATTGTTGGCATTTAAAACACCTTGTCACCAAGGTGAAATCTCTTACAGAGCACGAGGACCAGTTCACAAAAAGTCTATTATTATTTACTAGGACTTTTCGAATTTGAGCGGGGACTTGGACGATGTACGAGTAATTGCAAGTCTCGGCATCTTTTTTCCCTGATTTGTGGCTAAGCTTAATAGATGACAAAAACGACTCGAGAGTAATCTTTTAAGTTTTTCAACCAGATTTTGCTGATAAATGCAGCTGAAGACTTCAGTCTCTTGCACTGACGTGGGCACTCCAATGATGGCGATTCTGGGCTGGCGTTTATGAGGCTCGTCTACAATGAAACCCGAGGTCTTCAGTTGCGATGATTGCTTTAGCTTCTCGATATCGTCTTTGGTATCTGTGCTTATGATTACGCCTCCATTTCTCGTTTTACGCAGTCCTCTCACGTGCAGCTTCATTTCATTAGGTCGGATGTTTTTTTGAACCAGAGTTTTGGTCTCTTCGCTCGTCTTTCCTTTGTCGTTTGGATAAATAGCTACGGAATTTATAGTGCTGGGTTGAATAAAGTCTTAAGAGCTATTTTTCACCATGTCGGCAAAATAAACTTTTCTGGACAGGCCTTGAGAGTTTTTTCAACGCTTACTTTGAGGTTATCAAGTATTTGCGAAAGGTTGCATTTTTCTTGAAGGGCATCAATACACGTGTGAGCTTGAATGGCCTTCTGCTTCACGGATTGGTACTCCACTGCTAGTTGTGAGGTCCCGTGGCTCACTTTCTTGCACAAATTGTGAATTCTCACTTTTTGGTCCGAGTTCAGTTTTCCTTCGGCAGCGATAATACACATTTCGTTTAGGCATTGCTCGATGGTCCTGATCTAGTTCTGGATCTCAGCTATAGGCACAATTTGTATGGGCTCATTTTTCTGCGGGGCGGGCGGCGGAGGAGCGGGCGCGGGCGGCGCGGGCGCGGGCGCGGGCGGCGGGCTGCGGGCGTTCGGCTACTTCGGTTGAAGGGACTACTTTCCATTATTATTGTCTTTAATTAATCGCACTAAACATTGTTGAGCACAAAAAGTATATATATTTAGTATACTTAGGTGTGGTAATGTAAGAGAGAAAGAGCGAGATGAAATGAGAGGATTGCGTGCGTGTATGTTCGTAAACGTTTTAGCTTTCCTACCTCAAAGACAGCAATAAAGAAAGGTGATTGTTTTTATACCTGATTTCCTTCTTCTGCCTGACCTGTGCTAACATTGGGCGTCATTCCGACATTTTGCAGTATTTTATACTTTGCCCGTTCCGTTCTTACTGAATTATTTTCTATATTCTCTAGTCCTGCATGAAATGGAGATTTTGGATATGTTACTGGGTTAACAAATAAAAGGACACAATAAATAAGGAGTGTAAAGCTTTCCTGTATATTGATGGCATCAGACGTTACTTTGCGGAAATCCATGACTAAAGTTGAAAAAGAGGATTATTTTGCTTTAAATTTCCACTAAACGGCGCCAGCGCAGGAACCAAAATACATCCAACTGTAATCACCTGAAAAAGATAGTTTTTAGAACAGGAAGTCGACAGACTACGTCAACATTTCCTTAGGATGCCACGTGTTGTGGCGAAACGCGTCGAGTGTTTTGTTGGTGTCAGTGTTGTGATTCTAGGTGCATCTTCTGTGTCACGTTGTGAGTTTTAGGTATTGTAAGTCCTGCGACTTCCAGTTCTATCGTTTTCAGGTGGTTACAAAATAACGTCTGATTCCATCAATATACAGGTAAAAATAATCCTCTTTTTCAGCTTTCCTGTATATCTTTAACATCGTGACTCTCGTGTTTATGTCGTTTCAACCAAAAAAAAACATACCAACAACAGCCAACATCTCTTCCACAATGTACTGTTCGTGGTTCCTTGACATTATAGCGTGTAGAAGCACGTATGGTAGAAAGAGAAAGAGCGTTCGGACGTCGCGCCGCATGCTCGGGTGGACCGTGCGAA
Source organism: Pyrausta despicata (assembly GCA_963921415.1). Lineage (NCBI taxonomy): Eukaryota > Metazoa > Arthropoda > Insecta > Lepidoptera > Crambidae > Pyrausta > Pyrausta despicata. The sequence goes on from OY992853.1 coordinate 10,255,833, forward strand.
GTAGCTCCCGAATGTTCTCCGCTTCGACTAGAGGTATCAGTTGGCCAGCCCAACTGAAAAGAGAATAATATTTGTCGTAGTACGAGGTTTTTTTCACTTTGTGGGCCAGCGTAATCATCGAGTTCCGACATAGTAGATAACTCGAGCAAATTAAGAACGACGAATTATTGAAATCAACATTTTAATTAAACAGTGTAAACAGTGAATAGATACGTCCGTTCGGCGCAAGCGCTCAATCAATTCGGCCCGCGCACTCCAACGGCCGCATCCAAGTATGACGCGGCCTGAAGTCACACTTGCGTTCTGTATCTGTGTTTCCACTATCGATGGTAGATGGCGCTAGCCCGATCTCTAACATATTCATGTGTGAACTCCCCTAAAAAACAGCTGTTGAGCTTGGACGGTTTTTGACGTGACAACGTCTTATAAATTGGTTTGCCGGGTGACACTTCAAGAAACTGCGTTACGCTGCTCCGCTCACGTTCCGCGCTCACAATGAGAGCGAGTGAGAGGCACGCGTCCCTTCGACTCGGGCATGGTTAGCCCGCCTAAGAGCGAGTGAGACAGACATAAAAAGTGAAAGGCACGCGTCCCTTCCACTCGAGCACAGTTAAGCCGCCTAAGAGCGAGAGAGACAGAGCGAGAGAGAGAGAGAGTGAGAGAGATAGGCATACACACCGGTTCATGTTATACGAATGAATATTCACATTAAAATTATTTTACCACTCAGAGTCGTTGTCACGTAAAACTTTTGCGCGTATACCGACTTTACAGGCAACCAATTTTTTTTGACAACATTGATATTGACGAGCCATAGCTTAGAACCACCGTGATTAAATTATCTTACAGGCATCGTCTAGGCGAGCTCGCTGCATCGCTGACTCAGTCTCTGCCTCGTCGGTCTTAGGCTTGAGTCAAAAGCAAGAATAAAAAAACCTTTCAAATGAAAAAAGACGCACTCAAATCTGCTCATCCGTTCGGGAACTACGATGCCACAGACAGATATACAAATAGAAAAGGAGTCAAACTTCTAACACTCGTATTTTTTTCTCGTCGGGAGTTAAAAACGATTTTCATTATAAACAAAAAAATAGATGATACAACACGTGAAGACTATAGCAATCTGCAAAACGTCTTAAAATTCTACTTTTAGGCTTTACGTGGACGACGCCGGAACCGCACCTGTGCGGGAATGAAACCGCATGTTTATAGAATCAGCCCGGTGAGTAAACGGTGTCGGTCTTGCTCTTCAGCGCGATATTCTAATTGCTATGTAATGTTTTGTTTACGTATTGCCTGTTAATGCTGTGTATACACGTTTTTAGGTTGAAATCTAGTTCGCTTCTTAAGTTATTTATACGCTTGATATACTGTTGATTGTGTATGCCAATAAAGTAAAAATAAAATATTCATTCGTATACGCGCGGTTTCGGTCGGGCGCCGGTGCGGTTCCGGCATCGTCTACAAGAAGCCTTAGGGCGTAGTATGAAATGGTTTGTATTGGTATATGCCCTAGCCATTTTAATATTTATTACTATGTACCCTTTGATTAAATGTCATGATCGAAGTATGTACCATTTAAATACCACAATAAGTGACGTCTTACTTGTGTGCCCATTCCAAAAACGTGGTAGCGTACTGCGATCCAAATAGTGGATGAGTCTTTTTGGGTTGAGATGGATATGCCAAGGTGTATCTGCAAAAAAAAACATAACAATCAGGAACTATTTAAAGTTTTTTATATGTACGCACAGCAACACGACAAGTTAATCACTGCAGTATCTTACGCTTACGTAAAAAGGATGGTTTTGCAACTAAAATGAGTAGCTTGGTGTGGAGACGTGTGTACCTCATTTAAAATATTCCTTTACCTTGAACTTAGTAAGGGATGCATAATCTGGTGCATGTGCTCGGGAAAACTGTCCCATACATCCTTTTTGCTGCCGGTCGGAGAAATGTCGTAAATCTTCAATATTTCTTGAATTGTCAGAGCGTAACAATCCATATTCTAGAAAAAAAAATAGTTTCTATAGTCACGTCCGCCATGTTCATAAAGTGACTTTTATAGAGCATTGTCTCTCTTACACAATTTAAAAAAAGCTATGGGGTTTTGTTTTACAAGCATAGGTTAAATCACAATGAAGCAGGCAAGGTAATCCGCACATTGCAAAAAATCAACTACGGATTATCAGACATACTAATTGCAATTTGAAACTTTAGCATAGCACGTAACTAAGCCAATGCGGTTGCGATTAGACATAAGGGCACGCGGTTTCCTTCACCGCTACACCTCACTAACTTAAGATTCAATCAAATGTCTCGTTACCGTGGTTAAAGGTGATAGCTGGTAGCAGGAGGATTGATAAGCTGGTGGAACAGATCATTTCTACATTCGATAAAAAGTGCAGCCTACGGCATTTAGCAGCAAAGAAGATCACATGAAAGCCGCTGGACGTAGCTTGTAACGCAGTCTAGAAATCTGTGGAAACCTCGAAAATCTCCAGTTTTCATTCAGAAGTGACCTCTTGCGGATGACAATTTCGACTTACCATGGTATCCTTCTCATACTGGAACGCCCGGGCCAGCTCGACGAGCGCGGTGGCCGCGAAGCAACTGTCTGCTATGGAGAAGGCGAACGGCGAGCGGTCCGGCTGCACGTACCGCCGCGGCAGGTGGCCCGCCTCTATGGCGCCCAGTTGGCCCAGGCACCGGCCGCTTGCCGAACTGACTTCGGAATCTGTGTCTTTGCACCCTGGAGGAGTAAGTTTGGAGGTAAGATAATTAATTTTTCTTGAATAAAAAAGCCGCTTTGAAATTTGTCCATCCGTTCGGGAGCTACAATGCCACTGACAGACACACACAAAAACACAAAGACACACACACACAAACAAATATAGGGTTCGATATTATAACACCCCTCGTGTATGTCGGCAGTTTTAGACACTAGAGAACAGAAATCATCACGCTTACCCAGAAGAAGAGAGTCTATCAACTCCACTATAACAGGGTCAATGTTTTTCCCGCCAAATATAGCTTTGTGAATCTCAGTCCTGTTGTTTTTCAATAGCTTATCTAAATGACGAAAGGCGTAGGCTTTCACTGTGGGGATATCCTGACTTAAATGATGCAAGTACCACTTCACTTTCTCCAGAAAACAGTCCGGCTGTGTTCTTTTCACATGCTTTTTGATCACCATCTTAACTTTCTCTGATATCTTTGTGTCTTCCATAAAGAACAAGTCTGATATGTGTGAACTGAGCAAGTTTTCGTTGCTGAGCACAAGGTATTGAAATATTTTGTTTATTTCTTGCGGAGCGTATTCAAACTGCTGCAACAGAGATACGGCGAGATTGGCCAACAACGGCCCCAAGGACATACTGTCGATGTTGTGTATGAAAGCGGCCCATGCCTCAGCCAGAATGTTCGGAAACTCCTTAGCTAAAGGCATAGCAGACCGAAGTGTAGCCAAAACCTTAAACCTCAGCGGAGTCAAATACTTCACCCCCATCAGTTGCATTATATCCGGGAAACTTTTCAGCGCTTTACGCTTCACTGATAAGGCTACTTTAGCATTGACCAATTTGTGATCGAAATAAGCGAGCACTCCCAAAAACTTTGGGTTCAAAAAGTCCGCTATCTGTGAAGTACTCATGCTCATACTCGGCGATACGGAACTCCCGGACAAAGAAACGTCAGGGTCATGGCAGGCCAGGTATCTACATGCGTTCAGAACCTTTTCAGGGCTGCAGCAGTACTGCAGTAAGAACTCCGTCAAAATCACTCTGTAGTGCTTCTTGATCAAATTCAAAATCGATGTTTTCGTCAATCGTTCGAGTAAATTGTAGCACTTTTTTGTTACTTCGGGTGTCTCGTTTAAATAAACATGAACGTAAGTATGAGGAAATCTTTCAGTCAAGAAATCAGACACTGAACATTGTACTAGGGAGGCTATTTCCTCTATCATTGATGGGATTTCCTTTACCGAAACACAATACGGTATCAAATAAGGTAGAAAGTGATGTACATCCTTTGAAATGAAATCTCTGTAGCCCGCGAAGCCAAACGCCCTAACAACTTTAAGAAGCGCGATAGCAAATTCTTTTCCATTATACAAACTGCACTCTACAAAAAGTCTGCAGTAATCTTTCTTATACCTGTGGTAGGCCTGATTTGGAGTGTAGCCATGCGCTTCGCATATATCGATGAGATAAACGACAGCTTTTGGACTCACAGAACTTTGAGGTTGCATGATAAAATAAACCAACAACTTTGTCACTGGTAATACAACTTTTTCGTTGTTTATCAAACCAAATTCTTTTATGAGACACAGTGTATCAGATTGCTTTGTATAATCGTTGCTCTCTAAGCTAGATTTCGTTGCATTAAATAATAATCGAACGCACACTGTGAAAGCAGTTTCTTTGTGAGATTCCAGGTTTTCTTCTGTACATATCTGCAAAAAATTGCTCATCAAATATTTTTACGTAAAAACTAAAAATTCTGAGTGATTTAACAAAACATACATACCAATACACTTTTATCAACATAGGGCTGCAATGCTTTTAAAACATGATGAGCATTGTCCTCATTTATAATTTCTGGTGGCACACCATGAGCAAATACATAGTAATGTTTACAGAGTCTTCTGAAAAGTTCCCAATAATTGCTGTTCTCTAAATCCACATATTGCTTCCAATTCAGGAACTTTGCAAATAAATTTCTGAGACCTGACATGGTTGAATTGTTTCCTGAAGATGGCAAATTGCTCTCTGATGACAAAACCATACCAAATGATTCATTTTTCGATTCTATGTGGCAGTTTGAGCAAATAATAGACATATCGATGTCATCATTACTGAATGCAGAGTCCCCCACAGAAGTATCTTTTGTAGCAATATTAACAGAATATTCACCCAGAGACATACAAGCAACGGCTGGCAAGACTTTAGTTATTTCCATTTGCACACCAGCATCTTTATTCAAGAACATAGGCATAAGAATTTCTCCAATCAACCGACTTGCTGAGAAGATTTTGTTCATCAAAATCAAAGGAGTCAATGCTATAATCTGTAAAACATTATTAAAATTATGTGTTATATAAATAAAAATACATTTATTTGGGCTCTTAATCATTCATACCTGATGATAAGTGGCATTTTTTCTATTTTTAATTGATGTTGTGACCAAGTACAGCATTATTTTTGACCAATTATCACCAGTTTTTGCTTTCACCAAGTAATAATTGGCAGCCATTAAATATTTGAGAATCAATAACATGGTGTTATCATCATAACTAAGATTACTTTCTGTAAAATTAGGTGACTGCTGAAGACATAATATTTGTAACAGCATGGTACAATCATCTGAGTTGATACTCTGACAAAGAACCACTGTTTTTAAAGTGATGTCCATTATTAATTGCGGGATGTCACTTTCCTTAGTCAACTTAGTTTTGTGCGTTTCTATCAATTTTATCAACATTTTCCATATAAGAACAGCATCATCTTTCTCCAACAGAACCTTTCTTAATTCTTTATTCTCCATTTCATCACTTTTTCTACTATGGATGTATACTTTTTCCAAAATACTCAGAGCCTTCAGGCTTCGCTGCAAATGATGAGCAATGACAAAAGAATCAATGTTATAGTCTTCTGTAGACTTTACAGCCTGAATCACACTCATTACTTGATTATAAAACCAATCATTCCGAACATCTCCAGTAAAGTTGCTTTTCAAGACCGTTTTTATGTTTTGGCAATAACAATCTGCAACCATTTCAATCTCTTTTGCGTCCATACTATCAATGCAAAGAATATTATCAGGGATGTGCATTTCTTTACTAAATGACAAACATTTTATTACCACAGCTTTAGTAAAGATTTTGGAGTCCTTCATACTTATTATAATAGTACAAATATTGGTTGTGACTCCACAGTAGCAATTTTCATACACCATTGGCAGACTCAACAGTTCTTCTACTAATTGATTAAATAGATTTAAATTTATGACATCCATTTCCCCTTTATCATATAGAATATTTACTGTTTTCACCATAGCATCAACAGAATACATAAGTTCTTCAACAATATTTGGGAAAATCTTATGGAATTCTTTAATGGCTACTTTATTATAGTTTCTCAAAAAAGATGTAAAAAAAGACAGAGAGGCCAGTTTCAAGTCAAGACTGTAATTTTCCAGCATAAACAGTATTTTTTTAAACAGGTCTTGATACTTTGCTTTGTACATGACTCTCTTCATTTGTATGGCATCATTAGGAATGCTTTCAGACAAAAATTGTAATGTCAAATTGATCAATCTTTTGCATGTGTCAATGTCCTTTACAACCACAAATATTGGCTCAAAATCCAGCTGTATATTTGGAACACTAACACTTGTATGTTTGGGAACAAATATTTCAAGCTTACAAGTAATTTTAGATGTGTGGTTGCAGTCTTGGTAGTGTTCTATAAGTGCAACCAATGCATCTATATACTCAGAATGGAGATCATGGTAAAAAGATGTATCATTCACTGAGAGTATGCTCATCAATTTCAACTGTGCATCCTTACTAGCTGCATGTATTCTGCAACAAAAATCTTATTATAAAACCCTGTTATGATGTATGTTTAAAAGTTTAAGGGTAAAGTAAAGGGTACAACTCATGTTGAAATTGTAAAATAATATAATACAACTAGCCTAATAACAGAGAGGAAACACTGCTAGCCTTTTGGGCACCATAACCAATGGCAGCAGTGGTGGTGATATTTATTATATATAGTTTAAATTTTTGTTTCCTTGTTTCCTTTTTTGACGTGACAACGTCTTATAAATTGGTTTGCCGGGTGACACCTCAAGAAACTGCGTTACGACGCTCCGTTCACGTACTGCGCTCACAATGAGAGCGAGTGAGAGGCACGCGTCCCTTCGACTCGGGCATGGTTAGCCCGCCTAAGAGCGAGTGAGACAGACATAAAAAGTGAAAGGCACGCATCCCTTCCACTTGAGCACAGTTAACCCGCCTAAGAGACAGAGCGAGAGAGTGAGAGAGATAGGCATACACACCGGTTCATGTTATACGAATGAATATTCACATTAAAATTATTTTACTACTCAAAGTCGTTGTCACGTAAAACTTTCGCCCGTATACCGACTTTACAGGCAACCAATTTTATTTTGTTTATCTGTGTTTATACTTTTATTAGACTAGTTGTATTTATTTTTCTTTGTTTCTCTGTGTTGTATTTTAAGGTTTTCACATAAATATATTCTCCTTAACATAGAAATAACTTTAAAACTCATTTATAATTTATTTTTTATTTAATTACACTTACCGGTCTAATTCTTTTATGGACCAAACATAAAATAATCTTCCCAACAGCCAAGTATTGAAGGAGCTATAGTATGATTCAGGATATTTTGTTGACCCTGGACGTGGTACTAAGACTTCTGAAAAGTCCCTGAAGAATATCATTGGGTGATTATTATAGATTAAATTTTTCATTAAAAATTTGCTTGCATACAACTTTCATAGATTTAATACATTTTTAGGGCCGCAAAATGATGTATCATTCTTATCTATATTCCAAAGTGTTTTTTGGTCGTAATATGTCTAGCTTATGTGAAATGCGTACGTAGCTTACCCAGATAACTTTAGTATCGATGTAAGTAACCTCTCGAGTCCATCGCCTGCATGTTCCAAGTTATTAAACAAAACCATGGTTGGGGCATTGAACATTTGCCACACAGTAAAAGGTCCATCGTTACTTTCTTCTTCCATGTTTAACAAGTACTTTAAATAATGCTAAAACATTATATAAACACTAAATTATTAAAAACAACAACTGTTTGAAACAGAGGCAAATTTTGAATAAAAATTGACGGTATTATCCAACTGACTGACGTCTATTATTTTACCGTTCAAGCTCAACCTCACGTTTTTTTTTTAATTCTTTATCCCAGCATAGCGCTATTTCCGGCGCCGGCTCAACTTCACACACTGGCCTCAATGTTGGCCCAAACCGTCCAAGCCTCAAGCTCTCTTCGCCCAACTTGTGCTGTTGGCCCCAGAGTTGGGAGGTTTTTGCCCAACAGATCAACAAGTGACAGACCATGTAAGCCATGTTGATGTAGCAAATCATATGACTGGCCATCCCATGGCTGATATATGTAAATCTCCTTCACACCAGTTCTATAAAACGAGTCGGCAAAACAGTCAAGCTGCCGTATTAAAGTCTGCAGTCTGCGAGGGCTCTAAAATGTTATCAAATAAGAAATTAAATCGATTCGATACTGAAATTCTGATACCCGTGTTACCGTTTAAATGTTGACATTATGAAATTCAACGTTACCCTATCGCTGTTTACGGTTTCTTGCTACCAATTTGGCGCACGAGGTCCGCTCTCCTCTTTTTACTTCTCCACTTCGCACGGCCTTGGGCATATCACTTGTTTAAGCGCTTTTCGCGCCCACAAGACCTACGATGCCAAGCCAACACTTTCTGGATCTTCTTCTCCTTCTGCCGGGACCCGGTGGAGGTGCCATGGCTAGACATTCCCCAACGTGGCATGCAAGTTATCGCAAAACATGACAACACCAACGAAGGCGACTCCCTTGCAGCAGTTGCAGCTTATCTGCTATGTCGCGGACGGACTTGAGTGAAGTATATGTACTCTACGGATGTTCGAGTTAACTCTAAGAATAAGAAAGTAACGTTACTTGAGTGTGCTTTTAGTAGCGGTAAAAGCCATGTGCGAGAGTACCATACGGTAAAATAATAATTATTCTAATTTATTCATTTAAGTAATTTAAACTTTATTGCACAATATATGTAACAAAGGGTGAACTTAATGCTAAAAGCATTTTCTGCCGGTCAACCTCAAGGTCAAGCAGAAAGAAGGCAATGGGTGCAGTGAAAATTAAACGAGAAAGAAAGGTAAAGTTGTGGTTGTTATCTAAAATGATAATTGATAAATAATACGCAGCGTCGTTCAGTAACGGTTATTTATTCGAGACTAAACTGACAGAAGTACAGAGCGGTCGACACAGCTGAGTGTGACGTCACGTTAGGAATACCCTCTAAGTATGACAATATACAACACCTCCACCCTTAATAAATAACTTAATTATCTAAATTACATACCTAACACAAAAGTAAGTAGTAAAGTTACAAAACAAATTTTACATCTCATATCAGGGGATATTCAACTCTTATAATATCTTAGAACTAACATTAAGCAGGTACAAAATCGTAAGATACAACAACAAATTATACAACTTCTACAAAATACAATTAAAATATTAAGTAGGTACAAAATCATGTGATACAAAGTCGAATTCTAACCCATATCTTTTTACTGGTAAGCGTTTTCTTAACGGATACCTACGTTCTCCGCCGTTGCATGGATTTACCACGGTTTCACTATTTGTGGCGACACTGGGCAAGACAGCGGGTTGAGCAGGTGTGGTCGGTGAGGTAGGGTGGTTGGTATTGTTGGTACCTTTATCACTCGTTGGCTGAGTGATCGTTCTTTGCGGTGAAGAGCGGAAACCATCCTCAGATTGTATTGACTCATTAGCCGTTGGTTGAGTACTTTTATTTGGAGTTACTGGGAATATTAATGAAGGTCGTATGCGCTTATGAGCTGGTGAACTTATAGGTATAGGTATTGTTGGCTCTAATATCAATGAATCTGGTGAATCTTTTGCATTTAACACTCGTAATTTTAATTGGTCGATATGTCTATGTACCACAGTCTTATCTGTACTATTCTCGATAGTATAATTAGTACTACCTAATTGTGCGATAATTTTTCCGGAAAGCCACTTCTTTGTGCCCCTGTAATTCCTATACCACACTAAGGTTCCCAAATCGAAATGCCTACTAGCGCCTCCCGCCGCGGCCTCCACCTTAGCCTGGTGTTCGCTGACGCGGGCGGTGCGGTCGGGCTTGAGACAGTCAAGGCGCATTCTTAAATTTCTACCTAACAAGATTTTGGCCGGACTCTCACCTGTTGCGTAATGTTCTGTGTTTCTATAGGTTAATAGAAAATTACATAAAACGGAGTCGACATTCAGTTTGGCTTGCAAGGCTTTCTTTATAGTTTTTTTACAAATCTTTACTGCACTTTCAGCGGCCCCATTTGATGCTGGGTGATAAGGAGCTGATAGAATATGTTGGATACCATTTCTCGATAAAAAAATATTGAATTCTTCACTAATAAATTGCGGGCCGTTGTCACTAACCAGTTGTTTAGGAAAACCGAACCTTGAAAATATTTCTAACAATTTAGTTATAACCGCTTGTGACGAGGTACTAGTCATTCTGATCGCTTCTATCCACTTTGAGCAAGCGTCTACTACTATGAGGTAAGTCATTCCTTCTATCGGGCCCAAAAAGTCGATATGCACTCGAGACCAGGGCCGGCTGGGCCAGGGCCAGGAGCGCGGCGCGTGCTGCGGCGGCGCGGCGGCCTCCTCGGCGCACACCGGGCACGCGCGGCACGTCGCCTCCACGGCCTCGTCTATCCCAGGCCACCATACATACGACCTAGCTAACGCTTTGGTTTTCACCATACCCATATGCGACTCATGTAATTCCTCAAGTACCTTATTTTTGCAAGATGAAGGTATAACGACTCGTTGGCCCCACATAACGCAACCTAACTCACTGTAAAGTTCAGATTTTCTATTGAAGTATGGCTTGAGTTCTTTTATTTCAATACTGGAGGGCCAACCATCATTTATGTAACTTAATATTCTACTCAATAATGGGTCAGACCTCGTTTCTCTTTTTAAGATATGATAATCTAACAACAACGAATCTACTGCGAAATGTAGGTATGTTTGTTCCGGAGTATCTCTTTCCTCCGCGGCCGTTACTATTTTATGTTCCCTTATTAATCTAGATAACGCATCGGCTGTGTTTTTATCAGTTCTAACATATTCTATATTGAAATCGTATGCAGACAGTTTGATCGCCCATCGCTGCAAGCGACTCGCTGCCGTACTCGGGATTCCTACCTGTGGTCCAAAAATGGATACTAATGGTTTATGATCGGTACGTAAAGTGAAATTTCTTCCATACAAATATTGGTGAAACTTGTCTATAGCAAATACAATGGCTAAGGCTTCTTTATGAATTTGACTATAGTGTTTTTCCGCTTGCGTAAGCGCGCGCGAGGCGTAGGCGACGACGCGCTCGGGCCCGCCGGGCGCGCGCTGCGCCAGCACGGCGCCGATGCCGCGCGCGCTCGCGTCGCATGTCACTATTGTCTGTTTGCCCATGTCAAAGTGTGCGAGTACAGAAGTGCTACATAACATGCTCTTAACATTCTTAAACACTAACTCATGTTGTTTGTTCCACCTCCAATGGTTACCCTTTTTTAATAGTTCGTATAATGGTGTTAAATGAGCACTTAAGTTTCTAATAAACTTGCCGTAAAAATTCACCATGCCTAAGAATGATTTCAATTCAGAGACATTTTTAGGTGCGGTCATTTCTAAAATAGCTTTAATTTTATTTGAATTAACCCTTACACCATCTTTGTCTATTATAAATCCTAAATAATGAACTTGCTTAGCCAAGAAATCACATTTACTTTTTTTAATTTTCAATCCATTTTGTTGTAATATATCTAATACCTGGTCTACTGTTTTCAAATGACTACTCAAACATTTACTTTTAATTAAAATATCATCATAGAACACTACTACATCGGGAATGTTTTCAAATAAGTTCATCATGAACTTTTGAAAAATTCCTGGGCTCGATGACAACCCATACACCAAACGGTTATATTTAAAAAGCCCCCTATGAGTGTTAATTACTGTAAACTTTTTGGACTCTTCATCGAGTTCTAGTTGATTGTAGGCTTGTGATAGGTCTAACTTTGTAAAGAATTTATTTCCTGACATATCGCTAAATAAACCATCAATCTTTGGAACTGGGTACCTATCGACCATTAAAACACGATTAAGTGTTACCTTATAGTCCGCACATAAGCGAATACCACCATCCGCCTTCCTGGCGATCACCAGAGGCGTAGCCCAGTCCGACCGGGTCACAGGTTCGATTACGCCCGCGCTCAGCATCGCATCGAGCTCGGCGTCGACGCGGGAGCGCAGTGCGTACGGCAGGGGTCGCGCCGCGCAGTACATGGGTTCTGCTCCTTCCCGGACACATAAACTAACTGTTCCACCCGTGTATCTGCCCAATGTGCCGTCAAACAGGTTCTTATGTCTGGAAATAATGTTTTCAATTGAGCCAACGTTAACTTGAACTAGGTTATTTACACTACACTTCGGTATATCTATATCTAACTCAGTTAACCATTGTCGTCCTAATAGGTTTGTTGATCCATTCTTGATAACATACAAGTCTAACTTCTTTCGAACATTTTTGTATTGTACATTTGTTGCTAAATAACCTAATGGCCGAACTACGGACCCATCATAGAATTTTAATTTTAAATTACAACTTTGTAGTGTTAGGTCGCTAAAGAATTCCTTATAGGTTGATGAACTAATACAAGATAAGGCTGATCCTGTGTCGACTTCCATTTCGAGTGACTTACTTTCAACCAAAAGTGTCATACGAACCGGTTTATAATTGTTCAGAGACATTTGATACATGGGTTCCTCGAGATCTTCTTCGCCTTCCGGTTCTCGAACCCAGTACGCCGCGCCGTTGTCGTGCGCGCGCGCCACTGAGCTCGGTCGACTATTGTTACCTCGGCTCGTTCCGCCGGAGGTCGGGCGCGCTCGGCCTCGCTGCGACTTCCAGCCGCCGCCGGAGGCGACCGTTGGATTCGTTTTCTTATCTACCCTTTTTGTTTCATTACGTTGCAAACACATTCTTCTAAGATGACCGGTTTTTTGGCATAAACTACATATGAAATTTTTATAGCGGCACTCTGTAGATCGATGATTGAATTTCCCGCATGTAAAACACTTTTCTACATTCAATGCGTTCACTTCCGTACTGGTAGTGGATTTATTATGCTTTTCCACTGCATTTGAGTCTCGTTCCGCTGCTTCCAGTGCTATTGCCAGGCTAATCGCTCGATTATAGTTAAGGTTTTCTTCCGCAAATAGCCTCTGTCTAATCGATTCGCTTTTAAGTCCGCACACGAATTGATCCCTTAGGTTTTCTTCAAGTTGGTTGCCGAAATCGCAGTACCGCGTAAGCTTTTTCAGATCTGCTACATAGTTCGCAATGGATTCCTCTACGAGTTGTCGTCTTTGTCTAAATCTGTACCTTTCTGCTAATGTGGATGGTTTCGGCTGCAGGTGAGTTTGTAGTAAGGTAAGGGCTTGTTCGTACTCGAGTGAAGATGGCTTTGCTGGGCTCGCTAATGTTGCGAGTAACTCGTAAGCAGGCTCCCCCATTACCGCTATAAGGGTAGGAAGCTTCATTTCACTTGGTATTTTATTTGCAACGAAATACATCTCCATACGGTCGGCGTATGCACTCCAGTTCCCCGCAACTATGTCGAAATCGCCAATTTTTCCGATCGACATCTTAACACTAATCCACAGCACAATTGAACAGCACAATTTAATTATTTTAGCCTTATTTTCCTCGCTCGCCAGTGATAAATAATACGCAGCGTCGTTCAGTAACGGTTATTTATTCGAGACTAAACTGACAGAAGTACAGAGCGGTCGACACAGCTGAGTGTGACGTCACGTTAGGAATACCCTCTAAGTATGACAATATACAACAATAATCTCTATATATACCTCTTCTCTTCTCTATATATATAAAATTCTCGTGTCACAATGTTTGTCCCCTTACTCCTCCGAAACGGCTTGACCGATTCTCATGAAATTTTGTGAGCATATTGAGTAGGCCTGAGAATCGGCCAACATCTATTTTTCATTCCCCTTAGTGATAAGGGTTGTCCACCTTAAACATTTATATGGCAAAACAACGTTTGCCGGGACAGCTAGTCTCTATATATAAAAAATTCTCGTGTCACAACGTTTGTTCCCGTACTCCACCGAAACGGCTTGACCGATTCTTATGAAATTTTGTGAGCATATTGAGTAGGTCTGAGAATCGGCCAACATCTATTTTTCATACCCCTTAGTGATAAGGGTTGTCCACCTTAAACATTTATATGGCAAAAACAACGTTTGCCGGGACAGCTAGTCTTATATATAAAATTCTCGTGTCACAATGTTTGTTCCCGTACTCCTCCGAAACGGCTTGACCGATTCTAATGAAATTTTCTGAGCGTATTGAGTAGGTCTGAGAATCGGCCAACATCTATTTTTCATACCCCTTAGTGATAAGGGTAGTCCACCCTTAGCATTTATATGGCAAAACAACGTCTGCCAGGTCAGCTAGTATGATAAAATAATTAAAATCATATCATAAACATAGAATTTAAGGTAGAGGAGACCTTTGGACACTTTACACTTCCTGTCATATCTTCGGATTCTCCGTTCTGGACCAATTTACTGTTTTCCAATGCATAGTCTGTCGATTTGGCTAAAAATCGTAATTATGATGTATTACGACATCATATGACGAAGGATATGCAAATTATAGCCGAAATATAAATTTTAGAAGTCAAATGTTCAATGCATGGGACAGTTTTGAAATATCATTATATTTGAGGAAATTTTTAGGTTTTATCACTTTTAAGTAACAACACTAACATGCTAAACATACGAAGCCCCCGAATGCGTAATAATCGACTATTCGTCAAAAAAACGACGTCATATTTTTTTTACAAACTTTCATAAATTCTTGCGTTACCAGTAAATTTTTATAGGGCCTCCCTAAGATAATGGAAGGCCCTTTTCCATTATCTTTGGAGCCTCCCAAAAAAAAAATACCTAAGGCATGCTGCCTGGCGGGGCCCCGTATATATTTTTTCTTTTTATAATTATTTTCCACTGTCACACGTACAGGATTTTAAGGATTATTCATAACACACATTTTGTAAGCTTATTCTGCATTTGATTATAATCAATATTCGTTAGTTATGTTTTCGCTAACTCATTTTCATACTGCTCAAGTTATTAAGATTATTAAGATGTCATCATCAGCCGCTAAGTTCTTTTTGACTCGATTGTTTTATACTTCCCCATTAAAAATACTACAATAAATAGTTTACAACTTTATTGGTATCATACAGGGTAATATAACTTATTATAAAATAACAAAATAAAAGAATTGTTCAGCCATAAAAATAAACGAAAATATTAGAATTTCTATTTTTTTAAATTACGTTATTATTATAATAATATCTAAATTATCTACTAACGACATATTTTACATGTTTGCATTTACATAGATTACAAGGCTAATAAAGTCTAAAAAAAACTTCCTCACAAAGGCTTTAATATCAAAATAAAGAGTTTTGCATGGTTAGTTATTAAAATATACATAAATTACGTAAATAAGCAAAACTAACGAAGAACGGTGCTGCAGTGCAAAACATACTGTTATTTTTAATTTACCAATAAATATTTGTGACTTGATCACCAATACCAAAACGAATTTGAAAATAATGCCTAACCTTTTCATAAGGTATATTTACTAGCTAAATGTATTATTCTTTTATTATTAATCTGTGATGTTGCCCCAAAGATATTTTATCAAACAGAACTCAGTTTTACATTAATTTCTAGAAGTTATTGAATTAAAAACCTCCAAACATTTCGAGACTTTAATTCGATTTAAAATCAAGGCACCAATAGCTTATTCGGTTAAAATAAAACTCTTTGGTTGCTTCCATTATTATTTGTGAGTCAAATGCTACGTGAATTGTTAATCTGTATATACTTTTAAATATTTTATAAAATCTCTTACATCCACCAAAGTTACACGACAATATTTTATTTAGCGTTATGAATCGCACATCTAAAGACGCGATCACATATAGCGTCCGTTTTACTGGTGCGTTAAAACATAAATGTTATTGGCGTAAGTATGTAGTTGTATGAGCGAGTTCACACATACCATCCAGTACATCGGATTCAGTATACCGGATCGAATCAGTACTGTGATGTGTTGTGTGAATACAACCCGATCCTATAAAACGGACGTTATATATGAACACGGCGTAAGTGCGCTTTATGGGAAACTTTTTTTACTTAACATCAAACAAGCCAGTCATTTTAATAAATAGATCTCTCCATACAAATGTAGTAAGTCACATTTCAGTCGAAACTGATTAGTTCGGCTGTATTATTGTGCTCAGATTTTACTGGTGTTTGGACCTGTTGAGAGGTCTGACTCGCTGGTGTCTGAGGGCCGGGAGGCGGGCCATTGAAGTTTTGCTGCATTTTCATGGGCTGGCCTGGCATGTTCTGCTGCATGGGCTGTCCTTGAGGCATGGGTTGCCCCTGCGGCATGGGCTGGCCCTGCGGCAAGGCTTGGCCCTGCATAGGCTGTCCCTGTTGAATTTGTTGCATAGGCTGCCCCTGTTGAATTTGTTGCATAGGCTGCCCTTGTTGCCCCTGGGGCGGTTGAGTAAGCTGCCCCGGCGGGCCCTGGGGCATTTGCGGTGGCGCTTGCCCCGGAATCTGTCCCATAGATTGTCCATGAGTCATTTGCCCCTGCTGAGGAATGTTCTGACCTTGCACCATTTGACCCTGCATCATCATTTGGCCAGGCTGCTGCATTTGCTGATTCGGCATCGCTTGATTCTGGGGCGGTTGACCTTGCTGAGGCGGCTGCTGAGTTTGGGATGTGGGCACTTGTTGACCTTGAGGCGGCGCGTTCTGACCTTGCCCTGGAATGTGGTTAGGCATTGGCATGCCTGGATGTTGTCCTTGCAACATCTGCTGACTCGGCATCGACATTGGTTGACCTGGCATTGGTTGGCCCGGTTGCTGCATATTCGGCACTTGAGCGCCTATTTGGTTCTGTTGACTGGGGAACCCTGAAACCGGGTTCTGCTGACTAGCGTTTGACTGGTTGCCTTGCATCATTGAAATCCTCATATTCTGCATCTGCATTTGCAGGGCTGGGTTAGCATTTAACATGGCTTGTGGAATGTTTTGTCCGGGCATCATGGCTTGTGGTTGGTTGGGCATATTCTTCGGCACCGACTGGTTTTGCTGGGCGTTTTGGTTCATTCCGTTGGGTATATTCTGCATCATCAATTGGTGTACGCCGGGCTGCATCGGCATACGCATTTGGTGCATCTGCTGCATCATCATTTGCTGTTGCATGGGCGTCTGGGGACGCACTTGGTTCATGGACTGGGTCGGCGCTTGACTGATAGCGGGGCCGGAAGTTGACATTGCGAAGGTATTCGTCATTTGGGGCAGCGACTGTGTAATCGTTCCCATTTGGTTGGGCATTTGCATGTTCGCTTGGGACAGTTGCGGTTGTCCCGGCATCGGTAGAGAGCTGTCAGCCGTCATCTGTGGGTGGAACTGCGGGTTTGCGTACATGGGCTGGTTGGGGAAAGCCCCCGGTTGGTACTGCGCCATGTTGACGCCGGGCATGTAGAACTGACTGTTGGTCGACATCATGTACTGGTGTTTCTGCTGCTCCTGCCTCATTTGCATTTCTCTTTCTTGCTCCTGAAAGTATTACATTTATTTGTAGAATATTATGTAACTGGGGCTTTGTAAACAATCTGGAAATGCCATATTAAATGGAATTTGGAACGTCCAACACAATCATTTTGTGTAAAAATCTTTAAATTAAAGTACAGTTAATGTAGCAATACGTATACAAAGAGCAAATAAAATGACCACCAGCTTGCATACAACATTTTATAAAGTCGTCTACGTAATAGGTAATGTATTGAAGTCCACTGGCAAGACCTAATTTGGAAGGACCTGGCTACAGGATCCGTGCCACCAAATTATGTCGGTATCCATGACCTTTGATCTGTGGCCGATTATAAGATAGTATAGAATGGTACTGTTACCTAGTACAATATAAGCATTTATTTAGTGTTAATAAGTATGTATCCAGTTCTAATTACTTCTTACAAATGTATTTAATTATAATCGATAGAAATTTGATCTCCAGAAAGATCGAACTTCCCCTGACACAAGTTTTAACTTAAAAGGGGAGTATCATGATTATGTTTACATGACTTATTAAATATATTTTTTACAAGTTTTCAACGTAAAATAACGAAATTGCCATTCGCGAAAAATCACAAAACTACGCTTTTGTTAGAAGCAAATAAATATTCTGTACGTGTATTAGAAGACGTCGTTACCTGCACCCTCTGCAAGGCGAGCTGCCTCTGGTACTGCAGGTACTCGTGCTTCTTCTTCCTCATGGCCTGCAGCTTGGCGGCCATCTGCATCTGCCGCTGCCGCTCCGCAGCCTCGGCCTGCGCCGCGAGCCGCGCCGCGTGCTCGGCCCGCAGCGTGTCCAGCGCGGCGCGGCTGTCGCGCACTTGGGTCACCTTGTCCTGGGGAAATGGTAGGTAGGTATAAGTTTATTAACAAACCCACTACTACAAAAGAACTAGACTGTGATTAACCCTTGATTTAATAAAAGCCGGCCAATTTTAAGGTGAATGACAGCGCAAATGACATAACCTAACGGAGGCATGCGTTTCAAGTTGGTTGGATATTAAACAAGGGATAAATACTTCTTATTTCTTTGTTTAGTCTATATTATAGCACTTGCTTGCAAATTGTTTCTGAGATTTTGTGTCATGAATTTCTCAAAAACAGCTCGGAGTCGGGAAGTTGGCGGTGTTACACTCCCGTGCCTCGGTGCGCACGTTAAGACGTTGGTCCTGCGCCTGATCTCTCTCCGGTCATGTCGGATTGCCGTCTCACCGAACTTTGAGAGTGATGGAACAGTGAGTGCACCTGTGAATTGCGCTCACACTTGTGCACTATAATATCTCCTGCATACTTGACTCTGTTGAGATTGGCCGCCGTGGTCGAAGTCGGCCAAAGGTACTATTATTATTATTAAAGAACTAGGCTGTGATTATCCCTTGATTTAATAAAAGCCAGCTAATTTAAAGTAAATGACAGCGCAGATGACATAATCTAACGGAGGCTTGCATTTCAAGTTGGTTGGATATTAAACAAGGGATTAATACTTCCTATTTCTTTTGTATAGTCTATATTTTAGTACTAAGTAAAAAATGTAAACAAACATGGTTTAAGCCACATGTTTGTTTACATTTAATGTTTTAAGTGCAAAACTATTTAAAAACACATGGTTAAGATATTGTGACAAAGTTTATGGTGATGGGGTTCTAATGACTTACTATAGATTTCATAATCGTACCGTAAATCTTCAATACGGTAGTTGACACCACCAATCGTTGACGTACTTTTTATCAACTGTCAAAACGCTTTTCTTCATAGAGTTTGTATGGGAATAACACACTTTGACGTCATCGCGTGCAATGCCGACTGAGTGACTAATTATCATTTGAATTCCAATTAAAAATCAAATAATACGAACTGCAGAAAAATATTAGTGTAAAGGCATCTGAAATTATGAATTATTTTAGAGAAAATCAGTTTTTGAATATTTCTTTCATAGTGGAAACAAGCCTATTGTACGTGGAAGTTGTCTGGTAACGTAATGTGTAATCATAGCATATTGACATCAAGGGAAAATTTTATCAGAATGTAAGTAAGAAAGTTCTTATTGTTAAACATACATTGGAATTTTTATTGGTAAAGGTGGACATAACGCCACAGGCTTTACCATACCGTTGGGCTAAACAGTAATGAATAAGCTTTATCATACCTGTAAGCTCTCCAAATACACCCGTTTATCGTCCTGCAGCTGAATGTAGCGCAGCAGGCGCGAGTGCATCGCCGTGATGTTCATGAACAGCGTCTGCACCGAGGTGTCGTTGGCGATGGATCTGCCCCTGCGAATCAATAAGTTTGGCTCAAGTTTATGTATTTGTAACTATAAAATCAAAAGAGAGATTAACTATAAAATCGAAGGTAAGTGAGTTTCACTCACGACGTCTCACGAAATCCCAGAAACTGCAAGTGCTACTGTACATCTAGTTCTTTAAAGTCGTAAATGTCAAAAAATCTAAAATTGATTTAACCATGCCACAAGTTTCCTTTTTAAACGAATCTATTGAGTGCTTTAAAATTTTTTTGAAGTGAAAACTTCTTTAGCGGCGTTGAGCACTTTTGTGGCATGGGTAGAAACTGTGAAACTCGCGTCAGGTCACGTGATGCTGATAGAAAAACCGTAAGACGGTTGTTAAGTTTTCACTTCTGCCGGCACTCCCGGAGTGCAACCCGTGTTAGTTTTTTTTTTGACATTTATGACTTTAAAGAACTAGGCGTGCGACACCTTGTGCTTGCTTAGGCCCTAACACTGGACTCAAGACCAACAATAAACAATTTGGATATTGCAAACGATGATTAAAGCGACGGATCGCTGCACTATTTAGAATGAGAAGATTTTAAATTAAACAAAATGCAATGCCTACCTTGAAGAGTTACTTTTCATCCTGTTGACAAATATTTCGACCTGTGACTTGAGTGTTTCCACAAATTCATCAATTTCCTTATCCTCGGTATCATCCTCCTGCGCCTTGCTTGTCGTTGGTTTGACAAACTCCTGTAACAAATAGGAATAAATAAAACATTATTGTCTAACCTAACTGAACCGATCCCCGTCCATCTCACGATAAACGATTGGTTCGCGAGACGCCTGGGACTTGGCACGGATAAATCTGTAGTCTATGGGTCTAGGGTCCATCAACTCTGCTACATAGAGACAGATGTTGTCGGAAATTTGGAATTTCAGATGTAAACGAGGGGTTGGCTGATAAACGTGTAAATCTCGAGTCAAATTGTAAAAAACATTGATAAAGTGAAAAGTAGTAGTGTAGTGTAAAGTGATCTCATACTTTCTCGCCCTTTGTTGGTGGTTCAAACCATAGACGTAGGTAGGATGCATAGACAAACAGAGCGAGTGAGGGATATGAAAACTCTTATGGAAATATAAGACGATACAAAAGGATGGGGAGTCTAATGTGAGTTGTTCCGTGAGTAGCTGTGACGTGACCTATACATTTTATCCACTATACTGCGCAATAAAATCAATAAAATCAATTTATTTCTGTAAGTAGGCTAACAACTAGCACTTTTACACGTCCTAACATATAAATTAACCCTACCACCGCTTCGGGACAATTTGGGCCAGTGCTGAGAAGAAGCGGCGCAAGAAACTCAGTCACTATTGTCATTGCCTCTTTTCAAAATTGATTTACAATAATTGTAATTGTTTGCATTTAAACATTTCCATATATCTTTGTCATTTATATAATCATCAATTTAATAATATCCTTTCGACATTAATACATCTTTTACAACTGTTTTAAATTTATCTAAAGGCAATAAAATTAAATTTTCAGGTAATTTATTAAAAAATGATATACATCTACCCATAAATGAGTGACCAACTTTATGAAGCCTAAAATGTGGAACGGCAAGCCTGTTTTTTTGTCTTGTGTTGAAGTTATGCAAATCGCTATTTTTAGGAAATAAGTGTAAGTTTTTTCGAACGTAAATTAGGTTTTCGTAAATGTATTGCGAGTAAACTGTAAGTCTTTTAACTTCTTTAAACAATTCCCTAAGTGTTTCATTTGATTTAAGTTTATAAATAGCCGCCCGCACGGCTCGTTTCTTCAATACGAAAATTGTTTCTATATCTGCAGCTGAGCCCCATAGTAAGATGCTCCATGACATGATACTGTGAAAATAACTAAAATAAACTAGTCTTGCCGTTTCAACATCAGTCAGAAACCTTATCTTTCTTACAGCGTATGCAGCGGAGCTTAGTCTCTTTAATAAGGTCACGATATGGGGACCCCACTGAAGCTTAAATCCAAAGTAATTCCCAAAAAAGTTGCAGTATTTCAAGTAACTAGTGGTTCATCCTTAACAACAAGCCTTGTTGGAACTTGTCGGACATTGGGCATTGTAAACTTAATGCATTTAGTTTTGGTCGCGTTAAGCAATAAATTGTTAACGGTGAACCAATGAAGTACTCGCGAGAGAGTACCATTTACATCGTCAAACGATTCTTTACCCCTTGGAGTTTTAAAAAGTAGTGAAGTATCATCAGCAAATAACACTATCTCACAAGCACCGTCGACAAAGTATGGAAGGTCATTAATATATATCAGAAACAGTAACGGTCCCAATATCGAACCCTGGGGCACACCCATAGTGAGAGGTGCTCCAGGAGACTCTGCTCCATTGATAGAAACCCTTTGTGTTCTCTCAGTGAGATATGAATTAAATAAGTTACATGCATTAGTTGATACACCATAATGGCGTAGTTTTCTCAACAGGGTCTCATGGTCAACACAATCAAACGCTTTAGAGAGGTCACAAAAAATCCTATAGCATCATGCTTCTATCATAGGCATCAAATATATGTTTCAACAGAGCGACTCCAGCATCAGCAGTACTACGACCCTTTGTAAAACCAAATTGTTTATTATGCAATAAATTGTTTGATGTAAAGTGAAATAGTAGCTGATTGAATATAATCTTTTCAAAAATTTTACTTAGAACCGGTAAGATTGATATTGGTCGAAAATTTGAGGGGTTATTTTTATCACCATATTTAAATAACGGTACTATTTTACTAAATTTCATTAAATATGGGAATTTTCCTTCATCAATACATTTGTTAAAAATGATCGCTAAAAGAGGTGCTATGGATTGAATAATAGTTTTAATGATTCATACGGATATTCCCCGAAGATCCTCGGTTTTTTTCATATTTATTTCATTGAATGCTTTAAGAATTACATCGGTGCTAACATATCTAAAGTATAGTGGTGAATCACACTTATCAATATTGGATTAGCAGATTTACGCAGGAGATGGTTGCAGCAGGCGCTGCTCCAAGTAGTTGCAGTGCATGTACCGGGATAGATCCGTGTTGCCTAGCGTGCTGACACACCACACGATAATAATAATAGTCCTCCTGGCCGATTTCGACCACGGCGACCAATCTCAACAGAGATATACGCAGGATATTATAGTGCACAAGTGTGAGCGCAATACACAGGAGCACTCACTGTTCCATCATAACACCGTTAACTTCCCGACTCCGAGCTGTTTTTGAGAAATTCATGACAGAAAATCTCAGAAACAATTTTAGCTCGACCTGGGATTCGAACCCAGGACCTCTCGGATGTAAGGCAGAAACTTTGCCAATACACCAACGAGGCACTGTACAACACTCACATCGACCGGCTCGTGGGACGCGTGCGACGCGGCGGCCTGCGCAGGCGCTGTCGGTGCGGCGGCGGCCGTGTCCCGGGACAGGCGCTGCTCCCAGTAGTTGCGGTCCAGGTACCGGGACAGCTCCGTGTTGCCTGGCGTGCTGTGCTCCGGGGACGCGCTAACGGATGATGGGGTTGGTGACACTGTGAAATTGCAAAGTATAGTTTAGTAATGTCTGGCTTCATGGTTTAGCGACTGATTCGTTACTCAATTAAAAACAAATTATGCCAAAACCTTGCAAGGTCGTAAAGAGGATTTAACTAGGGTTAACCAAGATTTGTCTAAAACAACCAACTTACACGAAATAAGAAACAAAATGTTGTTACCTACTTATTTAAACTAAAATTCAAAATACCTTCGACATGAACTGGACGAATTTTAAACAGCCATAGCTAAGAACCACCATGATAAAATTATTTTTCGAATGAGAAATCCGCTTTGAAATCGGTCCATCCATTTGGAAGCTACGATGCCACAGACAGAGACACACAAAACCACATCAACATAATTATACAAACACATAGTCAAACTTATAACACCCCTCTATTTCGTCGGGGGTTAAAAAACAAGCCAAGTAAGATTTGTACTGGCCCTGATATCAGCTCTTTAGTTAGGTGACCTAGCGTTCAGTTTTAATTCATTTTTCATGATAAGCCGACAGTCATACACCGACGGATTGGCAATACGTTTCCGTTGGTTGGCAAGAAAAAAAACCTTTGTTTCATGCAAACTAAATCAGTACTAGGGATTATAGAAATTTATGACTAAAAAAATGTTATTGGCTTAGAAAAGAACTAATATAATTAATTTCTATAGCACGCAATGTAGGAAAAAAATTGTGGTTGACAAGAAAGTGTTTAAAAAAAAACACATACGCGTAGGATGGTGTGATGGCTCAGGCGCAATGTGCGAACGAGACTTGCGCTCTTTCTCCTTGTGCTCAGCCTCGGACTGACTGAGGGCGAGCGCCAGCTGCAATTCCTCCTCCTCTTGCAACTCTTCGGCTGTCTTCCCTCCAGGAGGACGCTTCTACGAGTAAGGGTGGATAAATGAGTAAGGGATATCTTTAGCTTTATAAACTGAACTAGCCCGCGGCGTAGTAAATGTGAATTGGCTAGATGACACCACCAATCGTTGACATACATTTTATTATCTGTCAAAACGGTCTGCCTCCATAGATTTTGTATGGGAATACATGAACGTGACGTCACGGTCATGTATCAGAAAACGGAGTCAATTGACCGAATATTTATTGAGTTTTGTGTGTTTAAAAATTGATTTCTACAGCTTTTTGGAAATATATTGGTTGTATTAACTTCATAGGGGCTATGTTTTTTAAACGCCATGGTCTTGAAAATATTTAAGATATGTGTCATCATGCCAATTACCTTTAAAACGTAACGTGCTGTGCTATCTATCGGTAAGCTATGAGTTGATTTTTAAATGTTTACATGTACTTGAGATGTTTTGTACCTACCTACCAGACAAAAAAAACATGCCATAACAGTGCTCCATTGCATTATCAAAAGAGGACAAACTGACTTTCCTATTTATAATATTATAGTATCTACTACCACTAACATTTCAAACTAAAGGTTCAAAGAAAGACAATCAAAAAAGTTAAGACTAATACATTCAGTAAAAGAATTAAGAATTTAAAATAACCAGGATTAAATAATACAACAATCTGCAGAGTTTATTTTTATTTCTATGTACTAAAAATCTATAAGATACATAATAATAATAATAGTAACAAATTGAAAACCTAATTAATTACAGTCAAACATAATTAAGACTACATATCAAAATTAAAATATCAGTACATAAAAGTTATTAAATGTCATGATTGTAATTTTGTTAATTAAACAAAAGTATGAAAATGTTAATTGAATGTCTAGTAACATACATTTATAGTACATATTTATCAAATACCCAAATAATAAGAATACTCAAAATTATCTCATATATTTTAACTAATTTATTTAATGTTGCTTCAATCTTCTAACAAATTTGGGTGTTTCTGGAACAGTTAGAGGTGCTACAGATCTTTCTGGGACAAAAGGAGTAGGAACAGGTGCTGGTTTGGCATGATGAACCAATTTCGACCTCATTTCAGCTTTCAGCCTCTCCTCCGCTTCTTGCTGTTCTTTCTCCCGCTGTAATCTCATTCTTTCCTGTTCTTCCTCTTTCTCTTTCAACAGTTTATCAAACTTCTCCCTTTCGGCAGCCCGTTTCTCTGTTGTCAAATCAAACGGCTTCGCCTTAATAAGCTGCAATGGCTGCAGAACCGGCTTGAATGGTTCCTTGTACAACACCAATGGTGGACGAGCTTCAAACTTGACATGATTTTCTTTGTTCTCCGATGATGCTGTTGATGAACTTCCTTTGCCTACTACTTTATGCATTTGCTTTCTCACACCACCAGGCAGAGGCTGAGCTTTGAATAGGGATGCCTGTTTTTTCTCTTCTTCTATTTGTTGTTTGATCCATTCTTCTTTGCGACGTTTCATTTCTTCATCCCTCTTTTCAAATGAAAAAGGTTCTGGTTTCAAAGGACCAATGCGTTGCTTCTCAGCAGATTTGGCTGATGAGCTTGATGACTGTGTATTGTTCGCCTTATTATCAGCCTTGAGGTGGTCCGAAGAATTTACCCTTTTATAGTGGAACTTTGGACTAATGGGTTTAGTCACTTGAACTGGTGGCTTCACTGGAATGTGTGGCTTTTCAAGAATATGTTTAGGAGCTGGTCTAGCTTTGAATCTTTGAGAATGCTCAGGAGACTGGACAGTCTTTTTATTAAGTTCAGTAAGCTTGAACGGCTCAGGAACTGTAATCGGCTTTTTAGGAACTTCAGGTAGATTTTTGGTTCCTTCAATCACAGACTTGGGGATAGGTTGTGCTTTGATTTTAAACTTTTTGATTTCTTCAATTTCCAGCTCTTCTTTTTCCTTCTGTGACATAATGTGCATAGGGCGAGCACGGGTCTTAGAGCGCAGCATTGGTGACTGGGGAACTGTTAAATTAGGTCTGCTTGAAGTGCAACTTGACTTAAAAATACGTGGCTTCGTCGAGTGAAATCGCCCTGGTGTGTCTCTTTGATAATGATAAATAGCTTCAGCCATGGATACAAACTTGGTCCTTGACAGCTCCTGGGGTCCGCCTGTAGGCCTTCTGCATCTACCATACGTATCAGCGTCACCTAGTTCCATCTTCACAATTTCGTTTTGAAGCGCTGCGATATCGTTCATGGAAAGCGATTTCCGCATAGATCCGTAAGGATTCTCAAAAGATTGCTCCATTACATTATGGTTACCAAAATCCTCTTCTATTGGAGTGGTGTATTCCTCCTTTACTCGAACTTGTTTGTTTGGGGTGTAAAAGCTTTCACCGCGAAAGTTAGTCACAAAGCTTTTCGCCATAATTACAATAGAAGTTGTTTTTCTTCTAAAAAACCACAATTCACAGGAACAAAACAAACGAGACAAATATTCTTGAATTCAAATCGGGTCGTTATTTTTTGAAATGACAAAACACGAACCAAAACCATTCGTTCACGATGACTTTACTTTTCTTTATCTCAATTGTTGTTTGGACCAAAGCCGTTCGGCCAGTTAAAAACCGGCAATCGATGATAATTTCTGAACGAAACACGCGGTCGCTTGTCAACCGCTGTCAAATACTTTTGATTAGTGACAGCTACATTAAAAATACAGGTAGACGAGCTCGGTGTTGAACTCAATTTTGCAGAAAAATAGGAGCAATTGTAGATAAACGAATAAAAATTTAATTCAGCTGCCCAACAACCCAAGTTTCTTACAAAATGGCACAATCCGCACTGCCTAACCCTAACACATTGTTGCCGCTTGAACTCGTTGACAAGTGCATAGGCTCTCGAATTCACATCATCATGAAAAACGACAAGGAAATGGTGGGTACTCTGCAAGGTTTCGACGATTTCGTCAATATGTTGCTAGATGATGTCACCGAGTATGAGTCAACGCCAGAAGGGAGAAAAATCACAAAACTAGACCAAATCCTATTGAATGGAAACAACATTGCTATGTTAGTGCCTGGAGGTGAAATGCCGGGTGATACGTATGATGGACAATAATAATAGTGATAAGTTTTAGCATAATAAACAAACTCCAAACCTAAAGATGTCTTTGCATGTTAACCTATCCTACCTATCCTTTAATGCACTTACTCTTCCAATTACAAGCACCTAATACATATAATGTAAATCAAGCAAAGAAAATAATATCTTAATAAACTAAAATACATTTACTTAAGTAACTAAACACTAATATAATACAAGCAACCTAAAAATAGAAAATACAAATACAAGTATAAAAATATTAACAAAACATTATAAAAAAAAAAACATCAGCCCCAGTGCTGCACCAGGGATTGGTGCCCAAAAAGCTGGCAGCATTTGCTCTTTGGATAGCCAGGCTTATCCTTTGTCCAAGGTAGCTGCCAGCCTTTTGATCACTATTGTTACAACGAGTCCACCAGTATCTGGCATATGTGTACCTATTCCAATGAATATAGTTTATGTATTATGTGTGTAGAAAAAATCCAATCTACGACCATTATAAAATTTTTAGTAAAAATATGTGCCAATGCCAACAGTCATCCAGGCCAACTTACCTGTGGTTGAGTAGGTCCATAGTCATTTGATGTATCAACAATTTCAAGCTTTGCAGTTGAGGATGGTGGTCTGCTCACTTTATCGAAGCAGGCATCACATACCCGTACCTAGGAGGAAACCTTGGAGTTAAAATCTTGTGGATTTATATTTTACTACAATTTGATTTACAGGAAAACCTGAATTTGTTTGTGTGAAATAATAGATAAGAATCAATAACATTATAAAGATATAATGGTTTTTTTTTTATACCAAAGATCATTCTTACCTCTTTCTCAATGCCAAATTTAGGCAGAGTGGATGTTTTGGAGCTGCATTGCTGACAGAAAACTTGACCACAAGCACGGCAGTGGTGGCGGCGGACCATCAGGGAGAATGCAACACGACATCTGCATCAATTCGTAAAATATTAACAAAATCCATTTTACAGCTTGAAAAATATATCTTTTTGTGTCATTATTACAGTATATAATTGTTTAAGTTGTTACACTTACCTGTGGCAAACCTCTCCATCTGCCCATTCTGGGGCAGTATCAGCAGAAAACATGGCATCAGATTCCTTCAAAGTAGGGAACTTGTGTCCTGAGACCTTCAGTACGTTCATAATAAACTAGGACCAAAAAAATATATGTCACATACAAATTTAAAATGAATGTTTAGAGAATGGCATAGACATATAATATTCTTGTAACATTTAATCCACCATAGTAACAAAATAAAAAGCCAAACCTAACATTGAGGAACAAAGAAGACTGGTTGTAAGCATAAAACAAACAATTGTTTGAATGAGTTAGGTAGGTATTATGATGAATCACAGACTGATAATTTGTGACGTGCGAAAGATAGTAGAGATAACATGTTATTTGGTAGTATTTGACTTGGAATAAATACACACAGCAATATTTTTTGTGGGATTATTGTGAACATACTTTAATTAAAAAAAATAGTTTTATTGGCCTATACCTATTATGTTTTCTGACATCATCAATACCTAAAGTATCATAAATATAAATTTATTGTGACATCTCAATGATATATTTATCAGAAATACAAATATCTTGGCCAATGACACGAAACAGTAAATGTAAGCAACATAACAACTCTTGATTAGCCATAATTGTGCCTGCATGAGTCGGTTTCTATCTATTTATAAAACAATCAACAAAACTCACTGTCTGGAACGAGATATGCACTCTTTGTCACTTAATATGTGGCAAGATGATAATTGAATTAATGAGCGAGGAAAAATCGATAGACGCGGTGGGCGCCGTGAGACTGATAGGCAGACAGTAGGTATTTTAACCTCGAGTGGGATACATAATAGAAGTTCGGTGAACTGTGAAAATTGCGACTTGAGTTTTCTTGTCTTGTTCCTAATGGGATTTTATACATAAGTTTGACAGAGATGAATATAGCACATTTTAGTAAGAATTGCATACAAGAAATGTTTTGATTTAGTCTTTTTAGTGATTTATGAAATTTAAATATCTGTTTATAAAGTAGATGATAAAAACATTTCTAATATTACCAAGTATTGTTGGATATGAATATAAGTATAAGTAAATTTAAAAAAGGTTTTTTTTATATATACAGGTTGTCCCTAAAGCAATGGATAACCCTGTAAGTATCGATAGGCTTCAACATGACCTCCTTGTTCTCAATTTTGAACTTAGTGAAAATATTGTGGTTTACAAGATATTTAATATTTTGCCTTTTTTAAAAAAAAATTTAGTCTCTATAGTGCAATTTTTACAAATCGAGAGGTTTTTCAATGTTGTTTTTTTTTAAATTTCATAATAGTTCATTTATCAAAATCAAATATTAAAATTGGACAAACCTTAACTGTAAGTGCTTAAAAAAAATAAGGGATATTTTTAATTATTCATGTTTGATAAGCAACAGTGTTAAAAGAATGTACGACACTCTACATGCCCATCGTCTTTAAAACTTACTTAGTTATTCTAAATACTATAAAGGTATCATAATTCTAAATATTGTATACTGTATTCCGTAAATTTAATGGCTACTTGAATACAATTCTTTTTATAAAATTATTTTGAAAAAAGACAAAATATGACATAGCTTGTAAACCACGATATTTTTACTAAGGTCAAAATTTGAAAACAAAGAGGACATGGTGAAGCCTATCGATACTTACAGGGTTATCCATTATTTTAGGGACACCATGTAGATCTCTTACCTCAACAGATCTGTACTTAGGCGAGTTGCGGAAAGCATACGCCCAGGCTTGAATCAGCTCTAGAATTTTATTGCGCAAATTTTCGTGTTGGGTAGTCTTCACCAGGTCACGTAAGGTGTCACAGAATGCTTTAGATGTCACTTCATCATGGACACCAGAGCCTGGAAGTAAAAAAATATATAATAAAATGACTCCCAGTAACACCTTATTAATTATTATAATAGTAAAGAACAAAGTCATTTGAATTCTGTCCCTAGCCTGTATAAACTTTCTACTTGTTAATGTCACAAAATCTCTTACTGAACAAACTTATCCCCTCATAAGTGGCGGGGCGAAATGTCACTTTTGACAGTAGGTGGAACCGATATCGGTTCCCTTAACAGACCGCATTTTTTAGAGCATATTTTTTAATAAAATCGGGATATCTTGTCTTCTAGCTATGATTTTACTTATATTTTAATGTAGTTTAAATAAAAAATAACTATTTTACCTATTCCTCTCAGTTTTTGTCATATTAGACATTGATTTATTATTTATATCTATCATATAAAATGATGACACTAAGAAAAACATCATTTTTTGTAAATTATTACAATAAATAACTCTTGAGCGGATTTTTTATTTGTTTTTTATTGCTTTTTAACATATTTTAAATAATAATAAACGATTTCACTATTGGTCACCATATAATTTTTTTACAGCAGACCTGTTTTAAAAGTAGGCATAAATGTCAAGACGAATTTTCGACTGAATTTTACCGTTAAATTTTGTATGAAGGGAAGGGCAAAACTTTGGCGTTATAGCTAGCCTACTCTAACATGAATACTTTTCCATAAGTAAGAAGTCGATAGAACGATAAATTACAGAGAGATAAGGTTCTAAGTGGACCCATATGGTAGGAACCGATATCGGTCGCTTAACAGACCGCGGGAAATGACGCGAACCGATTTCGGTTCCTTCAAAAGACCAAGGGTTATACTAAATCATAAAAACCAGTTCACCTACATTTTACATGAAAACAGATGAAAACTCAAGTTAACCCATTGAGCCCCATTTGATCTCCTATGCAACAGGTTAATTGTTACAGGTAATACAGGTTGATTGTTTATTAAACTTTATTGAACCAAAAGTGTACAATTGGTGGACTTCTTTTGTTTCTTTAAAACATGATAATAGTATTCCAAAAACAGGTTGGTAGATTTTTGTGATGGCTAGTGTAGTTAAGGACTAATTTAAGGGAATTTAATAATTCAAGTTCTTAACTCTGCTTACTTCAAAAAAGTATTAATATTGTGCAAGAATATGTACAATCCATCATTTTGTGTCTGAGTATACCAAATGCAAAGTATACCAATATGGTATAGTTGTTGGAATCAGGCATTACTTAGCAGAAAAATATAATTATTTGGCTTTAAATTTCCACTAAACAACACCAGACAAGGAACCCAAATACATCCAACCGTAACCACTTGGAGAACTAGAGCTGGAAGTTGCAGGACAAACAATAAAAAAAAAAAATTCTATTTTTCAGCTTGTACTAAATATGGGCTACATGGGTTTAACCAACTGACAGTTCATAAAACCAAGATTGTTGATTGAACAATATTATTTTAACATGCACAGTACATAATTCAAAGATAATTTAATGTAACTTACCACAATTTTTTACAATACTTTCAAGTGTAAGCAATGCAAACATGGCCTGGTGTGGATTTTGGGAGTAAAGTTTCTTTTTAACAGCAGCCACTGCATACTTTGGTCTGTAAGTAAAAGATTGAGACTGACCTTATGATTTCACCAATGGAAAAAGTTGCATTGGTTGGCTGGTATTTACAAGGTAGATACTTACGAGACATCATTTTGTCTGATCAGATCACATATTTGTAATATCGTTGGCCAGTCAGGGTCTAAGCGCAGATTACTAGTAGCTTTATCTACAAGAAAAAAACAATATCAATAGTACAAAGTGCCTACAAAAATTATAGTACATAGGAATTCAAAGGATTTTATAACTTTACAAGCAAACAAATTAATATATTTTAGCACGAAATAGAGTGGTTATAATTAGCATGATTGGGGATTACCATAAATGAAAGTTATAGCAAATATAAGAAATGTTGTCAGATTAGACATTTGCAATGGTTAAGGTCTCTGATGCAACAAAGATTCTACTACTGGGGTAAAGTAAAAGCACTTACCGAGTAATTTATCAAAATTATTAGCTCGAAACATATTTCCCAATTAGTTTTATCAAAATAATGTTTTACAAAATCAACAATGATTGATTCGATGAATAGAAAAATGACAGCACAATTTTGTCAATTTTGTTAATTTATTTGGTAAATGTTGGCAGCCATGAATCAAACGTCATCTTGCACTAGTGTTGCCCATTAGTCGGTTTGTTTAATCGATTACGCTGAATGAAGAACAGAATCAATCACTCGTTATTTTCACTAGAATCTTAATAAAGTAGGTTCTTTTCCTTTTTTATGCCTCGCGCATTTGCGTTGCTGTACTGTAACCCAATAATGTAATATGGTCTTGTACAAGAATCCCTCACGTTACACAAACGTTTTTTGGAGCTACAAAATCGTGAAACGCGCCACAGCAACATTGCTAATAACTTTTGAGCAGGAAATAAGTAGTTACTTTACGGCGTAGTTAAGTAAATGTTTTTTTTTTGAGTGGGATGTGAACAGTTTTCAGGTGTCTGCATAGTTCAATAAAATTTTAATTATTTTGTTTTGTTAATGTTGTCGTGGAAAATTAATTTGGTCTTCATCGATTAATACTTATTAATTTCAACACTTTATCCTTGAAGATATTACTGAACTGGATGACTCCTATCAAAGTAATCGCATGATAAGAATATGACTATACCTGGTCAACAGAAACGATGTCTAAGGAAAACTATATAATGATATCGTGCAATTTACTTTATAAGATAACTTAAAGTAGATAACACATCAGTTGTGACTTCGAATACACATCGTCTGTTTTAGTTAGTACATTGTAAACTGCTTTTTGGCTTTCCCGTGAAAAAAAGTTTACTTCGTGTATTTTCGTGACTTGTTCGTTTAGTATGGCTGGATACAGCAGCAATGTTCGTAGCTATCTCAGAAGCCAAATGGATATAAATAAAAATCAACTTTCTCAACTGGATGTCCACATAAAGAAATGTGATACTCAATTGAAATCGGCACGAATGAAGCTATCAACACTTCAGGTGCAGTTATCAGCAATGAAATCGATGTACCATGACCTGATGCAGCTCAGAGAACTCATTTTGATCGTGAATCCACATTTAAGGAAACCAAGATTACAATGGCGTACGATTCTTTTTTCGATAAATGACGGACAATGGTGAGGAATGTAAATGTATATGTTGCGGCTAATAGCCGAAGTGCGGCTACACCTAGTTTTAGCCGGCTACAACTAGTGCAACCCGCCCGCACGTGGCGGGCTGCACTAGTTGTTTAAACTTCGGTGTATCCTACTTAACTATGAAAAAATCAACTTAGTCTTACTTCTACCTACTACTACTACTAACTAACTAAGTCTTAGATGACTTTTTCATTCAGTTTTAATTATACAAAAATCAACAAACTTTCATATGTGATAGTATGTTGCAAGAATGTCAATCACTTATTTGAACAAGATAAACTTGAATAATTCCATGTCATCGAATCAATCGGGAAACGCAAAATTAGAATCTCAAACAAATGAAAACCTTGTTCTAGCCGATAATAAATATAAAGGATACACCTAAGTTTAACCACCAGTGTGCGGCTGTACCTAGTTCTGGCCGCTATAATGAAGGCTAAACCTAGTTGTAACCGAAGATAAGTAGGATACACCTAAGTTTAACCGCATGTGGCAGGCTGCAACTAGTTGTAGCCGACTAAAACTAGGTGTAGCCGCACTTCGGCTATTAGCTGTAATTTAAACGTAAATTTAGCCCATGGCAAAATTTAGTTTTTCGAGCCCACGGGCATTCGACCGATGGCTGCAGCCACTAGTGATAGCTCGATCTGGATGTCTATAGAGGAGGCTTATATTCAACAAAAGAGGCAAGAATTGCAGCTAAACAGAAATAAGAAGAAGCTGGATGTAACGTTAAAGCAATTGGCAATCTAGATAGTTATAGT
Organism: Pyrausta despicata; assembly: GCA_963921415.1. Lineage (NCBI taxonomy): Eukaryota > Metazoa > Arthropoda > Insecta > Lepidoptera > Crambidae > Pyrausta > Pyrausta despicata. The sequence goes on from OY992853.1 coordinate 10,290,064, forward strand.
CACCAGGTCCTGAAATCAATGAATCTGAAGTGCTAGTTAATTAATTAAAGTTATTTTATAATTAGTGGACATATTTTTTCTGATGTAGCCAAGCAAAGACTTTACGCCTTGTTGCATCATCTACAAGGTGGTAAAAGTTACCTTTTACTTAGTTTAGTAATAACCGAGTTCTGCTAAGTTGGGCACACAGTTTTTTTTTCACTTCAAGTGGAGTTATATTATGTGTAAATAAATATAATTGTGTGACGATAACTCGACAAACAGGAAAGATCGTCGTTATCTTTTGCCAAACCTTCCATTAGTTGTACCCACATACTGTATTGAGGGTGTTAAGTGTTATGTAAGTCAGTAAGTACAAGGTTTTACATACATAAGGGAGAGGGAGGCACCTTTGAACACTATTTACACTTTCCGTCATAACTTGAGATTCTCTAGTTTTGATCCTTTATACGTCGTATATTATATGACGAAGAAAATGCACATTATAGCCGCAAAAACCATTCAAGTAAAACAAGTCAAATGTTCATAGAACACGCAAGGGGGAGTTTTGAAATATCAGTAAATTCGACAAAGTTCTATGGTATGGTTACTTATATAACAATAAATAAAATAGATTAAGTGTTAAATATAATTATTTAGTACTTATTATGTAATTGTTGTTTGGGGAGTGGATGGGTAATAATCATAATATTGCCACTTACTTGCCCGGACAATAGTTGCATAATGGGTGTAGATATAACTTTATTATGTATTTACTCTAAAAAGAGTAAAGTCTGTGTCTAGAAAATTAACTAGTTTTTTTTTCTCACTAGGTTCTAAATTACTAATTATATTGTATTATAAATAAATAATAGATATCTCATTGTTAAAGCTGAAAAGAAGCTATGATTTAAGTGAAGTAGTTCATACTCATTTGTGTACTTAAAAGAATGTTTTATTTTAATTACCTACCTTATGTTGCTGTGCCCTGCTGGGTGTATACACAAATATGCTGTACTATTATTAGTCTGCTATATGTATATTTGCAATAAATATGTTAAATAAATAAATGTTAAATAAATAAATATCTATAAATATGTATCTAATATATAAAAACGACGGAGATTAAAAATCAATTACAAGTACATATATAGTTAAATATAACTAAGTACTTGTGTAATAAAATGAAAAAGTAAATGGACATAACTTTTATTTAAAATAAGTTTGGAGTATCATTTAAACATGTCTTATACAGTTTTATTTTTATTTTCAGACCATTTTAGAACTGTCATGGGAATAGTGTTGAAAACTTCCACAGGGGTATCTGTTAAATGAAAAAGGATTTCTTTCCTTCTTTCTTTAAAAGTTTAAAGATGGTATTGGTCTGTAGATATATGAAACATTCTGACTAATAGAGGAAAAAAATTCTCCATATACCTTTAATTGGATCACCAAGATACTTACGCGCTTATTTGAAAAAGCTTATCATTTGCACTCGAAATTGAAAACTCCTCTCAACTGAACAACAGGCTGTCAAACGTCAGTAGACGCAAGTGACGGTTGTGCAGGTTTGTGTTGCCACTACCGAAAAAATCACCACGACCATTACCTTTTAAATAGCTCCGTAACGCAAATGTTCAAAGCTGCCCCTCTTCAAAGGTGTCCCCTTCTCCCCTACGCTGGATAAGGACTTTTTAAAAAGGAAATATTATTATACTGAAACAATTTCATGAAATTTTCTTTAATTAAAAGAAAAACTAATTATTATGCTCAAACGATTTCAATTAAATTTTCTCCCTTCTACTCCCCGCTAGATGGCGTCATTTATAAATGCTGTTAGATTGCAACGATTTTAAAAAATCCTGGGTAAACGTGTTTTTTATTTGGTTCTGTATAGCTAATGGTTAGAACTGAGTAGTAGTCATATTGAGTAACAGCTTAGTTAATATGTTAGTGTGTTTTTTTTCTATCATCTAGTTCTCATTACAAGAAGTGTGAACTTAATATTTCTTTACTTAAGTGCCTAGGTACCTAAAGCTTCCATAAACCTTCTGAGTACTCATCTCACTCTCTCCATGTTATATTAAAGCCTATTAAATTAATTTAAGTAGGTAGCAAAACTCTCTGGATGGTTAGAGAACGGCGATACAAAAGAAAAACTGCGTTCGCGAAGTTTCGCGGGCGCATGCGACGCTCTACCTTCATTGAAATCATTTGCACTTTCGCACTTGTGCCTAATGTCATGCTGACGTGTTGACAAGCGGCATCCACCGGCGCGGTAGCGGAAAGAACAGCGACCGTGACAGACGAAAGAGCAGCATGGGCGCGGGGACCGTAATTCGATAATCGGTGTGCTCTTGAACGGGTTGACAGAACATCTGTCATGTCACTAGGGCTGCGGTGATTCAGGTATTTGCCTTGATTTATAGATTCAGGGGCCTATGTTGCTTTACGCTCAACAGCAGCGCTGCTGCTCATGTTTTTGTCCCCTATTTACTTATATCCGGCGTAAGTACTCGTCTGACTTGGTCTTGCATCTTTATCATCATCATTCCGTTTCGACCCATTTCAAGGGAAATCTGTCAATCTGCAGTATGAAAACCGCACTTTTTTAATTGATGGTGAAAACTTAGTCTTTTTATGATACAATGGCCATATTTGGCCATACCATGGCCCTATTATCAATATGATAGAACCTTTGACCCAATTACCAACTGAACCTACTTTAAAAATAAGATACAATGTAGAATCGTTCCACGAATAGTTTACTAGTTGATTAAATCCATCTCTGTTTCTTCCTAATCTTTTCAAGTTTCCTTAGAAAATGTAGGGTAAGTAATTTCTTCTAATATTGTACGCAATGGAAGAGCACAGCTCTTTAAGGAAAGTGTCAGCCCTAGAGCTATCAGTTCGCATGCATATGGATATGGATATCACGCGTAGATAAATTTAGATACCTACCTATTGCCGACATCAGCCAGGAAAACAGACTTCGAAGTATGAATAAAATGGCTAAGTTAACCTCTCCTAAGCTTGCTTTGCTTACCTTACAAAACACCTTCTCCACCAATCCGCACTGAGCCAACGTGGTGGAGTATGGCTCGTACCACCTCATAGTTGAGGTGAAGCCTGTGCCCAGTAGTGAAACGTATACAGGCTGATGAGATGAGATAAAGCTTTCTTTAATAATATGAAACCTACATTTACCTAAGAACCTGTTGACTACTTTATTCGACGTTTCTTGGATTGAATTTACCTGTAATGAAGATTTCATCTCCGATTTGTAAAAATATCTCAATGCGAAAAATGTATATACTTATATAACTATATAAAATAACTACTATGTAGGTCACAAGTATATGAATCTCTCATGTGCCTTTGTATTTGCATATCGTCTTTATCATTTAACAAAGAAGCAGTCCTCGTCTTGATCACCAATGTCCCGTTTTATTGTGCGCTAATCTGCAATATTTTGTTAGAGTACAAACCACCTACTTCTAAAACGGAAATATGGTCCCTTCTTTTGACTGCTAAGTAGGAAATAAATGAAGATATACAAGTTTGATGTCTTTGTATGGAACTTTTGCGTACTGACTACGAGTATATGCTTATTGAAATTAAATTAAATATTCCGAAATACACCATGTAATGACCACATGGTTATAAAAAGAGTTTAACCTTGCTTGTGCAACTAAATCGAGAACAGTATTCAATTATGTATGAAACAAATTGAATTTATTTATACTTAAACCGCATGCAAAAGTAATCGCTCGTTAACTTGGTGAAATTCATTACGTTACTCTCAACCACGCGGTAGGATTAAAAATCCAACATTAATTATGATAATTCTCACCTCCGCATCGCAAATAAAAGGAGCGGATGTTAAATCTTATCTGCAACGGCAAAAAGCAACACAGTCAATTGTTTCGAACGCGTGGCTAGTTAACAAATAATCGCAGTGCACAATTGATGTAGGTATGCGCAAGAGTGGCCTACACTCAGTCCACGCAATCCTGGCGTTCGGGCCGCACATGACCAGGAGACTAACCCTGGTCGAAAACTATCGTGACAGTAGTTTATGACAAAAAAAGTGTGCGGCAACGTGGTACCTACTTATCTTTGGAAGATGATAAACATTGTCAATGGTTTTGGTAAGTAGGTAAATATTAGTTGTGTTAGTAAAACCAGATGATAAATCCGTGCAACGGTCACTGTCAGTCCGTCAAGTTTAAATAGATTAGGTCCAACAAGTATTTTAACAAATATTTATCTTTTGCCCGTAAAAGGTAAGATTAATAACTTGTTTATTCCGCACGACAGTTCAGATTGACCGCCACCAGTGGATGTACATTTGAATTGTAAATATGGGCATTCTGCACAGACGATATGTTTATATTTGTGACCAACAGCTGATTAATGTAACGTAGAAGTCACGCTGCGGTTTTGTTGGCGCTTACAATATAGATAATGTGACGTGACGACACAATTTATTGTATTTCGTAGCTACTTACCTATTAGGGTTCCTTATCAATTGGTGGGCAAAAAAATTACAGGACTATCAATGTTGCTTGAGTGACTATGTGTCAGAAGGTTATTACGGTTCATGAACGAGCTTTCTTTCATGTTTCGCTAGCCGAGAAGACTATGTAATTTATTTGTCCCTCTATAAAAAAAACATCTAGGATGTATGTTAGTGTGCCTTTTCAAATCCTTGGTTTGTTTAGTAAGGAACACGTGTGCTTGCTACTCGCGATTGACCGGTTTTTTGTTCACCTCAATATAAGTTTACTCAGCTGAGAGAAGCAGGTAGCATGAGCAAAGTTTTTAGCTTTATTCCTGTCGACACTAACGAAGTACCTATATTTCAAACCTATATGATTGTATCTATAGTTTAAACTTCAAAATCGGATTCGGTTAGGTTTAAGTATAGAGGTAGTATCTTAATGCCAAAACAGTATTTAATCGAGCATAGAATAGGAATGACATCAGCATCCATTCATAAATACCAATTTACGTTATTGATTCTTATTTTTTGCGTAAGATATGTCTTTAATTTAGGTTCTTTACATTCCAGTAACGCTTTGTATTAACTGCTTGTATGTACCTGCTACAAAACACCAAATCATCATGAATTGACAATTGTAAAAGTTGTACTTTGATATTTTGGCCGCTTTATGACCTGGCGAACCTACCAAAGTTTAAAAAAAGTTACTCGTACGTATGAGGTCGGATGTATAAAACCACAACGCACGACTGTAAATATTTTTGACTTAATCCAATATTATGTACTATGTAATCCAATGTGATTACAGGAGCTTGTGAAATCTCTACTTTCCTATCGGGCGTCTGATAATTTCAATAAACGTCACTGTTCATGTAAATAAAGATTTTGTCATCAAGGGTTGCATGCGGCCATATCCATCGACGACCACTTTGGTGTAATTTTGACTAAGTTGACTATTAACCAAGAGGTCGCGGGTTCGATCCCCACACTGTAAAAACATTTGTGTGCATGAATGGTGTTATGAGTATTTATTTAAGTTTATTTGTAATACCACTGTTGATTTTGATATCTGTAACACGAGTGCTTTAGCTAATTACCACGGAGTCAGATCAATGTGTGTGATGTTGTTGTTTATTTATTTATTTATTTAATCTTTACCTGTATCTCACTGGATACATAGATAAACATTGTAAATAGCTAATAGTATCTATCAATTCTTGTTTATGTTTATGTCAGTACTACGAGTATATTGAGAATGACACATATACGAGTAGTATGTAGGTGAAGTGTCAAGCTAATTCCTGCAGTGTAATTTGTGACTCAATTCTTTATTAGCCCGTAGGCTTGTCGGGAATATGTGAGGTGCATCTAAGAAGAATATGTTTTTAAATAAACCGTGTCACACTATGCCACCTTGTGTAACTGAGGTATTTATAACAAACCAATCGACCCGGCACACGCTGACTTATTATAATCCTTCCTCTTAAATCACTCTATATCTATTTAAAAAAACTGCTTAAGATCCGATGAGTCTTACAGAGATTTAAGCATACATACATACCCAGGGGCAGACGTGGGAAGCGACTTTTCTTTTTCCTACGTGTAGTGAAGTAGGTAAAGTTCAATCCAGATATTCCTTGCCTAATACATACTTGAATTACTTAGATTAGACAGTTGTTTTCATTCTAAAGCATCTTTTTCTGCAGAGTCACTTTTATTTTCTCAATATGATGACGATCAATACCATCATGACCATCATATTGTCCACCAACGTCCACATCCTGAAAAAAAAGGCTGTCTCAAGCAACTGCACTTTGTTCGTTGGATCATGCCTTTAATCGAATGGTCTCCATTTTGCCATTTTGCGGAACGGTGTCATGTTTTGTATTATCCCGGGATACTCACTATGGCGCCACTGTTGGCCGAAACATTTATCACCCAATGGGAGGCCTAAGAAAAAAGCGTTGGCCTAAACGTTGATTGATGCTTTACACACACAAGAATTACTTACACACAAGGAAATCATTTAAAGCTACAAAATAATTTAAATTTTTGTAGCTTTATATGATTTCCTTTCATCTTAAATTTGTCGGTTCCAATTTGGATATACTCGTACATACACTTTTATATCGTTTTAGTTCTGTAATATACTTAGTCCTAGTCCTGTGTCAATTTTCAAGTGTAGTTTATAAGCGAAATAAGCATTTTTTATTTCTTTGTTGGTACTTTTTCTAGAAGTTAGTTTTCGGTCCAACTGTTCGCCCAACGTGTGAAGCCGGCTTTAGGTACGTGCAACTCCAAAATGCCGCAACGAAATTCATATATAATAAACTGCTTTCTGTTTTAGCTGTCATAATTTCCTGCCGTTTGATAAAAAGGGTAATGCATCACAGTAAACGTGTCGTGGATATAATGCCCATTATTACGCACAAAGCTAACTGACCATTAATAGTTAGACCATGATTTGGTCGGCTTTGTGCCATCATGCCCTAAATCGTGAATTCCGCTTATTATAGACTTGTGGACCCGGCAGACGCTATCCTGCCCGCTGTTGCCGCATTTTTTCCATATTTTTATACATGCTAAGCGTTCTCTTGAATCAGTCTATCTATTTAAAAAAAAACGTTGACTAGTTTTAAAGATCTAAGCATACAGCCATAGGGACAGACGCGGAAAGCGACTTGCTTTAAACTATGTTATATTTGCATCATGGAGTTTACTGAATGATAGAGTACAAACGGGATTACATGTCACGCTAATTTTTGTAGAAGGTTTTAACCCCGACATCGTAGCTCGCGAATGTATGGAACGAGTTCAGTACGTTTTTTTATTTAATTTAAAAGATAATTTGATTCTAAAGATTGGTTCTAAGCTAAGGTTGGTCAAAATCTGTTCAGCCGTTGAATCTCATCAGCTGTTTTCCTGGCTCATGTCGGGGATTTTTAAGTTTTATTTTTATATAGCGTTACAATGATTGAACAATGTCATCGAATGACATTGACATTAGTTACGCGCGTTTTTTAAAATATGCAAAATTAAATGTATATTTTTCAATATTTCTAAGAGATTTTCTTTTTTTTTTTCCGTAAGAACCTTCTACTAATAATAACAAATACAACAAAAAAAGAATTAGTGAAATCGGTCCAGCCATTCACGCGTGATGTCGTGACCAAGGAAAACGGAAACATTTTTATATATGTATATAATAAGATGTGTATGACAGACACTACTGCTGTCTTCTGACAAGAGACTGAATACGAAAGGTTATGTACCTTTCGTATCCCCCGGAGTGACAACAAGTTGATATGCATAACGCATTTTAAATCTCCTTAAAAAGTACGTTATCAGGGACCTATCCCTTATCAAATACCAACCAACCGAAAGTATCAAGCTCGTTCCAATTGCATATTCAATCTTATTATTAAATTCATAAGCTTAGTCTAGGAAAAACCTTAGGCAATCAAAGTAGCATAATCATAAATAACATAGGTCCTGCATAATGTTATAAGCCCATTAGGACGCAATTGACCTCATAATATTTTGTACCATTTATTTTACCAGCCCTAGACAGAATTAGTGATGTGAAAGTGTCGGTAGTAACAAAACCTAGACATAGGAATGGTACCTTCATCCAAATTTAATAATTCCGGGCGGAGGATGTCCTATCCTCGTCTTCAATCTCGCTCTCATTCCAGTACCTAGCTAGTGCTGGCACAAGAGCACCCGTTGAAGGCCTCTGTATTAATTTGCTATCCCCTCCTAGTGAGTGCGACCTAATAACTATATAGAACAACACACAGAAGATTGTAAAATATAATCTTGACCAACGCTAACATCGGTATCATAGGTACCTAATCTTACTACTGGCTTACGATAATGGCTATCGATAAAACTGCACAACACAATCACATATGCTACAAAACTACAAGCCTCATAAATATCCAGGTGTGTCTAGTGGGCGAGTGCTAGAAGGGTACTCTGGTAGTTGCCTCAAACTGATTATTAATTACTGCTCGACGCGGTAATTGATCGGCCTTCACAAGTGGACAGGTACAGATGTTTGACATATACCTACTGTGGATATGTTGTGTTCATCATTCTCGTTAAATTTACTCTACATTTTTTGATTAGCTCATAACTGAGTTTGAAAAATCTGTTACTTATATTTTAACCCATCAAAATAACCCGCAAGTCCTGATAGACCTCACTCCATGATTTTCAGGTCGAGCAGTTGTCAGCGGCCTACATTCGGTTCTGGACTGTGATCTTTACAAGGTCGTCAGTCCATCTTGCCGATGGACGAAGCCCAAAGCTCCGGTGAATTGCACCATTGGACATTTTTAACAAGTAACGCGTAGGGCGGTCCCTAAAGTTACACAACGACGTGAACCCATAATAAGTCCCTTGGCGCACCCAAAATTAGGATCTAACTAAGTCCGCCTCAAAGAGTACGTTAGCAAAGTGTGTGATACCTTTATTTAATGTCCACGATCAGTCTCTATAAAACAGAATATGATTTTACGACGTTTTCCGCAATATACACCGTTTAGTCGTCCCACAGGCGTTAACAGGTTGAAGTGAATGGGTAACATCCTGAGTTCCTGACTAAGGAGTCCTAAGTGTTCGAGTTGACAAGGCCGTTCCGCGTTCGAGCAAAATTGCAGTTTTAGGGAAACGACAATTTACACCGTTTGAATTAAAGTGGGAAGGATGCTGTAAATATTGAGCTAAGACAGGAAAATTGCTTAAATTTGGACAGGCTTAAATAAAACTGCTAATGAATTCAGTATAATAAAAGAGAGCAGAAAACCACATCTGATAAAACTAAACCCATGCGTTTTCCCACGAAATTCAAGATCAAGATCCTTAGCTGCAAATCTTAATCTAATGATAAGTATCTGTGGTCGGTGGAATTTTTTTGAAATATGTCGGTACAATAGGTAATTGTTAAGTTAATTAAAAAAAATCATTTGTAATAAATTATAAAATAATTACATAATATGAATAAACAACAACATGCAATAAAGATGTATGTATGCGCTTGCGCTGACAACAAGAGCTTTCGTTTCCGCGTGTCAAGGACGGTTCCAGGTCATATGTATAACGAGTTTTCGCATTTTACTACGTCATTCGGTCATATAAAACTTACGCATCATTGTGTCTTTGACCTTATGTTTTGTTTTTATCAATCCGAGTTGAGAAACAAGTTAAAGTAGAAACAAAAGCTTGGTATTTCTGATAAATACTTGTGCTTAGTAATTTACTACAAGCTTGTTAATAATAACCAGTGTTGTATGCTCGTAATTTGTTAGTCGTATTTTCATCGGAAGATTTTAGAATTGGTTTTTCTCTTGTCACACCTGCATTAACCGCACGTTCAAAATCACAGATTCATCTCGTCGTTACATTAGGTAAATAAACAGCCTTTCCTTCCCACAAAAACTTGACACATTGTTTTATGCTTGGGTAAAATACTTATGTCTGCTTTATGTTACTATTTGAAATTAAACACCAAAAAATATGCTGTTATTGTGGTAGAGCTGATAAACTTTAGTTTTTTAAGTCATTTTACTCTTGATTCTAAGCTTTCTATCGTCTTTTCTAAAGATTGTGATTGTAAACTTGTGATTCTGACAAAACAAAAATTCTCGTAGCTAAAGACTTTATATCGCTAGTACACTGACCTAATAATAAACGGTAGACGAACGGATCATGGTATGACATGCACCTATTCCAAACGCCCAGTTAATTACGCAATAGAATTACGGCTAATTGAATCTGACACGCCTGATAAATGTCACTGAGCTAGAGTGATGGTTAGTACCCGTCATAGGAACATAAGTATGAATTAGGAACATCACAGAATAGGTGGCCGGGTACCTAGTAATTAATGCATTTCCTGAACTGAAAGGCTCGATTATATTGGAAGGTCACATGACCACATGAAATACAAGTCATGGAGACACTAATTATTTAGACACCTCAGTGAGACACTTAAATGTACCTAAGTCAATAAGTATTTTATGTAGTTGTACCATACCTACCTGATGGAAGATTTTCACTTCTTTGTAATAAAGTACTTCAGGGTTAAATAGACATTGTAATCATGTAACATTCAAATGGTCTATTCGTAATCTGGATTGAAAGCTTGATACAATTTTATACAAGTTAGAAAAATGCTTAAGTAATAAACTAATTGGATCATATACTTATGCGAATAAATGTATCTATGACCTTAGTCGCTTTATGAACGCATTTAATGTAAGGAAGGTACTTTTAAATACTTGTTTGTTCTTAAAAGTATGAATGTTTGGATTGTATTTCAAATGATTGAGCTTAATTCGGGGGTTAATCATAATTATTTTCAGTATGAAGTAGAACTAACGCCATCTAGTGACGAGTAGTGGAACTTTACATAATGCCTCCACTCCAAATAAAGTCACCGCCAGGATAAAAATATGACTCATAAAAACCATAGACATCAAACTAATATTACCTACCAATAATTTCACCTGTTTTTTCAGAGATCGAAGACAACCACAAACGGAGCACGCACGATGAAGCATCAACCCAATCTATTAACCCTTAAAATGGTTCTAATTGATAGAATATCGTGACCAACGTCGTGAAAATGGCGGCGGACCCTTCTTCCATAGAAATGCAACTGCGTGAAGATGCGAAAGAGAGGGTTAGGCCAGCGTTATCAGCTGGCAAGATATTCTACAGGCCAGGGGCTATCGAAGAGGAAACGGATGAGACCAGTGCCTATGACAGTTCCATGGTGGAATCGCCCATGCTGGGGTTCAGTGGAAGCGGGTTCTTGAGACCAACACAGATACACCCATCGGCGAGTCTTCATAGAATACCGACTTACAGCAGTTCGATAGGACAAAGCACGGTGTATCGACAGGACACTTGCAGGTTGGTTGACTTTTACTTAAAATGTATACTTGCCCTAGCACTTATATTTATCCAGATAATTGTAATACTTACTCAGGGTGCCGAATCTCATGCAATTGAGTAAAATTCACATTCGCAAAAAGTCCGAATGAACTAAGATTTTCCGTGGATTTCTCAGTGTGCTCATTCACAGAACTTCACAGTCGAGATTTTTCCACCGTATACCACTCGAACGCAGTGGTCCTGACCAGTCGCAGTTGAAATTCGTAAACGAAATATCTTGTTAGAACCGAATTGTCGTGTGGATTTAAAATATGAAAGAGGGTTTTTACTGTTAAATATGAACCAAAAGTTAACTAATATGAAAATACGTTTACAGCATCATCTATTAAAATAAATATTTCTCAACAAGCACACCAATTCTCTAGTCCCAAAGTAAGTTATGAGGCTTGTGTTATGGGTACTAGATAACGGATATACATACTTAAATACTTTTTTTTGTAAATAAATACATATTATAAATAGAAATTATTATTATTATCTATTGACACCTTGTTCTAAGAATTGTCATGAAGTTTATTAATTAGTTTTATTATTTACGTGATTTCTTGTTCTGTGACTAGTTATTTTCTATTCTATATTTTAATACAATATTCGATTGGTAATTGTACGAAGGGTGCTCCAGAATACGAAACACACGTATGCTTCGAACTTTTCAGTGGCCAGCTCACATGCGAGTTACCGCGCGGAAAAAGTACGATTGCACGAGAATTGGCTTCCTGATCATCAAACTATAAGAGCGGGTACACATTGGGCGCTCGGCGCGCGTTGCGTCAAACGCCCGTTTTCATATTAACGGTTGACCAGAAGCGCGCGCTTGCATGTGTATACTTCAATAGGACCCCCTGGTTCGCAAAACGCGCGTTGGAAAGCGACCAATGTGTACCCGCTCTAAGAGATACTAAACACTGTTCAAGAGCCGCGGCTCCTTCCTGCGTCTTATGGAAAATTTTTCATATTCATATTCTATTCATATTCTTTTATTTGCCAACTAAGTGTTAAATACATACATATTATAGCAGGTCTTATGCTAGACAATTGCACTTATAACTTAGTAACCCTTTCAGTTTGGGTATTGCAAAATTCGGCTTAGGTACACCCGGTTTGTTTAAGACAGGAATACAATTGTCGTGTAAGACATTTCATCCTAATTCAACATCTCTTCGGGAGGGGTTGAAATGGGTACTGCTTGCTATAGCTTGTTATCCTAGGAATAAAAAAATTCTCAAGTACAAAATTTTAAGTAGTATTGAAAGCACGTGATTGGCGACACCACAACAATGGCAAATAAACTTGAAAAATAACAATTATCTACACAGATTTATACATTTAATTATTTACTAATAAATAAGACTTGATGACAAAACAATATCGATGTGCTATTTGAATTGTTACCCTTATCATTGGGATAAAATGTCATGGTCTAATTATTTCTCGTAATTAAAAAAAAATCATAAATTAGTCTTGATGCTGTAAATTATGAGTCGTTGAAAACATCTGTAGTAGTCACAAACGCTGATTTTCTTGTACCACTCATGTATGTACTCACTTCTACCTTGCGAAAAGCAATCCGTGAGGTACCAACCAATATCTAATCAGGGTAAAACAAGATAAAGTAACTTATCGAATTGTTTTGTCAAATAGTTATTTGTGCGTCGTCTTACTCACACGTCGAGTCTCAAGACCTTTTCGAAAGAGTTTGTAACCTTTTTTTTAAATTGCGAGACATATCATATTGCTGGCTGCTATTTAAAAAAAAAGTTTTTTTTTAATTTAAAAGTGACGTGCAAAAATGCGACGAAGGCGTAAATAGTGAAGTGACAGCAAGACATTATCTTTGTTGACCAAGTTTGTTCTACTTTTGTTTAAATTAATCATCGGTGTGACAAGGTATGTCTCGCCTACGTCATGCCCGGAGCTACTCTGATTGAAAACTGTGTGTTTGGATTTGGTCCACAGCAATGGGTCTTTTCAAATTAGGTCGGTATAATTATTATAAGTAACCTTTATTCGTATCATTAAGATTGTTATTTCCCTCAATTGTTAGATATGTTTCCATAATATTTTAAATTATGGTGTAACTCAGAAGTTAGACTCGAGACTAGATATAGACTCTACTATGTAATAAAAAAAACATAAATTCCGCTGGGGACTTCAGTAAAGGGGATTTTCGTTAAGTATTTTGCACTTTTTAGAGGACATGTCCAAATTTAGAGATAAGTAGGTACTAAAAGTAAAATTGTTTCAGTCGAACACAATTAATGTTTCAGTTTATACGACTTACACAATTTATTAAAATCAGTTCTATACAAAATTTATCCCATACTCAAACTCCTCGTAAGAACGCAATAAGACGCCTATAAATTTTATTCGTACTTACTAAATTCAATTCTGCCAGTCTCTATCTATCATATAGAAAGTGGTTAAGGCTTTCTCTGTAGGAAATTAAATATAATTATGTCTTTGTAATCAGTAAATTGTATCAGCACTTGAGTAGCTATGACCTTAAGCCTAACAGACGTGTCTGTTACACGTGGTAATTATGTATGAGGTAAAAAAATAGGAACCTAAACCACACTAATATTGAGTTAATAAGCATTAGATATATGTTATATGTGGTAGATGTTGCCTACTTGTTTTACTGGCCGATTTTTTTAGCGAGGCGATGCTACAATTTCGTATCTCTAAATATATTTTAATTCGCCATGACTGATGTATCACCAACACCTAGGTCTTATTTACAATTGGCCATAACTACGTAACGGCCTTATAAAACAGCTGATCGTATTAGAAGATTAAATATGCTAGCCCAAGTGATAGTGGATAGATCCCAAGACAAACTGTCGTAAGGCAGAGATCACCGTTAATCTAGAAAATCCGGCGAAAACTGCAAACACTGATATGGACCTTTTAATCTTGATGAATTACATCAGAACACCTTTCCACTACTCGAATGGGAAGATAAAAGCAATTTGCATGTAATAAGGCTTATTTTTATCTGATGTTGACCACAGTCTCAATAAAACTTTAATCGGCGCATTTTTTTGATGTTTCATGGAGGTCATTGCAAATAAAGTCTTCAGTAAAATTTTCTGTCGTCCACGAATATTAGCAGAAATTCTTTTCCTCGACTCGGCTCAACATTTTCGTTATTGTAGATTTTCTATTATGGCCTCATATTATATATATACGAATTAAAATTCGGTTATTCGGAATTATGAATTCGGTTGCTTTTGCACGGACTCCACTGGTTTGTTTCGTGTACGAGTAAATTCAAATTCAAATCATTTATAGTATATCTAATTCTACATATTAAATTACTATGCTACGATATGTATTATAACTGAGGCTTTGATTACTTCAACCACTTAAACTTATGATTTGTGTACTTTTTTAAATTGTATTTATTATGGTTTGATAGTATTGATTTCAATTTTACATAATGTCACCAGACATTACATAACCTGGTGTTATTTTTATAAGATACTGCGTTACGCAGTCACGCTCTACCGGTGACTACGTCGTAGCAAATACATAGTTGCAGATTGCAATGTAAAAATGTAATAGCTTATTTCCGTGCGCACGTATGGAAAAAGTATTGTAAAACCGCTCTTGAAATTGACAGCGGATTTCTATTACTCTGTCATCCCCAGAAAGCAAATGATATGGTCAATGTATGGCACAGTTCGCTATTCGCACTTTTTCCGCACGGTAATTCGAATGTAGCCAGGTAAACGTATAGGTGTGTATATTTATAACTTTAAATTACTATATCAAGACAGTTTTAAAGTGGTTCAAATACAAATTTTCTAACTCGACTGGTCGGCACAACACGTTCGAGTAGAAATCCATCTAACTTTCTACGAATGTGAACTTTTTTCGATTGCACGAGGCTTGCCCTCAGTCACAAACGTTTGTTTTTCGTGATTTTGAGTATTAGGTCATTAGCAAGTACCTTGTCCCGCAGTACGCAACGAAGGGTTCAATGTATTGCAGCACGTGTTCCTATCCAGTTGTCAGGCCTAACTAAGTGACAGAAGCACCTAACATGTATGCCGCGTCCATATAGCTTCGAATGTAGTCGTCCTTGTCACTCATGCTTGCATGGCAGTACGAGGGAATGAGGTAGCTAGAGTCGAAAATAAGAAGTGATACGGAGTAAGGCGTTAGGCACGCGCGTTTGATTGCGTGATTGCATCTGTCGGTGCTAACCGCCCACTTTGAGCGGGTCGCCGGCCATTTTGACCCTAAATATAGACTGATAGTACGTCTGCAATTTTCCTTATAGTTTGTTTTGATTTGATTAGTTTTGGCTTACACTCTTCCTACTAAAAGCTTACTAACCCCTTTATTCGCAGCATAATAAATAACAAACGCATTTACTACCTAAGTTGTTAAATTCATACCAGAAATGTCCCTAATTGTAATATGCCTGCTTCTTAGGTACTTTTGAAAAACGTGTTTATCTGATAAATGACAAGGTTTGTTATTTGAATGTTATCACTGCCACTTGGGATTATTTGATGAGTAACAATTAGTTCACAGAGTTTTATGTTATGATTAACTTTGTAAAGAAGATGCTATTTTTGCCAATGATGTGACACCTGTTAATTTCGCTAAATATTTGTTATGATTTTCAGGAAATTCTAAGAATGATTCGCATATAGCCACAATGTAGGTGCTTATTTTGATATCACGACCAAAGTGTCACCCAGTCGACAAATAAACAATAATAAGTCGTGCTTAACAAGTTTTACACAGGCTAGGACAGTAAATAAATAATATTAAGTATTTTCCATGGCTGAAAAATTCATATATGCATTCAATAAATTTTTGAAGCTAACTTCGTTTCAAAGATGAATATAAAAAGCGGCTTCACATTAAAAACGCGGGTTACTTTTAAGTAAATACACATATAACATTAATACCTTCTACTTATCAAATTCGACGACCACTTGGGTGCAATGGTGAAGAACTTGACTACTAACCAAGAGATCGCGGTTTCGATCCCTGCACTGTACAAACATTTATGTGCATGAACATGTCTGTTAGTACTGGTCTGGGTGTTATATGTGTTTATTTAAGTTTATTTGTAATACCACTGTTGATTCTGATATCTGTAAGTGTGCTTTAGCTACTAACCACGGAGTCAGATCATCAACAGACATCTCGTTGTTGCATTTCCCATTTGCATTTATTGAACCTGTAAATAAGGGGCTACACTTGTACCTACGTTTAGTTGTCGACTAATATTTAGTTCCTAAGATTTCTTACATCACAATGATCACGATTTCTTACCAAATGTTATAATGAGCACATGATTAAAGATGCCCCGCCCAAAAGTTTGTTTGTTTTTCGTATTTCGTCACAAAGGACTCTACATAGTTACCAATACACACCTCCTATTGGCCTTCGGATGGAAAATGGTCGGGATTGTTCAATTAGTACTGTAAATTATGCGCGTTACTTGACCAATTCGCACTGTCAAATTAGCTAATTTTAAATTGGAGGGGGCATCATCTTTACTTCAACTTATACAGGCTGATTGTAAGACGAAGTCACTGCTGTAGACAATTTGCAAAATATTGTAATTTGGATGGATTTTGGGATAGGAAGAAATGCCCATTGTTGGACAAACGTCTTATTCCGACTTTTACATAGAATAAATTCCTAGCAGAAGTTACAGGCGCCAGATGAAAATAGAGATAGCTACAAGCGATAAGACCGCCTAAATTGTACATCTTTCTTTGTTAAAGTTGTCTGTAATTTTTGTTTTGTGTTGTACAATAAAGTGTTAATCTATCTATATCTTAGTTGACCAGAAACGTTATTTAATGCAGGTTGATTTCTAAAAGTCGAACTTACGAAAAAATGTACGTATTTTACGTCTTTTATTTAGCTCTTAGTTATTGTTAAATTAATAACCTATTGTTTTAAAATATTACCTAAAGAGTCAGAGTCTCTTTATTACGTTTAAGCTGTGAATTATTACTTATAACGAGGTGCTGATATATTAATGACGTTTTCCACACTGGCAGTCGTAAAATATTGTTTGAACAATTAAAAATAAATAATATTCTCGTTGCAATTGCAAACTTTGCGTGCAGAGTCAATGTTTGCCCGGTAAACCCAGGAACAACTCACAGCATATGAAACAAGATTTTCTCCGTGTTATGGTATATATAAGCACTAAACTAAACTGTTTTTTTTTATCGGTCCATATTAAAATTATGGTTTGGGAAATTATTTAGTCGCAAAGGTTTGACATGTATAGATTACTTACTACGTCAGACTTGTGTTCTTAAATATTGCAAACTGTGGTACGCAGATGGGCCGTCGTAGGTTATCTGAGGCAAAGTTGTTCCTTATAATGACCCACCCTCTACAGTCACCGTCAACACTTCACTAATCAACCACTCAGTACGAGCTGATAATTTTCGTTATAGAATCGCGATACAATTATACAACATTTAGCGTGTGTCAGTCGTGATCTCGTCATTATCTCGCGCGGTGCTTCAGGGCGGCGCCGGGACCGAGCTGAAGCAGACGCGCACTGTCCGCCGCGAGAGCACGCAGCCGCAGCGCGAGCGAACACCATGCACGCCGACCCCGAGTCGCCAACCAGCCGCGAGGAGGCCCAACTCCTGCCAGACGATTGGCTGAAAGTCAAGACAGTACCCGGCAACGGGAACCTCTCCCCCGGCATCTACTACCCCACCGCCAGCAAGAGGTTCGTCGACGAACGCCACCCTGTGCCGTCACCGACCGACTCACGCCCGTACTGTTTCGCTTTTGTCCGTCTTCTGTTCTATGTTACATTTACATTAGAAAGCCATTCACTAATTGTTCACATTAGCGACGAACGACGAAGGTCGTATTAAGCGTGAACTAGACATTCTCACTTAGGACTAGTGCATATTAGATAACAAGGATCATTGAGGCGAAACGCTCATATACCGTGTATTTGTTTACAGGAGCCGATCGCATCGACATGGCGTTACGCGAAGAACAAGGAGGCGAGCTATTCTCAAAAATGGGGAGTGCAACATTCTCAAGTCGAGGATCTCTCAGCGGCGATTACGATTCCTCCAGGATATGTTCACGACCCTCGTTGATGCCCAGTGGCGGTGGACTTTACTCGTGTTCACACTCTCGTTTATTCTATCCTGGCTGGGTTTCGCGTTGATCTGGTGGCTTATAGCTTTTACACATGGAGATCTGGAGCTGGATCATCTACCTCCCATGCAGGAGACATCAAACTGGAAACCTTGTGTCTTCAACATATTCGATTTCACTTCATGCTTCCTCTTCAGTATTGAAACTCAGCACACCATCGGTTATGGTGCTCGAACAACGACAGAGGAATGTCCTGAAGCAATTTTCATAATGTGCCTCCAGAGCATAGTCGGAGTCATGATCCAAGCATTTATGGTGGGCATAGTTTTTGCTAAGATGACGAGACCGAAACACAGAACGCAAACGTTGCTTTTCTCAAAATACGCTGTGATATGTCAGAGAGATGGCGAGTTATGCTTAATGTTCCGAGTGGGGGATTTGAGGAAGTCGCACATCATAGGAGCAAGTGTTCGAGCTCAACTTATACGATCGAGAACAACGAAAGAAGGGGAGTTGCTGTCGCATTACCAGACTGAGTTGGAATTGAACGCGGATGGGTGTGACAGTAATTTGTTCTTTATTTGGCCAATAACAATGGTCCATAAGATCAACGCTGAGAGTCCGTTCTACGGCGTGTCTGCGGCGGACATCCTTCAAGAGAGATTTGAAATAGTTGTAATATTAGAAGGAACTATCGAGTCGACCGGGCAGACGACGCAGGCGCGATCTAGTTATACGACAAGTGAAATAATGTGGGGACACAGATTTGTGCCACTAGTGTCATACAACCGTGAACGACAGGGATACGAAGTGGACTACTCCAAGTTCGAAGAGACGACACAGGTGGACACCCCTCTCTGTTCTGCGAAGGAACTGGACGAGTTCTACGGAAGCCAGGCTGATCGTCGATCCATTGGTGAGTTTATTTTTAAACTGAAATCTGGTGTTGGTTAACGTGTTATACGTGCTTGATAATGCTTAAAACGGTGTGCATACATGTGGTAACTTTTATCGCGAGACGAAGTGCTCCCAAAATCAAGATAAAACATCTTTGTCATAGAGACCTACATTAGTATGTACTACCTATCAGAGTTGATATGTCACGCCTGAGAGAGATAGCATTTCCTTTATTTGTTACTTAGACATATTTACAACATAACTTATCTTGGGTCAACATACGAACTGCCTTGTTTACATTTTCAATGCACTTAATTTATCCTATTAATATTATAGATAGATGCTAAAGTTTAACGGGTGTATTCGTTCGTTATTTCTTTACACATAAAGTGATCTGGTATTATGCATACAACGATGCGAGTAGCCGTAAGTCTAAGATCATAGAAAATATCAAGATTATTTCTATCATGCAAAGCTATTGTATTGATAGTATATTCAGATGATGGCTTGCCAAGCGTGTCACATACAGAGTGAGATGAAGCATACAAATAATATACTTGTATGCTTACTGCATAGATTGAGTGAATGTACATGAAGTACTTATCTAACAACACCGGAGATCCTTTGTTTGTGCCACAAATTACAACACAGAATTATTGAACTACGTCAGATCGTTTAGCTGGTGAAATTCCAGATTAAAGTATTAACATTTTGGCAATCAAAACAATATCAAAACTGAAGACAAGGTAGTTTCAAGGTAGTAGTTAGTAAAATAACTTTTGTCTAAATAAGTATCAAACTAAAACAGTATTAACTAAATCAAAGGTAGAGAAATATAACTGCATTATTAAAACTCTGTAAAAATGTACAGATTATTGATAAGGAATACAACTTACAACATAAATCCTTATTGAAGTATTGACGTTGATTGCCATCGAAAACACTTGACACCATTTCAATGATAAATACAGAAGTATACACAGCGATATTTTAAAGTTTTTGTTTTATTTACAACATGTAATAAATTAAGTTAAATTATGCCAATACCACCTATTAGACTTAAGACACAATCTTACGAAATCAAATTAATAATAAATAAATTATTCATACATAAACTTACAATTTATAGAATCGATATAACTAGCTCTATGTTTGCACCGCTTTTCCAAAAAATCCACGAAATATTTTCACACACTATTAACTCATAAATAAATGAACGGACTGTTCACTAGTACCTGCAGGTTAAAATTATTTAAATAACCCCTCTCAGGGCATACATATTCTTTCTATTGATGATTGTCAAAGAGCTGTAATGGTTCTATATGACGAGAAGAGTATTTGGTGGCGATTATCAAATCTCAGCAGGACGTACCAATGTAGGTACCACGTAGTTTTCCTCTTCTGTGGTAGGTACAGTGGCCAGAACATCAGGCTACCCATTTTTGTTGCAAAATCACCCGTATCACAAGCGCATAAGATATCACAGTGTTTACCGTGACTTGCTGGCCACCATACCATTTCGCTAGCGGTTCCCAGTAGGTACATTCAGCCACCCCATTTTGATACAGGATACATTTGTTTCGCTAAACAATACCGACGTCATATTGACCAATTTGAGAAGATCACACATTCGTGAGGTCTGCTTTGTTCAACCAATTACTCTAAACGGTCTCACATCCATTCTGATGAGGTGTCGTTACTAACATGCTCCTTGTATTCAATTATTATGTAAATATAGGTGACTAAAATCATTTCCTTCATATTCAAGTAAGAGATGTTAACAATTATTGCACATCATAATTGTTTTTTTTTTGGCGAGAAGGCAGCGGTGACTCCTTGCCTATAGTCGTTAATTCAATAAATTTAGGTTGTTTCTTACAAAGGACTATGATCGATTCTGATCGTTCAAATATTAATGAGTAAAGTTAAAGAGCTAACTGCTTAGAAATGTAAAAATGTACTACGTGACGGGTACGATACATTCCTTGATAGAGGTTGAAGTAGAGCTTAGTTGTTCGAAAATTGATTATTTCTGACTTCGTATAAAAGATATGAGCATTTTTTTTAAATACCTTTTAAAAAGAACTTTATTCCTCAAAAAGAAGTACAAATAATTCACTCACAGAGAAATAACATTTCATAACAAATAACAAAACGAGCGCACAAACATCTGGATAAAACAACTTTATAAATAATTATACTTGAAAAATACTTCAGTTTTTATGTAAAAATTTACTGATATAACATAAAGTAGTTTGTGAATAGTAAATATAAGTACAAAAAAGTTATGGTTTAGTAGGCAAATTAAAGAAAAACTAACTAGAAAAATGTATGAGATGCTGCATACAAACTTTGTAATTTTGTATACTCAAATCTTGTATAACCCCGCGTAACTTCACACGCGCTAACTTTTGTACGCAATACTTAATTATTTTAAAGTTAAAACCTACCTGAATGATTGGTCATTATTATCGTCACATTTTAATGTTTTTGAATTTTGGAAAAATCTAACCTAGCTTTTTAGGAAATTTGTCGTGCTAACTCTGCTGTAGGTAACCTATTTCTGTCTCAAATATTATTTGAGTAATTTCTTTTGCTAATTATCTAACCCACAAACTACATCTAATTATGATTTTAACCAATAAAATGTTAGAGAAGAAATAAGATCTGAATAAGATAAAGAAAAATTACCTAATAAATAATACATGCGTAAAGCAGTCTTTGGTTAGAACCTAAACCTTCACGGGCTGTAGATCCTTGCTAAATAGGAGTTGTGGGAGTAGAATAGATATTTTATCTGTGTTGTGTATGCCTGTGTTATTATTACATGTTTGTGTATGTAACTGTATGTTTGTGATGTACCCACAGAGAGCTCAGATCACCAACAACTGGTGCTGAAGATACCAGAACGGCCACCGACAGAGTCCAAAGCTGAACACAAGGATGGAGACTTCACTGTCACCCTATGAAATAGTATTAATAAGTTTTAATTTTATTAGAATCTAAGAATCCGAATGAATGGAATCTGTCTGATTTTGAAAAAAATGCACTACTTAGATAAACGCAAATGAAATACATATAATACTCCTGTCTGTTTATTTTTCTACTAAGGATAAAGCATACGCAGGATATTATCAGATTAGGCTACTTTCCTAACCATAGTTGAAGACATCTTCCATTTCAAAAGCCAAAGTTAAAAAAGTCACCAACAGTTTCAAAAGTAAGGGGTTAACTTAATTAAAAAAATGTTATGGAATTTAAGAAAAGATCTGTTAGCTTATTAGTTTTATTACACTAGACTTAAAGAATCGAAAATTATGTCTACAAGTTCATAAAACGGTAATTTTTGCTAGTCACTTTTCATAGTTGAATTATTGCATTCTAATACAGTAAATAAATTAGTCCAATAAAATATTATGGTGTACATTTTATTAAGAATCTCATTCTCAATATCTTTAATCACAAGGTTGTGTAACCATTGTATACTGTGAAAACATTCCATTAAATTATTTTGCTAATAAAATTAGGGGTTAGTATTTACGTAAATTTATTGATCTTTTACGTGTTGTACTATAGTGTAGAGACTAAGGTAAAGCCGGTTGTAAAAATATAGGAAGCCAATGTATGTAATTATTAGTGATTTAAGATACAAAAAGAGGTGATTAAAACCGTTCATATTATAACAAGAACCTTAATGTAGTAAATAGTAATCTCATTAAACGTGTCACGTGTTACAATGTAGATGTGAGAGGCAAGCTTCATACCATGTAAATATTGGATGAATAATTATTTGTGTTGTGACGTTCATTTGTGTTTGATTTTCTATACCTAACAGATAATAAAACAATATCCTAGAGCACTCATCAAAGTATTTGCATTAAAACTAACAAACACTCGCTAGAAGACGAAGAACAAAGTTAGACTTTTACATTTTCATTAGAATTAGCCAATCTTGATTCCCAAGTCTGTGAGGCTATTAAATTTCAAAGGCCTTGTTACGAAAAACGGAATCACACAATAAAGGCCTTCTGTCCATGACATACAGCCTGGAGACACTCGTAGACAGACGGACAGCGAAGTTTCAGTTAAATAAGGTTTTGTTCTTACCCTGAAAAACGAACCCTATAAAAAGCTACCATCCATATAATGTAACACACCTACTATGCAAATGTCAATAAATAAATAACTGCTACTGATAAGACGATAGGTTAGACAACTAATAATTTAAAACATTCAAAATTATATCACGTGAAATAAGGATGATTACCAAAAGTGTGAAATAAAGATGTATTGGGGGTAAAGAGTGACGTTTTTGGAAACTTGGAATTAATCCCTTACTGAGAACCTAGCACCACATACCCATTCTTTATATCGACGTAACTCCTTGGATAGAAGATATCCAAGATCCATGGTAGACTCAGTCTTTGCCTCGTTCGGGCTTAGTCTTGGGTAAAAAGCAAGCCTATCCCAAATAAAAAAATAAAATAAGGACAAGCTTATGAACTTGATGGTTTGGTGCTTTCTGGTGTACGGGTCAATGTGCAGCTTGTGTTGTCTTGTTTGTGTAAGTTTTGTTTGTTTTTATCTTTTTTATTATTTAGGTTTTGATAAATGTAACAACAATAGACTCAGGCATTGCAGTTTGTAAAATAGCAAGAGTAATGTTGGTAGTAGGTAGTCATCTGACTGTTCTTATACATTTTTGGGCTTGTGATGGATTAGCTGTCTTCTTATCAACCTACAATATGTACTAAGACGCTGATACCAAAATAACTTTTCTTTACGTGAATACTTCATAATAAATTTTAATATATTTGTAAAGTCATTTAAGCCGATATGTATACGTCTTACTGATAGGCACAGGCCTTAGCTCGATGATGAGAAGGTACATGACCGTACTTCACTACGCGGGCTGAGTGTGAATTGGTGTGGAAAATATTAATCCCTTATTTTATAGTTGATGAAATCAGGCATTACTTTGCGAAAATCCATGACTCAAGCTGAAAACAAGGATTGTTTTGCTTTAAATTTCCACTAAACGACGCCAGCGCAGGAACCAAAATACATCCAACTGTAATCACCTGAAAAAAGGTAGAGCTGGAAATCCAAGGACTTACAATACCTACAATACATCTCCTGAGGATTCCACGTGTAGTGGCGAAACGCGTCGAGTGTTTTGTTGGTGTCAGTATTGTGATTCCAGGTGTATCTTCTGTGTCACACTGTGACTTGTAGGTATTGTAAGTCCTACGATTTCCAGCTCTACGTTTTTTCAAGTGATTACAGTTGGATGTATTTTGGTTCCTGCGCTGTTGTCGTTTAGTGGAAATTGAAAGCAAAATTGTTTTGTCAGCTTAATCCCTTATTTTGTTATCAACTTAAAATATCATCGTTATACTCTGACGTAAGGCTGACTGCTAAACAAAGGCCCCATAGGGCTCATTCATACCCAAATGAAGAAGTTTAAAAAATACCCGCCCAGGCCATCCTGCCTTTTATGACAATAGTAAGTTTTCAAGGTGCTACTAAAATCTTATTCTCATGCATTTGTTTCCAGCTTACCTGGGCTCCAGCTCGCCCATCATCCTCCGTCACTCTCTCTCAACAAACCCTCCAGGCTCCCCGTTCTCTCGGGTCGCTGACAGACTGGTAGTGGACGCCATACAGAGAGCCAGCATCAACAACAGTAACAGACCTTTATCGGTTAAGTATCCCCCTGACTATTTCAATAGCCCAGGGGATCATAGCTCGTCGTCGAGCGAAGATGAGATCACGAAGAAGAAAAACGCAAAGAATAATAAAAGTTAGACTAGACAAGAACTATCAAATGAAGGTGTTTATGACGCTTTGGTGAAGTAGGTATTTATTTACTTACTTTAATTGTCTTTTAAAGTGTCTTTTTTTTCAATGAGAAAAAGCGACACCGTACACTGCACTTAATTCATATTATTAATAACCAAGCTTATTAAGTCATTTGCACAACATCAATCTACTACTTTGGTTGACTTTTAAGATATTTGGTTTGAGAGATTATTTGACATAACGATGCCATTCCACGTCAAATAGGTTACATTTTTCGTATTTAAGTATGGTGGATCAATTAAACCCATGGTTAAAATTGTTACAGCGAGGTGAACTTGAACTCATAAAAAAGTGTAGGTTTATGTATTATGTGTTTAATTGATATAGCTTTAAGAAGAACAGCTTTTTACTGATATTGTTTAAAGTACGCGTGCGGATATGAATGAAATAGTAAGATTCAGAATGATGTTATATTATAACTCTGTAGATTTTGTGAAATAAAACTTTGGTGTTTAAATATATAATTTATTCTGATATAAACTATCAGGCAAATACAAGCTTTTGTAAGACGGCGCCCGCGCCGCGACCCCTGATGCAGAATATCGCCGAAGACTATAGAATAAAACTACATTTTCAAAACATTAGCATTATTCTAGAGACTACTTATACATATTATGGGATTTGTAAAAAAACACAAGCGTTTTCAAAGAATCTGGGTCGATCGCTCCGTGACAGTATCAATGATATATTACTCATACGGGGTCATTTTACGCTGATAAATTCATTATATTTGCGGAAAGTTATAAGAAAATCACTGCAAGAGGCACAACTGCACTAAAGAGGACAAAGTTGATAAGAAAAGTCCTTGAATTCAAAAAATGAACATTTTTATTCGTAGCATGCTACGGCTACACTTCTACGAGAGAGTGAAAGAGAGATTCTTTTTTTTGTAGCCCTCGTAGAAGCTACAAGATAACTTAAAAATCGCTTGTGTATTCTCACAAATATAGATCAAATCTGTTCATCATTAAATATTTGTACGGATATAACAAGCATTAGTACTACTAACACTTATAATAGTCATTAAATAAAATATTTATCTAAATTATAAACAAAGTGCCCACTTTGATTTGAACGCCGAATAATACTATACTTTTGACTTACATTTATATCACATTTTTGTTGTACAAATATAATATTTGTATATACACTTTTTGTATTATTTCCTCTAGGTTATTTTCAGCATTGTCTTTTCATAGTTTCTTAGCATTGTCATAGTGTCATAAATCCATTAAAACAATGAAAATGAACATGTCGTTAACAATTACGTACATGATACCTTTAGTGTCCAAAATTGCGTACCTATCAAGTTATAAAACGGCAATAGCATTAAATATGTTTTTAAAACGTTTTTGCCCTGTAATATTTTTTATCTAAGCTAAATGTTTTTGTCTTAATGTAAGCTTTAGGCACTTCATAACTACATATACTAAGTACGTTTACAACGGCATACGCCGTTGTTAGCTGTTTACAGACTTTTACAAGAATACTTTATATTTGCACCAAATTTATCATTGTAAAGCAACATACACTTACATGAATTGATATTATTATACGTAAAACGTAGATATTTGTCTTATAAAGTTTGGCAAAGGGGAAGACAAAATAATTACTTGGCCGATTGGTTACACTTAATCATTAAACCTGGGTCATTACATAATTTATTTCTTGGAATTCTTTAAATGTGAAATGTTTTGAATTAAGTACATAAAGAGTTACATACAGTGCATTATAAAAATACATTTCTATATGAATTGAAAACATCGGCCATCATTAAAAGGAATCTACATGAAAGTTTTTTGTTGAAAAATATTAGCCGACTGTGTTCTTTGCAGATTTTTATTAAAGTAGGTATTAAAAGCTCTATAGCATTACAATCCTCTCAAAGTAAATAGTTTATTTACTAAATAAATACTTTAACTAAATACAATCCTATCTGGTACCTCGCGACTTGATACATTTGCTATAGAAAATAAAACTCTAGGTTAAAAATAGTAAAAAGGGGGAAGACCATATTACTAACATCTTGTGAAAACAGAAAAAGAGCAAAGAATAAATAAACTTTAACATGACATTATTGCGCTATATAATTTATCGCGAATCTCTACTTAAATATGACTTTAAGTAACTAGCTAAATTAAGTAAGTGTTTTTGTCTTTTTAAGACCAATGAGATTTAAATAACGATTTGGCATACATTTTAGATATTAAGTACCTAATTTAATTTAGTTTTGCAGTCCGTAGTATTTATCTAACAACTAAAAACATCACTGACTTTCGAAGCTACGTTTTCATTTTTATATTCTGAAAAACATTTTATTCTACTATTTTTGATTATATTTGTGCAGATTGTCATATTTGCGAGTTTTCAATTAGGTTTTTTTGCTAACTGTACCTCAAATGTAATGAAAACTAGACGCACGTAGCGCTAGAGCCAAGTTGGCTTATTTAATAGCCGATGTTTTCTCAATCGCTGATGTGAAACCGCACGCTATTGGTCAAGCGGTCGGTAGCTGTCTCCTGATTGGTCGACGCAACAAATGACATAGCTGTATTGGTGGATGCTTTAAGGCACCTCTCGTATTTGATCAACGCATCGAAGAACCTCATGCGATTGGTAGGCACGTCGAGATAGTCCACACTATTGGTCAAAATGTCAAAAGATCGCACACTATTGGTAGATTTTTCGATGAACCTCACGCGATTGGGCGGCTTTTGTGCGGCTGATGGGCTGTCGGGGAGTGTACGTCACGCTGGCTCAGCCTCCGGTGACGTCACTAGGATAGGAATCACTGGCTTTTCTACTAAGTAATTTGCACTAGGGGATCTGTGAAGAAAGAATACGTATATGTTTTAGTGTGTTCAACTCTTTTAAACATAATTTGTTTCGTTTTTGGTGGTATTTTTTTTCACAATATTAAACTGTCACTAAGAGCATTAGGCAGTGACTTGCAGTCGTATGCTGTTTACTGAACAATGCCCGGATCATATGTCTTCAAGCAATTGATTAGGGATTCATGCTTTAAATTTTGAATGGTACGAAAATAAATCAGTTAATTTTATTTGGGAACCTAATAAAATTTAGTGGAAATAATGATACTCCTACGAATTCCTCCCTAGGAGTGTCAGGGTGCTTTACCATTAGCTTTTTGCCTCCAGATAGCCAAACGTTGGAATGAAGCAAATCGCGGGAGTTTTATTGACCCTTCACTCAGTAGCGGAATCGCGAGCCTCTTTAAAAAGTTCCTAAAAAATGTTTACCTTGATTAATACTCATATATTGGTTTCGTATTTTGCATTGTGTTTTTTTACAATGAACGATTATAAGGCATCGCCATGCAAGTCAAATCTTTAGAAAATTCGCATATAAAAATTATTTAGTAATAACTCACTTTCTTATTTTACTATGTTCATCTGGTTTGTGTTCATGGCCGTGGCCTGCATGGCCGATGCCATTAGGTGTAAGTCCATGCACTCTCTTCATACTCGCGTGGCTATGGCTTCTATGCATATGCGTATGATTATCTCTCGCTTCATGTCTATTCTCTACGTGATTTTTCGGTGCTTCTGCACCGTTCTCAACTGCTAGGTGTGTGTGCGAGTTCCTCGTCTTCTCATTGACGTGCTGAATGAAGTTAGTCTGCGCCATCAGTCTGTTCTCCCTGGCTCGGGCTTCGGGGATGTTGATCTCGATGTGCTCATCAAGGGACATGGAATCTACGGAGCTGAGGTCTAATGTTTCGTTGGAGAATGTCTTTGGTATGGTGCCCAGGATTTTATCTGGAATGAAACAAAGGATTTCGTCAAGATCAGTATGAAGGTCAATGGATGGAGTTCAGGCAAATATGTTGTTACACTTGCTTTAGTTTTTCTTGTGTTTGGAGATATCACAAAGGCTATGCAAAATATGTTGCTCTAAATACGCCACTAAACTTGGCTCATTTTTCGTCAAGTTTTATCAACGTAAATTACAATATTTTCAATGGGGAATAACTAAAGTGCAGATGTACTCTTAATGACATAATACCTAATTTTTGTGAAGTGGAAACAGTGGCTCGTAGTTCATCTAGCTGTTTAGCGGAGCACAGAGGCGTATCCACTTCGTACGTGTTGTTGAATTTTGTGTAGTCCACCTGAAAATAAAAATAATAAAATATTCAAATTCAAGATGCTCAAGGGTCGAACTAGCGATTGTTTAAACATATTTCCTCATTTTATTTAAACTACAGACTTGTATACTTTCTGCAACACTCGGCCAGTGTAAACATTTATTGGATAAGTAAATTGTACAAACACGTTCTTTGCGGTTACTTTACCACCGTAATCCTATATTTCACAGAAATGATCAATGAACGTCAAGTTTAAACCGTAAAGATTATTAAGAAACTACTTTTATAAACAAAGACGTACACCATTGAATGGTAATATCAAAGGCCATTAACATTTACGTAAGTGTAAATATATTCACACAAAAGGCTTTTAATGATGCATATGCAGTTTGTATAAACACGGAACAAAACATGTTTTTAGCTGTTTAATTCTTGGAAGGGTCACAAAAACGTTATATAAGTACATTCGTTTTTTTTTCTATTTGCGCACCAATCTTACATATAAAAAGCATATTTGGCCTCTATGTAATTATTTGCACATGCAAGATTCGCTATGCTTAATAAGATCCTAATTTACATAAAACTGTTTATTAAGTCACTTTATTTTTTAGCATTAACAATGCAAATTTCTTAACAATGTGAATTTAAAACACACTTAAAGAAAACTGGATTGCCACAGGCGGGACTCGAACTCGCATCTCTCGCAATTCGGGCTCCCAATTGAACTGCCATGACACTTACTCATCGGTCCGAATTTCTTTAAGTGCTCTTTTATAGGCTGCAGCCAGCCATGATTTATCTATAACAATTGGGAGAGCAATCGTCCGGCTTGCGAGAGTTGCGGGTTCGAGTCCCGCCTGTAAAGGTCCATTTTTCTTCAAGTGTGTTTTAATTTCACATAATAAAAGGTTTACTCCATGTTGAGTTGTATTGTTTAAGTTACCAAGAGGCAACTTATTATACTTATTAATTTGGTTTCAGTCCGTTAGATAAAAGTTTAATTATGCAATAACATTCCAAACAAAACCTTTTACAAGGCGATGTTACTAGCGCATTCCTACAAATCACACATTTTCATTCGTAACTAGCGGACCCGCAGACGTAGTCCTACCCGTTACTTTTTTTTAATTTTCTAATCTTTTAAGCATTTCATGGACTTCTACAAATATTTCGAGACTTAAATTTGTCAAATCGGTTCAGCCGTGCTCGAGTTTTAGCGAGACTAACGAACGCAATTCATTTTTATATACAGTGTACTTACTACTTTTTTGTACCATGATGTCAAAATTTGACAGCGTTTTTAATAATATTTTATTGACTACATACTAAAGCATAAATTGAAACTAGCTTTGTATCTGTAGGTCTACTAGATCATGAGATATTGCTTATTAAAAATATCATAATTAAAATGGCCGCCATTTTGTCATCGTTGGCACAAAACATCTTATTTTTCACGTTTTTGTCAATGAAATTGTTAATATTTTTTACAGTTTATTTCGCGATTTATTTACATTTTATTTAAATCTGACGTATCGGACCCTTTTCAGCGTCCGTAGTCACAGTTAGACTGAAAAAAGTGTATCATTTCAATGTCCACTGTTCACGTAAACTGAAGAAACAATTTTTTTACCCTTAACGGGTAGGACGCTCTTGACCGGACACACTGTATAAGATTAAGTAATCTTGGAATCTATTCCGACGCCTTGACGCAATTCTATTTACCTATCAAACTGCGAAAAGGTGTCAGTACTCGCTACCAATTTGTTTAAGTTTGTAATTAAATAAAAGACATTAAAAATGCAAATTTCATTACAATGTGAAATTAAAATACACTTAAAGAAAAATGGTCTACCACAGGCGGGACTCGAACCCGCATCTCTCGCAATCCGAGCGATTGCTCTGTTTTCACACTGTATAAGATTAAGTAATCTTAGCATCTATTCCGAGGCCTTGACGCAATTCTATTTACCTATCAAACTGCGAAAAAGTTTCAGTACTCGTTACCAATTTGTTTAAGTTCGTAAATCGAATAAAAGACAAATTATCTCACCTCGTACTCTCCAGTGTCCTTCCTGAAGGTGACCATGGTTTCGAAGCGATGACCCCATAGTATTTCGGATGGCAAGAAACTGCTGCGCGCTTGCGTCGTCATGCCTGTCGATTCGATGACACCCTCTGAAATTCAGAAAAGAAAACAATATGTTTAAACATAAATAGTCCTCCTGGCCGATTTCGACCACGGCGGCCAATCTTAACAGAAATCAGCCAACTACGAGGAGATATTATAGTGCACAAGTGTGAGCGCAATACACAGGTGCACTCACTGTTCCATCACTCTCAAAGTTCGGTGAGACGGCAATCCGACATGACCGGAGAGAGATCAGGCGCAGGGCCAACGGCTTAACGTGCTTTCCGAGGCACGGGGATGTAACACCGCCAACTTCCCGACTCCGAGCTGCTTTTGAGAAATTCATGACAGAAAATCTCAGAAACAATTTTTGGCTCGACCTGGGATTCGAACCCAGGACCTTTTGGATGTAAGGCAGAAACTTTGCCACTACACCAACGAGGCAGTCAGCAGTTTAAACATGCTGGTTTCATAAACATGTCAATTAACAAGTATTTTAGTGCCGGGCCCACTTCGAAGACATTGAAAAGCGTTACTTTAAATTGTTTACTTGATAAAGGCCTTTTAAGTTAGGAGAAGAGTTATGAGAGTTACGGGCAAAGCCATAGGTATCTTAACTCAAAGTAATGCAGTAGAGCGTCGATTAAATATCCGAATATTTCGAATAATCGAACTATACGGAAATAACCATACATTTATTCACAGGTGAAATAAAACAACATTTACATACTTCTAAGCCAACGCAAGGCAATGTCCAAGCAAAGTTAACTGTTTGAAGCAGTTGGTGTGTTTTCATTTTTATTCATTGTAGTCATGAAGTCAACTAATTCGCCATCCTGGTTTACGAGATGGGCGTTCGGTTGACTAACGTCCGGATAATCGACGCTCTACTTCACTCTTTTGGTTTGTAAGTAAGTATCCGATAGAATTACGCAGTGATTTTGTTAAGATATTTTATTTTAGAGACATATTTTTAGAATGGCAAATAAGCTGGTGAGTCTTAATAACAAAACCCATTCCTTATCTTTATTTTTTAAGTTTGTTCAAAATGGTCGAAATACCAATATTCATTTCAAAGCTGCACCCTAAATACGTGGTTTATCATTTCTCGCTTCGCGTTTGTTATATTTTTATCGTTCATTGTTCTAGTCTAACATTGTAAGCCTGTACTGGAAAACGTATTGAACAATAAACACTTTTGTTTTGAGGAAACAAACGTAAAGGTTTTGTATATTATTATTTAAAAAATGACAGTCTTTCGAGGCGTAGTGAACCTGGGTGTTTTTCGTTTTTCGTCACCGCCTTCTAAAACAGTTGTAATTAGTTATTAATAGTTCCAAAACTGTTGTAAATGAGCACATAGAGTATAATTACACTTTTCTCTCGCAAAGTTTAGGGCAGACGACCAAGACGGTGTCGCGGAAGTGCCAAGAGCATGTGGATACGTCGTTCGTTATCAAACGATGACGTCACCACTGATTTACTTTGGGTTTTCTTTTCGTAGCGACACCGGACTATTTCTAGCGGATATTCGTTATATTTTATATCTGATAGTTTATATGAAGATGAGTTATCTTACGCAAAATTACGAATAGGACAGTCAATTCTATTCGAAAAGTGTTTTCGTTCGGTAACAGTATTTACTATATATAATTCTTAATTAAATATTCAAATACAGTTTTCAAACTGTTATATTTACAATTAATACCACTTGAATGATTCCCATTTTGTTTAATTACGTGAGTTAATTATAATAATAACGATGATAAAAAGTTAGTTCGTACTTTGGAGCATGTATACAAAACAGATTTCTATTATTACAAAGAACAGTTGGTGATTATAATAAATTGCAGGTCTTTGCCCTCCGATGGAATCTTATTGATGACATTTTGGCGCCCACCTTGACGATCGAGTCAATCACAACAAAGAGAAGTCATTGATCTTTGCATTTCACCTTTTACTTGAACAAACACAAACCTTATATCAAAGCACCTTATATGCACGCAAAATTAGGCCCATTGCCCCATCTGCACTATCCAACCAAGGTTAAGCTGGCTCTCGGTTAAAAGGCCCTTTTATGTTTGTCGTTAAACAGTTCTCGTGTGAATGTAAAACATTCGCGAATGCTACTACTACTAAGGAAAGTGCTTTCTTTTTCTAGACTAGGCACCTAATTGATGATTTCTGAGTTTAAGATTGTTAAGAACTGGCCAACGATTTTTTTTCGTTTGTGAAATTTAGTGTTTTTGTTATGTTACGAGTATATGTACAAAAAATTGGCAGTCATCAGGATGAAAAAGTGGAGAATAAACTTACCAAGCATAACGACGATCTCGAATCTCTCCCTCAGCATATCCGAAGCTGACAGGTTGTATAAGGGGGACTTCTCATTGATCTTGTGCACTATGGTCATAGGCCAGATGAACATCAGCCTATCCTCTTCCCCATCAGCCCCCACTTTCAGTTCTTGCTGGTAGAACGGCAGGATCTCGCCTTCACGGGTTATCTGTTGATGTTGGAACACGCCATAAGTTCCGTGGCTGGGTACATGTTTTACAGTTAAGAAGCGGTGTTAGATTAGTTAGATGTTGCTGGTTAGTATAGAAGCAGTTCCAGAATTAGAGAAAAAGTTTTAAAGATTTATTCAAAAAAAACTACCAACGTTAAGGCCACACCTGAGACTTTCTGTCGCGGCAACTTGCTTGTAGCAGCGTGTCAACCAATCGCCGCGTCTCTATCACTGACAGTCGCAAGTCGCGGCGACAGTTTGTCGCAGGAGTGGCCTAGCCTAACGATTCTTATCAAATCCAGGGCTAGAAGACCAAACCCTTAAATAATAATGTTAAAATTTGGTATATCTTATTAAAGAAAGGCATTCGTTCTAATAAAAACTACAGCACAATAGTTATAACATAAATACAGAAAAGTTTCTGATAAAGGACAAAGAAAATTTCCAATGGCAAACGATATCGCAATATAAAAAACATGTCAGAAAAAATCAATAAAGCATAAATCATCCGACTTTTATCGATCCAGTGTTGTTTTCTTCTCGTTCATTCAGAAAAATTCTTTAGCGATCGTAGCTCGAATACAAATATTTATTTAACAAGGAGGGAAAACACTATCTATATTTTTTCTTGTTGATGTGTACTTTGAATATTATAACATTTTCATTCACAACATTATTCAGGTGTTAGTAGAAGCACTTAGTAGTATCTAGACTGGCTAATGACCGTATACTAAAGTGTTATGGTTTCAGTATGACACCATCACCACTTTAAATAAACTATATTGAGTCACTTTTACATTTAGTTGATATAAAATGAAGCCGATTGAATAAAACTCAGTGAACAAATGATTCAGTCTGGAAACTAGATAAAAATTTATTTAAAAAACCGTTCCAACTTCAACTCCAAAAAACTAATCCGTTTAGTCATAGATATGACTTCATGTTTAGTACTGAAACGATATCAAATGTATTTTTTTCTGCTTGAAACACTTGTATGGCTCTATGGAAACAGTTGATTGTACCGTGCTATATGATTTAATTAGTTCCAGATCTAGCGAATTATGAACAATACTTTTCATACCTACGTTATGCAGATATTAAAACGTCATTAACCAAACATCACGTGTTGGGTGTCTTTATTAAAATCACCATACCCGGGAATTATAGCTAAGTACGGGTATTTCGCTGTATGTTTCAATAAAAAGATGATGAAGTTCTCAGACTGAACTACGCGTAATAAAACTGCGCCACGCATTTAGATGATTGACGGAATCATTTCGGCTTGGAACAACTTCAAAACGTGCTAGCCAAAATCTGATAATATATATCATATTTTAATAATATCCAAAAGTATGTTGCACTACATAAGCACCTGAATTAATTTTCACTCAGTCCAAAAAAGAATTAGTGTTAAATTATTAAGTGCAATAAATAAAGGCCAAGTGTTTAAACAGTATCAAAAAAGGTGTCGTCAACTGTTTATAGGTAAAACATACACAAGATAAGAAAGCAGACGATGTGAAAAAGTAAGCAAACACAAAACAGGCATTGTAAGTAAGCCACAAAGAACAAGTCCATAGATGGGTCAAAATTCAAATAAAATTTGCTTTAAGTAAACTAAGAAAACCAAACAGTGTAGCATGTGATCGCAGGCAATCAGGTGATAGATTACCTTTTTCCGGATAATCTGCGCACGCACGTGGCACTCAAGGATATGAGACTTGCGAATATCACCGACGCGGAATAGTAGGCAAAATTCCCCATCCCTTAGACATAGCACTGCGTTCCTGGAGAACAGGAGCGTGGTGTTACGTTTTTTGGCTCGGGCCAGCTTTGCAAATATAAGACCCACCTATGGACAAGAAATAAAAGTTTCAAGGAACATCCAAAAACTGTGGGCGTCGAAATCGAGGGTCGAAACTCTCGAGTTCGACTACTTTCAGTTTTGACAAGAGAGAGTGATGGTGTCAGTACGAAATCTACATAGACGTGTAAGCGTGCTGACGGAAATCCCCAATCACTAACCAGTCTCCGTTTTGTCGTAAAAATATACCTTGCGGCGGATTATTTGTGCTCTGATATGGGCTTCAACTATGTGGGATTTTCTCATGTCGCCGACTCGGAACATCAGGCACAGTTGACCGTCTCGCAGGCATATGACCGCATTCCTGGAGTACAACAGGGTCTGGGCTCGTTTTTTAGGTCTAGAAAGCTTTGCGAACACGATTCCCACCTAAAATTAGAATAACCTTGTTGCATACTGTCTCTCATGAGCTGGACAGTACCAATGACATGTGCCTACTTGCAGATGCTGAAAATAGGACTCGAGAACGAGTTCACTGATCAGGGGCAGCTTGTACAGTAAATAACTGTTCTTAATTATTATTATGAAGCACATGCACCCCATTCGTACCTCATTTTGCAAAATGGCGTATTAAGAGTGTAATTATTTTTAAGAGAGCATCTGACTGGATCATATAGTTTGTTACGTTAATAGGTTTTGGCTCCCTGCCAAGTTTATTTTGATATGAAATTATCACATTAGCTTCGGAGCAGGAAGATTTTTTATAAGATCTCATAGCATCATACTTAATTTTTAGTATCTAACATTTCAGGTTTCACTATGATACATTCATAGATCTTCTAAACACTAGACTGTGTACGTTAACACTTTATGGTGGAGGAAGACGTTAAAAGTGATTTACAGCTTGCTGATGTTTACTTTGACTACAAAGTGCTGATCGTAAGAGTAATTGTGGCAATAAATATTTAAAAAACCAAACAGAGAACACATAAAACGTACCATAAATGCTTGAATGAAGACCCCGACGATGCTCTGAATACACATGACGAATATGGCTTCGGGGCATTCCTCGTTAGTTGTTCTGGATCCGTAGCCGATGGTGTGTTGTGTTTCGACGGAGAACAGGAAGCAGCCGGTGAAGGTGTTCACGTTGTTGAGGCAGGGGGTGAAGGTGCCGTTTTCGTTCGGCGGTGGGGGGGTGAGGTCTCCGTGGGTGAAAATAATGAGCCACCAGATGAGGGCGAACATGAGCCAGGAGAGGAAGAAGGAGGTGGCGAACACGAGCAGCGTCCAGCGCCACTGCGCGTCTACGAGGGTGGTGAAAATGTCCTGCAGGTATCGGCGCCTGCGCTTGGCCACGTTCCATTGGACGACGTTGCAGTCTCCGTGCTTGAAGATGACGCGCTTCTTCACGCGCCTGGCTGCGTATCTGGCTTGACGGTATCTGGAAAGAAAGAAGTAAAACTATAGAATCGAAACAGATATTGTGAATCTTCAAAATCTATTTTTGTAATCGATTAAATTACTAATTGTTTAGAAGCACACCAGGCACAAGCCAAAAGTCAAAATAACAATTACAGCCTTTTCCATATTGTTATGGAAAGCCGTGGAAAAATGAAATGATAAATCGAGGTGTAGGTAGATCTTCTAGGAAAATTGCCGTCTGTTCTAATTTCGTTGATTAATCTGTATCAGAAAACGATAACTTCCTACGTATTATCTTTGCGCATGTATTGTTGAATGAAAACGCTGGAAGCGTACGTCAGAGGCGTCTGAATTACGAATTTTCATAGGAATCGAATTACGCTCATTGTTGAAAATCGAGAACCGTTTGTACAAACATCATTTATCACTGACATGGAACCTGATATAATTACGGATTTCATTGCGTAATCATGAATAAATACTGTTGCGG
Organism: Pyrausta despicata; assembly: GCA_963921415.1. NCBI lineage: Eukaryota > Metazoa > Arthropoda > Insecta > Lepidoptera > Crambidae > Pyrausta > Pyrausta despicata. The sequence continues at coordinate 10,327,846 of OY992853.1, forward strand.
CCTAACTAGAAGTAGATGTTTTTTTTTTTGTTATAGAAATATTATTTCGTTACCTAAATTCAGCATCTAGCTGGCTGAATATAATTAAACTGTTATTGTAAAAAATAAAGATAAATAAAATTTCGTGAAAACGTTGAAATTACAAGTTGTAGGTGCCGATGAGAGAAAAGCCGAGAATAGGGATATGAGGGAAGTGTGATAATAAAAAAAAATGTTTATACTGACTTGAATGGCATTAAATTCAGCTTGGAATAAGTTGGGCTAGATGCATGAAGTTTGAATTTTCGGACATATTTTTCCAGTGTTATGAAAATTATGACAAAGATTATCCAATGATGAGTGTTCATATGTGTAAATATTGCATAGCACAAATTTTTAGGCACACGACTTTTTCACATTAAATACTTAATTATTGCTCACACACTTTTACTGTTGATTCCAATGAGTTTTAAAATAACAGGCGTTATGAGTTGGATGCTTTTATATTTCATGGACGCTTTCACAACACTCAGAGTTTATTATCTGCAAAGGGCCACATAAAATGCCTTCCATTTAGGGTTATCAGCAAAAGGCTTTTTATATTGAATCCTTTTATCTTTTCGAGAGTATGTTTGTTTGATGATTTTATCTTTGAATCAATTAAATGACTTAAACATATTAATCGGGTGCAAAAATATGTATGCTCGGTATTTGTGTTTGCATTTTGCATATGATAGTATACTGAAAGCGTTAACACAATTGTAAATCATTATTAACTTTTTGTCTGTCTGGTAAGTACCAGTAAGAAAACTTTTTTTAAATCAAAAAATATTTTAGTAATATTTAATGAACACAGATTATTTTAGAATCAGACATCCACTCCTTATGCTGATGCTAACGCTAATGTATTTGAAATTCGTCAGCCAGACTTGATCGAATAACATGATAATATAACAAATGTTAGCAAAAAGATAGTTTTGATTATAAAACCCAAACTAAACTGTTAATGAAGTGCAATTTAAAATAAACAGTTTTTATTATTTTATCGGGATTAAATTTATTATTCTACACGAGTGGTGAGAGAAATTAAATAATGCTTACGATTATTTAAACAGACATGCTGGCAACATAACACAAAAATCAGTAAAAATATTACATAAAGGCCAGGTTTGCCGTTATATTATTTTTACCTACCCTACGTATTCATATTTTAATGGTATTCATAACAATTATTGTATTTTCCTTCCGCATTCTGAGTGCGTAAAGCAAACATTGCTAATTAAAGATTTATATCATTATAATTACATTTGACAAGCCCATCGCGTTATGGTATGTGACAGATAAATACCCAGTAGGTGCGCTTACAATATTTATAATTCGATTAGTTATGGTCTAGTTAATGGCTTATAAACAAGTCTTGACGCAACGACGGATTTTCATAAAGTATGTTACAAAACAAGTCGCAGAGAAAACCTCAAACATGAAAACGGCGTGGTTGTATGTTGGTCATACTTAAGACTACTACACACAGGCCGGCGGCAACGCCGCCGGGTTTATGCCGAGCGGCTATGCCGCCGGCAATACAAGCCGCCGGCACAAGTCGCGCAAATCCGCCAAGCATCATTCCGGTTGTGACAGTCACATAGAATGCCAGGCACGAACTGACGCCGAAAAGCCGCGTTACCCGCCGGCACACCCAGGCGGCCATGCCGGCGGCTCCTTTGTGCGGCAAAGCCGGCGGCTTTGTATGCCGCCGAGTGCACGGCGGCTTGGCCGCCGGTTTGCCCGGCGGCCCTGCCGCCGGCACTGTGTGTAGGAAGCCTTTAGATATTTGTAGTACTAACAGGAAATTATGGTCAATAAATTGTTTAACTGCTGACTGCTTTGGCATTTTGTAATAGAATAGCTAGGGCATCGAGCCCGGGTTTACCCGACCCGAAAAAACCCGGGTTTACCCGGATTTTCGGATTATAAAAAAACCCGAGCTTTTTTTATAAAGCTCGGGTTTTTCGGGTTTTTTCGAGTTTTTTTTATACTATTCGTTTTGTTAGTTATCAGGTATAAGCTACTTCGAATGCAATAATAAATGGAACAGAAACAATCTTTGGTAAATTATTACGTAAAAAGAACCTGCTAATAAGAACGTTGCTACGTTCCTATCCTATCCTACCAAGAAAACGAGCAAAGAAATTTAAAGTCAACGCGCACGGCGCTTCCTTCTCATGTGATGTGATGGAGGTGAAATAAATAGCAGTGGAGGGGGAAGGTTTTTTTTTTATTAAAATGGGTTCGCTCTTGACATCATTCTCCCTCTAAGAAAAAAGAAAGGTAAGGTAAAGAAGATGTCGACGATGTAGCGAGCTTACCCAGAAGGTACCTATTAACTTTCGCTTTGAATGAACTCAAGTTATATGAAACAGGGAACACCGGCGGCGGAAGTGCATTCCATTCCTTGGCTGTGCGCATTATGAAGGATGAAGCGAAGCGCTTAGTGCGTATAGTAGGTATATCAACCAAGTATGGATGGTAACCCGCCGTACGTCTGGTGGTCCTCTGGTAAAAAGGACTTGGTGGAATGAGCATATGGAGCTCATGAGCACACTCCCCGAAGTAGAGTCCGTAGAAAACCGACAAGCAGGCAACTTTACGGCGGTGGTCTAGACTATCAAATTTAGTCTCCACCAGCTTCCTGTCACCAATCAGCCTCCTGGCTCGACACTCCACGGAGTCCAGAGCGGCTAGTTGGTATTCAGCTGAGCCATCCCACAGGTAAGAGCAGTACTCCATGCAGGAGCGAACTTGTGCTTTGTACAGGATTAAAAGCTATTCAGGGGAGAAGTACCGCTTCACCTTGTTGAGGATGCCCAGCTTCTTTGCCGCAGTCTGAGCTTTGAACTCAATGGCAGCGCTGAAGTTCAGTTTGGCTGACAACTCCATACCAAGAAGCTCGAGATGGTCGGCTATGGGTACAGACACACTTCTGAAAGTAGGAGTCCAGTTGAACGGACTCTTCTTTGCGGTGAAGAGACATGCCTGGGTTTTGGCAGCATTGAACGTTACCAGATTGTTGTCTCCCCATTGGGAGACACGTCATAGAAGTTAGAATCTCATCCGTTCGTTTCACCAAATTCTCCCGAAGAGACTGGGTTTCCTCTAGTTTCGCTCCAGCACTGGATACATACCTTTCCATGACAGAACTGTCATCTGCGTACCCAACAATGCCAGGACAGAGCAAGTCATTGATGTGCAGCAGGTAAAGAGTTGCGGAGAGGACAGACCCCTGAGGAACTCCGGCATTGATAGCCATTGGGTCTGAAGAGCAGCCATCAATAACTACTCTGATTGACCGTTTGCTCAGGAAGTCGGAGATCCAAGTGCTGAAACTATGAGGGATACCGTACACAGGAAGCTTGCTGAAAAGGCTACCGTGCCAGACTCGATCAAAAGCTTTTGAGATGTCTAAAGACACTGCCAAGGCTTCGCCGTGTTTCTCTATAGCTTCGCTCCAGTAGTGCCGGAGGTACACTAGAAGATCACCAGTTGAACGACCACGGCGAAAACCGTACTGGTGAACCAGTACAGTGAAGCTAATCTCGTCGGTAAAGTACTGATTCTCACCAAACGACTTCAATTCAAATTATATTTATGATTACGAATAGAAGACTACTTGTTTTAATTACTTAATTGTTAATGCAAAACTATTATTTACTTAAAAAAGATTTAAAGTAATGTTTTTATTAGCAAACAGAGACTTATTTATTATTAAAATAGTTTGTAATACTATTAAAGATATCATAGTTATTAGCTTTTAAGTACAATAAGTGATTGTTACCAAAATATTACAATTAATGTAAAAATACCTGCGAGTCTGTAATTAAAAAAGACTAGATTAGCAACTAAATTTTAAGATATTTTGAAGAAAAAATATTCTTTGTGACTTTATTTTTTATAAAAAAACTGATTTTGCAATTTGGAAAGCATTGTTTCATTTATTTTAAACCTCCCGTATTCTATACATTTTATACTCATTGTGAAAAACCGATAAAGGAACACAATTTCTTGTATTTTTGAAAATTATAACAAAAAGATCAAAAAGCTCGAAAAGCTCGAAAAAACCCGGGTTACCCGGGTTTTGACATCTCTTAAACCCGAAAACCCGGGTTTTTAAATTTGGACCGGGTTTCGATGCCCTAAGAATAGCACTAGTTTGCAAAAACAAGTCGATTAATTTTAATTCGTCCTCCATGAATTGTTTCAAATAAATTCACGTATAAATAACCATATTTTAATAGTATCTGTATGATTTGAATAACACATGAAACTTTATTTCTGTAAAATACATATCTTCGTTTTATCGAGGCTAAAACTTTAGTCTGAATAACAATAAATAATTTTTAATTTAAATACCCGATACTTAAGACTTTGTTCGTAGTATAGTAAGTGGTTATGGTCGTTATGGTTTGTAAATAAACGAATAGGTACGTGAAATGATTAAGTGTATTGAGCAATAAACACAACGGTATACTTGAATGTTTAATTCGTATTGCTTACAAACTCGCCTTCAGGAATTCAACAACATACAGCTTGGCGGTGGCGAAATATAAGCTAGTTTAAAGATTCCAATTTTAAAGATTCTGAGAAACCATACAGGGACGCTGCGGGTCACCTGTTGCCAAATATTCCTTTTCTGTTGACGTATTTTGCACGAAAACACACTGTCTTTTCACACAACATAAAACGTTATTAACATTACCCTAAGAACCAAAATTAAAGTTGGCGTTACACTTACTTGTGTAGCTCCTCTCTCCAAGCCGATTCTGACGAATTGACAGGTTTTCCAGTCATAAACATTGACAACTGGCTTATACATCTTTTTAGTCCCGACATCCTACTTAGCATACAAGATAATCTTCGCTCAATTGTTAACTCAACCAATCAACAGTTTCACTTAAAGCTCACGAACTGCAGTCTTTATCGTAACAACAAATATAATACTGGCTATAACAGAAACGGCGTAACGCTTTATCTGGTTTCGGATTAACCTTAAACTAACAAGTTATTATCACACAGTTGAAAATACTATTTAGTGGGGGCTTCGCACTGAGTTACAGAATCGTCTCCACTCTGTCTTTCAGCAATACATTTATGAGTGATTCACTGAACGCCTCTTTGATGTCGAATAACAGCACCACGAATTTCCGCAACATCGTCCCGAGAAGAGTCATCGCGAACCTTCACTTTGGATGAGAGAAAAGAAAATGGCGTCGGAAAAATTGCGTGTACGAACGCGCGTCCAAGTTACCACTCCCGGCGATTGTGCGGAGAATTGGCCCAATACTGAAACGTGCGGATGTTTAACGAAACAGATGCGAAGACGTCCACAAACAAATACTATAGCCGTCCTGCTAGCGTGCCAGCCCGCCGGTGGCGCCGCGACGCGTCGCGAAGTCGCCCAATCTATTTTTTAAATAAAATCTTTCGTCTATTTCATTCCATAGCAACTGGAGCATGGTGTGAGTGGGATGGACTTAATATAGATAGGTGTGAAAGATGAATTCAGTAGGTATTGCGAAATATGAACATTCTAAAGTTAAAGGTCTATTTTGGAGCACTTTTTGAGAAATTGCGTAATGCTAGTGACGCAGCATTAAATACTTTCCAAGACCTATTACTTATCTATGGCTATACATTTGTCCAGCCTTAAGATAGACGTGTATTTATTAACGGATTGATTTTTGTACCGCTGTATACAGTAGCTGTCTGTCGGTCATGTGTTTCATCTTCAGTTGGCTAGTTTTGTTTTGAAGTAGAGATTAATTCGCATTGATTGGTTCGTATTTAACGCGGTACGAGAGTATACAACATACCAATGTTGGTCTAGCTTTTGTTTGTCCGATGAAACTACAAGGCCAGTACGTTAACGTCTTGTAGGTATGTCCAAATTAATCGCATAAACTAAGAATGAAACTGTTGAAATTTCAGCAGATGTTAGACACCATAAGGCAGAAACAAGATCGCTACCCACACTGGATACTATATTATTGAACACAAAGTATTTACCTGCAGACTTGCTTCATAGGCCTAAACCCTATTTATTTAAACCTTATTGCATTGCACCGAAAGTGATATAATTGGCGGACTTACAATAGTTATTTGTTATACAAGAGTGCAAAGTTGCTTTTTAACCGCGTGTTCAATTTTGATGACCGAGCAAGCGAAGGATTCTAAAATTGAATCACGAGCGCAGCGAGTGATTCAAAATCAGAATCCTGAGCGTTAGCAAGGGAATCAAAAGAGCACGAGGTGAAAAATGTTTTGCACTCGAGTGCAACACGTAACTTTTCATTCCACCTTAGCGAGGAAATGACTAAATGCAAATAAAACCGTTGACAATCACAAGTACCTATACTTTTATTTCAGTTTAGGTATTAACTACTACATTATGACAGGTAAGTATTACAGAATAATCTTTAAATTAAAACAAAATAATACTTAGGTATAATTAATCAAAATTGAAAGTAACGTTGCTACAGTTATTTAAATTGAGTGTAATATTTTTGTTGAATACTGTAATATTGGTGCTAGTCACTTGTGTACTGTTTTTCGAGTGCTTGCTCTCTTGTTCTCGGATAATTCTATAAAATATGCCAGCAAAACGTTTTCTGAGAAAGATTTGGCTCCTTTTGTACTCTTTTAAATACTTCTCGCGTGATTGTTGAGGGAGAAAGCTCATTTGCGCATTATTAACAGTTTCAGTCAATTCTGTTGGCGTCACACAAACTTCCTCGTCGCTAGAATCACTCATTTTAGTTTTTTCACTTGTTTTCAAGTTTCTTGTTTTTAATATAGGGTTTAACAATGACGTGAAAAAATGCCGCGTAAAGAACCGCCTACAAAGCAAATTGAAAAAAGAACACCAAGAAGGTTCCGAGTCTGAGTTTTTAACAAATTAAAAAAGTGTTACATGATATATTTGGCACCATAGAGGTAGCAATAAATAGGTTTAATAATTTTTTTGATTCACAAATTTAGTGCACACGATGTTCTAAATTCAAATTTACTTTAACCTCTAGTGAATAAAAACGGCTTTTCCACTCAGATATTGAAGAGCAAAATGACTCTTTCCGAGATGGTGGGATGAAAAAGGCATTATTTACCAGTCAATTCCCTTTTAGAACCTCCTTAATAAAACTTGTAAACATAAATGGAAAACATTTGTCTGGGATTTTTAACTCATAACTTTCATAGGAACATGTATACAAAACTTAGATGTATGGCTCGTTTGAGATCGATTGTTTACTGTTTTGCTCTAATTCTCAAAATAAGATGTCTGTCACGCGCGTTGTTTTGATATAAAGGCTCTTAAATCTCCGTTATTTGACTTTCGTGATCGCCATGAATAGCTCTTATTTATTACTGAGTTCGTTTATCTATTTTGGCCAAGTCTTTAAATAAACAGACACCGAACGATACGAGAAAGGGATAATTTATTCTCAAATACTAATAGGAGTATCATATGCAACAGTTGTATTAGGTATTGACAAGATTTTTCACAGATAATTAATTAATCTTCTCAAAAAGAAATGTGGAAATAAATTTTATGTGAACAAAAAAAGTTACTACACCACTAATTAAAACGTTCCCGATAAATTAGACAAGTCATTGATTCCAGACGTACACTAATAACCCGTAGCCACGTGACGTGAAACGTGCGTACACTTGTACACAAAAGTGTAGGCGAAATGGTATTTCTGTAGTATCGTCTGGACGGTTAAATAAACTTTATTTCGTGCGTCATAAAATCAATATTTTGACGCCTAGATCAGCGCGTAAATTAAGCGCCTTCCTAAATAATAAATATCAAGAGGGGACCTTTATTACATGAACATGATTTCCACTAAAGCGGAGAAGACAGCAGACGATAGGAAATGTGGTTTGAATAACCAATCAGATTTCTTTATTTTTCCTCTATCCTTGATTAATTTCCAACGAAGCTGAAATGTGAGGGGGGATGTGGAAATGAATAATCTGATTGGGTATTCATATACATCTCCTCTATTCTGCGCTTTGGTGGAATCGGGTCTACCTAATAGTTTTCTGGATAAGGTGAGGCGTTGCTCGTATGGGGAATTAGCTAGCGTGTTTGTAAGGCAATTGTTAAGTTGTAGTAAAAAAAATAAAAAAAATATATCGCTATCAGCCTAGAAACAATTTCTGTAATCTTGAACACATCATTTTAAAAAAATGCTGTCTCAAAAATTCTAGTTTACTAGGGCACTAACGTCAGCTTGTATCTAACGAAATCTGATCTATTTATTGCCTGCTTTTATAAAAGTATCGAAAGAGACCTTTGTACTTACATTAATTACCTATGTACTTCGATCTGTATCACACTTGCTCGAGGTAAAATGTCAACGCAGGCACATTACCCAATCAAACGTGTAGGTGCTTTGTGTTAATTGAAAAGACACAGATGAGAATTTTGGCGTGAATGCTTGCGTCTGAGCCTGAATTTACAACTGAATATCGTGAAATAAATGACCGCTATTTATTCACGGATCATTCAACGGACGTACTACCGTCGACCGTTCCCTTGCCGGACTTGGACATAACAAGGCAAATTCATGGATTCTGTTGCTTATAACAGTATTTGTGGGCAAAGGTAATACAGGCACTCAAACAATGCGATTCGTTTTTTTTTAATTTGGTTGCATTTTTCTAAAACTACATCACCTGTAGCTAAGTCCCATATTATTAGGCTTTACTCTTATATGCGAAGGCGGAAAAGGCCTTCTTCAAAAACTTTTTTTTAAATAACCACAAGTTATGCCCTACTTTTGAGAAACATAATATGGATGAATGGTGCCCCTGTTTCACTGGTTTAACGGCATGATTAAAGTTTTATCAACAATTTATCTTCGGTTCATTATGCTCGTACTACTGGCATAGTTTGTCGCCCGCCACAGAGTAACTCATGAAACCATGACAGAGGGCTAACTTCAAAACACATTACTAGCAGGCGGTTTAAATATTCTATCTAACTTTGACTGAAAATCTGATAACTGACATTTTCATAGAAACTGAGCTGTAGCCTAAGATAGCTTTTAGTTTGAAACTGACAGTCATCTTACTTTCAGTCAAATGTAAATAGAATATTAAAACCGGCCGTTAAAGATACATACAATCACAAGTATCTACATTTAGTTCGTGAATAGTCGCACCTAAAGTTACTCTGCTTATTTTTAGCCTACAAGAGGTTATCAATAAATTTGTGTAATTAATTAACTCGAAGCTAAACTACTTCATTAATTCATCGGATTCATTGCTGAGATTTAAGCAGAATAAGCTTTATAAAGACTTTTTATTCCCATGTCCATGAGTCATGAAGATTTATTTTATATCGCTTGTACGTTATATTATGATATAACTACAGTACGGTTGATAATTCGCAAGATTTAACTAGGACGATTGACGTAAACGATTATAAAGGACATAAGAAACGCACATTGAATTCCAAGCATTGGTAATAGGAAAAGGGAAATCTAATCTACAAGTTTATGTTTTTGCCTTAACTTATGTTTGCAGTGAAGGGACTGAATAATCCAAGTACTCAGGTACTTAAATAAATCTAGAATCTAGTCTGCGCCTAAAGCGTGTTTGAAATTCTCGCAAAGTAAACAAGAATAATTTATAACGAGTAATTACACATTGGCGTCTTGAGAAAATCATTAGTCCTATGTATGCATTAGTATGCATTAGTATTATGCTCTTGTCCATTTATTATCTGAATAGCTATGTTAACTCACACCAGTTTGAGAAAATTGTTTCAATAAAAGTGTGAAGGCATTGAGCAACAAAGGTGTGACATTTAACGCTGTGCTTTGTCTTTTAGCAAGTTTATCGCATTCGCGTAAATTATTACAGGTTATAACATTCACGTTTTAACCGTAAAATGGTGATAGGTAGACTATTTGACATTAGAGTTAATAAGCATGTGGGTTTAAACGGGATGAACTTCGTTCTCAATGAAATAGATACGAGGTGCGTTGCCAAGTTGGAGTCACGCGAGGCCAAAATAAACGCTGCGCTGGTGAATTCGCGAGCGCACGCGCAACCATTTCACGAACGATCTTCACTTTCAGGGTTACACGTAGTTCTGCTGCTCGACAGAAGATGGCGACTGAGAGATAGTAAAGTCGAACATTTGGGCCAACATAATCGCTACATTAACTTCCTACTAAGATTGATACAACGGCTATGACCAATATTTCCTTAAAGATTAACAATTCTGCAAAAAACAATGTTGATTAAGCCGATAGGTACTCAAAAGTTGGAGACTTTGTAAGTGTCACTCAATCTTGCTTGAGCAAGGATATCATCATAACGTCTATCCTTCTTTGTGATGCGAAAAGGTAGATTTATCTTCAGATGGAGATTTGGTTTAATCGAAAAATTGATTTATAAAGGTGCAAATTACATTAATCAAACCTGGTCCAGTGCAAAAAAGGATATAGCTCCGAAGATTTTAAGAAAACCAATGACGTCACCAGACGAGGTTATAAAGGATATTCTAAAATTAAATTTCGATGGCACATTTATCGCCTTTTACACGAAGTTCACTCAGTAGGTCAACGGCTCGTGGTGAACTGGTATACTGGTATAGGCGGTGAGTCATCTAACCGAAATTCGCCAAGGTGCCGATTCCAAGAGGTGTCTTAGATACATGCAAAAAGTTGACTTGGCACAAAAAAGTGACAAGTGAGGTGGAGTTGCGTCGGTATTTCGCAATTGCAAACGGCCACGGCAAATCCCGTTGGATTTCGAAAGCTTTTGTTAACTTTCGTCAAAGAGCATGTTCAAATTGGAAAACTAACTGCAACATAAATAGAATCTTCTGTTATGCTGACGGTACAACCAACAATAAAATTACAAACTGTTATACAACTTTTTTATCTTCAGTTTTTGACACTACTACAGGTATTATAGCTTGTTTCGTACAGACAAATAAATTATGAACAATTTATTTCCGAATCAATTGTAGATGATTTGTGAACAAATAGTATGATTGATTAAATGTCTGACACTCCTACTGTTTCACATATACGTTTTCAGTCAAGATAAATTGATATGTTTTATCATATTTTACACCAAACAAGTACGTATTTTCAAATTAAAAGAACATCATTTATTTTTAATTTGTCATTAATTTATTTCGATATTTATTAGGAATTCGCTACCCGTAAATATTATCCCACCAAAAACATTTTCATGTAAAATGTTGCCAAGACGAGCCCATATGACTCGCACTGTCAAAAAGTTATCAGATCTCATGTAGAGCCAAGCTTCTAACACTACACGCCTTAACTCTACAAGGCCTAACTTCACAAACTCTAAACCTTAGTCAAAATATGTGGCTTGGCCATTTCGCTACATTCACATCGGCGTAAGGTGAAAAATCAATTCACTGTTCATTACTTTTGTGTTATACAATAGTTCTTGTAGTAACGAACGGCCAAGCCACATATTTTGACTAAGGTGTAGAGTTTGTGAAGTTAGGCCTTGTAGAGTTAGGGCGTGTAGTGTTAGAAGCTTGGCTCTACATGAGATCTGATAACTTTTTGACAGTGCGAGTCATATGGGCTCGTCTTGGCAACATTTTACATGAAAATGTTTTTGGTGGGATTTCATTTCTTTTTGTAAGTTGTTTGTAATAAAAAAAAAAATATTTTTTCTTCTTTTTTGGGGTGTATTTCTTGCACATCAGAGACGCCTTTTTTTATAGCCCACTCTCTATCTTTGCCTTTTTTGTTTTTAAATTGATACTTTGTCTCAGCCCCCTGGTCTCATACAAACTCCCATCCCCTAGTTTAAGGGGTTTTATAATTTTTTTGTTGTTTGTGTGCTAATACTAGCTTACATACAAAATTTAAGCTTTCTAGGACATTAGGAAATACCTTAATAATTTTGATGATCATCAGTGAGTCAGTGACGAAATCAGCGTTTTTTAGATATAAATAAAATCTGAAATATAAAAGCTAATGTAATTAAAACTTAATATGTTCAATAAGTCCGCTATTGACAATATATCCCGAAAATTTTGTTGATCTAGCATAATCCATACCCAAGATATGAGGGTTCAAAAAAACGACGAAGCGCTTCGAGAAAAGGTAGGTAGTGCCCGTGCGCTTCGCTTGGCTCGTCTTGGCGGGGGCACTACCGTGCCCCCAGATTTTACTCTTAAATTAGATTCTATTGTGTTTTATGTTAAATGTTCTGCTTGGTTTTAATCTACATATTATGTTATGTAAATTCTCGTAACACTAAAAAATATTACTCATTCTAACTTACAGTATTCCACTTTTCCCTAACTATAAAAAATATTACTTAACGCGTCGTAAAGATTTTACTAGAAACGTTTTATTATTTCATATTCCAAGAAGGTGTTTTAGTAAAGAACATCAATGATACAGTCAATCCATAAAGTTTTCAAGAATATCTGAACATACCATGGCTGTTACAAACACGTGAATCCTGAGATTAGCAGGTAATTCTTTATCTCAAAGCGATCAATGAAAAACCATTGTTAAGAAAACGTTGTGCTGATAGCTATGCCTTGATACGATTCAATCACGACTCGTGACTATGACTCAAACCTTACATAATATAGTTTAATTGTATGGCGATTCATATATACACAAGCAAGAGTTTTTACCTATTAGTTTCTTACTTTAGTTTTCCCAATGAAACAAAAGTTTAAGTCGGTCAGCTATGTTTTCCTCATTGATTAAATAAGGATAATACGATAGGTACTTCTTCTTTCCTCTCAACACAGCTTATCCTTGACATTTCAGATTTTTTTTGCATTGCAATGCATTTTAAATTCCTGGCGAAGGTCACTCGGAGCCTTTTTACATTATCATCTTTTCTAAGTGACGTCATTATTGAAACTAGGATCGAAAGTGCGGGTTTCAAATCCAAGCTTCTTAATTCAAATTAATTTGCAAAACAAATTGAAGTAGGTTCTAACGGTTGCATAAAGTCAGTTAACGAGTCACTAAATATAATTCTACTGCTAATTTGTTTGTCTAGCTCCTTTAGTAGAAACCACCTCGTAATTTCGCAATACGCATTCTTTGACCGTCTAAGGTAGAGTTAAGTTAAAAAATTGGTTGCCTGTAAAGTCGGTATACGCGCGAAAGTTTTACGTGACAACGACTTTGAGTGGTAAAATAATTTTAATGTGAATATTCATTCGTATAACATGAACCGGTGTGTATGCCTATCTCTCTCTCTCTCTCTCGCTCTGTCTCTCTCGCGCGGAACGTGAGCGGAGCAGCGTAACGCAGTTTCTTGAAGTGTCACCCGGCAAACCAATTTATAAGACGTTGTCACGTCAAAAACCAACATGGCTGATTCTATTTGCTAAATAAATCTCATCTCATCAGCCTATATACGTCCCACTCTGCTGGGCACAGGCTTCACCTCATCTATGAGGTGGTCCGAGACATACATCACCAGGCGGGCTAAATGCGGGTTGGTAGAAGGGGCGATGTTTTTAAGCCGCCCGAGGGCTTCTGACCAGGCTCAACGACTAATATTTATCGATATTAACCGGGACCAACAGACCATCCGCTGGGTAGTTACGATGCCCACAGGCACACACAAAACACAAACACGGGAGTTAGTTAAAATATGGAGTATACTTTTTCGCGTCTTTCCTAAAGAGACTGTACTTTTATGGCGCCTACTTGTTATGCCACGAGTCATAGCTAGCAGTGATTCGCGCCAATCAGCCCTCGGCATCAGCTACTGTAGGTCAGACTGCAGCTCACCAAGCTTAACATAGTGAAACCCTAGTCGGTTACGATAGAAGCGATTTTTCAACGATAATGTATAATCTAATGTGATGGCTGTGACTATAAAAATTTAAATAAATGAACAGTCATCCTTTAGAGTATATGCTGAAGTATCGTATGGACCGTATGATTAAAGACATGCGGTAGAATATAAGAAGAAACCGTGGGTGTTCCGCAACGTCATGTGGTGAGTCACGAAAAGTCTTGCTTAAATGACGTCATTTCTCTTAGAACAAAAACTACAAGTGTTTACGTGGTAGTTTTGTGAACAGTCATTATCATTTCTATGTAATATGTTAAAAATATATACGGTCAAATAAAGACGTTTTTCATTCAAGATCAAGAGCAAGATGTATCCGATGTGCAGAAGTTGCAAGCAAAGTTTTATAAGAAATCTTAATAGTTTTGATGCATCCGATGTTCACAAATTGCAAGCAAAGTATTATTAGAAATTTTAATAGTTGAATAGTTTTAAAAGTGTATTCTAAAACTCATGCCACTCAAGTTTAAATTGACAAAGTTATTTCAGTCATGCGTCAAATTATTCCATTTATCTACATTACGCTTCGCAACTGCCCCTCCTGCTCTCTAAGCCGTTGTCCGTAGTTTCGGATGTACCCATCTCTATCACTCATACAAGTTTGACCGAGCGAGTGAACGGGCTGGCTAGATCCTAAAATACGAACGAAAGGCCGTACTCCCGGCCTCTGTACCATAATTGCATTTTGTAGACGTTTGAAAACTTTTTACAAGAATCGTTTACCTACACTAAAGCTATTTCCGTTTTTTAGGCAATACCAAAACCAATCGATCCACATCAAAGTGTACAGTTAGCTTTTAAACAACATCTCTGGTCCAAATGTGTCACTTGATACCATTTCTGTATATTTAGCCAATTATTTAGCGAAAAACAATATTTTACTTGACTCTATATAAATAAGTTAATTAAGTTAAATTTCTTTGTTAATTTTGGCAGCGAATGCATTTGCGAGTGCTCATTTCTTAAATTCTTCATAAATAATATTTTCGGGGACAGTCCAATGGCACTGGTTTCATCGAATACAAATTCGCAGAACATCTATAATTTTTTCCCTTGCTTTAGTTTTTTTTTACACATTTTTTCTGGAATTAACTTTTTGTGTTCGGACAGGAAAAAACAGCACTTGAAAGTTTTTTTAAGGCGTTTGTTTGTTGAAAATGCTAAACATCATCTAATGTCAGACGTTTTTGGGTGTATCAAAACTTGTTTACTCGGTGACAATATACCTCTTCTCCAATATGTCGTAACGCGCTCGCGTCATTCTTGACTCCTGTTTAGCAACAGTGCGATTGTAATGTTATGTGATGATGACATAAAGAGACCAAGGGCAGACAGCTTTTATTACCTTTTCCTCTGGCGCTGATTTCTAGGATAGCTAACTTCTGCAATCCCCGAATAACCGATTTCCCTTACTAAACCCGGTCCTGAAATCCCGAAATCCCGGTCTGATCCAATAATTTTAGTTAACAGATAAGTGATGATAAGCGATGTTGCCATGAATGTTGGACACTGTTTTGCAAATATTAGGACTTACACACACATACAACATCTTTGCTTAACCTACCTACCTTTGATTTTTATTTAACAGCATCACAATTTATTTTAAAATTTTGTCTGAAAATAATCTATCAATGTATGAGGTGAATAAACCTATTAACGTACCATTATTTCCCATGAAGCTAACGTGATCCTATAGAGCCGAAAAACAATCAAGCTAATATCCCTTAGCCCGGCTGATACCAAACATATGTCTCACATCATACCTTCATTTATGTACTTTATCATAAAGTAAATATTCCTCGCATCCTGTTTGAAGCGAGTGAACGTCCTCGCCAGAGTTCTTGGTACCTCCGTGCTGAGAATCCGCATGGTTCTTTTGAGAACAATTTATTTATCACCGTGGCGTGCGTTTCGATCGTCTTTTTTGTCGATATCAATAAAGCGAATCGAATAAACCAATCGATAATTGGTACCGATCAAAGATAAGTGACTTAAAAAAAACATGAGATGTTATTGCTAGTACAGTGACCAGCACATCAGGTTAGCTATTTTTGTTGTAAAGTCGCCCGTATCATAAGCACATTAGAAATCGCAGTATTTACCATGACGTTTTACCGAAGTAAACTATGAGTAATTTGTTCAATCTGAAAAATGCTTGCGTTTCACCCACTCAGCAAACTGGGTGACATATATCGGTTCAAGCCTTAGTCTAGGTTTCTATCAACATAAATGTAGCTAGAGATAAATTGTTTCAATGATTAAAATAAATGTAAATTGCAAAGTACTAAATTGTACGTGTAATAAATTGTAATCCGTGCGTTACGGGTAATAAGAAAGTAACGCGCAAATAAGTTCAAGCTGAGGAATTTCGACGGTTATTGCGTAAGTAAATGCCCGATAAGAAAAATTGTCTTCGTTCTTACTTTAAATGTAGTGAAAAGAAACATTGGACCCAGTCTGGTGGAAAACTTATTAACATCTTTTACGTACTAATTATTATCACAGTCACATGTTTGAATAAATACTCATTATTTTGTAATATTAGCTCAAGAGTACTTATATACATATTGTCTTTTGCTACGGTTTTTTGGCAAATAATCTAAATATTTATTTTTCATATTATCTTATTTTTTCTCTTATTTATTATGATATTTAAGTATCCCTGATATCGATTAGTAGCGAAAAATTTTAACTTACCGTTGAAATTTTACATGTGAATAACTCATTCAAAATGATGTTAAAACGCAACAACCCATATACGAGTATGTAGATGTGAATTATCCTAACAATTCTGTGGGCATGCTGTTACGTATCCTTAGGAAATACACTAAGACGAGGTGACCAACGTCTTAAAATCGCCATTAAAGAAAGGACAGGACAAACAGCAGCAAAATAGCTGACCATGAGTTGATACTACTTGACTTGACATTAGCATAAGGATGCTTCTACGTATTGGTCAATTGAGTATTGTTTTCGGTTGTCTAGTCGGCGCCGGTACGGGTGACGAAAGGAAGTCCGCTTCCTTTGCAGAATTTTGCATTAAGAGAAAGTGCGGTCAGGGTTGGCAGAATCAAAGAATGAATCTTGTGATGATAGGTGACAATGTCGTTTTTATCAGAATCGAATACGAGTAAAGGATAATAGCAGAAGAAATACGGACACGTGTTTGACTCGGACAGTAAAATTTACCTATGAGGTTCTCCCAAAATACTTTTTATACTCAAAAGGGATCCGAAATTTACTCGTAAGAAAAATGTGTAATGCTGGTAGCCCTACTCACCAACACGTTCGTTCATGAATGGCAGGGAAGATCCTTTTACGCAATATCATTTTATTGGTTGATGCATTTTTTATAGTCTCATTTATTTAAAAGCCATTGTAATGTCGCAATACCAGCCTGTGATGTTTTATTGCCAGCGTGCATTCTACCGTTTTAAAATAAGTTTGCATAAGTACATCGAACTCTACCAGGCCTCTCAGAAAGTTTTTCTGTATGACAGACTGGCTGGTTAGAATCTTTTTTAAAAATATGATCCTTTTTTTGTAAAAAAGAAACATTCCAATTTTGAATCTCCCCTCCACTTTTTTGCGATAGATAAATTTGATGCAAGCTCGTTTCGGCGTGTTTATAACATCTTTGCAGCTTGACGATTCCTGGATTTATCAGTTCTATCCAGCAACTAAGCGCCAGTCAACGGTTTGGGTGTATCAAAACGAAGCAAAGCCTACCAAAGTGAAGCGGTCTAGAAGCGGTGGGAAGATTTAGACCGCGAGTTTTTTTTTAATCTAACGTCTACTTGGTATCAATTCCTGCACGAGATCAAGGAAGCATCAACAATGAATGGTATACTACCAAATGCTTGCCAGAAGTTTTCTCTGTTGTGAGCTAGAGCAGATACTACTAGAGCAGATACTGCTTCACCACGACAACGCACCCGCGCACACCGCACTCATAACAATGGATTTCCTGAATAGCACGCCGGTTAAACTTTTGAGTCACCCTTTACAGCCCTGGTTTCATCGTGTGACTTCTTTTTATTCCCAAAAATAAAAAAAAACAGCTTAAAGGAATACAATATTAGCGTTTGAGCAGAGTGTAAATGAAGTGTCTGAAGCGGACTGAAAAAAGTTTTTCGAAAATTGGTTTAGACGCATGAAACTTTGGATCGAGGCTAAGGAGAGTGCTTTAATTTTTTTTTAATAAAACATTTGGAGAGTGCTTTAATTTTTTTTTAATAAAACATTTATACCTATGGAGCAATTATTTTAATCTTCGCATAACTTTCTTAATGTCCCACGTAAATGTTTGTAAGAATCTGCTGATCTAATCTTCGTGCTTATGAAAATGGGCGTCATTAGAAATGTTCAATAAATGCTTTTATAGCAATTACAGAAAGTGTGTGTGGGCAATAAAACTGAAATGGCAGACGAAGTCATGCACGACTTCACGACTGTTCTTGACATCCATACGGCATGGGAATTCCATGGCACGTGCGAACTATTCAAATTATAAAGTTTTCTACCCTCTCTGATCAGCCTTGAGGGGATTCGCTTAAAGAATACTGGCGCCTGTTATGCACTGCGCTTAGCTTTACTGAAGGCTGCAGTTTTATCTGATGTTAAATGCATAATGTCGCGCGCTACTGAATAGTTACTGAATTAACTGTCGGAAAAGGTTAATCTACCTAAATGACGTGTATTTTATCTTCTAGGACTGAAGTTTTGTGTTAGTCAAGTCATAATTCTATCAAATAATTTTTTAAGCATTAGTAAGCTTTTCAAATAAAAAAATAAATGTGGGACCACATCACTATGTTACCTAAATATGAGTCTTAGAACAGCTATATTTAAGGTCACAATGACGCAAATTTTTAAAGAGAGTTGCTCTATCCTGGCAAAAACTAGTGTTAAATAGGTGTGTTTCGAACAGTTTAATTATTATTAAACACTCACCTAAGAAGAAGATTGAGAGAGCTGTCATTCCTAGTTGTTGGCACATCCTTCACGCTGGACGGTTCGCTGCGGACGCCCCGCAGAGAGAGCCTCAGTTGCTTAGGGATAGAGTTGAGGAGCCCACTGCTGTTCCTTCGCTGGTTCAAACTCTTCGAGCGAGTCAACTTGCTCGCCTCCACGTCCAACACCCGTGGGTGAGAGGACACCTCCTCCTTGCAGATCGTTGAACTCGAAGCGTTCGTTTTTATTATAGTAGGAACAGGAGATTTCGAATCCCCCAACAGTTCGTCCCACGGCGACGCGAGGTCCTCCTCAGATATCGTCTCAAAACTCCTAGGACCCACCGAAGACGAGGTCTTGTCAGACATCTTGGGCACAAAGTAAAGCGGTAGCAACGGAACGTAGCACTACAGACACCTACAGGGCACTTCGTCACTTTGGATTTTTAGTTTCTTGACAACACTTCACTCGTATCATAATATCCATTTGTAAATCATAATGTTTGGGGTAGAAATGTTGACACTGTAACAAAAGAGAAACATGCTTTTACTACAATTATGTAATTTAAAACCTCGAGTAGAGTTAGGAACAAAAAGAAGTATTACACTAAATTGAGTCACGGAAGTGTAATTTTATACGGTGCAAAATTATATTGCGAAACTTTCAAAATTGAAAGTAAATTCACTTTCGTAAGTGAAAGATTCACTTTTACTCATACGAAAAAAATCGTATAATGAAATTGTCTGTCTACTACTACCTATCTACAAAGACATCACCCAGTGTGGTCATTACTCTTACTACCGTAAACTGAAAATCAAGTTTTATCTAAATCTACAGTCTAGAAACTAAGTGGATTTCTAAATTTCGACTCTTAATTAAATAGTGCATTGTTTGAAGAGAAATCTTTAGCGATCTAAAGTAGATGCTGCAAAAGCACTACATAACATTTACATTAGGCATAATTACCACCAATTACTTATGCACACAGACTTTTAGACTTGTGATTTTAGTCTAACTATCAATTAGAATGCGCTGTAGGTAAAAATTTAATGCTAATCTGCGTTCAGAAACGGCAATTTCGTTTAGATCTAAGACTGTAGTAGACAGTTCGACTTCCATTAAGATTTTGACTACTATGAATAAGTAATGGCCTTGAATGGACTTCAGTCAGTAGGCTGTGGCACTTGATAACTATTTGGTAATTGCCATAGTGATTAGAGAGTAACAAAAAACTTTACGTTCATCGGTTGTTACGCTGTGTGCTTGTATAACCTCAGTGGGCTTGGTCAGTTTTTGCGGCCTTAACTATACTTTAATTGATTGTAATGTTGACGCATACTGTCATTTTCGCGAAAGTAAATCAAGCCCCTAATGCAAAAGGAAACGATGTGTAAATGAATGGTGAAAGCGGAAACATTCAATAGTACTTTTACTTGCCATCATTAGTCTACCAAAACTTACAGAGAGGGCACATAAGCAACTTTATGACGCGATTAGAAACGTTTCGACCTTAGCTAAATCGCTAACGATCGCGAGTCGCAATCGTCAGTACATGCCACAAGTATGCCCTCGGACTTAAGTACGAGTTTTTATTCATAATAATTAGTCATAACTTCAGAGAAAATAAAAATTTCAAAAGAAAATAATAGGAAAAAAACCATGATGATGTCATATGACCATGAGTAATCAGACGACTTTCAAATTCGTCACTGAAAAGTAAATACTAATTACTATGAAACCAGTAATGCTGAACGAATTCATTTAAAATGCATAATGCTGAACAATACCGAACGTATTAAAGTAAATCCATATTATTCGTACCATTTGCTATTTTGTTGGAAAAGATTACATACCCTCTCGCTAATAAATACATGTCGATTAATGTAGGCAATGGTTATAAAATAAGATACATAGACGACGTTTAAATTGCAGTCGAAAGTTTCCATTTTAAGTGCTTTATCAAAATCTTAATTATATTTTATTTTTCACTGTATCAACTTTCAGTTTTTTCTACTTAATTATTACCACTACCTACTTATATAGATTGATATTATGCAACAGAATCACACAATCTTCATCTGAGACGTTTCAAAATTAATTTTGACGTCCTACTCTGCCAAACAGGCGTCGGTCATTGCAACTCATTTCGTCTCTCTTGCTCACTTTGAGTTGCGAGCTTCAGTGAATGGAGTCGGAAACCCGGATATTGGCTTTCATAGTAGAACTTACAACAAAAATAAAACGTAACCGGAAGCCGACACCGTAACTTCATACGCAGACAAGACAGACCGAGTTGGTACGGCCCACAGCAACCACGGTTGTATTTTTGTACCGCGGGCCTGCCAAATGTCCCGCGAATGTGGGCCAATGCTCCAGACTTTGCATTTACCTGCTCACTTCAAGTTGAGAACGTAGCTTCAAATGTTTTTCTTAACTACGAAATGCTATTTTTCAGACGATGGTTATTGCGATGCGGTTCAAAGGGTTTTCTTTTACCAATGCTTAAGTGCTAAATAACATCATATAAACGTGCGAATCTTGAAATCTTCATCTTGAAGCGAATTAAACAAGAATTTAAATCAGATTAATAAGAACGATGGCTTTAACCCAGATACCGTGATGCTAAGATCTAACAGAAGATATTCTAAGAATTTTAACGTTAGACTCTATAATTAGATAATCAAGATCTTCTTATTAGCTGTCATGCTATTCCTTTGCCAAGTAACTTTACAACTGATAAAACATTTAATTTCAATATTTCACTGTTGTAAATCCTATATCTTGTGTCTTATGCAAGATCATGCCAATAACGCATGAATGATATTTAGCAATATGTATTTCAAAAACATGATTCTCATAACTTTTTAATTCTCACGTACATACCTACATAGTATTTTCTAAATTCTTATATATAAAATAAATCAGGTGTTAATGGAAAAGCTTCGTCTATAAGATATAACACCGAATCTTTACTACGAATCAGTTAAAGGTAAAATTCCAGTCCCGATTTCTTTTTACATTAACAGCAAGTCTGAGCAAGGTCTACTAGGTCCATGATTTACTAATTGTTTTGATTACATGTCTTTTAGCAGTCATATAAATAACTGTGGATTTGATACCTACTATAGGTAGTTTGCCATTGATTGTACTTTCTATATGTGAAAATGTGTGTTGTTTTCGCATCGCAATTATACCAAAAAATACAAGTTAGTTGCACGAGGGCGGCCTAAGCCCTACTTAATTATAAACAGAAAACTTTTTGCTTGGTAATCTACCCCGTGAGAAGCTTGAAGGCATAATTATGAGGGCAGTTGTCCACGGCGACGGATATGACAAAGTGAGATGATGTGAAATCATTGATGATGTGAATGTGAAAATATCATTTTTAAATATTTGAGTGAAGTGGACGATATATCAAAAACCTTTAGATTTTCGTTTGCATACGATATAAGGACCTACTAACGTCGCAAAGAGAGGAGCTTACATGTGTGTGTTAGTCGTTAAAAGCCTGGTCAGAGGTCTTCGAGCGGCTTAATAACATCTGACAGTAAGGTTGGTCACTAACCTAACACAAAACCCTCTACCAAACCGCACTGAGCCTAATATAGGCTGATGAGAGAGAGAAAGAGATATGTGTGCCCTGCCTGACATGTTTTATAAGAATATAAGAATAACGGATACGCAAGGGTTTGGTGAAAAATAATCGGCATATACCGCCACTCCTCGCATCTTTCCTGCCTCCGCTATTGGATTACGGGCCTTATGTATAAAAAGTAGCTCATGCTGAATTAATAATTCTTCAGGCGCCTTTGTGTTGTGAATTAGTGAGACACAAGGATGTAATTAAAGTCCATTACTGTGATATTAACATAACTATCAGTCTTAGCAATCCAGATCATCGGTGCGTGTTTCAAACGTGCCTTAAGTCAACGTCAAACAAGCGATTAATTCATCGGTCACGTTGTGTAAACAAACAAGCTTTTATCATTTTTAAACATGCCGTACCATCGATTGCTTCAATACGATAAATTACTTGTACATACTTCAGTTGTATTGTGAATGTGGAGAACCCCTGCAAACCATGGCCCACCTCATTAACTGTCCCGCGTGCCCGACCACCTGGTCGCGTGAGGACTTACTTGTCGGTAACCAGAGGGCTACCACGGTAGCCGCTTTCTGGGCAAGTAAGATTTAGCCCGCCTTGCCGACACGAAAGAAGAAGAAGAAGTTGTATTGATACAGAACAGCTAAATCCATCTTTGGGGCGACTGTGTTCCGTATTTGGTTTGGCCATTAGGGTTTTGAACTTAAAGCCTGCGAATGAACTCTTAACTCTTTATTAGGTACCAAAAAATATTTCTAAGGGCAGGTCATGCCCGGGGGTTGGAAACTAAAAGCCTGGCGTATAAACTCTTGACACTTTATTACCGAAAAATACTTTCAGCTTTATGATCGCCAAACAAACGTTTTCTTAAAACTCGTACGCAAACAAACTTTCTCCTTGAAGATTTATTTCTTTCAGCCTTATCGTTTAATTTCGCTTTACGATTACGATTCACGTGTTTTCGGTAGTTATTAAACTTTTTCTTCTTATCTGTTAAAGGTTAATATGTTTATTTGTTACCTAGTGAGTGTAACATTATTAGTCAATTGCAACAGCTTTAAAAAACATCACACGCAATAGCTGGCTACGAATATCGGGATGATTATTACTAACTCTTGAACTCGTAAGAATGTAAGTTAGTATTACCTAATATTATTTTAGTTACCATGATTATTTTCATTTGTTCATATTCTTGTATCGCAAACTTAGAAAACTTACACCTTCTTAGTAATTTTTATTCTGAATTCATTGATAAAATCTTTCATGTTTCGTAAAACCTTGCCTGCACCTTCGAAGTTATATTTCGTACATAATATAGTGTTACGCCGGTAGGCTAGTGCTAAAACTTTGATCGTGTTTTTCCATGCCTTGGAGGCGTTTTCAGCAGGCTGAAATACCATTTCAGGCCGTTTCAGAGAGTGCTCTAACACATACTAGTTTATCGAAATTTCACCCAAGTTGCCGTTGTTTTCAGGCGCCTGAAACATGTTTTCAGTCCGTTTCAGGCCACCCTCTATCAGATGACGCCATAACCTGAAAACCCGTTTTCAGGCGTTTTCAGGACCCCTTATGGGCCTTTGAAGCCCACTTCAGTATATGACGTAATTTTCAGTAGGAGTGAAAGAGATAGCACGATTAGAGAGAGGCAGCTATACTAAGAACATTCCAGAAAGGTGTGACAGAGACAGCACAAGACAAGGATAGCACTATGATTCGAGAAAGGTCTAGGCTAGGCAAGACGGCATTTGGAAGGATCCCGAACAGTCTCGTACTGGGTAGTAGGTACCTACCGAATATTCGGGAGCCCTTGACGGCCGGTATATAAGGAGCCCGGGAATGCGACCGAGTTTGAGTTTAATTCGGGAAAGCGACGAGTAAACATCGAAGCGAAAACTGCGACAAGAAGATTTTGGAGTGCGATATAAGTGTTTGTGTACTAAGTGTTGTAACGTAAAGTGTGTACAATAAATCCTACTCTACTTCATCGGTTTAGAAGTGCATTTCAATCTAGATCCCACACCCCTAGAACGTAACATTTGGTGTCAGAAGTGGGATTGAAAATGCCGATTACTCCGCGAGAAGAAGAGAAGGAGGGGATGCAGACCCGAAGCCGCACCGCTGCTGGAGACTCTGCGGGCACCGCCGGAACGTCAGACACAGCGGTACCAGCTTCAAGGACGCCGGAGATAGACGTCAACGCCATTCTGATCCTCCTGAAAGAACAGGCTAGAAGGCAGGAGGAACAAGCCAAAATCCTGCAACGAGAGCTACGGGTTCAGCAGGAGGAACAAGCCAAAATCCTGCAACAAGAGCTACGGGTTCAGCAGGAGGAACAGGCTAGAAGGCAGGAGGAACAAGCCAAAATCCTGCAGCAAGAGCTACGGGACCAGAAAGAAGTCCTCCGTGAGGTACACGAAGTAGCTGCAGAATGGAAAAAGGAGATGGCTGAGGTGCAAGACAAAATTGTGGGCGTTGAAATAAAAGTTGAAAACCACGAGAAGCGCCTCAATGGACTGAACGAAAAAGTGGAGGGCCAGGAGAATCGCCTCCAGAAGTTGGAGATCAAAGTGGCCAACAGCACCACCAGTGTATCAGGTGCACCAGCCACAGGAGGTGAAAAGTTAAAGGTACCTCCATTCGATGGTACCTCTTCGTGGGCCGCATACAAGCTCCAATTCGAGATGGTTGCCGAAGCGAATGGCTGGAGCAAGGACTATGCTAAAACGGCATTGAGTTTGGCGCTGCGGGACGAAGCTCTCACTGTTCTGGAAGCGTTAGGAAAGGAGAAGACATACGACCGTCTTCTTGAAGCTTTAGAGGCACGCTTCGGTGACAGCCATCTAGAGCACGTTTACAGAGCTCAGCTGAAGAATAGGACTCAGGGGCATAATGAGTCGTTACAAAAGTGGGCAATTGAGATAGAGAAGCTCGTCCGGAAGGCGTACCAAGGTTCCGCAGCGACTTTCATCGATGAAACGCTAGTACAGGCATTCATAGATGGGATTCGGGACTTTGAAGTGAGGGCTGCTGTACGGCTGGGACACCATGGGACCTTGAAGGATGCGCTCGCCCATGCCCTGGAGGTGGAAGCTGTACGCCAAGACTCAACAAAATCCTTTAGGGTGCGCGAAGTTGCGGCCAGGGAGCCGATTGCTCCACCTCGAGAAACTGGGCCTCGATGCTACAACTGCGGGGAAAGAGGACACATACAATCAGGCTGCCCAAAAAGATCTTGGAGGCAACGGGACTCAGACCGAACGGAGAGGCCAGCAAGCTCTGATAGTTCAGAGCGGCAGCAGCAGGGAAACGAGTAAAAGCCAGGACTGAGGGACGAGTGCTGGCTGGTGGTCAAAATGTCCCAGTTATGATCTCGCAGGCGAACGACGGGAACAGTCTGGCTGTCAAAGGAGAAATTGGTGGAGTACCATGTCACCTTACTATTGACACCGGAGCTTCTCGGACCGTGATCAGTTCTCGACTGCTGAAACACCTGTCCAGGGATCATCTAGTCCGACCAATGCATCTTCAGCTGCAAACGGCTACCGGCCAGTACATCTCCGTCCAGGGGGAGCAGGAAGTGTCAGTGAAGATTGGAGAAAAGAAGTACTGGCACAAAGTCATCATTGCTAACATCGTAGATGACTGCATTATTGGTCTTGACTTTATGAGGAAGTACGAGTGTAAGATCGACATGAAAGGAGGCGTGCTGAAATTTGGGGCTTATGAAGTTCCTATGGAAGGTGGAGTGAGTGGACATGTCTTCTGCGCTAGAAGGACTACACTTCAACCGAGATCGCAAGCCCTAGTTCCGGTGACATTGCCGCACGGTGCGAGACAAGGATCTCATTCCTGCGTGTTAATAGAGAAAATGGACGGCAGTAAACCATGGATGCCAGCTCGCACAGTGGTAACGACGTCATCTGCAGCATTTATAAGGGTGCTAAATCTAAGTGACACTCAACACGTCATAAGTAAAGGAACCCTTATGGGAACATGCGAGGCAATCTCTTGGATACGGAGTTGCCATGGGTCGAAGGAGAACAAGTTACAAGAAGAAGTTGTGGAAATTGGAAAGTTATTGGAAAACTGCCACAATGATCTCACAAAGGAAGAACTTCTTAAGGCACGTAATTTGCTAAAGCGCTATAGGAGCGTCTTCTCTGCACATGACAGTGATATCGGGAGAACTGGAGTAGTGCAGCACGAGATCGACACCGGAGATGTCATGCCTATTCGACAACGACCGCGGCGAGTTCCAGTAGCTCGAGAGAAGGAAGTGGAAGACATGATCAAGGAAATGAGGAGAGATAAAGTGATAGAACCGTCGACAAGTCCTTGGTGTTCTCCAGTAGTCTTGGTGAAAAAGAAGGATGGAACCATGAGATTTTGCGTAGACTATCGTCGACTCAACGATGTGACTAAGAAAGACAGTTATCCATTGCCTAGGATAGATGACACTTTGGACACTCTGCATGGAATGAAATGGTTTTCCACGTTGGATTTGAAAAGTGGCTATTGGCAAGTGGAAATAAAAGACAAGGACAAAGAGAAAACAGCCTTTTCAACCGGTAAAGGACTTTGGCAGTTTAATGTAATGCCGTTTGGATTGTGCAACGCACCAGCAACGTTTGAGCGGTTGATGGAGCAAATACTGGCTGGTCTCCTGGGTGATACGTGCCTAGTGTATCTGGATGACATCATAATTGTAGGCAAAGATTTTGATGACCACCTCAAGAAGCTGGAACAAGTTTTGTCCAAGTTGCGCGATGCTAACTTAAAACTAAGTCCGAAGAAATGCTCATTCTTCAAGCGCAAGGTTAACTACTTGGGACATGTGATTTCATCAGATGGCATCCAGACAGACCCTGTGAAGATAAGTGCAGTTAAGGACTGGCCGACACCGAAAGACAAGACAGCAGTACGTGCCTTCTTGGGACTTTGCTCGTACTACCGACGATTTGTAAAGAACTTCTCAGATATAGCAAAGCCTTTGCACCAGCTGACAGAAGAGAAAAGACAATTCAACTGGGATGATCAGTGTGCAGCAGCTTTCTCAGACCTCAAACAGAGACTTTGTGAAACACCGATTTTGGGATATCCAGACCCAGAGAACGAGTTTGTTGTTGACACTGATGCAAGCAATACTGGCATTGGAGGAGTCTTGTCACAGAAGAAGGGTGATCAGGAAGTTGTGATCGCCTATTTTAGCAAGTCGCTATCGAAGCCGGAGAGAAACTACTGCGTCACTAGGAGAGAATTGCTGGCAGTCGTCAAAACTCTGCAGCATTTTAGTAAATACCTGCTTGGACGCAAGTTCCGAATAAGAACTGACCACGCTGCTCTAAAGTGGTTGTTAGAGTTTAAGAACCCTGAGGGTCAGGTGGCACGCTGGATCGAACAACTGCAGGAATATGACTTTGTCATCGAACATCGCAGTGGAAAGTCACATGGCAACGCAGATGCCCTCTCTCGAAGACCTTGTCCTGATGATTGCAAACACTGTTTAAGGCAAGAGGGTAAGGACTGCGTGAAGATGTTGAGGACAGACACTGTTAGCGAAGAATGGAGTGATGAAGCAATGCAAGAAGCACAACAGGAAGATTGCGATGTAAAGCCCATTTACGATTGGATCAACGCTGGGGCGCCCAAACCAAGGTGGTGTGAGGTAGCTCCGATGAGTACCGTGACAAAGAGCTACTGGGCGCAATGGGAAAGTCTGGTTATGCACAATGGCGTACTGTGCAGGAAATGGGAGTCAGAAAACGGAAAAGATGCTCATCTTCAAGTGGTTGTACCAAGAAAGAGAGTTAGCGATGTTTTAAGATCCTTTCACGACGGCGCTTCCGGTGGACACCTAGGAGTAAAAAGGACTCTGATGAAGATTCGGCAACGTTTTTACTGGATAAACTGTCGGGACGACGTGGAAGACTGGTGTAGGAAATGTACTAGCTGTTCGTCAGTTAAGGGACCACATACACGAAGTAGAGGTGCGCTTAAAGTTTACAACGTGGGAGCGCCTTGGGAAAGAATTGCTTTAGACGTCGCAGGCCCGTTCCCGACCTCTGACCGTGGAAACAAGTACATCCTGGTGGTCATGGACTATTTCACCAAATGGCCTGAGGTATTTGCCATTCCGAATCAAGAGGCAGTCACAGTAGCGGAAACTGTAGTGACTGAAGTGTTTTGTCGGTATGGTGTGCCTCTTGAGATCCACAGTGATCAGGGAAGAAATTTTGAGTCTCTGGTGTTTCAGGAGACTTGCCGAGTCATGGGAATTCATAAAACTCGGACTACGGCCTATCACCCACAGTCAGACGGAATGGTTGAGAGATTCAATCAGACTCTGGAACGACATTTGGCCAAAGTAGTTGACAACCATCAAAAGGATTGGGACAGGCATATTCCACTCTTTTTAATGGCATATCGGACAGCAGTTCATGAAAGCACGGCCGTAACTCCTGCGTGTGCTAATTTTGGAAGAGAACTACGTTTACCTGCAGACCTTCTGACCGGACGTCCTCCAGATGCACCAAAGACGGTTTCGGAGTATGCAAGTGAACTGCGAAACCGGCTTGATGATGTTCACAGGCATGTTCGTGAACATGGATTGCAGGCCAGCGAGAAGGTGAAGACCAGATACGACCGGAAGTCTAACCAGACGAGGTTTGAGGAAGGATCATTCGTGTGGCTACATAACCCTATGCGTCGAAAAGGAAAGTCACCAAAATTGTCGCCGAGTTGGGAAGGGCCGTACAAAGTAGTCACAAGGATCAACGACGTCACTTATCGGATACAGCGCAACGCACGTAGCCCCTGTAAGATTGTTCATGTTGATCGGTTGGCCAAGTACCATGGAACGAATGATGCTCGGGACGAGCATGTCTAAGGAGGGGGTAGTGTTACGCCGGTAGGCTAGTGCTAAAACTTTGATCGTGTTTTTCCATGCCTTGGAGGCGTTTTCAGCAGGCTGAAATACCATTTCAGGCCGTTTCAGAGAGTGCTCTAACACATACTAGTTTATCGAAATTTCACCCAAGTTGCCGTTGTTTTCAGGCGCCTGAAACATGTTTTCAGTCCGTTTCAGGCCACCCTCTATCAGATGACGCCATAACCTGAAAACCCGTTTTCAGGCGTTTTCAGGACCCCTTATGGGCCTTTGAAGCCCACTTCAGTATATGACGTAATTTTCAGTAGGAGTGAAAGAGATAGCACGATTAGAGAGAGGCAGCTATACTAAGAACATTCCAGAAAGGTGTGACAGAGACAGCACAAGACAAGGATAGCACTATGATTCGAGAAAGGTCTAGGCTAGGCAAGACGGCATTTGGAAGGATCCCGAACAGTCTCGTACTGGGTAGTAGGTACCTACCGAATATTCGGGAGCCCTTGACGGCCGGTATATAAGGAGCCCGGGAATGCGACCGAGTTTGAGTTTAATTCGGGAAAGCGACGAGTAAACATCGAAGCGAAAACTGCGACAAGAAGATTTTGGAGTGCGATATAAGTGTTTGTGTACTAAGTGTTGTAACGTAAAGTGTGTACAATAAATCCTACTCTACTTCATCGGTTTAGAAGTGCATTTCAATCTAGATCCCACACCCCTAGAACGTAACAATAGTTTTCTGAAACGCTCGGCTTGAATACATGAAATGAGTTAAGACTAAGGACAAACGCCTTCAATACGACTGGGGATAAACGACACATGAAGTTTCATTGTACCTTTTAGTTTTTTCATCTCTGGCTTCATTGAATCCTTAAAATAAGGCAAAGACAATAGGAATCCAAAATTCTCAACGCGGAAGCCAGCCAAACAAGCCGCATTATATTTATAACTTAAATACGTTAATGCTCTCTCAAAATAAGGTTATTTCCGTAGTAATGTGTAATTTCGCGGAGATAAATTGGACATTGGCCCGGCGTTCGTTCACCGGCACTTTAAAACTGTTTCATTCATAAACCAGGACACGAATATGGCCACTTTATAGTTCATCCGGAGCGATAATACTGCACTTTTTACACATAAAATCTTTTCAACACAGACCAGTTATTGTTTAATCCTTATGTAAAAATCGCAAAGATCTGGATCCATTTAAAAAATATATAACAAAGTTTTTCTTAAGCTAAAAGTATTTTTAACAAGCTAGCTACCTAGCTACACCTATGAAACAAAATATCTAGAGCCTAAAAACCATAGGGTGTGTTTTTTTAGAGAAATATAAAAACACTTGAATGTTTTTTTATGTTTGTTCAACCTTGGCTATAGTCTTCCTTGCAATTCCCTTGAGTTTTACATAATTCGTGTAACATTGAGCAGTTAGTTTCGTGGTCATTATCGGCCCATTATCGGTTACGTAGTAGAATCGTTTGCCATAGTACAAATACAAAACGACTCCTCACTATATATTAGATGTCATGCTCATATAGCAAAATTTGAAGATATATTAGGCTTTAATAACTCTAGATCTTGCATTTTGTATTTTTGAATCCATCATACTTTCATATGTGACGCATGGCGTGCTTTGAGTTGAAATTTTATCTTACAGAGTAGAGGACTCTACACAAAAGAGACAAGTGGCAAATATTAGTTCACGAAACTTATAACGGTTTCAAATTATTGTAATTGCGTCTGCTTCGTTCAACAAAACTAGCAGTCGCTTCTTAAACGCAATGTATGGAAATAAAATTTGCTTCCGCTGATGTCACGTTACAACTTAGCGAAGCGTTTTACATGAGGCCGTACTCCTTAGCGTTTAATCCGTATTTTCGGATCTAGCCAGCGCGTTCTCTCGCACGGTAGAGCTTGTAAGAGTGACAGGGATGGCCACATTCGAAACTACGAACAATGGCTTAGAGAGTAGGGGGGCTGATGCTGTTGCTGGTTTTGTCGATAGGCTTTGTAGTGTAGCTTTGTCTAGGGCCCCAAAACGCTTTAGTTCTAGCAATAAGAACACCAATGATGCACATACTGTGCATATACTTTTAAATATTTTTTATGATCAAATACGATACTGCGAAGAAGTCAGGTCGGATGAGCGCTGGACGTGAAACAATAACTGCTGACCTTGTCGTGAGCCACCTACCTCCTGTTCGTGAGGCTTAACATTGGTGTGCTATCTGTTCTCTTTGGCTTAGTAAAGCACGGAGTCCGCAGCAACTGGAGTGTCGTTGCGCTCGTTTAGGCGCATAATGTCAAAAGCGCAAAATGACAAACGATCGCAAATTGACAAAAGCGCACCTAACTCCTGTTCATGAGGCTTAACACTGGTGTGCTTTCTGTTCTCTCTGGCCTAGTACAGCACGGAGTCCGCAGCAAATGGAGTATCGTTGCGCTATCGGTTCGGACGAGCGCTGACGTGAAACAATGGGGACGGGTGATAACTGCCGACCTTGTCGTGAGCCACCTACCTACTATTC
This sequence comes from Pyrausta despicata, assembly GCA_963921415.1. Lineage (NCBI taxonomy): Eukaryota > Metazoa > Arthropoda > Insecta > Lepidoptera > Crambidae > Pyrausta > Pyrausta despicata. The sequence goes on from OY992853.1 coordinate 10,359,692, forward strand.
ATGAGGCTTAACTTTTCAAATAGTTAAAATGACTGACAACATGCAGTCAGTGTAATAGACACAAGTCTGAGTGTGTCTGGAGATAGCTACTGAGGGACACTGCTATGACAATCAAAAAATCTTTATTCGAATACATGTTTATCAAAGACTAAGCAAGTGATCTTCAGATCTAATGCCTATGATTGGTTCGGCAGTAGGTTTACAGTCTTATCAGAACTTAAAGTTAAGAAGTCATTTGTGTCAACGTTATATAAAATTGCTAAAGCAGATTACAAAGTTCTTACATAAGTACCTGATTACATATTATTACATAGAGTATTTCTTTATGTGTGTTTTAATTTCACAAATCTACGTAATACTGATAAATATGGCTCAGGTGCTAATAACCGATGACCTTAACGGGAGCTGAAATGACCCATGATGACTGTTTTGTTAAGCTCTGACATTATAGATTGGCCATCGATTAGGTACTTGCGATTGCTGCGACCTTTAAAACTCGGCAACTCTATATTTGAACACCCGACATGAAACGAAAAAGAATGGTGTTATAAGTTTGAACTCTTTTCTATTTGTGTGTGTCTGTCAGTGGCATCTTAGTTCCCAAACGGATGGACACATTTGTTAAAGCGGTTTTTTTTTTTCAAAAATGAAGACGTGATATTATCTTATTATGATTTTATATTGTATTTTAAGCCTTAAGATAGGCAATAGATAGGCAAATTTTCTACCAACTTATTCAAGGAAAACAAAAAAAAAAAAAAAAACACTGCTTTCTGTGCGAGCTGTCGGACGCCATAATTGTTTTGGTGACTACTAGCGCCGCAGTGGGAAAAAATGAACTAAATTTTAATCACTTGACTGATTTTACGTCCGCCCTGTTCATAGGGCTATGTTTCAATCCGCTAACTAGTTGGACGTTGAGTGACGCTTGTTCAATCAACTTTCGGCCTAGCCATTCAATTGGATGTTGTCATTCAATGAACGCGCTAGTCATTCAATTAAATAGCAGATTCAAACAGATGACTGCGACATATACAAACTGAAATATGTATTTAAACCTGACGCATTGTTTTGTAATATTAAAAAACAAGCTGACATGTTACGCGTTTAGGTGTTGCTAAGCATATCAAAGTAAAGAGGTGATTTGTTTGCAAAAATAGAGTCTTCAACATTTTACTCAATGACGGTTACCTACCTACTAATGTCTCCAAGGGCCATTGGTGTCATTTTTTGCACGCTTAACTTGCGGTAGCACAAAGCGTTGGTTATTATCACTTAAAATATCATTTTTCAGACTTCAGTTTTGCTAAGTGGTCAGCTGATGCGATAACCAACTGTCAGTTAGCAACAAGCAGGCTTGCTTTTGATTCCTGAACATGGCATAAACCTAGAAATTTTTAAATCGTGCTATATAAAACGTAACACGGCAGGCGCGAGCTAATTTTTTTTCGAAGGTATGTATACAGCTTAGTTTTGTTTATATCCAAATAAGACAATATCTTGATCTGACTTTTCTTCGATTGCTCTTAAGGCTGACATGTGACTCAAATGTATTACGTTAAGGATTACCTTAAGAAAATGTACTTAACTAAGTATGCAGATATTTTTCATGGAATTGTCTTATTCTTTCCAAGGGCGTTACAATAGTTTAGGTTTAAAATACTTATATTTTTGAGGCCACTACGAGTATGGAGCTCACTTCATCTGTCGTTTTATTTTCGATACGTTTATATTTACACGTGTCGTAAAATAGCCTAACGTTTATTTATTCATATAAAGGAATGTTTTACTACAACTAGTTGACCACAAAACAAAATGAACAATTACAGTAGTTACAACTACCTACTACCACCAACAAGCTATTGCATTATACCTTCATATGTTTAATATACAAAGTTTTGCATTGAAGTTCACGGACGACCGGGTGCTTTTATAATAAACGTGATTATGTCAACTCGAAACTGTGCTGTTATGTATAGCGATGGTGACACATGTCATTATGTAATTCTGGTTACACTAACTGTTGATTGCAATGAGCTGCACACACTTCTGAATGATTCATTGGCTTGGAGCCAAAATTCTTGAACTATGCTTATTATTAATTAGGAGGTTACTCCATTTTTCACTTAGTCTACAAATTAGTTTGTGACAAAACAGCCTCTCTCTATATTCATTTTTTAAATTTAAAGATTTTAGTTTCGTTTTATAGTAGGTACGTCGGGGTATATTGAGTAGGAACCAAACTAAAAACATTTTTCAAGAGCTGTTGGATGTTTGGTAAATGCCTCGGCATTTTGGATAAAGATTAACGCTGATTGAACCAATAGTACGGCAGTAAATTATTTGATATTTAGCAAAATAATAAGACCTTATTTATGACAACAACAACAACTTACTTCCAATCGAGTTGTTTATGTTAATTAATTAAAATTAACAACCTATGTCATTTCAATCAATCAAACAAGTTACAAACTGTTTCTAGAAGTGTTTGTTTATCCATAAAATCAAAAGACTTTATAATTATTGATCGATTTGTTGTTTACCTTACATGGTAATCTTGAACCCTCTACAAAAAGTAAGCTTTTAATTGCATCTACAATATGTTGATACCCAAGAAATCGATCAACTCAGTTCTAAGAACTAGATTCCTGCAGACCATCACAGATTTGCAACCAAAACTGTAGTTTCAAATACAAATCAAATCAAAAAAATATAAATCATCAGCGTCAATTTAGAACCAAAACAAATAAATATTCTCGTCTTAATATACAGACAGTCGTGGTCACCTTATTAGGGACTGCGATGGTGTGGTACTATATTTTTTCTTGCAGTCTGTATTACAAGTAAATGTTTTTATTTTGTTATGATTTAAATTAAATGGTCAGCGTGTGATTAAGAATAATATTTTTTACACGAATCATGGTAAAGCTCACACCCGTTCCGTTTCACATGGCCAGGTTGTTTGATTATTATCATTATAATGTCTGCAAATTACACTACCATTACAATAAAGCGGTCTGTGCCATTCCACACTGGTAAGGTTGATTTTTATTGGGCTTGCCTTTTTGCGTCAGGAAATGCACTACGTTTATCAACGGGGTTATGAGGGACTCCCCCATCCTTTGAGGTTGGGTATACCCACTAAAACCTGTTCTACAAAGCCATAAAAGAGGTGGGAGCTACGGGCTAGCGCTGCAGGCTTTTGCCATGAGCATTCTTCCGTGGCCCCACCACTGGCTCTACAGTTGGTTGCGGTTAATATCGTTAAATATTAGTCGTTAAACCTAGCCAGACGCCTTGTCACTTGCCTTGCCTTACAAACACTTGCACAGAACCCGCGTGGTGAACATGGCTCGGACCACCTCATAGTTGAGGTGAGGTCTATGCCCAGCAGTGGGACGTAAACAGGCTGGCGAGATGAGATGATGAACTAATGCAAACACTGAGATCATGTCAGACGCGACATATCCATTACATGTTTGTCTCAAGACTTTGTTAATTATTATTATTATTATTTACGTTTATTTCAGAAATGAAAATTTCCATATAGTGGGTTAGTTGTTAAAGAAAAAAATATCTTATGAGCTAGGGTTAGTAAGTACAAAAGAAAGGACATTACATTAAATACGGCTTACTTAACATTAACCAAGGCAGGTCTGGAACCCACATGGACGCTGTTCCAGTGCCTCAGAATAGGGCAGCAATAGCGACTCCCTATCGCCGCCAGGAGGCTGTTGGGGCTGTCTCGAATGCGGCGCCAGGCAGAGGCAACCCGCTTACGCATGATTACCGGGAAACCGTCTATGCGAGCCTCAACAAACATCGCCGAAGCGCTGCAATACCGAGGCAGCCCCATCAGCATCCTGAAACCATTATTGTACTGGACGCGCAGAGCTGAGAGCGTCTTTTGTGTATACTCCACCCATAAACTGCATGTGTAAAAAGACTGGCAATAGGCTCTAAACAGGGTTTGCTTGACTTCAGTGTTACTCCATGCAAATCTACGGGCGAGCATATTCGCTCTCATAACAAGAGCTCTGCGCTCCCTTTCTATGTCAGCTTCATCTGACATACTCTCTGTGAGCCAATGCCCCAGGTACTTGAAGCTTGACACCCTTTTCAGTGGTAGGCCTTCAAGAGTAACAGAAGGAAAATTGTAGCTATAAAATATTTACCTATATCAGATAATGAAATCCCAGACAAAGATATCATTCCATCATGATATGAAAATATGTACCATACTGAGGTGAGTGTATTTTCTACTATTATTTATACTTGCTTTGTGATTCGTCGTATGTGTTTCTTTGTATAGAAAAAAGCTGGTAATAAAATGCTCAATACTTTTTATAGCAAAATGTAAAACAAATAAATGATTTAGTTTTTATACATATTTTTGTGGTTATTCCATACGATAAACAAGCAAGTCACCTGCAAATATGTATTATTACATTGCTACAACAATGTTAAAAGCCGCTTATCAGCCGCAAACGAGGGGGATAACCAAGACCCATCGATCGATGACTCTACTATGTTATTTATTGAAAATGTTTATCTGACATCTGACATTTATTTTATCCGCGCAAACCCAAAGTTAATTTTCTTTTTACTACTCAAATAACAACTTAAGCTACTTACTAGGTGAGTCAGATTAATGTATGTGATGTTGTCTAAAAAAAAATAAGAACCTTAAATTAAAAAAGAGCTCTCGTATCATTCCAATTCAAGGGCAAAGTCTTAGTCACTCATTGAGTGGCTTTCTGATGTATTATTAGTATTGTCTAGAGATATTTTTTTTTATTTATGATCGGATCGATAGCACAGGAATTTCTTTTTGCTAAAATAAGGTCTTTGATGTTCGTAAATATGTTTATGTTATGGGATCGTAAATCGGACTCTAAATTATGAGATCAACGGGGCTCAATTTGTAACGCATGCGTATTTATGACTATAGTCTCCGGTAAGGCCCGGATTCCGCCAAAGCGGAAAAGTAAGGAGATTTTTTTTGAATAACTAATCAGATCTCATTATTTCCACGTCTTCCTTCCGCTTAATAGAGAAAACTGGTTGGTTAATCAAAACACATCTCCTCTAGTCTCCTCTCTTCTCCAGTTTGGTGGAAACCAGCCTTACGTTAGAATGCATTTTTATGATATGAGTGACAAAGACGGATGAAGTGGAGTCACGGCACAGGTCACGGTTACAGTGTTACCTTTGATTCGCCATAGGAACAGTTACGATTCGCGAAGTCGGCCAACCGGCTGCGTAAATAAACGCACGTCTAAAGTAACGTTGTATTTCCTCATTTATTTTACATTTTTAAGGTAGTGTAAAGTTCATGGCTTATGAAATATTTTTGATTTTCATTGATAAAATTGGGGCCCGCACGAAAAAGAAACGACAGATTCGAAACCTTACCAACCTACACAGAAACATATCAAATAGAATGTAACATATCGAATCTAAAACATATAATTTAAAAATGAGTCAGGATAAAGCACGTTTGTGTAATATATGTGATCACACAACGACTTTACTACCCATAAACTTTAACGTTGAGGTTTGACTAGGTATGATAATGTATTTAAAAAGTGTATTCTTGGAGGACTTTGTGATAAAAACTCGTTATAGCGTGCCGGCCGGGTAATTAACAATCTGACCCGTATTTTATTTCATCGCTCATTAATTGATTATACAAATACGGGTCAAAGTCAAGTGTGATTCGTCAGACCTTCAAATAAATTCAAATTAAGCCAGCAGTCACTAACCTAGCCTAAGTAGTACGAAAAACACCGTGTTTTATTTCGATTAATTTTCACGGCTGAAACCTGAAATTTAGATGAAAGCATCTATAATATTCAAACGAATTAAATATGAACTAGGTATCAGGGTACTAAAAGAAAATGTCTACGAAAATAGCACGATCAGCAGTAATCAGTTAAAAAATCAAAACGGAATTATGAAATTTCACTGGTTTTGAAATAAACAGAAACGCATATAGCATAGTTGGTAGGTCCCACCATTTTATCTGATTCGTGACGTACACATGTGAGTTAAGTAAGTAGGTGGCTGATTATTTCGCATGTGTGTGTTATTTGTTAATTTAAAATTCATTTGTGTGTGTTTGTAAAATTCATTGAAACGGTAAACACATTTTTGGTAATTACAGGATATTACGTAGCGTCACCAACTTTTAGACTAGAAATATAGATGTTGAGTGTATTTAGGGTAGAGATATCGTTAAATTTTATTTATTTATTTTACTCTTGGAAGCACTCTGCTCATATTTTAGGTTATGTCCGCTTCGATCATTAATGTGGTTAAAATTACAATCCGTTTTTCAAAGCGAGGTCGCCGCACCAATTTAGACTTGCGATAACCCGAAATTCAGTTAACTTTAGCAAACCTAAAACTTTTCCATCAATAACTTTGTATTATCCAATCCAAATTGATCATTTAAATTATTATTAAAAGCAAAGGCCTTCTTGTCAGTCGCATGAAATTGTTCGATAAAATGTAAATGACGTCTAAGAATATACCTATGATGCAAATCTATAAAGAAAACATACTTTGAAACAAAGTAATTTGAGTCTGTCGTAATGTAGAGCCTAAAGTTTGTGATTTTCCCAAGCTGGCCTACCTATTCGCATTTATATTTTTAGAGGTACTTATAAATCACAATATATTTTAAAAGGTGAAAAAATTATTAATAATAATTAACTGCTGTCATGTAGAGTTTGAGTATTCATTGCCATGACAACAATAAGGATATTGAGACTGTATTTAATTACCCACATAAAAAGGATACATACATTACTACATTTAACCCTTTTAAATGTTATTTAGTTAATTATTTACTTTTAAAGTTAAATTAAGTTTAAATGCTTTAACTAGTCATTGAACAAAAAAAAAGATAATCTCTATTCTAAGTTTCTATAGAGCAGTTTTAGTAGCACCTATCTCCTTATTTACGAAGTAACGTTTACTTATTATTGCAACAGAATATATATAAATCATGCCTTTTCAAACAAACTCAGCGTGATTAGATACAGAATATCTAATAGACACCAGCTGGTATAGGCAAACACCAGTAACCTAGATACTAAATTTAGCTTCTACAACTATCAAGTAAATGAAAATACAACTCACCTTCATGTATGGTCCTATCATAAAGAACAGTTGTGAACGTTTCGCGAAAAATTTCACGAAACCCAGTCAGTACAAAGTATAATTGTCAAAAGACACAATATTTTAAAAGTTTCACAGCAAAATATTATCACAGATTTTTTTCACGCGTTGTAGGCATGCATCAGTGGTTTACAATTTAGCACATGTTCCAAAAAGTTTTTAACCAAACTACAATATTTTTTGAATGACAATTATTTTTTCTTAGGCATATTCGAGCACTGCGAGCTAATGTTGGCTGGAAAGAACTTTGAATTTGTAAAAAGAACGCGTGGCTTTTAAATTTGACGCGGGAAAATAAAGTGGGTGCGCGCGACGCGAATGTCGTCGGTGTGTTGTCCGAACGGTGACTGGCTGAACGATGCTAAATCGCACACTTGTATATTCGCAGCCGTTTAAAAAATAAATACCTGTGACGAGGTGTGATGATGATGGAAGGCCCGGAACTTTTCATAGAACTGTTAACTGGTCATACCTACCTTGTATAAGAAAATGTCTACTTGTATCTTCGATATAGCAAAGCCCCAACTACCGGAGCAATGTTGCTCACTCTGTTATGATTTCTAAGTTAGACTTTTATTTTTTAATTTGCATAGATTGCGAATGCAGGATTTTAACCTCTTTATTAAATCTTGACAGAAGAAGAACCCGGTACGAAAAAATGTGTTATGAAGGTAAACTTCATTTTGGTATTGGGTTTATTATAATGGTACTGCCATATCAAATCGAGCCTGACAATGAAATACATCATGTTATTAATCACCAGGAAGGCTACTCAAATCTATTGTCACCTCTGAAAAAAGAATACGTCCTCACTTTTCATCAGTTGACAATATGAATTTTAACATCGCGTCTTTCAAGGCTATAGGTACTACATACTAAACCGTTAGATGAAATACTGTACTACTAGCCAAGTTTTGGGTCAAAAACGAAGAATTTAAATTTACCAGTAAGTGCATTTACTTTAAAATTATCATTAAATCAAGTAAGATATAAAAGTTGATAGAGAACCACTTTAAGTCGGAACATTGATGAACGTCCTACTTAAGTCATGAATACTTTTAATGCTGCTTGTAAAAACCGATCTATCATAAATTTGCATATTTTCTTAGAATATGACACATCCACCTTGAGTTCTACATGCATCTTTGAGTGTGTTTTATTTTTGAAATGTGTTTTTGGTTTCGAACTGTGATGTACTAAATTTAACACTTTTTCACCCGTCTGCTTGAACATAGGAAGGCGAGCCCTGGACGAGATCCGTGAGTCTGCTAAAAGTTCCTGTGTGTCTTTTTCATAGTCGACAGCCTAGCTGGGGAGAATGCCTGGCTGCTTCGCTGGGTGACTGGCCTTTAGCTAAACACTCAAGTCTGAAAAAAAACCCGTTCTATACGCAGAAAGAAACACCTAGGTACTTCACGCGCCACCACGGCCGAGGTTTAAGGTGTTGTGTGGGACGGGACTCTCACCGTCCCCACCAAATACCTTTAGAAGCGTTTCGTCATAACCAAGTGTCGGAGTTACGGGTACTGGCCGGAGCTCAAAGCGCAGGGACGTGGCCCCATAAAAACGAGTGATCTCTCTTTGCAAGCTGTGCTCTGCCAAAAAGAAGACGCTGCAAAGAACCGAGAGTCTCTGTTGACACCCCTATGATCCTGTACCAACGCACAAGAGCAACTAAAAAGGTAACATTCCTTTACCTTACATTCCCTTAATGGTAATAAAAGCAGGATTGACATCTCGTCTGCTATTTGAAGGCGCTCTTCATCAAGGGAGACATAGCTGAATCTGGACTGCAGAGCATCCCTGAACTGCCGAGACCGAAGACTTCTGGCACACCCCTTACAAGTCTCACCCAGCTTAGTAGCCTCAAGAGGACGTACACAGTCAGGTTCTTACCGAAACATATCCTTCGCTTTGCTGAAACTTAATTTAAAAGAATGATTAACAATACGGAAGCGGCGGCCGTCCTCAAAATGTATGTGTGGTTTTCCCCTTTTTGCTAAAGGGGTTTTTTTAATAAGACAATTTAATTTGCTTATTTTTATTTCAGCTATTGTTTTTCCGTATTAAATTGAATATAAAATAGGAAGGTAAAACAATAATAAAATAAGGAAACAAGATGGCAAAATGGGATAATGTAAATTCTAAGAAATAAAAGAAGTCAAACGATCTTGATTGAGTTTTCATATAAGGCAACCTAAATTTCGTTACGTGAGATGTCGACCGGTGGACGCTTGCCTTAAGGCTAATATACTTAAACGTATCGTAAATAACTATGACTCAATACATAAAGTTTTAAATGGACACTGTTGTCTGCAAAACTAAATTATGGTATTTTTTCTAATTATAGGAATAAACATGTACATGTATTTAGTATCAATTGTATTTTATATCAATAAAGAATTTGTAAAAACAAAAATCAAACTAAAGTCTGCAAAACTAAATTATGGTATTTTTTCTAATGCAAGGAATAAATAAGTATTTAGTATCAATTGTATGTTATATCAATAAAGAATTTGTGAAAACGAAAATCAAACAAACTTAAATGTATCATTGAAGCCTAAATTTTATTTTATTTCTGCACATTATAGTTGAAGCTATTGACGGTACTCAGACCCAGACTCAGCACTGGTCAGACTTATCCCAGTCAATACTCGACCGCCCCCGCTCGGCACAGTCTGATCCCGCACTTAATGGTCTCAGAATTCGGCCTTCGGTGCTCAGACTCAGGCTCAGCACTGCACTGACCAGACCTAGCCCAGCCAGTACGCAGCCGCCGTCGCTCGGCATAATCTGGTCCGGCACCTAATGGTCACGAAACTTGGCCTTCGGTGCTCAGACTCACGACTCAGCACTGACCAGACCTAGCCCAGTCAGTACACCGACGCCGCCGCTCGGCACAGTCTGATCCCGCACTTAATGGTCTCAAAATTCAGCCTTCGGTGCTCAGACTCAGACTCAGCACTGCACTGACCAGACCTAGCCCAGCCAGTACTCAGCCGCCGTCGTTCGGCATAATCTGGTACGGCACCTAATGGTCACGAAACTAGGTGCTCAGACTCACGACTCAGCACTGACCAGACCTAGCCCAGTCAGTACAACGACGCCGCCGCTCGGCATAGTCTGATCCCGCACCTAATGGTGTAAGAGCTCGGCCTTCGGTGCTCAGACTCACGACTCAGCACTGACCAGACCTAGCCCAGTCAGTACACCGACGCCGCCGCTCGGCACAGTCTGATCCCGCACTTAATGGTCTCAGAATTCAGCCTTCGGTGCTCAGACTCAGACTCAGCACTGCACTGACCAGACCTAGCCCAGCCAGTACTCAGCCGCCGTCGTTCGGCATAATCTGGTACGGCACCTAATGGTCACGAAACTAGGTGCTCAGATTCAGACTCAGCACTGACCAGACATAGCCCAGTCAGTACTTCGACGCCGCCAGGCTAAGTCTGATCTGACACCTAATGGTCTCGGAACTCGGCTTTCGAGACTTGCACAGTAGATCTCCAGAAACTTCTGTATCGACCTCCATGACTGGTCTCGCATACTACGGAATCTGAACTTGGATCTTGAATTTTTATAATAAAATTGATTTTATAGGTAGGAAAAAAATAATGGCGGATGGATCCTCCACGTAAGTAATTAAAATCTGTTTCCTAACTTTCGTTGTAACGTCGTCAGAAGAGACAAGTATAAGTATACTATTATTATTTTATTTATTGTATAAGTATATTATATTGTATAAGTATACTATTGAATATTTTAGAACACCTAAATTACAGTTTCTGAATGACTATATGCCAGATCGAAAGTGATTGGTGGACCCAATTGGTTCCAATTATTAATCTGATATTTATAATACGAAGGTAGTATTAAAATGAAACAGACCAATGGAAAACGAATCTCTATTGCAAATTAGTCTTTTTCACTTAATTTTTTTCCTAATGGCAAATACGTTACGAAAAATTCAAGTGAAAAACTTTGGAAATCGATAATTTTTTATGATCCATTGTCTGATGTGGAAGCGACTGTATGAATAGAATATGAAGAGAAAAAGATTTTTCTTAAAAAAAGTACTTAATCTTTGTGTGAATTTCTATCTTAATTGTAGAATAGCTGTCCCAATTGATTGAGGAATAAAAACATGCAGGCTCTTCATAAGATTTAATACTAATAAGATTCAAGAAGTTCCCGCTTGCTTATATTACCTAAATTAATTGTGATTTAATTATCGGCTCGTTTTGCACTGTAAGTTTTTATTTGAAGTTAGTTCATTGATGAAGTATAAATGTTTTGCTCCGCAAATGGTATGTGCTCGCAAATCTTATGCTTTGAAAACATATTTTTCTCAGGCAAGTCATCTGAAAAAGTTATAGTAACATCTTTCATGTGGAAAATATCATGCATTTTCGCCTCACGTAATAAACGTGAACAAATGTAAGTAACAACAGCCGCTCAACGTAAATATTATGATTTCAGACATACACGCGCTGTAAATTTTCATACTTCGGTACAATAGTAGGTACTGGCTACTAAGCTGTGTCAAAAAAAAACTTTTAATGGCCTGTAAATCTTTTATGTTCTTTTGCACATTCAAACTTGACTTTTGATGTTTGCAAAACATTTAAAGGATCTAAACAGCCCCTTCAATAATTAAAATGAGTCTAGTGAATTAAGTAATTTGATGGATAAGTAAATACATAAAATGAAAATAGTAAAACTACAACTTAAAAAATAGTTACATCACTTTTGTTAGAAACTCCTTATAAGCTACGACAAGCTTGTATTAGGAGGATCTTCTTTTCCATAACAATGAATACATTATATTAGTAATTTAATTTAACATATTTTTTTTAGTTTTATGAAATGGGTTGAGAAACTATTTGTGGGATAAGTAACATATACCTACATACTGCATAAGCACAATTTTGCAACAGAAACAACAATGCATGATTCCAGTTTGTGCGACTCAATAGACAGGATACAATAAACAAATTGAAAAGAGGGTTTTTGTTTTGCCACATTACAATGCCTTTTTCAGCACTAACATTAATTATTATTATTAATCTTACATGTTTATCATTGTAGCTACAATGGCAGATTTGAATGTAGTTCTTACCCTACTAGCTTAAGCGAGAACAGAATTATGTCCACACTCCACATAAAATATTCTCTGATAGAATATAGCTTGAAGACAAAAAGAGTTCTCGACTTTTCGACACTTTATTTTTGTTAGTATGAAAACTACAAAAAATGAATATCCGTACCTCGAAACTAACTAAAATGTTGCAAAAAGAGTTTCCCGTACCGGGAATCGAACCCGAGCCTCCTGGGTGAAAGCCAGGTATCCTAGCCACTAGACCATACGGGATATGATGAGAAATGCGAAAAAGAGGCATTTGTTTTACTCGATGTTGAATATTTTATGACAGTTTGTTTATACTAATAAAGCACTTACATATAATTTTCGAAGCATCAGTTTTAATTTCATTAGAAAGTTTTTACTCATCACACCTTCTACATGCTTACTGCTAGCGGTACCTGTAGTAATCTACGCAAACTAAGAAGTTGCGAAAACCCTCCGCTCAATTAGTTTGTCCACCGCATGACAGATGGCGCTCATCACTTCTTTTCGTTTCCAATAGATGGCAAAACCTGTAGTTGTACATGTAAATAATTTAAAAAAACTTAATAATTATTTATTCCTTATAAGTCTATATTCTGTATAAAATATAACAGTTAAATATAAACAAAATGGAGTGTTGGAAAAACTATAAAACTATATGTGAGAAAAAAGAATAGTAGAATGATCGTTTTCAAACGCGCGAAGCTAAAGTAACAAAGTTCTAAAATGAAACTTTGCGTAGAGCAATGGCGTAGAGAATATAATTTTAGAGAGTCGCAAACTCAAAACCTTGTAGCAGGTATGTAATGAATTGTCATGTTATTTAAATCTAATAAAAAAGGTTGACGATTAAATCGATTTCCTTCTAGCTTATTTTAGGTCTTAAAGTTGTTTTATATAGAAACGATTTCAGCAAGTAAGCGAATGAAATAGGGATATATTTAATTGGTTTCTCCTTAACAACTACGAAATATTTACACGTTTTGTTTTTGAAATAAATTACTGGTAAATTTTTAGACCTTTTGCATGAATAAACAGAATTGTTTGATCACGCATATTCAGTTGTAAACTTTGTACTACCTTACTATCCACTGCTTTCTTTCCTCCTATCCTACATCGAATGACATTATACGAGTACACAGCTTCTGTGCTGAGCTCAATATCATACTCACAGAATTATTTGACAACCACTTAGGTGTAATGGTCAAGAAGTTGACTATTAACCAAGAGATCGCGGGTTCGATCCTCGCACTGTACAAACATCTGTGCAAGAACGTGTCTGTTTGAACTGGTCTGGGTGTTATATGTATTTATTTAAGTTTATTTGTAATACCACTGTAGATTCTGATATCTGTAACACAAGTGCTATAGCTACTTACCAGTCAGATCAATGTATGTGATGTTGTTGTATAATCGTTAATTTCGGTTTCGAATACCATTTAGAGTTTGCTCCCATCCAATAAAGACAATACGTCTATTTAGTATTTTATGCCATTCTAGTATTAAGATAATTTGTCTAGCTAGCGTACTAAAGAGTTGTTAGAGTCGAGATGGTGGACCAAAAAGGTCAACCCTTCCTATTAAGAACACAGGCAAAATAGCGGGCAGGACCGTCAGCTAAATTGGCATTGGGACTCCAATAACAAGGCAACCCTTAGTGGTAAAGGCTCATTTTGGTAGTTAGATCACAAAAGGGCTATGCGTCATTACGATGAGTCAGCAGAAATGCTTCTCAGTATTGTGATGACTAATTTTGATCTAAACAGTCATTAGTATTATAGTAATGAATTGTAAATAAGTACATATTTAATTCCGCATTTCCATGGCAGTTTACAATAAATGCAAGATTAATGCTATAGTAACTCGGATGTGTTATTATCAATCACAGTGCAAAGTTCAGAATTATGCGGTTTAATTGTCCTAGTTATTACTAAAACTTCTCTTTGTTAATTTTATTGTTTTTTATGTTTTAATTCTTTATAATGTGTCACCCCAAGAACAAAACTTCAAGATGGATTAAACCATTGTAGTTAATTACCTACTACCCGTTCTTTATTTCTACAAAGTGTAAACAAATAAGAAATAATACTTAAGCTTTATGTTTACCATGTGCAGAATAATCTGTTATTTTCTCTCGAGAGAATATCTGTTATAATCTGTTTTTTTTTCTTACATTATCATTTATCTTTTTAACGATAACCCTTCACCATCATTAGCAAACAAGTGCTACAGATCTGTTGCTATGTTGACACTCAAAAGGTAGGTTGTCACTCAAAAATTTCATACATGCGTTAACTTCAATTTGTAAGAAAACTTAAAATATTTCTATTACAAAACCATTCTCCAAGTATCTGAAATTGCTGAAAGTACATGCCCCTTTAGTTTTATTGCTTTTTTTACACGCTCTGTATAGTCTTTCTATTAGAAGACTACCCACCATACAAGTTCTTTAACAATTAGCAGATTCAGATGCTCATTAATAAGCTTTCACGGTGTTATGCCTCTCGCGATTCTTTGAAATAATAATAACTTCCTTATTTTTTCGTCGTTAAATAACATGCTTTGCATTGTTATGGACCCTCTTACTAACTTATTTGTGCAGGTTAGTATTTATTATTAGTAGTTAGATACTCGTAGACACAAAAGTTACGGGACGGTCGTACTCGTTCCGCCCCTCGTCTGGTTTGGGGTGAGATTGTGACCTTCGTGCACCCTTGCCGTCTGGGTCGAGATTCTGTATTCTACAAAGTATAGCGATTACTCAGCGGTCCCGCGTAAGTGTTTGTTTGTTGCATTTTAAATGCTCGGTTAGTTATTTTAATATTCAGTCCGATTGTTTATTTGCGTCTGACGTAGCGGTGTGGTCACGCGAAGCACGGCCAAGCCGGCGGTGCTGAGGAGCCCTGAGGCAGCCGCAGTCGCACCGGCCGCGCCGACCGCGCCACACGCACCGCGCTCCGCCATGCTCGCTCTGTTCCTCCTCGCCGTGATCGCCGCCGCGGCAGCGCAAAACGACACACAACCCCCACGACCACCCGCGCCCAGACGCGAACAGTTCCGAGTCATCTACGAATGGAACTCCATAGACTTCGAATGGCGCTCACCCGAAGACCGAGAAGCCTACCTGAATACCAACCGATACATACCGCAAAACGTTCTAATATCTGGCATAAACTTCTACGGAGAAAACCTCTTCCTCACTCTGCCGAGGATGATGGACGGAGTGCCGGCAACGCTGGCCACCATCCCAGTGCAGCAGAGCGACACGGCGCCGAAACTTCGCCCCTTCCCGAGCTGGGATGCAAACGCCGTTGGAAACTGCTCCGCCCTGCAATTCGTGCAAAACATTGAAATCGACAGAAACGGAATCATGTGGATTTTGGACAACGGCCGCGTGGGAACTCTCACACAAACTCCGAATCCAAAGTGTCCACCGTCGCTTGTTCTGATCGACCTAAAAACCGGAAAAAACGAAATGGAACGCATACCGTTCCCCGCTGACATATTAAACCCTAATTCGACTTATTTAAATGACCTCGTCGTTGATAATCGAGATGGTGATTACGCGTACATCACAGACAACAGTGCCGTCGATCCAGGTATTGTAGTTTTCCGTCGTAGCGATAAAAAATCGTGGAAAGTTCGCGACTCCAAATCAATGATGTCAGTGCCTGAAGCAACTGCGTTCCGCATCAATGGAACTAGTGTTAACCTTCCAGTCAATATCGACGGTATTGCACTCGGACCGCAATTTTTGACCGCCCAAGATACAGTCGATAGAACTGTTTACTACAGCCCTCTTTCGAGTTTCCATTTGTATGCGATAAATGCATCAGTTTTGCGCGATCAAACCTTGGGAGGTGGAGATGGTGCCATTCGTTCTCACGTCGTGGACCTCGGGACGAAAGCGTCTCAAACCGACGGAATGAAGATGGATTCCAACGGCGTGCTCTTCTTCGGTCTGATTGGCAACTCGACCATTGCGGAGTGGAACACAACCGTTGACTTCCACGTCGGCCAACGCACGATCGCGCGTGACCCCAACTACATCCAGTGGGTGGATCGGTTCACATTCGACGACCACGGCAACGTATACGTGGTGGTCAACAGATTGTACAACTTTGTGAAGAACCAAGTGTCGCTGAGCGATGTGAACTACAGGATTCTTAAGTCGCACACAGGGTCGAAGAGTTACGTGTTCGCGGAGGATGTAAAGCCGGCCAACGTGCCGGGCGCGGCGGCCGCCCCCGCTCTGGCCGCGTCGCTGCTGCTGCTTGCGCTCGCGCACCTCCTCGCCTAGTCTCCGTCAGATTTCTCGATCTCGGTCCCATCGCGACCCTGACCGTGAAAATCAGTGTTCACAACTTATCCGACGCTCAAACTGACGCGTAACATTACCAAAAATATTTAGTTACCTTGACCTCTCGGTCCTCCCAGTGATAATGCGCATGTAGATAAAGCTTTGTATATTCAATAGGGTTATAGGTTGTAAGGAACGTTTGTGGGCGACCTTATTACACCGCTGCCTACGAAACTATCGAAGATGAGTCTCGTGCATGGCGGTGCATGCAGAAAGGTCGAGGACGCCTGCCAAATACCGCGCCTCGCGCAACAATATAAACATTCCAACTGGAAATCAAGGTGCATCTCAGCTATATATTTATGTTAGGCCTACTTTATGTAGCTAGCTAAGACGGTAGAGTTTTTACTTACAGATTTTCAGAATATGTAACTGCCGTAAAAAACTAACTGAATTTTCTACAATGAAATAAATGCCAAGTCTGTGCCATTATTCATCGGTTAAGTGTAGTTCTGTTTTTAATCATTACAAGTAACTTAACTGTATTGCAATAACAACCTTCGAACTTCATTTGTAAAAGCTCTACCTATTTTCGATGATAAGCATTATTATTTCAGTATGAGTATCAGTGGGATATGTCGGTCTCTTAATATGTAATCTAGATAAGTTAATTACTAAAGGGTCGATTAAGTTACCAGATGTATTTAATTTAAAGTGTAATATACATATTGTCACTAAATTGTGTGAATGTTATTTGAACGTGACTGTAAGTGTGTTTTAAATAAACGTGTTTATCTTATTATGTTGTTTTCCATTTTTATTAGCGTTCTAATGCCAAGCCTGTGCCGTGTACACATATTGACACTTCTAGCTGGAGGCACATGATTTTCATTTAGACAAGGATACATTTTATTACACTTTACATCACCATCTGCATATAACTATCAGTACCAACCGCGTAAAAATTCCACACAATATTTGTTATTATCACATTGCAATAGCATCTTTTTATAATAATAAACAAATTTACATTCAGACGTAAGTATCGAGTGACTCTACATAGCATATGCATAATATATTTTAAAACTTGTTGTTTGTGTTATTTAAATTTAATTGATCAGCCTTGCCATACAAAGAGGAAACGCTGCCAGCCTTTTGGGCACCATACCTAATGGCAGCGCTGGGGGTGATATTTTTTCTATATAGTTTAAATTTTTGTTTCCTTAATTTATTTTTTATTTTTTGATTATTTGTTTTTATACTATTAGGCTAGTTGTATTATAAAAACCTTAATTGTTTGAGACTTAACTATGTTTTGAGGAAAAATATTTTGAATTGATTTAGGATTGTTATTGGGTAAACAATTGATTAATTATTTGATTTTTAAAGGTAAATTTCTTGGCACAACCTAAACTTTAAACCTGTAAGCTCATTAAAAAGTTTAACGTAAAACAAACTGAAACTGTAAAACTTAAAATATCAACGTAGTTATTTCTTTCTTGCCATTAAAGATGTTTTATCTTCACATAGCACAGAAAACATATTGCCATAACAATCATAATAATAGATTTAGTGATTGTTTGCGTAATACATTACCTTGTTCATGTTAACGGAAAATATTTTAGGCTGATCTTCTATTCAAATGTGAAGAGTGATTCTTAAACAACAAATTAGAATTATGGCCGGTTTATATTATTGTTGAGTAATTTCCAATTTATTACACTATTTGCTAAAGCTTGCTGAGAATGCTTCTATGACTAGAACACATTATTTTGTTGCTACAAATTGTACATCGTAATGACTCGAAAGCTCGCGAAATATAAAGGCTCCTTCGTTATCAATCAAGGAGCAACTAACTATTGATCAATATATTTTCGTATCGGCTTTGCACGCATCCTCTGTAGATTGACATGCGGTCCAATAAAACAGTTAGAGTATTTAATAAAATTTATTTAATAATAATAGGATTTAACGAAGCCATATAGGCCGTGCGTTGAAAATTGGACTCAGTTAGGTACGGAAACCCCAATTTTACTTTCGGGGAATTAGTAAGCCTTTTGTCCCCACGCCAGACGAAATTAAGCGAGGGTGTTTCCAGTAATTTAGTTTTAAGATGAGTGTAGGTATACACCATACCACCTACATATACCACTTTGGTGTAATGGTCAAAAAGTAGACTATTAACCAAGAGGTCGCGGGTTTGATCTCCGAACTGTACGAACATTTGTTTGCATCAACATGTCTGTTTGTACTGGTCTAGGTGATATATGTATTTATTAAAGTGTATTTATAATACTACTGTTGATTCTGATATCTGTAACACAAGTGCTTTAGCTATTTACCACGGAGTTAAATCAATGTACTTATGTGATGTTGTTGTATATTTATTATTATTATTATTATCTATAGGTACCTACTTATTTGAATCTATCTGTAGATTATTATATTGGTAACACGTACGGTTCTATAGATAATATGATTAAACACCAATTTTATGCCCAGTAGCATCAATAGTACTAACTCGAATAAAAGGCTACCTTTAGAACAATTTATTGACCTATCACTTATTGTATAGATGGTGCATTACCATTTTGTACGAATATTACGCCTAAGAGTTAGCTATTTTACTGACAAAATGAGCAAGTAGGTATCACTTCACCAAGTTGCATGTGTGATAGATATCTCTATAGATATCATACCACTCAAAATTACTTTACAGTTTTTATCTGCAATCATCTATTTATAGTCCTCTTATTCAATTTCACTCTAAAACAACGGTGTTAATTGAAGGTTAACTTGTCAATCCACTTGTCACTTGTCATACGTTTCGAACTTGTTCTGCGATCCATCCGGATGCCTGATGCAAGTTTTCACCGATATCTTTTTTGCGGACCATACTTTTGATAACGTGAAAGTGATTGATTTGAAAGTACATACGTATGTTGTGACTTGTCTCTTTTGTCAATTATTATGATTTAGTGAACATCTATAAGACCGACAGGGCGTCTTCAGACTCAATAAAGATTAAGCGTTATCGCCGCAAAATGAAGTTATAAAAATAAAATGAGTGGGCAGATTTCGTAATGGGTTCTTAATAACAGTGTTGCAAATATTTACTTCCTCTCAAGTGGGAAGCTAAATTATCCTTCTTAGTATTAAACAATATAATGGAGACAGCCATCTAAGAGACAGCTTACTACATAGCTGAGTCTGTTAAAGTAGGTAGGTATAAAACTACCATCAGACAGATTTTTAAAAATGATTTCTTTCAACGATATACTTAGATTATGAGTTCATTAATTAGACATCGTTAAGTCTTACAACTTACCATAAGACTGTTTACTGTTTGCATTTCTGCTGCACTTTAAGCGGTTAATAATCTTCCTATTGTAAAAGTTCACATTAAAGACGGATGCTAGCACAAGTTGGTAGCCATTGATGTAGAATTAATTACCTTTGTTAAGATAAAAAAAACAATGGAATGACCAAAATTGCGTAAGAAAACAAAAGGTTAACTAAGCTTGCGGTTACAAGATCCGGAAGCTTTTGTCTGTGAAAAAATTATCCTTGACGAATTTTTCAATTACTAGTTATTTTTTTACAATGCGATTCCGCTGCAGTCTGCTTCATAGCAATTGTACTTTTGTCACTTCGCAGGTTTTAGCTTGCTCAGGAAGTTTTCTTTTCATTAAAATATGATTAATTAATTGAATTTAAAAATCCAAAGCAAATAATTTTATACGTTGGTGAGTATGGTTTTATGCGTGTGTAACTTAATGATCTCTATATAAACTACCATTAGTAGTTAGGTACATAAAGATATAAATACTGAAATCTGTCAACTCGTAGTAGGTACGGGTAGGTACTCTTTGGTTCTTACAAATTACATTGCAATATCACCGTTTAATTAGAAAAGGTATAAAAATCTCAATAAGATGATATTACAATCATTAATGTGCAATCGGAAAATATCAGCGAGTTACGTCAATAAGGAAGCGCCCTAAGAGACCTTCGGAAGTTGTCTCAAGAACGCTACTATTGACGTTTCTGCCTTAGCTATTGTCAATCCTAATAGATTAGTACGCACTATAGCAAGTATGATATCAGCGGTAAATCCGTCAACACCTAGGTATGTATTAGGATTCGCGTCCATCAATATTTTTATTGCTTAAGCTATTTATTTAACCTTATGTGTATGTTGTTTGCCTAACCTGACTCGTGTTCAATACAAATCATTCTATGATTTAGGAACCACATAACTCACAGAACAATATTAATATGCAAAAGTTACTTGTGAACCTATTCCGTACAATTCAATTACGAAATCTTTATCCTATGTGCCACCATAACCAGACACAGATATTTGATAGTTACGTCGCCGATATCATTCTCTTGGTCCTCAAGGGAGTGGGTAATACGGAAAATTCTGATATTGCATCGTTGTTACTTAGCAGATGACTATAATCTTTACTCATGTGTTACAAGCCCCAGTCTAGCCATAAACTGAGGCACGAATACCTATCTATTCATACGAAGAATATATAATATTTTACTGGCAAGTGTGGTTATATGTAAATTGCATTTTATTTTAACAGCCAATCCAAAGATAATGGAAAGGTATCTTTGCTCAAACTAAAGATTTGGCGAACTCATATGCCGAATCGGATATCGACATGACAGAGTGTTTCTTGAGTTCTTCTGCAAGACGAGCAATTCATTAATCGTTCTAAAATTAGCTCTGCAAAAAATGACAACTGTGTAACGAAATAGCTACCTGCAAGTGTTTGATTTGAAGTAAAAAATGTTATTTACTATTAACGTGGGTAGCCGATACCCGATAGAGCGTCAAACGAACCGTGTCCCCTGGTGCGCGAAGGTCGTCATTTGTTTTTGTACAACCAATGTCATTGTCTCGATACTTCTCAAGCCGATGGCCCAGCAGTGTTGCCAGAACTTCTTACAGAAAAACAGATTATCTGATGCTTACATGAAAAACACTTAAATTAAAAGACTTACATTTTCATAAACGTCCATGACGGGCAGGCACAAATGTTCCCGCTTATATAATTTATTGCGCAACAAAACTATGTACAAAAGGTGGACTTAACGCCATAGGGCGTTCTCTACCAGTCATATCTTTGGGCTAAGCAGAAACGATTAGTGAGACAGTAAGTAACAGTGAGTAACAGTGTGAGATATAAGACACCAACATGTCCTGCTACGGGACTACGAAAGACTACAAAGGTAACGGCTTTGTTCAGAGTCCGAGAAGTACTATCCCACTTCCTATTTATGAAAGCTCGTATTTTTTTAGCAAAATGGATGGGTATAATAATTTTAATTATGTATAACAATCCATAGCATTATATTTAAATTTTCTATCGATCATAGATAAGATTAGTTCCTGCTAAAAGTCTATGTAAAAGCGGTTATTGTGTAAGTTGCATGAGTGGTAAATTACTAGGCTGGTATCACTGTACTTCCCAGTTAGTAACAATTGGCTCACCACCTGTACTGAACGCATATAAATAAATTAACTAGAGACGTTTGGCGAAAATAGGTTCGCGAGTGATAATTCTCTTGTGAAACTCGGTACTACGTGGGCCAAACTGAAAGTTTTGCGTAACTCATAAATAAAACAATTAATTTGTATAATATTATATTTACTGCTTTTCAAAGTATTCTCCGTTGCATTTTAAACACTTTTTCATCCGTTCAAACCATTTTTGGAAACACGAGGACCATTGGTCTGAGGGTATGTTTTCTACGTGCTGGTTGAACGCAATCACTGCCTCTTCTGGCCCCGTAAATGTCGAACCTCTCATTAAATCTTTGATTTTTGGGAAAATGAAGAAATCGCAAGGTGCTAGGTCTGGACTGTGTGCGGGATGGGTCACGAGCTCTATGTTTTCAGAAGCCAAAAATGACTTTGTTTTTTTCGCGGTGTGCGCCGAAGCATTGTCGTGGTGCAACAAAATGCGACTTCTAGGTCGTTTTTCCCTTACTTTTTCTGAGACATTGGGTAAACACATAGTGGTGTACCATTCAGCATTAACGGTTTTTTGTTGCTCAAGTGGGATCGTGCAGACAGGACCCGTCTTGGAGAAAAAAAACGCAATCATTTGTTTGCCCACGCTTCTCGTTTGCCTCAATTTTGTTGGTTTGCTCTCACCTTCAAACACCCACACAGAAGATTGTTGCTTTTTTTCTGGAGTATAACAATATATCCATGTTTCATCACCTGTTACGATGTCATACACAGCATTAGAATGTCCGTGATTGTACTTTAATAGCATTTCTTTACACCAATCCACACGATTCCGTTTTTGTTCTGGAGTGAGTTCGTGAGGAATCCATCGGCAACAAAGTTTCCTAACTTTTAAATGATCATGTAAAATTTTCTGAATTTGGCTCATACCAATCCCCAAATGTCCTCGAATCTCCTCATAAGTGATACGCCGATTTTCTTCAATTAGTCGTCTGACTGTAGCCACATTTTCCTCCGTGATCGCAGTTGAGGGTCGACCTTCACGAATTTCATCATGGAGAGAAACACGGCCGCGATCAAATTGAGCATACCAACGCCTTACAGTGCTCAGATGTGGTGCTTCTCTCCCAAAAGCATTTTGAAGACGAGCAGCGCAATCTTGCGGAGAAAGCGAACTTTTAAAATCATAAAAAATCATCGCCCTAAAATCTTTTCGTGTTAGTTCCATTTTTGCGACGGACAACGAACTTCAATTTGAGATAAAAAACAATTGACAAGTGACATCCCGCCAGAATTTATTTTCATTATCTAATGAGATTTCATGTTTTAAAAAAATAAAACATTCGAAATTCAAACATTAACGGGCCAGCTACGCAAAACTTTTAGTGTGAACTAGGTACAATATTACAGAACCGATATCTCTTTGTTTCCGAACCTTTTTTTAGACATTATATTATTTACGGCCTCTTCCGTAAGAGAACTCTACTACTTTTCCAATATCCAGCTGTTTAGTAATGTTAATTTATGTGTATTCTATCATATTTTAATAATTAACTAAACATAATATCTTTGCAATTAGTTTATTTCTTTAAACGTGGTAAATATGTGGGCGTTTGCTTAGGTATACTAGTACTGCGCGTCAATTTAAAATACTCCTTCATTACTTGATTATTTTATTACTGTCCATTAAATATAATGGTAATGTGACACAACAATAGACATTTGTGTCACTTGTCGTATGTTGTCCGCAAAAATAGTAACTACCTATCATTTATACCTACAGATACGCCGTTTTTACTGCGCGTTCAGAACTCTATTTTGAATATTTTGGCAGGCATGTCTAATCTTTATTTTTTGGACTTTGTAAGAACAAACACATGCAGACATATAAATACTTACATAAAATAAGTAATGTTAAATATGGCAGTAGCGCGTCATTAATCTAATCTTAAATTCTTAGATCAGACCATAAGACAGATCAAATTAGAAAGGTTACGTGTTGATACTAATTCCATATGAAGACTCACGACAATTGAAGCAAATTTGGCAGCATCAAAGCTTTGTCATTTCCAAGAACGGTTTAGTAGTAGAATGCCACTCACAGAGTATGTTTATAACTAGCCAAGTCTCCAAACTACAGCCGGTGATTGAAGAGATTGAAGGTGATTAAAGAGAACATTTTTGGTACCCACAAAGGGTCCTCTGTGAATAATAAACGGAAGTATAACTTTGAAATATCCATGTAAGTATTAGAAAAAGTGATTTAAGAAACCATTTTTGTGTTCTGTGACCCTAGATATTAGTTACTTAAGAAAATCGCTTCCTAATTAGTTTGTTGCAATGTACACTCTTTTGCAAAAAAAACGGGCACCTAAGGAAATTTACGTTCTAAGGTCGATTTGAGTTAATTAAATGAAATTTATTTCTTTGACGTAGTCTGTATACTTATAATCGTGTAAATTAATGCGCGTGAAGTGAGTTCGGGCAACTAAAAGAAAAAAAAAACGATGGATTCTTTAAAACCGATGTACACGCCCAAACAATAAGAAGTGGTCGGCAATAAAGATAAGATTTTTTTTTACTTTTTTTAATTAAATAAAGTTACAAATGTAAAAACCTAATACCGAATGTGACCTCCTCTTGCCAAAATCACAGCTTGAATCCTTCTGGGCATGCTTTCCACGATGTTTTTAATAACGTTTTGAGGAATTCGTTCCCACTCTTCTGCAATGACTCTTTTTAGCTTCCTGATGTTTTGTGGAGCAGGTTGCACTGATCTTACACGTCTCTTTAGAACATCCCAGACATGCTCAATTGGATTGAGGTCAGGACTTCGAGCTGGCCAATCTAAACGACGGATCCCAACTTCTTGCATGTACGCTTCCACGTCGCCAGAACGGTGCGAGCGAGCATTGTCGTCCATAAAAATGGAATCTTCCCCAAGTGCAGTCAATGTGGGTTGTGCATATGGAATTAGGACTTCCATTATGTACCGATGTGCATTTAATGTTCCATTTTCTATGAAAACTAACTCCGTACGCTCCGTCGAATTAATTGCTGCCCAAAACATAACGGAGCCTCCGCCATAAGGAGTGATTTCTTCGAAACACACTTCCGCATAGCGTTCCCGTGGTCTTCGCAGCACTCGCCGGCGTCGGTCCTCTCCACACAAAGAGATTCTAGCTTCATCAGAAAACAATACTTTATTCCAGTCCTCCAGAGTCCATGAAGCACAGTTCCGAGCAAACTGAAGTCGAGCAACACGGTGCTCACGGAGTAATTTAGGGCCCCGAGCTGGGCGGTAACTCCTGATATTGGCAGCCAAAAGCCTCCTCCTGACCGTCCACAAGCTAACTTCTACTCCTCTTACTTCTTCAAGGCTCTTCTTCAGGTCCACACTTGACGCCTTACGATTCCGCAACGCCTGACTCACCAAAAAGCGGTCATCTCTTGGTTCTGTGCATCGTTTTCTTCCCGAACCGGGTCTTCTTTTGACCGAACCGGTCTCTTGATACCGTTGCCAAGTCCTCTGGACAGTTGAACGACTCACATTTAGCCGCTGAGACACGTAAGTTTGCGAACAACCTTCTTCAAGTAGGGCTATAATTTTACCGGCCCTTATCGCTTTATCACTCATATCAAAAAGTGGTATTTAATGTAAAAATAAAGATTAAATTGTTTAATTTGCAGAAAATGTCCAAAAAGTTTTAAAATATCGTAATCAGTTAAAAATCGTTTCAGCAATTCGCGCCATTAGTAAAGCAATTTTAGAATAATCCACAATAATCATTATTTTTCTTTTATTAATTTCAAATTTTAAATTTGGAACGTAAAGAATCATGCCAGGATGCTTCAAATAACATGCCAATACATCGTCAAATTAATAAAACCTATTTCTTGTTCTTCTTCATTAAAGTAGAGGAAAAAATCTAAAGTGCCCGTTTTTTTTGCAAAAGAGTTTATATTGTCTCTGAAAGCCGGTACATATTGGGCGCTATCAGAACGCGCGATGAGGGGAGTACGCGTACTCACCTCATCCGTATTTTCCGATCTAGCCAGCGCGTTCGCTCGCATGGTTGAGCTTGTAAGTGTGACAGGGAGGGCTACATCTGAAACTACGGGCAACGGCTTAGAGAGGGGGAGGCTGGAATTCTATTGAAGTGTGCACAGAGCGCTTTTGTTCAAGCGTTCGTTAAACGCGCGTTCTGATAGCGCCCAATGTGTACCGGCTCTCAGAGACAATTTTCATTGCAACAAACGAAGTAGGTAGCGATTTTCTTAAGTAACTAATATCTAACTAATTTCAAGTTTTTTTTCTTTTTTTTTCTTTTACCTAACACTTTAGTTAGGCTAAGGCAAATATTTTGGCTGTGGCGAGGGCATTCAAAAGCATAATATGGTAACGGTAGCAGCATTCAGGGTACGTTATTTTTTAGCTTTTAGGCTTAAATTTTACCTACATCTAATTCACTTCACGATTTTTAAATGGCAAGCAGTAATGCACCGATTACGGTATACGAGTTTCAGTTGTTCAACATTCAATGGTATACCAAAACAAAACAAAAAATATTTATTGCACCGCATTAGAAAACAAACAAAAACAATACCTGATGTGAATAAGGAACGTCGATTGTGTGATTAAAATTCGTCATGTAATACGCGACGTTGTGTTTAATTCCTCTTCCTTCTTCGGTCTGATGACTACATGGTCGTGTTGCTTTGTTTTCTTTTAATTTTTCTGGTCAAGAATTAATTAAGGTGCCTATCATACTACTATGGTCTGGGGCCGTATAACAATATTTGTTTCTTCGGGTTACACGAACAGTAGACATTTCAATAGCCTCACGGAGCACACGAGGAAGAAAACGACGTTCTCTTGCGACTTTACGCTTTGACCAACCGAAAGTCCTCGCAAGAGAACGTCGTTTTCTTCCTTGTGTGCTCCGTGAGGCTAGTATTATTTTTTACACCTTTGACCTTAGTCCACCTATGACCACGGACGCTGAAAAGGGTCCGAAACGTCAGGTTTTTATTTTTTTATTTATTTTATTAATATGGGTTCGCTCTTGACATCATTCTCCCTCTAAGAGGTAAAGAAGATGTCGACGATGTAGTGAGCTTACCCAGAAGGTACCTATTGACTTTCGCTATGAATGAACTCAAGTTATAAGAAAGAGGGAACACCGTCGGCGGAAGTGCACACCATTCCTTGGTTGTGCGCATTATGAAGGATGAAGCGAAGCTGAAAAGGGTCCGAAACGTCAGGTTAAAACAAAATGTAAATAAATCGCGAAATAATCCGTAAAACGATCTTCCTTTTCATCCCATCTATTCGAAAAAGACGATTTTGGTCGCCTTTAAGTGCGCCCAAAGGTGATGCTTCTAAGCGACATAGGTACTATTACTCTACTCTTTGCCACAGACTGTCCAGCGGGCAGAAATGAGATTTTGGTCCTCTTTATTGAAATAAGTGCGACCAAAAATTCTTTTGCTCGCACTTATTGAATTTGGAACATCTTAGAGTTTCCCGCCGAACGCAAGAGACTGGCTGGTTAGACGGCACGTCCGACGACCATCGCCCCGCCGCCGCCGCTGGCAACTGAGTAAAAAAAAAAACGCGCGAACTACGGCCCGCGTTGTCATAAATTTTCACATTCAAGTTCTTGGTTTTGATAAATTATATTAGTAGATTGTATCATGAGGAAGCAAAATAATATTTTTACGGCGAGGGCGCTTATTTGAATCCTGAACCTTATTTCCTTAATCCTTATTTCAATAAAGAGGACCAAAATCTCATTTCTGCCCGCTGGACAGTCTGTGGCAAAGAGTAGAGTAATAGTACCTATGTCGCTTAGAAGCATCACCTTTGGGCGCACTTAAAGGCGACCAACATCGTCTTTTTCGAATAGATGGGATGAAAAAAAATGAGTTCGTCAAGTGACAGTGATATGGAATTAACTCCTGAAAGTATAAGAACCGACGCAAAAAATGTGATGGATAATCTGTTACCTGCAAAATCCCGGGAGAAATATATGAAGACCTATGACAATTTCATCGAATGGAGAAATGAAAGAGGAACCAAAAATAATTCAGAAACTGTGTTATTCAATAATTAAATTTTATTAAAACTGAGCCGCTTTTAATTTTCTCATAGAGGGTGATGAAAAGTAGAGTGTATCATTTGGACGCAAATATATTTTTGGCTCGGGCGACGTACTTTGAATCCCTCGCTTCGTTCAGGATTCAAAAAAGCGCCCTCGCCGTAAAAATATTATTTTGCTTCCTCATGATACAATCTACTATTCCGCTCAATGCAAAATGGTGGCGTTCATATTTCAAAAATTTGAACAGAATCATGATCAGCAGCTCTTCTGTTGACCGGTTAACAAAATACTAATACAGCCCCTGGGCGCATCTTGTTAGTACGTTTACAACTACTACAAAAGTACTACAAGTTTTTAACAAAAGTACCTACACATACTTAGAGCATCGAAAAGACTTAATTGATTTTTTCGCTGTAGGGTTTTTAGGTTAGATAGTTTAATAAGTAACCAGTTAAGTGAAGTTGAGAAGGTTAAAACTTATAAGGAAAACTAGCAGTAACCACAACCCTATATCACGTGTTAGGAAAAGGAAAAACCTTTAAGACATCATAATCATTGGATTAGGAATAGCAGATTATCAATTACACCTAGCGTTAGACATGAAACAAAAGAACATTTCGTTCTCGGATGATCGAAGCAAACAAAAAGTGAATGTTATCTAATTACAATTATTGTATCGAGCTCTACCACGTAACGCTTCGTCCGTATTTTCGACTCTATACATCTCGTTTAGTTGCTCGTTAAAACCCGCATGAGTGACGGGGATGGCTACATAATAGGCTTTTAAGGTAGCGGCATGTTAGTGCAATTGTTGTCCCAGTGACAGCATTGTTGTGGTGTGAGACTCCGTTGACTCGGTTGATCTAAGCGCGTTGTATCACCCACAATACACTGTTTTACTTACATTGTTTTCTTATTTGCTCGTTGGATTACAAGAGTCATTAGCGAGATTCTTTGGAAAAAAAATCAAGTAGTTATATCAAGTACATTTGTGACAGTAGCTAGCGTAAGTTTTTACGCTAGCTACTGTCACAAATGTGAGAAGAGAAACATTTGAAAATGACAAGACAAGAAAATTCAATAAAAGCATATTATTTTTTGTTAACCATGTTTACCGCATTCTGCTACTGTGTCTTTAGTACGCTCTGAACAAAAAAAAATATTGAATTCATGTGATGGTTTGGTTTTAAATTCCACATTAGCCTAAATGATAATTTATTACAAACACGTAACTTGTTTAACAAAACTTATAAGGCCGTACCTAATTAAGTAGATTTTTAGAAAAGTTTATTGTAACATAAGCATAACTTTCTAATTCATACCTACGCCGATTAACCCGAAAGTGGATTATAAATCGCGTAGGTACCTACGCTTCGTCAGAAGATTTCGCCAAGAAATTTTTGTTATATAAGCAATCATAACTACTTAATGAAGTGCCCACTTAATTGACTCTCTGAGGTTGTTAAATAATTCGTATTTTGTGTCAATGTCCAAAAACTGCCCCACTTCTCTAGATATTACTAGTCTAGTCTAGATGTAGAGATGACGACTAGTCGTTGGTTATTCAATTAATGAAATTGTTGGTGCATTTTAGGACTTCTTAACGCTGACACATTGTTGTACTGAATCTCGTAATCATTTAATTAACCAACATAAACATTTTATTAGCCACAGAGATGCTCGTTAATAAAACTTAACTAATTTTTATCATCGTAATCAGCCGTAAGACGATCATTGATGTAAATAGGCTCCTGCATAGATACCCATAAGTACCGTACATTGTGACCCATATTAGATGTGACAAAAACTTACTGGGGCTGGGGCCTTATTCCGATAGTCAATCGTAACAAAATCGTAATTGAAATGTTGGACATTTCGTAGAACTGTTGTAAACAGGCTATTCAATAACGATTTTGTTACGATTCGATTGTGGTACGCGAATAAGGCGATCGGTTACTGCGTCCTACATTCAGTTTGATCCCGTGATTTTCACAGCCTCTGATCTAGCGTTTAACAAAAAAATCATCAAGCCATCAGTTCTTCGCACTGCTCTGCTGCAAATCGTCAATACTAAGTGTTATTACGAATAATTATCAATACTTAAATTCCACAACTGGCTGGGGTCGAGTAACCTTCGTAAAAGGCATGCCTATGGAAACCAATACCATTGTTATTTCAATGTCAGCTATTGTTGTTTTTGTAATTGTAATTCATTGATGCGACACTTACATTGAATATCCAATCTGTAGAAAAGTTTTTTTATATTAATAATATCCTTAATCATACAACGATTACAAGGAAGTACACGGCACACCTAATGGTCCGATGAAATTACATAGTAATTAGATAAATTAATAAGCTTTTATGGTTCTGGAAAAAAGTGTTATAATTATGTTGTGAGCTTCAAATGAAGCTGTATTGATAAAGGTGTACATATGGAGCATTGCGTTGTACGGCAGCGAAACGTGGATAATGACCCAACGTGACAGAGGAAGAATAGAGGCGTTTGAAATGTGGTGTTGGCGGAGAATGGAAAGGATTAGTTGGACCTAAAAAAAAGACTAATGAAGAAGTTTTGAACATCGTGGGAGAAAAAAGGGAAATCCTAAAGACCATTGAAGATAGGAGAGGAAAGATGTTGGGACACCTGATAAGACACGACGACCTTATAAGAACGATAATTGAAGAAAAAAAAAAGGGAAAAAGGAAGAGAGGAAGACCTAGAAGGTCATACATGGATCAGATAAAAGAAAAGTTAGGTGTCGTGTCATATCAGGAAGTCAAAGAAATGGCATTGAATAGACCAACATGGAAAAAACTCCACCGACAAGAGCATAGCTCTTAAATTTGATGATGATGATGATGATTCTATCCTAGTTGTTGACCATGATGTATAACTATACATCATGGTCATATACACTTTTTTTTAATTATTTGGGATAGACTCTTGACCAAACACTAAGCCCAACGGGGCAGTGACTGGGTCTCGCCTAGAAGATGCCTGTTCCCTCTAGCTTTGAAAATTCCAAGGTTGTAATTGCAGGAGAACGCAGGTAGTGATTTCCACTCTTTTGCAGTGAAAAGCGCTTGGTTCGCGGTTAGTGGAACATTAACGAGCTATGGATGGTAACCCGCGATAAGGTAGCGGAGCGTTAGCGTGCTGTGTTTGGTTGGTTCAAGCTACCAACAAATTCAAATCGTACTTATTAGGAAATGTTTAAATTTTGTGAAGTATCTGTAAATGTTTTTGCACTCAACCCACTCCTAACCATAATATCTCGGGCGTGAAGCTTAACGGATCGTTTTAGATATTACCATTATTGTCTAACCGTGAGTTATGCGTGCAAACTCGGTTACCGTACGTTATATGATCATTTACTATTTTACCTCATCATACGTAATGGTATCTGTGTCGGTAATACTGATAATCATAACAGTGTGGTTTACTGAAATGAATGAAATCACTCTAACGATAACGAACAAATCTATGAAAACGTGCGGAAGTTACAAAAGTTAAAGTTCGTAGCTACCTCCGCTTTTGAGCTTTAAGATCAGCTGGTGGCCTTACAGCTGAAAGAAACATTTTAACATTTCCCGTTCCGATTCATTCTCATATAAATTGTGTGCAAAAAATTAAAACGGTCGTAGGCACATTCTACCGTTGTCAACATAGGCATTAAATAGCGTAAGCAAAGTAAGCCGAACTCACACGTTTGTGTAAGACAGTGAGTTAACATGCAAAACACGAACGCTGGCGCTAAAATCTATTATTTTTATTTAGCTTCGGTAAGTTACCTTTTCTAACAATATAGTGTGACAGAATGGGCATTAATTAGTGTGTTATTGGTGTTTGAACTGTACCGATGACATTCTATGTGCAAACAGCGCGGCATGCTTGAACGAATGCAACCAAACATTTGGCAACACTGCCTTACAAACCACCGTGAAATCGTGACACGAATAACACTTTTTATAAGGCAATTTTAGTTTTCTATTTCTTTATAAAACTTTTGTTTTCTCTGTATACAAGTTTACCCATTCAAAAACCTGATAAGTAGGTAGGTAAGTAGATTACCTAACGGTAAGGCCGTTTTATGTTTACATTACAGTACCTAAATTTAGCACAAAAACTACCCCCTAACTAAATACTAACTTAAACTTATTAATTTAATCCAAACTTGGTATTTTAAACTTCTTTAGCAGGTAATAAAAATTTAGGCGTTCTTAATAACTAAGTATGATAGTATACATTTATTCAAATGTTTTGAAATACTTATACCAGTCAGCATCACTCGTCATCATGATCGCTTATATCGTTGCTACATTTCTACAGAATAATTATCTCCAAAGCTAATTGAAAGTGAAATCATTCCAACCTTTCTTTAGGTACAGTGCCCTTATTCTGTTAATTTTTAATGGCATTAGTTACCTGATTGCAAAACTAAATGACTTCGTTTGTTTAGAACCTTTGAACAAATCGTAGACACTCAGTATCAAATGACGCACCAATTTGGTCACCCATAGTGATGATGTCAAAATTACATACCTACCAGGAACCAAAAGAACTTCTAAATCGTTTTTGCATGCGATATTCATAAGTTTGATTCGCCTGTGGTGTTTTTATAAATAATCAAAGAATAATAAATAATAAAATAAAATAAAACCTTTGAAATCGGTTCATCCGTTCGAGTGCTACGATGCCACAAATAGAATTGAGGACAAACTTATAACATTCTTGTCCTAAAGGGTTGAGCGCTGCGCTTCTGAGATACAGACTATGTTTTAGTCTAGTTCAGACACAGATGTCAGTTTAATGCAAAATTAATGTGCGAAATGTAACTAGAAAATTGTTTGTATGTGATTTCCTTATTTGAATAAAGTATTATTATTATAAAGTAATATTATTATTATTATTCCTCTTTTTTGTCGGGGGTTAAAAAGTCCTTAGAGCTAATCATTTGAACACAAAGATTCAATAGCAGTCTAGGGCAGAATATTCATACTTTTACACTTTAAGTTATATTTCAATTTGAGGATAACTACTTTTAATTTGAAGTTAGCAATGTTTAGATGATAATTTATAACATAGGTATACCAACTTATATGGTTGTAGCACAGATATTGTACATAATAAATAAAATGTTTCAACGAACACACCAACTACCTAGCCCCAAACTAAGCGTTAGCTTGTGCTATGGTGGCTGGGATAACGGATAGAAATACTTTAATACATTTCGGAAATCGTTAGGAATTTTTCGATCCGAACCTTCAGACATCGTGTGGGCAGACTTGGGTGTCGTGCAATGAGAATACGTTTGAACAATACAAAGTCTAGCACTCTTAGTAATTAGGTTAGGCACTAAGCGAAACGTAGGACAGTTCCGTGACGACTACTTCACTCCGTGGCGTCTCGATCCAAACTGAGCTCGGTCGAATCCGCCATTGACATCACGACTCTGTCGAAGCGTCACCCGAAGTGTGGCTTCACGAAGTACACCGCTAGGGGGCGCGCTTGCGTTCCGATTAGTGTCCATATTAATGACCGTCTACGACATACATATATAAAAACCCATGACTCGATGAAACAAATGCTCGTGCTCATCACACAAACGTTTGCCCCTAGCAGGATTCGAGCCTGCGACAGCCGGTTTTGTAGTCTGGACCTCAAACCATCAGACCGAAGCTGTCGTCATAGCATAACATGGTAGCTTTACGGCTCTAGTTTATGTTAAAAACGTGACGAGCCGAGCAAAAAAATTTTATTTTATTTATTATTATTGGTTTATTATTATTAATTATTTCAGTGCCGTCTTATCTCGATAGTAATTTAAAATCGTTTACACAAAATATATAAGATATTTTCCTGATAAGAATATTTTGATTCGGTAGGTACCTGTATGTGTTACAACATCACACACATGCATATGAAAGTTACGTAATTCTAAAAACTGAGAAACATATTCCTAATTAACTAGGTAAATATTGTGAAAGTGTAAGTGCCTACGTGACCAAGAAAAATATTTATTGCTTACTTTAATAATAAGGTACCATAGTACTTAAAAATTGTGTATATATGTGCTTAGATAATAGTAACCATTCTAGCTTGTAACTGACTTATCTCGTCCAAAATGACGTTCAACATCAGTTGATGGAATCAGGCGTTACTTTGCGGAAATCCATGACTAAAGCTGAAAAAGAGGATTATTTTGCTTTAAATTTCCACAAAACGACGCCAGCGCAGGAACCAAAATACATTCAACTGTAATCACCTGAAAAAGTTAGAGCTTGAAGTCGCAGGACTTACAATACCTACAACTCACAACGTGACACAGAAGATGCACCTGGAATCAACTGACTCCAACAAAACACTCGACGCGTTTCGCCACTACATGTGTCCTGCGACTTCAAGCTCTAGCTTTTTCAGGTGATTACAGTTGGATGTATTTTGATTCCTGCACTGGCGTCGTTTAGTGGTAATTTAAAGCAGAATAATCCTCCTTTCCAGTTTAACATCAGGTCACTTGAAAATGTTTTATTAAAAAGAA
Source organism: Pyrausta despicata (assembly GCA_963921415.1). Classification (NCBI taxonomy): domain Eukaryota; kingdom Metazoa; phylum Arthropoda; class Insecta; order Lepidoptera; family Crambidae; genus Pyrausta; species Pyrausta despicata. The sequence goes on from OY992853.1 coordinate 10,394,439, forward strand.
ACTCCCCACAGAAAAGACATCAACGAGATTTCGTAGCATTTTCCGGTTCCGGAAAGCCATTCTCCGGTTGATCCGCAAAACAGAAATATTGATTTAATTACTTTGTTAGAAAAATAAATAGTAAAATTCTTAGTATCACATAAAAATTTAATCACAAGTTTTTTTTCTTTCCCACTTTTTATGATTTGTGCAATAAATGTCCTGTCACCACACGTATATTTAGAGGTAACTACGCGAGTCAACATACATATTTCTTTAACTGCAGTCTTATAGTAGTTCCATTAAGGTAGAGGTACGAGTTAGTAAACTTTCCACTAGCCTCGCGTGACGTCCAACAAAACGGCGAATAAGTGTGTAATAAATAATTCACGTTTCCACCACACTGCACTACGACTGCCGTTTTTGCTGGTCATGACGTAGTACTTCCATCCAAATAGGTTCTTGACCTAAGCGTACAATTTTCGCTAGTAGGTTACTTACTTTGTTAAATTGCGCAAAAAAAAACGTAATAGTCGAAAACACTGCGTAGCCGGCATAATCAATTGTATCTGTTTTAACTGTTGTGACCAAACAGAAATAAGAATTAACACGAAATCTGGGTAAACGAGATTATGATGATGTTTAAAGAGTTAGTTAGTTACTTGGCTAAGCCAAGTTTAATCTTATTCCAGTTAAGTCAAATCCGACCTAATCGTGATAAACAGTCGTTCAATTAACGTTAACATAAGGATAAAGATTGCATATTGCACAATTATAGGAAAATTGCTATGTATTTCACATTTTGAATGACAATGGAATATTGCTGATAATCCCATTGTCATTTTTAATTACAGCTTATTTGAGATAATTCGCTGAAATTTGTATGTTATTCATTTACCTACATTTATGTAGTCAATAGTGAATACGATAGTAAAATACATAATCTGTGTTCAGCCAGATATCCTAGCGGTCAAAGAAAATAGAATGCATAAAGAGGCTCTATTTAGTTAAACATTTGATGGCTATTTCTTTTGCCATTCATTCCGGACAATAAGTGGTGGTTTAAAATTATACTACAACACGCTTGGTCACCGGAACACGCAACACTTTCTTAGGAAAATCGATATTCAAATTAGGCGTTTCGTATATTGGCGTCTCATATTGCTTTTGAAAGAAAACTCAAGTTTAATATGATACGATTTAATACAATTACGATATTTGAGTCAACCACTTGTATCCTGAGGCACCGCTTCTGTAACCCCATAGAAATAATAGTAATAATGAAGTTACAGTGGATTTTGTGGTGTAATTGGAGAATAATGAATACCTGTTTCATTTTCACGCTTCATGCTTAAGCTGGCGTTTAGAGCAAAGGCCCTGTTTTGGAAGACGTCCGTATTTTCATCTAGCCATCGCATTTACTCTTGCAGTCATGCTGTTAAGGGTGACAATAACAGCTGCTAATACTATCTATCGTATTCCGAGGTAGGGCATTTGACGTGACGACGTGATAATTGAAAGACAACGGCTCTCGCTAACTTGGTGACGCTAAATAAGTGTGCAAGGCTGTCTTCTACCATAATCGACTAGGTTCTAATTAACTTATCATTTGATTACTAAGGCTAGATAGTTCTGTTAAGGCTCTAAACACTTTCATACGCCTTGTCTTGTTAAATTTATTGAGGGTCGTATTAAAATTACCTTAATCTTTTTGCTTGCAATCAGAAAACAGTCGACGCAACTGAAATTCTCAGACCAGCTTTGCAGTCTGATAATAATACACCTAACTATTAATATTCACTCATGTAGACTCATGTTAATTAATCTGTGATCTGATCATCGATATTTGTTGGCTTCAGATAACCATGAATGCTAGGTGCTAGAGACACCCGTGTTATCGTAAACCTGTCGGGCCCACACTATAATATCAACGAATTATTCATTCATTGTCGTTGCCAGTACAACGATTATAATATGTTTATTACGAATGCTTATGTTAATGAAACGAAGGCAATACTAGGTTTTAAATAGGTTGTTATTTATATGTACTTGCACGCAATACTTGTCGTAGTGGAATTTAAGTTACCTACCTACTTATAAATTGAAACTGAAAAGTCTCGACCATATTTATAATATATGTCACAGTTAAATTAAGTGTTGTTAAATGTAAAATAGTGTTTCGTTATACAAGAGTGCAAAGTTGCTTTATAACCGCGTGTTCAATTTTGATGACCGAGCAAGCGAAGGATTCTAAAATTGAATCACGAGCGCAGCGAGTGAGCGTTAGCGAGGAAATCAAAAGAGCACGAGGTGAAAAATCTTTGCACTCGAGTGCAACACGTAACTTTTCATTCCACCTCAGCGAGGAAATGACTAAATGCAAAAAAAAAACGTTCACAATCACAAGATAGGTACTTTTATTTCAATTTAGGTATAAACTACTACATTATGTTATGACAGGTGGGCCAAAATTTTTTTTTATGCCTAAAAGTCGGTCTCCCTAGTTTCATAACATTTTTACAACTGTAAAAGATAAACAGAAACCTAAAAATACATTAAAACTTTACAAGAACAATAACTCTAACTATTAATAACATAAAATGGAATGATAATTTTACATTTTATCATAAATATCGGTAACGATGTTGCCATTTTGGGTAACGCTGCTGTTTTTCATACAAAATATTGCTGTCCCGCAGTACAAGTCAAAGTTTTAAAGAGCTAGCTCTCATAATTTCTCCTGGGTGGCACTTTTTGTGCAAATACAAATCCAATACATGCAAGTTGACCTGTATGAAAACACCATTCTATATTGTTTTCCTATAGTTCATAATCGTATAAAAATTTTTTTTCAACGTGTCCCTAACAAATGAGAAAATCATTACTAGTGTTGCTATAGCAAAGTAATCCTTCAAAATAGCGCGTTAAAGTTTTATGTACCTATTAGAGATCGCTTAGATGTAACAAAGATGGAACAAAGAGCGCCACGTACGGGGGATGGTAGCGGGGCCAGCCAGTAATTTTGCACTAGCCACGTGAGGCGCGTGTGTTTATTGTGTGTCCGCTGAGTTACCGCCAGAAAAAAGTAAGTATTTCCTTTTTGTTAATTGTTATTAGTGTCAGACATTGTTGATGCAGTACATTGTTGCAACTAGGAAGAATATTAGCTTTAAAGTCAAACTATTTAGTACAAATTGGTGAAATATACAAAAATTACAACTGCGTTATCGCTACATTGCGTTACCATCTTAGGGTAACGCAGTAGTCCCAGTCGTAACGCAGTTGTATTAAAAGTGATAAATATATTTTCTCATTTTAATTATTCACCGTGTCTCTTTTTTTCTGTTTCAGGATACTATTTGCAATCAATGGCTTTGATTTCTGCAGAAAAGCAGCGTCGTTATCGCCTTAAGCTGAAGCAGAACCCCGAAAAAAATGCTGAAGCTCAAAGAAAACATCGTGAAAGGTATCACGAAAAAAAACCCTGGTTAAAGACATGACTGAACGGGAACATAGAGCTGTTAAGCGTAAATGGAAGATAGCAAACAAAAAAAGACGTGAACGCCAAAAAACTGCATAAAATATTATGGTTGATACACCAACTGACTCAACTGACTTTAGCTCAGACTGCGGCAAAGATGCTGGGCATCCTCAACAAAGTAAAGCGGTACTTCTCTCCTGAACACCTTTTAACCTTGCACAAAGCACAAGTTCGCTCCTACATGGAGTACTGCTCTCACCTGTGGGATGGCTCAGCTAAATACCAACTAGCCGCCAACTAGTCCAGAGACTGCGTGGAGCGTCGAGCCAGGAGGCTGATTGGTGGCAAGAAGCTGGTGGAGACTAAGCTTGATAGTCTAGACCACCGCCGTAAAGTTGCCTGCTTGTCGGTTTTCTACAGACTCTACTTCGGGGAGTGTGCTCATGAGCTCTATATGCTCATTCCAGCAAGTCCATTTTACCAGAGGACCAGACGTACGGCGGGTTACCATCCATACTTGGTTGATATACCAACTATACGCACTAAGCGCTTCGCTTCATCATAAAACATCGACCATTTTACGTAAAACCACCTACAGTCTGTGGTAGAGAAACTTGTCTATGCAAGACTCACACCAATGCTCAGTAGGTACATGATCAATGCTCTCTATAAAAACAAGATTATTTTAAATCCAAATATGAATAACCTCATAGCAAACATTGTATGTTCAACAGATAGAAAGGCTTGTATGACTGGTAACTGTAAAGATTGCAAATTAATTAAATATTGTACAATGTACGCAATGACCTCGAAGTTGTTGAATGGGCTCATTGGATAAGAAAGTTCGAAATTATTGAAAAATCAGGCAAAAAAGTTAAGATTTTTAAAAATGTCAAAGAAACAGTTAAAGTGACGGTAAAAGAACTAACTTCTCCATTTGATCAGACTCTAAAAGAATTTAAAAAAAAACACATATTTAATATCAAATCTCAATACAGGAGTTATAGAGCCGCTATAGATTATTTGAAAGGTAATGAAATTGTTTTTTATGAAATTATTCTGAAAATTGTTCCTGCACCTAAACGAATAATGAGAGGTAATAGAGAATACTTCGAATTTGATCAACCATTAAACGTTTTCGAAAAGTAGACTGATTATTTGTATTTGTGATTGATTTTTCGTTTAAATATTTTATTTCTGAAGTAATCTTTTGTTCTAAAATAATCTTTAAATTAATTAGAAGAGATTGTTTTGTTTTCAATTTTTAAATATAGTTTTGTTAGTAGAAAGTAATCGTTTAGGAAAATGAAAGTACAAAGTGCTTCAACATTTAGGTAATTTACTGCTGTGTTACTATTACTACCCCTGCGTTACTTTTGTGTCCCTAAAATTCGTGAGCGTTTTAGGGGTCTTTTGGCCTGTTATTTTTTTTAAATACCTTTTCTTCATGTTTTTCTTTTGTTAATTATATGCCAAAAGGTTTCCTTACTAGTAAGGTATAAATTATGTACCATTTGTCCTTTTTTCATAAAAGTAAACATGTTTTCCTTAACCGTCGGTAACGCAGTGACCTTATTTGCTGGAAATCTTCGGCAGAACTGATTGGATCTGTGATTTTAAATAGTAATAAAACATAATCTACGTTATTGTTCTTAAGTGTCATGCTTGAGAACTAAATATAAGGATTTCTCTAATAAATCCAAATTTTTAAGTTTAGTAACACAGTTGTTTAATTTTCCTACTATGTCCATCACAAATTGCTTTAAAAAGATAAATATCATTAAAACATCGCTGCAAATGCTAGATTCCTACTCTAGAGTAAACTATATATTTATCTGAGTGAGTAATATAATGTAATAAAATAAATAAATAAAAAAACGTAATTTTGTGTTCTCTTTAGGCGTCAAAAAGAATTTTGGCCCAGGTAAGTATTACAGAATAATCTTTAAATTATAACAAAATAATACGTAGTTATAATTAAGAAAAAAATGAAAGTAACGTTGCTACAGTTATTTAAATTGAGTGTAATATTTTTGTTTGGTACTGTAATATTGGTGGTTAGTCACTTGTACTAGGGCGGTTTGATAAGTCCATGACTTTCAGGCTGAATAGAAACTTTTTTTATTTTTAATGATATTTTCTTAAAAGCAATATTTTTGCGAACCTAAAATAATTCTATTTTCAAATATGGCGCGAAAACAATATTTAATAACAAAAGAAGTTTGGCGGCTGTGAAGGTGTTTTTCGAAAATGGAGAAATCCGAGTTTCGAGTCTTGATTAAACACTATTTTTTACGCGGGAAAACCATTAAGCAGACCGAAGACAAGTTGAAAAAATATTACGGGGATTCAGCGCCGTCTCATGGAATGGTACATAAATGGTTTACTGAGTTTCGTTGTGGACGTATTACAACCAATGATGCCGAGCGCCCAGGAAGGCCAATTGAGGTAACCACTGAGGACATTGTTAACAAAATCCACGATATTGTTTTGGCTGACCGTCGAGTAAAGATACGCGAGTTAGCTGAGGCTGTGCACATCTCAACTGAACGAGTTTTTCATATTTTGCACGATATTTTGGGAATGAAAAAACTTTCTGCAAGATGGGTGCCGCGCTTACTGACAGTCGACCAAAAGCGAAAACGCGTGACTACTTCTGAGGCATGTCTGGCTATGTATAATCGCAATCCAAGTGAATTTTTGCGTCGGTACGTAACCGTGGATGAAACGTGGGTCCACCATTATACGCCAGAGACTAAACAACAGTCAAAGCAGTGGACTTCTACCGGCGAACGAGCACCAAAGAAGGCAAAAACGGTATGTTCGGCTGGTAAAGTAATGGCAACAGTATTTTGGGACAGGGGTTATTTTCATCGATTTCTTGGAGAAAGGCAAGACAATAACCGGTGCTTACTATGCTGCATTGCTGGAAAGATTTAATGAAGAGTTGATGAAGAAACGCCGCATCTAGCAAAGAAAAAAGTTCTATTTCATCAGGATAATGCTCCGGCCCACTCGTCTGCAGTCGCGACTTCAAAACTTGTCGAATTAGGATACGAATTATTGCACCCTCCATATTCACCAGATTTAGCCCCCTGTGACTTCTTTCTCTTCCCAAACATGAAGAAATGGCTTGCTGGGCAAAGATTTTCATCCAATGAAGAGGTGATAGCTGCAACCGAGGCCTATTTTGCAGGCTTTGACAAAAAGTATTTTTTGGATGGGTTGAAGAGATTGGAGCATCGCTGGAAAAAGAGTGTAGAGTTGAAAGGAGAGTATGTAGAAAAATAAAATGTTTTTGTACACAAAATATATGTTTTTCTTTTCAAAGTCATGGACTTATCAAACCGCCCTCGTATACTGTTTTAAATACTTCTCGCGCGATTGTTGAGGGAGAAAACTCATTTGCGCATTATTTACAGTTTTAGTCAATTCTGTTGGCGTCAAACAAACTTCCTCGTGGCTAGAATCACTCATTTAGTTTTTTCACCATATTCGGCACCATAGAGGCAGCAATAAATAGGTTTAATGATTTTTCATCCCACCATCTCGGAAAGAGTCATTTTGCTCTTCAATATCTGAGTGGAAAAGCCGTTTTTATTCACTAGAGGTTAAAGTAAACTTGAATTTAGAACATCGTGTGCACCAAGTTTGTGAATTAAAAAAATCATTAAACCTATTTATTGCTACCTCTATGGTGCCAAATATATCATACAATTTTTATTTTATTTGTTAAAAACTCAAACTCGGAACCTTCTTGGTGTTCTTTTTTCAATTTGCTTTGTTGGCGGTTCTTTACGCGGCATTTTTTCACGTCATTGTTAAACCTTATATTAAAAACAAGAAACTTGAAAACAAGTGAAAAAACTAAAATGAGTGATTCTAGCGACGAGGAAGTTTGTTTGACGCCAACAGAATTGACTGAAACTGTTAATAATGCACAAATGATCTTTCTCCCTCAACAATCACGCGAGAAGTATTTAAAACAGTACGTTATGTTCAACACGTGGCGATTAGCAAAAGGAGCCAAAACTTACTCAGAAAACGTTTTGCTGGCATATTTTATAGAATTATCCGAGAACAAGAAAGCAAGCACTCGAAAAACAGTACACAAGTGACTAACACCAATATTACAGTACCAAACAAAAATATTACACTCAATTTAAATAACTGTAGCAACGTTACTTTCAATTTTTATTAATTATACCTAAGTATTATTTTGTTATAATTTAAAGATTATTCTGTAATACTTACATGTCATAATGTAGTAGTTAATACCTAAACTGAAAAAAGTAGCTATCTTGTGATTGTCAACGGTTTCATTTGCATTTAGTCATTTCCTCGCTGAGGTGGAATGAAAAGTTACGTGTTGCACTCGAGTGCAAAGATTTTTCACCTCGTGCTCTTTTGATTCCCTCGCTAACGCTCAGGATTCTAATTTTGAATCACTCGCTACGCTCGTGATTTAATTTTGGAATCCTTCGCTTGCTCGGTCATCAAAATTGAACTCGCGGTTAAAAAGCAACTTGGCACTCTTGTATAACAAATAACTATTTTTAATGTACAAACTTAGTGCACACGATGTTCTAAATTCAATTTACTTTATCCTCTAGTGAATAAAAACTGCTTTTCCACTCAGATACTCGTATTGAAGAGCAAAAATACTCTTTCCGAGATGGTGGGATGAAAAACACATTGCCATATTATATACTCGGATTTTTTTATAAAGCCTTGGTTAACTAATAAAAGGCCCTGCCGGGATTCGTATCCACAACACAACCTCCGACACGTCGTAAGCTAGAACTTACTCAGATATTTCTCGCAATTTTTGCGGAATGTGCATAACCTTGGCTTAAAACCATACCTCTAAAAAGTACTTAACACTCCCATAAAAATTGAAATACGATTTTCAAATATTTTAAGAAATGCCGTATCAAATTGTTTATTCTCTATGAGTCAGAGTAACTTTTATAATGCAAATCAGCTCAAGAATGATGCCATATTGGCGCAGGTGGTAGATGTGTATAACGTAAACAAATACTATACCATTATAATCTATAGTATAGTTATCTACTAATTCACTTCAGCAGAATTCGTTTATCATGGCCGGAAAGCATTAATTAATTGCATGGTATCATCAAACACATTAGATAAACAAATTGGGTCTCGTGCATGTCACCTAAATTGAAAACCTTGACTTCCATCCATTTCATCATAGTCGATTGAATGCATACTCACTTTACTTGTTTGTACACAAGTGTAGATTTGCCCATGTACTCGGTACTATAATCCTAGGTACTACTTATATAATATAATGAGATGCCTTTAGTTTGTCTCAATATAGTCAGCTGCACGCCAAAATCCAAAGACCCACTTGAAGAAACAAGGATGAACACATCAACAAAATTTGCGCGGAAATAGAGACTCACGTGGATAAATCACAGTCGAAGGACCTTTTTACAAAGGTTTAACAGCTGACGGGCAACTTCAAACCGAAATGATGGATTGTCGAAGACAGTAGAGGTAACGCCTCGACAGACCTGGATCAAGTTCTTGAAAGATGGAGAAACTACTACTTTGTCTAACAGGGACTTGCCACAGAAAGAAGTTGGGACGAGCATGTAGACGAGTCAAATGTCTTGCTGTCTGAGGTACAAGACGCTATTATAGGTCAAAAGACAAAGCGATAGGCCCGGATGACGTTTCAACGGCAATTTGAAGCATTTCCGGCAATCTAGGCACTGAAAGAACCAAGAGCAATTCAGAATATATGTAAGACAGGTGAGTGACCGGAAGATTGGGCACACTCCATAAGAAAAGTTCCACGAAGAAATGTGAAAATTATCACACCCTTCCGCTCATATCTCATGCGAGTAAAATAATATTGACTAACTGAAACTGGCTTTCCACAATATGTCACAGGAAGATTTTAGGCTTCTTCGGTCACATTATGCAGTCTGGAGAAGTCTACCATACTCGGTCAAGTGAAGGGAAAACGCGCTAGGGGACGAGCGCCCACCAGAAGGTCTGACGCCATCACATCAGCAGTGGATGGCAGTCGGTAGCGGGCAGTCCATGCCTCATGGGACCGCAATAGATGGAGGAACGTTTTGTGTGGTCGCGATCCTCAGCATCGAGGGAACGACGAAGAAGAAGAAGGTACTATAAGTATGTAGGTGGGGTTTGACCGAAGTATATATCTAGGCTAGGAATGATGCTGCTTCACTATCTTATACGCGGTCTTAGGATTTGATGGGAGAACTAAGGGAACTAATCAAAGAGTCTCTTGTTTATGAATTATAAAGAAAACCATTCCAACCACCCTTTAGCGGTCGGGTAAATAAGAATCAAATCTAAAAGATATCCAGATTTTTTTAAAAGATTGAGATACTTTGTAAGTTCCAAATCTCGAATCAAATCGCAAACTTTTTCATTTGTGTTTTCTACAAAAATCATATGATAAGATCGATTAATCCGAAACTCATAAAAGCTTTTTGCGTTTTATCAGCCAATTTTTTTAGATAAGTTAAGTAGAGCCTATCTACTAAATATTTGGGATACATTAATTTAGAACTTAGTTAAGCTTTGCAAAGCTTTGTTATTTACCCAAAATTACTGAAATGAAATTTGTCAGTATGTGAATCGATCGCTATAAACTTGTAAGCTATGGAACAGCAAAGTAAAAACTGTGGCATCTTATGCAGTAAAAATGGGTAACCTGAAGTACTCTCGTATGGCAACTAGGTTCTTCTCGTATATTGGATAGATAACTGGAGTCGAATTAAACGCAATCTTCTTTGCGCCAATTATCCCCAAACACCAGTCTACTCTAAAATAATCATCAAACGCTCTTAACATTGTTACACCAAGGTAACACCTATACAGTCAAAATACCATTTCAGTCATAATTCGTTGCTACTTAGCAAAAAAGTTTATATTGTATAGGTACAAAATGAGTTAAAAAAATATTCTTTACATGCTTGTAAAAATCGCAGATAACGAATTGTCTACGTGATGAACGATGAGTGGTTTAAGCAGTACCTACTCTGGACATGCCCGTTATTAGCTGTTACCTTTGTAAGCCTTGACCTACGAATAAGCAAAGCGGAGATACTCGTCCTACTGCATTTAGGTTCATAAGATACTAATGTGTCACAAATAATTTTTTTTTTCTGTTGTGTACCTATCTGATGTTAACTTTCATATAACATTGATACTTTGTACTAGTATCTTACTATAAGGCGTGTAATTTTTATATTATTTGCTTTGTTAAACTATGTATAACAAAGGCAGTAGTACGTACTTGTACTAAAGAGCCTTTCGTTTTATTTATGCGGCTCTTTTGCTTCACAAAGGTATTCCACGTATGTACGTGTACGTACGTACAAATTCGCAAAAACAAATTAATTTGATTTTTCAATTCAGGAGTAACTTAAATACCGATAAAATTCGTTGATAAAATTGGATTAAAATCCAAATCTATTTCTTACGGCTGCGATAATAACTCTGCACCAGAGCGTTGGTCCGTGGGAAATATCTCGATATCATTAATAAGGCTATTGTTAAATAAAATGGTAATAATGTGACGTGTTTACAAGATAGTTTGCGCGTGGATTTACAGTCAGCATCAGATAATGAGTTTGTACTTATCGAGTATCAGGTGGTAAAGCGATTTTGTAAAGGTATTACCCACGTAGGATCGAAGGACGTGGTTTCGAATATTTTTTCGGCTTCCTCGTAGTGTCGAATGCCCGTAGGATCGAAAAACTTAATTTTGCCAAGGCAAAACTTACATAGAAAATCTCTTTTTTGTATGACCGCATTTTTTTGGGGAAATAGCTTACCTCTTCTAATTTTACTTAAAAGTAAATTTCAGCATACGGGATTTCATGTTTTTCAGAAGAAAGAAACTCACATTTGAGATTTTTGTATGAATTAAGGGAAACTTGAAATTTCTTTTCCTGAAAAACTACGTCGCTTTGAGTAATAAAATTTTACCTTACATAATTTTACCTTCAGTGGTTTTATAGAGGATCTAAGTGTGGATAAACGAGGTGATCATCTACTTTCGTAACTGTGACATTGTAAAATCATTGATAAACGTTGCAAGCACGCAGTTCCGGTTCATCGCGTGTTGTTTTGTTTGTCTCTCTGTCATGCTATGAGGACAGGGTACAGGCAGAAACAAGGTAGGTTAGTAGTTTAAATCTACACCTACACTATTTATAGTTTATCGTGCGTGACCAACAACATCGTTATACAATTTAAATCTGGAATAAGCATCCAATTCCAAAGTGTATTCAAAAACGTGACAACACTGAACTTCATATTGGCGACATTTGGAAATATGATGATTTACAAAAGGGAAATCCCTGCTTGCGTCACATACCTACCTACATACTAAGATTACATCAGATAAATACATCTTATGTCTGCTTGCTAGGTCGCTACCTAGCAAGCAGACATTGACACCAGCGAGCGATTACTTTAGATGTCATCATCATTCATTATATACTTGCCTTTTTCCCAGGTTGTCTGGGGTCGGCTTAGCGCAGTATGTCTTTCTCATCCAGACCATCCTAGGTACCTATCTTTTGCCACTGATCCATCCACTCCTTTCGGAGCTCTCGGAGTCGGAAGGAGGTATGTTTATTATTTCTACTAACCATGGAAGCACCAGATATACCTAATGAGAGACGATATTAAAACCTGTAAAATTGTAATTACAATTTTACAGGTTTGGCTCAATTTTTTATGTATCTCGCTTATTGGTGATGCCACCAAACAATGAATTATGCGTCATTTTCTTTGAAAACTTGATGATCCTTTTGGCTCAAAGGTCAAATGAATCAGCTGTCAGTAAAATCTATATTTCAACCTGAGTTATTAGCATTAAGAAGACAAGCTTCCTTCGTCTTATCCAAGTTATCTTTACACAACGGTTATTCTGATTTTACTCTGCGTGAACCTTTCATACCTTTCAAATAATAAAATCGATTATCCGCCGCAATAAAATAAAAAAGTGAGGCGGAAAATTGAGTATAACAACGTAGAAAGCATGAAGACACAAGTGGACTGTCCGCCCGCCGTTAGTTTATTTTTATGGTCTTGTGAAAGTTAAGGCTTTCCCGGTTCATGACATGCACTTCATATTTTATTGTTTTTTACCAGACATTGAAAAGAGATTCGCTGACCTTTTAGCCACAGAAGGATCGCACAGCCGTGTAGCCGACTCAACATTTTTGAACAGTACAGGCGGTGTAATTCCGCATTACTGGTGATTTAATGAGACGAGTTTTTAAAACTTGACTGCTCTTTACTGCAAGGAAAGTTGATCACATCGACACATGCAATTAACGATATTCTTCTCATTATAGAGCAACATCAACTTTCCTTTATAGTAAAAAATCCAAATAGTTCTTCGATTTTTATACCGAGTGCATTTTTACGCTACTGCCTGAAAAAATAACCCTGTTAGAATATTGTGAGTTTTTTTTTTCAATATAAATTATAAGTATAGTCGTCTTACACACACAACCACACACATACAAGAGATACGTGGAATTAAAACTTTCTTTTAGTAAAATTTGCACAGTATCTCCAAATGAAAAAAAATATTTAGGACACTTCAAGTCAGTCACTACAACAGACTACCTCCAAGAAAGGTAAGACTTACCATGCCCACTAACTGATGTCAGAGTACTTACTTGAACGATATAATCAAACAAGGCTAGCTAGGTTGAACGATATGTTATAGTTTCAGTAGCTGTAATTTGCGCAAGCGAACGTTTCACCGACATCGGAAAAGGAAGTCGATTCTCGTCACGCTCCGACGAACTAAAAAAGTGTTCGGTAAAACATATATGAAGTAACTAGTACTTTGGGTAACACACTGCTCTATAAATAATGTGCGTACGATAGTACAGAGTATCATTCGCAAATGCTCGTAAGTAAATAACGGTCAGGGATACCGTCATCCCTCAAGCACTTTACACTTATCATTCCTCGAACAGCAGAAAGATGTGACAACGAGCATAACTGAAAGAAAAAAACATGCATAACAGTTTAGAGCTGTATGTTCTTAAAACTCTCATCAGCCTATATAAGTCCCACTGCTGGGCACAAGCCTCACCTCAACTATGAAGTGGTCTGAGCCTCCACCACAGGGGCTCAGTGTCAGTCAGAGGGGTGTGTGTAAGGTAAGTGACCAACCTTACTGTCAGATGTTATTAAGCCGCCCGAGGGCCTCTGACTAGGCTTAACGACTAATATCTATCGATATTAACCGGGACCAACCGCTTAACATGCCTTCCGAAGCACGGAGATGCTTGCAAATAGACGTCACTTAAATGGTCAGAATGGTCACCCATCCCAAACATGACTGCGCCTTAGGTTGCTTAACTTTTGGTATAACTACCAAAGTGCTGCAACCACTGCGCCACAAGCACCAATTGTTCTTCAAACGAATTATTGCAAATTGATACACTCCCTGTAACACCCGGTTTTATCCCATTTGTGAGTTTATCTCGATTAGCTTAGCACTGCCTTTTACTTTTTGTGTTGGAGTCCCAAAAATGCATTATGAGGGCCATCCAATCTAATTCTACTTCCAGTTGAACCTAACTCGACTACAAACTGCCTTGCTCGAGTAGGCAACATTTATTAAATTGTGTTACATACATGACTATAGTACTTACTTATACTCATCTCTAATTACTTGGACAGAATCTTAACAACCATTACAGTGTAAATCAATGAATGAAGCATTAATTTGACCTGAGATCGATTATGGCCATTTTCGTTCAATAAAAGAAAACTCGTAGTTAAATAAAGATATTTATATATATTTTCCTTTTCTTACAAAATTATTTACAACACCATTATTATTATGCAATATCTGTTGTCGTATAAAACGTTACAGTTGAGATAAATTAACATTTCTGTGGCGAATATACAGCGCATTAATTAACCATTCTAATTCTAATTAATTCTAGTTACAGATCGATTGATTTTAGGCACCATTCTCCCAACAAAACTATTAAACTTACCAACTCAACTTCAATCAATACCATTGATACTCAATATGGCGACAACTCATTCGATATTCTCATTGTGACACGAATCTTGCACTAAACACATGAACGAACATTGAACAAATCAACAAGCAGACAAAAATTACATTCATATTTAAAACGCTTGAACATACAAAACAAACATTATACAATTATTAACTGTCTAAGAAATAACATCGGAAGAGAGACCGCAATATATACAAATATAGAGAAATATTATTTATTTGAAAAGCTGAATAAAATTAAGTTTCAAGAGAATAGGGTTAGGAAACAATAAATATAATATTACTGTTGGAATTCAGGAATGTTATCTATAATTCTTCTACGAAAATAAAACCGATAACTTAATAAAATTTACATTACTTTAAGCCATATTTACATTCCCGTAAGATTAAAGCGATGGCAATTATATTAAACTAGATTACCAACTATTTTTTTTACATATTTTTACACTATTCTGTGTATTTCACATTACATCTACCTATAAAGTAATACTTTCATTGAATACAAATACCCAGACACATTCGCACGCATGCCGGCTAATAAAGCCAAGTAACGTATTATTGTCAAGGCGACGAGGAAAGCATTAAATAATATCTTTAATTTAATTAAAAATTACGCCGTAATAAATTGGCCTACGCACGTTTTAAATAATCATATTTGGCAGTACATACGAACCGTACACAAGTTAAGATTGGTAAATCAATGTTATTAAGATGCCTTATATCTTTTCAGTCTTTCTTTCGTTATTTACACGGACAACAACATTCAGCCATGATGAAGCTGCTCTGATATGCGCAGCACTACCTACTATGTGTGTGTATGATATGCACGATGCAGTTCTCTACTTTACACATAAATGAACGTTCTCATGACCGTCATTATCACATATTATTGATGCCCGACTAATGATCACTGATGTCTTATAAATTTCGTAGTTGTTACGAGTGGACGTTTTATTCACCTCGGGCGTGATTATAAAGTTGCTAAATAACGGTGTCGGTTTTATTTAACTGATATCCACTACTTTAGGCCCAGATGGTGTTATGCTATTTTTAGGGCTGATTGGAAGTGAAATACTTCTAGTAAGTAAGCAGACGTATTTGCAACCTCAGTGTAATTTTCTAGGACCGATTCTGAAACAATTTCCCTCAAATTTGTTTGATAGTTAGATCAGTAATGCTTTCTTTTCGATAAATTAAGTTGAGTTTGAAAAGGACGGCTTCGTTTTCAAACAATCAAACGTTGAGGGTTGAAAGTTAATTCTATAAATCGATTCCTATACTCCATTATAGATATTCAAGGACAATTTTCCAAGATGGTATATATCGATCTCATTAAAACTTATGCTAATGATTTCATTGGATCACAACGGAAAATTCTCGCGTACACATTCTATAGAATAGATACCACCGCACGTTTCGATTATTCTAGAATTCTAGCTGAACATAACTAGATAAATCGAAAATATCAATGATTCATACTCCAAGGTATTTTGTCGTGTTTACGCTTGTAAGTAATGTTAAACGTTTAAAGTGTGTGCGTGTTGCGCAACCTCACAAACATGTGTATTATTATACCAGCATAGTTTGTGACACAGATAATTCAATTCTGAATATAAATCGTTATAAATCGAAGGACAAACGAGATGACACTATGAACCTTATCACAAATAAATTGGAAGTTTAAGCAAACTTTTATGTAAGACAATTATAAGGAATGACAATATCAGTCCTAAGAAGTCATACATATCAAATTGGTAGGAATTAACTTAGACAAGTATTAAAACCATCGTATTAATTTGTGGTTGGGTTACTATATTTCCAACGGTACGCAGATGACGACTTCGAGGTGTTCAGATCTCTCTATCTTATTTATTTTGTAGCGATTCATATAGTACTTCACTCAGCATATTGCTAGTTTTTCAATCTGCACATGCTTAATTTATCATCTAGATAAAAAATTTAATTAGGCGACTGCAGTGCCATCTACAAAACAAAAGCTGCCGAATCTCGAACGAAATAAACTCGATTACTCGTCGATGTCTCACCTTCGATAAAATGTAGCAATCAAAACTTCAGAATTGAAGTATCACTGCAAGCATAAGCCGGTACAAAAGTGCAACGTCACATGTCCTCGCTAAATTCACTATCACAGTGGGTTGGATGCGTCCACCCCGGTTCAATATCACTAGGCAGAGTCCCGCACGGTGGTGCACTAGTGCGCGCTGGGGTGGGTGTTGTGTTGCGCCTTCTTCTTGCGCTGCGCCAACATGTCGTAGAACGGGTTGTGGCTGATGGAGCGACGGAGACACTCGATCCATTCGTCTCGCTCCTCCGCTGTTGATGCTGACATCCTGGAAGCAACATGAAAACAAGTGTTAGATATTTATTTCTAAGATCAGTATCTAAGAGTTGCCAACAATGTCGTGACACGAGACGAGTGAACGGGAATCGAACATTGCGGCAATTTGAGAGATGGTGGCCCACTGAATTTGGACTAACCGTGTCGTAGTAGTATTGTAAGCTCCATACCCGTTAAAGCGCGATTAGAAACTTGCATGGTGATACAATAGAATGATCTTATTTTGACGTGACAACGTCTTATAAATTGGTTTGCCGGGTGACACTTCAAGAAACTGCGTTACGCTCCGCTCACGTTCCGCGCTCACAATGAGAGCGAGTGAGAGGCACGCGTCCCTTCGACTCGGGCATTGTTAGCCCGCCTAAGAGCGAGTGAGACAGACATAAAAAATGGAAGGCACGCGTCCCTTTCACTCGAGCACAGTTAACCCGCCTAAGAGCGAGAGAGACAGAGCGAGAGAGAGAGAGTGAGAGAGATAGGCATACACACCGGTTCATGTTATACGAATGAATATTCACATTAAAATTATTTTACCACTCAAAGTCGTTGTCACGTAAAACTTTCGCCCATATACCGACTTTACAGGCAACCAATTTTTTTTCTTAAGGTTTACACATTTTGCTACCATTGAGTCTAAATATCCTGTGTCAAGAGGTAAACGGGCCAATAGGTATGATGAGATAACACCTATCGAAAATATTTTCAAGACCATGGTTTTTACAAAACCAATCAGTTTCCAAAAAAGCTGTGAAACCCATTTTTAATTACACCAAATACTAACTCCGATATCTGATACTCTAATGTGACATTACGTCAAGAGTATTTCCATGCTAGATCAGAATCCTTGGAGGCAGATCGTTTTGACAGATGATAAAGAGTATGCATACGATTGGTGGTGTCATTTGCTAGCCTATGGTTTTACATAATTTCGCTCTTTAGAGCGAAAGTATGTTTATACTGTCGAATAATCGACGAAACAACTTATTGATGTTTGAAAATTTTATGTTTAGAAATCCCAGGTGTTTAAGATTCAAGATTCATTATTATTTATCCAGATTTAATACACATATTATGCCATTTTTGAATGTCAAAATTACATTACATTACCACGATAAGTGTCCCCCCCGCGCACACACCGGTGGGCATAAGGAATGAACGCTTCGAGCGTCCCGCGCACACACGGGTGTGCATATACCTTAACCGCTCATTTTCGTATTTTCGTTTCGTTGTCAGAGTTTTTATTTGTGGTAACATTAATATATGGTTCAATGGCAATCTTCTTTATGTAACTTTTAAGAGGCTTGAATATTTCTCTTGATTTGGCTTGAAGAGGCTTGATATTTTGGGTCCTACCAACGCTTCGAGACACAACACTATTTATCTATTTCACGTTTGAGAGTGGGTTCCTCGGGTCTAGTTTGAGGTGTGCGACATACTGGTGTCGTAAGTTGCGAATGTCAGAGATCGGTTGAGTTGGTGTCGGAAGCGAGTGGCGGTGAGAGCGAGTGGCGGGGCGATGCCCCGTGAGCGTGTAGTGTGCAGGGTACCTGTAGACGGTGTGCTTCCCCTCGACGACCTTCCCCTCGGAGTCGGTCTTGCACGCCTTGATGAGGTCGGCGCCGCCGCGCGCGTACAGCTCCAGGCAGTGCGGCCGCGCGCGGTCCGCGCAGCAGCGCACCTGCCAGCACAAACAAGAACGTTGCTACTTGATGCATCATCATATCGGCCGTTCGACGCCCACTGCCTAGCATGTTCCCTCCCCCCCCCCCTCACGCTTTGCATGTACAACAATATCAAATGTAATAATATTCTACAAAATAGCTTTACAGCAAATCCAGCAGTAAGTCCAGCTGAACAAAGCCACGTTTGATTATTCCCGCAAGTCTAACAAAAATCCCACTAGGGTAAAAAAGCTTCTGGATATAACGCATATCCGTATAATAAACCTTCCCTCTCCATACATTCTGCCCAGACGAATTCTTTGCTTTACCATACTTAGGAATAAAAAAACGAAAGCGAAAATGTTTGTAACTGAAGTCTATGGAACTCTTGACTACATATCGTTGCCCAATACCTTTCAATTAGGGCTGATTTTTTAATAGTCCATCAAATTCTTATCGGACTGTTTAATATCAACTGGCCTATTTGAGGATGACATTGGTACAGTATTCCAAAATTGATAATGCGCATGCATCTTCGCTATTTGTCGTATTTCCGAAAACACCCGAATCATTAAATCATAAGAGCCCTAAACAATGCACTTGCATTTTACACCGTGTTCGAAAGAAATAGGTGTCAATATCGTATTTACACATTCGAAAACAATTCGGGCGGTCGGCGGCCGGCGCGGCGGTCTGTCAGCCGTCTTTGTGTATCGGTTCGGTGGTGACTGCACGTGTTCTCTCTGTGTGGATTTATACAGGGCTAATTTTTTTTTCAGTGCACAAACTTTCACAACTTATTAGGTATCGTTAAAAGACCCCATTTTTTTTACTTCCCATAAACTTGAATAAAAACTGTTGTGCTGATCGTACTGATGATAACAACCGGCCGCGCCGCGCATGCGCCACAACTTCATTCGCAACTTCAATTCACACACCCCATCCGCCGCCGCGCTTGCGCCGTTGCCGTTGCTGTTTAGTAGGCTCTATTCTCCCTATTTCAAATCATCATAACTCGTGAGCGTAATTACCTAATTGTTTTGTTAGTGTTTTTTTTTAATTTTGACGGTCCTAAGCCCGCTAAAGTACACTGTGTGCAAGTGACTGGTACGGTCAGCACAGACCAAACATTTTTGATGAATTACGTCAGATGCAGTTTTCTTTGTTTTTTTGTTCCAAACCGGGTTAAACAAAAAACACGGATATTCTTAATTTCGATAACTATCACGCTCATAAAGTTTGTGCAGTTTGTGCACTGAAAAAAAGTAATCCTATATAGAGCTGCTATTACAAACCCTTCTTGGTTTTGTTTTCAAAGGTAAATTTAATGTCTACTTTAACTATTTTATTTAGTTTTAAATAGTTTAATTTTTGAAATAGGTAAATATACTACCATTTTCACGTTTTTTAATATTAATAAATTTAAAATACCTACAATAAATAAGTATTAAGAACTAGAAATAACACTTTATAAATATGATTTAATCTTATATAAATTTAATAGAAAGATACACATACATAAATAAACAAATAGATATAGGAATAAATAATATTATAAAGAATATTAGTACATAATGCAAATATATAACAAATAAATAAAAATATGCCTAATTCTGCCCATACCATTTTCTTTCAGACGAATTCTTCCAGAATGGATAAATTAAAACGTGTGTTTTAAAACCATTTTTCTTCAAATATAAACCTTGTGTTATTTAAACCTTCTTTTCTTCCATCATTACACCAGCTAAAGTAAGACACTTGAAAAGTACTATAAAATTTTCGAAGTCAATCAATCCAACAAAGATTGTAGCGTATTCGCAATTGTGTGGTTATCCTTGCTATTTACTTACATGAAATAATCGAATCAAATTTCGTTACTGATAAATCAAAATTTATCCTTTAATCTCAAAATACATAACTACTAAATTATGCATGAAGAAAATGCACTTAACCAATCTATATACATATCGTATTCCGACGCTTGAGGTATACGACCGTTGCCGAACAGTGACGAAGATTTCTATGCGCATTATCAATTTTGGAGTACTGCATATACTTTGTATAAATGCAGTGATGATAACTTGCCTAATCGATTGATTAGCCATCTTGGGATTTTATATGTCTGTTAGCGCCAACTAACTATTGAACAATTAGGGCATAGTAAAAAAGATTCAGTGATAGAAAAAGTTAGCTTTCACTTTTGTCCTATAAAACAGACAACAAGCTTAAATATTCCTTTCTCAAATATATTTTGTATTTATATGTAATAATAGTAAAACACGTAACATTTTTCCGAAGGGTTATAAAGAATTCGTTTCGCTAATTGTTAAAAACAACGTTAGTCAATTTAATCAACTTTCACTGATGCAACACGTAAATGCAATTATAGCATAAATGTTAATGGACCATTTTACCCATATTCCCATCGTTTAAATACACCATATATTCCATCAAATTACCATGAATATAGTTTTTTTACATACTGACAAAAGTGGTTTTATTGAGTGATGTAATAAAACACAATACCAAGAATATATAAATGCTTCTAATGTTAAGAAATGTGGATTGTTAATGCTCAAAATATAAATAAGCTGATAATCTTAATCGATTGTTAAACAACTATAAAGGTGTTTCTTTTGAATGTTGGAGGTATCGTAATTTTACATTACTCTTGATACATTTTCACAGTTGATACATATAGCAAATTGAAACTCACCGATATGTTTTCTAATGGAATGATCCCTCTGGGCTCTTTGTCCGTCGTGTATTCGAAGTAGTACAGGCAGTTGTCATTCAGTATGAACCACCGTCTCTTCCATGACTTATATCTGGAAATAACAAACAATACGGTAGTTGACACCACCAATCGTTGACGTACTTTTTATCAACTGTCAAAACGCTTTTCTTCATAGAGCTTGTATGGGAATAACACACTTTGACGTCACCGCGTGCAATGCCGACTGAGTGACTAATTATCATTTGAATTCCAATTAAAAATCAAATAATACGAACTGCAGAAAAATATTCGTGTAAAGGCATCTGAAATTATGAATTATTTTAGAGAAAATCAGTTTTTGAATATTTCTTTCATAGTGGAAACAAGCCTATTAACATTATTGAAAATTAATTGGAGTCAGAGTGTAGCTTTAGTTTGGTGGCTGGCACTTAGTTGTTAAAATCCTGTCTGTACCTATGTATTTATGGCTCATCAGCCAGGCAAATATTTAATTAATAAAAAATATCGCTTGAGGCAATTATTACAACATAATTAGTCAATTGATAAATTTAATTTTAATTACTGTTTTTTACGCCAAATTACAATTAACAACCTCAACATAATCAATACTTGTTTAATTATCAACAAGTTAATAAAAACATCAACACATTAATTTGTCGATTTGCTACATAATTTATGTGCCATTGGATATGCACCAGCAATGCAACTTAGTATAACTCACTTAGCATAGTTTCACATTTCGTGTTTCATATGGTTTCAATTTCAATTTGCTAATTTATTTACTTATAGCACGAACACTTGACTAAAAAACTAGCATCAGCAGACTACATTAAACGGGGCCCTATTAATATTGCCATAACATAGTTATAATAGGGACATATGAAGTAAAGTTGCTTCTTTAAAACCCCTTATCTTCACAATTCTTTATAAATGTGTAGCCCATGTGTTATACTGACGTACAAGCTCTATTTGTGAAAAAAATCATAAAAGTCCATACAGTAGTTGTAAACTTGAAAGAGTAACAAGCATCCCTAAAAACTTTTGCGATTATAATATTATAAGGATAAACAGCAGCACCTTTCCTCTTTTTTTCTGGACTATCAGTGCTTCTATTTGGGGAAAAGCAACTATGAAAATTGGTCCGTTGCTCTATTTATGCAATCAGCCCTACATGGAGAGTCAACAGTAAAAAGGTGTGTTCTCATTACCTTCCCCCTTGCTTCCACAGCCAGCCCTCTTTATCCGGATTGAAGAAAGTGTGCATTAGGTCGTTGCCGTCGTCCTCTGGTATCTTGAACGGCTCCGTCTTTATAGACTCGTATAATGACTGGAAATGATAATAAGTGCAATCAGTTATTGTCATAAAAAAGTTATTGTCGGTGTTATGGACAATGTTTCAATGAAGAAATGGGAACTTTGGTGGCAGCTGAGAATAAATACAAGTTATTTGAATGGCATGATGCTCATAAAATAATAACGATCTGATATATTACATGTACTTACTTAACATTATACATACACAAGGAAAAAATTTACGTCAATCGAATAAGAAACTGCGCAAAAATTGGTTCGATTGATTGTTATTATACCTAAGCGTTACATAGCGCAATCAGAGACCCGAGCACGGAAAGTTCCAATTATTTTTAGCACTTACTAATACAAGGCAATATAGTATCCCTGCTAATTTAAGTTTCACTGCAGCTACAGTATTTAATTAAGCACTTAACTGTAGATTACCTACTTAGATCACGAATTATTTCCGTTACATAACATTGGTGTAGTGTGGAATAACAATTTCCTCAGACTGAATATCATGCTAATGTCATCTTGGACTCAATTATTATCACTCTGTACGAACACAGTAGAGGTTGATAAGAAGTGTTGACAACACTCACTGTGTTTACGTTTAAGAATTGATGTCATTTGATTATTTTAAATTACATATTGACATAAGATGTGGTTATTTTGTATAATATTATCGGTGATCGATGACCAGCATTCCAAAACATTCCAATGTTGTATTTTTATCTCCAAAAACAAAGTTTTACTCTATCAAATGTTTGGATATCATTATCGAAGGCCGGAATCAGATAATGAGATGAACACTTACTAATAATCATCATAAAACGAGATAAAAATTAGAAATTTCGAAATTTTGTTTTATTAATATAATTTAACTGAGATCTAGGCATTTTGGAGTATTACTTATGAATTCCGTAATTTTCTACGATTATAGACTGACCAAGTGCAACTCTTGTGGCAGTTCTCCACCGTCATTGATTCCTCGGTTCGTGGCAACATACTGTTCTGGCGAGGGTTTATACTTCTCACTGGGGTTGTGCAGGGATGTATTGAGTATGATGATGGCGAAACTGAGCACGTAACACGTGTCGGCGAAGATGTCAGGGTGAACTATTGACTATTTCTTAACACTGAGACAAAAATGTAAACAAACCAACAACGAACAAGTGAAGATTTACGGGACGTACGATTATGAAGTCCATAGTAAGTCGTAAGAACACCATCACCATAAACTGCGTTACAATATCAACACAATAACCATGTGTTTTTAAATAGTTTTGCACTTAAAACGTATAAGTAAGAAGCCATGTTGCCATGTAAGCCCAAAATATAAACAACATTTGTGCTTAGTGTTAAAAAATAGACTATGGGGCCGTCCATTAATCACGTGAGGTCGTTTTTCTTATTTTTTGACCCCCCCCCCTCCCCCCTGGTGATATTTGGTGAGGTTTGGGACCAGCCCCCCCTCCCCCCCCTGGATCACGTGTATTTTTTTTGAAGTCTATGTAAAGCTATTTTTGACTGGAAAAAAATATAAAAAATGGTTTTGATTCATATAACATTTATATGTATTTGCAATAAAATTATGAAAAAATAATAATTAATTAATGTTGTCTTCGTCCCACGGAGTTGCAAGACTTTCATTTATGGTTACAACCATAACGAACGAATTACTAAAGCACGTTATATTCAGGTTTGACTGTTCACCTTTGGGTGTTCATTATTGGAGATGTGTTCATTATTGGATGTTCATTACTGAAGTTTTGGCTGTCAATCACTAGATCACCTGACTAGGTTACGTTTTCTTATTTTTTTTATTTGTTTAAAATGAAGATATTATGTTTTTATACAATGAGACATTAGTGCTATGAATTAATTTACAAATTGGACTAAAATGGAACTTAAAATATTGATAACCTCTAAGATGCGAGAGTATTTATGAAAAAGTCTTCACTATAGTGTGCATGACTGGTGCCACTACCTTACTACAAATCGCAAAAATTTTCGCGCCGTTCAAAATTTCGGTTCAGAAATAGCGCTTTTTGGAAAAAAATTAATAAAATTTATACACGTGATGTCTAACGAGACCCCCCCTCCCCCCTCGTGATATTTCGTGATGTTTTCCGTACCCCCTCCCCCCCCTTTTGAGCCTCACGTGATTAATGGACGACCCCTATACTAAAATATGTGTACTCACTCCGATCTCCACCGTTATTGATCCCCCGGATCATAGCAACAAACTGTTCTGGCTAAGGCCTATCCTTCACACTAGGGTTGTGCAGCGACGTATTGGGGGCGACACTGAGCACGTAAGACGCGTCGGCATACGTGAAGCCGTCAGGGCGAACTACTATAATATATACACTCACCAAGAGCAACTCCTGAGGCAGATCTCCACCGTTATTGATCCCCGGTTCATAGCAACTAACTGTTCTGGCGAAGGCTTATCCTTCACACTAGGGTTGTGCAGCGACCTATTGGGGGCGACACTGAGCACGTAAGACGCGTCGGCATACGTGAAGCCGTCAGGGCGAACTACTATAATATATACACTCACCAAGAGCAACTCCTGAGGCAGATCTCCACCGTTATTGATCCCCGGTTCATAGCAACTAACTGTTCTGGCGAAGGCTTATCCTTCACACTAGGGTTGTGCAGCGACCTATTGGGGGCGACACTGAGCACGTAAGACGCGTCGGCATACGTGAAGCCGTCAGGGCGAACTACTATAATATATACACTCACCAAGAGCAACTCCTGAGGCAGATCTCCACCGTTATTGATCCCCGGTTCATAGCAACTAACTGTTCTGGCGAAGGCTTATCCTTCACACTAGGGTTGTGCAGCGACCTATTGGGGGCGACACTGAGCACGTAAGACGCGTCGGCATACGTGAAGCCGTCAGGGCGAACTACTATAATATATACACTCACCAAGAGCAACTCCTGAGGCAGATCTCCACCGTTATTGATCCCCGGTTCATAGCAACTAACTGTTCTGGCGAAGGCTTATCCTTCACACTAGGGTTGGGCAGCGACCTATTGGGGGCGACACTGAGCACGTAAGACGCGTCGGCATACGTGAAGCCGTCAGGGCGAACTACTATAATATGTGCACTCACCAAGAGCAACTCCTGAGGCAGATCTCCACCGTTATTGATACCCCGGTTCATAGCAACAAACTGTTCTGGTGACGGCTTATCCTTCACACTAGGGTTGTGCAACGACGTATTGAGCATGATGATGGCGAAGCTAAGCACGTAACACGTGTCAGCATTCGTGAAGATGTCAGGGTTTAATTGGCAGTAGCGCTGGGCGAAGCATTCCATCATCCGGTCGATCTTTTGCGCCTCGCCTGGCAGTCTGAAGCTCCATAGGAATTGTCTGGAAAGATGATAAAATATAATTAAAGTTTATTTATTCTGTACACAATAGTTAATGATGTTTACTCGCATAATTATTTCTGGAACATTGTGTCGGCAAATAAACCTTGCCACTCTTTATTTGTAGCACAGCTTATTCTTATCGTATTCTCAAAGTTACAAAAAAAATATCTGAATCAAAACATCTCCTGCGATGTAAGCAAGAAAAATAAGATAGCATTTTATCGGAAATCCCAAGTGTACGTTAAATACAAAACGATGTCTGTAGCAAATATTTGAATTGGGGAAATCAAGTAGCCTCGCCACGACTCCAACGTGGTTACCATTCAATATAGGTAAGGTTCTCCTAAGAAATTACACAATTGAATGTTAACCTTGTAAGTACGCCTTGTATTCATGAGTAAATGGATATTACTGAAGTATTTTTTGGTACACACACCTGAGATAAACATGTTTCAGACTTCAGTTCAACGCTCAAGGCAACGGAAATTAGTAAGATCATGTTCGCTCGTTTCGTATTCCCAAAATATTCTTTGTTTGCGATGTCGAAACAGATACCTAAATTACACATTTTAATTCAGAGAATTGTTTTTGCTTTGCTAATGTTCATTACTTTACCAATACAATTACACGTTAGGGAGAAAATACAAGTGACACTGTTTACGTTAAATACACGTTTTCCTTGTTATTCAGTTAACGCTAGAACACACTCTCGTTCTATTAAGCAATTTGTTCAATATGAGCCGAATCTAATAAACAGCGATTTTTTTTTATTACACGATTTAGGTTATCACAATCATATCGAATTGATTGGAGTGTTGTATCGAATTCGTCTACCTAATGTTTGTAGTTTTGACTTCGCAACTGCTTCTCCAGATAAGGAATATTCCTATCACTTTAATATTTAGCTAACACAATTTGATATTCTCCGTCTACATAGTTTCTATCCTAGAGATTAGTAGATGGATGAAGCCCGGTCAAGTTAGTTGAGGGAAGTCTGCGAAGTTATGTGCCGTCCCTTTGAAGACAGACCGTTTCGTGAAGTCTTCCATTTTTGCCGACTTGCTAAGCCCCTCTTCTTATGTATTGTATCTTTGTTAACTTCAGCAGTTCTTTTAAACACGTTCACGGCTCTCAGGTATCTTGGTAAGAAGTATTTCAAACTTTATGTTCAAGTAATATGTACAAAATTTCCCTCCTTTTGACTTTGAAATGTCTTGGTGACGAGTGAACAGGAAATACGTTGCATTATTCAGCCAATGATCATTGGGATAATATAAAAAAAACAATACTTCTTTGCCCTCATGTGGCGCACGTTGAACATAGCGCATTTTTCAATATGGCGGGGCTACCACTACTTAATGACAAAATATTTACTGGACCTGTGTCCAGTTTCACTGTAGAAACACACATGAATCAGTGCCAGTGACTCAGTGGTCACTGGCGTCGCCTTTGTGAAGGAACTCCCCAAGTCCTCTAGTGGACCATCAATCAAGTAGCAGCTCACCTTAACGCCTGCACTAGTATCAGGTCCGTGAAGTCGTGCAGCTCCACAAACGCCCTGAGCACCGCCTCGTTGAACTCCGAACGTTCGCCGAGGTAGTCTCCTATCGCGGTCTTGCTGAGCCCCTCGCCTTTGTGTAGGAACTGCGCCACGTCTTCTGGCGTTCTTTGTAGTAGACCGTTTTCGTAGAGGTATTCGATGCCTAGAAAAGAAGAAATTTAAAGTTACTTAAAGTATTTAAATAGAAAGCACTGATTTTGCGTCGGACCCACATAAGTGGACACACCACCGCGAGTAATAAGTCCGAGGGATTATTTTAAGAATACTAGTGGGTCACCCGCTTGCATTTCTTTAACAGATTGTTTCGGCCAGTAGTTTTCTGCATATCTACACGCCTGAAGCTCTGCAAATGCGACTACAACCGATTTTGTATTGTGCAGCTATCGACGATTCATAATCAGAGATTCATAATCAAAGATGGGGATCAGTTTTCAGCGTTCATTAATAGTAAAACAAGAGTAAAAAAATATTTCACTGCTTTTGAGTGACTTTTTAACAGTTGTTAAAAAGTCACTCAAAAGCCAATACCAAGTTATACAATGAACCGTCTGAAAAATGTACAGAAAAATGCATTATGTAACGTTGAGTTCGCCCGTCGTAATTTCTATTGTTCTTGAGTAATGCATCAGGCTGAATGCTGTACAGTCGCAGTTTAGGGCTGAAAGCTTAGAAAGGTGCTTTAAACTACTATGGCTAGTGAGTATAGTGCTTTGAGACCCAGGTTCATGGAAGGGCAGCACAGTTCATGAAGCTACATGAAAATTCGTAAAGAACAAAAAAAGCTTCACAGAAACTTGACACAGTCACGTTTTAAGGTAGGACACCGTGTAGTGTGATATAAAATACACAAATATATTGATCGATTCATAAATAAGTAAATATTTAAATTCCAGATTAAAAATGTCATAAAAAGGTTGTCTGCATACTGTACACCACTTAAGACGGCCTTTTGATGGCATTATTTACATTTAGATGAAAACCTCTAAAGTTGAACATAAACTCTTTAAAATTGGCCAAAAATAAATATAATTCGCTAGACTGTACGTCACGATATTTCACGTACACGGCACCTACGTCTGCCAATGACGTCACGCGCCCACGCGACATCGATAAAGTCCCATTTCTAGGGGCTGCCGAGAGGCTATTGTGGTTTGATTGAAACATATATTGCTTGGCAGGCAATTAATGAGATTTTGCTAAATTGATTTCGCCTTGAAACCAGCAAACGAACATAACTTAAACATGGTAATATAATGGTTCATGATGAAAATAAAAAGGTAAAACGGATTTCCCAATTCCATCTGCTGATTACGTTAATAAGAGAATTCTTAATTATACCAAATGTGACCTTCAAAGACTTAATTTGGAATTCGTTTGGAAAGGAATGAGGTGCTTCAGATGTGCCAAATGCAACACAATAGTATCAGTAATTTTTCTTGTTCATCTCATTGTTTGAATGTATTTTTATTTCAACTATTCGCTACAGGCATCAGAAAGCACTTAATCTTCACCTTCACGAATGACGAGAACAAACAACGATAATGTACACATATGCTACACCGCTCGTTACTAAATTATCTTGGTCTTTGTTTCGTCAACGCTTGCCAATAATCTTGGAAGCGTATTACCTTCACTTTTTTCATTCGCAAGAAAACTGCAAAGTCATTATCCTTGATATCATTCGAAGAGTACAAGCAATTTATCTTCCCGTCTGGCAGAAGAAACGCGTTGGATGTAACAACAACATGGTGTTATAGTTGTTTTATATATTTATTTATTTATTAGGGTACAGTTACAGCAGGCAAATTATTCTCATTATAAGAGCTTACACACTAAATGCATATACTAGTCTGACTGCCAAAACTATACTGTCTATACTGTCAATTATACTGTCTTTTTTTTGTGTACCGATGCTCAGCCAGGGCGAAATTGTTAGAGCGTGCAAAATTGCGGATGGCTGCATTTGCATGTAGAATGATTGTCGCTGTTGCGAGAAGAAAGGATTTCTGCACACGCGCGCGGTATGACGTGAGCCACCAGATAAAAACCTAGTCAGAGGGTTATTGATGATTATTTATTAGTGTAACGACAAGGTAAACAAATTGACACAAGTTTAACGTTCAAAAACACTGACGTGAATGACCTCATTATTAATCGGGAAGACAAAGCTGTTATGGGGCTTCGTCTTTATAACATTTTTATTGTCGAAGGCGCGGATGCTACTTACGGCTCAGCCAATAAATATATGCATATCCCACGGGGAAAGAAGCCCTCGAAGTTGGATGCCCCGGTACTATAGAGCAATATTTGAATTATGCATGGCCAATGCAGACGATCATGACGACATACACGGAATTATGCAATTCTACCTACGATCGGTCATGCCATGATACGAGATTTTTATACGCAACTCGGTTAGCTTATCTATGACCAAAAGAAATATGAAATACATAATTTACGGCCGCTACGGTATTCAAACCTGCCGTGTGGATGTTGATGACTCTATTACAGACGAGATCACGTAAAACCAAGACAAATCCAGTCCAGAAAGAACAATTGGTAATACTTGTGTGGCTGAGTTTATAAAAAAATCTAAGACAAATTTATTATTTCACGCACGCCCGCCTCGCTCTACTGTAACGAAATGAAATACTATCACGATGTAAAGGCATTACCGAAATGACGATTTTACGATTCCCGTAGCACGCTCCCTTTTTTCTCGGCGAAGAAATAGGTAGTGTAGCTTGGCTTATTCAAAAATATATTTGTCACATTCGTTCAATTGAAAGTTGTGAATCTATCTAAATTCTTGAGACGGACGTCATTAGGAATCGACGAGTGCACGATACAAAGGCAGTGAGATCTTGGAGCTTCTCGGGATGTAGTTGAGTAGGAGCTGAGCTGAAGTATGTATTCAAGCGGAGCGCCTCGCGTCTGTATATCTCGCCCTAGAGGGCGTAGTTTTTACTGACAACGTGACCCAATTACCTAGTGTGAAAGACCTTGTTGACGATCGTAGTGAGAACATGCAAGCGCCACTTTACATACATTTGCCGCTGGACTCTTGGAAAATCATTACATTACAAATGTAGCTGGAATTATGTCCAAATAACTAAGCAAACGAGCATAATAAGGCAAGGCGCGTTCACCGAATGGGTGATTGAAAGGGACCCATAACTAAATGGATTCAATGATGTTAAGCATGATGTCACCGATACAGTCATTGGGTGCGTGCCGGTATGTAGGTATGTATAATAACGACAATGCTATAGAGAATCCTGTAGCGTTCTTTTTGCCCACATGGACTGGAATTTGACATGAGCCAAGAAAACAGCTGGTGAGCTTCAACGGATTCACGGATTTTGAAAAAAACTGCACTGAAATGGGTCCATTCGTTCAACAGCTACGATGCCACAGACAGACACATAAACACAAACACACACAAACAGAATAGAGGTAAAACTTATAACACCCCCCTTTTTCGCCGGGGGTTAAAAACCCAATAAAATCATAGGTATACTGTACTGCATGTCTTATAAACAGCAACTGAAAACACACAATAAATAAAAGACAAAGTTGCCGGCGTAAATCGTGGTTGCAACTCGTGGTGGACTGGTATCGCCAATTGCATCGAATGAAATTAGATATTAAACTATCATCTCGGTCTAGTTGGACGGCGACCACAAGGCCTCGGCGCATAATAAAGTAGTTAAATGAAACAGCCACCTTTGTCTGCGTCTGCAACTCTTTGGGTGAGCACTGAGACTTTTTTGGTAAGTAAAAACAGTAAGGCATTGAACTTTAATGTAAAAGTAATTTACTATGTTTATACAATAATCTTTTACCAATAACATTTTTGTTTATTTTTAACTACAAGATTTTTATTAAATACGTCAACTGCTATTACGACTTTATTTACCTTATCTCGGGCATTATATCAAAAACTGGTTGCGAAAAGACGTTTAAATCACACAAAAAAAACGGAAACGAAATTTGTCGTGCCGCTAATTAAATAAACCGGTAGATACCGCGGTCAATTACGATTTCCGTGTTTAAGCAGTTTACTTATCTAATTTATTTCCAAGGGTCGGTCTCCTAGCTCAAATTACCCTAGTAAACGTTCCCACTAATGAGGTGTATTAACCTATTCTTGTCGCAGGACGCAACAATTTATGGGATTCCACACGAGATCCGTTGGACAGTGGCAGGTGTAATCATAAGAGTGCAGGAATAGAACAATTTTCCGTGTATGCTGACAAGCCGGCCGCTTCGACCCGTGAGAACGCGCCACCTGCCCCACATACCATGCAACGAATGCAATCTATTTATCGCAATTATTTTATTCACAATAGAAAAAATACCGTACCCTGGGTAGTAACGCTGATTAAAATTATTTATCACTTTGATGTGATCGTGCATGCATGCACGAACGTTCGAAAATATCAACAAGAAAATACACCTATCGGATTAATAAATAAAGAATGAAATTATTAATAATAACGTTGTCATTGATCGTAATTTATACATATGCCCAGGAAAGTCTACATGTGCGGATGGCGATTCTTAAATTATGCGCGAATGTCAGCCGAAATATCGTGAAAGTCATAGATTATTTGATTACGCAATCCTGTTTACTAATTTGTTGGCATATCGCCAGGACGTAATTAATAATCAGTTAGAAACTAACCTTTTTTTGGGTCCATGTTGAATTTCTTTCTGCCTATGCTCATCTGTTTGGCTTTGCTATTCTGCTTACACTCCTCCTGGCCGTCAAGGGCCTCCAATTCGGCAACCACTTCTCCGAGCTCATCTTTGAGTTGCTGTAACAAAAGAAAAACGAGATATAAATACATTATACGAAGAAAATAACACTATCTTTTACTCTAGTCTTCAACTGTGTCTAAAAACAACCGATGAATATTTTACTACATTCCAGCAGGATCAAAAAAGTCCCGTGCGTGAGTCTTGCAAGTTGCGACCACAAGGCAAACCACAAGTAGGTAGGTACCAGTAAGTACCGCTGCACCAGTTAGATCGATGGAATTTGTACAGTCAGAAACACAATTCGCTGTTCAATGACTAACTCGACTGGTAAGCCTTCGTCATGATAATAATTGTAGAATTTCTGGGTGTCTGACTCTACTTATCAGAATGCCACCTGCATCGTGCTTTGGGAAACTTGTTCGCAACGTTAGCTTTTTTACCACTGACGATCACAATGAGCAATGTGAAACTGTTACACGCTTTGTGTAAACTGCATGACAACATAGCGTTAACGTTTTTGATGATAATTCGTATTTACAAGTTATGAATTCGAATATCATCAAGAATTGCATAATTTAATTTTGGAATCAGAAGAAGTAACGAATCAGATGTCCCCAAAAATATACAATAACTTTAATGCATAATTAATTTGAGTGGAAACTTTCTTTGAAACAATGCTTCATTATTGCTAAGAGTGCTCGGCAAAAATGAAATTAGGATTGATGTTGAAAACCCAGGCTTTCTAAGAGTGGGTAAAGATCTCAGGACGGATCTGAAGTGGTTATACATATGTTTAAAGATAGATGGATAGAGATAACTTTATTACACACAAAAAAAAATCAACACCAAAGAATGATGCACACACAATTAAGGCGGTCTTAACGCTAAGAGCGAACTCTTCCAGACAACCTTCCGGTTAAGGATATATAGTACTAATAATAAATAACAATGAATAATAATTAAATGCAATAGACAGGGGCAATAACTATAATAATTCTGGTCAAATTAATACCATGAGACAATTTGGATTTTTGCAAGGTATGGTATTAATCCGATCAGTGTAATGGGAAAATTTAAACGTTTACGTGTGCCAACTGTATTTTTAAATGACTTTTTGGAAATTAATTCTCTGAAACAGACAAGACGTATAATGTTTTAATTTGTATAAATTAACGAAAAGACACCGGTATTTATATTTTGGGGAAATATTCGCACGGATTTAAGCTTAACCTTTAACTACCGAGTTGGTAAAAATCTATCACTGACGCCGAGGTCACGTCTATCAGACGGGCAAAATTTTAAAATTTATTTTACTACATGTTTCCATGTTCTTTTCGTATAACGGTTATTATTGATAACTATAAAATCGTAAATAAAAAAACACACTCCAAAACAAAGTGCAAATAAGGTTTATCCGTGAGATCAACAACAGTTCAATTTAACTTATTGAAAATTTAAGGCACTTGCTTTTCTCTTAATATTATTTTGCAAATGCTTTGTTTAATAATATTATAAGCAAAAATAAACTTTAAAAATCATAACTTTAGATTACCATAACATTAAAACAAAACTAGTGTCTCTCACCACAACAACAGAAACAACAATAAAATGACAGCACTTAAAAACAGCACATTCATTGGCAGTCTCGGCGTACTAAATTCTTAACGTTAGGTAAATTTTTAATAACTTTCATTGACGTTATGGAGCTGATTATTTTATGCATAAATGCACAGTTCAAAGAGAATTAGTTGCAAAAAAATATCGAAGAAACCTTCTACTTTATTTTATATTTATTTACTGGGGTAACGATTAATCGTACAAAAGTTTTGTACATAGATACCGTGCTAACGCCTGTCAGACGAAAATAACTCTGTTACAGGCGCCTGTGCACTCCTCGCGCTCGCGAAGTCGGCTGATGTTTGAAATTGGCA
This sequence comes from Pyrausta despicata, assembly GCA_963921415.1. NCBI lineage: Eukaryota > Metazoa > Arthropoda > Insecta > Lepidoptera > Crambidae > Pyrausta > Pyrausta despicata. Next base: position 10,428,676 of record OY992853.1, read on the forward strand.
GTTTATGAAAGTAGCAGGTGACACGACCTTCAACGCGCCTTGCATCAAAAAACTATTAAAAAATTTAAAAAAAATTACGTCTGTGAGACGTATAGGTCGGTAGTAATCGGTTAATGTTAAATATCATTCAATAAAAAAATATGAATGCTGATCAAACGCTGAACATACAACCAGCAAAAGTGGTAACGTTTTAAATCGTTACAATAGGCGTATGAAATGTATTACAAGAAACCTTTGTCTATTCATTAAACTAGGTTTGTAGGCCCCTACACAAGCTAGTTTAATATTTTAGGTATTAAAACTCGGACTACATAACCTCTAGCTTTCATCCATACTAATATTATAAATGCGAAAGTAACTTCGTCTGTCTGTTACTCAATCACTCCTAAACTACTGAACCAATTTGCATGAAATTGGTTATGGAGATATTTTGATACCCGAGAAAGGACATAGGCTACTTTTTACCGCTGGAAAATGACGCATTTCCATAAGAAAATTCAAGTGGACCGATCGCTTTTACGTCTAAACTACTGAACAGATTTAAGGGGATAGTTTGAGACTTAAGAAAAGACATGAGTTACTTCTGACCGCGGGAAAACAACGCATTCCCATGGGAAAAATTACTTTCCGGGGAATCTGATCGCTTTCATTCCTAAATTACCAAAGATTTAAATTATATTTGGATAAGATTGGTATTAAGGGAAAACAACGCATTCCCAAAAAAAACTACCTAATGCAGACGAAGTCGCGGGTCAAAGACAGTAGATTACAATTTTCAAGAAACAAGAACAAACTAAAATAATTTATTCTATTTTTATAATACCTAATTAACACTGTAATAAACAACAATCACATCAAAAGTGTTGAGAGTCAGACGTGTAGCAGCTTCTTCGAATACTTAAACGTGTCATACAAGAGTTCGACGATCTTTCAATTAAAAAATAAATTTGCTAAAATAAAATTAAAATTTAATTAACTATAAAATAGTCTTCCACATACTCTAACAAATCCATACCACTGTAGTGACCATGCTGATAACGTATGCGAGCCGTTTAATGAGGTTCGTAATAAAACGGGCCACTATTATTTGCATGTAAGGTTGGCAGCCGGTGGAACAATAAAACAATTATGTGCACTTTGATATTCACACTGCAAAGAAGCTTAATAGTTTTTAATGTTTATTCTTGAGCATTTAAGTGTCCCTGACATTTCAACATAATCTGGTTTTTTTTCTATTTTTTTTTCTTGCACAGGTATCAAGTTTTACACGAAAGTTGTTTAAGACCTGTAAAATAGCCTTTTTTATTTATTTTGATAGGTACACATGACAGAGACACAATCGTAACAATTAACATAAAAATAGAGTAACACACACAGATTTGATTGCAGCTTTAAAGGCAAGTGTACTCAGCATGCAAATAGAGTTATCATATTTACAATAAAATAAGATTATTACATTATATTATATTCAGAATATTGATAATTGAAATTAAATTACCGATAAAAATCATAAAAGAAAAGTAATCACTAATTTGGAATAGGCAATAATAAATTAATAATAACAGATGAATTAATTATAAGATACTAGTAATAATAATTTCAAGAATAACAATGTAAGTAAATGATCAAGTATATAAGTCGTTATTTAAGAGTTTGTTACCAGCTGTTTTGAACTTTCCTGGAGTAAAGTTGTAAATGAGACTACATGTGTACAAGGGCTACATCTCAACCTGCTTGTGTGTAATTCACCAGCTCCATAACATGTATGCTCATATGTGTAATTGTGTAGCCCTAAGTGCACAATAGCGGATTGCCGGCGGGCGCGACCAGCCGCCACGGTCTGGCTGAGCTAACATCGTTTGCGGCCAAGATCCCCAGACGAGCCAACAGTGGCCAATTCAATTAGGCAACAATAGAAATCCTCCCCGGCATTTAAAAGTAGCCCGCGAAATCTATACTGCTTATGAAAGTCGCTTTTCAGTAAACGATGTTTATCGTATTGATCATTAGGTAACGGATACATAAATAACATTAGCGAATCCATATTCATGCAAATCTGTGGGATAGTTCATCAAAAAGAAAGTACGATATTTCGCATCCGAATCAAGATCGGGAGAATTTATAATTTGAAATGGATTATTATTAGAAATTCGTATTTCGTCTGGCTTTTATCTTACCATCTTGATTGCCTTTTAACACTATCGTATCATCGATCGATTAAATATTAAAATTGAAACGCGTCGGAAAGCTCTCGGACAGGCATACATTGGTTATCGAGTTCACAATGAACCGGAGAGCTGTACTTAGTTATTGTAGAGATGGCTTATTATCACCGTCGCCACCGGCGGAATGTCACCCCGCACCCCAACCGGTGACGGGGGAACATAAACCGATCTGCAAATAACAATAAGGTCGACAATTACGCGAGTGTTGTTAAATTATATATATATATTGCAGAGCATAGGCGCGGAATGCGCCATTTGGGGAACCCCGTCTAGACAAGTTTTTGCAGAGCAGTGTACAGGTGTCTCTGGGACTAGGATAACAAGCTGACTACGTCGTGCTAACTGAACAAACAGCTCTAAAAATGTAGATGTCGCAACCAAATGGTTACAAATAGCCGTTCAATCAAACAGTTAGCACAGCTTTTTAACATAACTTGCATATCTCTTTATGAATTTTGGGACTTGAATGGAGTCAACTCTTTTTAAAAAAAAAAGACATCCATTACTTGCATTGTGGTTTTTCGGACATATGAAATGCATTTGGTGCTTTTATAATTACAGAAAAATATGTCCAAAAGCTTATTTAAACTATCAAATCAACAATAATTAGATGGTCAAAAAGATTTACTTACACGAGGCAAGGATGAAACAATTACTGTAAACAATGGAGTATGCTATGTGAATTTCGCAATTAATCATTGGTTTTTGTAATCCTGCCTGATAACACTCTAGATACCTAATACAATATGTCAACAAAACAAGGTAAATGTGAAGATAAGCAAATATACAGAAGAATAAAGTTTTGTTCGCCGGATCGTTTTAATCACAAAGATCGCTTGTTGAATATATTCGCAACAAATGGCATTCACATAAAATAATTAAATACATATTAACATTCCATATAGCATTATATATATTTTTGGAACTAAACCTAAGTTAGCAGATGAAGTCGTTCAAATAAAATTACTTTTGAAGTAACACTTGACATTTACCTGGACTACGAAACGAAGATTTGCCAAAAGTTCAAAATACAAATCAGCCAAGAAAGACGTCTAAAGTGGTTACTCAAAAACATACTTTCTATTTATACACCAACTACAACCAAGGTCTTTATTTGGTTTCATATTTTTTATTACGTTTCTAATTTCAATACCTACTGTGGTTTTGTGTTACATAATATATTCTACACGGCTTGGAGATTTGCTTTCGCTATCTTATTAATTTATAATTAACCTTTCACCAATATCACACTATCAGCAAAGACATCGGCTCGATCTATTATGCTAGAAGAAGTTATTCGGAATTCGTCGACGTGTTTTTTTTGCAATTTTCGCACTCGTCATTGCTAGGTATTAGTGTACGTATTAGTGATGCAACGGATATCATTTTCAAACATTCGCGAACGCCAATATCTATTACCGACATTCGCGAATGCGAATATACAGTTTTTTTTTCAAAGGACATCGATTTAAATGGCCTCAAATCTCCGAAACAAAGACAGCGAGGCCCAATTAAAAAATACGCATAAAAATTCTTCTTTAGTTTAGTTCCGATTATTTTGCTCAACTTGTATGATTTTTATGCATTAATGATCACTAATGAATGAGATACAATTGTTTTAATAAACTGCTAACTTACAACGATGGATGTTTCCCATCTCTTTTGACATTGTAGTGACAGCAATAGAGAATCACATACAGAGGAAATTGTGTTAAGCGTTAAATAAAATTTAATTTATATTTTTAGTTTATAACCAAGTAAGTATCAGTTAAGATAGTTGTTATCAAAGTTTAAAAGTAAAATAAGAATTTAAATTCGGTGTATTTAGTTGGGTCCTGCTGCTGGTTACTCAATAATAAGTCTCTCAGAGCCGTCAATGAGCGATGTCCTTTGGCACCTATTTTTCTATGGCTTAATGACAGTTTCAACCAAGTGTGTTCAGTTGTAGCTTGTTTTCTCGAAACGAGTTACAAACTGAACGCGCTTGCCACTCGCCTTTACCAAGTTGATATGAACTAACTCATCCGAGTGTCATTCTGCTCGCACCGGTCTTTTCATTAACAAAACAAGTAAATTCTGAGGTTAGTGTCATTAGCGATTTATAAAAATGAATTAATCAAATTAATAACATAAGAAAAAAATTGATTTCAATTTTATCAACCTAATATCATCTTCAACTTGTTTTTTTGTGAAGTTCATATTCGCAAAACGAACGAATTCGAATGTTCATTACGTCACTAGTACGTATAGTATTGTGAGCACTGAAGCGTAAACAAAACACGGTTTACCTTTGGCATACTATCACGGTTAGCTAGATAAAAAAAAGTGCTAAAAATTCCTGAGCATCAAGGTTGGGTGCACTTGAGTATGTGTGCCTCGATTACAACGCAAAGGTCGCAGATAATCTTGTTCACATTATTGGTGGGTTCATTGGCCGACGAACTTATTCACAGATAAACGTCAAAGGGAAGATTGAGGATGGGCCCCTCACATCTAGAAACTAGTAAGATTAATTGCGGACCGTAGACATTCGATCGGCGGCCTTGTCTCGTCTAGACGGATTGTTCAGATCTTGCCGTATTTCTCTTATTCTGACTCAATGCCTTTGATATTTTAATTCCCTTTCGCCTTTGCGGTTTAATTCTTACAAAAGCGATATCGTATGCACTGAATAAAAATCTACACCTACCTACATGTTATTTAGGATTATCGTGATGACTATAAAATTGCACATGGTAATCAATGAGAGCGATACATGGGCACTTTTGAGTGCGAATTTACTCATGGAATGTTTACCACACCCCGAAGTGAGTCAGAATTGTTTATTCGGAAATACTATTTACCACCGCAGATTTCGGTAATCATAACGTTGAGGCGTAACTACGTAACTAATTCTGTGATGATGCTCGACTGCGCTATATCGTCATTAAAAACGTGAACTATGTAGTAAAAGTGTGACCCGACAAATTGAGGGTTACACAACATATTTCAGTTACAAAACTTTCTATGGGCAAATTATCCGATACTCAGTCACGGTTCTATTCAGCCACAATCGCGTATATAATCCGATTTGACTAATCGAGATTACGTCTGGTTTTTTTACTGACTGATGCGTTTAAAGGTCTTATTGCACTGTTGCAGGCGCTACACAACAACAGAAATAGTGGGCCATTTGACAATTCGATTCAATAGATGAACGCAACACCGAAGAACATTGTAAGAGCGAAACCCAATCCTCGAGATCAAACGATCAATCGAACTTTTATGAATGCATATAGGAAGAATCAAAGACACAATTTGAGAGGTCAAACCAATTGATTTTTGACCTTAGGGAATATCTCAATCACACACAAGAAAACTTTCAACACAAAATTTCACTTAGTAAATGATACACAACAATAACAACAAGCTCCTGAATCCTGATATATTTAAGCATTTTTTACATGATAGATATTGATCTCGAAATAAAAGTTATAATTAGACTTACCAGATGTGAACAACTAAGGTTATTTTAGACGACCCCACATCAGGGAATACGACACATGTGGTAGGTGCATTAAGATCTCATCTTCTAATGAGAAGTAGCTATTTACGCTTCTTCATCTATACATACTTCAGTCTCTGACATGGATATTAAAGAAGCAAAAATGAAGTATGTACTAAATATTTATGTTCGCATTTCATTGAACATACCTACTTTAGTGCGCAAAATAATCAAGATTTAAGTTATAAAGTAATTTTTTCCTTTACAGGGAAGTCGCACGCATTTTCATCTGTCATTTAAAGTCGGGTCAGGTCCGTCAAACAAGCGCTTGCTTGTCGGCTTTTAAAGATATGGAACCCTTTAATAGTAGGACAGGGTAAGTGTATACGGGCGTGAAGGGGTCGCCGAGCCGAGAATAGCCTGGCACGTGACCCACATATTTAAAGTGCAGTAAAATGACTGCACAGAGCGTAAATAATGGAGTAATTACATTCAGCATTATACCGGTCCGAACACTATGTGAACATGTTTCCTGACTACATTTTACAGAAGAATGTGTTTGTTTCAACAGCTTTCCTCAGGTCAAAGTAGTATAAAATTCAAAACATTCAACACAGATCTAGTTGCTTCCTTTTTTTCCTTCAACAGGTTTTTTTCGAAGGCGTTAGTATATTTAGAGCTTGTATCATCGGAGGCAATCTTAACACAATCACGTTTGCGATCTATTGAGAGGGAGCCATAAATCTGCATCAAGACCAACGATGCAACGAGCAATCATGTAATTTAAACCGCAAAGCACTATTTGCAATTTCATCGCCAATTGGTTATAGGCCGGTTAAAATTGTCTCGATTGAGAAGCTGTTATTTAATTAGGACTGAGTACCGTCTCCAAAATTTAAAGTTACTTTGTGACTTGTGTGACACTTGCAGTTTTCTGCACTAATACTAATTCTTATTTTCTGCGCAATGTTCAGACGAAGGAAAGTGGTTGAAAATTCCGTTATGTATTATTATTTGCACGTAAAGAGAGCACGCGAATCCTTCAAGACTTTCCCCCGTTGCTTTCCCCTATTAAATTCACTTTCCTTTGTTATATAGTTTCGATTTCGCTACGGATCCGTATGGAATTGAGCCTTCATTACGAAACATTTTCCCAACATAATACACGAAAAACACACATACAACAATTATTTATGTGATTACGATACAGAATTATAAATGTGATTGCAGTATTTTTTATTGTTTCAGCATTTTTAAACATAACAATAACACATAGGACTGAGATAGAGGGAAAAGAGGTATTAGGAACAATGTAAGTTTGCGTGATCAACTACGCAGTTAAGGTTGCGTGATTATTATCAACTAATAAATAACTGATTGATATACCTACTATACGCACTAAGCGCTTCGCTTCATCCTTCATAATGCGCACAGCCAAGGAATGGAATGCGCTTCCGCCGACGGTGTTCCCTCTTTCTTATAACTTGAGCTCATTCAAAGCGAAAATAAATAGGCACCTTCTGGTTAAGCTCGCTACATCGTCGACATCTTCTTTACCTCCTAGAGGGAGAATGATGTCAAGAGCGAACCCATATTGATAAAAAAAAACTGAATTGAAAGATTTTTATGTAAATACATAAAAATCTTAAAATCGTAAATCTGCGAGTAGTTTAGCTAGCACCTTAACTAATGTGTACCAAAAACATGACTTGACAAACCAATAGTACCTAATATTATTACTAAAAAAAGAAACACATTTCACTAAGTTTGACCAAAAAAAAACTTGGCATCGTCCGCGGGAATCTCAAAGAACAATAATAGGAAATACTGAACCAAGGTTCATAAGTCGTATTTGTAATAAGCAACCAATCGGGTCATGTTACACGCACTCCAAGTCCGCGTGACAGTCCACGAGAACAAACAGACTGTAGCTTAGACGGGAAGCTATCAAGGCGTAAGGTTGTTTACAAACTTTCTCCGACACATCCTACCAGGCGACGAAAATTGTTTCTTCAACAAACAACAACAAACCCTTGGAAGTCAAACTTCTGAAACGAACCTAATTGGAAGCACAATTTACGGGAACATTGCCTCAGACGGTAAACATCGTCTGTGATATACCTACGCATCTAAATTACGTTATGAAGCAAACTCTCCGAATTGAAAGGTGTAGAGTTTGCTACATTTCCTGCAAAATCCTAAGGTATTACATAAACAGGATTTAAAGTTTAAAGCAAATGTTCAAGCAATAAAATCTACAGACTAGCCTTGCTTTAAATGCTTCATAAAATCTTCTTACACTTCTAATATCCGGCTGTAATATCGGCACATTTGAACGTGTCCCATATTATAAAATTTACCGTGTATTAAAAGTATGTCTAACAATAGATTTCAGGTCATTATACGGGTTTTAACGACGACCCATCAGCCTAATGGGCCGGCTAATGTGGAAGCTATAAATATATAACCTACTTATGAAAGGGCTCGTACATTTTCCGATAATTTCGATAAGATAACATTAAGATAAGAACTGGAGCCGATTTTGTTTATTGATAAATTTGATAATGATTTCACAATAAGAACTCCGGTCGGTGTTTGTTTGATCAGAATCAACATTTTGATTATGTGGGTCTAAGAATTAGCTGTTTTTCTACCGCAACTGCAAATTGCAAAACATTTGATGGTTATTAATCAAAAGGTTTTCTAATTTGTACACGAAACACATTTAATACTGATCTAGTTCTAGTCCGACTCGAGGTGAATTGCGGTCAAGCGAATGCTGAACAATATCTGGCAACATCCCAAACCTCCTAATAAATAGCGGTACCTATATAAATTGTCACTGCATGTATATCGACCTTCACCGTAACACTGTATTTCGTTGTTGTTTATTTTCATACTGGAAACAACTCGCGAGAATATTAAACTTCATTCAAGCTGCGTATGTCATAAACTCTTTACCTCTACGATCAGTTTCACCGATCTAGCTCTAGAGCTAAATGATAAATAACTGATGATGACGACATCCAATCGACATAAACAAGGTTTACTCTACGAGTAACTTCAATAGTCGTCAACTTGGGCAGAAAAAATAGTCGTCAACAAAAAAAACTCATGCTAATATTCTTTACCAAGAAGTAGTCTTTGCAAAATTCCAAAATATTTTTCACATTAACATAGCATTTAATAATCTGTTTCCAATATAATTAAACAATTTTCCATATGAAAAATCATTTTCCTTGCTTAATCCTATCTTTTCTAAAAAATTTATTTTGCATTCATCCGGTGACATCATAGACCTAAAAAATATACTAGTTTATGGGTGTCATTGGTTCTACCAATGACATTATTTTCGTTAGGTACGTTTTGTGGCCTAGTGATATTTGCAAAGACGGCACGTTATATCTGCCAAGTCTGTTATTCTTGAGTCGGCCATTTTAGGACGAACTTTGATATTAACACTGCAAGCACACATTTTTCGCATATTTATTCGAACTAAACACCCAGCAAAACAATGTCTATTTCATGTTTTTATGCTTCTTGGTATTTTATTGAGTCATTGTCATTAGCTTCTCTGATACTGCTTCTTTTGTTTTGTGTTTAAATCTATTTATTTACAATCTCAACATAGTCCGACACAGCCACATAGGGTACATTAACACATAATGAACAGTAAGCAAAGTTATTTTTATCAGATTACCTGTTTTAATTATCATGCCACCTGACGTCTTTGCTTGTTGTCTCATAAGAAACGACCTTCGCTTCGTGCTGACGCTGACTGATGTCATCTCAAGTCGATTGAAAGGATAAAGCTATTTATTAAACATATCAAAGGAAAATATTGAAATATGTTATTACAAGTAGTAATAACATATCTCAACATTTTCCTTTGAAAAATAATAAGGGACTTCATCCTTGCCACGTGTATACAAGAAACATAAATTATGTTCATTGTATTACTATTTAATTTTGTATGTAAATAGTTTAGTAAGCCGATAAGCTGTAAAACAAGTAATTAAAGTACTAAACAAAAGTTATTCATCATATTCATGAAAACGGTGCATAATAATAAATCATTGCTCCAATTAACACACGGACGTTGGTCAATTACAATTCTTGTATGCAAAGAAAATTAAGCAACTTGCAAGAATCGTTAACTATTTTAAAATTAAGACCTAAGATACCTGAACAAATTAAAATTTCATCTTGTTTGAAACTCTTCGACAGCAATAAGACTAGAGTAAGACGACGTACCTCATAACTTAAACTTTAAAATCTCAATATTCTGTTCTGTTCTCAAAGTTTCCTTATTTCAAGACAAAAAACTTTTTGAGAAGTACTCAACATTAATGAAATAATTTGTGTGAAGCTGCATCGTGGCTGGGACCAAAAATTAAATTCTTAATTTGATGCTAAGCCTGAGGTAAAGGCGCTTGTGATGAATGAGAAAGGAATTTTCCGCGATGTGATCACGTAGGGTAGAACTCTCTGAAATCCAAGTTATTGAAACAACGACAACATTTTAATTTGTTTTGTTTATCAGACGACAAACTGATAGATGGGCGTGCACGAAGATATGACGCTGATGGAGCATACGAAAAATGGGGACGTGCACTATTAATAGAAGCACAAGTGTGACCGATTGGGAATGAACAGTTGTTACCAATTGAGATTCTCCTGACTGATGGAAGCATACAAATAGTGATAAATGCTCTGTTATCTAACGTTATGCGGTGTGCGTATTGATCTGGTCTTGGCAGTTATGCCGCATTCAGCTGAAAAATATATCGGTCCTATAAAACAATGCAAATACGAGTTTGTGTGGGCTGTTGGACGTCGTTTGGGAAACTTGAAAGTCCTCTATTGGTTGGTTGGCTTTAGATTTGGGTAACACCAGTTTCTTAATATTGAACCTAGAACTATGGTTTAGATCACGGGTTTCGTCATCGCAGCGAGATTTTCGTAATACAACTCCATCATTAGGTCAATTTCCATTATGTAGGTTGATGTTAAACCGTAATCACCGAATTTAAGTCTAGCTTAAGCATAGAATAAATACATTTCACGTCCTTGCATTAGGATCAGTCAACTCAGCTTTAAACTCTTATCACAATAAACAAACTACAACTTTATGATTTTTTCAACATCTCCATTACTCAATCAACGTATGGGAAAACACATTACTAATCATGCGCAATTCGGCATCTTCAAAGAAGGCGAATGTAAAGAAACATAAGCACACCTACTCCAGTATACAACGACATGCTGAAATTACGCAGAGCGCTGAAGGAAATAACATTACCTGCCGAATCTCTCACAAACACAATCTGGTGAAGTGCTAATTATTTTGAGCCGGATTTCTTTTATTACGCCAAGCAATAGATTCTGTCTAGTCGGATACGTATTTACTGATCAACGGACATGGTTAGTTGGAAAATGAAATTTACACAACTTTAATGTAAGCAAAAATATATCGGAAAAAATAACGGTTTGTTGAAACTAATAACCGTGTAGCTTGGACGTTCAGACAGAAAAAAAGAAATAAGTGATCCTTTACCAGTTACTTCATTTACATACAATATTTTAAAAACAGGAGCTGCGCCGTCACTTGACGGCTACTTTCAATTCTATAATGGTTTGTTGACTGTGTCCAAAGGTAAGTATTACATACATTTGAATCCGAAAGTATTCAAAACAGCCAGCAACACGGCACGTTCGATACCGGTGACTCAGTAAGCAATACAAATTCGCCTGCGTCTAGCATTCAGCGGTTCTGAGAATGGTAACACATAAATTGAAACGAAACAAGAGTCCGCCTTCTTTTTACTAAAACTCAGGGAGCCAGTCGAAGCACTAGCTCGGATACATTGCGCAGCTTTCTGGCATTGACATTCCTTGATTGCCGTTGCGAATATAAATGTTTGACTTCAATTAAATGTTATGTACATACTAACTAGGTCTATGAATATTGTATGACGAGACTTGGTTGGCCTTTGTTCGTTTCTAAAGTTCCTATTGCGACAGCAGGAGTAGTAAAAAGTATAGTAAGAAATGTTTGATTAGACGATCAATCATCGCTGTTTGAAACAATTGGTTCTCGAGGCGCCAATGTAAATAATACGTGTGCTTTGCGGTTTGTCGCCTGGTGTAGTGAGCGACCCGCTCGACCTCGTCGTCGCCACCGCCGCATTCCTGACCCACGCGTTCGTTCGCACAGAAATAATATACACGAAGAAAAAAACCGTTACACCGAAATTTTTAGGTCTCATTTCAATTAACAAACGACCTTGCACGCAGATAATCTTACCGCATCGAAGCGAAGTAATTCTGAGAAAGAACACGTACCTGAAAAAGAGAAAACAACCCGTTAATAATTCCATCGGTTTTGCGGCGTGCATTTCAATGGCGACGAATGTGCGTCGCAAAAATTTTAGTCATAAAAAATCCCGCCCCTATCTGCCACTGGCGGATGTTTTTTATCATCTATTTGTTCACTTTGTAGATGATACACTTTTTTGCGATGAATATTAAAAAAATATATTAAGTATACAAAGTCAACTGGCTCATCAAATGTGAACTCTAAAGTGCAGGTTAAAACGTATTTTACAAAGTTATACGAGTATTAACTGTGCAATGATTTTAATATTCTATGCAACACAAATAAACAATTGAAAAAAAGCTGCTTTAAAAAACAGCAATAACAAAGCAAGTAACATATAAAAACTGTGCACCAACTAATAATAATGCAAAAGCTCGACGAACTCCAGGCAGGCCCTGCAAAAAGGCGAAGCAAACATACAATGGATTCATATTTCCGGCCCGCGGTCACAGGCTGGCACAGTGCAACTTTCCAAGATTTACGCTGGTCAAAAGATCTTTATACAGATCACTCGTCATACCAAGATTGAGATGCTCGGTGTTAAACAAATTAAAACCAATATAAACTTTTGCCAATCACGTGTAAAATTTACAGCCTTGCAGGTAAGAAGACATAACTTGAAGAAACTCCAACGCGCGTAAATTAAGGCCGATTGTAAAACTGGCGGACTTCCAAATTCTAAAGAGGAACGTCGCAACATTAGAGAAAATTAAGCGCTTCGCCCCTTTGGGACCGCTTAATGTAGAGTTGTCGAAGGAATATCGAACTCTCAACGAATTTGCCCTAGATAAAAATTGTTACAATCCGCTATAATTCTGCAATCTGTGACTAAGTTATTTATTTGAGGAACAATCATGATTTGATATGTTTTATTTCGACTCAAAAAGAAGGTGATCATATTAATGTTACAATAGAAAAGGTATGTTAAAAAGAAAACAGTGATCTCATTTTACACATTTAAACAACGATATGTGCTTAGTTCCCAGGAGCATTAACACTAAGTTGTTTGACGAGGGAACAATTCATTTCAATTAAGTGACCAGGCATAACTTCCTACAAATAAAACAAGAGGCATGTCCGTCCGACATTATACTCGGATACGAACGAGGGTCAAAGAGACGGGATGCGAATAAAAAAAAAACATATTCGCCGCTGGAAATAATGAGACAGTTCGTATGGGAGCGGCGGCTTAACACATGCAAGGATACGGCCAACGCCCCCAAAAGTATATGAACGCCGCTAACACTGATGAAATTTGTTACACCAATTACATTAAAATAATAATAAAAACGAATTAGAAAAAATACATGAGAAGGGAAGGGAAGAAGAAAGAAAGAAAACTACCCGCGAATTTTAAAGTCGTAAAACTACGTTGATGACTTGATCAAGATTTACAAGTCTTGTGAACCTCGGTGAAACAAAGCAAATAATATTTGTCTATTTGGTAATAATATTCTCATGAAAATTCACACGAACAGTAGCCGAACCTAGTTAAAGTCATCACTCGTAAGCCATTTTTATTTACGTAAAGAGGATAATTTCCCATTTGACCCGAGCAGCAATTATACGGCCACGCTGATATACAAAGACAAGATAATTGCAAACGATGTTTCAACTTTTGCGGTTTGAATTTGCTAAGGTTATTTGGAGTTACATTAATACTCGTACAAGATTGCACAGTATGATCACGAAACTTAAACTGACTGATGCGAGTAAAATAATGATATTGACGATGTGAAAGAGCTTGAGTTATATTTTGATCGTTGTTTACTTTCAAGTTGCGTGTAAGATATGATAAACAAGCCATGTGGCGGGGCATGTGTTATTGTGTAACCATTCACTTCTTACGACCGTGGCCGTGAATCATCTTGATCCCCCATGTATTTAAAGTAGTTGTTTCTTAATTACCCAATCAATCATTGACAATTCATCAAATAAGACTAATTGGAAAAGTAATGTTCATAAATTGTTTCCGTTACTACTTAATTTATTACCAAAACTGTCTTTCAAAATAAACTCATAACGAATTACCGAAACCTTTAGAAATTCAAAGTGATCATTCAAGACCAAAAAAGACAAGGTCACTCGAGATTAAAGTCGTAGTATAACAAAATACCAAACTGAAAGATATTGGAATATTTCTAGTAGAGTATTTTAATGTGTGATATGGGTATAAAATATGTTTTAAGCTTCTTAGCAAGCCGAATGTAAATCTGCTGATATCTTACGGAGGTATTTTCTTTTCTCGTCTTTGACCTACTTGTTTTATTAGTGAAGTTTCGTACTGAAAATACAAAAAAGGGCAAGCTGCCTAATAAATTGTACCTACCAACCACAATACATACGAGCCGTCTTTAACAGAATAGGGCAATTAAGTCTTCAGCGGGGTCTTCAATGGAGCATTAAGTGCCCCTGGGAGAGAATTCGAGCCAGCCCCCAAAACTGACGACATTTAGAGTGAGCTTGTTTTGTTGCGCATCACTGATAAAATACACTTTGGTAATGGCATCGCAAATGTCGAGCGTCAATTCAGACAAACAGAACGTTATTATCACAATTGACACATTAACGGATGAATCACGATATTCGTGATGTATTTACTCAAATGTTATGTATGATTCATGTGATTTATTTACTTGAGAAAACTAATATACAAAAGGCAGGCTATGAAACCGTTCAGCGGTCTGAAAGAACCGAAAATACAAAGGCTAGTGTTTTTGTAAAGATCCCATCCAGACACTTGAAGAAACACAATCTCAAGTGGCAAAAGCAAGCAACAAAACTGACAAATACGCCTACCTACGAGCTTTGTATAGTGTCTATTTTTTGTTTTGGTCCCAACCCAACGCTTACGTTCTCGTCGCCATTGAAGACAATTTTCAGCAGAGAAGGGACCAAGGGTTTTGTGCAATATCATGTTATTTAGACATCATTTATATCCTCTATAATCTCTATACATATATTATTTGTGTAAGAGAGAATTCCTTGCCCACCCGCCAGTGTCGCGGTGCTAGGGCCTAAAATTATGATTGAGGTACCGTTTTAAAGATCTCCGCGGCTCCGCGAGTAGACTGTGCCCTCTAAAATTTGTTCGAACTTGAACGCGGACGAATTCACGGGTGGCCGCTAGTTTAATGTTAACCTCTTAACCATCAGAGCAGACATATTTAGGTATGTGCACACAACATATTGAAACAAAAACCAGCACCGGCAAGGGCTCAAGCGAAATTGGTACAAAAACTGGCAGCACGCCAAGAAAGTTACCCGCTAAAAAAGTAGACAAACGCAGCTTTCTATTCAACTAGAAAAGGGACCAGTGTGAATGTAGTAAAACGATTGTATCTCTCTTTATTTCTCCAATCTGGAAATAGGTTGACTGATACTAATTCCCGTCACGTGTCGGACGAAAGCTGCGTCATTATTTTATTTTCACTTGGGTGTTAAAATCCAGCAATTTAATATATTCTTTTGGTCTGGTTTGTAAATAAAGGCAGAGCTACATACTTCTTTAATATTGATAATTTTATTTTATAAAGTATTCGGGTCACGTTTATTTAACTTCTAAAATGTAGAGCAAAGAAAATCAATTTGTTAGAATAAGTTGTGAAATTAAAATGGCATTACTTTTTCTACAACATTGATAATAATGCTGGGATAGGCGTGATGATTTGTAATTTTATCGGTCTACTTATCATCTTATTACGTAATTTTATCAACCGTTTTAGATGAACACTAGGCAAATAAATGTTTCTTCTATAATAGAAGTAGAGGCATCCTAAATAAAAAAAGTTTAATGCAAGATTCACGTTACCGGCTACTAATGCAGTCAGTTTTCTTACATACCTACATTTAGAAAAACAGTCTTGCAAATGTCCATTAACAGATGTAGATGTTAGCTTGCTGTGACATGAAAAACTCATTATGGTAGGATACCCATTTGAAGGACATTCTCAACAGGTCAATTTTTTTTTGCAGAAACGACAAGTTATATATTTTGTAACATTATTATCTCACAGGTTTTTAAAACTTAAGATAAATACAAGGGTACAAGGGTCGCGGGTTCGATTCTCGCTCAGTACAAGCATATGTGTGCATGAACATGTGTGTGTGTGTTGGTCAGGGTGTTTTCTATGTATAATATATGTATTTATTTACAAAAAAAGTATTTAAGTATGTTTATCCGTTGTCTAGTACCCATAACATAAGCCTCGTAGCTTAATTTGGAACTAGAGAATTGGTGTGATTTTTGTGAAATATTTATTTATAATTTAATATTGTAGGAGTGCTGCTTGGCAAAAAAAAAGGTGGCAACGGCAACATCAACTGAAAACAAAACAAAAATGAACCGAACACTGAGTAGGTAGAGACCCAGTCGAAGAGAATAATAAAAGTACACATCCTTTAGAGCTCTCGCAGATGAGTGCAAATCATAACATGCAACAAAAGTAGTCGATCGAGTCAGTGACCGCGCCACGTTTAGTTTGCAGGCCCACGCCCCTCCCCCGGGCAAGGTCAAGCTACATCGCCTTGTCTTGACGGATGCTATTCCCGGATCATTCCCATTCATCGACTATTGGCATTGAATAATGCTCTCCAATAAAACCCAGCGCTGCCGCTACAACCCAGCGCGATTCAATTGTCACAATTCCGCAAATGAGCAAACAAGGAAGCATGTAAGTTCTTCAAATTTAAACGCAATCAACCTTTCTGATCAGCATCACATAACGCTATTATCTAATTTTGTATCGCGTTACGAAAATCGTAAACTCCCACGCTGATGCACCAATTTGGATGCAGACATAGTAATTTATTTGGAGTTTGGACACAATAGCGGTGTTCCAATTGAAAAGTTGCGTGACGCTAAGAAGTGGATCACGGAAATTTGCGAAGGAGTGCCAATGTGTAGGGCACGCGTGTCACAGAATGGCTAATAGACCTCATTAGTGTTTGGTGACGCAAGACAGATAAGGTCAACTCCATTCGATTCTGCGCATACCTGTTATATGGTTAGGATCTGCTACAAATTTGTCAATTGTTATAAGCTGTGCTAATTTAAGAACCATACATGTAAGGGTGTAAATGAAGGCAGAAAGTCCTTGTAGGATAGTTATTTTGTAAGCTAGGTTTCATACTTATACTATAACATTTTTTTTTTCTGAATATTACAGTTAAACACAAATTAGTTTCATCAAAAATCTTCTGTTTGAGCTGATAGTTTAGAAGATTTCGTTTTAAAACATAGCTTTGTAGGTGGTTTTGCTGGCAATGAGTAATTAAATACAAATTCGACATGGAACTACGGGTAGCTTAGCTCCCGCATAGGAAGAAAAAACGTCCATCGTCATGCATGGTCGGCTCTTTTATACTGATCGGTCGTTTAATACAACGACTCGTTCACGACAGACAAAAACATTGTACATACCTTTGTGATACGCCGGTTATTTAATTTAAATCCTACTGTGATACATAGTGCTATTTGTTCACCAAGCCCATTGTAAAGTTGATTTGTGCTACACAGCATAACCAATATCAACATATGAAACTACAATACAACGAAGTCACAAGTCATCCCTTTATAAATAGAGGAAGGGATATCAAATATTCCATATTACCAAGTTTCAACACAAAAGTGAAACTTCGGGGGCGTCAAATTAATATCTTGGCACAAAGGCTCGTGAGTTCGTTAAGGGGTTTACCGGTAACATTAATTAACTCTATTATATATCTCCGGCATAAAGGCTTTTCTTCAGCTTCAGAAAAATATCAAGGGTTTTTGTTCTGAAATTCTAATTATAACTTTTAGTCTTCCAGTAACAATGGACTCTGAGGAGCGTTATTAATAAATAAAAATGGTTAAGCTTATATACGTTTCTTAAATAAGTTCGAATAATAAAGTTTTTAAGGCCGTATGAGGCACTTAGTAACCATAGTAGTTTAGTAATGTGTGATTCACGTTTTCCAGTCCAAATGCGGAAAAACTCGTACTTCGCCAAAACCAACAGAAAATATGAATGGATTAGTTTTCATCAACAAAACTCGCCAATCGCCAGGATGCTTTGAATTTTTTGACCTCACATCGCTCCAAAATAGCTATAATCAGACGCCAGTTAAATTCGGTAACTTCTGTCCTACATTGATTTGACCGCATTCGAAGTTTCCAAACATACTTTTTCTTTTAGGATAGAAGTCTAGTAGCTTGCCGGTGTAATATCCTGGATAAAGTAAGTGCAAACTGCAAAGTTGACCCGCCTGAATACATGCTTGTATCACATGTGTTGTTCACACGAATAGGTCGTCCAAACATTGTTTTAGTTGTACAAACAGTTACTGTGTGTTTAATGATGTCAGACCGCCTTCTGCGACAATAGAATGGACAGTATTGAGAACACACTTGTTAGAAAACAAAGCCAGGGAACAGAAAGTTATTCAAATAAATTGAATTCTAACACAACCTACAAATTTTCTTTCAGTGTTCTAATTTTTAAGCGTTTTGTGGAAATCAAATGTGAAAAAAAGCGTTAAGAAATAATTATCATTTTATCATATTGCAATTTTAAATGCTGATAGCCTAGCTGACAGATATGATCAATGTGAGGCAGATAAACAAAGGGATCAAGTTAATCATTATGTAAACAGTACGAGAGGTGACTTCAAATTACTATGTCTACAATTCTATACTCATTTGAGTACCTACAAAACATTCGACAAAAACTTTTACTACGTTTGCCGTGAAAAAGAATATAATTAATTTACATACATTGCAATTAAGGTTCATGGACCTACTCCTGGTATAATAAACTTTACCTGAGCACTCTAATTAATTGGACAGGATTTAGGAGCATGGGCGGTTCTAAAAGTTGATTAAAACATCTACATAATATAGGTACACGTACGTTTCAGACTCCGTAACTATTTCTGAAATCGATGAATTAACGGAACAAAATTATTATGAAACAATGCATGAAACATAAGTGAGTCATTCATTACGCCAAGTGTTAGCATTCTATACCGTAAACATACGAAAATAGCGGCGGTATTGTAACGATAATATTTTGCACCCAATCGAAGGAGTTTTTCGATACTTAACATGAAGTAATATAATATTTTGTTACGTATATTTATTTAAAAGCACATGTGAATCGGTAAGAACAAAAACCCAATTCATGAAGTTGTCATTTTGCACGCAGTCGCAAAGACCATGATCGATCCAGCAGATTTGGATTAAAGCCAAAAGCGTTCTCCAGCACAGTATATTATCAGTGACACGCTATTTTGTGATAATGATGATAGAGAGTGATACAGACCAGTCTCGTGACGGTGGTAAGGTCCCAGGCTGACCTCGTCTTGCCTCGAGGCTGCGAGCCATCCTTACGCCGCCCTAATGAGCCATAGTTCGATGGCACAGCGGACTCCTCGCGCTTTCGTCGCCCAGCGCCGCGTCGCAGAGATGAGAACCAATTCGAAACCGAGCCTCGGCGTTCCTGATCGGCCGTCCCCGGCCCAGCCTTGATGAACATTTCAAAAGTGCCGGTGCGCAGTGCACATCACACACCGCCGAATCACGACACACTCGTATTAGTAAAGCTAAGAGCCACACGTTACCTATAAGCCCACAACACTGATTAAAAAAATAAAGATGAAGCAAAACAAGTGGAAGGATGCATGACTGCCGCGGTCTTTAAACGTTGCGCATTGGTCGAAGTGATTGCCAAAATCCGAGAGAGTGAATGTAACAACAAAGGAACTTTTTGTGAATGCGAAGTGCACGGACAGAAAGCTGCGTCGGTGACGAACCTGTTCATAGCCGTCGTCGTAGGTGCGAGCGGCGCGGGCGCACCGCATCAGCAGTGGCCACCACAGCGCTTCGCAGAGCAGCCGAACATGCAAGCACATCGCGCGTCATACACTGCCCGCTAAGGAACGCACTCGACTGAAGATAGTTGCGGGCGCTACCGATGTTTTGGCACGGTGACAATAACAACGTAGATACGACGGTTTATCTTTCTACGCGATTGTGAGTCTCGTTTCGCACCCAAACTTATCGGAAACGTAAATAGCAAAGTTTTGACACAATTTATTCAATGGACTGTTTGAATAGATTGTTTGTGGATAAAACACCTTATCCGTGAACAAGATCAGAATCAATCTGTATTAGGATAAGATATTACGCAAAATATTTATGATATGCCATATCGGATTCGTTGGAAATTGTTGTACGAGAGAATACTGAAGTTATCAACAGTGCAGTTCTGTTTTATCAGCTCTGACCACTCCGCGGTCTGCGGAAGCCGAAGAGGAAATGTGATAAGGCGATGAATCGCGAACACTGTCCGACCCATGGGAACGCAGAGTGCGCACGACAAAACACACTCAGAAAATATGACTCAGTCAGAAATACAGTTAAACTTTCATTTACAGCTCAAATAACAGAACATAAGGAAAGTGAAGGCATGGAGGAGGAATTCTGAAGATTTTGTCCAATCCAAAATGGGTTTTAAAATTTGAACACATTTTCAAAATAATTGTTTATATCAGAATCAGAATCTCATAAATGTTCCACAAATGAAAAGCCTATTCTAGGCCGTAGCTAATAGCCATGATAAGTTACATAAAGGAACAAATCATTTCTTGTTATCTATTAGTTATCAGTAACAATTTAACAAAAGTCCAAAAATCTGTTATGATGACTGTCACAAAACCATGAATCATACATTAATTAACGAGTGTGTCATTTAAATAAAGTTACTGGTTAACGTGGAGGATATTTAATTGTCAACATTTGGTTTATCAAAGTCTAAATGAATTTTCCTGTTCCAGTGTTTGAGAAGTTTACAACATCCTGCTATTTATTCTTCATGATGAAATAATTATTCCGTTATAAACTGAATTAGCAAAATCAGAAATTTATAAAAACAAGTCTTGTTAGTATTTTATGAGTACAATACTTTTTGACTACACACCTACATCACAGGGTGTACAATTTTAATTTTGATAATTAAACTTGTATCATCCCGTTCAACCAAAATGCTTGCACAGACTGAGATTTAAATACTAGCAAATACTTTCATGACCAAAAACAAATAAGGATCAAAAAGTTTACGAGTAGGGTAAAAAATTAATTAATTACATAAACTGAGCCAATATACTATAAATTCCACATGGGAAATGGGGAATAGGAGACAAATACCATTGGGTAGAAGACAGGGATCGGTTAGAGCGGCAAATAATAATACAATAACAAATAAACCCTCTGGGACCGACGGCGTAGTCATAACAATTTCCACTTATCCGCCTTATCACTTACTGCAGAATAACTTACACGTAAAACGTTTTATGTATTTTACGTTTTTGGAGGTTGCACTTCACTAGTTTTTGTGAACTGTGTTTTCACGACACTGTTAAAATGGGTTCTGTGTTTAAACTATTTAGAGCCGGCGTGGTTGGCGGGCGACGCGACAAACCCGCGCCGCGCGTTAGGATTCACTGACTGAGTGAGGAGTGTGACCGAGTGGAGTGGCGGTCCCGAACGGCGTACAACCGGCCTGTAGTAAGCTGTGCATTGACGACTTACGTCAGACTTGTCC
The DNA here is from genome assembly GCA_963921415.1 of Pyrausta despicata. Taxonomy (NCBI): domain Eukaryota; kingdom Metazoa; phylum Arthropoda; class Insecta; order Lepidoptera; family Crambidae; genus Pyrausta; species Pyrausta despicata. The sequence continues at coordinate 10,450,348 of OY992853.1, forward strand.
GCGCGTATTGAATGAACATCCCAACTAAGCGATCTTCATGCCGAACAATCGAAATGTTACCTTTGGTTTCTCTACAAATGTTGTTTATACTTTCAAGAATTAATAATAAAGAAATAATAGCCCAATTCAAAAAACTTATTGAAATTAAAAAAGTATATAAACAAGATGTTGCAAAATAACTTCCAGGACTGAAGAATTTTTAATAAACTCCTTTGAGGAGTCTTTAGTTAATACCTAATATTTATGGCATAAGACTTGAATTTTCAGTTAAAATTACAGTGAAAAAGATCTTATTATGTATTATGTTTCATTATGTATGAAATTAAGTAATATATTAAGTAATAAAATGCAATGTAATTGCAAAATATGCATACTAATAATAACCGACAAGTTTGTGTAAGGTCTCCATATTGTGAAATAGAAATCGAATTTTTTTTATTCAAAACTGGACATACATAACATTACATAGGATAAAACCGGGATAGATGCCCTACTTTTCGAAATTGCTGTATAACTTTAATATGTAATAATAATAGGTGTATGAACACCTATCGTCGTTTATACACGTATCGTTCAAGTTGTCTCTATTGCTGGGCTGAAGTGCAAACTATGTGCTTTTAATTATAATATTTGATTGTAAATGTGTGGAACGCTGGAACAGGAAAGATTTTTTGTATACTTTGCTGAGAAATCAATAAGATTTTATAGTTACAAAATTAAAGAAGTATGATAAAGTTATGCTGAACTGTGTAACAACATTGTTTTATAAATAGCAAAGCAATGGTAAGTCAACTTCACCATTGCTATGCTTTTGAAAGAACCAAATTAATTATTATAAAATTAATACCCATTTATGGGAGGACATTTAGAAGTGGTTTGCCTTACGAAGCCCAGGACAAAAGGACCCAGCTGGACAGGCAAATATTGAGGGTAGCCTAAAGTTATCAAAGTTATGGAAATTTGCTGCAAACAAAATAGCTAATCCTGTAAATTCATTTCTTATATTAAAACAAAAAGAAATAATTTAAAGTTCTGTACTACTGAGTAAGAAAATTAATAATTATTGATCAAAGAAGAAAATCATATATTGCATAATTTTTTAATTAATAAATTGGATGTCATAAAGACTTCTTAGGATTGGTTTTGATATTTTATTATCTTTAAAATATTATTCAGCCCCATGAGTTCCACAAGGTGAAACCGGCTTGATAGCAATAGAATATCTGCCTTTGTTTACCATGGTTCAAGTGATTAAAGATTAAAGATTTACTTTTATATTGAAGATGTACTTTATTAAGATTCAAAAATAATGATTATTTGTATTTTTCCATACCTATGAATTGAAATATATTGTAATGAATAAATATATTGTAACCAAGCACTCAATCAGCTGTTACACAGGGTGGCGACCACAATATGGCCATTGAATTTCTGTCTGTTACGCTCTCACTCCTAAACTACTAAACATCCCAATCTGGGATGAAATTTAATACACATATATAATGTTAATGACCATGTTTGTGTACCAATTTGCATCAAAATCTGTTCAGTAGTTAAAACATGAAAGTGTAACAGACAGAAATTCAATAGTTGTATTGTGGTTGCGACCCTGTATGTCAGTCATATATTTAAACATCAGTTCCAATAACAAATTTTTTAAGTAATATTGTGGTAGTAACATAAGACTGTTGAGATGAACCGACAAATATTATAGTTATGTATTTTTTGTTTAAAGCACTTAGATAAAACTTATCCAAATAGCCTGCATAAAAATATGATTCCCAAGCACAAGGGGTCACTAAAAAAGAAAATATGTGGTTTCATCACTTTCATCTTTCTTCATTCTCTCTAATAAATTTTAGTACAGTTAAGTTTTTGTATCAATTACAACCATCTCCATTTAATTAAATAAACCTTGTGCATTACAAAGAATACTAAATTGTGGGCATCCAAAGACTTTCCACTCATTAACAACTTAAAAACGGACCAGCCATGGGAATACTCAGTCCTTGCAACAACTATTAGCTAGATAAGACGTTGAAGTTACTAGTACCTATCTTGTATCTCTAACAACATACCTGTATTTCCAACAGCAACTCAGTTTTCCTCCGTCGTATATCAATGAGTGTTTTCTGCTGCTCGGGTGTCAGCTCTGAAACGAACGGAGCATTCCCATTAAAACATGCTAGTAAACCAAGCCATTGAGGTCATGTTACATTGGGAAAACAACTCGACAACTCGTTCTACGTCCATAAAATAAAACGGATCTTACCTGTATGAGTAAAAGGATCACCATGATTACTTGCAGCGTTGTTTCCACCGAGGGACAAATTTTCAAATTCACTGATCATTTCTAAAATAGTTATGAGAAGAAAGAAACAATAAACAAACGTTTACATCGTTATTTTGGCTGACTGGCGGCCATATTTATTATTTACGTGCGTTCATTTTTCGTTTCACTGCGTTTCGTCCGCTGTCGTTGTTAAATTAGTTGCGTTCCAATTTGTGTAGTTGTCGTTTAGTAATCGTAGTAATGCTGTTTTATTTAATAAAAAATTAAAAACTTCGGATAGTTAAGGGTTCTCTAAGATTAGTCAGATTACATAAGTATTGTATTTATTTTTATTTTACCTTTATTCATTTGTTTCAATAAATAAATATACAACGAACAATTTTTCCATGTCACTTGTTTTTTACAGCTTACAGCCACTTGTTTTTTCGGATATTTACTTGTTTTGTGATAGTCATTTGTTTTTCCCATAGACCTTTTGTTTTTCCTATAGTCAATTGTTTTTTTATTTGGTCTATTATTTTGATGATTATTGGTTTATCCCTGAGGTTTATCCACTGACCTCTATTACTACACACATATAGTGTAAATAGAGGTCAGTGGGTTTATCCTAAAGTTATTTGTTTTTTGCTAGTAACTCGCTTTTCTAGTGGTCATTTGTTTTTTTTTAATGGTCACTTATCTGTGAAATGTTACATTTGACAAAATATTTAGTCGATTTAAACACAAATAACTGCAAGAAATAAAATAATTGCACATAAGTAAGGTATATGTATTTCAGTGACTTTTGCGCACATGTATTAGAGGTCTTAAATCAACAAAACTTCCAAAACAATAAGGATTTTCTTATAAAAGTACATGTTTTTTATGGCTTTGGACCAGACGACTACGTAGCGCCACGCGATGGCTGAAAAAATAGCAAACACCCTCATTCAGAAATATATATATATATATATATAAATGTTCTGTCTACCAATTACTACCTCCACAGTCCTTCGTTAACACTTCAAATTCTTTTGGACCTGACGAAAAAAGGAGAGTTATAAGTTTGAACGTTGTTTGAACCCTTTTCTATTTGTGTGTGTGTCTGTCTGTGGCGTCGTACAAACGTCGTACCTCCAGAACGGATGAAACGATTTCAATGCGTTTTTTTTTTTCGAAAGTTAATTTGATCACCGTGGTTCTTAGCTACAATGGTCTGGTCAAATTCCCCAGCCGTTGAAGCTCACCAGCTGTTTTGCTGACTCATGTCGAAGGTTTTTAAATTTTAGTTTTGGATAATCTTGAGTGAGCGCATTCGAAGGTTTTCATCAAATCGAATCGCATTTCGAGAAATTCGAGACATTTCAATTGACAGAAATGACAGATTGACAGGAGACTCTGACGGCTAACAATTAAAAATAAAAATTAAGTGAAGTGAATATTTATGAATGAAACGCCAAATAAGCAATTGAATACATAGGTAAGTAGAATGCGAGTACTAATAAACAAATTCTTTAATGGGGCTGTTCACTTTTAGAAATGTCAAAATTTTTGGGAGTCTTTAGACAAACGGGATTTTATGTTAAGTTTTTTTTAAATAACTTGTATAATTCTTCCAATTGAATAAATGTTTAAAAAACGATCTTTACTACGGTAAAAAAAATCAGCAATTATTTGTCCCTAAATTAATAAATTAGAGTAAAAATAAAGATTTTACAAATAATATACTGACATATTATGAGAATTGATCACATTCAATGAAATTACATATTCAATTAATTTTGTAAACTAGCATCATTATTTTTGTGACAAGCGAATGACAGCTGTTCTGGATAGCTAGAGCCATCTGTTGACCCAGATCTTAAGTAAGTGTCACCACCAGCCAGACACTAATCTGTCAAACCAGCCAACAGTGTTGCCAATTTAGCTCTTTTAGAGCTAAATTTAGCTCCCTTTTCAATAAATCAGCTCCAAAAAAACGTTTTTAGCTCTTTAGCTTTAATTGTAAAAATTTAGCTCCATTCCATAACATAAACATAAAATAATTTTTCAATATTTTAGGTGCGCGTCCGAATTTTATATACACTAACGTGTAAATATTCACTTCCGGACTTTATCTATCAAATTTAACAACGTCAAATAAAGCAAAAACAAAGCGAGAAATCGATTAAAAAATGACACCCCAATGCGATTTTAACTATCAGATCTGGATTACGACGTATAAAAAAATGCTGTCACAACTATGAATTACCAAAAGAAGTTCTTAAAAAAATGGTTGCCTGTAAAGTCGGTTTTACGGGCGAAGATTTTACGTGACACCGATCATGTTTGAGTGGGAGAGAGACGCAAGACATTCGCCGGTCCGGCAGGCCTCTCTCTCGTTCGGTGACTCATCGTTACGTTACCGGGCGTTACACTTTTTCATGAGTGACTCCGAGCCGCAACCTAATTTAAGACGTTGTCACGTCAAAAATTGGTACCATGGCAAGTTATGATGAGGAAAACTCAGGACCAAGTACAAGTGGATTAGAATTAGCAATTCCGACACATAGTTTTAATAGTTCAGATGACGAATAATCGTATTTTTTGTATAATTCTCTGCTTCTTTCTATGGTATAAAATCAAGTAGTTAGTGTTTATCTTTATCAAAAATTAAAAACCTTGATTCTCAGACTGTCTTTTATTTTAGCTCTTTTTTTCCCCAAAATTTAGCTCTATTTTAGCTCTTTTTCGAAGGTGATCTAGCTCTCTTTAAAAAGTTGAGTTGGCAACACTGCCAGCCAAATTCAGCCAATGCCAGCCAGCCAAAAGGCCAAACGAGAAAGAAACGAACGGTGCTGGCTGGCTGGGAGAGTCGAGCGAGCGGCGAGTCGCGGAGTTTTCGTTCGAGTTGAAAAACACGCCCCCATCATTATCTGTCCTTCTTCAAAATATAATCTAGCTTACGCCAACCGGGGCTTCATAAAAATTTGTGAAACCAAAACATAATTTAACTTGAGTGTCATTGTGTCATGCTTGTGTTTTGATTATTTTGGTCAAAGAATCCTGTACGTATTTTCAAACCGGGTGTCACTATTTCCCAGTGAAATAATGAATGACAATGGATGCATACACTTGAATAATTTTAAGGCTGCAAAAGGGACGAATCCTTATAAAATAGTGCATGCATTTTTTGTGTCATGTACTTCATTCGAAGCCAGAAGGTATAAGGTAAGTATACGAGCTTAAAGCTTTTCAGTTTTAGTTTTGAATACTCTTATCTTCCGAATTTCTGGCAACGCATTGTGTTCCGACGTAATATCAGCTGGATCGAATACTAATCTGATCACTTGTAAGATTTCATTTCGTGAATCAAGTAAATGTTTATTTCATCTCAGTGCGCCTTTGTGTTGAACACACTCTATCAGCTGATTTATGATCTTTGACCTCTAAACAGCTGTTTTGGAGTTTCATGTCTTTCTTTATTCCTTTTGGTGTGATTGGTATTTCATTAATTTTATTCTTCCCAGTATGGGTATTTTTAAATGGACAATGTATTATCATTAAGCATTAGCCAGTTATCTGGTTTTCTTTTAGTATAGTAGTTAACTAGAGAGATGTGTGAATTGACATCTAAGAAAAAAGACAAAGTTTTGTAAGAGGGCTTCCAAACAACAATAATGACAAAGGACATCCTAGCTTAATTGCTTATAACCTAGGAACATGATCATCATGATTCTTATGAACAAAATTGAGTTCATTTAGTTGTTGCTCCATTATTAATTGAAGTGACCTCTACATATAAATTTAAAACAGTTTTCTTTTTCACATGAATACCATATCTTTTTTTTCCTTAGGCAACATCATGCCTCTGTTTTGCCTGCGGCCAGCCAGGTCCCCGGATGCATTCCTGCCTCCACTGCATTTACTTTGCATGCTACGCTGGCCACATCCAAGAACATTCTAAGGCCAAAAAGCATTTTTTGTATGTTGACCTGAGCTATGGAAATGTGTTCTGCACACAATGCAAAGATTACATCTATGACCGGGAACTCACTGAGATTGCCATGAACCATCGCCTGAAGGAAGCAAAGTAAGTATTCCTATAGCTAATTTTTCAATCACCCATCATTATTTGGTAACTGAGCACTAGTAGAGGGTCAAAATGTCAGCCTTTTGCTTTTCTTTTTATCAACTCCAGGTGTTTAGGTTATGTTTTCCTTTAAACTTCTGTATCAAGAATTCTGTGATTAACACATTGCAAAGATTTCATTGTGATTTGCTTGAGGCAGGTATCTAGTTAAATAATATATTTTTGTTATTATCAAACAGTTCTAATTATTGATGTTGTCGGCTTCATATTATAGCCACTGTTCAGTGACCTCTTGCTTGATTCATCAATGTGTTATGATTTGACTTGTTTTGTTTACTCTGTACATTTATCTGTGCTCTGTACATATTTATGTTATGAGTGGGTGAGTTAATTTTGCCATCTCATATGCAGTCAAGTACCTGCTTTAATATCACCTTATTAATTTATCATATAGAGCCGCAAATTCCAGACACCATTCATAATTATTATATTGTTATGGACCTGCATTCTGCCAAATGCAGCTCAATGGACATTGCATCTGATTTGAAGGTTTTCAATGTACCATATTGAATTAATTTATGAATGCTGTTACCTGTTGTTCTATTGTTTGGGCTCAAACAGAATCAAATTAATTTACCTAACCACTTGTTCATATTTACTATGATGAATATGCTGCAGAAAGTGTAGTTTTAAGATGTAGAGATGGCTTGACAGTAGTAGGCCCATTGAGTGTCTTTAAAGAGTTGTAATTCTACATTAGGTCTTTGGGAATTAGTGTGCCATTCATACCCTGGCTGCCGAACACCAACGAAGCGCTGGCGCTGCGTCGCCTGCGCAAGCGACGGCTCATCGGCCCGCACACCACCATCGGGCTGAGGGGGCTGCAGAACCTGGGCTCCACCTGCTTCATGAACTGTATTGTGCAGGTAAGATTAACGGTTATTTTAATGTATAAGGGCGCGTACACATAACGGAGGACCGTTTTTACGGATATGTCGCTACTGGAGATAGTATTAATACAGCATTTACAGGATCCGTTTTAACGGATTCTTCGCTACTAAAAATAGTATTCACACAGCACATCATATTACTGTACTGAATCAATAAACGGATCAGAATACAAGACCCGAAATACTGTATTATTTGTGAACTGCCTCATACAACTACACACACTAATAAATAAAAGTTCTTTGTCAGTTTGGTTTTTTTGTACTGGATCCTGAATACTGTATTAAGTTTGAATTCGCTCATGCAACTACAAACGTCCATAACATTCACTTTTAAACGGACTTGTAAAACGGGAGTTATATATGAACGCGCCCTAAGTCGCGTCATATACAAAGACCGATAAACGTTGATCTTCGCACTAAACGATATTGGGGAGTGGTACAAAGTGGGGAGGGAGCGGGCATTTCGAGCGCGCCGTAAGTCCGCACCTATGCGAGCGAGCGACTACTCCCATACTCAAGCTCCTCCCCCGCAGCGTTCCTTTTATGTGGCGCTTGCTATAATTCGTACATGTTTCCTAAATGCTGTCAGGAACAAGTGCGAAACAACATATCTGCTTCCAACGTCACACGATAATCAAGAAACCATTCTTGATTCATTTATCATATATAGACTTAATCTATGCGTGCTATGCGAATGATACTTGTCTGTAGACCCTTCGTCCATGGAAACACCTCCTAAAAGTGTCTAATCATTCTGCTCATTTAGTGCCCTTGGCTTTGCGTATAGATGTAGTACTTAGCTTCAAAAGCGAATTAGTTAGTGAACTTCTTGAATCCGATCTAAGCGCCGCGGTGACAGTTCTACAGCAAATCAATAGTTCAATACCTACGATTTAAGAAAAGGACTGATAGATATTGAATAACATTATTGCCCCAGCCAAATCTGTTCAAACAACGCCGCTATATTACCTTCTTATTTAAAAAAAATGTACGAGTCTGCTCTATATTCGTTTGAAGCAATCTTATTTTGAACCTAACTAGTCGTTTCGCTCTGTGGGATTAAAAGGGGAGGAATCGGCTTCAGTTTGCTGGTTCCTCCGCCCAATGAAAACCTGTTGGCACAGGCGTAAACGTTTTAGTAATAGTCCTCCAGGCCGATTTCGACCACGGCGGCCAATCTCAACAGAGATCAGCCAACTACACAGGAGATATTATAGTGCACAAGTGTGAGCGCAATACACAGGTGCACTCACTGTTCCATCACTCTCAAAGTTCGGTGAGACGGCAATCCGACATGACCGGAGAGAGATCAGGCGCAGGACCAACGGCTTAACGTGCTTTCCGAGGCACGGGGGTGAAACACCGCCTACTTCCCGACTCCGAGCTGTTTTTGAGAAATTCATGACAGAAAATCTCAGAAACAATTTTGGCTCGACCTGGGATTTGAACCCAGGACCTCTCGGATGTAACGCAGAAACATTGCCATTACACCAACGAGGCAGTCAACGCGAAAGTTTGTAAGTACATATCGATGTATCAATGTTTGTTAAACTTTCACTTAAAAACTACTGTATAGATTTTAATGAAATTTCACCAGAATATAGCTTATACATCAGAATAACTTATAGGTTACAATTTATAAAGAATCGTAGAGATAAAACATTGTAAGACTGTTTTTTGTCCTAAATAAATAGAAAAAAAAAGTGTTTCCATGAGGACGAAGTCGCGACCGGCCACTGGTTTGTTTGTTCCTATTCCTACACTGCGAAGGTCTCTTGTCTCCAGTATCGTCCTATACGGCCAGTTAAGTCGTTTGGCAGCTGGCGGTGTTGTGGATGTGGATCCGATCTTTCAAGGCATTGCCAAGGCACTCACGTGATCACGCGACACCCCTTTGCGTGATTTAGTTATTGGATAACCTCTTGACCTCTGACTCCCAGCTATAAATAAAAGCTAACTGCATAATTCTTCGTATATTAGTAAAGGTGTCCTCAATTTCCCAGCCCCAACTTCAATTGCGCGTCTAATTAATTTCAGCTTCCACGTTCCTCAATCTTGGCCGCATCGCTCTGCAATTGAGATCACTTTGTTGTGTAGAATTCAATGAGGTGAGCGACGGAACAAGTTTAAACTCAAGTCACGCTATTAAATTAATACCTTATACTCGTATATACCACATTTCTTACTTCATTATATGTGTCTTCAGAAAATGATACATTTGAGAATCAAAGGTACCAATTTCATATTGTTTTCAGTTAAGTTGCAGGAGAAATTAAATGTGTTGGTTATACTATTTCATTTTTTAAAGGAGACTTCTTCAGTTTATTGCCATTGGACCCCTACTACTACTCTTCCATTTAATATTACTTTCGGAATATTTTCTGGTGCAGTGTTTCGGTAGTAAGTGCAAACACCAAAGTAAAGCAACCTGAGGCGCGGTCGTGTTTTGATGGGTGACCATTCTGACCATGTAAGTGACGTCTATTTACAAGCATTTCCATGCTTCGAAAGGCACGTTAAGCTGTTGGTCCCTGTCAGTATCGATCTGGGGGAACGGCAGTGCCCCCTCCAAGTAGTGCAAAAAACTAACTTTATAAATATCAATTAAATAACTTATATATATAAATACCTATCATTCAGGCCGTTAGTTAAAAAATCTTAAAAACTTAGAAAATATCGCCTGCGCGGTGTGCGACATGTGGCTAGTATTTGTACAAACTTTGACAAACAAAAAAATTGCAAAATTATGTTCGTTTCTAAAAGAATAATTAATATCGGACTAGTAGACCCGGCAAGCTTTGTTCTGCACGCTTTTAAAGCAATTTCCCTGATTTTCTCATCGTTTAAACCTTCCCCGGATCTCCACAAATATTTTAAGACTAAAATTAGTCAAATCGGTTCAGGAGTTCTCGAGTTTTAGCGAGACTAAGGAACAGCATTCATTTTTATATATAAGAGACTAGTTGACCCGAAAGACGTTGTCCTGCCCGTTGCTTTAATTTTAGACCTTTTTAACCATTCCTGGACTTCCACGAATATTTCAAGACTAAAATTATTCAAATCGGTTCAGCCATTCTCGAGTTTTAGCGAGACTAACGAACAGCAATTCATTTTTATATATAAGACTAGCGGACCTGGCAGACGCTGTCCTGCCCGCTGTTCTCACAATGATTCCATATTTTCTCACCGTTTAAACCTTCCCTGAACTTTTACGAATAATTCAAAACCAAAATCATTCAAAACGGCTCAGCCGTTCTCGAGTTTTAGCGAGACTAACGAACAGCAATTCATTTTTATATATAAGACTAGCGGACCTGGCAGACGCTGTTCTGCCGGCTATTAAAAAAAAAACTAATCGTTTAAACCTTCCCTGGACTTCCACGAATATTTCAAGACTAAAATTATTCAATTCGGTTCAGCCATTCTAGAGTTTTAGCGAGACTAACGAACAGCAATTCATTTTTATATATAAGAAGATGAGGTTGCGTAGCAACGCTAACAACTGCAGGCGTTCAGGTGGCCTGGACCATCCCTGACTGACTTGTCCCCTTAGTTTCGTTCGTTTGACAGTTAGCTCTGAAATGGCATTGAGTGCGTTTGGTGCGGTAGTTTCGCTTCTACTTAGTTATTATAACCAATTCTTGACACCACTCCCCTCCCTCAGCAGTGAGACGAATATAGGCTGATGAGATGAAACACTGTTAAACTATTAACTAACAACAACACCATTCCGAGAGAATAAAGCTTACCTGTATACTACGTAGACATACAATTTAATACCCTACGTGCTTTCAGGAGGTTCGCAGTATCACGCTTCATTCGAATTCCCACCGGTCGCCCACACTTTATCCTTCTACTGAGGGGAATAACAAACATGACCTATCATTTTAGTGATCAAGTTCTGCGCTTGACAGGATATGTTCACTAGGTCATTTTAAGTATTTTTAGTCCGAGCAAAAAGGATTTCTTTTCTTCTGGTGGGGGGTAGGGGGCTACAAAGATGGCCGCTGCCGACAATTTAAAAAAAAAATCTCGTATACTTACAGCTATTATAGCGATATTGGTGTCATTTTCGTATAAACCGAAGCCGTAGAATTCATTTCTGATATTTATTTTTAGCACTTTCATACATTTTTTTTAAGAAATAGTAAAAAAAGTGAGAAATTGTATTCAGTATTTTTTGTTTAAGAGCCTGTCAGTGGTACGTTTAATTATAAAAAAGAAAATAAAAAATATGAGAAGAAAGAAAATTTTATGCTGATTCTAAAAATATATACTTTAATAGACTTATCTAGTATTTAAATGTAAAAAAAAATATATTTATGCAGCAGCGGTGATGTGCAGTATTTAAGTTTATCGATCATATCTGCAGAAATAATCGAAATCTCAATTTATTTTTAATGTAACAACTGTATTTATTTACAATATCAAAAGATAAAATATAAACCTGTGTTTGTTAGCTTACTTGTTCACTTATTTTATAACAATTAGTGATATCATAATGAAAGTTACAAAAATCGCTTTCCATATGAAGATTCTCCTCGAATCCTCCATTCCCATTTCATTTTATCTTTTGACATTTGATTAAATGACTATGGGACTATTCTAAAAGCAGCACTTCTGAAACAAAAAAAATAATTATCTAAATCGCTTCAGTCGTTTTCAGTAATCAAGGAACAAATATATTAAAAATGAACGACAGACAGGCACCAAGAAAGATCTTGGTGTCACAATTTAAACCCTTTGACCGCCACAGCTTTAGCAGCAACTTAAAAAACTTTTGACGGCTATAGCCGACTATGGCTGTCAAAAGGTTAGGTAAAACAGTTATGATTAAAGTAAATTTATAGTATCTAATTATTAATATATGAAGACGAAATACATAGTTACAACATAAATCACGCCTTTATCCGTGATGGGGAAGGTAGAGCGGTTACGCTACGTCTGACAAGTTTCAAGGGTTATCTGACGAAAATGAAAATAATAGAAAAATTTGAAAAATAAAAATAACACTGATTAGACAGACCTTAGCAGAGCCTAGTGTTAACATAATCCGGCACAGAAACATAGTTCTGTGCATTTTAAATTTCTTTTTATGCAGTTGCATCTATTTTTGCATGATGTTTTGCATCTGCACCGGGTAAGTTCTAGGCAAACTGTTGCTACATCTGGTAAAACAGACCAGCGAGGTTTCCAGACGTTTCCTTCACGAATCCAACCCCAAGATGACGGACAGGGAAGATTTTGATCGGGAATTAACGTTTGGCCCCAAATATGCACACCTTGGTACATTGCTCTTAATGTGTGCTGATGCAGAGCGCCTTCTGTTGGGGGTATATTTTCCAGCTGTCTGTCTTTCTTTGTGAAAAGATATTTTCGACACTCATTAACGGTGGTACAGGGGCTTGAGCTGTGAAATAAAATTTGCGGACATTGTTTATATTATGTAGGTGTGGATAAGAAATTGATGTTATATAAGAATGAATATAAATTCACTAAAGGTCTCTATAGCGTAGAGGTTGAGCGTTCTTAATTTTACTATTCATACTTACCGATCGTACATTGTGATGATAAATTTCTGAATGAAACTATCTGCTTCTGCCAAGTTTTGTTGTACCAATGCTTTGAACCCAAGTGTTGCTTCCGGGTAGGCAAACCAGGCGTCAAACGCGCTCTTTTTGCCTCTCCCATGAAAAGCCGACACAGTGTCACATCCAGTAAAGGCATGAAACACAGGCAATACTTCAGCCCTATCAAATCCTAAAAAAATATCAGTAATTAAATTTGGGACGTCGATGGGTTGAAATTCAGATTCATAATGTAAAAGAAGTTCAGCGTGTAACACACTTACCAAGTCCATTCGCAATTGCATTGCATGATATGTAGGAGTGGTTTTTCCCTGTGCCCATATGCACCCATAAATCTTTCAAATTTGGTAATTTATGAACACTAGAAATCGCAATCACAACCACATCCGTATCAACAGTGCGAATCAAAATGGAGCTATGACCACGAAGTACAGCGTCCGCTGCGTGAAGGAGCATTCTTGTGTCTGCTTCTTCGTGGTTGCATGGCTCCAGATTTCCTTTCTCACGGTTAATATTACTCAAAACAGAATTGTTTTTAGTAACGTTGAATTCTTTGTCTTGGTCAAAATCTATCGCGAGGCATCGCAGCGTGAGTAACTCAAAAAGTTCTTCTTTGTTTTTGTAACTTTCATTATGATATCACTAATTGTTATAAAATAAGTGAACAAGTAAGCTAACAAACACAGGTTTATATTTTATCTTTTGATATTGTAAATAAATACAGTTGTTACATTAAAAATAAATTGAGATTTCGATTATTTCTGCAGATATGATCGATAAACTTAAATACTGCACATCACCGCTGCTGCATAAATATATTTTTTTTTACATTTAAATACTAGATAAGTCTATTAAAGTATATATTTTTAGAATCAGCATAAAATTTTCTTTCTTCTCATATTTTTTATTTTCTTTTTTATAATTAAACGTACCACTGACAGGCTCTTAAACAAAAAATACTGAATACAATTTCTCACTTTTTTTACTATTTCTTAAAAAAAATGTATGAAAGTGCTAAAAATAAATATCAGAAATGAATTCTACGGCTTCGGTTTATACGAAAATGACACCAATATCGCTATAATAGCTGTAAGTATACGAGGAGATTTTTTTTTTAAATTGTCGGCAGCGGCCATCTTTGTAGCCCCCTACCCCCCACCAGAAGAAAAGAAATCCTTTCTGCTCGGACTAAAAATACTTAAAATGACCTAGTAAACATATCCTGTCAAGCGCAAAACTTGATCACTCAAATGATAGGTTACCTATGGGCGCATGTTCTTATTCCCCTCGCTATTCCACCCACCAACGTCATTTGTAATTTCAGTGACGTCATTCATTTATGCTCCCGGGCGCTTCTAGTCCTTCCACGCCCTTTCATATTTACAAAATAATCTTGAACTAGGTTTTTTTAGTCTTGGAGAGTCTATCGAGAAATGGAAGAATTTTAGCTTTCTTATTTAGTGACTCGTGACGTCATTAATTTAAGCTCGCGGGCGCATCCAGCCCTTTCAGCTTTTAATCTGGGAATCAAAATAACTTAGACTTGACTTAGACTTAGAAATACTTGTCTATCGTAAAAGTAAAAAGACTCTAACTTTCGTCTTTTTAAGGCTCAATGGGTAGTATTTGAATACCTTTAGTAGGTACGAGTACCCTTTTCAGCCGAGCCCTGATTAATATATCTGGTACTAGTGAACCCAGAAGACGTTGTCCTGCCCTCTGTTTTCGCATATTTCCATGTGATTTCATCCATATGAACTTTCCTCTTGCATCATTCTATCTATTAAAACAAACTGCATCAAAACTGTAGAGAAGTTTCATAGATTTAAGCATACATACATTTTACAGACATAGGGACAGAAGCGGAAAGCTATTTTGCTTGATACTATGTAGTGATGATGTCATACAGCCTGCGTTTATACTTTTCATAAACTTACAGTAAGTCAACATAATCATGACGACATCTTATTCGCTTGTAATGCGAGCGATTTTGCGCCAAATGTGAGTAGCCTGATGTACTGGCCACTGTACTTAAAAAAATCTTTTCGGCTCCGGTGATCAGGGAGGGATTTTTTTTAAGTGTTATGGTGTCTTTTCGAATTCTTATTATTTCGCACTGAAAATTGAAATATCACGTTCAGTATCCAGCTTAAAGAAAATTTTATAGCCTATATTGTTTTACAAATGTCAGATTGAAAATGAACTTTTATGTTTGCTCTCCCAGTGTTTATTAAAAACTACCCGAGATTCGTCTCGACTTGGTCCCTAATTATGCTATTGGTCTTGTTGTCGCAGAAGTCCTACAAACAAAACTTTCTTCACCAAACTCCCAAGGTATGACGAGGTAGGTAGGTAGCATTTGTGTAACTTCACATTGTTACGGAGCTGGGTCGCAAACAATATTAAACTTGGTGTATAGTTTGTATAATTGCTCGTTAAAAATGTAAATGGAAGAAGCCGTAGAAAAAGTTAACAACTTTGTGTTCTAGAAATGGAAATACCGTTAGACTTTTTTACCCTAAATTCTAATTTTAAATTTTAGGACTGGCGGTCCGCCCGGCTTCACACGGGTGGACAACTATTCTTTACATATACACATTAGCCCACGTTCATCAGGGATAATGTAGGATTCTAATGGTATTTTTTAGTTTAAATCGGTCTTGTAGTTTTGAAGCATTTCAAAAATCAATCAAATCTTTCCTTTTTAGGGTTCCGTACCTCAAAAGAAAAAAAACGGAACCCTTATAAGATCACTTTGTTGTCCGTCCGTCCGTCCGTCCGTCCGTCCGTCCGTCCGTCTGTCTGTCAAAACCGTTTTTCTCAGGAACGCGTGGAGGTATCAAACTGAAATTTCTATATAATACTTAGGTCTACTGTCCCTGGAAGCTGTAGAAAAATCGACCTTAGCCAACGCAATCAAAAGATGCAGCCATTTAGGCCGCAAATTTCCGCAAATTTTCGAAACTCGCACGGGAATCAAAACCTACAGGGTACTTCCCGTAAACTTAGAATCTTGAAATTTAGCACGAAGTCACGTCTTATAGTACAGATATAGGAAAAATTACGAAAACCGTAAATTATCAGTTTCATCATATTATAAAAAAAAAATTGACAAAAAAAACTAAAGTCTAAAGAAAAACTTACTTATATACCTACAGGTTTGTACGGAACCCTCGGTGCGCGAGTCAAACTCGCACTTGACCGTTTTTTTTTAGTGTAGATGTCATCTCTTTTGTGAAAATATTTTCTTGTGAAACGTTGAATTTTCTATAAGATTTTTTAACAGCAGATATCAGCAGCATATTAAATTGAACAAAGAGCTTTAATTTCCCGACAGATTTAAACATAAATTCTAGGAATAAATATTACCATGAACATCCATATTGGCACACAGCCTTTTCCCAGAAATGTTATACTCGCTGTATAATATACTTCGCCCTATTTATTACAGCCGTTCCCTAGGCAAATTCCCTGTAACGCTGAATCTATTTGCAGCGTCCACTATTGATTTTTCTGAATGAATGGATCAAACACCGTTGTTCTTGCATGTACAATATGCGAATGTAATAATATTGTTGAATTCTATAGAATTTCGTTATATGGATGGACCTCGCAACATTCCAGTAGCTTTTCCGATAATTAAATTAAACCCGCTCGGCCTGGGTCGGTTTGGCCGGGTTATATGCAGTTGCACGTGTTTGCAATTTGCGTCTATTTATTTGTTGCCGATATGTATGTCCTTTGTGTTGCGCTTTTGTTTTATCCTTAGTTTTAGTTGAGAAGTAAACAGGAAATTCTGTTTGTTATTATTATTGATTGCAAAGGGCGACTTTATATTTATATACCTGTTGTTTGTATAACTTGTTAACAGAGAAGCAGAGTAGTTTGTTGGGACTTTCAGAAAAATAATTATTAGTGTTTTGATGAGGCAGTTGGTATATTGGTTGGTATGAATAATAGTAGAGATTACCTTTTTATTCTAAAGTACTGTCTTTTGTAGAAATATATCTAGGCAGCAAGTACCTACTTCTTAAGGTATTATAAATAAAAATGAAATAAAATCAGTTCAATTTAGGCTTAAGCATCTATATGTATATTGTCAATTTTTTACTACATCTTACTCTAGATTATAATAAATAGAAAACAATGAAAATCAAATAAATAAAAACATTGCAAAAACATCATGAAATACAAAATAAAAATAATAAAGTTTCATAAATTAGATTAATTCAAAACGCATTAAAAATAAATATCACAGCTAAAAAAAAACAATAACAACTTGATTTAATTAAAGTACCTCGCCCATCTCTGGAGCACCAGGAACACGAACTTGTGGCTGCATCCATGGTTTGTCTCTTAATACCTTGAGGGTATTGTTAGGGCTCCCCCGCACGCGGTACATCATAGAGGTGCTTGGCCCTATGGTTGACTGGTAGAGAATGCCTTCGGCATTAAGTCCACCATTGTACACATGTTTGTGCAGAACTTAAATAAAAAATAAATAAATAAAAAAATAGAGGCGATGCGACGTCGCAGTACTGTATGTTAGCCATATATATTATGCTTCTTTATGTATCCTGTCTTGTAAGGATATTAAGATGTTTAATGGTTTCTTCACTCTACCCGTAATACCTTTGATATCTATCTATCACTCTGCTAGCCATTATCTACGTACGACATGTTTCTATTGTCAAAGTGTCAAAGTATATGGGAGAGGGGATTATTAATATTATGTTTGACGTCGAGATCACAAAGAGTAGTATTAATTTCCACCCATTTGAAAACATTGTCTGTCTGTTCATATCCGATGTCGCATTTTAAATTTTAGTGAATACACGTTGCAGTAGAATTAATAAAGGCTTATAATTTTTTTACTTAAATTAGGATCCCATGCACGTAGGATCACCTTTTTTTTTATTAATATGGGTTCGCTCTTGACATCATTCTCCCTCTAAGAGGTAAAGAGGTATACCTACAATCCTAAATAGTTCTTAAAGTTCCTAAATTTACTGTTATCCTAAGTTTTATATAAGATGGCCAAGAACGAAATATGTAGAGAACCATGTTGAGTTCAATGTCTTCACAAAATAGCCTGTCATCCAACAGGTGGCATATCGTGAAAACGAAATGCTAAAGCGGCAAACCTTTCATAGTTTTGTCGCTATAAAAACTAATATGTAAATATAAATCGTAAGTACAGTAAAAATAAATAGTCAAAGGTATACGTATTCCAAAGCTCAAATAATAATTTTTTACTTGATTTGCAACGGCGTAATACGCATATTGCGCAGCGCGGGAGAGATGCCTCAATCGATCGCTTGCAGGAATGTCGCGTTTTGATTTACGTAGTTGTTCAACTACAAGTATGTAACTACTTTAATTTTACTAATAAAGACAATTGATAGGCGTTGTTTGCCAAGTATAGAGTATCTTGATTACGATTCAATAACACAAACCTTTACCAATAGTGTTTCTTATTAGCTTTAAAACAAAAAATAGTTCAAATTTATCTTAAAAAGCAATTTTTCGTGTAGTTGCCAATTTTTTGTCAAATTGTCGGGTTTCGAAGCACCATTATAAGATTTTCTCTACATGCTTTTGATAATTTGGTGTGTCAAGCTTATCACCGTCAAACCTGCTTTCAAAGATTTGTGTTGCATTGCTTACATCGCACCTACCTTGCATCACACTTTATCTATTTAGGTGCATCTGCCTGTGTAAACAATGGGAACCAGGCTGACTGTTTCCTTAGCCTGGTTACAATATACATAATACATACAATTCTACGGAAATAGTTACATAATTAAAAATATTTATATTCTGCATATTTTAAATATTGGCTTTATAAAGCCAATATTTAAAATATGCAGAATTATTGTGGTGTTGAAGTGGGATTCCGAAACAACTGCAAACAGCAAGCGACTAAGCGACAAACAGCACCACTGGTTTGGTTCTTATTAATATTTTTAAAATTGATTTGAAGCGTGGCAGCACTGTGGCCTTGAGCTGCTTGCGCTGTGCAGTGCGTCTCGGATTGTCACCTTTAGCGCTCGTGCAGACGATGACGCCACCGATCCGTCATCGCGCCGCCGCCGCCGCCGTCGCACCGACGCCGCGCCGCTACCGCGCTGTTCAAGCGTAATTTTAAGGCCGTCGCATACTTTTCCGACTCGGCATCGGCACAGCTGCAACACGGCGTTGCTAGCCAGCTCGCTGTATGTAAGCACGCCGTTAGCGCGCTGTAAAGATGCGAGCTGCGGGTTGAGTTGTGGTTGAGCAACAAGCACGCTGCCGGCCTTTTCCCTTGAATACTGCAAAATACATTGTACGACCCACAACCCAATGCTCCGATTCGAATGACAAGTTAATTGTCGGGTTGGAGCAGTGCCGTTACTGAGGCAAAGACACTACATCGCTGGTTAGTTTAGTGCTTAATGTCACGTGCAATATCCATAATTAGCAACGTATATGCAACAGTATCATGCGACAGTAAAATTACGCTTAGACCGAGTGGCAGCGACGCGGCAACGGCGCGGCGACGGAGTGGCGGCGGCATCGTCTGCACGAGCGCTTACGATTAAATTTTAAGTTCTGTGTACGCTTCGACGCATATTGGAGGCGACATATTGCACTCAATCAGTGGCTCCGTTCGCCATATGCTTATTGACAACGCGTTTCCGCTCCGATGAGCTGAAAAGGTAGTATAAAGCTGTAACGGTATGGTTCCCGATACCACTCCAGGACCAATTAAAACTCCAATAATTTATTCTTCTTTGTCCACAAGCGAAAAAAAAGTCGTTGTTTTTCGATTTCTCCTGTTAATAATTAAAAATACGGTCGAATTGATAACCTCCTCCTTTTTTTAAAAAATCTGTTAAAAGATCCATAATTCGGTTTTAATTCGGATACTCGACCTTTAAGATGTCGATACTTTCGGCATCAGGGAAAGAAGAAGACTTAATGTGCTCTGTCGCTGTTTGATACAGGGCTATCAGCAGGCTATTATTAGACAGTAGACTTTAGCTTTGGATCAATAAAGCTATTCAGTAGTTAGAGAATTCAAATAGGTATTTATTGTGTGAGTTAGAAACCCTCAGTCGTATACGTTCGCAGCTCGCTGTTGCGATTTATCTGTCATCGCAGTTTTTCGACCTAAAGACATGATTGCTTAGTGATAAAGTTCTGATATGCTGTACAAATATGATGAAAAATTTACAACACCGATTCTTTGAACGAAATTATTTACAGTTACATTCATAAGGCAGCGTTCCAAGTAGTGCCTTATAACTTGGCACGATAACTGGCTTAGAAAAATTGGCATAAATATTATAGAAATCTTCTTTTGTTGGGTGCTAGAAATAAATAATTAAAAAATATTTTTTCACCTCGGTTATAAATAATTTCCATTGTTGAGTCTGAGTACCTATAGGTACAACTTCGAGAGGCGCACCACTATTTACATCAGCTATACTCTAAGTGTGTACCGCGGAACCCTAGGGTTCCATGATACCTCTGTCGGGGTTCCGCAAGAATTTAGAAAAAAAATCAAAACACCTCTCTCTGGTAGCTTCGCAGCTGCGCGGACTCCGCGGCCGCGCGGGGAAATAACACTATGAACGTTATTTATTTATTTATTTGTATTTGTATAAACATGTGTCTGGTACAATATCTCATAAGTTTGGTATCAACAATTTCACCTCGGTTATAAATAATTTCCATTGTAGAATCTGAGTACCTATAGGTACACCTTCGAGAGGCCCACCACTATTTAGATAGTTCCTTTAGACATAATATGCATAAAGGCAGTTTCTTATCTGTTTTCAACAGATACTCGTACAGCTTTAAATTTACAATTTTTTTTTATTAAGAAACCTTGTCTTAAATCATGCAAGCAAACCTGCAAATATCTGATCCTCAACGACGTCTAGCAAAGCGACAAACTGTCGTCGTATTATGCACATAAACAAATTTTGTTTTGTCAAAAAAACAAGAGTGATTGCAGTTAACCTTACTTAAATAGTTTATATTGTGCTTCACAGACGCTGATCCATACTCCTCTGCTTCGCGACTACTTCCTAGGAGAAAAGCACAAGTGCAGGGCGCAGGGCACCGGCAAGTGCCTCGTGTGCGAGGTGTCCAAGCTGTTCCAGGTGGGTGTAGTTGGTGAATGAGATAAACAACATGTTGCCATGGCAACAGACGCCCTTCTTAGGGGAGAAGCATAAGTGCAAGGCGCAGGGCACCGGCAAATGCCTCGAGTGCGAGGTCTTCAAGCTGTTCCAGGGCAATTTAGTTTGTGAATGAGATAAAGAACTCGTTGCCATGAATACAGACGCTCTTCTTAGGAGAGAAGCACAAGCACTCGGCTGAACGTCCTGAAGTAAATTAATTACCTGTCTTCTAACTTTCTTCGTACTTGTACTTCAGCTCTATGTGCCGGGTCTATACACACATGATTTAACCAGATCGATGTCTTAACGTATGTTACAAAACACGAAATCATTAGACCAGACCAGGTAATGGTATGGTCGCGGTCTGAAAGTCACCAGTTTTGAATAAAACACACTTACTCTCTTTTTTTTGATCACCTGAAGGTAATAAATAGAACTATTTTGTTTATTCCTTGAAATGACAGATATGAAGTCAGTGTCAATAAACCTCATAAAGGAATGATTGATTCTCGTTAAAAAATGAAAGTGATCTATAGTCTATCAAATTAGTGTTTACTCGTGTAGGCCCTCCTTAGACCCTCAGTACAGAGTTTACAATTTGTATTAATTTGTAATTTCCAGGAGTTTTACTCGGGAGCGAAGACCCCGCTGACGCTGCACCGCCTCTTGCACCTGATCTGGACGCACGCGCGCCACCTCGCCGGCTACGAGCAGCAGGACGCGCACGAGTTCTTCATCGCTACACTCGATGTGCTACATAGGTATAATAGAAAGTGTAACAATCCCCAGGAGTTCTACTTGGGAGCGAAGATCCCGCTGACGCTGCACCGCCTGTTGCACCTGATCTGCCCAGCGAGCAGGACGCGCACGAGTCTTTATCACTACCCTTGATGTGCTGCACAGGTATAATTATTTTCTTTTCCAGGAAACTGACTAAACTAAACATTTCCACTTATAGTCCCTGCAAGCGGCAGGGTTTCTCCCGGGCAATAGTTTCGTCGTTTTCTTTATTCTTTCTACTGATTAAAGAAATTTGACTTTACTATCGCCCGATTAGTAAATTTGCACCCCATCGGTGTTCCTGAAAGCCTCGTATAGTCCAACACGACCATGTGGAATCCACTTGCCGAAAGACAGGGTGAAACATTTGAGACGTTTCGCCCGCTCCATCTAGCACGTAATCGCTTCATATCCTACTAATATTATAAAGGCGAAAGTTTGTATGTATGGATGTTTGTTACTCTTTCACGTAAAAACTACTGAATGGATTTGGTTGAAATTTGGCACAGGGGTAGATAATAGTCTGGAATAACACATAGGCTACTTTTTATCCCGGAAAAATATGCAGTTCCCGTGGGATACGAAAAATATTAGTCCACGCGGGCGGAGCCGCGGGCGAAAGCTAGTCACTACATATATATAACACGGCTGTGACTGACATATATTGTTTCACTTACCTGCATCCCTCACCTTCTGCTGTTATTTAGCAGACCACTTCCATCAACTTGAATTCAGGAAAGAACGTATATTTATTTTAGTCAACGGCAAACATATGTTGATTTTCATTAATCTTTATTCTAGGCATTGCATGAACGGAGTAGAGGACACGGAAAGGAACGAAAACGGCCGCTGCAACTGCATCATCGATCAAATTTTCACCGGCGGCTTACAAAGTGACGTGGTCTGCACCTCGTGCTCTGGAGTTTCCACCACCATCGATCCGTTTTGGGACATAAGCTTGGACGTAGCCGGACCTGGGTCGCTTCAAGCGTGTTTGGAAAGATTCACCAGAGCTGAACATCTGGGTTCTGCGGCCAAAATCAAGTGCTCCAACTGCCGAGCGTACCGCGAATCAACAAAACAGTTGACACTCGAAACACTACCCATAGTGGCCAGTTTCCATCTAAAACGTTTCGAGCACTCATCGCAAATCGATCGGAAGATATCAGCGTTTGTTTCCTTCCCGGCGGAATTGGATATGACTCCTTTTATGTCGACGCACCGCAGGGCTGTCGATGTGGGAGTAGCTGATAACAATAACGCACCGGAGGGCGTGTTTGAGGATAACCGTTACTCACTGTTTGCGGTGGTCAACCACCTGGGCTCGCTGGACGCGGGCCACTACACGGCGTACGTGCGCCAGATGAAGGGCAGCTGGTTCAAGTGCGACGACCACATGATCACCCGCGCTTCACTGCGCGAGGTGTTAGATAGCGAAGGGTAAACTTTCTTTTTTGTAATTTTTAGTCACATATCATGATAGCTATTTCTTATTTGTCTTGACTGATGACTGATCTTGAGATGCTGTCTCCACTTCATTAAATAAAGCTTTGTAGACTTTGACGAATCACTATACCTTCGCTCGTAAAATAAACTGAACGCCATTTAAAACCAGCACTAAGGAAAGCCTGGACTGTTCAATTAGGTTGTAAAGTAAGTGTGAAATACCATGTTCTTTCCAGGATAATAATTTGCTGGCATAATATGACACATGTTATTTGTGAAATGATACACTCTTTGACGGATCATTTCTTTTTGTTGATGGGAAAGTAACTTAATTTTTTTGAGCGACGGTAGTGTACAATTTACCTTACACACCTTAGTTTACCTGTGACCACGGATGCTGATAAGGGTCCGAAACTTCAGGTTAAAATATAAAG
Source organism: Pyrausta despicata (assembly GCA_963921415.1). NCBI lineage: Eukaryota > Metazoa > Arthropoda > Insecta > Lepidoptera > Crambidae > Pyrausta > Pyrausta despicata. The sequence goes on from OY992853.1 coordinate 10,474,061, forward strand.
TAAATAAATTGCGGAATAATCCGTAAAAAAGTGTATCATTTCAATGTCTAGTGTTCGCGTCAACAAAGGCAACAACATGATCTTTTTATTCTTTTCAGGTACCTCCTCTTCTACCACAAGACTGTTCTGGAGTACGAGTGCGAAGTCTCTTAGATGCCACCAGCGACTAAGTAGTTTTCATAACAAATTATCCACAAAATATATATCTTTGGTAACGTACTGACGTATCATACTATAATAGCCTGTGAAGATCGTGCGCGACCGTCCCTATTAAAAAATGTTGAGGTGAGTTAACATCAAACCGATTTATAAATCTTCGATTTTATTTGATCCACGATGGACCGATCGCTGTGGAAATCCTTGTGGGAGAGCTTTTCTCAGCAGTGGGCGTCGAAAGGCTGATATGATGATGATAATTTGATCATTGATCATTCGGATACCGTTAACTAAGCAATCAACCGAAAATTAATCAGATGGCATCGATTTGGTCACCGTCGCTTGATTAGTTTAATAGTTTATCTTTGTTTGTCTTATAATTGCTGATCGATGCCGACGATCCACTATCGATGGATTGGTCTTATTGAAAATATCGATAGAAACTGATATTTGATTGATCTATAGGTCCGGTAAAACCTTAACAGGCGCTAGGTCTCACGAAATCACTTCATTCATCCATCGCTACTGCGACTGACGTATAAAAGTGCGCGAAACACGCGATCTCTTCCCGCTAAAGCTGGATTTACGCTGTGGCCGAAAAATTATGCTATTGGTTATTAGAAAACGCACCAATCAATGTTGAGGCTAACGCCTTTTGAAAGATCTACCCATTGGGCAATAAGTTTTGGGCCTACTATTCGCTCAGGGTGTGGCGCCGGGGTAACATCTAGAATACCTCGTCCACGCCAAAGTATCCTTACAAGACGGTCGCATATGGTCTTGTTGGTTTATAAGGCGATTATCACACTGCTCCACGCTCCGCCGCGGTTCGCGGGGCAACGCATTTATCTTTTGTATGCCAGTTCCTCAGTTTGTATGAAAAATACGCGTACCAATATAGACTTACAACGCATCACCGCGCGATTAATTTGTACTGCGCAAACAGAAACTGCGACGGAACGCGGTGCAGTGTGATAATCACCTAACTGTCAGATTTGAATAGTTAGGAATAAATACTTCTGAGTGTGAGTAAGTCATGTTCCCCTCGTGATATTAGCGCTTAGATTGGAAATGAGTCTTGTTTGTCATCCCGTCTGATGTTTTGTGGAATCATTCACGAATTTGTTAGTCCTAAGCTTTAATGTAACATTATAGTATAGAATGTTCTTCATAGCTATGTTTTCAAAATTACTTAAACTGTATAAAATTTGCAAATTTGTTCACAATATGTAATACATTTTTACATACCGGCCGCTTTATTGAGCAAAGTAATAATACATTATGTAGCGCATTATTTTACTTCATGATATTTTGAAACGTAAATTAATCACTTATAGCAAAACTATTTTTGCTTTATCATTTATCCAATAAGTAAAATCAAATTGTACTATAATTAATAAAATGAATTGTGGTAAAAGGTCAAAAAACTCTCATTCCTATTTAAAAGAGTTATTTTTGTTTATTAATTTCATAATTGTCAGAACAAAATAATTTAATCTACCTCGTCGTTTACTATCGTTTGCATTTCGCGGGGATCTTGTAATGAATTAATTGTAACGTTTTGTCTGGAACAATTAAAAACAAGCTAAATACACATTAGCATTAATGTTACTTGGAGTTAGTTATTACTTATAAGAACTATAATTTACGTATTATATGTATCAACCTTTTTAGTAAGGTATGTGGTGGAACTAATATTTAGTACGGCATATCTTTATTGACGGGTCTTCTATGAGGACATAATTCAATGATGACGAAGGTTTAGTGCCAGCGTTTAAAATCACTTTCCATGAGGTACTGTTTTTGTATGAAAACTTCCTTTTAGAGTGCCTCAAAACTATGGGATTTTTGAGGCACTCTAAAAGGAAGTTTCAACTTCTCATTTATCAGTTCATAGTTGTCAGCTTTATTGAATATGCTAATTCAGTCAATCCATATTAAGATTATGAAAAGTTAACTTAAGTCGACTTTTCTATTAATGATATTTTAAAGTTTTCTTTCTGATTTGCTATTGCTGATGTACGTAACGTGTAGTTAGTTATTTTTCGCTTATGTGTATTTAGCATAGTAGTCTGAATATAGTAGTTGGTAATCTTTGACTGAACTGACATTAGCTTAATGTGATATTTAATATTTATGACTTGTATTAAATGTAGTTAGTTGTATCGATTTACATATTCTAATAGTAGAATAAATTATGTTTTAATGATTTTGATGCTTGAAGGGCCGAATGGTGCGAATGGTGGCGTTTTTCGAAACGGTTTTTTTATTTATTGAATTGATAGATGAGAGCACCTGGTTCCACATTCAACTTGATTGATCTTTTAAATATTTCTAAAATACTAGTCAGTCACAAATTACAATCAAGACGTTTGGAATTTATTTTGAAACGCAACCATTTGCCCTGAGCCTACTATGAAACAATATGATTTGCATTTAATAATTTAGTGACATGGATCCGAGCCTAATCAAGTATCTTACTGTTAGTTTATAAATGTAAAAATGAAAAAATGTGATAAAAATTAAAAACAATTTAAATATTAATAAATTGTCATTTAAATTCTTATTTGTGGAATTATCTTATATACAATTATGCTTATCTTCAAAATATAGATGTAAAGTGTTGTTCAAGAATCAAATATACTAATAATAATACATGATCGTTACAAAACAGGTACATACATATTTCGAATTGCTCAGTGTAAAAAATATATTAGTGTGCAGTATGAATGATCTGATTGCTTCTAATTGGACAATATCTATGTAAAATAAAATACCTATGTCGGTACATTTAATACTCTGAGAATGTGTATGATTTGTACTTTGTGTCGGTTTGAGGAGCCGGGGACATAGTTGGTTTGTTGGCGTTCATTTCCTCGATCAACTATGAATTAGTGATGGAAAAGCGTATATTCATACTGAAGCTGGCAGAGTATCTTGAAACTAGGTGTATTATTTTTGAAGTGTATTATAAAATATAATAAATTGATGTACCTACTGTTGTTGTTGACCTGAATAAGTATGCCCACCCCTTAAATGTTCATGAAAATAAACTGATTGAATCAGAACCGCCGACTTAATCCCACTGTTTTAGGCATACTACAATGTTCTGTATGATCTATCTATGAAATAAAAATGTATAAAACCGCAGTACCTATTTTTATTTTTCGCTTTTTGATTCGCCATGTCATGAGCATTAAAAAATTATGCTTTTATTGTTGAAGTTTACATTGATTTTCATTATACTTCGATTTCTTTGAACTGAGCCACATGTTTTGAAAAATCGTTATGCTACTTTGGATTGCGGTTTGTGTCAAGGAAACTAAAATATTTTTCTATAACATTTATTTCAGAATATCACAAGAAAATAAACAACTAATTTTGCTTCTAGCAATGATACTTGTAACGTATGTATATTGTTAAAAAACGGTGTTTTTATGTTGTAATGTTAAAAGTTTAACTACATACGATAAATTACTTTTTTTAGTCATTGAATGACAAATAAATATGATAACAAAAATATTTTATGCCAAAGCCGTTATTTTATCACATACCAATCAGACTTACATCATACTAACATCGATCAATTTTTATTTATTTTGTTGATTACATTTTAGACTACAGTAAACAAAATACTTGCAGCAAGAATAATTCAAGAAAATCGTAACTTATTCGTGTTGACAAGACCACAAAAAGTTTGACAAGGCAAGCCCTAATAGTGATTGAGAATTTTTGAGACTTAAAACTAAATATAAGGTAGTAATGGTAGATTATGCGCCGAAGGAGTGATGAGCTGACTACATCACGGGCTTACAACAATTTTGCACAAATGGAGAACAACAAGAAAGTAGAGTATTAACCACTGGAGTAAAAGACTGTCATAGTCTTGGGCTGATTGAATCCCTCGTTTCACTCAACACTCTATAGGACTCCTTGGCTTCGCTCAGGAGTCAACAAAGAGTTCCCCGCTACGCTCACGATCCAACGCCCGTGACTTATAACAGTTCTTTACGCCCTCAGTGCATAGTCTACTATGAAAGAGCTGCCACCTGCAGGAATAATTCTGTAGCTCATCTTACCCCAATGCGATGCAATATTTAAATGTTTGTAAGTTTTAATTTTATATAACGTTATTATTAACATGACTATCAGGCTAAACCTAATTGACTGTAAAGCGCTACTCAACCACAACAATTCATCATTTTCTACCTCTAAGAGTAGTTATAATAAGTAAATGTATAGTAGAATATTTGAGGGTAAGCATTAAAGTAATGATAACTTTGTTAATACCTATTGAAATTAACACTTAACAAGTGCGTAAAGCTCAGCCGTTATAGCTTGCTCCATATAGGTACGTATTTTTTATATAAAATACATGTTAGTTTTTTTTTTAATATAGATTCTAAACGAAGCTAGTTGACTAAAAGTATGGTAAAAATGTATAAGCAGGTAAGAATACAAGAAAAATATTGTTTAAATATGCTTTAGAGATCCAGTTATATTCATAAGAAAAACAATATTAAAAAAGAAATATCAGATCTATCACGTGAAAGTAACTTATAAAGTACAATATAATAACGTAAAGTAAATAAATAAAAACCGTTGTTTTTTACTCATAATATGGTAAGAACGTAATCAAATAATTTAAATCAAAAAAGTTTTTTACTCACTAAACATTACTATTATAAATGTAACCTCATCTATCACATAGATTTGATTCGTCGGCTTTCAATTTATATCTTCCGACTTTGTAAGACTACCGTTTTTATTGGTGAAGTTTTACCTCGATCAACGATTTCGATACAGTCCTATTAGTTTTCCCCGGTTTCAGGCTTACTTTCAACAAGCCAACCAGTGCCGTTTGCCTCTTGGCCTGGCTCTACTTCTTCGGTGGCGTCGGCGCTTCGTCTAGAAGCGTCTCGAGTTGCTTTACGTCGGTGACTGGCAGGGAGCAAGCATACCGCCGGCACACGTACGCTGTAGGCGCGTCACCTACGCTTCTAATGCGGCTCAGCACTGAAAAGGTATAGTTCTTTCAAATCACGAAGTCGAGCAGAATTTACTTGTGGTAAATATGTGTCCGTATATGTGTCGATGTGTGCGTGAAAACGAAAGCGGGTATGGTTAGCATAAAAATAATACCAATATTTTTGTATGTTCAATTGATAATAAAATAAAACAACAAAACTTTTAAACTAAAATGTTTATTATTTAAAATAAATAATAAATAAGGGAATGTATTAAAATAAAATTATGTTCTTCTACATTTGGGTTTAAGTTTTAATTTAAGCGAAACATAAGACTTAAATAAGGATATACAATTGAACTCAAGATATGGCAAAATTATGAAAATAAGGCTAGGCTGGAACTATTTAATAACAAATTTCTATCTATTTTTACGTATGTGAAAAATGTGTCGCCTTAATCTTCTTCGGAAAAACTGTTGCTTTCGTTAGTTTCAAAGTCAGTCGTGCTGCTATCACTTGATTCACCCACATTAATTACAAATTCAAAGTCATAATCAAAATATTTCATATACTCCTTTTCAATTTTTTCGACATGCTTGCATGTATTAAGCCAGATGTTGTTATCGATACTGTTTAAACCTTCAGCTATTAAATTTTGAACTTCTGTCATATTTTGACCAATATTATTCGAGGCAATCTTATTTTTCAGAATACCCCAGATGTTTTCAATGGCATTTAATTCGGGGTGATATGGTGGCAGTCGTAGTATTTCGAAACCTTTGCTTTTTATTATCTCGTCAATTCTATATGAAATAAAACGCTGCTTATTTCTGATTATTAAATCATACAATTCTACATTGCGGGACAGTGCATTGAAAGGAATACCGTGTTCCGTCAGCCACTTTTGCATGTCGCTCTTGCGCGAATTTGACGTAGGTATACTACTACTTCGAGTATTATGGTAGGATGCGTTGTCCATCACTATAACAGATTTATCTGGTAAATTTGGCAGCAGCTTTTCATTCAGCCATTTGCTATAATTATTGAAATTCATATTTGAGTGATAGTCTCCAGTTGTGGATGATGCTTTGTATATTAACGAAGCATCTATACATATAATAAGACTGTAAAAGATCGATTTCTGTACATTGAAGATTTTTATGAAAAATTGTTACAGGGGGTCTTAATTACCGTAATAGAAGCCAAAACAACAATTTTTAAAATTTTTGTCTGTCTGTCTGTCTGTCTGTCTGTTTGTCCGGGCTAATCTCAGAATCTACTGGACCGATTTTGACGGGACTTTTTTTATTTGACTCAGTATCACCTGGAGAGTAAACTGGGATATAAATAATCACGCCGATGAACTTAGGGGGCAGGCAGGAAATTGAATCTCAGAATCTACTAAACCGATTTTAATGGAACTTTTTTTTATTTGACTCAACATTACTTGGAAGGTAAAGAAGGATAGAAATAATATTACATATTGATAAATTCTGCCCCCAAAGGGATAAAATAGGGGTTGCGAATTTGTATGAAGCCCGGTCGCAAAAAACTAACATCCACGCGGACGAAGTCGCGGGCGGCCGCTAGTCTTTAATAAATCCACTACTGCTACCCGCATGCACTATAATAAAACGAGCACCGGTACTCAATTTTTTTAAAAATGACTTGTCTTTTGTCTTAGTATCAAGTTTTTTTAAATTCCACGTGTTTTGACGTACGTGCGAAGTTAGCACATATGTTTCGTCTGTATATATAATGGGACGGCCTTCTTCACGGTATTCATGAATTTTTTTCAAAAAATTAAATCTCCACAATTGTATTTCATGCCTTTCTTGTAAAGATTTACGATTGTTTTCAATTTTGTTCCATTCGTAGCCCATTTTTATAAGCAACGAACGTAATGTGCTCAAACATCCGTCAAAACCAATTTTTTCTCTTAATGCTGACTGAAGTTTTGCCAAAGTTGGAAGTTCATTGTGTTCTATATGAAAATTTTGAATTGTAGTTCGAATAATTTCTCGATTCATATTATCTAAATTAAATTTACCGTCTCTTTTTCGTCGCTTTTTCATGGGTGAAGTAAACTTGGTTGATGAAGATGGCAACTCTTTCTCTTCTTTTAAAATCCTACTTACTGTGCGTTCACTGACGCCTGTTGCTTGGGCAGTTCGTTCTAATATGTTTGCTAATGGACTTAGGTCACATCCATCAGTGTTATTTGCTTTCATAAAATTATATTCATCTTTTAGAAAGTGAAAGACTTTAGCAATGATTGCTCGACCCTAAAAACAATAAAATATACAATTGAATAAGTATCAAAAGTCAAAACTAAACTATTACTTAAATTAAAAAATAATCATTTTTATTTAATGTCAAAACTAGAAAAAAAATATTTACCTCGCTATGGATAACTTTGCGCTTTGACATGCTGACAGTACTTCACGGCAATTAGCGTCCGGAAACAATAAACACAACTAACCTGAGCGACAGCGCGCTCGCGACTGACCGCGTCGTCATACACGCACACTATTGCATTATGCATGTACACGTTTAAAAACAAATAAAGACTACTCGCCTTCGTGAAATGCAAGAACTGTAACAGTGGTGATTGATTATTATTAATTAGCATCAGGTGGTTTTCTGTGAATGAAAACTGGTCCGCGGTTTTATAACCACGAGTTAGTGCTTGTTGATAGCAAAAGTTTAGCAACTTAAGGCGTGGTTATGTTTGGGATAGGTGATTATTATGAGCTAAATGCTCATAATAATCACCTATCCCAAACATAACCGCCATAAAGTGACGTCTATTTAAAAGCGTCTCCGTATTTCGGTTTATATCGATAGATATTAGTCGTTAAGCCCAGTCAGAGGCCCTCGGGCGGCTGAATAACATCTGACAGTCAGGTTCGTCACGTACTTTACAAACACCCCTCCACCAATCGGCACTGAGCCCGCGTGATGGAGTATTGCTTGGACCACCTTATAATCGAGGTGAGGCCTGTGCTTGGCAGTGGGACGTAGGCTAATGAGATGAGAGTGCTTGTTCACGTAGACTTACGTGCGCGGTGGCGGGTGTCGCGAAATATCAAATATAATTATGAAGTGATACCCAAGTCTTCACGTACGAAACGCACGTGAGGTCTAAGTAGCGAGCTCGCGCCTGCGCGTTCCTACGTGAACAAGCACTTATGGGGTTAAGGCGTTTGGCAAAGCCTTCAGGATATGCATTCGAAATTTTGATTGTAATTAACATTTGTGTAATGGATTCTGATACTTCGCTGGTCGTGATCTATCGCAAATAATTACTACGTACTAAAACATCGGCGAGTAAATCAGAAGCGTATTGTATTTGCATTAGAAAACAGATGTTTATGCTTGATATGATTTTACTCGACTGTGGGAAAGCCAAGTAAGGTTATGTTTTTGTTTAATATGCTAACAACTTCTAATGTCATCAAAGTTGCATAAGGCTGTTTGCAGGCAACGGAGCGATAAACGAAGAAATATGAACCTATGAAATCCTATTGGTATATATGTTGCGGCCAATAGCCGAAGTGCGGCTACACCTAGTTTTAGCCGGCTACAACTAGATGTAGCCGCACTTCGAGTATTAGCCGTATCATATACATATTTTTAAGGTATTATAGTAAATGTTTTAAATGAGAAATGCAAAGGCATGAAACACACTAACAGCTCTATTGTGTTTGGTTAGTACTTTACTAGGTACAACTAAGGATTTCTACTTGATGCCAAAAATCCTAAACGTGTTAAATTTTTTGTCCAACTGAAAAATCTGAGAATGGATTATGATTTATCTACGGAATTGGTAGGTCCTCAAAACTGGACAAGCATATTCTAACACCAGCATTCGACTCACGTATGGCCTCAGACGTATCGGTAAGTGTCTGTTGCGAGTTGTTGTTGTCCAGGTTTTTCTTACTGTGTCTCGAACCTTGTAAGTAAGAGAACAAAACAAAACAATACTGTTTTGTGGAACAATACAGTATTGTCATTTTAGTATAAAACATTGTTTGTTTAATAAATAAATCTACTCCAGCTGTCTTTTTCGTGGACCTTAACCAGTTCGAAATGGATAGTCGCAATGAAGTTCTAGTAAACGTGTTCTCACATATGTGGAACATATCAGCAGTCGTCTATAACCAAGTCATTATTGGTTCTTGGAGCCGGATCGATAAGAAAAAAAAAACATCACGTGAGACTTACTCCAGGTGTCTTCTTCAGTGTCTTTTTCTTCCTACCGTGTCTTTGTTGGTCTTTCGAGCCGGATAAGTATAATCATTGTTGGTCCTTCGAGCCGGATCAGTAAGTAAACAAAAAAACATCACGTGAACTCACGTATGTCGGACATACCGGCGGGCGTCTCCGCGGCGGGGTCGGCGACGGCGAGCACGCGGCCCGGCAGCAGCCGCGAGCGCACCACGCGCACCAGCTCCAGCGTGCGCGGGTCCGTGCACCCGCCTGCGATTAGCACCTGGAAGAATCGGTTGTTTTTTTAATAACCGTTACGATGATTAAATCTCGCGTGTTTAGTGCCTGAAGGGTAATTCACCAAGCGAAGCCAGCGCTTCGCTTACTCTCTTGGCTTCGCTTACTCTCTTGGTAAACAAATAAACATAATACAAAAAACAAACGGCAAATGGAACTGACAAGTAAAAATGTTGTTATTACTATGTTTTCTACCCCACAGACGTTGTCCTGCCTGTCGTTTTTTTTTTAATTTTTTTTCGTAGGAAATATCCCCGTACTTTAAGGAGTATCATAAACAAGAACTGACCAAATTGGTCCAGGCATTCTTGAGTTATGCGCTTACGAACACATTTTGCGATTCATTTCTAGGAAACCCTGCAGATTTATTTGTCCTGCCCTGATTTTCAGCAAAGATGAAAAGTGTTAAGAGTTAATGTAAACTGCGTAAACAATTGCTTGCTAAGCTTTTTTTCCCAATCACTTCGGTGAGGATGGAATAGAAACTAAGCTTCGAACTTGTGGATAGGCTGAGCTCCAAATATAAGCTAATCAGCAAAAACAGTGCGTGACATCCTACTATACTATCTAAAGTAGCAACTTTAGGTTGGTACCTGAGTGGGTGAGTCAGTGAAGAACATCAGCGCAGACATCATCTCGGGCAGAGCCGTGGGCGATTCGTTGAGTCTCTTCGCGAAAGTCATTAGCAACTTCTTCGCCATATCCCTATCGTGGTCGCCGCCCTCGGGCGCCGCGCTCTTGTCGGCGTAGGCGGCCAGGCGCTGCAGGTTGCGGCACGCCACGCTGTTCCCGGACGGCTCGGCGCCGTCTTGATCTGACAAGTTGTTAACATAGAGTAAAAAATAACAAAACCGGGATTATAATGAGAAAATTGCAACTATTGCTAAAAATTAGAAGCAACTGTATTCGCCTGTTCTTATTTACAGCTTGGATTAAAATGATTTGATTTTGACACATTGTAATTTGTATATGAAGACTCATAGGATACAGCCATTGCAATTTTCTTTAATTCTTACATCAATCTTTTGTCGGTCTGGCCACCATAAACAGAACATAGAAAAAAGAAAAAGCGCCGTTCAGAAGAAAAATAATTTAACAGTTTGAAACCATCGTGCACTTTTACATAAACTATTACAAAAATCAGTACAAGTAATAATGAATTAATTCTGCAATTTATTAAAATATGCTTTAGATGACGATTAATTTATCTCAGGAAAAATCAAAAGATAAATATCTAAAAGCTTATGATGATTTTGAACAAAAAGAACAACAAAAAAAAGCGAAAGCCCTGTTAATATTGCCTCGCATACGGTGTGAAAAGTGAAGATTCGCCTCTGCAGTAAAGTACTTTCGTAGTCTTGGGCTGATTGATTCCCTCGCTTAAGTCAGGACTATATGACTCTCTCGCTTCGCTAAGGAGTCAACAGAGACCCTCGCTAAGCTCAGGATCCAACGCCCGTGACATACGACACTCCTTTACGCCGTCAGTGAATAATCTACTATTACGTTTATCAATGACCCGTTACCTTCTTTGAGCCGAAGAACAACAGTGTCATCTTCAGCAGAACAGGTGAAGTAGCCACCGTTTTCGTTGTCCCAAAACATGCTGTTTTGCGTTTCCTGTAGCTCGCGCGCCCAGTTCAGCCAACGTAAATCTAGCGAGGCTTCGTACAGATCCAATAGACCTTTGATCAAGAATGCGTAGTCGTCCAAGAAACCTTTGATTGGCTTCTCACTGAAATTTATCAAAAATAGTGTACATACATAAATTACTTTTACAATCACACCAATATTTCAGATCCAAATTGCGCGAGCGTGAATGAGGTAATTGTATCCTTAGCAGGTTTTAACACATTTTTTGCAGTTGTTTAGTGCTGCTGTAAACTACAGAAATATAAGAGGGTTAAACTTACGTCTGAGCAATGGATCCATCAGCAGCTCTATAGCATGAATGCAGCAGGGTTTTTGTAGAGGGATCATATAGGTTCTTCTTTATGAATTCAGCTGTTTTTATTGCGTCTTCCACAAACTGTTTGTCAGACAGCCCCTGGCCTGCTTGAGCCAGCCCAGCCAACATAAGACCATTCCAGGAACACAGCATTTTACTGTCTAAATGAGGACGAGGTCTTTTCTGCCTAGCCTCATACAGAATACCAATGCATTCATTAATCACTTGATTGAATTGCTCCAAAGACAATCCAAACTTTTCAGCTGTCTCTTCCTTGCTGCCATAGATGATGAGAACATTTTTATTCTTAAGTTCTCCATGCGGGTCACTTACTGGGGATATGTTACCGTATTCTTCGACGCCAAAGTAATCGCAGAAGATTTCGAGATATGGTGTAGAATTGATAGTCTTACCATCAAGAAGATTCTTAATTTCATGAAATTCCCAAACACAGAATGCACCCTCTTTCTTGTGAGGTGCACCAAAGGTTGGGTACGAATCAGCATCTTCGGCACTATAGTATCCTCCTGATTCATGCTTCAAGTCTCTATTGACGTATTTTATTATATCGCGGACCACTTCAGCATAAAACTCATCTTTTGTGGCTAGAAATGCATCAGTATAAGCCACTGTAAGTTGAGCTTGATCATACAGCATTTTCTCAAAATGTGGGACATGCCAATCATTGTCTACTGAGTATCGCGCAAAACCACTGGATACATGATCATGTATTCCTCCTTTAGCAATTTTAGTCAAAGTATGGAGACACATGTCAAGACATTTCTTACCTTCAGGATGAGTCTTGTCTCGGGCATAGTAATGGAACAAGAAATTGAAAATTGAAGCCTGAGGAAACTTAGGAGCTGTGCCAAAGCCTCCAAAGTCAGGTTCATAAATGTTGGAATATCTACGAACACATTTTTCCCATGTATCTTCTCCAGGCAATGCTGAAGTATTTTCAGTATCAACAAGAGATATTTTTTGGAGTGCTTCCATAATGCTAGCACTCGCCTCAACAAACTGGGCTTTATTTTCTTTCCATTTCTTAGCTAAAGATAGCAAGATACTTTTGAATCCTGGTCTTCCCCAACGGTCTTCTGGGGGAAAGTAAGTCCCTCCAGTTACAGGTCGGAGATCTGGAGTCAGAAAAACAGACATAGGCCAGCCACCACTGCCAGTTGTAGCCAAGACAAACAGCATGTAAACTCTGTCAATGTCAGGACGTTCTTCACGGTCCACTTTAATGTTGACAAAATGTTCATTCATGACTTTAGCAACATCCTCATTTTCAAATGATTCTTTCTCCATGACATGACACCAGTGGCATGTGGAGTAGCCAACTGACAGAAAGATTAGTTTGTTTTCTGCTTTAGCTTTGTCAATGGCTTCTTGGCACCATGGGTACCACTGCACAGGGTTATGCGCATGTTGGAGGAGGTATGGAGACTTTTCAGATACAAGTCTGTTGGTATGTTTTGGGGTTTCTACTGGGTTTGTATCAGAACTGGGGGCAGCCATTTTAATGATGTTATCACTGAAGCTTCTTGATAGCTGTGGTGTGGGGAGACTCTGCCCTAATGATGACAATCTGCAAGGGTAATCAACTTATGTTTATACAGGTACATTAGAATAATATCTGTCACATTACAATTCATAAAGTAAACAAACAACAGGCAGTGCATTGAATATAGATAAACATATTTATAGCCTTGATTAGCAAATAAGGAAACTAATATTTATCATTTGGCCTACATTTGGTACAAGACTATTCAGTTGCTATGAAGTCTGTTAACTAAAGGACAGTATCATCACATAACTAGATAAGAGTATGTAAACAAAAATGACACGAAATAAAAATAGCAGTGATATAGTATAACATACTATATCACTGCTATTTTTATTTAAATTGCCAGTATTGCCAGAAACTGGCAATTTTCACAATTTCCATTGATTGAGCATAGTGGCTGATTTGATAGTTTTTTCCTGTATCTTGTTATCCTGCATTTCAATGTAAGTAGTTTACTTATTGAATGAAGAAATAACCACTGCAACACCAATCTGCATCCTAATAAGCATTAAGTATTAATTCAGTGTTGAATTTCATAATGACCGTTGGCAGTTTTATAGGTTCGTAGACCTAATTAAATGATTTTATGGTGTTATTCCTTTCTCTCTCGGCTAATAGGTATATAAACTTAGCTAGTAAACAAAAACAAGGTCAAGCAATAGTGCCAACTTCTCTATGACATAACTTACGTAATTTAACAGCATTCTTATAGGTATTCGATATGAAATGAAGAAGAACACTAGTTAATAGCGTATTGAATATTCAATACCTTTTTGGAAGTCCAAAATCACGATGATTGCAAACCGGGTTGCCAATGGTCTCCTTCGTCGATGTTTGGTTTAAGTTGAGACTTTTAAATCTACTGTCGCCCGTCGACAATCTCCGCAGCAACAAGACGGCACGGCCAGTAGGCATAATAATACAATAAAATAGTTGATGTAGCTTTACAACATTTATTTCACTTTATTTTTAACGATGCATGATACGGACGACACGACACGACAATTTATTATTATGACATTAACTTTTTTTTGTAGCACGCACGCAACACAGTTGTCAGCTGTGGCATTAGGCTACGACTATTAAGCCAAACGACGAAAGCTAAGTGCCGACAGATATTAACATGATTAAGCATTTGATTAACATGAGTAATTAAACAAATCTTATATTAATTAGGCGTAAAATTAAATAATACTGATTACTTTCCACAAGGGCTACAATGCATTTTCATTTACTCATACAGATATAATGACAAAGTTGATATGTTCAGAAATTGCTCTACAATTGTAATCAGGCGTTTTCATCTAACTTGCAAAATTCTCTCATTATTCCTTTATTCAAAGACGTTTAGTAACACAAAACTGGTACAAACTCTATAAAATACGGTACGGTAAATAAGAATTAAGGAATTCTTATTTACCTTATGATTAAAAATTTAGTATGCGAATACGATCTGTAGGTAGATGGCAAAACTTTATTTTAACTCCCTGCGGGTTTTATTTAACTTGTGATTTGTGTATTTTATATTTTTGGATTCACCTTATTTATCAGCCAGCAAGGTTCATTGAATCTTTTACGGAATGTTCGTAATGTGAGGCGGGAACTGAACAGGGCTTACTAGCCGCATAATTTATTTCATACAGCCACCCTCTTGAATTTCATACGCATGCGCCGAAAGCTCGACGCCGATCTTACTTTCACCGAAACACGGCATGTTTTGACGTATACCTAAATGTCCATCTCCTTCGACGGCCTAATGTGTTCTTGACACGAAATGCTCAATAATATTTTGGAAATGAAGACCGGTGTGAAACTCCCTTTATGATAGTGAAGTGCGCGACTAGAGCAATTTGTTATTGGTAAGTGTTAACATATAGATTGAGTTGGGGTTTGTTGCCATTGGCTACTTTGTAATGTAAACAATTCGCGCACGAAAACAAAAGCCGGAAAGCATGCATTTTCAATAAGATCTGTGATTATTGTAAAACACCCCGTATCCTTAATTACAATAGCCTAATAAGTAGGTACATCTCGGACAGGCTTCAAGCTAATTGCAATCAGTAAATTTAGCACAGCGTTTTGGAGTGCAAAATATAATGCGGATAGCATTACAGAAATGGGAACATCTTGCGGGTTATTTTTAAATAATCAATGTTTACATCTCCCGAGTAGGTACCTATTTCTATTTGATTTTTATTGGCTTAGGTACTAGATTTTTTTTTACAAAAAAATAGATTAATTTTCGTGTAATAAAAGGAACCAAATAGGAATAGACAAATAGATTCGAAAATAAATAAAAAAACCTTTCAGAATTTACCACCACCTACTTGATTCATCCATCATCAATATCTACATGGTGTAGCTTATACCAAAAAGGGGGAAAGTATAGTTAAGGCATAGGCTTAGCTTATCTCAAAAAGTCTGCCACCTAATCAAGCTCAAACGCTCTCCACCACTTAGCACACGTGCCCAATCGAGGTATTTCGTGCCATGTAAGTGGTGTATAGAACTACGCGTCGCCATAGCAACCAAGAGAGGGTTGCAGCCCTCCGCTTGGTCACGTTTCTCCCTCAGATCGCCTATCGCTTGTTTACCGAACTTCATCCGCCAATAAATCCTAGTTAGTTACACACAGGTGGAATTTAGTTTTGTAGGAGATAACGAAGGGATTTAAAAATTGCATGGCTTGTTATTGCTAATAAGGCACAAGAAGAGGTTTTGTGGATGGTGCTTAATTGAACAACTACCTGGGTGATTTACAATATTGTTTATTAAAACCAAGGAAACTATTTTTCCCAGTGACAGTACATTTCCCCCTTTTATGTAGGCTGTAGCAATATGCTTCTTTAAGTTTATTAATAAAAAACAGTATACCAACTTAAGTAATAGACATAATAAAAATATAATTGCAGACACCTTTGTCCCTTGAAACAAATAATTCATGTAGGGTTATAAAATTAGGCCATTCATTCTATTTCTTGTCTCAAGGTCGCTTTTAAGCAAATCAGAAAACTGTTAGGGTGACTTCTTACTTGGCGTTTCTAAGCCAGGTGGGCAAATCAAAGCATTGTCTTTAATTTAAAAAGTAAGAGGTAGAGAGAGTGGGCACTGCCAAATCTTTACAAATGCGTCTACGATCGAGCTTCTAACAAACGGCTAACTCGTGCTTAGTTAGGCTCAGAATGAGCATTGTGGGGTGTCAGCACGAACATATTCGTAAAGTATATTCGTAAAGTATTCGTCTCGTCAAAACATCAAAAACTGACAGTATCCCCGTACAAATTGACAAGTTAACGCTAGGTAAACACTACGAATACGTTACTATCGTTAACTATCGTTTGCTTATTGTTAACTTATCAATTTGCATGGAAAACTGTCAATATCTGACGTTTTGACTATACGAATACGTTACATTAAATTTCGTGCTCACCCCACAGCTGTAGCTGTAACAGCAGCTTTCATTACCTACCAATGTACTTTTTTGGTTTCAGGTATACCGGAATCAAGCCAAAATACCCAGAATACGTGCCTTATGATCTTCCTCCGTTTCGTTTATACTCTTGTTGCTAACTTGATATTCTGTCCAGCCAACTCCAAAGACGATAGTCTTAATAATCACGTCGTCCAAAATCGAAGTCCAATTCTCCGAGAAACTATCGAAAGCAACGTATTTTCTAAATCTTTTACGTGGGCAATAAATAAAGACTTGAGAATTTGATGTGACATTCAAATATAGATTAAAACCGTTACCCGTTGACGTTTAAAAGGTTTTGAGGTTATTTTTTTACAAAGGCAAAGGTTACAATGTGTGTACCGCCAAATTAATAAGCAATAGAGTGGATGGTGTTGTTAGCAAGATGTCCGTGTGGGTGGGCAGTGGCTGCGCAGGCGGCGGAGAGGTGCGCCCGCCGCCCGCCGCCACGGCCACGCTCTTGTCGACCAACACGTCCATGGAGTCCGGGATCGAGGCTGGGGTGCTGCCGACGGTCACGGGCTCCCTGGCGTCGGCCCGGGATTCGCTGGGTTCGTTGTCAAGGGCAGCAGAGCCGTTGTACGATACAGACCACACAGATCTCGGATCTGAGTTGGACGAGGCCGAGATCCGACGGGAGTTGATGCACGATGTAAGAAGCTGTTCCTATTACTCCTCGTAAAATAACAGACTGTTCAAACTTCGAATCGAACTCCAAATTCAAAAGTCACAAATAATTCCACTTGTTTGTTTTCAGAAATGGCGTCTTCTGTTCGATAGGGTAAGTTAATTTTCTTGAAGCATGCATACTTATATTTTAATCAGATAAGCATCAGAGATAAAAATATCGTTTCGCCAAACTACGTGACTTTTTTGTGTGAAATATAAATTTTTGTTAACACGTCCCGATAATATCGCGTGAAATATCTTTATTTTATTTTGCTACCTGTTATTCCGTGCCTACCAAAAGCCGAAAATTGAATGCTCGTAACAATCTTTGAGGCTTATATGTGATTCCAAAGTGTATGTTGTTATAACTTGAGCTTATTTTTTCCTAAATTTTCACATACAGTCCGAAATGAATAAGTAAGCATCGGTGTCACATCTTCATAATTAAACTAGGACTGTTTTCAAACTAGAATTAGTTTACCTGCTTACCTAGTCGTTTGGACATTATCGATGGCCCACGATTTGAAAACCACTATGTACAAAACGTTACAAATCGGTATCAGTCACGCACACATGAAACCATAGCCAATGTCTCTGAAATCAATATAATTCCTGGAAGTTGGAAGCATGAAAACGATTTTCGACGAAGTTTTGTGGCGGCTCAGAAGTTGGTAAATCACGTTACTACGTTCACGTTTGAAAGCTCGGAAAATAGGGCGACCGACTTCAAAGCTTAAAGTTATAGTTATAATGAATTAATTGGAAATAATAGTTAACAATTCAGTATTTTACCTAAAAAGATTATTGAAATATGTAATTTTATCTATCAGGTGCTCTACGATCTTGGTTGGTGTGAGAAATGTTTCAGAACGCTTATCTGGTTTTATATCTTCTTATTTCAGAACTAAGTTGGGGTCTCATTGTCAATTCGAAAACAGTAGTCTATAAGTAAAATATTAGGACTTTACTGTCTTGAAATTGACCGGTAATGGCACCATTATTTCAATGCTTGTAAACTTACCTTTTATAAACGTTCGTGTTGAACACGCATATTTCATAAAACCTGTCGTTTACGATGGGGAGACAAATTTCAAAGAATAACCTTTTGTTTTGTGCTGATTAAAATGTACAGAAGCGGGATATAAAATGTTTTAAAAGTAGATAAAAACCGTCGGTGGCACTCAGGATCAAACGGTGTGTCGTCACGTGCGACACATTGAGATAATGCAAGGTACAAGATGGGGCGCTTGGTTTTTTGTGTTTTTGAGAAAGCGCTGTAAATATATAAATATTATGTAACGCATGTGTGAAACGGTTAAGGTGCGTGATCATGACGTTAGGATGCTCCGTTGAAATCTAATCGATGTAGCACGTGATAGGAGTGTTAATGCCTTTTGTTTTTTTGGCAGTTCGATCCCGAAGGTTTCGGTGAGATCCCGTGGCCCGACTTTATTAAGACGCTGCAGCATCCAGACTTTATATCGCAAGTGCCACCTCATAAAAGGGAGGTAAGTAAATAAATTGTATTAAGAAGTGCCTAAAATAATTTAATTTTCAGCAGACTTAATTAAAAATACTCTTAATTTGTCTCGGCAGATTCTTCTCGACAAAGCGCAGAGCGCTACGAGCAACGCCATCACGTTTCAGGAGTTCGTCAATGTGGTGAGTACCATCCAAATCTTTGTTTACAATTCCCAAAGGAGCTCAATTAAGGTCGTAAACAGTTTTTTTTCCTGTCACGTCTAATAAATATGGCTATATATGCGTCAGTCGGTCCCTTTGCTGCAGTGGGTTAGGTTATGTCCCACAGCGCGCGCCTCCCACAATACAAGACAACTAAATTAAGATGCAACGCCGATTACGCTCCACTCGCGCGCGTACCTCTTACCCAAAAGTCTCGTAACACATCCAAAACCCAAATAAGTTCTCTATACAAAATCGTATAGAAATCACAACGCAAACGCACGCGTTAGCCCACACGTAGGCCCAGCCCCATTTCGAAGGGACCAGCATCCTTATCTGGTCCTTACTGTCCCGTCTCGTGAAACGATAAGGTCCGGCACGATTTATTAGGTGGACATTTATTTTTGTGTGGTAAAATATATTATCTTAAATGCGTATTAACACTGAGCACTGTCGTTTATAACTTATTTTATTTGATTGGGTTCATTGAATATTAAAAGTGATTTAGGTAGGTTACTTAACTATGATTCAGAGTTTGTACTAAGATATTTGAATAATTGATTAAACAAACAAAAAAAAAAACATACATTTAGTGATGCAGAGCAAGCTTACTAAGATTCTTCAATACACACTATAATCAAAAACTATCTACTTGGACTCTGGTGATATACATTTTGAATGCTGTCGGCTGGTGTGAAACAGACACATTTGTTTTATTTATGCCTTATAATTAGACAGAATTGCAATAAAATAATACATGAAATTTATGAGCGGATTAAAATAATTAGATGATCTGATTATCCCCGTAAATCACATTAATGCACAAAAATGTCAAAAGCGAGCAAACCCTCAATTAATTATTCCTCCGAGATGGGATATTTTTACCAATATTTGCATAAAAGAATCTTAGGAAGCACTTTGTGGCGACCCTAATGTCGTTTGAGAATTATGGCCGTGGTCCCTTGCCTTTATTAATTAAGTTATTGGGTGTTTTAAATGCCTTTTAATTTTTAAAGTGGAATATATTTAAAGGTGATCCGCGTACGAGTACCTTAATAAATAAGAATTTCAGTTTTATTGTCAAGTCTGGTGTGAACTCGCGGATAATATTTTCGGTAGGTAAAATAGTCGCTATTTCGAGATGTTTTTCTCGCGCGAGTACAAGACGACGACGCGGGGGAAAGAATGTTTTGCGTACAATCGTGTGGATAGTCGTAAATCAAAATTAAATTCGACGTATAAAGAGACAACGAGGGACAGTGTAGGGCCGTGGGCGTCCGAGACGCGGCATTCTTATGCTAATCCACGCACCACATTCGTATAGGGTGGGCCAAATTGTTATTTATATTGTCACCTCGCGCTTTTTATTCGAATCTACCCAAAATCCTGCTAAATTACTGGCTGACTTCATTGCTTTTACAAAACCCTGCAATATTTTCGTGCATTTGACTCATCTGTTACTGTCTCCTTTATGATCCGCTCATCCGCTATGACCATGTCCACTTATCGTACTGCCGCGTCGCTTCCATTACATACCACTATGACAACACAAAACAACACTTTCTTCGTTTCTAAAATTAAAACATGATTGATTACGAATACCTACCTACCTAGGGGCCGTTCAAGAATTACGTGAGCACTATTTCTTTGCTTTGCTTATTTTGGATGACGTTGGGGGTAGGGAAGTCTAGATGATGATTATGTCATCAGTAGTTCTTAACTTTTTTACATGAATGGCAACCCTCACATTGTCTTTGCTTGAACACGAAACGCATTATCGCTTTAAAACCGAGTAGGTGAATAACCGCGCGCTATTCACTTGTCTAAATTTCCCGAAAAATTTTTACGTTATGGGAGGGGGTAAAGCTTAGCTGACAAGGTGTGGTAAATAATTGTAATTAATCTGCTTACGTAATACTTGATAGGCCCCCAACAAGTATTAGCATAGCTTAAGTAAAACGCTCTTGTCACTGGAAAACAATAACACAAAGACATTAGCCAGCCCACGAATGGTTTTTGTATGAAATCGATGTCATCTATTGTTATGAAAATATTTTACATCGTTTGGAAGCCATGATTGATGGTGGCCGGGTGACTAGTAACCGAGGCTTTTAGGGAAATCGCCGAAGCAATTTCCTATAGGAAATTAGTTCACTCCATTACGCCGATTTGGGTTCGAAAATGCTCCTGCGGCCGGCCGTTTTCATTAGACAAATGCTTGTGTGGAGAAAGTTTTGTACGAATTTTTTCTCTTACGATTGAACAATTTATAATGATTTTATAATTATACATCACAAGATATAGGAAGTGACACATAACGTATTTGTAATACATTCAATGCAGAATGCCACATGATTAAGATTTTAGGTTATGTTTTTGGTAGGTAGGTTTTTATCCCTCTCCTTTGAATTTTCCTAGGATTATAGTTCCCACCTATCATCTCCTGCAGGATGTCGTATGTTTCTTGGACACCAAATTACAATTCCAAAGGTCGGGGGTTCGATTCCTCCCCGATGACCGGAGCCGAAAATAATTTTTTAAGTTTTATCTTTTCGAAACCAAATTACAATAATAATAATAATAATAATAATAATAATAATTATTTATTATTGAGGTAGGAAGTATGTCAACTTACTCTGCTTTTGGTTTGATGGATTTCATTTTGACTTTACACTGTTCCTACCCAGAATCGGCATAAGTTCCTCCTATTACCTACTTTTACCTAATGAATACGTTTTCCTTAACAAGCAATTTTTGAAAACTGATAATAACTAAGATTTAAAAACCAATCGATTTATCTGAAGATTATTAGTTAAGACTAAACATTTTATCGCGACCCTCCGGAGTTAACCGATACCTGTGAGGTAGAGACGATAGCACATTAGACTACACATTTTTTGTTGCAAAATCGCCCTTATGACAAGCACATAAGATGTCGCAATGTTTACCTTGATATGCTGTCAGGTGTACACAAAAAACTAAACCAATGTGGACCCCTAATCAATTTATGAGGCGCTAACTCGAACACGGAAAATGTATTAAAGCGCTGTGGGAACTCTACACATGACAAATATTTCGAATACTCGTAAATATATACTTTGACCATGATATTCTAATGTTATTATCACAAATACTCGAGATTCGTGGTTGCGAAATAGCGGTATTAAAGTCAGAACTGACATTAAACCAACTTTGACTATTAAAAACAAACATTATGTTTGACTAATGTTGCCGTCTGGGGATAGTTTGAAAAGCACCTATCATACATATTGCAATGCAAACGAAATCGCTGCGATATTTTCTAACGAGGAAAAATTCAAAAAGAAAATTCTGTGAAATATTCCATCGAAATCACTACAACTAAAATGTATTGTCGTCACGCCAAAAGTCCCCAATGCGTCACTAATCTACATTGGGAACAAAAACAATTACTTAATAAAACACACCTCAATCAAAATTAATTGCTTTACGCATTAATCTCTTTATCTTCCCTTACAAAACAACGTGTCCGCTCTCCAAGGTAATGGAAGCAATCATTCGAGATAAGGTCCCTCTAATGTGAGAAAAGGTAGACGTTTCGTTCGGATCGTTAATTTAATTTGAAATAATAAAAGTTATATCCATCATTTATCACTTTCGACAAATTTATTTTTAAATGCCCAGTTCTTATCTGTGACTGGCCAGTGCGGGGTGGGGGCAAAAAGAGGAAAAGGTTGCTTGGAATAGGCGTAGGCGTTCCTGTCGGCGAGGCGTCAAGCCGTCATTAATTCGGAGTGGAGCCGCGGCGCGCGCGCAGGCGACAACCCCCGCCCGCCGTCTGTCGCGCGGACTTCGGGCAGAACAGCCAGATCAACGAATCGACGATCAGTCTGGCATTGTCCTGCCTTTTTTTGCATCATACCATCGACGTACATGTCGATTGTACTGCAGAAAAACGTGTTCCACTTATTCCTGTCAATGGATCTATGTAAATTGTATGGTCACTAATATTTATACGTTAAGACGTATGCCGTAAAAAAACGTGCAGGACAGTGCTTTCAACGATAGTCGAAATATTCGATAGCTTCTAGTGGTATATCCTTTTTTATTAGGCTCACACGACTTCCACTTTGCTCTGGTATATAGTGGATACTAAACTTCTGAACTCCCTATCCTATGTTATGAGTTATCTGTCTCTCCTAAGACAGACAAGCATCCTAAAAGCACCTAACCTTATGGCAGGGCTTCCCTAAGGTTAGGTGCAACAAGGTAAACAAGATTTGATTCGTAACGTTTGGTTGGATAGGTCTCAAAATAATACAGACTGCAAGGGCAATCTTGATTTGAAAAAATGAAATTGATAAAAGATTCATTAGTGTATAAAACACATAACTAGGCACTTATAACTACCTCAAGGTAACAAAGGTTTACAATACCTAATGCTTTAATTTCTGCCTAGCCAGTATACATATTACAAACTAGACAACCACGCAGACGTTGTCCTGTCCTTTGAACTCCTTTAATTTGGAAAAAAAAATAGTGACTTGCCAAGATTCCTGTTTTATCCCAAGGGAGCATTTAATCCAGATAAAAAGTATTCTATCACCCAAGTCAGCTCCTACCCTGTCTGTATACCAAATTTCATCAAAATCCGTTCAGTAGTTTCAGCGTGATTGACGGACAAACATCCAGATATCCAAACAAATAAACTTTTGTATTTATAATATTAGTACGATTGATGTGTAGGCTGTTCTGTTTTTCACGCGACTCGGCGGAACTGCCCCGCCGTCGCCGCTGCAGGGTTAGCGCCGCAATCCTCGCCCTTGTCGTGACCTCAGCTTTTTGTATCTAACGATTCGGGTCCGATGTTCTTCATGATGTCAACAAATAGACCCTCACACAATGTTTAGACATATTATGTAAAACTTTTTTTTTCAGTAATATCCATATCCCATAAAAAATTACGCTCGTGCAAGCGCCGTCTGGGCGGGGCGATTAAATTATACAAACGCAAGAAACAATAAATATCTTACTTGTGAGACAGAGATAATATTTCTTTACGTAAACCGTAATATCTTCATTCAAATGGGAAATAACAAATGGTGCTTTTCGTGCTTGTAGAGGATTAATGTCTTCTTTACATTAAGACAGAAAGCTATCAGAAAATGATCCTCGATATCGATCCTTAGCATGAATTTGTAAAAACCATTACAAGGAGGCTTTAATAATAGGTTATGTATTATAGTAGGTTCCATACATTAGTAAATGTCATACGAAGGAAACCCATCGATTAGCCGACTATTATTCAATTTATATGAAGGGTTGGGACTCAGCAGAGCGGCGCATAATAAAACAAAAAAAAAGCGGGAGCGCTTCTAATGAATGATGATAATAGTTAGAAAAATAAATCGTCCTCGGAAAAGTTTGGAGCAAGCTAATTCGTTAGGTCCTGTCGGGGGCGCATTCCTGTGCCGAGTAGGTTTCCGTGTTCGGTCGTGTCCGCTCGTAAGTCACCCGTATCGGTGCCATCTAAATTGAGATTTTATTGACGATTACTGTTCTAGCAGGTATCGTCGCGATCTTGGCGCCTCGCCGAGGTCCGACGACCGCTTTGATCAACCCCGCTGTGTGTTGACGTGGTATATTTTTCTCTTCTGGAGGAATTAATTAGACACCTTTATGGTAGCAATGTTCATGGTAAGGTTGGTGCTAGTGAGTAACGCTAATCGAGCCAATGGTATTCCAAGTCCAACCATTAACGTAGTTCGTAAAGAAACGCATGGAGCGTTTCTATAGATTCGAAAGTTCAGTTTACTTGACTATTAATATAGAGAAAAATAACAACGTGTTAGTTACGTAATAACTACCTAAAGGAAATGAAAGAAAATAAATACACCAACCGACTAATAAAAACAATTTAAATTGTCAATCTTGGCGTAAATTCACCGTTGTTATTGTCGTATCACAAGAAAATGCGAAATGTGCAATCATGTTCTAATGAAAGGTTATCCTGCAATTGAGTTATAATTACGTTTTATTCAGGACTATTATAGTATAGTAATGATTGTTTAATGTTTGAATCTTTTTTAAATCTGGCTATTCGATAACCCTTTGTCTGCGATCTTTTTATCATCCGGTCAAAGGATAATAAACAAATTACGAATTCCACGGGTTAGTTTTTGCAAGTTTTCGCGCCGAATCTAACGACCGCTAACATGACGATGTTGGACGGAAAATATTTTAACGATTGTCCGCTGACATTGATCCAAACATTAATTTCTATATCGGCTATTGTTTTCTGGTCGCACAATGCAAGGTATTCAAACCCAAACATCCCCAAAGAGGACTTTTTCGTGTAAGTTTTGATTGGCGTCGTTAAAGTAAGTGCTATCAAAATTATCATACAAAAGCGAGCATTTAGAATTTAGTGTTTGGTTTACAAAGTTGGTCATGATTCATCGCAATGATTCCGAGCGAATTCTGTCTTGTGTGATGTCATGATGCGACTAATCCGAAATACATACCACACAAGTATTTATCCATATCTAAACGTCTCATTTACTTTCAAACGTTCGCTTAGAAGTCTATTCGATTAAAAGTTACCTTTTTAGCACTATTTTATACTTGGAATAGGCTAGATGACACCACCAATCGTTGACATACTCTTTATTATCTGTCAAAACAGCCTGCCTTCGCTGACGTCACGGTTGTGTACCAGAAATCGGAGTCAATTGACCGAATATTTATTGAATTTTGTGTGTTTAAAAATTGGTTTCTACAGCTTTTTGGAAAATATGGTTGTTCAGAAGGGCTATGTTTTCTAAACGTCATGGTCTTGAAAATATTTAAGATCTTTGTGTAGCTGAAATGAATGCTATTCGCTATAGACTAGAATAAATGTCGATTGTCCTTACTTAAAAATGATTGTTTAACCTCCGTCACGTAAACAAACCAAAGGGCACAGGTGCGTGTGAACTCGCCGCGCGTGAAATTACTGTAAATCTACCAAATTCACTCCGGTGTGGTCCCAGAAAAAATACTGTTACGATTACACAAGCCATCTACCCCCGCGACGATTCGCCACGGGACCTCGACCCCAGGGTTGCCAGTTCTCTGATTGACAAGTAAACATCAACAAATAATAATGTACAACTCCTGACCCAGACACGGAGACAATTGAGCAATATGATT
Organism: Pyrausta despicata; assembly: GCA_963921415.1. NCBI lineage: Eukaryota > Metazoa > Arthropoda > Insecta > Lepidoptera > Crambidae > Pyrausta > Pyrausta despicata. The sequence continues at coordinate 10,500,202 of OY992853.1, forward strand.
TATGTGGGTATTTGTTGCTCATATTAACTGATTTAATTAATAATCAATGTGGAAACAATCCACATTGAAAGAAATATTCAAAAAATGATTATCTCTAAAGTAATTCATAATTTAAGATGTCCTTTCCTTAATATTTTTCTGCAGTTCGTATTACGTGTATTTAATTTTTAATTGAAATTCAATCGATAAATATAGTCACTTAGTCGGCATTGCACTCTATGACGTCAAAATGTGTTATTCCCATTCAAACTCTATGAAGAAAAGCCTTTTTACAGTTAATAAAAAGTACGTCAATGATTGGTGGTGTCATCTACCCTATAATATGATGGCATGTTTAGATTCACTTGGAGAGAAAATATGAAACGTTTTGTTTCTAAATAGCTAGGTCTTTCAGTCCAGTAAAGCAGCGACACATTCAAATGCCACCGTAACGGCGGTACACGTGAGACTCAGTATGAAGACTCAAATATCTGAGCCTCACACTCGACTTGAAGTGTCAGTTCAGAGCGCGCCGCTGGCTTGTTTTGCGCTTTCTCAAAGGCCGCGTTTGCGTTTAGCATCCTGACACGCACAAGATGCCGAAAAAAAGTACTGAAGTTTTGAAAACTAAACTTCCAATATCTTTGTTTTCCCAATGAATTCAGGCATTCTGTAATATAATTCATAAAAGTTCTCAAGAAGAGCAACAAATTCCAACAGTGCTCGTGTTGCTACAAAATTAGTTTTTTTTCCATAGTGGGCTTAACATTATCCTTTCCCTCCCTAAATTTGATAGTGGGTTGCTAATACTCCTAGTATGTTACGTAAAGAATCTGGAAGGGATGGCTTTTAAAGAAGACCGCCTTGTAAACCTTTTCGATTTAATTGCTTGGTATTTTTCTTTATCATTAGAAAAAATACATCTCTCCTAATACAATTTTCAATAATCTAGCTATCTTCTATCTAATCTTATCTATTGATGTGATTGGTTTGAATATAGGCAATTTGGAATAAAGGTATTTTTACTTGACACCCCTGAAGTCCAGCGCATTATCATTTGTCCCTCCAGCGCATTACCCTTGGAGGGATGCCGCCATTTTTTGTGAGGGCCGATACGGGATGACTCCTTGATCTCCAAATGATTTTGCTACATAACGTCTACGAACAAGCATATTTAAAATTCAATAAGCATTCTAATACTCCAATGAAATATTTGTCAACTTTTTGGCCTGTCCTTCTAAAATTGTATACATATCGGAATCATTAGCATCTGTTGAAGAACATTTGCCTTTTGTAATAAAAAGCGTTTCGTGTGGTTCCTAAAATATAAGATTGATTCCCGATTTGTTAGTCGTTTATTTACTTTACGATGTTTACATAAACGCTTAATAGTGCAGTAGTAAACACTAGATGAACTCCAAAATTAGGGACACCCGACGTTAAAAATCTAATGTTCTGCGAAAACCAGGTTACTCGGTGACCCCCATTCCGTGCTAATCAGGACCTGAGGGGGCCATAGTTATTTATTACCACCTTCTTTCTCACATTAGTATGTCTGGAAATGAAATGATAGTAATTATTTTCTTGGCGCTGGCTGACACGGCCCTTGAATTTCATTTGTTTTGAACTAAAACAAAAGATGCATCAAATATTTTACTTTTATTTTTAAGAGCTTTGTCAGCAAAAAAATGGCGGTTTAATAGGTTGAGGGTTAATAGGCTTGTTTCCACTATGAAAGAAATATTCAAAAACTGTTTTTCTCTAAAATAATTCATAATTTCAGATGCCTTTACACTAATATTTTTCTGCAGTTCGTATTACTTGATTTTTTATTGGAATTCAAATGATAATTAGTCACTCAGTCGGCATTGCACGCGATGACGTCAAAGTGTGTTATTCCCATACAAACTCTATTAAGAAAAGCGTTTTGACAGTTGATAAAAAGTACGTCAACGATTGGTGGTGTCAACTACCGTATTGGAGCGATTTTCCCCTTGCTGTAATGCAGATATCAGTGTTCTCCACACATGAAAAATAATTTATCTTTAAAATGCGATTTTAAACCTCTTATAATCACAACCTGCATTTATGGTATAGTTTTAATTACCGAGGTAAACTGTGAGCTACTGTTGTCTATATAGACGGACGATGATAAACCATTTGTAGAACTTAAATAAAATATTTACGGATTGTCATAAACCTTTCACAAAAAGTTAATAACGTTGAAATTGTTTTAGTCTTTATTCTTTAAAGGCAACTTTTAAATGCTGTTGATTAAGTCCAACTCCAATCCAGGAAGTTGACATCGCATAGATAATTTGGAGTTGACAATGATCTTCAGTCAGATTTGAGCGGTGAATGAACCGCGAATATGTGGAGGTGTTGATCGTAAAGTTTCCAAAACGGGCATCGGTGATGGCATGCCGGCCGTGACATCACCCCGGTAACAATACCTATAACATTGCTCTAAATAGGAGCCGCGTCTCAAACAAGTGGCATTTAAATAAGAAATTGCAATCCAAAAAGGATAATAAAACAATTCGACAGTTGACCGAGAACAAGGCGCGTTGTCCGTGGAATGCCGCTCTCTATATTTAGCGAGCTCGTTTGCGTTGTGTCGAAATAAATAATATAATATGAGAACAGAAGTTGGACGTTTTAGTTGCGTATAAATTAGCAGATAATCGACCGACATCACCTGTCGATGCCCACGCGCACGCGACCGCGAGATTTACGGCGCAATCGCCCTGCTATGATACCGGACCACGTGTCTAGTATCTAGCATCGCTGTATAAATAAACGGCGCGATTATCCGCCGGGAGCTTTCAGTGGCCGCGCGTTGGGTGCCACTTTCTAATCACTGTTTAAATGTCGGCACCGAAGCCGCCCATCAAATCGCTCGCGCCCCGATGACGAGATAACACCGATGCCAGACGCCTCCCGAACTAAATATTTACAGTGCGACTGTGAGGAAACATAAATAGAGTGCGTCCGACAGTATTCGTTAGTGCTGTTAATTGGATTCGTCATGGTGCCCGAGGCGTCGCCGCCGACGGATCACCGGACAATCACACACAATAATCTGCTGATTACGATGGACGATACGAGTGAGCGCGAAATGAATATAACTTTTCAAGGGAGGAAAAAAACATTGCCACTTTACAATGAGAAGAAGAGTCGACCGTCCAGTGCTCGGATTGAGAGTGGGAAAGCTCGCACAGCGCGAATTATCATTCATAGGTATGCACATGCTAGAGGGGTAAACGCCCCTAATGCAGCTAGCGTGTATTTGATGTCTAGATAATAACACATGACGCGGCTTACCCGACAATTAGCCTGCCGTTCTCAGGGAGCTGCCAATTAAAATGAGCAGAGAACCGAACCTCGACCCGTAGGAAACTAAGATGATTGCTGCACTAGGAAATAAGAAGCAATAGAACTGTAGGAAGCCGGTTATTTGTCACGCATTCTTGGTCATCTGTATAACAAAAGCATTACGCCGTTCCTGCAGCATGAAGGTGATAAAATTTGTAAGAAATTAAAAAGGCCAGTAACTTACAAGATTAGGAATTGAATTACTGTGGTAAAAAGAAAAAAGTGTTAAATCAGGTGTTTATCAGCGTTCTAGGTTATTGTTTTGGAGCTGTATGTGTTTAAATGGTATAATTTTCCGGATGGTGAACAAGGCAATTAGTCACCTGGCGTGAGATAGAGGGAGAGAGATAAGGATCGGATATACTGAGTGCTGGGAGTTCTCCACAGTTCACACGAGACCGCTATGTGATGGAATGAGATTAAGGAATCCGTAACGGGTACATGAAATATAGGTATAACTAACTTATACCTATATTTCATGTACTCGTGTGTTTAACTTGTCGTTCAGATTTATTAGCCTTTGCCGCCCACGTGAGCTGCAGAAACAGTTGCGCAAAAAAGTACAAAGCTGACCGTGTTTAACAAATCCTGTTATACCTATTTGATTGTTTTTCTGAACTTTAAAACCCTTGAATTGATTTAATCTTTAATGTGTAAAGCAAATTCATTCTATGATGTTGTAACGGCAGGGTTCACCGGGTAAAGCGTATCATTTTCAAATATTCTTGTTAAAATTATTTCTTTATTATTTTATTAATTCCATGGGATCAAGAGCTTTTTAACCGTCGCACCTCTAAAAAAAACTCTTGATCCTATGCCTAAAAATATTTTCGGATTTTCGCGTTCGGTTCCTGTTCCTAATTTTCTAAAAAGACAGCCTTAGACCTATTAATTATTTCAAAGTTGCGGTATTTAGTGTCATTTGCATCATAGTCACTTTTTGTGACATTCGATGTTATTCCAAACCCGCGGGTCAGACACCCCTATCAGTTCTGATTACCGCTTATTAAGTGTGTAAACGCTGGAACAAAGCCCGTCTAGCGAGCGTGTTTGAGCTGCGCGTTAGCGGCGCCCGCGCTGTGCCCTCGGGTTTCCCACGCCCACGCAACTTTCCTTCACATGTGGGCTAGGGGCCGGTATGACGTGTATGTTACTTTCTATAACAAGTATGATGCACTCTTTAGTTCTTGTGTCATTTTATTTCTGATCCTAAACTCATTCACTTGTCCCTGTCATAGTCAGCGTAGTATCTTGGTCTTACGATGACAAATAATGTTATTTTTTAATTTCTGTCCGGTATTTGATATGATTATGCATAAATTTGTTTGTGGTGTTAGAATAAGTGAATTGAAGTAAGGGTTTGTACTTCGGTAATATGTATGCCTGTACGAGCCAGCATCGTACATGGAAATTGCCCAACGTCGGAGCGGCGTCAGCGATCCCACATACAGCGGCGGACCGTCGGCACACATCTACATATCTTTACTTGTTTTCAATTAATAACTTAATTATAAATACAAGTTTTTAAGCATTAATAAAACAGATATCAACCGCCAGTGTTAGAACGACATACAATGGGTTTGTTTCTTACTATAAACTTCCCTCTCAAGTCGCTATCACTCACCACATCTCAAAACGGTAAAGACGCCAAAGACCGGGCAGGATTCTACATGTGGCAGCTGTAGATCCAGAAATTGCAACTATACAATTTATCAAAAAGCTGTAGCTTTGAAAGTTCCCTGTGCTGTTACTTATGGTAAACCATTTTAAGCCCTGAATTATTCACGTACTCTCGTCGATACAAACGAAAGTATTTCTCTGAGTCTATTGCTGCAAATTCAAAGGAGATCGTTTATTGCATCAATGTACTCGTAGGTGATTCAATTGCTTCATCTGCTTGAATGAAACAATTTATTTATTTTTGCTTTAAGTACATACACTCTTAGTGGTGCAATGGTGGTTGTTAGGCGTAAAACAAATTATCGAAAAGGATAACTAGCATAATAATTGCTGGAAACTACGCATGTGTCCGCAGTAACTTTTGACGCGTTGCAGTAAACTTTTTGTTATTCTTACATCTGCTCGTTGGTGTAGTGGCAAAGTTTCTGCTTTACATCCGAGAGGTCCGAATCCCAAGTCGAGCCAAAATTGTTTCTGAGATTTTCTGTCATGGATTTCTTAAAAACAGCTCGGAGTCGGTAAGTTACACCCCGTGCCACGGAAAGCACGTTGAGCCGTTGGTCCTGCGCCTGATCTCTCTCCAGTTATGTCGGATTGCCGTCTCACGGAACTTTGAGAGAGATGGAACAGTGAGTGCACCTGCGTATTGCGCTCATACGTGTGCACTATAACATCACCTACGTAGTTGGCTGATCTCTGCTGAGATTGGCCGCCGTGGTCGAAATCGGGCAGAAGGACTATTAATCTTACATCTTTCTGGAGTATCAGTAATACAAACTCAATATAGACCGAATGGAATACACTGATCTCTTTTTACTGAAAGCACGACCGTTACCTACTACGTAAAATACAAAGAGTGTTTACGGAGATCTATTTATAGTTGGCGAATGTCCTTTGAAATCCGTTCACATCCGGACGGAACTGGGCTTTGCTCACCACACAAGTCGCAATACTAATCCCCTTTACCAAGAAACGTAGTAAAAGCCTGCCGACCGGACACATCCAATTGTTGTCGACACTCAATTGACCACAAATGTGATGTTTACCCTATTTTAGGAGCCGCAGCAATAGCCGTATTTGCGCTTAAGAATGCCCGTAAAAGGGATTCGGTAAGCAGTGTGGTCTATCCGCAATAATCTGCTAATGCCAATTGTATTGCAGGATTTAGACGACACATTGGATTTTTGTCATAAGTTTTTTTTAATAATGCGGATTTAGGATTGCCAAAAAATACTTAGCGAGTTCACGAATGTCGAATCTTATTTTCTGGATATACACAGAAAGCTATGCAAGGACTTTTCAGAACAGCTCCAAAAAAATATGTTGATGATGAGGCGTAGGTACATCGTTACCGGCAGGCTTTTTCTCGAAGACCACCTTTCATTTTGTGGATTTCTATCTGTTCAAAAATAAGTTTAGTATGATGTTTATGCCATTTTTTGCTCAGTAATTAGGCATATCTGCGAGTGGCGTGACGTCACTTGGCTCGCATGTGGGCAGACAATAGCTAGGGCGTAGTGGGCGCGCACCAAAACTCGAGCCCACGCGGTAGGTGGACCAAGCTTCTTGGTTTGCTAATAATTTTCGAACTAGAATCTTCTAGACTAAAGGTGTACCTTAAAAAAATAGTGAGATTGTCAAAACGAGATACTAATATTATCATTTTATCACGACACTTACTGTAGTATTTGCGTTTTAGCCATACAGACACAATAGTAAGCATTCATTTGCGAAATTCTTATTGGAATTTGAGCCACTACCCGTATTACTTGCCGAACTTGACTGCCTCGTTGGTGTAGTTGCAAAGTTTCTGCCTTACAATGTAACATAACATTTATGTTACATTGTGGTCGGAACCCCAGATCGAACTAAAATTGTTTCTGAGATTTTCTGTTATGAATTTCTCAAAAACAGCTGGAAGTCGGGAAGTTGGCGGTGTTACACCCCCGTACCTCTGAAAGCACGTTAAGCAGTTGATCTTGCGCCTGATCTCTCTCCGGTCATGTCGGATTTCCGTCTCACGGAACTTTGAGAGTGATGGAACAGTGAGTGCACCTGTGTATTGCGCTCACACTTGTGCACTATAATATCTCCTACTTAGTTGGCTGATCTCTGTTGAGATTGGCCGCCGTGGTCGAAATCGGCCAGGAGGACTATTACTCGCCGAATCATAATTATTTAGATACCGATCGACACTGTCATCCGAGCCTTACCTACACTCTGATTACAAAACAACCTGACAAATTGTTGTTACTTTTGGAAGTACACAAACATCCAAAGTAATGGTCACAAGAGTTCTCGGTCACGGCCCGGCCTGACCCCGCGTGCGTGCCGCGACTTAACTTATTATATTTTATTGATTAATTAACATTTTTCAGCCATGCCGGCTAATCAAGATCATAAGGCAGATTTGCGTTTAAACGCAGAACAATTTATGTTAGGGTTTATTTTCGGTCGTTGACTGGCTGGCTAACTGGAGCACGATTATTACGCTGGCTGCTTGATTTTGTGGTAATATTCGGTAATTTGATCAAAGTTATGATTGTGGAGCTAATTGAAAATCGTTGGCCGCTTTGACTTGAAAATAAAGGTGAAATCTAAAGGCGTTTATCCACTACCGCCGTTACCGTCACGTGTCAACGAGAAAATTTATGAACGATATGACGGCGCCGAAGTAGCGGAACGGTATTCACATACATTTTCTCGTTGACGTGACGTTGACAGCGGTGGTGGACAAACGCCCTGACGTTGGGCAGCACGTTCTCATACATGTGGTAAAGTAACCATGTTTTTCAATCTGCCAAGCTTTTTCTTTCTATGTTCACAAATGATTTTTCGGTCATTTTTGTGTCACAACAGTTAGACAAACATTACCGATAAATGATGTGTACTGTTAGGAATATTATATGACCGCCGGTAGTGCTTAGTTTAATCTTTATAAGATATCGAACAAAATCGTCTCGTATCAGATTCCTCGGTGTTAAGTAAGATGATAAAGTGTCACTATATTAATCGCGTATGCTCGATATGCGCACCCGCTGGAAGCTGTGGCCCCCCGGGGTCTTTGTCGGCGCCCTTGGGGTCCAACTCACTTGAAAAATTCACCTAAAATACCGCACTTTGTAATATAACCATACGGATTGCATTTTCAACTTTGTTTTATTATGAGTAAAGTGAAAATTGGTCTAAATAAATGTATGGTCGTTACAATTTTGTATAAGAAATCAAAACATCTTCTTTTGTCACATTAAGATCGCCAGCAAAGGCTTTATTTCGAACGCAATGCTACACGGTGGGTCTTATTACTTAAACATTCTTTACTGATTGATTTATTTCTCTCCAATCTTTTTGGGGTCATCATTTCTATCACCATACATAATGAAATGTACCTGTGTTTTGATTATTCTTAATGATCTAGGTCACATTAAACTATTCGTAACTTTTTTGAGAACTTTATTTTAGTTTTGCACTGACTTATGTATTATGTGTTTTTAAAGTACACACGGCTCAACATCAAGCTACTCATTTGCTTTGCAAAATCACCCTTATTACGTCAGTATAAGATACCGCAGTAAATAACTTGACGTGTGGCCGTGCGTACCTTACCTTGCCTGCCTTTAAAATTTTTCGTTTATCAACATTTTATTTAGGGTTCAATTTCGATCAAAAAAGCTCTTTATAGCTGCCGCGGTGGCCCACTAGTGATATATCACGGTAGACATAGACAAATAAAGGGTCTCCCTAGTTACAGGCGCCCAGTTAGTAATTTTCTCCTTCTTTATACCACAATATAATGTTATTGATGTCGGACGGATCCCATAATAGGCATAAATATTGCTGTGCTTTTTATATTCCGACGAATAAAGTATTAAGACATTTCTTGGTCAAGTATTTTCTTTTCATATAAACTACACAAATAAGTCATGGTAACGGTATTATCATAGCATTATTTGTAGTGTTTATTGTCATTACATAACTATTGTTAACGAGATATCAATTAATGCCCACAGCCTTTTGCTAATGGGCGAGCGACGCACATCACTGGAGTCAAGCTGTCATCGGGCATCTGTCAATCTTTGCATTAAATCGATGCGTCCTCTCGTAATACGCGCGTACCTACTATGGTGTATCTTGGGTTAACTATATTAATGAGTTCTATTACTCCTTTAATTGGCAAAATCCCCTTTAACACTATGAAACCTAAACTTTTTTCATTGGCAATAGGTATGATTGGCATATCAGTTTATTATGCACATGTCACAAAATATACGAGCGTTGAACGGTTTTCGTATGTGGTTGGACCTGACTATCTTATAAGAGGATAATAATAACGGTCCTCTCCGTAGTTATGTAACGCTAGCTCTAAGCAATTCTTTTACTATTAGAATCCTTCATTATCCCTAATCACAGATATAATGATAACCTGTACCCTTATAGAAAAAAAAGGTATTTACTTGAAAATGTTGTCCCCCGTGCTAAATAATATTAGTGTAGTATCTAGCATTTAGAATGCGCCTAAGATAATGGTTAATTGGATTTAAAGTTATCACGAAGTCAACGACGACATCAGTTAGTCGATACAGTTTAGATAAAGTTGTCAATGTTCCGGAATCGGGGAAAAAAAAGATTCGTCACCGGTCGAACGATGTGATCGACCGTCGCGTCGCCGAGACAGGTGCGCGACGTTGCCGACACGCTACCGATCTTTACCGATAATCCATCGATTATGTATAAATAATCGTTTGCCCCCGACTTCGAGCTCCCAGTCACGTCTATCACCGAATAAATCGATTCGAAAATCGTGCGGAGAAATGTGATCGATTATTTGGCTGTACCCAAAACGGTAGTGGTGAAATCGCTATTGAACTATCGAGTGTTTGTGGACGAGAAGATTTAGTAGACGAATCCGGCGGAGGTCGTAAATAAAAGAGGTTGGACAACTTATTCACAGCCCATCAGCATTCAAAGGGCAATGCGAAAGTTCTCGCCGAGATGATATATCACAAAATCGGTGGCACGCAGGTACCTGTAGTGAGGGGGCCAGTATTAAATTTATCGATAAAATATTAAGAGCGATACATTTGTCATGGACAAATAAATTTGTATCAGACGAAAATGCTTACTTTTGCAAAAGTAGGTAGGTATTAAAACAGTTGAATTGTGATAATATTAACTACTAGGGTACATTTATTCATTCATTTATTTCGAATTTTAAGCTTTGGACTTTGAGACTTGTATTAGTCTTCGTTTGCAATTACTAACCGATAGCAGTATAATGATGGATTGTAATAGTCTCACAAAAAGTATGTGTAACATCGATAAAGTGAAGTATATTTGGTAACATCCTTTCTCAAGCTCCATTTATAATAAGTTAATTTTTTGACAAGACCCATAAACCGATTACTGCTAACAAGGTGGTCTTAGCCCCTATTCTCTGTCCTCTTCTCTTTCTTTAAAAACATATTGCTGTCGCATTCAATGAGACGTGATGATACAATGTAACATACGAGAGTAGAAGACGAAATTGCCATCTTTAGCCGGTTTTATAAAAGGTGTCTTTGAAATTCATTCTTGTTTATTATTTATTTAAGCCGATGAAGTTTTTGATGCGTCGCGTCTTTTCGTGGAAATGAAACAGCTCAACACAGGCGGAACTAAATTATAAAAAGCGATCATTAGAGACCGCACCGCAGAGTTTGGCAGGGTAAACGTGTTTTCAAAATAATTAAGGAGATTATTTACACTTAACTTACTTATACGAGTAAATGTCAGCCAAATAGTCACCGTTGTGCAGAAAACCAAATCATCCAGTGATTCCCTAAAAGCTTTATCAAATACAGAGCTCAACGTTTGCTGGAGTGATGTGTTCTGCTGTGTGACGTAGGCGTAGGCATAGAGTAGTCTATTAAATTGTTTCGGCAAGTTGCAGACATTTTCAACCCTGGACAAAGTGCCTTTTTCTCTATCTCCATTTACCATTGACTACTTTTTACAAACCTACGTTTCTCATGCATTCGTATTTTTTCGGTAATTCCTCAAATTACTGTTGACAGATATATTTCATGACAGCTAGATGATATTTCTTATACGAATTCCGAAGTTCAACTTATCAGGCACCACACGTTGCGTTAGAGTGGTAATCAATCGATTTTTAACGAATGTGATTTTTTTTCGACTGCACGTAAATCCCAGTGGAGTTAATCCGGACTGATCCCAAAAACTGATCCAATGCCACCTTTTTTATACGTAAATTTCGGTCTGATCCACTAGAATACGTTGTATCATTCTTGCCTTCCATATTACTTAAAGGAAAAAAATAATTAAATATCTGATTTCATACCAATTCGTTCAAGGGGATCAGACCGAAATAAAAAATAATTTAAAATATTTCTGATCCACCAGGGTATCAGTTCTAGGGGATCAGACCGGAATAGCTCCCCCTGCATCAAGTTTGATGCTACGTATCGTCGTGCTGACTTTCAATCCCTGCTAATATCCTGTAAGCTTCCACGCTGATGCGAGATCACAGCTATTCCTGTCCCGTCTGCTGTTCCCGTGCCGTTCCCGGAATGCGGCGGAAGTCCCGAGGCCGCCTCCTTATTAACGACCTGTTTAGACGCGCTCCTTTGTTACTCGCGTCCTGCCACTTTGGTACACGTACACTGGTACAGCTGGGTTAGATCGGCCAGTAAAGGACGTATCGTTCTTCGCTAGTTTAACAGGTGCACGTTGCTGAAAATGTAAATAGTAGAGCTCTGTTCTTACACATGAGCAGTAATTTGATGATAAGAAGCGACTCCAGTCGCCGTAACTTGAAGGCGGCTTGCCGCTGACACTGATGTGTCATTACCGTCTTTACACAAGAGCCAATTAAAAAGGTGAACATTTCTTTAACTTAGTGAATTTCCGTCCAAAAGCAACCGTTATTGCTTGTCCTCACTAGCGATGTCGAAGTAGAAAGAAATCTTCATAGATGTCTTATATGTGTTCAATCAGTCCCTCTTCGTAAGTCTAAGTGAGGTAAATTATCTATATCTATACATATAATAAGACTGTAAAAGATCGATTTCTGTACATTGAAGATTTTTATGAAAAATTGTTACAGGGGGTCTTAATTACCGTAATAGAAGCCAAAACAACAATTTTTAAAATTTTTGTCTGTCTGTCTGTCTGTCTGTCTGTTTGTCCGGGCTAATCTCAGAATCTACTGGACCGATTTTGACGGGACTTTTTTTATTTGACTCAGTATCACCTGGAGAGTAAACTGGGATATAAATAATCACGCCGATGAACTTAGGGGGCAGGCAGGAAATTGAATCTCAGAATGTACTAAACCGATTTTAATGGGACTTTTTTTTATTTGACTCAACATTACTTGGAAGGTAAAGAAGGATAGAAATAAAACGGTTTTAGATACCAAAATATATATGAAAGAATTATTCCTCTTAAAATGACCTTAAAAAAAATGTCTGCGACAGTATATGTCTATGCCCAAAATAGTTTGGCAGAATAGTGCAAATAAATTGTGGTATATACATTTGAAAAATAAACTTAAAAAAAAAACTATTCCACGCGTACGAAGTCGCGGGCACAGCTAGTTTAAAATATGCAGGCTGATATTTCGAATTCATCTAAAATAAATAAATTAATAAATATACAACATCACATACAATATTGATGTGACTCCGTGGTAAGTAGCTTAAGCACTTGTGTTACAGATATCAGAATCAACAGTGGTATTACAAATAAACTTTAATAAATACATATAACACTCAGACCAGTACAAACAGACATGTTCTTGCACACAAATGTTTCTACAGTGTTGGGATCGAACCCGCGACCTCTTGGTTAATAGTCAACTTCTTGAAAAAGTGGTCGTCAAAATAAAAGCGTTGATATCAAGTCAGAATATAACACGATATAAGTGAACCTGGCCGTCCTCTCTTGACTATGTCAGCGTTTGACCAAGACGAACAACATCCTACACCACATTCGTTTTCAACTATAAATAATTCCTGAAGTTGGAGTAAAAGATGCCTAGTCTGAAACCGATACGCAATCGAATGCTACGCCAGACGCCAGGGGTGGCAAGGAATTAAAGTGTTCGAAAACTCAATTCTATGAACTTGCAGTTTGTAATTGCATACTTTAGAAGGCTTATATAAAACATTAAACTTTTGTATGTATACAACAACAACATCATATACATTGATCTGACTCCGTAGAAAGTAGCTAAAGCACTTGTGTTACAGATATCAGAATCAACATACAAATAAACTTAAAAACTTTCAAAAAATTCAGAAAATCATTATTTGTTTGTATCACTTGCTAAAGTTGTCGCAAAGTGCTTATAATTACTTTAGTTATGGTTTCACCGCGGCCTCCGTTCTAGCTTGTGAACTTGATAAATGTACAACAACAGTACATACGTACATTAATATGACTCCGTAGCATGTAGCTAAAGCACTTGTGTTACAGATATCAGAATCAACATACAAATAAACTTAAAAAACTTTCAAAAAATTCAGAAAATCATTATTTGTTTGTATCACTTGCTAAAGTTGTCGCAAAGTGCTTATAATTACTTTAGTTATGGTTTCACCGCGGCCTCCGTTCTAGCTTGTGAACTTGATAAATGTACAACAACAGTACATACGTACATTAATATGACTCCGTAGCATGTAGCTAAAGCACTTGTGTTACAGATATCAGAATCAACAGTGGTATTACAAATAAACTTGAATAAATACATATAACACCCAGTGCAGACAGTCATGTTCATGCACACAAATATTTGTACAGTGCGGGGATCGAACCCGCGACCTGGGTACGTCAGAGGGTTCTGTATTTGATAACTTTAGGTATCTAATTATCCGACTGACAAGGAACGGTTATATGTATTTCGCGCGTATCTTTTTAAAATAAAAGAGTTATTCAGAGATCTCTTTATTGAATGGATGGAATTTGTTTCCTTATTAAACTAAGCGCTACCCCGGCATCCCTAACAATAGAATCACTTATTACAGTTCCGACCTGTTACAGAGTTTGAATTGACGTATCCTGCTCTCAGAGGCTTTACTCCGTATCGTTTCATCAGTACTTTCGGGTCTAGCCATTGCGTTCGCTCGCATGGCCGAGTTAGTAAGAGTGACAGAGATGGCTACATCTGTTACTTAGGACAACGGCTTTGAGTAGGACTTCGGATTTTTTAGCTTCAGTTTGTCCCCAGGATCGCTGTTAAAATTAGTAAGCTTCGACTCGCTGTTTGATGTTTTAATTGTTCTTCGAAACGTCTGCTGTCGATACGGTGTTTTGGTAATACAGGTGAATGGAGAGAACAGAGTCACTGGCCTGTTTTGTTGACATGAGTTTACGGAGCAGTTTAATGAATGAAATCGTTTATTTTCAGACCCTGTTACACATTCATAGAATATTATTATTATTGCTTTTATATTGCTGACAAGCGTTAATTTAAAGTAGCACCCCTTTAAATTTAGAGTTCACTGCTTAGCCCCGTTAAATCTAGGAATTTCCAGATTCTTTGGGCCATGGGGTGCATCATATGCCCTAGAAAGATACTTATTTTGCTTACATGTGTATCTGTTGAACAGCTACAATAATTTGGAAAAAATGAAACTAACGTGAGGTGTTGTAATATGAATAGACAACCAGTGGCTGAGAATCGGTCTGTCCGTTCACTCTGCGACCTATAAAGGACTGATGTGATGTGATCCATAGACGTGACAAAAATGCAAAATTTAAATTTCTTCCTAAAATATACTCTCGCATCAAATAACAGGCTGCCCTCTGATAGCAAAATAACATAACCCGGGTAACGTTCTCTTGTCGCGCATACGCTTATTTGATTTCTCGTCACTTGATCTATCATATAAACTATCGTAATATATTTTTGTCCTTAAACAAAGAAAATCAAAAAAACGTTACCAAAAAATTAGACAGTGTGGCTTATCTTCCGATCCCTATTGGTAAGCTATGAGTTGATTCTTCTATTTTTTCATGGCATTGAGATTTTTCCGAGAAAAGTAGCATATATTTTACTATCCAGTCTCTTACCTACCTCCATACACAAAAAACATATCGAAACATTGCTCCGTTGCGTCGTGAAAGAAGAACAAACAAATAAAAAGATAATTTCTCATTAATATTAGTAGGGAAGTAGGGATAACATTACAACACACCGTATCATAAAAAAGATAGTGTGACCTGTCAAATCTTGTCCGCGCCACGCGATGAAACACAGTGAGTCAGTCTGGGGCACGGCGACATTCGCAAGGTCGAGCTAATGACCCCGGCAGCCTGCATCCTATACGACGGCACTTAATCATATAGCCGCAAGCTATCTCATAGTGTCCTAGAGATCCGCACTTAAAAATGAAACAATAAAATCAATTTTAGAATATCAAAAACAATAGCCTAGATGACACCACCAATCGTTGGCATACTTTTTATCATCTATCAAAACGATCTACCGCCATACATTTTGTATTATAATATATAGAGAAATGATAGAGAAATGTTTTAAGGATAAAGCCGTGGTCGTATGCCATAAGAATAATAAATTAAAAAAAGTGGTATACGACCACGGCTTTATCCTTAAAACATTTCTCTATCAATATTATAAATTGAAAATATGTATATTAAAATATAATAATATGTGTAAGTTAGTTTATTTAATAACGGTAAATATTTAATAGTTTGTACATACTAAGTAATTTCATTGGAGAGTGTTTTCTTGTTTCGTACTTTTTAGAGCGTGTTTTTAAGTAGTCGGGTGTTAGTTTTTAAACTTTATTTTTATTTAACATATTTTGGAGTTTTCAGCCCATGAATACAGGTAAAGTCACAAGCAAATGCTAGTATAAATAGTAATATATATATATATATTCAAAATGTACAAGTAAAGCGCTTTCAAATGATACCAAACACGGCATATTTATCTTAACTTTATTTTTTTACTTCGTATGTTTTGTCCGCCAGAGGGCGCCACATTAGATTTTGTGAA
Organism: Pyrausta despicata; assembly: GCA_963921415.1. Taxonomy (NCBI): domain Eukaryota; kingdom Metazoa; phylum Arthropoda; class Insecta; order Lepidoptera; family Crambidae; genus Pyrausta; species Pyrausta despicata. Next base: position 10,516,259 of record OY992853.1, read on the forward strand.
ATCCCATATAGCCTATAACCAGCGGACAATTAAGACGCTTCTAATGATATGTCATTTGTCGAATTCTGATAAGTAGTTTAGAAGTTACGAGGGAACAGATGAACATCCATACCCACATACGTACATACATACATACAGGTCAAAATCATAACCCTCCTTTTGCTTCGCCGTAGTCGGGTAAAAACGATCTACCGCCATACATTTTGTATGGGAATACTATAATTTGACGTCATAAGATAGTATCAGAAATCGAAGTCAATTGACTGAATATTGATTTAATTCTATGTAAATTAAAATTGGTTTCTATAGCTTTTTGGAAATAAATTGGTTTCACTAAATTCATTTAGGTTTTTTTTTTCAAAACTTTTCAAAACAAAAAATTTTCAAGACCATGGTGGTCTTGAAAATTTTTACGATACACGTCATGATACCTATTCTATTACTGATTAGTTTAATTGTAAGCTATTTGGGAGCTTTGCGACGAAAACAAAATACAACTGCTCGAGTTTATACTGGTTTGCTACAAGCCTTGCGACCATGCAGAGCTTTGGACTACGGAAGGTTGAAATAAAACAAAATCCTTGTCCTCGAACTACGAGTAAGCCTTACTTCGAGCTCAGGGATTCGTGGCATTCTATTTTGTGTACTTAATATAACATTTTCGGTCATTTCTTTAAAAATAACATACAGGTTTTGTATATTATGGTACACACAGATTGTTAAACATAAACACCTTATTCCTAAGACATTTTAAAAAAAAAGTGCCATACATACATTTTTATTAATAAATTTTAATTGGACATTAAAATTAATATTTTAGTCAAGGTTCAATTTAATATGTACGGAACACTTTTGAAAATGAGACACGCCCTCGACGCGGTGGGTTTTTATTCGGTAGGTTGGTAGGTAAGTTCGGTAAATATCTGAGGCCTGAGGTGGCCATTCCTAGACCATAGGTGGCATATAACCCAAATGCCATTTTTCAAGTGTGTTATTCAGTATAGTAACTGATGGTAGTTTATGTGTTTTGAAAATCATGTACTTAAAATTACAACAAAGTAACTTCATAGTAATGTTATTTACTTAAGATCTACCACTTGTACAGCAACTGCTAATCATATGAAATTGTAAAACCCTATGTAATGTAACCTTATGTAATGTATATTTGGGCGCTCGTTGTCTTTTCTCTATATAGTTAAGTTTTCACAATGTAATCATTTTTGTATTGACTGTTTGTGCCATAATAATAAAATAAAAATAAAATTTTCTAAGACACGTTTCCGTAGTAAATGTTATTGGTAAGGTACAAGTAACATTTTATTAAGCTACGTTGCTTACAATCGTGTATGAAATGTGTGTTATGAAATCAATAGCAAATAACCAACAGGGGTCATCAGAACAAACATCTTTGATACTTATCAGTGTCGGTAATACATATTTAGATTGAGTAAATAAGTACATGTTACTGATTACATAAATGCGAATATAACTGAGATTATATAGGGTAGCGTGTAAGTTGCCTGAGGATTTGAAGTTTAGTCAGTACTTTGTACTGTGAATTGATCACGAGTTTTATATCAATAGGGATAATGGATACCTTCTGTAGTCATTTGATCACTTACTGAGCTGAGTAAGTGTAGCTTAGTGAAGTTTTTGACGTTTTACTTGATGTGACTGGAAAACTGTAAGTTATCTAACTTTATGCTATTAATGATGACTTGTCGCAAATACCGTGATAATGTATGTGCCCTAACCAAGAATAATGTTTATATTTTATGTGAATCTCTCAAATTTGGTCGCCTAAAATACAATCTGAACATGATTAACAAACAGTGTAATTCGATGGGGATAAACGAGATCGCTTTTAGTAAGCATAACAAGCAACACAAACGTTATAATCCCTTTTCAAATCCCGTTCAAACGTCAAAACCGTGGATATAACATTAAAATAAAACAAATAGTAAAGTTCATTTATTTTCGATGCGTCGCTCACCGCAACGGGCTAGAGTAGATGATTGCTCAATTACCAGGACCTCCTTAGTAGACGCACTGACAACAATTACAAGCGGAAATCTATTAGCAACCTTATTTCGGTTACGAATAAAATTCGTTTTGTGTTAATAGAGCGTTAATGTCAGTCGGCTTTACATAAAAGGTGGGTACGAGTCTGCGCCTTGTCATTAGGGCACAATCAAACATGATGTTTAGGGATCGCCGACAGCTTAACCGGGGTTTTTCATCCATTTCATAATTTGTTATTCGGGATTATAGGGAGCGTGCCGCGAGACAAAGTAAATATAAGAGCCCAGGCGCGGCGCGTAACGACCCGTGATAATTGACCAAATGTCCATCTGAGGGTTTTTTGCAGACGAGCCGAAATTGTGTTCTGGGTACCGACGCGGATTCGGCAGGTTTGTGCCGTTTCGCGATTAGCCTTATGTGCTCTCTTGGAGCGAGGGCAAAGAATATAGGGAGAAGAACTGTTTTGCATAATGTGTACACGTGTAACTCCCGATAGCTTAGCAGTTCGAAGCTTTTTGATTTGTCTACTCCTACGCTTATTACACTCTCAGACATATTAGCTCGAAGGTGACTGACTGACTGACATAGTGATCTATTAACGCACAGCCCAAACCACTGGACGGATCAGGCCGAATTTTGGCATGCAGGTAGATGTTATGACGTAGGCATCCGCTAAGAAAGGATTTTGATAAAATCTACTCCCAAAGGGATAAAATAGGGGTTGCAAATTTGTATGAAACTCGGTGGCAAGAAACTAAAGTCCACACGGACGAAGTTTCATTAATACTTAATGTCTGCTAACATAGCAATAACGTGAAACTTTTTCAAACCAAATTAAGTCTTGTTTCAACACTATCTGCTTTTCTAACAGTACAAAAGAAATGAGAATATAAAGTAATACTTGCTCAAACTAGTAGCAATTAGCTCGAGAAAAAATTTTAATTACTTTCACACAGGTGTCGGAATAACAATTGTTATTAAATTAAATAAAATGAACCGCTTACATTTATTTTGGCGAGGTTAGTAAACCCTAAGTCGAATTTATTGGCCATTGTGTTAGTTTTTACTGTTTTTATAATTTTTATTACGCATTCTGTGGAACCGCATCTAGGTAATTTAACATTGTAATATGACAGTATATTTCAGTCAGTGTTGTGTTTCCAGGTGCATCTTCTGTGTCACATAGTAAGTTGTAATGTAAGTCCTGCGACTTCCAGCTCTAGTTTTAAAAGTAGTTACAGTTTGATATATTTGGGTTCCTGCGCTGGCGTCGTTTAGTGGAAATGTAAAGCAAATTAATTCTCTTTTTCAGCTTTAATCATGGACTTCCGCAAAATAACGCATGATTTCATCAACCTCCATTCTAGTCCATTTCATACAAAGTGTTCGTAAATTAAGGTATTCCCCGAACACGCATGCCACTATCAGCATTGCGTAGTGCGTGCTTTACGCCCGTACGGGAAAATACGGTAAATGCAAACGCTAGTTGTTAGTTCCGCCACATGCCAGTGACGACGCTCCGTTTCACGGACACGGTTGACGACGTTCCACTACTGTTTGTAGGTATAGTACCAACGCTACTGTTTCCCTTTTTTACTGGCACTCGATCTGCGTGAAACGAGATGAAAGACCTCGGTTGACCGTTGACTCCTCGACTCTCACGCTCTGATTCAGATCTCCTATTGTGAGATGGTGAACCTTATATCGCTAGGTAGGTAGAGTTCCACAGTCGAATGGAAACCGTCAGGATCTTATTACTTTGCTTCCACTGATTTACAGTCTGTCATAGGGTTACTTATACCTCATTAATAACAGATATTTTTAACAGATTTCTTACACTAAATACAATTAGTTTAAACTGAATATCTGGTTTAAATGTATTTAACGAAGAGTAAAATACGAAAGCATTAGTCGCAGTTCATTCATACCCTTTATAATTCATTAGAATAAATAAATACAAAACCATTTAAATAATAGTAGGTACTTATTAGAATAAAATTGCTCACAATATGCATCGTTTACTCGTAAGTAATCCAATAATACGTTTTGTTCACTTGAGTTGAAGTATTTATAACAATCCTTTGATGGTGTAATTCAAGTTTGACAGTTACACAATACTTGAAAAGATCAAGCTATTTTCGAGTTCTCAGCTATTATAAATCCTATCCGTAAATGTAAGGTATAAATTGTCAATTCAAATCATAAAGAGACACACATTATTTTTCTAAGTGGGTTACCTTTTAGCTATAGGTAGTTAGGTACTACAAATTGTTGTTGAAGAAAAGCTGAACATCAAATAAGTAGTTCTTAAGACACGAGAGCACATTGCTTCATTTCTGATAGAGCCGAACAAAGAAAGAGGGCAATTCACATTACTGTGCAAATACTTCAACGTAACATGCGTGCAACCAATTGGCCGCGTAACGCAGCTGATGCGTTTTGACGTTTATTGCTTCACAAATTCGCAATTTGTAAACATTACTAAATCACTATAATGGGGTGAAAAAAACATGCGGATCTAGCCTCTCTACCTGCGGCTTCCGAATCTACAAAAAAACTCCGATGGAATCAGCGGGTCCGCACAAAAAGCCCATATTGTGTCCCCTGTATTTAGCCGTGCCGATTCGAATCAACAAATAGGTTATATCGCTTGGAAAAAAATATAGGATTATTGGTTTGAGAGAGGACGATTGTTGTTTTGTTTGCACATGTGTTCGCAAGACTCGAGCAATGCAGTTCGGTGTGTCTTGATTGACTCGATTACGGCGGTTCCTGGAATATGGGTCAGTATTAGCTGGTAGGTATTTGCCTACACGGTTCTGATGCACATAATTGTTTCCTCCTTTAACAATTTTGGCAACACGCAAAGAGCAAACTAGTTTTTGTTTCGCCTTTGTTTTTTAGACATAAATATTAAATGGCTATACATTCTATTTACTTAGCCTTTTACATGCTTGTACAGTGGCCAGCACATTAGGCTGCCCAGTTTTGTTGCAAAATCGCCCGTATCACAAGCTCATAAGATACTGCAGTGTGACGTGCTGGCCACCGTAGTACGCACTGCGAGAATAGTATTAACCACAGATTACTCAATAGTTACAAAATAGCTACCTACGTAGTAATAAAAAAAAATTAAATTGTCTCACTAGATGTCAGCTGGTCGTTTACGTAATCACTTGATGAACTGAACCACGGTAACTGTCAAGCATTATGCGTAAGATGTTTTTTTGAAGTGAAAACTTCTTTAGCGGCGTTGAGCACTTTTGTGGCATGGGTAGAAACTGTGAAACTCGCGTCAGGTCACGTGATGCTGATCGAAAAACCGTAAGACGGTTGTTAAGTTTTCACTTCTGCCGGCACTCCCGGAGTGCAACCCGTGTTTTTTTTTTTAATAAAATAAAAGGAAGAACTAGCTGCGGCTGAGTTTATTCGGTGGACCTAAACTTCAATGATGTTGGTATCGTATAAAGGGCATTACTGACTATGTTCACTATAACGTCATGCACCTTCGAAACTCGTAAAACAGCCGTATGCCTTCTAATTGACCCAATAATCGTCTCAGAATGTGGGTCAGTGTTACCCAAGAAGGCAGGATGCGCGGCCGGACGGGCGAGTTAGTTGCCCACGCGCATACACCGTTCTAGACAAAGAGGTTCACGTCAGATCATTAGATTTGCGGATGCTTTTATCAGAGGACGACGGTAATGACCGACTGTCGTTTATTTCTATTAAATGACGAGTCACTGCTGAAGATGGAAGTTGTTATTTAAGGGGCTAATTAAGGAGATTGGAAACTGTCTATATTGGGAACTAGAGGTTTACTGTTAGATAGCTTCTAATAAGTATGAATCTATTTTAATGGATACTATAATTTACATTAAATTTTAATGGTAAATAAGTTATGCAAAAATAAACACCAATTGATTTGTCCACCCCTTAAAGCAAACCTTACATCGTCGCTTACGTAATTTGCTCATTGTTTTTAACCCTTGGCGGAAAAGAGGGTGTCATAAGTTTTACCACTATTCTGTTTGTGTATGTCTAACTGTAGCATCGAAGCTCACCAGCTATTTGCTGATTCGGGAGTTTTTTAACCGAAAAGTTCGTTTTTAGGCTAAAGATATCGTTGTATTCATTTATTCGCTATCGTTGCGAAGGTTACGAGTATGTTTTGCATTGTAAAGAAATTAATATAATGTCCGAGGTTCGTCGAAACGGGATAGTATAATCAGCATTAAAAAAAAGTGGCAACTAAATGATTTATGGCGTTTTACAAGCCTTTAAAAAACAAAGTCTGCATCCCATTAAATATCGGATAAGTCATTATTTTCCTAATAAATCAAGGTCAAACTTTGCCTTTTCCCATTCAAGTACGTAATTTTTGTCCTTGTACACCGTTTATCGAACAGTTTATAAAGATCCTAAGGTGTGAAACAAACAGTTTCGACGTTTTGTGAATTATCGTGATAAGCATTCACGTTGCAACTTAAAGATAATGTTTTTGCAGTAGAAAAATCAACTATGCGAAGTGGGGATCGAACACGCGTCCAAATGAATCCGTCTCGTGTGCCTTAACCAAACGGCCAAAAATTCACTCAAAGCTGAAAAAGAGGATTATTTTGCTTTAAATTTCCACTAATCGAGCTAGAGCTGTCGCAGGACTTACTACGAGAGACAACATCTCCTGAGGATGCCACGTGTAGTGGCGAACTGCGTCGAGTGTTTTGTTGGTGTCAGTGTTGTGATTCCAGGTGCATCTTTTGTGTCTAGTTTAGTTGTGAGTTGTAGGTATTGTAAGTCCTGCGACTTCCAGCTCTAGCTTTTTCAGGTGATTACAGTTGGATGTATTTTGGTTCCTGCGCTGGCGTCGTTAGTGGAAATTTAAAGCAAAATAATCCTCTTTTTCAGCTTTAGTCATGGATTTCCGCAAAGTAACGCCTGATTCCATCAATTAATTCACTCAAAATTTTCAAAATCTCGACTTGGCGCAATAAAATCTGGCAAAACTGCTGGTTGTAGATATCAAGTTGCAGGATTCGTTTATTCTTAGCTTGTAAGTTTTTTAGTATTCGCAGCTGTCTGTATGTATAATAATGAATAAAAACGTCTTACCGGACGTGGCGGCTCGTGCGCTGGCGAGGAAATGCCTCGGATTTCCGACGGTGTCACGGTGACGCGACGAGAGTGCCGCCGATGTAAAGGCCTCCTTTCACGAAACGATAGTCGTTTGCGATAAACGTTGATACACCGTTATTTGTTTAATTAACAAACATTTTAAACGGAGCTATCCCTCGTTACAATATGATATTTTAAACTCCCTCACAAAATAGTGTATAAGTTGACCCCTGTCTGTTTGTGTTGTTGTGTTTTTTGTGTTTTGTGTGAGCCTGTCTGTGGCATCATAGCTCCCGAACGGACCAACCGATTTCAAAGCGGTTATTTATATTCGAAAGATAATTTAATCACGGTGGATTTTAGTTATGATTGGTCAAAATCGGTCCAGCCGTTAAAGCTCAACAGTTGTTTTCCTGGCTCATGTCGGGGGTATTTTATATTTAAAATTTTAGTTTTCTATATTACAGATCAATATTGAATTCATAATGATCGTGCAATGTATGAAAGAAAGTACCAATCAAATTGTATAGCGGTCGTGTTGTCACCATCATCGTCCATTCTTACGTTGAAATAAAAAAAAATGGCGAATAACTGTAAGCACCTACGCTAACCAGTGGGAGCCTATCTTTATTTGCGCACACGACAATAGACATTCTTCACATTTGATAACTTTTTGCACGGTTATTTCAAAACGTTTACACGGTAGTAAAAACCGTTAATAATTACATAACACACTTGGATACCAAACGTTGTATTCTTTACAGTCCTTATAGTTATTTCAGTCTTACAGCGCGTCTATCAACATGACATGACGTGGTATAAGCGATTGGTCAAATAGATTCGGTGTTAGAGTGAATCCCAGTAAGTGTCAAGCTATCATCATGGGCAGCCAAAGGCAATTGAATAAGCTTGATTTGACATCCTTGCCGCCTATTGTCTTTGACGATGTGGTGGTAGACTATTCCCCTTTCGTCAAAAACCTTGGCCTCTACATGGATGGCACTTTGAGTTGGGGTAAACATGTTACGGAAATTAGCAGACGGGTATCAGGCACCTTGCGTGCACTTTATCGTTTTAAACATTTTCTACCTCCCAGCACTAAGATTTTGCTTGTGCAGTCTCTGGTTTTACTGATAATCGATTACGGCGATGTGTGCTGCTCAAATATCTCCCAAGATCTTCTCAACAAGTTGGATCGGCTTCTTAACAACTGCCTTCGATTTGTTTTCGGTCTCCGCAAATATGACCACATCTCCCAGTTTCTTAACCAGCTCGGCTGGCTTCCAATCCGGCAGCGTCGAAATGTTCGTACTTTAGGCCAATTATTTTCCATCCTTTTCGATCCTAACACTCCTTCGTATCTTAAAGAAAAATTTTCATACCTCCATACTTCTCATGACAGGTCCCTTCGCTCCAGTAACACCCTTCAACTCTCCATCCCCCGTCACACTTCTGGCTTTATGTCTAATTCTTTCACTCTCACTGCTACTCGACTTTGGAACGGACTCCCTAAGGAAATCCAGCGGTCGACGTCGAAATTATCATTTAAAAAGTCACTGCAGTCCCACTACAGGAATGAACTGTCTCTCCTGTCTCAGTGACACTGTGTTCTTACCATGTGTACCATCCTTATTAAGTATACGTAACAATGTATGTCTATGAATTTTTGTGTATTTTTATTTAATTTTATGTAAGTAATTAGTATGTATGTTTATAATTTTATTTTGTACTTAAATAACTTCAGTTAACTTTTTACTTTACTTTTTACTGCATGTGCACCGCCTGAATTTTCTCTGCTTGGCCCTATGGTTGACTGGTAGAGAATGCCTTCGGCATTAAGTCCACCATTGTACACATGTTTGTGCAGAACTTAAATAAATAAATAAATAAATCCTCCTCGAACTTACCCGACTCTCAGATATTGGTGACGAAGTAAGTCGTGGGAGATATATCTTTGTATCCCAAAGTTTATTCCTTGTAAAGTCCTCGTCAATAGTTATTGACTTACATAGTTCCACCGACGAAGTTTTGTGGACGGAGTATGAATAACTCCGATCCCGCTATGTTAATACGCCTGACATCGATGTAATGAGTGCAACCCTGTCACGGCTCAAACGAGCAAATTGATGCTTTTCCGGTGACAATATCACGGCGCCATCGGGACATACGCTTGTAAAAGTGGTAGAACTGAATACTATTTTCTGTATAGAATGGCCGTATCTGCCCTGTAAGAGAACTAAAAAAATATTCGTATGTAGTAGTAAGCTAGAAACCATCAACTTAGGGCGCGTTCTCATTCCATTTTATTGGTCCGTTAAATGTGATCGAATCAGTACTGTGATGGGCTGTGTGAATACTATCTCTAGTAGAGACTGATCCGTTAAAACGGATCCTGTAAATCGGACGTTGTATGCGAACGCGCCGTCAAAATGTATGACTTCTCTTATGGTATTCCTGCTGGCCAACCATGCTGCTGTTAATAGCCATCCATCTTCGGTCGCATCGTCGCTTACCATCGCGAGATCACGGCCAAATGTCTGGTTATTCATATAAAAAAAAAACTTCATTTATATTTATTGTGAGCCTTAGTGGTGCCAAAGGACGAAACCAAATCGTTTTTTAATGTCAAGCGGTAACATAGGTAGGCAATCTACTTTGTACCAATTTTGACGTGCAAAGAAAATTCTTTCTCGGATAAAACATTTATTTTTGCTCGTTGCCAACAAGGAAAACAACATTGATTCTTTCAAATGATGCCTATTCAATACGGCTTACAAATCACGTAATTAATAAAATAACTTCAACCTTCGGCCTCCCGTGTCTAGCTGTTGCTAATGCGCAGCCGGCGCCATGTTTATTGGATAATGAGCCAATCAGAGCCACGAGGAGGGCAATTGAATGATTGCTCGATCTTTTGGTAACGCGATCTATGATGTGATGTGACTACCGAATGCTGGTTTAGGTGTGTTGTTGGTGAAATGAGTCACTTTTGTTGTTTATGACGCGGGTAAAACACACTTTAGGAAAGCTAGGTCGATGGCAGTGTTATAGGTTTTTTTTCTGGATAGTAACCATTATAAAATTCTTTAATTACGAACATTTGCGTTAGGCTTAGTCTTGGGTAATTATTGGCCGATACAAAAATTAGCTAAATATATGTAAATATACTTGCATAGGGATGACTAAAAAAGTTGGTTGAACATTGAAAGTTGAAAGCAATATAAAGAAACAAACGCCAGCCATTCGCGGCTAAATTTCACTATTGTCTCGACGATTGTGTACTATGCCCACCCCTCACAATTACTTTTATTGTGTATTCACATTTTCTGATTTATTAATTCAACCAAAACAGGAAAACTTCAACAACGACTTATCCAGAGAATTTATGAATATACCCGAAACTCGCAAAATGTATATTTTCTTCTTATGCAATTTTAATGTTTAACCCCAAAATTAACAGAGATCAATATCAAGTGGCAAAATTTTATGTTTGGGATAATTTAAGTTGCTATAGATTCTTTCTTTTCGCAAGCAGGTATCGCTAATCAAAACAATGACGAAAGCCATGCTAAGAATGGGAATGGTATACATTCCCATCGAGGAAACACACTTTTAACGAAGAGGATTATTTATGTTTCCTGAAACAGAAAAATAACTAGCTTGCACTAGGTTATTTATCAATGGTTCTGTATAGGAATCGTAACTATTTATCTAGAAATTCATAAAAAAAAATTCTCGTAGAGTTACCTCTTTATTGAACCTAAGAGTAGCCTCATAATTTTAACTTTTAGGAATTCGAATAACTCAAATCAGCTAACTCGACTGAACGATAAACATTACATCAGATGGTTATTATCTTGGGTTTGTTCAATTTCTCCTACGGATCCCTAAAATACCACACCAGAGGATCTACTTGAATCTGCCAATTAGTCGCTGCTGTTAATTGATGGATTAGTTAGTGCATAGTTTCGACGACACTGTGATCACGGCTCCGTGCGAATACCGTCACGGTAGTTACGGCTCCGTGTGAAAACTTTATACAGCAAAGGCACGTGCCCGCTTTGTATGGGATTTTCCTCGTGAAAGTTACACCACTGTATCTGATTAATAAGTAAAACATTAATTAGGATTATTTGAAATTGTGTTGGTTTTTGGCTTCCTACTCGTTTTGACAGACAATCAAATAAGCAATTTCTACCAAAATTCTAAAAAGAAAACAAAACAAATCAAAAACAAAACATACAAAAAAAATCATCCGTGGGGGGATATATGTGTGAAGCAAGTTGACGCCCGATCAGTTACAGGGTAAGCAAGCCACCCCTAAACTGACACTTCCTCAAACAGTGCCCGATTCTCACACACTGCAAACATTGTTGTTGACTTGTTGACCCAATATCAGGGTATCTCACCCCCATAGGCCAATAGTGATGGGCTGATGGGAATAACTGACCCAGTCTATCGTTAATTACTTAATTGGATCGTTTTGGTTTTAACAGCAACTTCGATTAGAAATGAAAGGAATATCAGGCTTCTGTTATAAGATTACCTTTGGTATGCTTTAACTATCACTATGAAAATGTCAGAAGTGCCTACAATATCTTCAAATCTATTAATTCTCATTACATTCGAGCACGGCACAGTTTCAATCCTCCTAACTAAATATGACGAACGAACTTGATGATCGATTACCGATTTACCATTAGTTTGACAAGTGCCCATTAAAAAATTAAAAAAAAAAACTTTTAAAACAAAATTTCAGCTCAATAAATTTTACTTATACATCTGAATAAATCTAAATAAAAATATCGGTAACGGCCTTACTATTTTACTCTACTCTACTCAATCTCGTCCGTCCGCCTCGGAGTTTTCCCACAAACTTTGAAAAATACTCGTTCGAGGTTTACATGTATTTGTCGACGGCTACGCTAGTTGTCAGCGCAAACAGTGCTTCAATCTTTTAAGTAGGCAGTGTGTAAATATTTTTGTTAATAATTTGGTTTGGCTGGCTATTCCCACGCGTGATGGAGTCTCGGATCAGTGGTACACGGGGATCTGTGTACAGAGGCACCGTGTGAGCTTTATAGAGGGGTCATGTCACGTATTAATATTGGTTTTTGGTTATTCATTAGGTATATAACTATCCTGTGTGCAATCACAAATAACGGTAGGTGGTATATGGGAATACTAACGATGGTAATGAGTTTGTTTATGTTTTTGGAGTTAATTGTATTTTGGGTTTAGGGTTTCAGTTGCTAAATTGAAATAAAAAAAATGCGTTTTATTTATTTGAGTAAATTAACCTACTATTCAGTTAGGATAAATAAAACATACGAGCCGCAAGAAATCAAACTTTGATCCTACTAATATCATTAACGCGAAAGTTTGTAAGTTAGAATGGACGGATGTACGGATTTTAATTAAATTTAACAAAAAAATGGTTTACACATCATAGGCTAAAATTTATAAAGAATTGTAAAAATAAAGAGACGAAGTCGCGGGCGCTTACTAGTGGAACAATAAATAGATAATCAGAAAGCCGGCTCAGCGCTCACATTATCATTTAGAAAATGTTCAGTTTTTTCAACCCCTTTGTTCTTAGTTTAGCAGGCAGCATCTAGACATTGCGAAAAACATAAATACATATCTATTGACCAACTTCTTATAGGATTAAGAAACAATTGTTGATGTTTATGAGTTTAGGTAACAATGATTATGAGGATTTTCTAATTGTGATTTAATTCGACATTTATTTTCTTTACAATTGAGGAGTATTGATATGTAAAATAATAAACACACAGATAAGCTTTCTTCTTACTTTGAATGTACATACCGCATATCCAATAGAAACATTTGAAAATTTATGTGCCTATTTAAGTGTAAATGCCTACGAAGCCACGTAGCTACAACTCTACGAAAATGTAGTAAGTTAGTCATATCTATATGACTTAGATTTGTATCTTGAAATACGTTTGTCAAAAAGTAGGTTGTATGCAGCCAACTTGACACGTAACAAAATTACTTATAAAACTAGCGGCCCGTCCCGGCTTCGTCCAGTAGTTTCGGAGCAATTCAAACAAGCAATCAAATCTGTCCTCTTTTTTAATATTAAAGTAGACAAATATTTATAATAACATTTCTTACACTGAATTGTTTTCCTACTTGTTTGCTTGTCCACACATAATGAGAATGCTAAGAATTCCGCGGGCGGGCAAAAAAGGATTTTTTCAGCGAGGCGCGAGGCCGGGTGCGAAGGCGCTACCAAGGCGCGAACCACAAATACCGACACTGGTCAACATTCCCACGCCGACAACTTGCAATAAAGCTTCAGCCACACTGTAGCTGCTAAGTTACATGATAACTTAGCAGCCGTCATTCAACGCCGGCACTCAACAACCGATCATCGTATGAGATGCGGTGTTGCTACCATAAAAAAACAGTATTTTTAGCGTACCGAGAGACTCGAACCATTAATATCGACTTAAATACTATTACATATATTTACTGGAGATCTGGTCAACATGGTCAACTTGCAATTAGGCTTCGGACTCACAGATAGGGGTTGGGTTCAAGACGAAATACGGATAAAGCTAGCATGATGCAATCATATAATAAGGGGGTTGTGTGGCCACTGAAAAACTATCTATGTGCTGGTTTACCCACTTTTGAAAGTTTTTTTTATCTCTTGATACCTGTACGAGCTACGTACATTATTTCATAAATCGCGGCTCTTCAGCGCGCCGACAGCATTTTTCAGATCATTCATAAAATTTTCCATTCTTACTTAGTTTCAATATTTCACCAGTACTTCTTAAGACCTTGTTACACATTTAAACCGAACCCGACGCCTTTTGATGTAGGTTTTTTAAGGGTAAGACATTGAATGCCTACATACATCATGTAATTACTTCACATAAATACAAGCATATCTCAGTATTGCGGCGCTTCAACATGTTGCTGAAGTAAAAACACCAGTAGATTTGTCTGCATGTGTTGTAGCCCTTAGCTCTCTGGTAATAATTCAAGTTCCGAAGAAATTTAAACTTAACAAAACTTTAAATGACTTATGAAGGAGTTTTATTGCCTTGATTGCTGGCTTTTAGTGAGTATTAACATTGAATTTATCATAAGTTTTGGCATGGATTTGATAACGAGGCACCTAACCTTTGCAAAATAGGTGTAAATAGCTATTTTTAAAGTTGTATGACTGTGAAACGTCTAATAAGTCAATTTAAAGTTCCTATTACTAATAATTAAAATAAGATTTTTTAATTTTTAAGGTTCTTTTTAAATTGTTTGTGTGAAAACAAAATAGTACATAGGTCAATAGGTATTTTGCACTCATGGTGCAACGTTTGTTAAACACTACGTGTAAATTGATGCAAGGCTGCCTTTCGGTCAGCCTAAGGCTTGTTATCTACTATACACGAGCGGAAACTAGATCAAAAATAACAACAGTTGTCTGTGCCGCATAAGGTGCTACGAAAATCATTTTAACACGGCGCATAAGCCGATCTAGACTAGAAAATCTGCGTACAACGATATGATAATCACACTGTACTGTACTGCTGTACACACTAGTTTTCATTGAGGATTTGAGTGTCTTCCCGAGGTAACACCACCTGATCTGGTTAGTGTTTTAAATCGTATTCTTCTTCTTCTTCTTTCTTGTCGGCGCGAACACGGGCTAAATCTTACTTGCCCAGAAAGCGGCTACCGTGGTAGCTCTCTGGTTACTGACAAGTAAGTCCTCACGCGAGCAGGTGGTCGGGCACGCGGGACAGTTCATGAGGTGGATCATGGTTTGCAGGGGTTCTCCACATTTACAGTATTAATTAGTCAACAATACTCAAGCCTACTATTATCTCAGGTGGATAGTCAGCCTTATGCTACAGAATACAACTAATGCGTGCAAATTGGAGCGCGTGTGAACCGCAAACACGGGGAATGCTGCCCGAGAAAATTTTACACAGGTGATCTAACATGACGACTTGGATTAGCTTTTAGTTGGAATTTGATTTAAAATTTAACTAAGGTAATAAAAGTACGATCATTCTACTTATCTTAATTCGATTCTCTATAACTAGAACAGTAATTATCGACTTGGCGTGGGTTCTAATAAACAGTAGATGTGTTCACATAGAAATATAATGGATACTCGCGACGTTTTACTCCTATAATTGTTTAATCGAGTCCATGTTTAGTTCATTAAGATAAATCTAACACGACGACTAACTTGGATTAGATTTTAGTGGGAATCTGATTCGAAAATTAGTAAACAATCGCTTACTTTAACAAGTATAAGAGTAAGACGTGGAGTATACTTTTTATTTCTATGTATAAATTGTATAACATCTCTGTTTATTCGAATCCACGCCAAGTAGATCATTACTGCTCAGTTATGAACAATCGAATGAAGATAAAAAGTATGATCGTTCTGTTATTTTATTATCTGTTTTTTCTTTATTTTAAACCATATGATTATCATTTTTTCTATTCCATACAAAATTAGCCAACTAAATAGAAAATAGTTAAATTATTTGTCGTCCGAAACCGTAAAAGCCTTCTTTACCAATACTTCACTTGCCTACTATGTAAACTTAAAATAACATTAGATGTATCCTCCAAAACAGGTGGAATTTTAAAAAGCATTAGCCTTTTCAATTCGAATTGCGCCCTACAACACTGTTATAATGATCTGATATTAGTGTCTCCTACACGGTCGACATAACTGGCGATAATGACTTCCGCGGGACGGCGCGCGCGCATACGCGTAGCCATCAATGGGTGCGCTTGTGAATGGACGTCACTCAATGGCGGAGACAAAGTGGGACTGGATGAGCTATGACTTTGTGGCTCTTAAAACCTTGAGTATTTCATGACAGTAAGAGTCGCCTGCGGGAAGTCTAGACAGGTTACATAATTTTAACTTCAAACGATGCCTATTATATAATCATTGTATTATGTGTGTGTGTGTGTGATTAATAAATGTATTAACTTAATTTTTTCCTTATTTCTGAAGAGGCAACCGAAATCTGGCGTTGAATTTCAAAACGTTATCTTGCCCCTTTACGTTCATAGGCAGAGGCAGTTTTATGTGTTTGTCTTGACCAAAGGCACTTCTATCTATTCATCTGGTAACCTGATGAATGGAATACAAATAATTCAAAGCAAATACAGTGTTTGATAATGATTCATTATTATTTTCGGGTCTAGGTGGGATCAAGCTTGTTAGCCTGACAGGGATAGTGGCTGACGGAGATTGGGGAAGATTTATCATCACATTTTCCATAATGAAAGGACGGAGTCCTAAAAGATAACCAGGGAACTAAATACCACGGTTTTCCAATCTTTCCGCAAAGCAGAAGATCGAAGTGCATGGAGAGGTCACTTGAAACAATTCCATCGAAGCCACGATCCTCAGTCATAAAAAGTCATAAAAGTCATTTATTTCTGTATATAGACCCACAGGGACACTTTTACACGTCCATAAAACCCTACCACAGCTTTCGGGACAATAGGTGTGCTGGTGCCGAAAAGAAGCTGCGCAAGAAACGCGGTCACCAATGTCATGATGCCAGCAATAAGGAAACGACTTAAAGAGGAGGGAAAAAGTAAATACACAATATTTTGCATCGGAAAGACATGTAGTACACATCGACATATTCTCTTCCAGCCACTCTACACCCGCGTGTCTCTCCAAAACAATAACAAAGCCACCGCGCGTGTCGCGACTGCGCAATGTCACAATTTGTTTCACACTCCGCACCCGAAGATTGGTGTACAGTCAGCACATCTTACGCATCAGTTTTCGTGGCAAAATCGCTTCTAATCCCATTACATAAGATGTGGCCAATGATATGCTTGATATGCTGTTGACTGTAAAATTGGTATCGACAAGGTTAACCATTGTCACATTTTAATGTATCGTCTTTTGTTAAGCCGCCCGTTATATGGCGTGGAAGACTGTTTTAGTAGCAGGCCTGATATTTGATGAGTTCCTTAAAGCCTGAGGTATAGGTACATAATTGATGACTGCAAATGTACGATTCCTACGATGCTATACTCATTTCCTTTATAAAATCAAGAAAGTTTTGGATATGGACGTGTCATATGACTTAAATGACTGCTCTTTTTCAACCTCTTATTAGGAATGTATCGTCACCTGTATAAACATGAGTGTTCCTCCTCTTTATTCATTTATTTATTAAGATTACCAACAACTGTTACATTATATCTTGGATGATAGAGCTAAGAATAGTATATGCTAAATGCACAGTCAATTATAGGTAAAAACAGCTTGCCTAATATATTAGTAAAAAGATCTTAAAAATTTTAACTGTATGCAAGTGTGTTTGTAGATATAGTTAGAAGAACTACGATAAAAAAGAGCAAGTGTTAATTAATATAGGCGACCGTTCTCATTACAAGTAAACAATTATCTCATTACAATTAATAAATCTGTTATCATAGAAGTAGGTACATAATTCCAAAAAATTGGTCTGAATTTTTCAAAATGTTTCCACAGTGAGCTAAACTCCAACTAGAAAGATACAATACTGCACCCTGCGTCATTCAGATTCATTAAAATTCTGGGATATCCTTCCCTCACTCATCGCCGGAATAACAAGAACTTATTCTAAGAAATTACTGTGTATCCGTCCACTAGTGCCGACTGCCGTGCCGTCGAGAAGCAATTCAAATCACGGTCAAGTCCGTGCGCACTGGGCCGAGTGAATCACTCCCGCGCAGGTCCGGAACTAGCGGACGAATTTCAGTGAGCATCGAACGGCTGTTAAGATGATGCAGATGTACATAATATCTAGGTACCTACTAAATGCTTTGCTTTTAACTGTCTCAAATATAGAAAGAAAAATATCGTTGCTACATTTGTCAACTTAAATTTATATTTTTCCTCACAGAAGCAAAAAAATAAATAATGACCATTTTCCTGTAGTTGTGTCTTCCCACTTAAGTCCGTTGTATCAGTTAAACATTGTGTTTATTAAGCCATTACAAGCAAAGGCATCTGCCAAACTTTTCCGTTTCGTTTCTATTTATTTATTTAAGCTTAAGTGCATAGCAAGAATTTGTATAAGAGGTGGACTTAACGCCCTATCTTCCAGCGGTAAGCGCAAGACGCCGTAGCTGCGTAGCCACCCCCGCCAAGTGACCTGCCATGGTATGCCAAATGACCATATAATAAAACATATCAAGGGGCTTATCACTTCTTAACTCATAACAGAAAGCTTAAGATAATTTATCACTTTGATAAGTCTTTGCTGAAGAGACAGCCCTGCGCGGTCGGAAACGCGGGACCACATTCCGGTTGTGGCAGGAAGGCCGAGCGGACACGAATGATGCGCAAATCAAATCAAATCAAATCATTTATTGCATGTCACATTACATCAGTCACCCGCTCAACGTGACCTGTCCGTGTCAGTACTACAACCGCAATGTACCCAGAGTATACCATTGGAAGGCTTATCAGTCCTTAAGTCAAAGCATAAAATTCAATATAATTTATCTCTTTGATAAGTCTTTGCTGAAGAGGCAGCCCTGCGTGGTCGGCAGCGCGGGACCACATTCCGGTTGTGGCAGGAAGGCCGAGCGGACATGAATGACGCGCAGCCACCCGCTCCACGTAACCTGCATCCATGTCCGTACTACAACCGCAATGCACCCAGAGTATGCCATCAGAAGGCTTATCACACCTTAACACAAAGCAGAAAATTCAAAATAATTCATCTCTTTGATAATAATAATAGTCCCCCTGGCCGATTTCTACCACGGCGACCAATCTCAACAGAGATCAGGCAACTGCGCAGGAGATATTATAGTGCACAAGTGTGAGCGCAATACACAGGTGCACTCACTGTTCCATCACTCCCAAAGTTCGGTGAGACGGCAATCCGAGAGACCAAGCGCAGGACCAACGGCTTAACGTGCTTTCCGAGGCACAGGGGTGTAACACCGCCAACTTCCCGACTCCGAGTTGTTTTTGAGAAGTTCCGGACAGAAAATCTCAGAAACAATTTTGGCTCGACCTGGGATTCGAACCCAGGACCTCTCGGATGTAAGGCAGAAACTTTACCACTACACCAACGAGGCAGTTTCTTTGATAAGTCTTTGCTGAAGAGGCAGCTCTGCGCGGTCGGCAGCGCGGGACCACATTCCGGTGGCAGGAAGGCCGAGCGGACATGAATGACGCGTGGCGTAACCACGTAACCTGCAGCCGTGTCCGTACTGCAACCGCAATGCACCATAGAATATGCTTACAGAAAGCCTATCATTCCCCATTGACGGCCAATCACACAACAACAGATTTTGATACGAGAACTTTATTAACTCCCGATGAAAAAGAGGGGTGTTATAAGTTCGTGTTAGTTGATTTTGTGTTATTTATGTCTGTTTGTGTGTGTGTCTGTCTGTGGTATCGTAGCTCCCGAACGGATGGACGGATTTCAAACATTTTATTTATTTATTTGAAAGATAATAATTTGATCACGGTTGTTCTTTCTTAGGTACAGCTAGTAAAAAGCCGTCCAGCCGTTGAAGCAAACCAGCTGTTTTCCTGTCTTATTCAGGGTTTTTAATTGGATTATAATGCCTTGGTAAAATCACACCTCGAGTACCTCATTGAAATCTGGGGATCAGCAGCGGCGACTCATCTTAATTCTTTACAAAGATCTCAAAACAAGATTATTAAAGTGTTGTATCATTTCGCATTCCGCACACCAACAAAACAGCTGTACGAAAAAACAAAAAAATTTAACATAAGCCAACTATATAAATATAACACATGTCTCTTAATATATAAAATAACTAACGGCAACATAAAATCGAATATAGAATTAGAGGTAAGAAAGCACACACACACAACCTTAGGAACAAGAAAACATTTAATCTAATCACACCGAGGACGAACTACGGAAGTAAGACTATTTTATATGAGGGAACAAAGCTGTTTAATGAATTACCAATAAATATACGCAACTGTAAAACTTTAAATACCTTCAAAAGGAAGCTTAAGCTCCACATTGAAGCGGGTACCGACGAGCAAAATTTTATTTAATGTATAATTTGTTATATCTCATTTTAAGTGAATTGTTGTATTCTTATGAGAATAAAGTTCTTTAAACCTAGTTAGTTAATGTTGGTCAAATTCACCAAAGGGCGAACTGCTTTGAGAGCCGAATTTCATATAACGAAGGTAAACGAATTTATTATTCTTCAATTACTAAAATAAATCAGGGTTATTGGTCACATTCCTAAATTGTTAATTATTTACAATAGTTTTGTCAAAATTTACAATTGTTTTGATATCCATATCGTATAGGCAATCATATTTGTATCTTAGTTGCTAATTTGTATGTACATATATTAACGACATTCAGAAGACTCAATATACATATAGCCCACAATGCACCTTAGGCATAGCTTAACTTGCATGCTTCTTCTTATAATTTCGATAAGCGTGTAAAACCCGTAAATCAAAGAAGAGCCGCTACATTGGCACGTCGCTGTAGTAATACAGATTAAATAGGTAACTAGTCTAGGTAACTCCAGAACACAATACTGCCTAGGTACTAGTAAGACGTAAGATCCATTTAAAGCAACATTCACATGATGACAAACATGTGTAGTATATTGTGTTTTATATTATTACCATCATTAAATAGGCAATCTGGTTTAAGACATTCCGAAGTAAATCAAAATGTATTTTAACAAAGAAGTTTTGATTTTGAAATACGCGCATAATTCATCGCAAACATCGAGTAGTACATGAATTTAAGAAAAAAAGTTTTGTTCCGACTCTTTATTGATGTTTTTAATCTGTGAAATTGACTCAACAAATTACAAATAGCAGCCTGTCAATAGTACGTGACGACATTGCTGTGCACGCGGATACGACGATACACCCATTCATCGGCGAACAATGACACCGGTGACGAACTATTTAGAGCCTTTTTGTGATTGAATTTGTAAAAAAAACTCATTCAACTTTTCACTGTTTATATTTCACAAGCTCGCATAGAACAATAGAGGCGGTAAACGAAACGTAACGGCGTCCCCTGTTTGTTTACAATGGATGCAGATCGTGAGAATGTTGGTGCAGACCAGTGGTCCTCAACTGTGATACTGGCTAGTTGCTTCAAAATAATTGTTAAAAAAACAGTCTACAAAACTTGGAATAACATAAGCTTTTCTTAATAGAAATATCTCATGGTGATTGATGATTAAAGTCCCTAAACAACAAACGCCGCCGTTCAACCTTTATAGGAGTGATTCTAATCGAAAAAAATATATTTGGGAAGCGCTGTTTAGTCAGTAAGTGCTTTAAAAGACTTTACCTTACGTGCCCGGCACAATACCTGGCCAGAGAGGAATCCACGTTTTATTGTGTAGCCTGTATGCAAAGGTGTCATAAACAACGACGATTGGGACTCCCGATGAAAAAAGTAAAGCCGACCAACCCGCATACAATCACGTAATGAGTTTTGGGCGAGGAAATGCAATTATTATTTCTGCCCGTGGGAATGTATTAACAATCGCCCGCTTTTTACGCCACTTCCGTACGAGCGAAGTGAACTGTGAAATAGTGGAGGCTTTGGAATTTGTAATTTAGCACGTTATTACAATCAGTAAAGGTTTGTGCAGGTAAAAAATGACAACGGCCGAACAATTAGACGCGGTAAACAAAAGAAAATATACCTTGTTTATGCGCCTTTATGAGTGAGAACTCTCGCAACTTGATATGAACTTAAAAATCTCACTAATAATCAGCCTCCTAGCCGATTTCAAACACGTCGGCCAATTTCAAAAGGGATCAGCCAACTGCGCAGGAGACATTATAGTGCACAAGTTACATTTAGTTAGTTAGTGCCCTGTACATTGCACTCACTATTCCTTCGCTCTCAGTTCGGTTAGTCGGCAATCTGTCATGAACTGAGAGGGATCAGATTTCACTTATTATTGAATCAAAAAATCTAGCTATCTCCTATTATCAAATAAAAGATCAAGACTGGGCTCAATTTAGATTGAAGGTAAATTTCGCGTCAAAGGAAAGTTTTTTCCAAAATCACCTAAAATTGGGGCCACTGGCTGATCTTCAATGGAAAATGATTAGGAAAAATCAATTAACAACCCGATATTACACAAGATCGATAAAACCAAGAATTACATACCTACTTGGTAAATTCGTTCCAGATTTTAAAATCTATCGTAAGCACAGTAGTTTTGGGTTCTATCAAAGCATTTAAGAACAAGTTACAAAAACAGTCTAGCCAACCAGCCCATCGTGAACCGATTAACGACATCAGATACCTAGTTAAACCCTTGTTACCATGCTCAAATCTGGGGGTCCCGTGCGCGCGGTAGGTACCAGAAGAGCCCCGACTTCCGGCGGACATAGTACTTCCTCCCTCTTTGTCCCTCCCCTCAATAGACCCATTGGGCTCAAATAACAATCGACCGTTTAAACTGCTGATTGCGGGCAGCTTGAAACTGCACAGCAAGCTACTTGAACCCACAATCAATATAGAAGATTGGCAAAGTTTTCCAATTGCTTCGTACTTGAGTTGAGAAAGCTATTAGTAAAGTTTTTAAACGAAAGATAATAAACGTAATTTGAATTGATGTTAGAGTTTTCTTAGGCACGGTACTAAGTTTTTACTACATACGATCCTGCGTCATCGAAAAATTATTTGATAAATAAGGGGTGGGATTTGCAATCCTTCAATTTTTTACCAAGCTCTATTATTATTTTCAGTAGTATGTACATTTTGAAGGTTGCCAAATTACTTGTTGGGGTGTAAAAACTCTATTAATTACAGGAAATACTGAGACCTTACACAGAAGTCCTTCTTATCCAATGTAATCCCAATGATTTACAAAACACATAAGCCCCATCCGCGTTGGCAGCTGCGCTCCGAAAATCCCTTCCCCAGCTCAGAATTAATCGCTTAGTTTAAACAACAATTAATGATACACCGACATGAAAGTGGAAGTTCGATAAATGCTAATTGCTCCGTAACAGCAACTCAGCCGATCGTAAAAACCGAGTAATCGTCGACGAACGATTAAGCGAAATGTTTACTGTCCAAATTACATCGGGTTACCTTGTTTTTTTTACTAATCTCCTCGAATTATGTTAATTAAGTCAATAGTTAACTGTTGCGTTTAAAGGGAATAAACATTACGGTAATGTCCAATAATTAAAAATTTAATCAATCGTAATGTGCAACCTTGTCGTTATCTCTTCATACTTTTTAAAACGTTAAGCACGGTTTAAACGAAGCTCGTGAAAACTAGCTACACCAAAAACACACACATAAAAAGTTATGGGACTTTATTCACAAGCTAATCTTATCGGCATTAATATTTATGATTGTAAACAAAACAGTAGAAAGTGTATTAAAATATCGTTCACTAATATCTGTTCCGCTCGTGTTATCAGACGATGAGAGGTTAGGGGATGTCTCAGGGTTGTCCATAACGCTCAAACAGTAAACGATGAGTCGTACGTAATCTAGCAATACATAAAAATAGCGTGACTTGTGAATCAACTACTCAATATTTTTGAATTCACTATGCCTCTTATTTTTGATAAGACTTGGACTCTGAACTGATGTAGTGCAGTTGTTAGTGCTAATGATGATAGCCCAATGAGTGCGGTCGCCTGTTCACACGCGTGGGTTGGTCTCCATCTAGCCTAACTTGTCCAGTTCATGGGGTTGCCCAGAGTATGTCCGACGACGAGCGGTGTGCCGAAAAGTAAAAAGTTCCTAGCCGATTTCGACCACGGCGGCCAATCTTAACAGAGATCAGCCTACAGAGCGAGAGATATTATAGTGCAGCGCAAAACACAGGTGCACTCACTGGTCCTTCACTCTCAAAGTTCGGTGTGATGACGATCCGACAGCCCCGAAGAGACTTCAGGTGCGAGACTAGCGGCTCAATTAAAATTACTAGATAAGTTTCTATAGTAAAATTATGTCATGTCATGTAGCAACCCTGTTGCACCCTGCGCCCTCGGGGCGGGGCCGCAGGTGCGCGTGCGCACGTGCGACGCAGCTTTCGCCTCCGCCGCGGTTTCATACAAATAACAGATTTGTGATACAAAAACTTAATTTGCTTGCCATACTGTATGCCTAACTTGTAAGACTGGTGATTGACAAATTGTTATTGTTATACGAAGTTGTTGTGCTACGGAGCAATCTTGCTCCGTAGCACGTATTTTAACAATATTAACGGAACATTGTGCATTCGGCTAAATTTTTTTTTTGACAAACTCTTCTTATTGGACAGTTTAAATAGATCAAGGTATTTGTTAACAAGTGTAAACAAAAGAATTTAAGTAAAAACTAATTTCGTCTGGAATTTGTTACGTAATCTTACGGTTTTGCCAGAACTTTTTACACTGGTATCTCAAAAAGGGCATGTTAATGCAACGAGCTCAGGAATTTCGTGTTCAATGTTCAAAATAAAGGCATGTGGAACGGTCTTCCGCGTGTGTTAACAAGCTATAAACAGAGGTATAAAGTAATTATATGGTAAAATTGTTTTCTTTAACATTACCTTACAGTCCGTTTTCAGATACGAGTCACCATTATTCAAGGTTACCGTATGTAAAATGTTTTTATTACATTAAGATCCTTCATAACAATGCGTCAATGCATCTCTAAAATAGAGTTGCTTTATAGTCTATATTCTAAGCGTTGCAGTTTAAAGAAAGTAAATTAAACTTGATTCTATTATCTGATACTTAAACCAAAACCTATTTGTAAAGGTGAGGAAAAAATGCTTTCTTCCTCTCAAGTATGAACAACAAGACCCCTTAATTTATCTACCGATACTATTATACAGATAACAATATTAAAAATGTATCTGTAATAGTATTTTTGGCGGCCGTAACCAGTGTGATGATGAGGCGCATACCTACCAGGTTCAAATTATTCAAAACTAAACTTTTATTCATTGTTCCCAGTGCAGTCAAGTGTGTCACCGATGCCTAATTTACGGTTCCGTCATTATTTTTAATGATGGAGATCTGTATCATAATTTTAAGGTCTGACAAGGTAACAATGTCAGTTCTCATAAAAGGTGCATTATGTACAAAAACAATAGCAAGCTACGTTATGTGGCAAGCTTTTTTTATACCGTGCTAAGTACTGTCTCCTTTCTGAAATTAGTATCATGTAGTAACGCGATTTTATATCAAGTTTTCTATCCATCTACTCTTTCAGTCATTCCTTCTCGTCCGCGCCTTACAAAATCTGTATAAATATCTATTCAGTAAAAATTCCTAAAGTCTGGACAGTCATAATAAATGGCTTTGTAAAACTATGGGGTTGGTGTTCAGAACCAAAAATTATATCAGGTTTCTATCCCAGCAGTAGGTACCCAAAATAGTCACAGCAAGCAGCCAGCACACTAGAGCTAGACAATAGTGGCCACACGCAAGGAGCTAGTTGTCACGATGTTCCAGCCCGCGGAAACCTGCCCGCCTGCGCCCGCGACGCTACGTATTGTGCGCGGGTGCGGGATCTATAGAAGTGATGCATAAGGGAACCCCAAACAGTCACTGTAAGCAGCCAGCCCACTAGAGCTAGACAATAGTGGCCGCACGCAAGGAGCTAGTTGTCACAATGTTCCAGCCTGCGGGAACCTGCCCGCCTGCGCCTACGTCGCTACGTATTGCGCGCGTGCGGGATCTATAGAGGTGATGCACAAGGGAACCCCAAGCAGTCACTGTAAGCAGCCAGCCCACTAGAGCTAGACAATAGTGGCCGCACGCAAGGAGCTAGTTGTCACAATGTTCCAGCCCGCGGGAACCTGCCCGCCTGCGCCGGAGTATGGGCAGGCATTGCGCGGAAGCGGAGGCTACATTGCTTTCCGGTCAATAGCAGGCCCAATCACGATATTATTTAGGCTCAACAGCAGCTGTTAATCGTATTTTTTTAAATAAGAACGCTGCCAGTAAGCGGGGAACAAGATCGTCATACGGCCCTTGGGGCCAGCACTGCAATTCTGCGAAAATATGTCAAAATTATGAAGAGACTTATGAAGCTAATTGCGAGCGTTTTGGTTTTCTAGTTAAGGAACTTCTCTTTGCTGCCCATGCCCGAAGCACCATTTGGTGCTTGTAAAAAAAATGCTAAAACGATAATATTACGTGCCAACGATAATTGAAGATCGATTGCGTAAAGCATGATTTTAAAGTTGCTCTTTCTAGGAATTTACTTATTCAGCATTCGTTATAAAGTTTTATCATCATATCAGCCAATAACCCCTTCACGGCTAGACGTAGGCCTCTCTCAGGGTGCGCCAGGGTTATGAAGTGTAGCTTTGGGCTATTACAATTCCAGATTTAATTCCGACTCTTGATTTTAATCACTATCAACGCTTCCGCCTGTTAACATGGTCCAGCTTTCTTCTAATTATATCACATTACATGCGAACCGCTAACTGTGAACACAATTGACGTCGTTTGCATTGTTGACAATGCGACGTGTCACAGTATGAACGGGAAACAAATAATACAGGTTTGAATGGGACCACGGACATATCATTATTCCTTCATCACATTCACTACATACTACGAATAGAAGAACGAGAGAATGTTGTTTCCAAACCGTTGATCATTGTAAATACATACATACATTCGTCATGTATAAATGGCATCTCTACTGATATTTAAACGTAAATGGTTAGTTAAAAGTAGTCTATGTGCCGTAAAGGCTTCTCCGGCTTAAAGCTGCGGCCACATTATTGGACGCATCCGAACGTAATGCTGGCGGAAAAATGGAAACTCCTAGTCTGTGGAAAAGATTTGACCATGGAAAAATTCTACCAGCATAACAGGTTTAAAAAGAATTCAAATAATATCATTATGTGCCTTCAACTTTAGCGTCAGATGATTACAAAACCCCATAAACATATGTTCATGTCTTCTTGTATGTACAGTAGCCAGCACATCAGGCTATTAACACATTTTTGTTGCGAAATCGCCCGTATCATTAGCGCATAAGATACGGCATTGTTTGACCGTACTCGTGTGTTAGCTGTTACAATTATAATAAAAAGCCGGATTACTGCCCCAACGGCATTTGGCGATTGTCAATTCACGTCCACCCTCAAGTGGGTAGGAACAACAGTCAATAGCACAATCGAGCGGAAACGGAAAGCGCGCGTTTTGCGATCAAGCGGCGAAATTCGGGCGGCAGCTGCGCGCGCGCCGCGTACCTGCCGGCTAATAGGTCACTTCCGCTGCGGACGCCGCGGCGGTCGGTCGGACGTCTGTAAGGATTGATCGCGATCGGATCGAAACAAATACGATTCATCAAACCCAAAATAATAATAACAAAAAATTCAATTCAATCTACGAGTAGCATACAAAATATCGCTGTGAACGTCAATATTGAGATATTAAGAACGTGTCACCTTATATTTTGGGCCCTACTAGCACTTAATTCGTTGAGCCACGGTATGCGAGGCACAATAGATTTTGTAAATTACGGGGCCGATGTCGTCTTCTTAGGCACCGACGCGTTATGCTTAAATAAAGAAAAGCTGGGTTGAAGGCGGTTGCAGAGGCTTTCATCAAAGAGGTGCGCGTGCTATATATTATGACTGACAAACTACAGTTTTCTCAAGTTAATCTAATTCTTAAGTTTATTAATTGTCTTATTGCAAAATACTCATCATTAAATAGTCTTACCATTTATAACCATGGCATGGTACAACATCTGTTCTGAAGAGCAATACCTACCTAATTCATTAATATTGCGATCATCTCTTCAGCAATAGTGATAAGTCTTCTGTAAATAATCCCTTTAACGTCACGTAATTTAATTTTGTGGTTTTTTGTACGAGTTTTTGTCGCGCTACCGCAGTAGCTACGTTATTTTTGTACCATAACAGTTATGACATAAAAAGCAAGGTTTATTAATAGAAATCGGGGGACGTACGTAAGCTTGCATTAATTAATCACCTGGATTAAAAAAAGTCCCAAGACAGTTCTTTGCATGGGGTCATAATACGATGCATATGTTCTTGAAAGTCATTTTTATGAATGCTGTTTGAATGAGGTATATCTAAATATAAATATCTTTCAGCTCAACGCGGAACGATTTATTTATTCGTGCAATTAAATAATCTTTTACCTATCTTTGGTCTATGTTGGGGATCTCATCCGGAACGAGGTCGTACGACATAAGACTAAGGTAACTGATGTTGTCTAAAAATGTAGCAAGATGAGCTGGCCATGTCTGTCGCAGAACCGACGAGAGATGGAGCAGGAAGGTTCTTGAATGGAGACCACGCTTAACGTAGTGTGGGACGCCCCCCGGCTAGATGGACAAACGACCTGAAGAAGGCAGCCGGTAGTGACTGGATGCAAAGGGCGGGAGATCGTGCGCTGTGGCGCGCCTTGGGGGAGGCCTATGTCCAGCAGTGGACTGTAACAGGCTGATATGAATATTCTTTTCGGGTCCATAAAAATAGAACGCACATTAGAAAACGATCATAACTAAACACCACCCTCGCGTAGTTCATATCCAAGTCAAAGAAGCCCCTATCAGTAGTTTTCAGGCGGAAGTTCAAACTAGTATAGATGACATTATTTATTCCTTTTTGAATAGACTGTAACTCGATTAACTTTTGTGACGTGTTGACAAATGGTTCATAAATACTTAGAATATGAAATCGATGTAACGCAATCTATTGCTATAGATATAAGGGTTGTATTGCAGTGATCAGGTTGTTTTTTTTTTTCTTTTCCTACGAATCCAGTCTGCTGAAGCAAAGGAAATTTAATAAAGTAGACGATTTATGGCGTATGTCGTTTTCAGGAAGCGCTCCGACTGTGCTGGACATTTAGCCATTCCTTTTATTTATACTATAAGTTGTTTTCGGTTTGTGACTGATGAACTCATTCGGCTTCACTGAAAAGCGAAATGTTTTAATTTTAGAATATGTCTGAAAAATTAAACATAATACCCTAATACTATTACTTAGTAGTAGTAACTACTAATACTAAGAAAATATCTAATATTTATAACTATTCGGGTGGTATTTATCGTACTTAAGAGGTGAAGGTGGAGGAGGTCCTCTGTATCTGTGATTATGCTCTCGTGGTCGTGAACACAGCACTGAAAGGTTTTTTAGCAAAACTATGGCCAATGTCAGTGTTCTACGTACTTTTTGGTACTTTCTTACCAAATACACTAGAAAACATATAATCTACACCGCACTGAGACGATGACAAATATCCAATCTAGTGAAATGTACTCATACATAGTCCAATCTGCCTCAGATAATCTCAAATAAATAGCATAGTGTAAACACGTCTCATTACACTCACTTTTTGTGCACTCGAAGCCGACCCCAGCGGTAATCCGACGCAGCGCGGTTCCATCTGTCAGCGAAACCCTCCAGCGAAAAAAGCCACGCGCCTTCCGCCAACCTGCTTCCGCTCTCGCGACCACTTATCGCGTTCTATTTTCGAATTTGAAACGGCTGGCTGTATTGAATAAACAGAAAACAAAAAAACAATCATTTTTTCTAATGAATGTGCCGGTGGGGTAATAACTACCCTACGCTACGGTGGGGTTAGCGGCGTATGTAAGAAAAGAGATTTGAATTAAAAGCTACCTTGAAGAAGGCTAGAAATCTTGTTAATAATAATAATATTTCTTTATTTGCATCCGACATTGTATAAATAGATATTCGTTACAATTTGAGTCACATGTTAGGCTATAGGAATTAGCATGCAAATGTATATACATATTAACATCTATAAAAATAATACTAGGACATTTTGTATTGTATTTGATTAATTAATGACTTTTTTATTTCTTGTAAATAAAAAAGTCATTAATTAAATACAATACAAAATGTCCTAATATTATTTTTAAAGATGTTAATATGTCAAGTTTTCCATCGGTAAATATCACAATTAAAATAAAATGTCAACATCACAGTAAAGAACAAATATGTCTAAAGCTACTTTTTCCAGTCAAGGAAATCCTTAACACTGTAGAAAAGCTTGTCAATGAAATATTTCTGACTATAACGCTCTTTGAATATGTAGATTATCTAAAGGTAGCTAATAATAGAATGAAAGGAAACAATCTCTGTATTACTCAGGTCGCCGTCTTGAGTTACTCATACGCCAGAGACACAGGCGCCCTATGACGGATGCCTAAGCTTCGTGATTAATAGTGATGGTGAATCATTTCAGTTCGGAAAAGTCGACTACGTATTTTTAGGAAAAGTATTTCCCAGCTATGAGTATAGAAACTGTACCACTCAGAGAAACGTTTAGTAATAGGCGGTACTAAAATTTGCTTGCTGCTTACTAATAGTTAATTTTGATTAATTCAATGAATTAGCTAAATTAGTCGTCATCATAAGCAATCGAGTCTAAATTCAGTATCTGTGCGCTGCGTAATGTAATGTATGAGCAAAACTAAGGGACTACTTTTAACGCAGGGGTTTCCGAACTTATTTTGTGAACTTATCATAATGCGATCGAGCCTAAATTTTGTATCTTTCCGCAGCGTAATGAAATGTACTGGCAGAACTAACTACATACTTCTAACGACACCTGTGTTTTGTTTCTTGTTCTTGTTTGTTCCTGAACTAGTTTTGTGAACTCTTCACAACGCAATTGAGCCTAAATTCGGTATTTGTTTGAAGCGTATTGTTATGTACGGGTAGAAGGCTAAGGGACTACTTTTAACGCAAAGGTTTAAGTTATTTTGTATACTGTGGGCAGTATACAAAAGAAGTACCTTTGCGTTAAAAGTAAATTGTTTTTAGCGCCCCCTTTTTCACGTACTTAAAAACCACCATATATAATAAATAATATATAATTATTTAAGATTATTTTTTAAGAAATTTATTTGTTTAAGATTATAATTTCCGCGTGGTTAACCACGCGAACCGCGTTTGAGCAATCTCTTAACTTACAATAGTTGATGTTCACAAGTTGTTGTCAAGAGTCGAGAGCTCATGGAGGGCTTCTAGCCCAAGACCCCAAGACTCCGCCCTAAATCTCACCGCCCCCCTTAAGGCATTATCGCCAACTTTTAAAAGGCTTTTCTAAGGTGTAAACTACGCACTAGTTCAAAATTTATCGAGTGTGAAAAAAAAGCTCTTCAGTCGATATCTTGAACTATACAAAACATCTTACGTGGAAATTCTGGTTCGCGACGACCTCAAGCCCTCTTGAAGACATCTGGTTATCGCATGATGTCGACAAGCTGCCGCGGTGGGCCCAACAAACAGCCACTTCAACGCAAATGGCTGCTCCTAGTTTACACGACACACTTAAGTGTATTTCCGATTCCAATTTCGGTAGCAAAAAAGATCGTAACTTGTGTCGTAGTTTGACAAATAAGTCACATAAACAATGACCTATCTCTAAAATCCATTATGTCATTAGCGCCTTATGTGGAAAAGCTCTTACAAGATGTTATCGTTTTAAATAATGACACTTTTTTTTGTTACAGGTATGCATCTCAAATTACGGGTGACACACAGTAGCTAATAGGAGTCATTGTAATCTTATTACAATTGTTCCAAGCTGTAAAGAGATTAGGTTCTTATCGCTGCATGATCTTTTGTATTCGGGATGTAATCCTATTGTGCACACAACCTGACGCCTGCAAGAGTTATCAGATGAGCAATCTCCTACATAGAAAGAGATAACGTAATTTGATACAGTTATTTAGTTTGCAACTAAGAAGTTTGTCCTTCCGCTTTACTTACTTCTTTTATCTATTTGGCGGTCTTAACGTTTTGAGAAGAGCAGAAAATTTTTTCGCCCTATTACCTATATCCCATTTAGAAATCAGTTTCAAAGTTTATTGTTTATGAAAAAGAGGTAATGGAATGGTGCTCGCATGTATAAACTATTCACTCATATTGATTTAAGGGACCACAAGGTCATTAATGCTCTACCCAGCTAGAGTATGAATAGGCAAAGGCTTAGTCAAAGAATAAGTTGGTTGCACCAATAAAATACGCGGATAAAACATACGATATATTTTCTAAATCCATTACAGAAATAAGGAAATCGATCTACAGAATTGGAACAGAAGAAGCGGAAAAATAAATACAATTACATTTGTTCTCGCATGTTACAATGTGCACTCGCTACAAATGGAAATAGAATTTGTAGTTCCATGTGCCATTTATCTTCCTTTTATTTTATTGCTTTCTTTTGGTATTGCGCTTAAAACGGTTTATAATACTGGCTCATATATTTTCCTGTAGTTATGTTCTTGCATATGGTAACCATAAAAAAGGTGGTAATTCGAATAGCAAAGGAGTAGGTACATACGTTTAGAGAAAAACGCTGTTGTACTTAAGTACAATTTGCACGCATAGTCATTTCAGGGTTTAAGGGTTTTGCTAATCCAAACGGATTACCGTAATGACTTTACCAGCGGTCAAATATGCAGCTTTACATTCAATTATTAAATTGTACCACATATCCCAAACCATTAACTTTATTAAGTCGATACACAAAGCACCTCGGCGAGATGCATCGGGCGGGCAGATAACTAGTCTTATGGTGCTACTCTGTAAGCGTATGGCCGTAGTTTCCTTTCCTCTTCGGATCGCCGTGACGACTTCACTATCACTGAAGCTGAGCTCATTGTCCGTGCAGAACGTCATGCACGATCGGCATCTGATACTTAAATTAGATTGCTAAAAAATCTAACCCGGTGAATTTAGCGCAGTTCCATTCATATCTGCGCGCCGGTATTAAAAATGTAGAACATAAAAAGACAATAAAAAATATAATAAGACAATAAAAAGCAAAGTTCCTGAAACTGTTGGATTACAGATTGATCCACATAATTGGCCCCTGTTGATAAATTACAGTTGCTTAGCAATTATTGCCGAAATTGCTTGTGTAAGGTCACTTTTACGGAGTAGGACCCTAGTTCGCAACTATCTCGGCCTCCTCGCAACGATAACATCTGGTCGGCAAGGTGTAACTGTAACCATTCAATTAGATTTGCCACACGTGTTCCCGGGCCCGGCCCACGTAAGCTGATGGATTAGGACGAACATTGGCGTCGTATGCAGATGTAATATTGCTAGAAAAAAAACCGCTGGGTGCGGTAAAAGGGAATAGTATGATTGACGCTGTGATGGTATTGGTTCTGAATTCACCTTGAGACTCGCGACAAATAAGAGTTACGTTTCGTCGAACCACTACGTTTTATTAAGAACATAGTTTATCTATTTAAATATATATAAAACAATATATTATTTTTTGCGTTCACAACGCTATTTTCAATCTAGAAAAGACATAACACTTAAAAAAAATATTTTAAAGAAGAAAGAAAAATATTTTATTCGGTATTACACAAAGAACAATGAAAATAGAATATTATTTACAGAACCAAATTGGATCCCACTCAGCTTTGTTGCCATTGCCATATTTTTCGGCTCCGGTCATCAAAATCAAGAAGAGCATTGGACCGGACGTCCAAAGGTCGGGGGTTCGAATCCTCCCTGATGACCGGAGCCGAAAAAGTGTTATATAGTATAGTTGTCTTTTCGAAAATAGTTTATCGTTGTATGTGGCACTAGGGCTTAGCTATTGAGTGATAAGGTTAGTAAGACATTTTTATTGACTATTGGATATTGGAGCTGCAGATTAATTTCGGGAAGCATGGTCAGGTCAACTTCCGATCAGTCATCGTTACAATATTCTTATAAATCCCGGCACCCTCCCGGGTACATTAGCCGGGTGTTAATGCGTTTTTTCTATGACATGTGCTACCGCCAATTTGGGGAAAGGTGCGCTCGATGCGCCCGCGCCGTTCTGATTTTAACATTGCAAAGTGTTGCAAGTTTATCCTTGCAAAAGCAGTATTTCGACCGTGGTAAGGCACAGCTGATTTTTCAAATTGTTCGGAGAGAAAATATCGAACTGCCTCGTACATAGGTACCTAAAAGCTTCATATTTCTTTTATTTCATTATTTCACTGCCTAAAAATACAGAGTGGCTTTTAAAATAGATCACCTTGGAATTATATCGTGTGACAAGAGATTGTTAAATCAGCACTAAACTGTATAACAATCCAACTCCTATTTAAATAACAACGTGAAGTACCTGTATTTTATTTTTATTTTTGTTCGATGTATCCATTAAGCCTACATAAAATTAGAGAGATTTTACTGAAAAATAATGACCCCAATGCAATTATTTTTTCCCTATCAAAATGAACAGCGCGTGCCAAATTTTATTTTTAACAAAAATATATTTATAAAATAAATTGAACCTCCTTCAAAAAGTTTTAAACGAGAATTTTTACTGCCTTAATTATTCTGAAGTCGCACCGACTTCCGTATATTATTATTAATTCAAAAATTCAGAATTATTTTTGAATTAATAATTAGTATAATAACAGTCAGTGCCACTGTTATCTTTCATCATCAGTACCACATTTTATCATAGTAAAGATTATGCTGGCACCGACTTCAGAACAATATGGGCAGTAAAGTTCCTCGTTGAAAACTTTTTGAAGGAGGTTCAATATTTTTTTTAACTTTTAAGGGGCCACGTATGAATCATCATTACCGTCATCGAAACCTAGTAGAATTGGTCTTGAGCTGTGGTGAAAGATTCCCTGAACTCCCAAGAATTGAGGAGTTGTCCAAATATCATCTAGCCTTGAAATTATGAATTTCGTATGAAAATACTTGAATTGATGATGAGTTGAGTTAAGTATGAGATGAGTAATTCATACTCGGCAAGAACTTAACTGCAGACCTTTTTTGATGATTTTTCTAAAGGAATTATATCTTCCACAATATGGATGACCGGACTAAAAAAAATAATCTATGGGAGTAATTGAATACTCTACTCTTTTAAATGCAAAAACATTTTTTCTAATCGAACCATAAATGCGGGAGATATGCGCTAACATACATAAAAAAATTACAGTCAAATTAAGAATCTCCTTCTTTTTTTAAAGTCGGTTAAAACAGTAGACAAAGTGATTGCTTTACAATAGCAACAAAATTGCTAGCAACTATAAAACATAAACTGCAGTAAGTGGCAATGTGCGTTCGTGAAAATATATAGGTAGGTACAATGGCTAGCGTATCGAGCTTTATATTTTCGTTTCAAAATCGCCTTTATGACAAGGACATAAAATGACACCGTGGAAAACTTGATGTGTTTGTCAGTTGGTACATTTAGCCGAAGTAATGGTTTTGTGAGCCCCATTGCGCTGCTCGTAAACCGAAGACGAGTTCAGGCGAATTCGAGGGGTAAATCGAACCTTTACATCCTTTCAGGAAGTTACGGTTATGCGTTTCACTCTGGAAATTCAATAAAATAAAACAGGTAGTTCGACCTGGGTTTCCACCAAAAGTTTTATGGCACAAAAAGGACAGTGGAGGAGTGACTTTTCCAAAAAACTATTTTACAAAGTAGGACCAAACGGGTGGAAAAAATTAAATATTTTTAACGTATTCCCAATAACCTGAACAATAACTACCTGTACCTACAAAACCTACTAGATATGATTGACGCAACTACAACTTAAATTTTCCAACCTACGATCATATGTATGAAAAGAAATTCCAAATTTAGTCATTTAAATAAAAAAAACCTATCGTATACTCCTAAGTCACAAAAATAAAATAAGGACAAAATTGTGGAGCGGAAATGTAATGGCAATTGAAGTAATTGCCATTCATCGCTTCTGCCGATTACCCGGTTTAACTATTCAAGCAAATTCGCCCAGGCTGCCACATCGGACGGGGCCATTGTGGACGAATTTAATTGCCTTTATTCACTGAAAGTCCCATTTGAATTTCGTTTTTTTCATGCTTGTTATATTATAGGTAATAAGATAATCAGTTTTGGGTTGACTCGTTACTTGTCATCGAAAAGGAAACCTTTTTTTCTAGTTGAAAAAACTTTTAATCACTGTTTTAATAGATTTAACCTTCATCATCGCTAAAAAACTAAGTTCATAAGACCCTCATAACTTACGTGTTATAACCACAAGATTAGAACGTTAGGGCTTCTAGTGCACAATGTTTTATTAATCATTACACTTAATTATACACACAAGCTTAAAATGTATATAAAAACAATGTTTCGTAATATTTTTTCGGCCAGCCTGACTTATATAATTTTTGTAAGAAAGAAAAGAAAATTCGGCATTCTTACTCGTACTAACTTGTTCCATTGTTTCGAACAAAAGTTTTCGTATAAGAAGTAAAATGGCGTTTCTAGGTCGAGCCTCAAATAAATATCAAATAGATGGGCGCCACCAAGCCTGATATGTCTGAAGTGCTAGATATCTTTTCACAGCGACCTAGACAGCCTATCAAAATAGTTCCATAGGAAAATATTATGTTTGTCATCCATTTTATGACGCTGAAAGTAAATCTAGTCTGTGCCAATGCTATGGCCAGACCAGACATCATTACTCAAAGTAAGAAAAACTATTAGAAGAATAAGAAGACCGCTCAATTTATTACACTAGTATCAATTTGGGGTTTCGTTTCGTATCTGAAAGTCTTATGAAATACTGAGCAATAGCCTAGTGTTAAAAAATATATATTTTCTTTTGCACTAATAGACGCTAAATGTTCCGGTTAGGAACAGAGTTATAAATTGTGCCATCTCGCTAACCGATTTAGGTTGGCGTCAATCGATAGCTTTTTGTTATTCTAGCTTCGTCGTATGATAAAGATATGAATTGCAGAATATTTTGAAATGATGCACTTTTTACGGATTATTTCGCGATTTATTTACATGGCAGAAGTTTTTTTTCTAAATCGAAGTTAATTAATTTAAGTAATAGGTATTATTACTACTATTTCTGTGGTAACTTCATGGCGAATGTCACTGGATAGAAAATCAGTCCAACTTTCAATAAATGTATCTTCAGGAACACATATTCGGCTTGTAAGTATAATTTTACTAACAATACTTTAAACTGTTAGGAAAAAAGATTAAAATAGTATAATTAATCGCCTGTCAGAAGCAATTCCAAATTGCTGTAAGTTAGTAGTGAATACATTCATTATCTGATTTCTGCCCTCAGTTCACTTTCTTCCGTATGTATAAAACATTAGATGGGGCATAGTAACGCTAAATTATTCGCGAGGCTCGCTCATTCGGGTGTACCAACAAAAAAATACAGCCCAGTATCAAACTTGATGCTTCTTAAGACTTATTGGCACTAACTCTTGACAATTACTTTCTCTTGCTTAGAAATGATTAGGCTCAAATAATTTTTAAACCGGCGGCCGACCGCGACTACGTCCGAATTTTAGAGTTTTGGCCCAGTCTACTCGACGAGATCTTTAAAACGGTACCTCATTCATATACTTTGAAATACCTTATATTTGCCGGAATTTGATTTTGGAATCGCAATTGCTGTTAGTAAAATAATGCAAGTAGGTATACAGTTTGTATCGCTGAAGACATGCAAACGAAGTAAAACTTTTTACCAACTTCTGTTTAGATAATCCGCGTGCCGTTTTAAATTGCAAATCCGATTCTAAGATCCGATAAAAAAATGTCGTGCCGCATTTGCATTCAACGTTCGACTGTTTTTTTATAACAGACCTAAGGAAAAAATGCACTAAACAGACAGTTTAATGTAGGTTGTATGAATACAGTTAAAGTAGAGTCACGAACAAAAACAAATAAAAACGAGATTTAGTTCGATCGTAGTAGCAATACCTACTTAGGCACAGGGTACACTTGCGCTATAATGTCGCCACGGCGCGAGTCGTAGGTAGCTTACAGCTGGGTAGGTATATATGTAATGGTACTTTTTGTCGTAATATAAAGGGTTCCGTGCAAGAAGCCCGTCAAGGGAGGAAGACGGCGCGGCTGCCGACCGCGCGTAGACGTTTTTTAACCCTTGTCCAATAGGGGTGTAGAGCAAGATA
Organism: Pyrausta despicata; assembly: GCA_963921415.1. NCBI lineage: Eukaryota > Metazoa > Arthropoda > Insecta > Lepidoptera > Crambidae > Pyrausta > Pyrausta despicata. The sequence goes on from OY992853.1 coordinate 10,554,347, forward strand.
ATAAGTATTTTGTTTACATATTACAATTACTGGATCATCGATTGCCAGCTTGAGAAATAATACCACTAATAGAGTGCTAAAGACTTCATGACTACGAGTATAAAATTGTAGTTCTAACGCCAACGTTCAAAAGCCTGCGTTTTATTCGTATTTTTATCGTATTTGCCGAACTGTTTATATTTTGCTACATTTTTTATTAATACAACTATCTCATCCCTGCCAGAGATAATTAAACAATAACAAATCCAAGCTTGCACGATGCCGCCTGAGACTGTACTTTTATCTTCCGATATTTGTGACGGTCTGGTTACCATTTTTAGGGTTCCGTACCTCAAAAGAAAAAAAACGGAAACCTTATTAGGTTTCCGTTTTTTCTAAGATAAGATAAGATTACTTTGTTGTCCGTTCGCCCGTCCGTCCGTCCGTCTGTCAAGACCGTTTTTCTCAGGAACGCGTGGAGGTATCAAACTGAAATTTCTGTATGATGCTTAGGTCTACTGTCCCTGGAAGCTGTAGAAAAATCAACCTTCTAAACCAACGCAATCAAAAGATACAGTCATTTAGGCCGCAAATTTCCGCAAATTTTCGAAACTCGCACGGGAATCAAAACCTACAGGGTACTTCCCGTAAACTTAGAATCTTGAAATTTAGTACGAAGTCACGTCTTATAGTACAGATATAGGAAAAATTACGAAAACCGTCAATTTTCAGTTTCATCATATAAAAAAAAATTTTTTTGAAAAATACTTTTGACAAAAAAAAACTAAAGTCTAAAAAAAAACTTACTTATATACGGTTTGTACGGAACACTCGGTGCGCGAGTCCAACTCGCACTTGACCGGTTTTTTCTACCACATCCACGTAACTAACTTTTCTAAGTGAAGCGTACCCTAGCAGCCCCCGCTCACCCCCTAAATTTATTGCAATCCGATACACAACCCCGGCCATGTCTACGCATCCCTACATTAACCGTGATGAGCGCCGATTTGCGATCGCTTGAGGAAAAACTGTTTGGGAAACGAAACTCACTCGCTTGATATTAGACACATAAATATTTCCGTTAGCTATGATCGTTAGAGACATTGCGAACGTATGCTGGAATAACGAAGTTTTATGTTATTTACAAAAAACTCTTTTTAACTCCTTTGTCATCTGCTTACATTGTTAATCTAACTAAGGTAACTTTTAGGCTGAAACCTTTGTCGGTGGGAGTGTGTTTTTGTTGTTTGTGGCTCAAATTGACTTGTGGGTGCCTAAACGGTTAAATCTGAAGATCACAGACACAATCAATATTCTGTTGTTACGCAAGCCGGATTCGGCCGAACGGAGCTCAATGGGTTTATGACACGTACTTATCTAGTTCTAATGGTGTTCTTATTACTTAGTACTAAATCACTTGACAACCTTAACGCTTTTCTTCAAGAAAAAAATAATCTTTCTACAATTCGAATTGTCTCTGGTATTGCCAACTAAAAGTATAAAAATACATTGCTGTGACCCAAAAAGTAAAACTTAAAAAAGGAAAATCGGAATGTTATATTCTAACTTAGAGCGCCCAGTTTATTTCTAAGAAAATCGTTGAAATATTTTAGCGTTATAAAAATAACGAGGTTAAGTAAAGGTTTGCATGTCGGGGTGTTTACTGCATAAGCTTTATGGTCGGCCATGTTTCCGCCGGCCGAATGCGCGGGAAAACGGGGGTTGCGGTCATTGCCTCCACCCACCAGCACAGATTATGTAATCGGTTTTTTTTTTTGGAGTAATTCTTGTACTTGGTAAAAAAAAGTTTGTTTTTAAAGAAAGGAAGAACACAACGCATGGATGTGACTGCCCTCCTCCCACGTTACCCGGTTAATATTCCCCATATTAACGACTTGATTATTATTTATTTACAAGAAGTTAGGTACTGGGCTTAAGGGACATACCCATCATTAATTTATCGCAGCTAATTATAAATTTAACTGAAAGTAATTATTGGCTGACAGGTGCTGGTCACATAAATTACCGCTAACAGAAGTCAACTGTATTTTGGCATGCGGGCGCCTCCTAATTTATAGTAACAGGATATATGTAAACTCTACAATTAAGTTAACATTGCTATAATTAATTTATATAGTGGCCTCATTTGTGGTTTAATTTGCCTCAAACAGAAATTTTGACTGAACATGACGAAGTAATTCTTCTTTAAATTAGCACAGAACGTGTAACAATAAACGATTATGGCTTAGTTTAGTTGACAGAAGTACTCTAAAAGATAATGATATATCACAAAACATCTTAACAAAGCCATAACTTGGTGATGCTTGAGGCATAATTAGTTGAATCATAAATGCACGTGTTATGTAAAACTTTCTTCACGTTCTATTATTGTCAATGCATTGTTATCTAGAGAAAGCCACCGATTGTAGAAAACGTGGGAATTCACAAAGAAAGCACCTAATAAACTACGAGTATGGATCGTCCGTCACCACTAACATGCAATAAAACAGTTAATGCTACCAACAGTAATACTTTAAATCGCGTGATTATGTAGCTCTTGTTATGTCTTTATATTTAAATGTTATCTCTGCCCTGTCTGTTCCTACCGCCATGTGAAATGGATCACCTACTTTTCAGCACATGAAGTGTCCTAAATGGCCCTCTTAGAAGGTTAAGACTTTAATATATCTCCAGGGACACAAAGTTTTCCCGAATACGCATTCTGTCTAGGGACCAGCTAACTTTTTAAGTATCAATCAGAGTGGTGACAGTTGTAGACGTATTTTTTTTAAATCTGAACGCGATCTGTCCATAGCACCACGTGTGAAAACAAACTATTTTTTTGAAGGATATCACACCATCTCTATATATTATTTGTATAAGAGCGTTCCTTTTCCACCAGCCTATGTCGCGGTGCTAGGACCTAAAATTATGATTGAGGTTACCGTTTTAAAGATCTCTGTGAGTAGACTGGGCCAAAACTTTAACATTTGTATGAACTTGAACACGTTTGCGCGGACGAAGTCCCGGGTGGGCCTCTAGTTTTGTTTAAGTAACCTACTGATAGTTATTTGTACTGTAACTAGATATGCAATAATAGAAGCTAACTCATGACAACACATTGTTTTTTGACTAGGTACGCTAGTCTTGCGGGTGAACAATCGTCTTTGTCAATATAATCAATTGAATTGTTTGTTACTTGTTCATTGTCATTTAGCAAAGAGAATAAATCACACAATGCTGCAAAAATACCTAATTACTCTACACTGTTGACGATTTTTGTATATTTTGTAGTAGAAAACTTTTTACGAAAAGTAGGTAACATGATATTCTTATCCTACTATTAATATTATGTGCGCGAAACGTATGTAAGTACTGTATGGATTTTAATATATACGAGTATTTTTTAAATATATAGCTTAATAAACATCAGAATAATACATAGGCCATAAATTATAACGAATTGTGAAGATAAAGAGTAACAACGCGGACAAACTCACTGGCGGCCACTAGTTCTTAATATAAATAAGTCTCCATGTCCATTTGCTTCTCGGCATATCTCTTATAGCAAATAGGTGGGTACTACAAGCAAGGATGTAACTCACTATAATAGTAATTAGCAATAATTATATTATTAATCTATTAACCATACGGCTTATATTATTTGTCCAATTCTTGTTTTTATTTATTTATTAACTTTATTTGTAACCCTTAGTATAATTATTACAAACCCCCGTGGTTTTCTTGTACTAAGTAAGTTAGTTGAGTGTTTTGTAATGTAACGGTTAATTAAATGATAACAAAGAGAAAAAAAAAGTTATAAATAAACTATTGATATAAATGGACTACAACCTGGTAAATTGTGAAATTACCCGAGACATCACAAATTCACAATGCCGGAATCCTTCACTTTTTGAGTAAAGATAGCTATGGATATGTGCATTTGTTTTAAAAAGTATTAACGCCGACACTTACGCTGATCAATAATGATTTAAATATCAGAAAGTACACAAAGACAATTATTAAATACTTCTTAGAAATTGATGAATATAATTAATGAAGTATGGAACGAAGTATGGAAAACCCCTTAAATTTAGGTTTTTGTAAGATTTTTAGGTATAATCTAAGTGGTATCTATAAAGATAAGATTCTGCCGACGTTCGTTTCCTAATTGACAAACAAAGGTAGTACCTAATTATCTTTTATCAATCAGGAAAACAGAATGTCGACTCTATTATCCACTGTATTTCATCTGTATAATGCCACCTGTGTTTTTCAAATAAATTATTTGAATTTGTTAAACTTTTGGCCAGTGTGAACGAAGCGGAGTTTACAGCCTTAACATGCTCCTGCCGTCCACCTGCCGATCCCGTCCGACCGGAGTCCGACGCGACGCGTGCGCATGTATGACGCAAAAACCGCACAACGTCGGAATCCGCGAGGCTTCGACCAATAGGCTAGATGACACCACAAATCGTTGACATACTCTTTGTCATATAATAAAACTATCTGCCTCTTTAGATTTTGTACGGGAATACTCTTACGTGACGTCACGATAGAGTGTTAGAAATCTGAGTCAATTAAATAAATATTTATTGAATTTTATGTCATTAGAACTTGGTTTCTACAGCTTTTTGAAAATTAATTGGTTTTAGTAACTTCGATAAGTTTATGTTTTTTAAAGACCAAGGTCTTGAAAATATAACGATAGGTGTCATCATGCCTGTTACCGACAATATTTTCTTTCAATATGGATTTGTCGAGGCATACCGTTGGGTTAAGTGGTGTGTGGTTCTGAATGAACAGTAACTTTGAATGTTTTCAGTTTTTGTATGGATGCTTCATTGGTGAATGAAGAATATAAAAATAATTTGCTGTTCGTTAGTCTCGCTAAAACTTGAGAACGGCTGAGCCGATTAGAATAATTTTGGCCACGAAATATTCGTGGAAGTCCAGGGAAGGTTCGAAAGACAATTTTTTTTTAAACAAGCAACGAGGAAAACGTCTGCGGGCCCGTGAAGAATATTAATAATACCTTCTTATAATGATTATGAGTAAAAGCTCCTCTGTTCTATTAACGTCAAAAAAGATAAGACGCCTGTAAAAATAATAAAAAAATATTTTCCGTTAACAATACTGGTAAAACTGGCTATGACTAAAGAGGTATTTTGCTATAAAATTCTTCATTTAATAAGTTCTATCAAAAAAAATGAAACTTTTGTAAGCCTGGAAACACTGTCCATCGCATTAACGGTGGAGACGGACACATAAATAAGCTTAGTGACTCGACAAGAAGCAGTCTCCGTTCGAATCCTGTTCGCAGTTTTTACCAATCTCTCATGTATGATCCGCGAGGAATCTTATACATCCTGTGATCAATTTCTGTTACTCAATAATAGAATCCACTTTTTAATGTTACATCCGTATTTTAATACAACACACGGCAGCTAAGTGGACTGATAAATCAACGTTTGTTCACAGTTTTATTTCAATCAAAATGTTTATTTATTTACTTATATTTCATACATACATCTATCTTTACAGAAATAATTCCAAAGCGATAGGTGCAGGCCAGAATAAATGAATCAATTAAAATATACAATAATTACAAATAAATCAAATTCAAAATAAAACAATACATTCATACATTCAAAAACAATAATAATAATTTAGAAACAGGACAAACTACAGATGATAACATATTATTTTTAACGTCACTTTTGAGAACTCAGCCCTCGAACAATGAAAGAGGTCTATGCTAGCGGCAGCCATGTTTAATATTTTGATAGCACGCGTGAGGGGAGAGGTGGCTAAAAACTGTTCGTTCGTTCGGTCGTACGTAGCCATCGGGTACGCTCAGGGCTAGCCATTGCAATACGTCTGGATTGCTAATAATTCCGCGGCACACTTTCAATGCGTAGGTGGCCAATGCTAGTTCCCTTCTTGTTCCCAACTTGTTGTATCCCACTATGCCCAAAACAAACAAAGTGGGATACATCAAGGCATAAAAAGGATACACCCCATACAGTTTGAAGTAAGCGTATCGAGTGAACTTATTTTGTATGCGCTCAAGCATTAGACTGTATTTTTCTGCTTTAGGAGCCCATATTGCAGCGTTACACTCTAGCTGACTTCTAACCAGAGCATCATACAAAATTGCGACAGCTTTAACACTCGTAAACGTTACCGCTCTTCGAAGGAGGAAACCTAGTCTTTTGTACGCTTTTTACAGACGTTGAATATATGGTCTCTAAACGTTAATTGAGAGTCCATTTGTACGCCCAGATCTCGTACTGAATTCTCCCTTTTCATCGGCACCTCACCTACTCTGTAGCTGTATTGCAAGGGCGCTTTCATTTGAGCGAATGTTAGCACAGAACATTTCGTAACGTTAAATTCTAGTTTATTTGCTTGGCTCCATTCTAATACCCGGTTAATATCCCGCTGGAAGCGCCGGCAGTCGTCGTCATGTTCGATTGCCAGAAGTAATTTTAAGTCGTCGGCGAAAAGAAGACACTTCGCGTCCAACACTACGTTGGGTAGGTCGTTTATCATTATGACTAATTCTAAGGGCCATAAGTTGTTGCCTTGACTCACTCCAAAAATAAGACTCGGAACGGTAATCATTGAATTCCACGTATTGTTTTCTGTCACTCATATAGCTTATGAAAGAATTCAGCAATTTAGGTGTAAAACCAAACTTTATGTTAAAAAATTTAATTTAATTTAATGTTAAAAATCTATAAGTTATTTCAAGCTGAGTTTTAAATTAATGTAGAACTTCTAAATTATTTTCCGCCTCAGCTATGATGCGCACTGTCTGAGAATAGTAATTAGAGGCTTTTATACGGCACACATTTAAATAATACACGGGAGTACGGGACCCCATAACTACCTCGTTACGCTTTCTAAGCATGCATTTTGTAACGTTTCGTTTTACGTAACGCACTAAAAGTTATTATCAATGAAATCACGGCGATTTAATTACTTACGCGTGCCCTGGATATTTGAAGCAAGACTATCGCTTTACTTAATCTCAAATTAAGAAGTGTTTCTTAGCATTTAAATATTAATGATTGATGCACTTTGCGTAAAAGCATTCCTATTTAATGAGTTTTAAAATAACATGAATATCAAAACGTAGACATTTTGTTACTTTCCTAATCTAATGTCTGTCTAACCCGCATTTTACCTAATGCCAAGAGTAGGTAGAGACAGGCTGACTTCAGGCCTTCTTTTTAAATTTATTGTTAACGTGAGAATATTCTCAACATTACAACAACCTATACGATCCGCTATGATATCTTAATGTTGGTCACTTTAATTGTAATACATCTTGTGAGAGTCTAGAATAGTTCGTTTGTTTCCTAATTTATTGAGTCCAAGTCTCGCCTGAGAAAGGAATTGTTATAGCATTCGCAGTAAGGAAGGCACATTCGGCCGAAGAGGCGCGTGAGAGCAGTTTAGTGAGTGCGTGTGAAAAGCGAGCGACAATGGACCGCATACACCACTCCAAGCCTTAGGGTTGCCCACTGTAATTAAAAGATTCAGCTACTATATCCAAAGCTTTAGTTATTAAGCACCCTACTGTTAGTAAAAAAAACCCAATATTTTGCAATTTACATTAACAACTAAACTAAATTAAAAAAGATATGTCATGTTTTGGGACAATATTTTAAATACTACCTCACTTGAGTTGGCAAATGAAATCTAAAAAAATTCTTACAAAATTGCAGTTTGGTGCTTTATTATACCTACTTACCCATTACAATTGTAGGGTGTCCGTACACTATTTTATGGACTTATGAATCATTGCGCCGCGCGCCGTCTCTTCAAACGAGCTTTCCTGTTACGTGTTTACTTGTATATTTATCTGAGGATAAGCCGTATCTCCGTCTTAATAGGTGGCTCTACCAGCCCTAGTCTCGTCACATATGATGCACCAGCTCTGATTTAGAGGAGACATTATACGAACAATGGCGGTCGCGCAACACGCAATAATTACGGCGCGTTGCGTAGGCGGCCTGGGAAGCGACAACCCTAGCCGCCTGCCCGACTAGGTTCTTTAAACTGTTGAAGACCAAAAGGACGATATCGACGTAATAAATATCTCAGGGTCGATTCCTCTAATCAATCGTTACAAAATCGTAATCGAGTCTACTGTATTTAAATTTTCATTTATTTTTGATAATTCTAGTATGGACGAAACGCCAAAACCAGACAGTTTCATTACGATTTTGCTTTAGCGGAATCAGGACCCTGATGTGTCACATTACCGTAGCTCAACGGATTTATCCCTGTAATCGATAAGTATTAATCTTTTAAGGACCATCGACACGCTGGGGCGTGACCCTGTATACCTAAGAACTTTAATGTGTGTAGTTTATTTAACCCGAGAAAGACTTAAGACTCAAAAGACTCTAAAAACTCAAAAAATCTCCTCAAAACTAAAGTTCAGCTTAACCAGAAAACCTTACGTTTATTTTTGCAGCAATAGACATATCTAGTCATATTTCCTAAAAATAAAAATGATAACACATTCGAATATTTTATTTTAATCATTTATCAGGTAAGCATAGTTAAGTTTATACTTCGAGTCAGTTCTAAAGCAACGGATCTAACAAAAGTGAGCTCTTGCTCATTTTATCATAATCCGTTTATTGGAATAAAATAAAGGTCATGGCCCCAACATAAGTTACCGCACGTTTACCACTTTGGACAGACATGAAACATGAGAAAATTCAACCTTCAGCGGCCTACTAATCGCGACGTGTAATAAAAAATTGAAAACTTTAAATCGCTTGTAGTTTTCAAATGGCTTCGAAGCTTTGCCTCATGGGCGCATTGTAATATGCATGAATCGGACTTGGAAACGATTGCAGTATGATAAAAATAACCCAATAACCACAGTCATATCGATTGATATATCAATACGTTAGTTCAGTTTCACAGAGGCCACCAGTACACTAACTAGGTAGAGGTAAAAAAGGCGAGGGCGGATTTTTTTACCAATTTGATATTTACTTTATCCGCACACACGTGTCTATCCCTAGGAAGCATTTAATCGTGATTTTTATCACTATTTGTCCTATTACCAAATTTCATCAAAATCCGTTCTCGTACCAAACATCAAAACAAAGAAACTTTCACTTTTGTAATATTATACAGTGTAAAGTGTGATCAAGTAAGCTTTTTGCTAAAATATTAGGTACTAGCGGCAGAAGTTTTCCTGCCCGATAAATGAAGATTTTTAAATATATAGTATTTCTTTTTTTTTAATTTAGGCCCAGTCTACTCGCCGAGATCTTTAAAACGACACCTCAATCATATTTTTAGGCCCTAGCACCGCGACACAGGCTGGTGGGAAAGGAGAGCATTCCTTTCCCAAAAAATTACACAAATAATATATCAGATGATAATGCTGAAATAATATTATCAACGGCTGAAGAAATTGTATGACAATTATATTTTTAAAACTACACTATTGGATTTAAAAAAAATTTAAAGCATAACTAACCGTCTTATTTAGGTTAACGATACAGCAACGTTATTGTGTCAATTAGATCGTAACAATTTTATCAAAGTCTTTCAAAAAGTTCTTAATCATGTCTTCTATAGAAGGTACAAAAAGCACGCTTCCCAGCCATTGTTACAGTGCTATAGTTTACGACAAATTAATCTAATAAAATAGCGAGATAACAATCTCTCGAGGAACGATCCATCACGGGGTCACGGCACTATGCCGCAGCCAAAGAAGAAAAGCAAACCAACTTATTTAAAGAAGTATATTTTAAATAACATGGGATGCAATAGCGTATTCAATCTTTAGGTACTTAAAATCTCCTTTCAGATATAAAGGGTAAGACACCCAGAATATTGGGGCGTAGCTTAGTCGCTTGGGGGTGGGTAATTTGTAAAAAAAAACCGGTAGGACGCTCTTAGACACCAACTGCATGAGTTTTCGTTTAATAACATATGCATGAGCTCAAACTAATGAATTCATTTAATTTGAACTTATAATCGTTTTTAAGTAGGTAAAAAATAGAGCGCTATTTTATTTATTTATTCTCGAAATGGGCAGTACACTAAATAAGTTTGGGAACCCCTGGTCTAAATCAACATTTCTGTTCGTACTACGTCTTGCTAATAACCAGTGCTGGAAACCCAGTACTACATCTGTAAACACAAAATGTTTTACAAGATAGGTATCGCCTACTGAGTAACAACGGCTAAATAATATCGCTAAATAACATCGACTGAAAGGCAAAGTGTCTTAAGAAGCTCCTTCAAAAAAAGTAGGAATGTGAACCAAAACTATGAGCATACTCAGCTTTACATTTGATTAAGCATATCGGTGTAATTTAAAACACACTTAAAGAAACATGGATTGCATTGTAAAGATATTTGCTTTGTTAATGCTAAAAAAGTAAATAATTGGTATAAAGTTATCCAAAATTCCTAGTTTCCAGTTTAACAAAAATTTGCTTTTAATAACTTTACACAGCCAATCTCATTACAAGAAAAACATAAAGAGGGCATTTGCTTTAAAAATATGCAACGCAACTATAAACTCAAATCAAATAGTTATGGCTGGAGTACACGAAAATTTTTTACATTAAATACCAATTTATATTCCAAAAGAACGTATTCCAAAAGAACGTATCAAACCAGTTGAAATCTTAGCAGCTGTATTAAATGTATGAGAATTGTGTTGTAATTATTTTTTCAGCAGCGGTATAAAAACCAGCAACCAGCAAGACGGTTGCATTAAAAAAAGTTGCCATGCAAAATATAATATTGTTCAATGGCACGCATATATTTAGCTCCGAATTACTGAGAGCGTTTTACTAATGTGATTGATATTGCTGAAACATATTTCCGCATGACGAGGCGGCTCGCATATATTTTACAAAGCACACCTTAAAAATAGGGACTTGTGTATTTTGAAATCGATTGTCTCTGTCACCGGGACTGTCATCACTACATAATAATATGCGAAGTCGCTTTTCGCGACCGTCCCTATGCCTGTTTGTATGTATGCTTACATCTTTGAAACTCTTCAACGGATTTTGATGCAGTTTTTTTAATAAGATAGAAAAATATGTAAAAACGCGAAAACAACATGCAAGACAACGTCTGCCGGGGTCTCTAGTTTACTAATGTAAACAATACAGTACTATAATAATGCATTAGGTACTAAAATTGTATCTCACCATAATGAAACGGAAGTGTCGTTCAGTATTCTGCGGACATGAAACGCAGGACAAAGCGATTAAAGTAACGTTTCACTGTTTTGTTTGTAAACAGACGGATACCTACATGTTCCGACTAAAGCAAATAAGTGAGTAAAACGTCAAACTAATTCAGTTATTTTTGATGCGCGCTCGCTGCTTCGGTTATAATTACTCGCCCGTGGCCTACAGACGAATAATAAAATCGGAACTGTGACGCAAACTCCGGCATTAAAGGTTTACACTTACTACATAAAAGTAAAAGCGGCAATTATGACAATGTAGGTACTAGATAGAGGTTTTATATTCACCTGAGCTGACTTGGTAAAACCAGACTGCTAAAAGGTTTTAGCCCTCCGAAACAGTCTTTTCAAACACTCTTGCTTCGGTTTAATGAATCTTTATTTCCATTAAGACAATTCATGTCACCTACATGGAAACTTAAAACTATGTTAGATTAGGTAGGTAACATGCTTAACTTCCTTATTTTTACACAAACGACGCAGCTGATAGAATGGCATATAAGTAAAGCGATACAATCCTCAATCAAATATTATTATGCAAAGGTTCTTGTAATCATTCAGTAAGTAAGCATACTTTGGAACACATTACAGGACTCTTCAGCTCATCCGGTGTTTAAACATTTCATTGCCGGCGTTTAAATGACTAAAATAATCCAGCCTTTGAACGTAGTAACAGTCAGAGTCTGGACGTTTGCAAAGAAAGAACAATGATGGCTTACGCAGGGCTGTGACGTAACACCAACATAGATTTATTAAAGAATCTGTTATTATACTCGTATATATACAGAACCAAAATTCGCATGAAGAATTTTACTTAAGTGAATGAGCATAGTAGAAATACCCTGTTCCTAGAACCGAGGAAGCTCAGGGGTTCCATGCCCATAAAAGGCAGTAAAATCGGAACGGAAATCATAATGATAAGGTAACTGGATTTTATATCTATATTTTGTTATTAAGAGAAACAACCCTAATTACCGATAAGAGCAAACGCAACACGCGAAGGTGAAACCACTAAAAATCCAAACAACCTTCTGCACAGATAGTTTGGATCAAACTGGTTATTTTGTATTCCAACTGTTATTCTTTGGAAGCAGATTATCACCAAATACTTTGAACTGTATCTTAATAGGCAATCTCATGTCCACCGGCAGCCCTGCCCTGACTGTCGCAAGTCGAGTCGTGTGTCGTGGCGGGCGATGCGGATGCCGCGCCCGCCGGAATTAGATGCACGGTGCAAACTTTCCGTGGTCGAGCTACTAGACCGAAGTAACTTGCATACCAGTAGCTACCTTAATTGGCCAGCACGTTAGGCTACCCATTTTTATTGCAGAATCGCCCGTATCACAAGCGCATAAGATACCGCAGTGTTTACCGTGACGTGCTGGTCACCGTATATTTGAGCATTGATAACACAAGATATTAAGGTAGAAGTCGTGTATCAATAAAACAAAGTTGTTTAAGTTACACTTTACACCATTTGAACCTAGGGCCCAATGGCCATCTCCAACGGGCGGAAAGGTTCTTGAATGGTGACCGCTGACCGACACTACATGGACCCTTATAAGGTGGACCGACGATCTGGTGAAGATCCCAGGAATCCGCTGGATCCTTGAGATCCCTTGGGAAGACATATGTTTAGCAGAGGGCGTCAAAAGGCTAAATTTATGATGATGATATTGACACCATATGAAACTCATCCACCCAAAGCATGTGTAAGTAACAATGTCAAATCTAACATTGTATGGGAGTAGTTTTCCAGTTCTTTAATGTATCCGTGTCTACATAGTACGGGTATCTAGATTTCATTTTCTATGCGATTTTGTAGTACTCGCGCTGTTCACTGTCCTCATGTAAACGGGGCTCAAAGGACTCGCCTCGAAACTTGGCGGTGCGCAAGCGCCCCCTCATCGCGAATCGCTCGCTAATTCCGGCCGCATTTCTATTTCAGGTCGCATTACACTTTGGACGGTGACGTCGGCACTTAGCTTCTTTCAGCAGACGTTTAACTGAACGATGTGAGTGAAGGGCTTTTTGAGAGGAATTAACAGTCGCATTGAAATAGGTGGATGTTAAAACTCTTTATTTTTATCATCCTGGGTTACAATCGAACCTCCCCGATCGTGTCAAGTAGCTCCTTTCCAAAACTATAATGTAAAAAAGCACTGGAATCCTTAATATGAATAACATAATGTCCAATTCCACGGATAATAAGTATAGAAATTAACGATGGGAACGAAATAAAGGCACACGCCTTTTCGACGTAAGAATGTAACCGAACAAACAAAAAAACAAAAACTTCCATGCTATTTCCATAACCAGCGTATGGAATTGAAGTGCCATTGCACACATTACGGCATCACATGTCCAATAAAACTATGTGCCAGGTGACTCAATGTGCGTAAGTATAGTGGGTCAATGCATAATAGACATTTTAATGTATCGACACATTTGTTAATATCGAATATCGATACCATGTCGGTAATTGTGGAATATAATTATTATCTTTACTCATGTGATAGTAAGGTATTCTGCCACAAATAAGCAGTATTAAACTGATATAGATGTTTTTGTCGACCACTTTTGTGTAATGGTGAAGAAGTTAACTATTAACCACGAGGTCGCGGTTTCGATCCCCGCACTGTTCAAACATTTGTGTGCATTTACATGTCTTTTTGTACTGGTCTGGATGTTATACGTACTATATAAGTTTATTTGTAATACCACTGTTGATTCTGATATTTGTAACACAAGTGCTTAATCTTACCGCCAGCACATGTACACAGGTGCCAGACAGTCGTCGCGAATCGCTACTGACAGCGTGTCAACCAACGTTCGCGGCCGAATCGCTGACAGTCGCGAGTCTCAGCAACATAAGATGCATTTCACAATATTTTGACAGATAAGCAGTGTTTTATTGCCGAAACCTGGACGGCATTACGTAACTACATACATGTTAAGTAATCAATTGGGTTTAAAACATTGTCAATGTACAGATCGATGCACTGGACTAAATTTTGGCCCATCGATTTTCGATTTATCTACCCTTTGAAATTCAAGTTTTCGCCAAAAAACTTCTTAGCTCTAAAAATTGTTGTGAAATGAGCCTTATAGATAGTGCTTGCTACTGCACTGTTTTTTTTTAATGTATAACCCAAAGTATTTTCAGCAGCTCATAGAAGTCCTAAACTGAATATCGACAAGCTATCCCTTGACATCCCGAGTACGTAAGCCTAAGCATATCGCAGTTGCAGCTCAATTAACGCACAGTTGTGCGGTGCTCACCTGCGCAAGGCCGCTATAGGTCACGAGGCCGACCCGCTGCGGTTCAAGGGCTCGCTTCAGCTGCGTACATGTTTTGTGTAGGCTCGCCAAACTGCGAAGCTACTGGGGATTCGCGTAAACAATAACGACAATACACTTGGCATTGACGACAACTATTGTTCGCAAACACGAAAATTAGACGTAGAAGCGTACAATGAACGTAGATTTGGGAACAACTTAAAGCTTTCTAAAGTAGCTAACGGTATCTTTAACTGGTAGAACATTTTTCCTCATCGCATGGTACAGACGGCGTCAAAAATATAGAAGCACTTTCAACTTATCAAATACAGCATACACGTACATACATATCACATTTGTCAAAATAACGTTTTGAGCATTCTTCTTGTCAGTCTGTGCAAATCTATCTACGATTTTGATTTTGTTATACTACTAAGTGCCATTATATTTTTAATGCTGATGACTGCACAGGTCATCTGGGTCTTTCCACTTTCGTTAGTAATACGAAAAATTAAGATTCTGGAAAGTCCATCTCCGAGCAGGAGAATTGGAAAACCTAGTAACACAATGATAATTGCGACGCGGGCCTTACTATATTTAACTGGTATGCGCGTGCGGTTGCATTACAAGACATTTTTCAACCTACGAGTATTAAGGGCAACGCGAAAATATTCAGCGCTATAATACTTAACTATTGATACTTAAATGTTCATTTTGCTAACCACAACTCCGAAATAAATTACCACATTGCTATACTTATGCAATTAATATACATTATAAGCCCATTTAATAGGGATGACATTTAAAGCTTTAACAAAAGCTTTTATTATGCTTCATCTGAAAACAATTTTCTGTGTATCTTTTTATATAACAGTCAATTATTGGCTGTGCATTTAATTCATCAACAATGTAATGTTCATAATGTTTTTCATGAGTTTCGTAAAGTCCTCATTATCCTCATTATCACAATCAGCCGCAGGACGCTCACTGCAGCACGTAACCCTTCACTAAAAGATTTCCAGGTCCATCGGTTGCCAGCGGTCTACACCCAGTTTGGTTTTGCGATCTGTACAAAGTTTTAAGTCCCATCTAGCCTATACTATTTATAATATTATAAGGAGGATATTGATTGTTTGATTGAATTGAATAGGCTCCGAAACTACCGGACAGATTTAAAAAAATCTTTTACCATTAAAATGCTACATTATACCTGATGAACATAGGCTATGTTTTGCTTATTAGAGAGCCAAATTCCATGCGGGTGAAGCCGCCGACGGGAAGCAAGTCATTCAATACAAATCAGTTTGAAGCGCGTTTTTTTAAATATCAAAACATCCATATGTTTGCTGATTTGTAGCACGTTTTCGTAAGTGTCAGCAAACGATACCAATCCTCTAGATAAGTTTATTGGCCGTCTAAACCAATATTGTATCTATTACAAAACGATATCGATCACAGTGACACTTGCCACGGCAAACAGACGGTGACGCGCGACTTCGCTTGAAACGCGACAGATAACGAGTTACGAGACGCGTGTCTGCGTGTGCGCACATTCAGTTGTGCTGGAAGGTTGAGACGGACAGTGAGCGGGAAAAAACAAGAGTACAAAATGTAATTCTTGACCCCCGACTAAAAATAGAGGTGTTATAAGTTTGACTATCGCAGCTCCTGAACGGATGGACCGATTATATAGCGTTTTTTATTTTATTCGAAAGGTTGGAAAAGGCGGAAACCACTCCTAAAAATAAAAATGTTTTAAAATCAAAAAAATTGCTCCATTGTAGTCGCAGAAAAACACTTATGTATTTATTCGTAAATAACAGACACACTATTTTAACCCAAACCGTGGTCAAATAGGGCTTGAAACGCACTATTAATTCATAACAACTAATGAAACTCACCTTAAATCAAATGTTTTGTTAATGGTTCCATAATAATCGGCAGCAATATGTAACCGTAGCATGTCTATGCTTAGCTTCGTAGTAACACCGTAGTCTCGTAGACACTCGTAGTAACAATTTGATTACAATAAACACATATAATTGCAGCAACATTCGAATAAATAATTGCTACGGAAAATGACATCGATTTGTTATATTGAATAGATATGTATACCGTGGTGAAGTGAATCTTGATTTGGTTACTTAACTTCATTCGTTAGTACTGATACAAACTTTGCCTCAGTGAGCGTCGCCGTCTTCTAGCCTAACAGATATACTTATTACAAAAAATAAAACATGTTTCCCACTCTTATCTCGACCCTCGCCCCTATACTACTGCAATAAGGTTAAAAATGTTATTTTCGTGTCGTACTTGCGCTTGCGTCGGTCGCGTCAAACAATGAGGTGTTTGCGAGAGATAGCTGCTATCGCCTGGGAAAACTAAACAGGCGGGCCGCGTGCCACCGCCTCCGAGGCCTCACCCAAATGGGGAAATACCTCTTAATTAGAGTTTTATGGTAAGACTTGGTTCCCATGACGATACCAGCCGTACATGGAAGTGTTAGACTTTACGTGGTGAGCTGATGTGAGGACAAACAATTTTAGCTTACCTACGAGTACTTTACTTGAGCTTTTTTATTTGTGTTTAATTTACGAGAATTTAAGGATACTACCGATAATCCAAATTAAGGTACATAGCTGTAAATAAATAATATAATTGTATGGTATCATTGTATTGAAGACCAAATAAACTTATTAAAGGATTTATTTATTAGTTACAAAGTATCATAGATCGTTAGATTTCGCTTAATTAAAATGTTCCAGTTCCCCTAGGCTGGTTTGTGCACCGCCCTATTACAATATAACATGTTCATTACTAAGTACTCAATTTGATACGGCCATCCGGCGTAAAATTAACTGTGCGAATTCCAGTATGTTTGATTATCATCGCAATCTACAAGGGAGCATTGTAGTCGTTTATTCGTTGCATAAATAGCTCGAAATTTGCGATCCGGAGCGGCCAGCGTCAGCCCTGGCTACTTGCCTTTTGTCTCTGTCCAACGTAACAACGTCGTGGAGGATAAAAGATTACTTTAACCTGGAAATGTTGGCGAAAATAGCTAAAGCTAACAGGGCTCGAAAGACCTAAGAAGAAAACGGAAAAACCTACTAATACCAAAAGAAGATGGGGTGAATATTTTTACCAGATCCATGAAACCAAACCTTACAAAATAATCATGTTCTGTGATATTTAAATATTATGTTGTGACATGAAACGCAAATAACTATGTATTGGAATATAAAATTATTATTTGCGTACTGAAAATTTATAAGTAAGGTATTACATTTTCAAAACTTATTCAGGCATATGAAATATCCTCCTTAAAGTCGCTCCTTAGCATATCGTTGATAGGGTCCTAATTACAGATCTCTAATCTCCGATCCAGCTAATCCGAAGCCTTTTACCAGGTAAATCGAGGCTAATTATACCTCACGCGACAGCGTAAGGGTTAAACTGCAGCAACATTTTGAGGGAGAGCAGTCCCAGTGGAAGTGGCATGGTGTCGGAATTAATTTGACGCGCGTCGGAAACGCATTATTTGGTATGCAGCGGGCCGCCGACGTGTCCGTCCGTTGAAGTGTAGTCTGGACACCCGGATCGTTCATCCTACGAGTCGAGTGGAATATTCCTTGAATAGTTGTTCCTTTGCTATTGCTATATGTGCCTAGATGTTATATTGCATTGTACTTTTATCGGAAGTCTATTGGATATTGTGTTGTTTCCTGGAAAGGGTGTATTTCTTCTGCCTTGTGTTTAGTCTGCCCAGCGACGATTTAAAAAGTCAACTTGTCAAGTCTTGTGAAGTGTGTCGCATGGTGTCTTTAAGTAATTGATATGACAATAGATAGGAGTTCAAACGGTTACGTATCATTTCAACTAAGTTTGGTACTACTATTGTCAATATAACTACGGTCGAAAGACCTACCGTTGAACTCGCCTATAGGATAACGTTAATGTTACACATATTTTTATTTCAACTATAAGGTTATTTCAACTATTGTTAACTCGCCTACAGTTGCCCCGTAAACCCATCAAATACGACGGAACCTAATGAGACACAATCTAAACTAAAAAAAAATGTTTTCTGTGGGAATGATAAATGGAAAATTATCTCGTAAAATTACCTACAATTTATTCTGGAAAATCAAGTTTTATATGTGTGTATTGGCAAGCAACAAAGATCTACTTAGTTATAAACACGAACACACATGGCAACACTGAACACTAGTGATGAACAGTTTCCTACAAGCGCTTCTTCGCGAACGAGCTTGGGTTACGATTCTCATGCATTCGTATTATTCCCGCACGGGTTTATATGCAAGCCCTATGCTTGACCCGGTTTCCACCAAAGCGGAAAAGAGAGGAGATGTATTTTGAATAACCAATCATCAGATTTCATCATTTATCCTCTCCGCTTGATCAATTTCCACCGAAGCTACGTGGAGATGGAAAAAACGGAATCCTACATGCTGATGCTGGAGTCGCTCTGTTGAAACATATATTTGATGCCTATGATAGTAAGCATGATGCTGTGGGAATCTTTTGTGACCTCTCTAAAGCGTTTGATTGTGTTGACCATGAGACCCTGTTGAGAAAACTACGCCATTATGGTGTATCAACTAATGCATGTAACTTATTTAATTCATATCTCACTGAGAGAACACAAAAGTTTTCTATCAATGGAGCAGAGTCTCCTGGAGCACCTCTCACTATGGGTGTGCCCCAGGGTTCGATATTGGGACCGTTACTGTTTCTAATATATATTAATGACCTTCCATACTTTGTCGACGGTGCTTGTGAGATAGTGTTATTTGCTGATGATACTTCACTACTTTTTAAAACTCCAAGGGGTAAAGAATTGTTTGACGATGTAAATGGTACTCTCTCGCGAGTACTTCATTGGTTCACCGTTAACAATTTATTGCTTAACGCGACCAAAACGAAATGCATTAAGTTTACAATGCCCAATGTCCGACAAGTTCCAACAAGGGTTGTTGTTAAGGATGAACAACTAGTTACTTCAAATACTGCAACTTTTTTGGGAATTACTTTGGATGATAAGCTCCAGTGGGGTCCTCATATCATGACCTTATCAAAGAGACTAAGCTCCGCTGCATACGCTGTAAGAAAGATAAGGTTTCTGACTGATGTTGAAACGGCAAGACTAGTTTATTTTAGTTATTTTCACAGTATCATGTCATACGGCATCTTACTATGGGGCTCAGCTGCAGATATAGAGACAATTTTCGTATTGCAGAAACGAGCCGTGCGGGCTATTTATAAACTTAAATCAAATGAAACACTTAGAGAATTGTTTAAAGAAGTTAAAATACTTACAGTTTACTCGCAATACATTTACGAAAACCTAATTTACGTTCGAAAAAACTTACACTTATTTCCTAAAAATAGCGACTTGCATAACTTCAACACAAGACAAAAAAATAGGCTTGCCGTTCCACATTTTAGGCTTCATAAAGTTGGTCACTCATTTATGGGTAGATGTGTAATATTTTTTAATAAATTACCTGAAAATTTAATTTCATTGCCTTTAGATAAATTTAAAACAGTTGTAAAAGATGTATTAATGTCGAAAGGATATTATAAAATTGATGATTATATAAATGACAAAGATATATGGAAATGTTTAAATGCAAACAATTACAATTATTGTAAATCAATTTTGAAAAGAGGCAATGACAATAGTGACTGAGTTTCTTGCGCCGCTTCTTCTCAGCACTGGCCCAAACTGTCCCGAAGCGGTGGTAGGGTCAATTTATATGTTGGGACGTGTAAAAGTGCTAATTTGTTAGCCTAATTACAAAAATAAATTGATTTTATTGATTTTATTGAATTATTTTAATCTGATTGGTTATTCAAAACACTGTTCTCATCATCATCATCATTATCAGCCAAAGGACGTCCATTGCTAAACATAGGCCTTCCCCACAGTTTTCCACATCGACCGGTCACAAGCATCCAGTGTGATCCTGCGATCTTTACAAGGTCGTCTGGTCTTGATCTTGTCGGTGGACGTCCTACGCTGCGCTTGTTCTGTTCTTATAACTTCCAATTATTGTAAAAGATCTATTTCAATCAGCTACAAGAAAATTCGTATACTAATTTTTACTTCTAACTGGTCACCACCACTTATTGCGTTTGAGTGGCAATCGATGTATCACGATTCTGAAGTTACTGAGCATACACAAACTGTAAAATCATGGGAAAACAAATAAATTTCGTACTTACTTTTTTACAAATGTGAACTTTTTTCGGTTGCACAAGAATCGTCCCCCTGAAATGCAGCGATTTGCAAGCTTCAGTTATCCACGGAAGACATCAATATACTTAACACCTTATTGATGCCTCTACGATACCCATTTGCATTGAATATCTAACGAAGCTTATCGCTAATTCTAAATCGGATGGAACATGTCCTGTTCAGAATGTAGAGTACAGAAAACCTTGTAATTGCTTGACTGGGAATCATGTTTTTTTTATTAAAACAAACACATTACAATACGCTTTCAGCCGATGTTACTTTAACAACCTGGAGTAAAGTAAGACAAGAAGAAGGGTAAATAGTCACTACATAGTATAAAGAAAAAAATTGGTTGCCTGTAAAGTCGGTATACGGGCGAAAGTTTTACGTGACAACGACTTTGAGTGGTAAAATAATTTTAATGTGAATATTCATTCGTATAACATGAACCGGTGTGTATGCCTATCTCTCTCACTCTCTCTCTCTCGCTCTGTCTCTCTCGCTCTTAGGCGGGTTAACTGTGCTCGAGTGGAAGAGACGCGTACCTTTCACTTTTTATGTCTGTCTCACTCGCTCTTAGGCGGGCTAACCATGCCCGAGTCGAAGGGACGCGTGCCTCTCACTCGCTCTCATTGTGAGCGCAGAACGTGAGCGGAGCGTCGTAACGCAGTTTCTTGAAGTGTCACCCGGCAAACCAATTTATAAGACGTTGTCACGTCAAAACGCGGTTCTCGCGTCTGTCCCTTTGTTTGTATGTATGTACGCTTATATCTTTAAAAATTCTCAACGGATTTCGATGCGGTATTTTTTATAGATAGAGTGATTCCAGAGGAAGGTTTTATATGTATAAAAACATGCTTATTTAATTTGAGAACCGAAGTCCACGCGCACGAACCCATTGGCGGGAAGCTAGTAGAAAATAATTTATTTTGTTGTCGGTTTATTAATGAAAACTTCGATGTTACATTAATGGCTGTTGCTTGTTGCTAAGCTTTCTAAGCTCTCCGATGTTAACTGTCATAGTAACTTGTATTGTGTAGAAAACACGTAATGAAGTAATTTAAGTACGTGGGTGTCTCAACACATTAATAACAAAAAACTTCATCAACATTAGAGTAGAGGGGGTATGCCCCTCGACTAATGTATGTTTAGTGTTACAATCGGACCTGCACATAAAACAACCCCCTTACCGCGTTCATTATTACTTCATTCATTGCTACTTTTCAACTGTTCTCTTGGTCTCAAGTACAATGCATCGAGGGTAAAAAAAATCATCCCGATAGCCGCGTCGCAACTCCTGCGCAACGGAATGCAACAATCGCGTTTCTCTGCTCCCGCGACGCACAGGTGCGCGCGCACCTGCCGCGTCCGCTCGTGCGACAGACGATACAATCGATATCCCAATCGATCGATGCAACGCAATCGATTAAACTTCTCGCCGCGTTATTAAATGCCAGTTAACGTTATCAGATTGGATAATTTTGTAGTGAATAAGGTGTTATGAACTGTTTAATGTGTAATCAGGAGACGGCAATGATCATGTCGTTAGCAGGAACTCATTTCAGGGTCTTCGTAGAGTAGGAAGACGATGCCTCTATCAATTTATGTGCTCCTGAAAAATTGCAAACTGATTGATTAAATTATCTGTGTTGGCTTAAACATGGTCAATCTCGTAAGACAGGCCTACAAAGACATCCGGCCTTCTAACTAGACTTTGCTGAAACATTACGACGAAAGCAATACCCGAATTAGGTAATTACAGACATATTAGCAACAACAAGGTCCTATTTGCTATTGTATAGATCACGTAACTAGTTGCCTACCGGATAACAAACGTGCAAGAATCCTGCGGTTTCCGAGTCGGAAGCAGCGCGATTACCCGCCTCGATGGACCCGTAACGATCGGCTACCCAGCTACAAGGTTGCGGCGGAGACCGTGATTGGTGCACTTACCTTTATCGGCTAGGAGTTTGTCTTAGTAGACTTGGCTACAAGGTTGTGGTTGTAACTCGCGTATATTACTCATCATTAGGACTTTGTCTTAGTCTAGTCTAACGATTCGGCTACAAGGTGTGGTAGGTACTGCGACTGGCGCGTTTACTTTTATCACTGACCTGTCTGAAGCTGGTCCAGCTACTCAAATGAAAAGTAGTTTTATTTCAATGGACTTAAAAAAATTACATTTAGGTTATTGACACATTATCTGTCTGAAAGGTCCAAAGGTTACTACGGCTACACATCGAGCTACTCATTTTCGTTGCACATTCACCCTAATTACGTTAGCTTAAAATACCGCAGTGGTTAACTTTACATGTAGCTGTGTATAGTAAGCTATGCAGAAAGTGAATTCTGCATAATGGTACATCTTCTCTTTCGCCTTAAAAAGGTAGTAAACTACTGCCATACTTATTAAGTATCTTTTTATTTACTATCTTTTTATTAGAGCTAAATGAGCGACAACAATGGTAATATTTTCGGAATCGGTAAAATCATTAAAATGATAAGTTAATAATCGTGCAGTAGGTAACATAAAGCCATTAGCAACTCTAGAAACCAAAACCGTAACTAATTAACTTCGCCACTAGTCTCGCCATACAGACGTGTTTGCGGTTTCAAAATCACTAGTTCGATGCGGTATTTACCCGGCTGTCTACCGTAACAACCGACAAAGCTTACGGTCGACAGATCGCCACTTATCTTATCCATCGATTGACACTAATCTGACCCTGATCACTCCACTGTGACCAACAAATTCGAATGTGTCAATTTCAACTAACGATCAAGTTCATGGCGTTAACAAAGTCTCAAAAAGTAGGTGAAACTGATAAGTTTTTTTAAACAATAATTATCTAAAAGATTGTGCCATTAAACTACCTGTTTGGCACACCTGTCTTTTCTCAAGCGAGATCAAGATAAGTGTTTTAATTCATCAGCAAAATAATAAATAGGAATTCGACCATTTACTTGAGGTATTATATGACATGTGAGTATTCGCATGTCTTCCCGATGCGCTGTTTTTGTTCGGACGACTGTGCAGGTGCGCAGCGCATTCTACAACTCCGCCTGCGCTGGGCTTCCGTGTCATCCTGCCACATTAATACAGCAACACTACGGCTACTACTTGGCGACGTTGAAAAATACTTTCAAGTCTATGATTCTAAGCGCTTCTACACTGCGTGTAATTTAAAACTTACGGAGTACATTTATAGCTGTGTTACCTACTGTGTATAATGAAATGACCACCATCAACTTCGTTATTGTCGAGTCAATTAATAACATTCTACAGAACTCTTGTTTTTAGGATACTGTGTAACTTGGGTAGGTTTGTATTAAGAGCACGGCTTGCTCAAATCTTACCCTATACACATTAATTTTAGCGTACCATATCTCATCAACCTAATACATCCCACTGCTGGGCACAGGCCTCATCACAACTATGAGGTGGTACGAGCTATATCTACTTCACCAAGCGGGCTCAGTGCGGATTGGTGGAGGTGTTGTTTATTTCATAAAATCCACCAATCTTCAAAACGTCGCAAAGCTCTCACCATAACCGATTATTGTTATGCTCTACAAATCGAACAAAAGCTAGATCACAGTACAGCACCATTAGTTACAATTACGACTTCCGACAAAGAGTATCGGTCGCGCATGAGTGGCTGCGTCGCGTGGGTAAAAAAGTGGCATAATGGCAAGCGTCCACAGTTCGGTATCGTACGCATCGGACGCGTCACACGCATCGAACGCACGCAACGGATTAATTTTTCACTGCGTCCACTGATACACTGATGAAGCGATTGGATTGCCAACGCGAGTATGAGCAACGGGATTGCCGATGACACTTTCCTTCGGAGTTTTGTAGATCGGCATTCCGTATGACGTCATCGGTACGCAATGCATATAGACATGAGCAATCCGTACGGCGCGGATCAGCGGAAGCTGTTGTCTGAGTTTTCATACAAGGCAACCTGAAATCTGGTAAGTGCGACGCCGGCCTGGGGACGCTTGCTTTAAACGGGAAATACCTAGTCGCAGCCGGCGCCGGCGCCGCTTATCGACACCTCGGCCGTGACGCTGATGCCGTGAATCCGTGACTTCTCGACGTGAGATGAGGGGACAATACTCATTTCTAATTCTGGGAATGAAAACTACGTGATCGGGTTGATGTTGAAAAGATTTTTCTAAAAATAACTACGAGTAAAGTAATTATATTGGAGTCAAGGAAGTTATGCTTTTTTCAAACGGCTGTAATAAGGAAAATAATTCACGAAATTAAATAAGAATTAGTAGCCGTAGCGTAGTTGGTATTCAGAGAACTAAACGTATAGGGAATTAAAAAGGCTACACAAAACAAAAACAACCCTTCCTCAAGCAAGGACGGTGCACACGATCCGGAAAATCCACCAACGTACGACATATTCGTAAAAAACAATAAGAATAGTTTTTCGGAAATTGAAAGGTACCTACTTTAAAAAAAGTACCTTCCTGTCCTTTGTTTTAAATATGTATATGTATGCCTAGGAGTAAAATCTTTTTTTTTGTCAGTAGAAATAAGTCTAAGCAATGCTAATCAATTTCATTGGAAACCTTCGCTCTACCATTTCCTATTCGTTTATAAGAAGTTGTTGCCTACCACTTTATCTCATCCGCGCTGTCGTGTCGCGCAAAAAATGTGTCACGGGAATCACTAAATCGATTCTCATCGATTCAGACGTTTGTATCGATCTCTCTATTGAACGTTGTTACGAATCCGGTATGCGGCGGCTAATAAATAAAAAAGTCCTTTGAACCAGTTACGATGTGGGAAAGGATTCGAGGTGTTTCTTTTCACGCCACAAGTAAATCAATAAAACTAAAGCCACTTGAAATCCAAGCGATCACTTTTAGCGTGAACCTTAATGTTAGTTCCGAATTTTAAAAGCAGTATATAGCAAATGTAGAAAGCTAGAATTTGGTATGAGAATGTACATAATATTGATAAATGCAAAAAAATCGGAGAAAAAATACAATTAAAGAGGGGGGGTAATTTTTTTTCTTCACTAAACCATCGTGTTCCCACACGATTTTAAATAATTCTTCTAAAAACATTCTAGGGTAATTCATCATTTCTCGATTTAGGGACCCGTTTCTGAAATATTTGGTTTTAAAGTATTTTTTTCCCCTCTATCAACTCAACAGCTATATGTGGATTCGTGAAAAACCCAATAATGCGCGTGGGCCGACACGCACTTGGCCGAGTTTTTCATTCTTAAATACTTTTTACCCCAATCGTAAAACGATTAATTTCATAATTAGTTCAATTACGGGTACTTCAATTTCCGCCTAAAAATTCCCGGCTCCAAAATTGAATGTGAGGTGGAATACGGCGAGCTTGGCAGCCCTATCATCGGTTATTATAATGGGATCGCCGCGCGGTGGCGCCTGCGCCGCTCCTGTAGTGTTTTAACAGCAGTTAACTCACGGACCACTGCAGGGCTGTGATTTGGGAAGAAAATCTGTGATTTCTGACCTTTTTTTTAATTTCATAATATTTCATACTTACCTCAATCCTAATATTTTGATAACAAACTGTATTAATAACAAAACATTTGAATATGATATTATATCAAAACTAGGTCTGATGACAACGCTCTACTAGCACAATTAATTATAATTCGTGACATATTCAGGAAGTATATAACAATTAAGGCATTTCACCTATGCCAAAAATAGGCTGTCGTGTTGAGACTTGTAGACGTGACTTTATAAAAATGTAAAACAATAACATTTGCAACAAGCAAAAGGTTATTATTATTGTACGTCCGACTCATGTTCAGAAATATACAAAAACATTCTTAAAAGATGACCAAAAATATATGAGGACCGTCCACACCCACAAAAAGACATTAAATTGATATCGATGTAATCGTTAGTATCCTCTTACATGACTAAAAGATTTTTTTTAACTATATCGATGGGGTAATTCAGAAACATCGAAAAGTTATTTTTTTATATTTCCATACAAAATTAGTTCCAGCACAGATTAAAACATTTATAATTTATACAAGGACTAATATTTTGATTCTGGACAATTCATAAAATTAAGTCTTACAATGCTATCATAATAGTAGATTATTAATCAAAGAGGTTTAAATGCGGATTTCGCATGAGCGCCGCACCGCGCGCCGCGGCGCGATCCCAAGCCCAAGCGTAGTGAGTCAGTACATTTTATAGGCAAAATGTATGCACAAAACATTGAATATCATGGAAACCATATCGATTAGCTCGATGTCGCCAAACTACAAAATAATTCATTCGTTGATATCTACATTTCATTTCTGTTGATGGGTAGGGACGAAAACGGTCATTTGAAAAGTTTAATAATTTTTAGCACAGCCCTAGTCGAAGTGATTAAAACCGCCGCCGCGCGTGCCCCGGGGCAGGCGGGCGGCGCGCGCGCAGTATATCACATTCCAATATAAATTAGTTTCGGCGGCTTGTGCCGAAAAATACACCGGCGTAATTAGCCCGTGTTACCGTAACTCCGTCTCGCCACCGACGGGTTCATAGAATACGTTTAAGGAAGCCTCCAACGGGCTAAATCAAGCCTTGTCAGAGCGATTTGAAAACTAGGGATAGGAGGGATGGTGGATAGGAGGATAGGATGTGTAATCGGAATCCTTATTCTGTAGAACATGTTGAACGATTTAAAATCAAGCAGCAAATTAGGACTGTCCAAATAATATTCATTTACGTAAAATACCTAAACAAAAGTAAAATAGCGAAGAACGTATGCTCTTTATTTTTTCGTTTCTAACTTAGATTTGAAATTTTGAAAATCGGTTTACATGGTAGGGCCACATGGTAAACGTAAGCACATACTCACAGATTTGGACTTGAATCTATACATATAATAAGACTGTAAAAGATCGATTTCTGTACATTGAAGATTTTTATGAAAAATTGTTACAGGGGGTCTTAATTACCGTAATAGAAGCCAAAACAACAATTTTTAAAATTTTTGTCTGTCTGTCTGTCTGTCTGTCTGTTTGTCCGGGCTAATCTCAGAATCTACTGGACCGATTTTGACGGGACTTTTTTTATTTGACTCAGTATCACCTGGAGAGTAAACTGGGATATAAATAATCACGCCGATGAACTTAGGGGGCAGGCAGGAAATTGAATCTCAGAATCTACTAAACCGATTTTAATGGGACTTTTTTTTATTTGACTCAACATTACTTGGAAGGTAAAGAAGGATAGAAATAAAACGGTTTTAGATACCAAAATATATATGAAAGAATTATTCCTCTTAAAATGACCTTAAAAAAAATGTCTGCGACAGTATATGTCTATGCCCAAAATAGTTTGGCAGAATAGTGCAAATAAATTGTGGTATATACATTTGAAAAATAAACTTAAAAAAAAAAAACTATTCCACGCGTACGAAGTCGCGGGCACAGCTAGTACTTTATAAGAAGAAAAACAAAATGCATAATGGCGGCAAATGCGGTTTAACTTTACGTATTAATTAGTTAAAAGAAAACCTTTGCACGTAAGATGTTTGCAACAGAAAGGCGCCGGACGCTAACAACATTCGTACGTATTATTAAAGTATTGGATCGGAATTTACGATTGGTAATTGAAGAGTTCATTTTGAAGAACACAGCGGCCAGTGGTTTGACGCGCGCCGAGACGCACGCGATACTGCAACGGGTTCAATTCCCAACACGACTCAAAATTGTATGATATTGATTCGAACGACCGAAAAGAAAATCATGAGTTTTTAGAGATACAGACAGACAGTGAACTTTTGCTATTCCCCAGACAACAACCACGCAAAGTCCACCTTTTGTACATAGTTTTGTTGCGCAATAAAGCTTAAATAAATAAATAAAATAAGCAAAGAGTTTTTGGAACAGACTGATATTTAAATTCAGCTAAACATTCAACAAAATATTCTGCGAAATGTGAAACCTCATTGGTGAATCGGGTCTAGGAATCTGAGGCCTTACCATGAAAAATTAAATACTTTACAACGATAATATTTTTTTCGTTTAGGAGTACTTTTACATGACAGCACGTCAAGGTAAAAACTGTGACATCTTATGTGCATGTAACAAGGGCGATGGAATTCGTAGCGATACGTGTTATCGTCTGTTCACTTATCGTTTTGATTTCGGCTTTCTGACTAAAAAACCCAATTCAGGGAAAGAGAGACCTACTCTGTGTTGCTTATGAAAATGTCGAGCGATGCCAACACAAGCTCCTTACATTTCTCTTAGGCACCGCTGAAAGCGATCGCAATTTTTGCGTTTAGCCCGAGGCCACCGCCAAATTGCAGCAGCCCGAAGGTAATTGTGGGACGCCCGTGGAACACCGACCGATTTATTAAGATTTAATCGCGCCCAATTAAAATACGCAACGCGTATTACAGAGCGGGGAACGGAGTGCGTGCCACTCCACACAAAGAGGCTTCACCTGCGTACGTAATAGCGTGGAATGAAAGAGCTGGCGTCTGCTTAGGATCGGTACGGTAGTCGCTTGGTGACTAAAATCAAAGAGTGTCGAAGATTTGCGTAGCCTCATGTACGAAGGGACTAAGTACGTGCTTTCGTAACGCGCCTCACAGCGTGTTGTTCGTACTATGCTACGTCGTCGCTAGTCGGCTACGCCGTAGCTCGTAGCACGCCCGCGACGGTAATTACTAGGAATTTCATTGATCGATCAAAGTCATAGCATGTTCAGTAATATTCATTGCTTTTACAGAACGTGGTTATGTAATTTAATTGTGTGGTTTATGATGGCACCATACCACTTGGAGATGTCCAGTTATTTTACATTTGTTACTAGGTTTACAAGTTTGTACACAGGACTGGCAGAATAGAAAAGGCCTTTGGTAAAGCCAAAGGTATTTTTCACTATTGTGCGAAAAGTTATGCAAACGGTTAAGTACGGAGGCCAGCACGTTACGGTAAACACTGCGGTATTTTATGCGCTTGTGATACGGACGATTTTGCAACAAAAATGGGTAGCCTAATGTGTAGCCACTGTACATTTACACTAATATGTATTTTAATTTTAATTCCATTTCAAACAAATTCGTAAACAGATAAAACTAACACCTACACCAAACTTCCACTATTAAAATACTGTTTCTCCAGACATATCATATAATAAACATTATATCGGTCAAAAAGTGTAGTTGGTTAGATCGCGAGATAGGCTTCCCACGACAAAGGGACCTCCCCGGCGCGCGCGCATACATTACGTGTCGCCGCCCGCGCGGGCCACACAACGCGATTGGGATAAACGAAATTACCCCCTAATTGTTCACTATACTAAAAATTATGTGTGGGTCATTAAGATATACCCCTTTGTCAGATTTAAGGGCTCCTGAAGGCGAAACGTGAGACAGTTGAAAAGGTCCTACATAATACGATAGGAATAAATAAAAACCTTTAAAATTAAAATAAATCAATGAAACCATTTGTTTCAGTAATTAAAGTAAAAAAGTAAAAGTAAAGTATTTTTTCACTCATTGTTCACAAAAAAATGTAGGTCATTAACAACAACTACTCTAGTATCAGAGTGATTCGCACTCAAACTTGCCCTAATCTTACACAACGTAATAGGGTACAACGATACGAAACGAAAAAGCAGTGGATGACCACTGCTGTGGCTATTTCGTACCATTATGTACGTTGTAAAAACTACCCTAGACCGAAGACTTCATACATGGCTCAATTGGACAGCAGGACACTTAAACGTGCTCTAGTCCTGCAGAACAGAACGCAATAGGGTAAAACGATAATTATTTACCTAAACCTAAACGATAGTGAATAGTTCACGTTATCATTGTATAGATTGTTAAAAACTGCTCTAGTGCCAAGTTGAAAAGCTTCTTATGGCCTCTGACATGGCTCGAAGGCCAGAAACCCTTAACTAGCACGTGACCTAAACTCTACCGCCTCGTAAATATGGCTTACATATCCTACCTTGCAGCATTCTTACAAACAAACAAACTATATTTGAAATGGCGATAACGCCTAACTATCATCATAATCAGAAACTGTTCAACATAGACTTCCCCAAAAGATTTTTGATCGAGCGGTGCATGATCTACGATCCTAACCAGGTCGTTCCCTATTTTGCCGGGAAAGGTCCTACACTGCGCTCAAGTGGAGTGAACCAGAGCTAGAGACTCAGCAGGCCGCTACATATACTTTCAAGCCCCAAATTTTTCTATTATTATTATGATGCCTGGCTCTCCCGGTCCCACTGCTCCAGTATCGGCATTACCACGCTAATGGCGGGGCGTGGCGCGCGCCCACAAATCAACGCGCGCGCATGTGATATATGCGCTTTTTAATAACCAATTACATTGTCCACCGGCCCTTTGTTTGGGCTCAACCGAAAGGGGTTGTCAGCACAATCGATGTTGCCCTTGGCTGTCAGGTTTTTTAAGTTGCCTAGATTTGATTTTTTGGTCTGTATGAAAGTTGTTGGAATTGACCGTTGGACTATGACGACAGAGCGTGACAAGGACGAAGAGATCCGCTGGTATTATTTAAAAATGTTACTGGTCTGGTAAATGATGATGTTCTATTAATATAACTACAAGTAATTCGAACAACAACTCCCAAGATCCCCAACTGAACTTGGTTGGGGGGATAGATTTATTTAAACATACAACCTATTTGAAGTTCCAAAGACATTCGAATATAATTATCTTCCAAGAACACAAGATGCCTAGTACCTAAGTTTTTAACATATTCTTACTAAAGAAAAGGTTTTAGCTATATCAAAAAACAGAATATGAATAAGACGATATTTTAATAAGATTTCCCGTCTAGATATAATTATGACGTATTAATAACATGAGCAATGATTCCTGTGAGGCTGTGAGGCATCCGTCCGGTCGAGATTAAAACAGGTCGCAGTAGGTAGCCGGATTAACATAGTAACGAAGAGGCGTTCCCGCGGTAACTCACGCCTTACAAAATAAATAATTCTCGCCAGGAATGCCGGGATAATGGACCACAATGTTTGCCTCAAGATGAGATTTAGACCAAATTAATTTAGAACGGTAAATTAAAAAGAAGGTATTTCAGCTGTAAGGAATGTAAGATTGCCTGAATAAATAAAAATGTTAGCCATTTATTTCTCGTTGATAAGCAAGCCAAGTTTAGTTTCTAAAATAGATGGTGTTTCGTGAAATTTACTTTTAACACGACATTTAACGACTTATCACGACAACTAAATCACTTGGAAGAAAACTAACTTTCTTATCCAGTTAATTTATGTTAACACCAAAACTGATCATTTTGAAATCGCAATATTCGAAACCAATTTCAGTTTAATGTCTTTATAATTCCGGGACGATAAGGTTTAAAAAATGGTTTGTTTCTCATCACCAATGCATATTTTATTAAATTAAAGCCATTCGCTTTTTGCCGGTACGACCTCTTCTGAATATCAAAGTCGAATCTTCGTCTCGCCCGTCGCGGGTCTCAAACATTTTATATGATCCTCTAATTTACACGAGCCGGCCAATTAAGTGTCGAATAAAACTCATTACATTGGAATTTGCCCGACATTTTTATGGGTATAAAGAATTTTAAGTGGGTTAGCTCTGACCTTCGATTGATTTTGCAAGATTATGCATCCCTTTTTGTTTGCACAACCCGGTCGATACTTTGGGTGTTATAAATTGAAGTCTGATTATCCTTCGTATGTTGGTAGTAAAATCAACTGAATGCGTGCATGCAAAATTAAGATAGCCGTCTTGTTAATTAATTAATGCTACGTTTTGACAAAATAAAAGGTAACTATTTAGATTAGAGAGCTGACTAATAAAAAAATGTAATAGTACATAATGATATACGTGTGGTAAGTTGAAAATTACAGCAAGGCGATATTGCTGTATATAAGTTTAAATAATAATAAATATACAACAACATCACATACATTGATCTTGTGCTTTAACGAAGCAGAGGCTCTAATTTTCATAGCTATGTATGTCATACGACGTCTTAAAACATATTTGCGAGAAAATAAGTAAAACTCTGACTAAAATTCCGACTGAAAAAGCGTATGAAATAATTTAATAATTTTTACTTCTCCACAGATTAACGATGCGAGCGCATCAACGTTTTTTTAGGAAAGGTACAGAAACAGCCTTTTACTAATAAAGTAAATTAATATTTTGGTGTTTTTGTTACAGATAAATGCTTGTAATTGTCAAAACTAATTAAATTAAGGAATTGAATGTTTATTAATTATATTTTTTCTCCCAAAGTAAAAACATAAAAACTCTTTGCTAAGATTTTAAAAAGTACCGCACAAGCGCGTGATATATTACGTTACGATATTGAAATTGGTTTAATTGCAGCTACTTTACGAGCAAACATGTTTTAAAAATTATTTAGATTAGCCCCAAAGTGTGTTTATTATTTAACTTCGAAAGAAATACGAGGCTACCAACACCAACTCAGGGTCTCAGGATTGAGCCATCACCAGTGGGATTGAGAAGTAAATAAAAAGCTCTGCGGTATAAACTGGGAGTATTTATTGGAGCGTCCGCGTCGCGTCGTGCGTGCGGTGGGTGGCATCGACATTTGTCACCACGGGTGCCCGCGACTGAGGCACCGGCTGAGCACACTGTGTGGAGGATGAGCTCACTTCGGATTGAAGTTGTCATTCAAGAATAAAGTTCGAAAATTTGTAAATGAATAAATTGCATGTATATATTATATTTATGTATTTTTATTATCCATATTTATTAATTGATTGATATTTTTTTGTATGTTATAATATAATTTAATATTTTGTTTTTATTTATTAATATTAGGTCCTTACATATGAAATTGGCGTTTTGTCGTACTGGCCACTTTGATCACAAATTTTTCCTATTTGGTTAGGAATTCGAAATTCAAATTTATACAGCTATTTCCACATGTAGTTGTGTTTCGTAAACCGTCATTCATTTGTTTTTTTACTTATCTTTTTTCTG
The DNA here is from genome assembly GCA_963921415.1 of Pyrausta despicata. NCBI lineage: Eukaryota > Metazoa > Arthropoda > Insecta > Lepidoptera > Crambidae > Pyrausta > Pyrausta despicata. The sequence continues at coordinate 10,588,115 of OY992853.1, forward strand.
TTTGCATCGCTCAATTTACAAAATGGAAAATTTGAAATATCGCGTTATTTACGAGTACGAGTTCCACCGTGGCACCAGTGCTGCGGAAACGGCTCGAAGGGTTAATGATGTGTATGGCGGTTGTGTCGCAAAAGAAAACACAGTGCGTTTTTGGTTCCAACGTTTTCGTTCTGGAAATTTCGACCTGCAAAACAAGCCCCGTGGACGGCCGGAGACCCAAGTTGATAATGAAGAATTGAAGGCTATTGTGGAAGCGGATCCATCGCAAACCACGTCCGAGTTAGCTGCAGGCTTTGGCGTTAGTGATAAAACTGTTTTAATCCACTTGAAGCAAATTGGGAAGATTAAAAAACTTGAAAGGTGGGTTCCTCACGAATTGAGTGAAGCAAACCGGCAAACGCGCGTCAACTGCTGCGTTACATTACTTGACCGGCACAATAACGAAGGGATTTTAAATCGAATCATTACCTGTGATGAAAAGTGGATTCTCTACGATAATCGGAAGCGCTCATCGCAATGGCTGGACCCTGGCAAGCCAGCCAAAGCCTGCTCCAAGCGAAAATTGACCAATAAAAAGTTACTTGTAAGCGTTTGGTGGACTAGCGCCGGTGTCGTTCATTACAGTTTTCTCAAATCTGGCCAGACGATTACGGCAGATATCTATTGTCAGCAATTGCAAACCATGATGGAAAAGCTAGTTGTTAAACAACCAAGGCTGGTCAATCGCTCTACGCCACTGCTGCTTCACGACAACGCTAGACCACACACTGCACAACAGACGGCTAGCAAATTAGAAGAACTTCAATTGGAATCTCTAAGGCATCCACCGTACTCCCCGGACCTTGCTCCAACAGATTACCATTTTTTTTCGAAATTTGGATAACTTCTTGCAAGGGAAAAAGTTCAACTCAGATGGGGCAGTCCAAGTCGCCTTCAAAGATTTTATTGATTCCCGTTCGAATGGTTTTTTTAGTAAAGGGATCAATGAACTACCTATGAGATGGCAAAAGTGCATAGATTACAATGGCTCATACTTTGATTAAATAAATATGCTATATAAAAAAATTTCGACTTTTTGTTCCTCCCATACAAAACGCCAATTTCATAGGTAAGGACCTAATATTACAATATTATTTTTATTTATTTTTGCGTTATTAACCACAATTTACCTTTCTCACTTAATTTTCACTGCACCCATTGCCTTCTTTCTCCATGACCTTGAGGTTGACTGGCAGAAAATGCTTTTAGCATTAAGTCCACCCTTTGTAAATTTCTTGTGCAATTAAGTTTTAAATAAATTAATTTATTAATTAATCAAAACCGTCAGAAGTGATTATGTAACTGCGATTCCGCTACGGTTCGATACAAACCATTTACCTTCCTTGTTGTTCCTTGGATCAGAGCGACTTCCTATGAGTAATATCGCTTTCAAACATATCGGCTCACATGGCTCACAATGATGAAATGAGAAAATCAACTTGTCTATCTACATAAAGTTATCGTTTTTAGTTACAAAACATGCATTAACCTCTCTGCTTTCCCAACCTTTGGTGTTAAAAATATGTTTTTTTTTAAATATCTCCACGAAACTTTGACTTTGAGGAAAACTGGGTCACACGATCCAAAATTGAAGCACTACGAAATGTAATGCTCTAAGCTTAGTGCTGAAATTAGCAAGTTTACTTAACCGTTAGCTTATCAAACAGCCGGTTAGTCTATTTAGTTTGGAAATTGACATTATCTGAAAACGGCTTATAATAAGTCTTAACCGGGCTTTTTAACGTGATATTGGGCCTAAGTCTTTGAGCATATCTGAGGTGCCGCATCCATAACAAGTTAAGGAGAGCAGAGCTATGTGCCCGCTATCTCGGCAGCCATCGAGCAGTCTATGCAAATGCAGTTTTTGCCAGCTACCAATTGAAGAGCCGAAGGTGCATCCGCGGGTGGCCGGTGAAGGAAATAATGCAAGGGGATTGCGTAAACGGACTATTCGTATGTCTTTGTACCCCACATTGTATTAGAACGTTTAGGTAGCGTTTCAGGAGATGGCAATTTTACAGCATGTTTGAGATTGCTTTATCTATGGTTTGTATGTGCAATATGTCGGGTTGGAAATCTATTTTAGAAATACTATTATGATTTATTCTTAGTTTTCATTTATCCTTAGAGCTTTAGGTACCCCTTAGACTACACAAACATATCACAATTGCAACTTGCAGGCAAGAGATAATCCTCGATTACCTTTAGCGTAAACTTTTTCCATAATCAGCTATACATTAGATTACGAAATAAGACCTAATACTACTATAACCTTACTTTTGTTTCTGAATGAGCTTTTCATTGTAATTGGCTTACTACAAAAGAGACAACGATTCAAGCTAAGTGAATAACAATTCATTTATTCCACATCCTTGCTTGAGCCTACTCGTGAGAGTGAATTATCTTGTTACTAATGGATTAATTATGCAGACAAGGGCTTAAATAAAGATATTATGTTAATTTTGCATACACAACGCCGATGTTATTAAAACGACTAGATTGCGATAGAATCACAATTACCATAGACACGGTTAAAGAAAAATAAATGACTGGCAGTGATACGTTGTCCTCATTTAATATACAGGATGACGTTGATATTTTACGTGTTAAAATCGTACCTTTTTTCGTCCCATACAATCGTTGTTCTAATAAATGTCACTAATTGTATGGCGCATAACACGGGTCTCGACAGCACCTAGTTTACATTTAATATTCAGGATTGGCTCAACGACTGAGTCATCCTCGGGGACTTTATATTCAATTTCGTTTAAGGTGCCGTTTCATCGCACACGCGCGACGAAGCCGAGGCGAGGTGACGCGTTTTATCGGCGGGCGTAAACTGAAACGATTTGTTGAGCTTTTAGTATCTACTTCATTCAGAAATGGCTGAATCTTTTGAATCAAGGCTCATCTTGTGAAGAGGTTTTTACTTGAACGTTGAGTTTGTAGTGTTTTCCTGTCGTTACATAGTATAAAGCGAAGTCGCCTCCCGCGTCTGTCCCTATATCTGTAGATCCCTATATCTGTAGTGTGCTTAGATCTATAAAACTACCCAAAGGATTCTGATGCAGTTTTTTTTAAATAGATAGAGTGGTTCAAGGGGAAGGTTTATAACACAACAGGCAGGACAAAGTCTACCGGGGTCGCTAGTATTATAGAAGTAGTAATATGGTTTTAACTATTAGGCCCAGTTTCCAGAGCGGAGGAGAGAGGAGACAAGAGGCGATATGTTTAGAATAACCAATCAGATTTCGTGAGGTATTAATATCATACCGAAGCTAAGCGGTGAGGAGATGTCTCTTTTTTCCGCTTTGTTTAAAACTGAGCCTCAAGGATTGTGACATCATTAGCCTTTGACTTTATCATTGACAATTATTCTGTTGCCTGAAATAAATGAATTATTATTATTATAAGATTTTATATGTGAAAATTTAATACTTCAAGTCATTTATGCAAAGTCTAATAAGTTACTGAATTATATCTTTGCAGAGCCAACCTCTGGCGTAATCTGGACGATTGAAATCAATCAAAAATGGTGTTAATATAATGCTAAGTTCACAAATTATTTCATTTTATATTTATATTATTTAATTATATTTATTCATCACAATCACTAACAATACGAGCCCTTAACCGAATATTTTTTGCGTGCAGCGACACGAGCGAGACGCGAGACACGACGATAAATTAGATGCGTTGAAATGTTTGTGTTGTGGCGTCGCCCGCCGGCGCGGGCGCATACATTAGCAAGGGTTCCTAAACTGAACGAAATTAACCTTTTGAGGACTGAGTGGACGATATCGGTGACGTTACAATAAAATATCTACATAGGCAGTCAAAAAAAAATTTTTTCTGCAGTTTTGGCTCATAGTTTCTAAGGACACGACCATGTGCATACTCGTATATGAGTTTACGTGTACAATTTAGGTGGGACGATGATTACTGATACTTTATTTTCTTCGTTGGAGTAGTTCGTATCATGACAAAAGTCCCGTTATGCCACTTGTAGTACTTTATCAAAAGTTTAGTATTAGCCCTTGTATTGTTTCAGCACCTTAAACAAAATATTGTCTTAGCTGTTTGTTCTAGAAGATGTATTTTATTTATTGAAAAAAAAAAACTCGTCATGAATGATTTAGTATTTGGGTTCGAAGTCGTGAAGTTTAAGAAACACTGCGTCCACGCACAATGCCACGGGGGGCGCCATTGTCCTCACACTTACACGCCCCCTCCCCTTGCCTCGGACCCCGATGAAGGATTCACGCGGGACCCCCAATTAGGAGATAAACATCGGTCCACGTTCAGATCCTAAGCTGGACCCTCGAAAGAGTAAACATACATTATCGCCGGGATTTTCATGCATTGTGTTGAACGTGTATGAAACGTATATTAACCTTATGTTTTTGTAAAAGTAGAATCCAACAAATATACCTATATACTCGTAGTGCGTAGTGGTCACGTGGATCAAGGTACTTTAGAATTCAAAAGCTCCCTTGCACAAACTTTCTACCTAACTATGTACTAAAGATTGGACTGGAAGAAAATACTTTTTAGTGTTAATTCCACATTTCGTATTTTTTGTGCAATAAACATTTTCAAAGAGCTGAGGACAAGCGTATTAGCTCATCAAGGTTCAACCATGATTCTGTTTAGATTCACATGCCGTAGGTTCAAAAACAATTAATAAGACAGACCCGTGCAAATGGGACTAGAAGAACTTGATATGACTTTAAATCTACAACACTTTCAGAGTCTTCAAAAGGTTGGCATATTGAAAATTTAACTCCATGTTAACAATTGTGTCACTACAAGTACTCGTAATGTGTTCAGCGATAAAAGCTATAAATTCTCATTTCCTTCATAAATGCAAATAACTAATGTTAGTAGCGTGCTAGAGTTCTAAGAGGATACTACGCGTAAATATGTGAACCCACGAAGATTGACTTGCAGACCTTGGGTAGGGTTAAAGCCATAGACTACGGAATGCAGAGTGCTACGCGCATTCGATATTTCGTTGATGTCTTTTGCTCGTGGTGTATTTAACGCTTCATTTAGGCAGAAACTTTTTCTTACTTTTAATGAGTCACAAAAGAGCTCGTTTTCGTGAAAAAAAATAACAACGATTCAAACTTAGCAATAGATAACTCTATTTTCATCATGATATTTTTTGCACCATAGATCATATCACCGTAAAATGTTTTTAAATAAAATATTTTTTTACTAAACATTTTTTTTAAATAAAACTCAGATGTTGTTATAAATAAATATAGTATGATCGATTTTTCTACCAAAGACAGTTTTCATGGTCTACGGTATTTGTCACATTAAAATCGGCAATCCCGTGTTTCCATGGTAACGCAGTACAAATGACCGCGACAGGTGCGCACGCGCACGCAACGAGCACACGATCGTTCTGTAAAGACAGGGCAGGGTTTAATTGAGGGGTCTAAGGAACCATAATTTGTTGTGATGATTACTTTGAAAACAATCCGTAATGGTCTTTGGCGCTAAAAACTAAACAGTTTCTCGTCTTTTCATCTATAGATACGAGTATATATAAAAGAAAGTGGTGTTAGTTACACTATTTATAACTCAAGAACGGATGAACCGATTTGGCTGAAAATTGGTGGAGAGGTAGCTTAAAACCAGGAAACGGACATAGGATACTTTTTATCCCGTTCGACCGCGACAAAGGGAGTCCACGCGGACGAAGTCGCGGGGGCCACTAGTTAAACATAAAACACAGTATTAAGCGATACGGACGGGACAGTGGGTTACGGAAGTGGATTAAGAAACCTAAGTTTTATTTATTTACTTACTAAACCAATGACAAAATCATGACAAAATCAATGAATCAATTAATTTACTCGTAGTGAACCCCAACACACGAGACTAGCACGCACTTGCCTCATTAGACTTTTTCACGAACAACCCGTAGAATAACGGTTAGACTCGTAGCGGACCCCTAATCACGGAATTGAATAGATTTTATTGTGCGCCACACGCCACTTCCGTTGCGTGTTTTTGATAAGCAATCCTTTTAATATATATTACTTGATAATTGAGACATTCAAACCCTTTCCAATTCATTCATTTCAAACATTGACGTTTAGTCCTTTTTTACAGTTTAATTCAATTTCAATCACTAAGTTAGTATCTACAAATGCTTCTTGATGAGGAGTCTAGTCAGGTTATATTTCTGCAGTGGATATGATATGAATATATAAATAAAGCATAGTCTTGAATATATATAAAGCAAAGTCTTGTCATTTTCTTGTATTGAACAAGAATGATTAAGAGAATATTTATAATTTGAATTTTCACTTCACTCGGAGATTTAAAAAAAACCAAAGCTTATTGCTTGAATATACAGAATATAATTTCCACTGCAATACAAATAACATACAATAAAGACTTGAATAACGTTGCTGTCGTCGTAGCTTCATACATGACGGAGCTTAAAAGCTCAGTACATTAGCTTTCGAGGATACGACAGCTGTGCGATGAGCTCTTGACGTCTTTACTTCAGTCTGTACCTGACTATATTTATTTTGAATTCGAAATAAATACAAGAACCAAAAATGTTTTCGTTACTTATCTTTTAGTCGTTTAAAACATACAAAATATGATTTGAATTTTAAATAGCTAAAACATATTACGCCTGTAAACTCCTTAATAGTTAATTTCAAAAAGAAAATTAACAAAGTGTTGTCAATTATCAATCAATCAATCCGGCCGAATACGACTACGGCGGCCAATCTCAACAGAGATCAGCCAACTACGCAGGAAATATTATAGTGCACAAGTGTGAGCGCAATTCACAGGTTCACTCACTGTTCCATCACTCTCAAAGTTCGGTGAGACGGCAATCCAACATGAATAGAGAGAGAGATCAGGTGCAGGACCAAAACGGCTTAACGTGCTTTCCGAGGCACGGGGGTGTAACACCGCTAACTTCCCGACTCCGAGCTGACTCAGGACACAGGACTCAGGACGAATTCAGGACAGAAAATCTCAGCAACAATTTTGGCTCGACCTGAGATTCGAACCCATGAAACTTTGCCACTACACCAACGAGGCAGTCAAGACAGCATTAAGGGCAATAATTGTGCTTTGTAAATAACGAATTTTCAGTCATTAATACCGATTATCCTCAATGGAACAATAAGGTAAACTACGTAGTCTTTATGAATGAATGAAATAAACATAATTGTTTATGATTGCTGTGTCACGTTGTACGTCACACTGGCCGTGCACTTAGCTGTTTACCTACGTCATTGCGGTTGCAGGAACTTATAACTCATTGCTTCAAGAAATTAATTTTGCGCCTTTTATTAATCATTTTCAAGAAAAAAAAATTCACCGTAATTTAAGTTTTAAAACTTTAATACGGTTTTTTTTTCGTTGAATAGATCTCTCATACCTTTTTGCACACCTGACAAGTTTCAAGAAAAATTACGAAAAAGTTACTGTTTAGTGAATATAAATAAATCAACGTTTCACAACAATTACACCAAATTAAAATCCCAAATTAAGCTACGAGGCTTGTGTTATGGGTACTAGACAACGGATAAACATACTTAAATACTTTTTTTGTAAATAAATACATATTATACATAGAAATCACCCAGACCAGTACAAACACACATGTTCATGCTCACATATGCTTGTACTGTGCGGTGATCGAACCCGCGACCCTTGGTTTTAGAAGTCCGACATGTAGACCACTGCACCAAGCGGTCGTCAAACAACAACAACAATTCAACAAATATCAGTTCTATCAACGATTTTAGTGTCGCTACAGTGCGTGCGATTACATTAGCCCCGCAAGCTGTTACTTTGAAAAAAGTTTGTAGTTTTTACGAGACCACCTGGTACGCCCCGCGCCAGCCTCACAAAAACTTCCAAATAAAAAACTTCATAATATTTGAATATTATTACAAAAAACAATTAAGGGTGCCGCGCGTCACCTGTCGCTAGCACGAGATACACATTTGCATAGAAACAAAATTTACTAAGGCTGCGGCTACACGCGACCACTTCTACGTCTTCGATCGATCGATTGGACTTTTCGGTAAAAAAAATTGACAGGTAATTTTGGGATAGGTTAAAATTATAGTGTTCTCATACAAGCTAGGGTTATTATTATAAGGGGTATTATAATTAACCTAGGGTTTTTAAATAGGCATTTAAATTGTGTACATTAACATTCTCCGATTTTAATTTTAGAAAAACTATGACTTTGGCACCTTTAACATGTCATGTATTTTGCTTCGCCTCTTGTTTCTTATCTATAACATACCTTTGTTACCTTATGTGCCTACATAAGTGTGTACTAAGCTTAACCGCGACACCGCATTATTTTTATTCCAAATATTCCCTTACAAAGGACCTTTTGTTATACCTACACACTCTCTTTCGCGATGCTATCTATCTAAAGTCGTATCAAAACAAGCATTGTTAACGGACCAAACAAAAACATCGCGGTGACATCACTTTCCATTTTAATCTAAAAACCGTAGGTGAATATTCAAATCATTATTTTTAAAATCTAAGCCAGACGTCAAAATGGGTTAAGACCATCTTAAAAATACTGGTCTATAATAAAAGTTGCCGGATCGGCTGCGGAACCTTGAAATGGCGATTGCCGCTCGCTGAGCCGATTATTGAGACAAAGTTAATTGTTTTTAACTATTAATTAGCATTAGGAGACATTGCGCCACTGGCACTTTTATGGATCAGGTTGGCGAACGGGCATACGCCCACCTGATGTTGCTTCAGACACCTGCCTCTCGATTCGACCGATGGATGTCAAATGCATTGCATTACAAATAGCTACAGTCTGCAGGTTGCTCAGTAAATAAAAGATAAATTATCCTTCATTGAGAAACCTACTAGGAAATACTCATTGTACTGATAAAAAGTGTAATTCTTCTGGGTACCTTCGGCTAATTTCAAGCTTAGCTTGAAGGCTGGCTGGCTAAAGATTCAGCCATTTACTGATACTTATAAGTTAATAGACAAGTTCGAATCTATTTTGAACTTACAAGTTCAAAATAGCCTGAATTAAATTGAACCCCCTCAACTTTTTTTAAACCCCACAATTTGTTATGCTGCATATACGTAAATAGCTTAGATCAAACCAAACCAAAGAAGATACGGTATATCCTTCCAATCATAAACTTCAAAATGGACACACACGCACGTATAAGCAACTATCGGTACTAACGACAGCTAGGAGCGAAGTCCGTTGGACTCGGTTTAGTAGGACCACGCTCGACTAGCTCGTACCGTATCTGCCTCTTATTGGTTTGATCTAAGGTAAATAGCGACTATCTATCCACACCTATTGTGGCCAGAACAATCCGATGTTATGGATTCCGAGGCGCTTAGTGGGCTTGCCACCCTGACCGTGGTATTGTCAGGGATTATTGTTTAGCTAATTAGATGAATTACTAATATGATTCAGCGCTCAAGATGTCAATTGTTTTCGTTTTCTGCTCCTGACAGGTGGTTTTGTATCGGGATTTTGTAATATATGGATAAATAAGACTGAGTGTCAAATATTACGGAACCTACTTAAAGGACGAATAAGAAATCTTATTTAAAGTTAGAAATCAGAATGTTAATCATAGCTGAGGTTTTTAATTTCTATATTAGATTGGAAAGTATCTAACTTAATGTAAAATGTATTGATGATTACATTGTTGACTGACAACAACGACTTACATCGCTTTAATACTGTCCATAAGAACGTGTAAATCATAGCATTAAGCGTGTAAAATAAAATTTATAAAAGCAATTTATTTTTGTAAATAGACTCACAAGTAGCACTTTTAAACGTCCCCACATATAAATTAACCCTACTACCGCTTCGGGACAATTTGGTCCGGTGCTGAGAAGAAGCGGCGCAACAAACTCAGGCACTATTGTCATTGCATCTTTTCAAATTTAGTTTACAATAATTGTAATTGTTAACATTCCAACATTTATATAATCATCAATTTTATAATATCCTTTTGGCATTGAAACATCTTTTAGAACTGTTTTAAATGTATATAAAGGCAATGAAATTAAATTTTCAGGCTAGGCGTATGCTTCTCCATAAGGTTAAAGTAAAAGCCTTATCGCCTTGAGCGATATCATTGAGATAAATACGCGTCAGTGAGTAAAACAAAAATAGGCTGCTTCGGCGCGCGCACATTCCGCGGTCTGCGGCTGAAAATTATGACTTTAACTTCGTGAAGTATATCATCTACGTACACCATGCATAATTTTGAGCTTAAAGCATGATACAGTAAGGTAAGTTTTGGATTAAAAGGGGTAATAGTAAAGGACTTATTATGCGATATTTAGGCTTAAGCAGGTGCGGCGGCGGCTTTGAAATCTGATGGCCGGTGATCCGCGTCGGAACAAATTGGCTCGTTCCGAACCCCACTTGCAGGGAGTGCCTGGATGCCTGCACTTATTGAAAACGACCGCTTAGAGGCGAGGCTACTTGATAAATTACAAACAATGCCATGACCATTTCTATGTTAATATTTGGTATTTTACCCATCTACAAACTTTAGCGCACTGTCTGATAACGCTAGAAAAGAAATATAGGGGGAAACTCAATGATTGGCAAGGAATACAAAAGTCATCTCCTGTAGAGTGGAGCGACGATCTGATGAAGAAAGCGAGGTGACAAACAATAACAAGCCAGGCGCTACTCTAATCGTCATTATCTTTACTATCACGTCTTCTGCCATATCTTTCGCTCTCTAGGCGATACTGTTATAATTGACAGTGAACGAAGAGACAAAGAAACAAGCTAAGTAATACAAACTGGATGCGGTAAGAGCAGGGCAGACCGCGTTGGATATTAATGATGACTTAAGTCGATTAATATCTATTTAACACTCGGTAAATAAAAATATAGCAAAATTTTTAACACCCACTTAAATGAAATTGCCATATCGCAAGCATTTATACTTCGCCATGTTTTAGTGAAACCTGCAAAATTGCCCATGAAAAACAATCGCTCATCGTTGACGAAGCTCGAGGCGACAAACTGAGGCCCACTCCACAACGCTTTGCCCCATATTTTCCACTCCAGTCATCCCAGTCGCTCTCACAGTCAAGATAGCACGTGTGACAGTGAAAACTAAGTTGGACACTACAGACTTTGGCTTCAAGAGTAAAGCCTTAGAGTTTGGACAGCCAATTGTCCACACGCGTCAGCCAGCGCGTCCTTGCCTAAAGCGACGAAAGAACGTGAGAAAATTAAGTCAACAGTTTTTGGTGTGGAGTTAGAGGACAACCAACCATTTGAGCACCGAAGCAGGGCTGGGGCCTTGCCCGAAGCGACAAGGAGTCAACACTCATCATTGTTGGATGTTTTGTAAAAATAGCGATAACAGTTATCTCAATTTAGGCCTTACAGAAGGACAGCCACGTGCGGTAGTATGAGAGAATTTTTGTTGCACATTTTATTACTGTAATGAACCATTTTTGGAACAAACAGTTGTGTATGGCATACTTAATAATATCTACGGCTAGTTTCTAAAGACACACACTTTAGATAATGGTTCACACAGTTCGCACTTAGCTCCTCTTCGAACTTTAATTGTAATAAATCAGTAACGCGGGTACAAATAAAAAACATTAAAAAGAGGATAGATAAATAAGTCTGTCACTCAACTTTTCAGAATTAACCTAACCGTAGCCTTGTGTACTGTATATAAGATATTGTCAGTTCGGTTTCAGATCGCAGACATGTCGTTTAGGAAACGTTGACACCGCGTCGCTTCGAGCGACGCAAATTCAGCATTCCCCCCGAACCAACTTAAGATTTCAAACTCTGTCCCTTAATAATCTCATCTCATCATATCAGCCTATATACGTCTTACTGCAGGACAGGCCACACCACTAGTAGGCGGTGTTACGAGCCTTTTTCCACCACGCGTGATCATAATGATTGCTACCACTCCTTAATAAAAAAGGAGTCTTTTATTCCTGTTACTGCTAAGAGAACCATCCGATAAACTGACATGATTCCTTTATAAAACTCCATCGGTTGGTCGATAGATTCGAATATTGTAGAGCCACTGAGCCATTGAACTCTTGTTTACAAAATACGATACGCAATCATTAACCGTAATAATAAATGGATATAAGAACCGACTTCCCCTCATTACAATGTAGCCCTTAGGTAACCGCAGACTATTGTTTCCCTAAATGAGCGCATTAGCATGTTAAGAAATTACGATGATTACAAAAAAGATGAACGCGTGCGCAGCGATCGATTGTGCTCGGTAGCGCTCCCTCGGGCGCTCGTGCCATTCGCGTTCCAATTTTAAATGCAAATTTCCTTTTCATGAAACAGAAAAGATCGTTATTGTTTAGGGCTGCTACTTAATTGGAAACACAAAGTCCGGGAGTCTCGCTGTTCCTGTGTGTCACAAGTGACTCTGTATCTCAGATGACACCGCTAGAAATAACAATAGGACAGAACCTACCTTTAACTTCTGATAGTAAATAACGAATCAAAAGCAGCTTCAAGAATGTACCATCACAGGTGAAACATAGAGTTCGCATTTAAACAACCCACAACCTTTGTATGTACCTATGTTTATAAAGGAATATGTAAATGATTATGATTATTATTATGATCACTACTACGTACTTAACAAGGTTTCTAATTGAAAAAACGTATGATAGAGACTTCTCCCCGGCCGTTTTCATATGTTAAAAAATAACAGTCAATAAACCTCTAATTCTTGATTTGCGAGCCCTAGTTATGATGACCGTTCATATTCGGCTCACGTCAGGATTTCGACCGGTCGCGTGACGAGGAGCGTTGCACTGCGGGCTGCGGGTAGGTACCACATCGATCATACGAATTTGGTGCATCACGCTATGCACATGCATGCTCATATAAGCTGGCAGAGCGGAGCTCAAATTAGACGTTAGGGTTAGACATGCGTCGGACACGCAACGGATCGCGATCAATGAAAGGGTTAAGCTACCTTTGTTAAACACTTAAATTGGCGAGGAGTAGGTAACACTGGCATAATATATTGCGATCTCATGTTATTTAGGAGTGCATTCAATAGTCAAGTGAAGTTTTTCATGCAATGAGACTCAGCTGATATGAGGGAAAACTGGTATGAACTACACAAAGGGGTTAAGATAGTATTTTTGCAATAGAAAAAATGAATTAATGTTGGTACGCACCGGATTAATCCCATGGACGCGAGGTAGAGGCCTTAGACAGTAGATTTTTTCTATTGCAAAAATAATTATCTCAAGTTTGTAAAGTGAATACTTATCGCGATAAATAATTTAAAAAAAAACAAACAGGGTTGATTGCACAACCGTTGGAAAAGTAATAAAAATCTGTTTTCACAACTAAACGTCATGTTTTCCATTCTACATAACTCTTGCGTCCTACATACATTCCATTACACTAATACATCGAGCATGACCCAACAAAATTACAAGAAACATTTAACCAAATTGAACCATAAATCGTATAGAAAGGTCGTAGGCAATGGCGACGACGATTGCGCCCTAAGATTTGTGAACCCTTACACAGGGTAACTAGGCTAACGACCGACGCCGAATCGCCGAATGGGAAGAGAAAAATATAATCGACTCGGTTGGGTCACGCATTCACGAAAAATCTCTTCTGAAAACGCTGAGGGCGGATGCTTTAGCCGATACTATCAAAATACTTTTTAAAAATAACCGAAATATTTTAATGATTTCAATGATCAGTAATGTGCATTATGGATATCAATATCAATCATTGAAAGTGGGTAACTTTAAATATTTAACATGATAATAATCCAACAGTCTTTAGTAAAAATTAAAAAAAAAAAGTAAGATCTAGATTCTTAAATAATGACGAGATATAGCTAATTTGAGATATTTTCGACGTCTTTCAAAATTAACTTCATACAGTAAAAAATAACAAACAAATAAAAAAAAAAACTTTTTTTAAAGAAGGTCCAAAATTAAAAATCTGTTCAATAAAAACAAACTTTGGCCCTTCTTACTGTGAATCAAATTCAACACAGTCGTTCACATCACAACCGCATTATGAACGAAATCCTACAATAATATTAATCGCGCTCATTTCAAAATTATGCCAACGGGTGACGCATTGCGCTGTAACTGTGACCGACATACAATTTTTAGCTAGTTTACCATCCACAAGGACGGTCAGTCACACAGCAGTCTGAAACAGCGTCTAGTTTCGCCGTCTAACTTGTTCCTACGAGTTTTCTCTCGCGGATGTTATCAGATGAATGTGTAACGTGGTGTAATCATTGACTCATCGTGTGATTCACGATAGGGTAATGTCGCGGTTTAGCTGTGTAATAGCAGGCAATATTTACATTAATTGGGTAAAATTTTCACGTAACAGATTTGGATCTTAATAGCTCATCATCCACAGTGCTGAACGTAGGAAGATATCTAGGTCGATCGGTAATCAGCGGCCTAAACAGAATATGTAGTATGATATGTTTTACGAAATTTATGACTTACGTTCATCGAAAATGAAAATACAAATATCACATTTAAGTAGGTACTGTTTTGAAGCTTGAAGGGATTTGCAATTAGCAGCTATTATATTCAAGGTTATACTATAACTTACAGAAAATACGAAACGGGTACTTAGGCAGGTGGTAAACTCTGATACTATGTAGACGGGCTCTGTATGTTAGAGTTGGAAACCTTGATGGACCTCCGAATTAACTGGACGAAATTACAGGTCGTTTACTTTTCAAGTCCTTGTAATTGCTGACCGCTTTAACATCCAGATTACGTGTGTGTATCGAGCGAGTATCGATCAAGCGATGTGGAGAGGCCAATTTGTCGGTGCTACTAAATCATCGGATAAAAGCGCCGCCGATCTAAATCGATTTGTCCAAATTATGAGACGGGCCTGAGGCCGTAACGTGACCGCCAGTGGTGGTTACTATCCTCTTTAAATATTTGCCGCACTTTAAAAAAGCATCGCAAACCATCAATTTCGTAACGCATACGAAACGCTCCTTGCGTGAAAGCACACAGACGCACCGTTTTCACATTGCACAATGAAAATAATGATTCTGGAGAGTACAACAGAATGAGCGTTCTGAAAACAAATAAAGTATGCAAGTTTCATAACAATGAATAACTGAAAAACATATCTCCTAGTGTTGGAAACGCTTGCAACTCCGCATGCCATAACTAAGTGTGAGATAAGAATATACGTAGTGCAATTCCGTATGAGATGTGAGAAGTTGCATTTTGTGTACAATGTAAACGAAAAACGTCGTCGTGTTTATATGTTGTGCGCCAAATTTTTCGGTCCGTTTGATGTTGAGATGACTCGAGCATGTTAATTTTATCAAAAAATCTCATTATCTTGTTAAAAAGTAATTCAAGTCAATCTTACGGCCTTCCACGATTGTCGGGATGCAAGAATGATTGTAAAGTTGAAACTTTATTATACCTCCCTAATTTCGTGAAAGGTGGAATATACTCCAACATCAACGAGGCACAGTGACCCCTTAATAAAAGTCGTAAGGGTCGGTCGGCAGCAGACGGAATGACTGGTTGTTTTGAGTAGATTAACAAATTTCTGATAACAACAGTCTCCGTCGCGCCATATGCTCAGATCGTTAGCTACGCCGCACCGGTAAACGATACCCACGCGATTTTTTTTCACTCTTTTTTGTTTCTTTACGCTGACCTTTTTAACTATCCAAGCTAATGTATTAAGTCTAACAATGAAATAAGCACCTACGTTAGCATGCCAGCTTGCTCACTAAACTGGAACAAAGTTATTGGATATTAAATAGTTTTCTATAGTTATCTCTGTGTCTAGCTTTTTTGCTAATTATCTACTACCCATAGTGAAAATTTACTAGAGCGGTTTCTTTCTTTAATCGATACTTCAGGATTCGTAACTTCACTTAGGTACCTACCTACCTATACATATTTAGGTCCTATCCGCATAAATCAAACATAACTTGTATGCTATTGGGGCTGCACTTAACATGATTTCGGGACCTACTTATACTAGTATACTCGTACTCATTCAACTCATTAGTCACTCCACTTAATGAATTAGTTATAGACATCAAGTTTGGTCCCGCAATCATTCATTATTCCGTTTCGTGCTAAATGGGTCAACATTCAACCGTTTTTTGCTGAAGCTACAGGCGCAACCTTCCACTGTTGTGCTGTATCTTATTAATATTTTAAAAAGAAGCTGTTTTGCAACAAATGTGTAGTTTGACGTGCTGAATGTACCTACCTACATAAAAAGTCTAAATGAAAAAGGTCTAACCTATCCGCTTACCAACGCGTCGCCTTAGTGCTTGAATGTTCTATCTACCATTGATGACTTTTTCAGGTAGACGAGTTTTATACTTTGTTTTAAAAAAGAAGCTATTATTTTTAGATTTGAAAGTCTTTCATTTTACATGGGTTACTTTTAAATAGATTGTATAACTTTCGTCTATGGATAGTTATCAGATATTCCTTATTTTACAGTTTTTATTTGGACATAGAACAAACATGCACAGTTATAATTACGAATGTGGAGTTAGAACATTTCCTCATTGGATATCCAATGGGTCAAAGTGAGTTTTCTTATTTTGCGTGCTTATTTGCTCGATGTCCCAAAAGTATTAAAATAATATATACAGGGTGTGTTGCTTTTTTATATTCCTTGAATAATTATTATTTCAATGTTTATATTTAAAATATAATTTAAACGAAAAAAATGCCTTGTGTTAAATATCTTAAAAGATCAATGCTTTATTATCAAGCATATTTATCAGTGTTAGACGGTAATCTTAGTGAATGTAAGTATTAATTTAAATATTCTCAGTGTGGATTAAGACAGAGAGAGATGCTTAGATAGTATAAAAAAATACTCAGACACGAAGCCAAGAGATATAGACACAAGAGTTATCCTCTATAGCGAATCAAACCCGGAACCTTTGGATTAGATGGGAAGGCAAATACCATCTGAGCTAGTCGTTTGTTACTTTTATTAGATATATGTCATAATAAATAGAAGGTTAGTTTTTGTTCTCGGAAAAAGTCAATTTCTATCATTTGGTTTATATTAATCAATTGGTTAATTGCCGTAATAACTAATGCAATGGGGTCATATTATTAACCGTCGGAGTTGTAAGAATATGACATTAACTGAACATATCAAAATAGGAATTGTATTCTCCTGCGTCTAGGATGAATGTTAAACGAAGATAAATATTCTTATTCTCAGTTACAAAAACAGCACCCTGTTTCAAATTCATAACGGAATCGAGTGTAAATCAAAAAGCTTAGTTTGGGGCTGCGTCATCTTGTTTTTAGTTTTCCAACAAGTTGCAGACATAACTAATTACTTGCTTAAACAATTCCGAAACAAACACAAAACTATTTACACGTATTTTGTATTTTTTCCGGAGCGATTAAGTGATTCCCATACTGACTTCTGACGCAATAATTAATGCACGAAAATGGCGGACATGGCGTCGCGGTCTGTGATTGGTCAATTGCGTGGACATAGAACACTCAAGCACATAACTTCTATTACAAGGTAGGACATAAAACAAACATCGGACTTAGAACACTTAAGCACAAAATTTTCTGTTTATTGTTTTGACACAAGTAAAATTAAAACTATTTTATTTTTATTTTAGAACCAAAAAGTTTTAAATCTTTCTTCACCAAAAAGACTGAAATTTGAGCCTTAACAAATCTACATTCAAAGGTTGTTTTCGGTGAATTTGGCTGTTAGAACAAATAAGCACTGAAGCGACGAACGGCACCTCTGCAAATGTCAGCGGTAATGACCCGCGATTTGCCGCGGCGCCATGCGTCGTATATTTATAATATTGGGCGAATTAGCGCCCCTTGCGTGCCCACCTGCCGGGGCCATGTGGTGACGGATCGCTGTCCGAACTGTGAACTTAGATCAAACCAAACAATGGAAGATACGGTACGTCCTTGCAATCGTCAACTTAAAAATAGACGGCGCACACAAACGCAAGTGTCAATAACTCGCAGCACTGACTACAACTATGTCCGGGACAGGTCCATTGGACTTGGTTTAGTTAGGCCATGCGCGACTAGCTCATAACAAAAATATTCCATTATCTTTGCTCATAATAACGTATCTGCCTGTTTTTAGTTTGATCTAAGACTGTTAAGCGAGACATGTTATGAAATGAATGCACGCGGGGTAAAGGCCGGCCAATAAAGTTTTCGTCATTAGATATCATGAGATATATACGGGACTTGACAGCTTTTTAGTAATTTCCTTCAGTTATGTTGGTACCTCGGTACGTAGGTTCTTCAGTTAGGTCGCCTCATGAGTGACGTCATGTGCGTGACCCATCTACGGACTCAGTCTACGATCTCTTCGCATTTAAGTAAAATATTCGACATAGAACTTCTAAGAACAATAAAACAATTTAATAGAGCTTGTACCTGCTGTACACATTGTCCTTAATGCGCGTTTGCACACCTGAAACAGATTAGCGCACTAAAACTTCGGAAATGCCTAGAGACAAAGGTTGCTGGTCCCGTCATATGGACACCAGATGTTCCGGTAAAAACGATGACCATTGAGCTAGGTCCTAATGCTATGTACAAGTCCTATTATTCGAATGAGGGAAAATATTTTTGCTGGGTAAAATAATTGTAATGAATAGAAATGAAGTAGGTTTTACTTTAGTGACTCAAACGTTCTATCTACTAGGTATGTAGAACGGTTACAATTGTTTTCTTGGGAGACATTTATTTTACAAGTAGAAAAATAAAATGATTTCAAAATTAAGATTTCTGAAATAGGTAGGTACGTGCAGTGGTCAGCACATCAGGCTACCCATTTTTGTTGCAAAATCACGCAGTGTTTACCGTGACACCGTACCTACCTACGGGATAAAAGCTGGCACCGTTAAGACATTTTTGATTTTTTGCCCAAACTTACCGCAGTGTTTTCCACCAAAACCAAATAGTATGTACCTAACCATAATTTTCCTTATTTCCCTTCAACTTTCTTACAAAAAAACAAGACATCCAAGATCCTATCTTCTTACATTGCGTTACGTACCTATCTCTTCAAATCGTACCAAATGCGTTAAATTATCCTCACAAATAAATTTTTCACAAAAAAAATCGAAACTATACAAAACACGCTAAGCTACGGCTACGCGCTCGGAAACGGAACCACCCTCTCCAA
Organism: Pyrausta despicata; assembly: GCA_963921415.1. Taxonomy (NCBI): domain Eukaryota; kingdom Metazoa; phylum Arthropoda; class Insecta; order Lepidoptera; family Crambidae; genus Pyrausta; species Pyrausta despicata. The sequence continues at coordinate 10,607,391 of OY992853.1, forward strand.
AACAACTGCTTCAACCACTATCCGATCGAGGCATAAAAAAATGGACACCCGCCCGACTCGGAGTCGGACCGAAAACGAATGAAATAAATGATTCAGAGTCAGTCGGCAGCGAGCGCTCGAGAGTGAACCCCGTGTCGAGTAGCTTGCGGCGCACAGCTGATCGCACTCGCGTATTTACGAACGCGTTCGATTAAAACCTAAAACTGGTCGATTTAATGTAAATATAAGAATTACAATTCGTTTATTATTTGAAAATACAAATTGTGACTTTCTAGTGCTGTGGTATCTTTGTTAAGCAAAAGCCAGTGATAGTTCCAAACTTGGGAAATGATGGGTAAGTTATTTTATTTTAGCCTTTTTTTATTCTATCAAATAGAAATATACATTTTTACGTATTATTATACGCACGTTCGAATATAGATAGACAAACAACAACACAAATCATAAATATTGTGGTCTTATAAATTAAATTTTAGTTTCAATAACTTTTAGGTTATTTTTTGTGAACTTGTAATAAATATCGTCCGTAGTTTTAAACGAATTAAAATTATTAAGTTATAATACTATGTATAATATTAAATCATTTAATGCACTTATTTACTCGGACCCTTTTATAATCTATTATATAAAATTAATCGCAAAATGTGTTAGTTTCACTTGTAATGAATATCGTTCGTAGTTTTAAACGACTTAAAATTATTTAGTTATAATATTATGTATAATATTAAATCATTTAATGCACTAATTTACTTAGACCCTTTAATAATATAATCTATTATATAAAATATAATCGCAAAATGAGTTAAGCGCACCTAATCGTAATGTATTCCTATTTGATTGGTACCTAAGCGCATAACTCAAGAACGGCTGGACCGATTTGGCCAATTTTTTTTAATGATATTCCTTAAAGTACGGAAATGGTTCTTACAAATAAAAAAATACGGGCAAGACCGTATTTTTCTTGGCCCGCTAGTATTAATTTAAAAGAGGAAAATAATACTCGTATGTTCTGTCTGATATAGTAGGCCTAATACTTTTTGATACTTTTGTCACTGAAGTCAAACTTATAAGTATTTATACACTTAAACGTGAGTTGATAAGTTGAGTTTGTTAATTATTATTTGCTTTTTTATTTCTAGCTTTGGATCGAAGATAATATTGTCGCTAAAAGAAAAGATCTCGTTACTGTAGCTCAAGGGAACAAAATACAAATAAGATTTTTATTAAATAAAGGCAACTATTAAGTCTCCATGTTATGGTTCCTATGAAAATTTGCTGATTTCATAATTTTTAGATTACAAATGAAAATTTAGCAGACACTTATTCAATACATATTGTAAACGGGCTTTAATAATTGTTGCGCAAATTACAATGAATAATACCGAAAACCCTATTACCCCAATAATGTTGAAAATAACAAGCATAAAATTAAACAGTTATCGAAATAACGAGTTAACATTTAAACTAGGCTTAACGCTTAAATTGAATTTGATAGATACGTAAAAGTTCTGAACTACGTGCAAGGCTTGTTGAAATAAAATTAGCTACACGAAATCAATAAAACACCCCGCCTAGTCGGTTGTGCAACTTATAAATTAACTGTAGGTACTTACCTGCGTTAAACGCTGTTTATTTACAAGTAGGAAGACTATCATCATTTCACAACCTTGTGTTTAATGGTGTAATTGTTTTATTCACAACAAAAATTTTTCACAACAATCACACCAATTCTCTCGTCCCAAATTAAACTACGAAGCTTGTGTTATGATGGGTACTAGACAACGGATAAACATACACAATATCAAGCGAGCAAAGCCAAAAAATTATTTTTTTATAATAATTAATGTTTAATAATATTGCATTAGAAAGTATTTCTCTAAACCCTACTAGGTGTACAATAATTTGTAGACAATTTTTTTAATCATTATAATGAGTGAAAATAAGGATATAAAATTACACTTATTGTGATAAAATAAGAACAACGATTATTAATGAGTTAAAATATTACAGTATTTATCTAAATATCCATTGATAACATTTAAATAATATTTAGTACATACCTATTTATAACCAACAACTTGTCCGGGCATGTCGCGACAAGAAGTGCTAGCAACGCACGCGCAGACCTTGAGGAAGTTTCATTCATAAAACGAAGAGCTGGTAAGCAAGCTAACAAATATACACAGTAACTGGCGTTCCTATTGTTAATTCAAAGCATAGTATCAAAACCGTCCAGACAATGCCCCACACTTCCTTTATATCGCACATTAAAATGATTATTGTATGACTGCAAGATACATTATTCGGCCGCCTCAATTGCCTGCTTACATGTTTTTAAAAATACTAACTACTAATATTGGGAAAAACTACTAATAATAACTACTACTAATAATATTGGGAAAAACTAACTTCGATAAGTATATGCGAAAAGTTTGTTGAATTCCGCTTAACATTAGCTTCCCTCTTGCAAAATGTTTAGTGTACTTTCACGGCATCATAATAATGGAAAGAGACTACAAGAGATTAGAACATAATAGTGCGGAGGTGGGCGCGTGGGAACGCTCCCAGCGTTCACGTGCCGACACATCACTTCGCAACACTAAATCTTCTATTAAAATGCTAGATTCAGATAAAACTTCCAGTAAAATTGTATGGATATATGTATTACTCGTATTGTGGCGGGCGAAAGCTTCGGCGGGCAACGCCACCTAAAGAACAAAGATTGAATCTTCCCAAGAACCGAAATTTAATTGTATGTGTTGAGTGAGGCCAGAATAATGCACCATTTACTCATTTCCACGTCAATTAAATAATAACGGTTGCTGCTTCCGATATTAAGAAATTATCTCCAGCAAAGATTGTATGAATTTACTTTTTGAATAGTTTGCATAATAACTTAAATCCAATAGACAATGTTAAATTGCTGTGATACCTACTAAGAAACTTTTAAAAATAAGCTGAAGTGCGGGTGCACTTTATGTAAGTTAGGTATAGAAAATATAGCCAATTTTTTAACCTTGAGTAAAAAAGGTAAACATACATGGCGGCTCACTTTTACGTTTTAAGTGCAAAACTATTTAAAAACATATAAAGCAGTTTATGGTGATGGTGTTTTAATGACTTACTATGGCTTTCATAATCGTACGTCCCGTAAATCTTCAATTGTTAGTGGAGTTTACATTTTGGACTTAGTGATAAAAATAGACTATAGGAATCGTTAAAAGAAAATACCTAAAGAACTGATTTCTTAAATACACATTGACACTGACCACAATATTTAAGATTAAACTACGAGACTAAGATTAAACTTACAGTGATTATGAATACTATTAGCAATAACATAGCACAGTACGGAAAATCACTCTTGAATTATAATGTGGGTTATTGAAATCAGAGTAGTGTCGTGTAGGCCCGTGCGCACGTTTGACGGGCTAGCCCATGCGATGGCAATAGTACCTAGTTAGTGGTTCCGGATACGTATCGGACGTGTCGGATGTCGGCGTGACTCACGCGGCGCCCACGCCGCACCACCGCGCCCACTGGCGCCCGACCCGCGCCGCGCACCCACCCGCAAATTTCTATTGCATTCATTTATAAATAATATTCCTTGACATATGACCTTTGATATGGATAGATAATAGTTTTTTTATAGTTGCAATTTATTTTTTATCATTTAACTATCATAGGAAAATATAGACTTTAGCATTAAAGGTATTAAAGCCCTACACAAAAAATATATATACCATCCAAAAAAATACTGAATACCGGGTGAAGTGGCAGTGTTTAGAGACGCAGGAGCTGCTGTTGCTGAGACAGATATAGCGTGCGTCTGCCGCGCGTCTAGGCTATTTGTATTTGGGTTTTGGCATTGGACATTTTGCAGTCTCGTGGGAAACTGAGTTGAACGACTGCGGATACAATGCGGTTGTCTGCCATCGCGAACAGTCGTTCACCGCCTCGCGCTACCGCCCACCCGCGCTGGGGATTGCCGTCGTCTTATACCATCTTAAACATCTTGGGACTCCTTTAAACCTTGCACCTTCCCATTGTTTATACAAACTATCGTCTAAATGGTTACTCAGTTACATTCGGAATTATAATTACTTATTCTACTTATATGTAAATGATAAAGCATTAACGAAGTAAGTAATCTAGCTAACTTGAACCCTAAATCAGTCATGTTTAGATAACTAGAAAAGCTAATCAATTTTTAAAGTCATTACTCTTAGTAATTTATCATATAGTTGGGACAGTGGCACTACCCAAGGTATGGGCCATTTCTTATTCAAATTAAATCATGATAAGTTAACAATACTTACGCTGTACACGCATACCTTTCATTCTACTGACAAGCCTCATGGTGAGTCTTGCTGACCACACACTGATCTCACAATACCAATTTTATTGCGGGGCAAAGTGTCTCAAGGGCGGTGCGGGGGGTTGGTCGATATGGCCGCTGGCCGCGAGCCAGCCACCTCTGACGGCTGTGACGCGCCGCGACTTCGCGACACATAAATCCACCCTCACATCGGTAAAGTGCCAGTCTGTATAATGCCAAAGATTAATACAACAGATAGCGCTCATAATCTAGCTATGACAATTGTAAGATTTGTAAGTACGTAACTACTACAATACAATTCAATGTGACAACAAAATGTTTGAATGATTGGAACGAGCATACCGGGAACAATTATTTATTTTCACATTGCCAAAGATCGCATACTAGCATTATGAAGAGAAATAAAGATTAATTTAGGTTCCTTTAATTTCTCTACATGATTAATAATTTAGATTCGAGTATCAAATTTCTCAATCGGTGTAACTTCTTTACCGACAATTTTGAATAAACGAACAAGAAAGAAACATCTGTCTCAGTAATTCAATGTTAAAGTTGCCATAAGTTTTAAGTTGTTTTAGCTCACAAATTTATTTACCTACTGCTAATAAAAAGTTTACAGCGTGTGACAAGCTAGAAATGGGGAACAAGATAATCATCGGCGATGATGATTAAAAAAGCCGAGCCGTTAAATTATATCGGGATAATTAAACGCATGCAATATGCACATTACAGACACTACCATCTTGATTGTAGAGTAAGAGTTGCAACTGCGGTCAACCATCTGATCCGTGGTCCGATAACAAAATGCGGGTTAGGACAACTGTTAGGTACAAGGTAATTTACGAACATAGAACTTTGTTCCCAAACTTATAATGGGCGCATTCGGATTATGTAGGTTTTATCTAGATCGGCACATCTTATTTGAGTTTCATTTAAATTCCAATTGGAAATTGCTGCGTTTGAAAAAAATAATTAATCTTTGTTTTTACTTATTTTAGAAACTAAGTTATCATCATCTTTGAAGTTAAAATCATATTTGAAGTTAAAGGAGCTGCTTGTGGTGCAGTGGTAGCAGCGCTTTGGTAGTGATAACAAAAGTTAAGCAACCCAAGGCGCGCTCATATTTGGGTTGGGTGACCATTCTCACCATTTAAGTGACGCCTATTTACAATTATCTCCGTGCTTCGGAAGGCACGTTAAGCTTTTGGTCCCGGTTAATATCGTTGGATATTATTCGTTTTGCATAAATAGTGGCCCTCGGGCGGCTTAATAACATCTGACAGTAAAGGTGGTCTTACCTTACAAAAAACCCTCCACCAATCCGCACTGAGCCTGCGTGGTGAAGTATGGTTCGGTAAGCTCATAGTTTCCCAGCAGTGGGACGTATATAGGCTGATGAGAGCAGTAAAAGTACCTACACTACACATTATTTAGTCATTTTACTAATTAATCAATATAGCGCGGCGTTGCATGTCAACACCTCGTTTCCAAAAGTCGCAAGCAATATTCAGGTCTCCCCTTGAGGGCTAGTGACCTAGAACGTAGACACTAATATTTCTAACAAGGCTGCACTGCAGATAAGCCAATTAGACGGTTGGACGCCACAAACGTACTGCACGGGTCATGGGAATCGAAAATCTTATTTGAAATGGTAACACGTTGATAGCTTTGTTTCGTTTCTGATTTCAAAGTTTAGTTAAGGTGAGCAAACATTTTAACTTCAGATCTAACTTAACTAGGGTAAATTAAAATTATTAAGATCACGACTCAAATTCGTTTGTTCCATCATCCTAGACTGTAAAGATTTGGTCAGTTTTTGTAACCCCTAAAAATAACTTAGTTGAAAGGCGCATCTCTTTATCCTATAGTGATTAATAAAATTGCAAACAATATGTTCCCAAGTTAAAGAATGTATATTATTGTTACAGATGAGCGGCAAGCGAACTCGCAGCTATAGATGCGCGGTGCACCAGCGCGACCGCGAGGTCAGCTCCGAGAACGACTTCCACTTGCTTCTCGAAGACCCAACACTATTCGCCAGGTAATTTAATATTCACTCCTTTACTTCCTTTTTTATTACCTTTATTATTTTCTGCCGAGTATTTAAGGAACCCATGAGCCCCACACAAGAAAACGCGATTCGCCTCCAGAAAGATGCACCAATTAACTTAGAGGCCAACGCTGTCTTCCAGATGCACTCATTAGGTGATAATAATTTAGGGTGGGCCACCGTTGGCACCAATGTGTGGATCCAGCAGAAAACTCATCTCGCATGACACAAGAGATATAATCATGAACTATTGCTGATATCTTCTTGTTTTTTAAGTTAAGAAGCAGTAGGTAATTTGTTTAATTCCGCCCACACCATTCATTAAGACAAGTATTGTATTTAAAGTGAAATACATATATCCCGAAAGGTAATGGAAAACCACTGCAATATAAAATATGCCAAGAAAGAAAGTCGATGTGTGTATATGTTGTGTTACCTACACAGGATGTGTAGGTAACACAACATATACACACATATCCCGACCACGACCCGCCTGTGGCATCCTTGATTGATTCCTTATTATATATAGTTTATTTCAATCGCAATCTAACAATGCATACTTACTTACATCACACTTAGTTGTCCAGTCATAAAATGATTGCAATGAGTTTGCCAACGAAATTGGCATAGTTTTGATCTTGCTTTGATCTGATCGCGACCCACGCATTGCACTGGGTGAATTACGACATCGAAATGAAAAATGATCGTGATAATTATAATGAAATACTGTTAACAGTCAGGGTAAGAAAGGAGTTCTTAGCTGTAACTTAATCAAAATTAAAACAATTTAATTTTTGAAGTATAATAATTAAAAGATTAGAGAAGATTTCCTGAAAATTACATGGCTCGAAAAAAAAAGTTGCGCCAAGTTCGAGGCAAACATTTAATTTTTTTTCTCGGCATCAGATACCTTTGCGCACCTGTATTTGAGCACAATCGACTCTTTTCTGGCCGTATTAAATAATTGAATCAACAAAACTTCTAGAACAATAAGAATTTTCATTACATAAAAAGTTTAGAACGACTTTACACAAAACGCCTACGTAGCGCCACCTGGTGGTAGCAAAAATTGCAAACACGCCTACCTCAGAAAATTTACACACGCCTTCAATCATTATTTTGACACTATCCCATAAAGGTCTCATTTCTAGACCTTATTTACTGTTTACAAATTCTAGTATAATGTAGTTTACTCAAACTAAAACAAACTTAATTCTAGTTAGAATAAAATTTGTTGTAAATAAAATTTAATTTTAGTTAAAATAAAATTCTTAGTCTTCCTTTAAAATTTATCGTTTGTCTAATAAAATCGTATCGGTTCATTTCTCAATATTTTTTAAATTCTCTTGAGGTGTCAAATTGACACGTGTTGTGTTGTAGTGGTACAAATGTTATTAAAAATCTGTAATAAAATTGGTTTTACAACGCGCCAAGAAAAACGTGAAAGTAAGACAATAGATTCGATGGATAGCAATATTTAAGATCACACGGTTTTTCTTCACGGTACGCCATTGTGCCGGAAAACTTGGTCTCAAACACTTTTGTTATCTACCCAACTTTCTTAAATATGTTTTCTGCAACTTTCTCGCACAAAGTTTCAATCCTATTTATCATCTGCTTACATTGTTAATCAAAGGTATCTTTAGAAAATATTGTTCAGATTGTAGGCCTAGTGTTTTGTGTGGTGGCTCAAACTCATTAGGTACCTTGTGACAACTTTAAATAAAAGTGTCTTTTTCTACAGGATGGTGCACCTGGTTGCTATGGAAATGCTGCCAGAGGAGCGCGAGCGCAAGTACTACCAGGAACGGTATACATGCTGCCCTCCGCCATTCTTCATCATATGCGTCACACTTCTTGAGGTAAATATTAAACTTAATAACTCATATTTTCCTTACTAAGTAAACTAATAAAACTGGTTGCCAGGTCCTGAAACTTATCGAATTTTTTAATAACTTAATGCTGGTCCGTCGTTATGTCGATTGTCCGAACTTTCTATCAAATTATCAATGTAGGCCAAATACAATCGATTATCAAACTGCTTCAAAATTAACTCCTATCAGAGAGCATCTGAACTACCCCCTTCCTATGCTGTTAAACGTCAATGTTCTGAATCCAACAAAAGTTAGTGTGTAGCCTTTTAACATTAAATTTACTTACTTCGATACCTGACCTGAAGTACAAATAACTAAGATCAAACTATTAAGAGTTGATTACTGTCATAAAAGTGAAGAAATGCACTCTAATGTTTACGGGTACATCGAATGATCATTGCAAAACGCTGTGGTATTCATATTGCAAATGTGTTCAAATGGTGCATCACTTTCTATTGCACGTAGAGACCGCTGCTCGGGCCCCGCTCCAGTTACTGCGGTTAATTAAAATTTGTAATAGCGGATTTCACATCCGTGCAAACGCGGTTTACGTGAATCATAACAATTGTGCGCGCGTGCGATGCGCCGCCATACGTCGATTCACCGCAAAGAGCTATTCTACGAGGTGTGCTCCGCTACGGACAAATCGCACGCAGCTTTCTGTTAACGGTTTTCCCTCCATGAATAATGGACTTAAACGTTAATAGTTACGCAAATATCTCCTTAAAACAGTTTTCTACATGTTCAAAATCACCTTAACGAATAAGATCCTCCTGTTTGTACACCGATCTTCATTAGACCCGGCGACCGCGACAGGAAATCCCTCGTTAAAAGCAAATAACATTTGAGGGAAAAACAATCCTTCTGGAACGTCTTTTACAAAATACCATTTCCATGAAATAGCAAACAAAAAATTTTATTTCCTCTTCAAGAACCAAGCTAGCGTGGACACCAGACACCTACTTATTAGCATCGGCTTTTAATTGAACAGAACCTGTGATGCATTACGGGTTCACCGTCATGAAGCATTAGATTTGATCTAGATTATTATCTATGTAAAAAACTTAATGATTGTAAAAATAAACGTTTGCTCGCATACATTTACCGTAATTTTAAATTGGCCCGTTGCTTCTTCAGGTAACATTACCCATATATACTTAGTTGTAAACTTATTGAAAAGTACTCCAATTGGAACTGAACACACTTATAGGAAAATGAACTGCCACAGGCGGACACAACCACACACACCGAGGAATTTGCATTGTTAATGCTAAAAATTTTTTTTTTAAATTCACATTTTACAGAAACTTGCATTGTTATGCTAAAAATAAAGTAATTTAATAAACACTACATATACTAGCTACTCGTTCTAGTCTACATAAACTGTTGATTACTATCCGACTAAATCCTTTCAGCCAGAAACTAACGAATCCAAAATGTACTGCAAAAAGACATCCAATAGGAAAAGCGATATAAACAAAATGGAGTCGGTTTATAGGTAACATTTTCATGTTGTGGTAGGTTTAAAATAATTACGTTATCGTTTTATCGCTCATCATTCACATCACTACCAAACGAACGCGTATCCTAAATGCTTTAAAAATAGTCTAACAGCTATCCTGACCCTGAGGCAAATATTGTCTTGGTTTGTCCCGCGGTCGATATGTCATAGCATCTTAAATCTGTAACCCCATCAACTGGGTGTAAAACCGTAAATTTCTCGTCTTGCCAGTCCTCCTCCTCTAAGGTTAAAAACCTTAGATCAAACCAAAAATAGGCAGATACGGTATGAACTAGTCGCACGTGGTTCGACTAAACCGAGTCCAATGGACCTGCTCCGCTCGTAGTCGTCGTCCAGTCTCGCGAGTTGTTAACACGTCCGTGCGTGTGCGGCCAATTTTTTAAGTTCGACGATTGTAAGAACGTACCGTATCTTCCCCTGTTTGGTTTGATTTTGGTTTTGAAGGAGGAGTGTATTCTCTCCAGAAATACTGTATGTATTTATTTGCACGTTCACCAAATGTATCATCTTGTTTCAGTTGGGCGTATTCGCATGGTACGCATGGGGTGCCGGCGGCATCGCGGCGGCGGCCGGTCCGGTCCCCGTCGACTCGCCCCTGGTCTACCGGCCCGACAGAAGACGAGAACTGTGGCGGTTCTTCACGTATAGCGTCGTTCACGCGGGCTGGCTGCATCTGGCCTTCAACCTGCTTGTTCAGCTTGCGGTAAGTCTGACATTGCACTTTCTGGCAGGTCACCTTTTATGAAATACTAGTGGCCGCCCGCGACTTCGTCCGCGTGGAAAGCCTTTATCTTAAAAATTCTTTATGAATTGTTGTAGCCTATATGTTATTCTGATGTATAAGCTATATTGTGGTAAAGTTTCATTCAAATCCATTCAGTAGTTTTTACGTGAAAGAGTAACAAACATCCATACATCCATACTTACAAACTTTCGCCTTTATAATAGTAGTAGGATGCTAAGAGGATTCGCAATCAGAACGAGCTCAAAAGGCGATTGTAACGAATGAAGGCTGGATCAAAATACAAAAAGATCACAATAGCATGTCCTACGCAGCTCATGAACTTAAACACGCGCTTTAAAAGGCTCGTGGTAATTTTCATCGAATTATAAGCAGATCACAAAAACCTAATGATACAAGTAAGGTCCGCTATAGATTTGTAGTAACTTAGTCTAATCAATTATGCTCCACAGTCGGGTAAAAAGAGAATTGAATTCTTAGGTAGAAACTTGAACTTGGAGATGTTTTAAAATGCGTATACCTACTCCCCGAAAATATAAAACAGGCTCCTAGGAAACTATCGTTCAAGAGACTCGTTCGCACCCACTTTCTTACTTTATCGCAACCGTCATTTTAATAGATATTTCTTTAACAGTTCGTCATATTTATTTAGTGTATATCAATATACGAGTATATTACTTATGTGTATTTATAAATATGTATTCTTGTATATATTTTATATTTCATCTCGTGTCCTATTATTGGTATTATTATTTTTGTTTTCTCTTTTATTTATTGTATATTGTATGACTGGTAGAGAATGCGTACAGCGTTAAGTCCACCTTTTGTGCATAGTTTTGTTGTGCAATAAAGCTTAAGTAAATAAATACTAATTGTAGTTTTTTTTCCACCAGGTGGGTCTACCTCTAGAGATGGTGCATGGCGCGCTCCGGTGCGCCGCGGTGTACCTCGCCGGCGTGTTGGGCGGATCGCTCGCCGCGTCGGTGCTGGACCCGGACGTGTGCCTGGCGGGCGCTTCGGGCGGCGTCTACGCCTTGCTGGCGGCGCATCTCGCGAATGCGTTGCTCAACTTCCACGCAATGCGCTACGGGGCGGTCAGGCTTGTAGCCGCGCTGGCGGTCGCGTCGTGCGACGTCGGGTTCGCGGTTCACGCTAGGTATACTAAGGTGAGTTTTTTTTTAAAGTTGTTAACGGCTTAGTTTGGGAAATGTAATTCGCGGAGTATAAAAATAGCGTGACATGATGTCACACACTGTGATTATCAAGGAATAAAGTAAACAAGTATACAAGGACTTTATCAATTTTATGTAACAAAACAAATTATCGACGAATGAATGTCTTAAATAACACGTTATGTATGACTTCGGAGATGCAAGGTTTTTACACCCCCCTAGCAATTTAGACATCATCTTTCAGAAAAACAAAATAGCGATTCAATTCCAATCTCAAAGCACCAACATGCATCTCTTCTCTCAAAAAAATTAAATAAAAAATTGCAGTACTAACCAACATTTCCTTCCCCAGGAAGCGCCGCCGGTATCATACGCGGCGCACGTGGCGGGCGCGCTGGCCGGCCTCACCATCGGCCTGCTGGTCCTCAAGCACGCGCAGCAACGGCTATGGGAGAGACTCCTATGGTGGGCCGCATTAGGAGCCTACGCGGCGTGCACCCTCTTCGCTGTCCTATACAACGTGTTCAGCGGCCCCGTAGACGAACTGCACTACATGCCCCCCGACCCCCCGCCCGATGCAGCCGGCTTTTGATTCATTCAGTTGCTAAAAAGTCGCGCCATATAAAAAAAACGTTGGACGACAGGAGTTTGCGCATGGGAGCAGTCGCTATCCCGCTCGCTCGCGGCGGCGAGGACATGCGGCGCGCGAAATTCCCGCTCCCTCGTCACTTCGTACCACTTATGAGCGTTATTTTCATATGACGCGACAAATATCGACGCACCGACCTTGAGTACTCTGCGTAACGTCCGTGTTCTTGACGGCTTACAGAGTAGGACGCCTAGGCTTTGACTCACTAGCAAAACTCACTCGGTTTGAACGCTTCTCCTATTATCTATTGGCGCGAATAACGACAGCATCCAAGAGACTTATTTAAAGTTTTTGATGTCTTACTCTGCAGAAAAAGCTAAGAAACAGGTAATTTTATTTTGAACTCTCAAATGATATGTTGCAAATTCTCCTGCTCATTTTCTTGGTTTTCTCTAATTCAATCTTTCTTTGAGTAGTCAATGGATTCAGTGATTTCCTTAGAAACTTTCAGTTTGACTTATCCTTTTAATGTAGCCTGTTTCTTTTTGTTTTCTCTGCAGAGAAAGGGATGGAATCAACTAAAAATGCGTCCTATACAATGCTGTCGGTATTCAGGCCCGATACCTGTGTAAAGAAAGCTTCATTGTAACCAGTATTGTATCTCGCAGGAATTATGTTCGCAGTTTTGTTGCTCGCATGTCACAATGCTCACTAAGTTATTACTCGCGATTGCGGCAACAATAATTTCGATACGCGAGCAGACAGCTTTACACGTTACTTTTAAAGTCAAAGCCTAAGTCTCACGGAAACCGGTACGACCCACTCACAACGCGCCTAGTCAATTTACCTTAGTGTGATTCGCGATAAGTAGCATTATTATTTGAGGAGGCTTGTGCCCGGTCTGATACACGTCGTGTATTGCGTCTATCTTATTGCTGTGCAAAGATTTATGAATCTTTTATATTTTACTCGATACCTCGCCGTGTTTCGCGTCAGGTTGTCCCATTTGTCCAGTTGAATGTGCATTTTATGCTGTTTGATTCGTCTGAGCCTCCTCGCAATACTTAATTGTTAAGTAGTATTAATTGTATTGGATAGGTGAACTATTTTTGTACCTACAATCTGCGTCCGTAGTTAGCGTAGGATGATGGCGTTACCGCGACACAACTCCGTTCCCGTGTGGGTGCGGGCCGCGGCCGGGCGACTAAACGCTATGTTCAAGTCGGCGTTATTATGTTTTATAGTTGGACCGCCGGCCCGCGCCAGGAACACCAAAGATTAGGATAAAACTCATCCATACTTGCATGGTGGTTTCACTTCACAACCGATTATATCCGATTCGATATACGAAAGATTTTACTTCATGTTTTGCTCAGATAAAAATACTATAAGTATGCCTAAATATTGATTTTAACATGATTAATTAATATTTAAGTAATGTTGTGTAAATTGCTCAATCGCAATTATTGTTTTACTAACAGAATTGATTGTGCTCAAAAGTGAGTTTTTTTTATTTATTGAAATCAATTTGATTACTCTAATTATTTCTAATTATGATTTGGTTAGGGTGAATTCGTCCATTCCGATAGACCACTAATTTCTAATTTCAGCTTCTAGCCGAATAACTCACTAGTGTATAGATTATTATAATATAATGTGCCTGATTCCTATTATTGTAAATTTGATTGTATACTTTTAATTCTAATCAAATAGCGTCACAAAACGACTGATTTTTGTATAAATTATTGCAGAGTGTTTTCATTTAATTTATTTTAAAATTATTTTAAGTGTGAATCGAAATAATTATAATTATGTGATTATATGAATGAAAAATAAGGATGATAATTATTAAAAGTGATTGCAAAATTATTTCTTGTTTTTTTTTTAAATAAATCAAACATCATTTTTAAAAAAACATCTTGTATTCTCGTCAACATTATGTAGGTAAACAAACATAATAACAACAAGTGAACATATTCCGACACTTTTCAAAAAGCTTCCAGCTTATGTAAGTTTGAGATAATTTGTATGATAATACTTCTGTAAAGATTTTAGTGCAATAATTCGGCGACCAGTGAAAGGTAAAAAATTATGACTAGGATCCTTCTTTGTATCATGAAACATTTAATGCCAATTTTATGACTATAATGTAGATGGAATACTTGGAATGGCGAGTGGGACCTCTTTGAATTAAGCTACTTGAACTAAGCAAGGTTAACTTACTTCACACGGCTTTCGGAACCGTTACAGTTTCTTATGGTCAATAAATATGTTATTCTTTTAAAAGTAGGTCCTAAATAGTCCCACAGTCCCTCGAACCCACAGCGGCGTTTTGCGTTTTTGTAGCTCTTCGCTGCACTCAGCGGCGTGCTCGTGCAACTTCGAACATTCATCTTGAAGACGCTCCTGAAATAAAAACCAACATAAGATACAAAAACGTTATAGGTTCTTGAATATAATAAGATTGGCTGCTAGACCAATCAAATGTCTTTAAGGTTCTTATAACGATAGGATGCACCGTTTCTCAAAAAAGATATTCCACATTTTATAAAATTTTATTCCCTCAACAAAACTAGTGAGATGCCCAAAACTTTACCATTTTTGATTATTTATCAAATCGCATTTGGACCTCTTTCGAGGTCAGATAATAGAAGACCAATAGTTCTTACAAGGTTGTTTCAAAGGGGGCGAAATTTCGTCAGTTTTTCGATAGGACGCACCGTTTCTGAGATATTGCACATTTAACAATATTTTATTCAGTCAACAAAACTAGCGAAATTTTCAATATTCCGCATATTTTATAATTTATCAAACCGCATTTGGACCCCTTTTGAGGTCAGATAATTGAAGACCGATAGCCGTTACAGGGTTAAATTTAACAAACACACCTGTAAATCTGGTGAAACTGTTAAGATGGCTGCTTGCGCTTCGAGATCGCGCCGCACTGATCTCTCGCCCAAGTTGGCCGACCCCACTAGCGTTGCCCACGGCACGTTGCTCCCTGGGGGGTAGTACCTGTAAGTTAACCATGTGATCCATACATAATACATTGATAACATGTTACATATCTTAAATCGTTCAGGACTTTTCCAAAATCTGATAAATACGTATGCGACTCTCGCTGCCGGATAACAGGATATGGGACTTGCTAATCCCATAACCTTTTTTTCGCAATCTACACCACTGATCTTCCGATAACATCTAGGTTACTGTTTCCCCCCCAATAAAGTGAAAAGCTCTTCTGTTATAATGAGGAGTTGATCTATTAGGGAGTAACAATATCATTTTCATACCATAAACCCTTCGCGTGGAATGTCCAACCTGGCCGCTCATACTCAAGCATTTGCACTCTACAAGCTTGATTAGTCTGGAGAACTCTATCCCAGAATCTGAAAGCAACATGACAAGAAGAAAAGAACTCATCTTTAAAACACGTTTTTATGATTTAAGGTAGGCGATCAGAGGTGATTTGTTGATGGATCGTATGCTGCAACCGCAGGCGAAACCTGTGGCGCAACACGCCACCCTCATAGTAAATAGGTCACTTAGCCCCACTTGCTATGGGATCTCTATCAGCGTCAAAGCCAGTGACAGTTATATCGCGTCGCAAGTTGGGCTTATACAGGTCGCAGTCGCTTCATGCTCTCTAAGGCAGAATAGCACTTTAAAGGTGCAGTCCGCGATGAACCGTACGCTGTGACTGCAGGCGTCACCGGCGGCGCCATACCTCATTTGGCTGAGTTGTCGCTTCAGGGAAACAGATTTTCGAGTCCTGTCTATACAATAAACACTGTCTCCACCCAGAATTATTAACTGGCTCGCCCATTCACTTAGCAAATGTGATCAAGGCATAACTAAAGACTTTGTGATTGGTGACCGAGCTGTAACAGTCACGAGACGAATTCAATATTTGAGTGTAAAGCGATTGGGGCATGCGGTCCATCACGGAATAGCACCTACAAGCATAGTATCTACTCTAGTCTCTTACTTTCTAGCTATCAAGGAGTAGGCATGTGGAATGCCTCCTGCTGGTCCAGATGCTCCCAAAAACCCATTGGCCTGAAAAATATACATGTTTCATTACTACTTTAGTTTACAAGTAAAAACTTATGATTTCATTAAAGGTTTACTTACATTTGGGTGTGCCATCAAAAGGCTGATATGAGCTTTACAGTCTTTCAGTAGTGTATTTGCATACTTTTCTGTTAGATTAAAGTATCCAGTAGCCAAACGAATGTATGAGCCTTTGGGAGCTGAGCCAAGGATGTGGTGTGTGGCTTGCTCGTCTTGCGATATGTTGAACTCACCCATTTGCAACAATGGGAATACCCAAGTATCAGATGATTTATCTGAAATTGTAGAAAATAAATATGCACATGAAATAATGATTTTTTTGTCAGACAACATGGGAGATATTTTATGCATTAAGTTAACATTTGGTTCTGTTTATTACTGTCATTGCTTCAAAAATTAACTAACTCAGGCTAAAGCAAATTAAAATATTAATACACTTACCATTATTGTTTTGGATAGAAGAGAGTTTATCTTCTTGTAATTGTTTCCATTTCATAATGATGTTAGTAATACTTTTGTTCATTTCTTGTTTAATCTCACTTTTGGTGACCAGTTTGCTAGTTATTACTCCATTCTTACCACACTTTTTACTATAGCTACTAACATTATCTGTAAAACATTGAGTAATTAGTTTCAAGCTTCATAATGTCAGCCTTCATAAAGTAAAAATCTTCTAAAAATAGGAATGAAATCTGAATACAAAAATTAACCAAAAATAACAACTTACAGCCATCATACCTATAATATCACAATAAAAATTTGCAAGATCAGCATCATGTATTTCAACATAGCGGTCCTGCCTCTGCTGGAAGTAATCACTTGAGCAGTTGGCTCCACTCAGCAGTACTGAGTCATCAGCGATGTATAGCTTCATATGCTGCAGCCCAACAAGTTCATTGTACCGAGACGGCAAAGCCTGGGACCATGAACCTTGCAACCGTGGTGTTTGGTACAATGAGACATTACACTGCTCTGGAACATCTTCTACAAAGTGCTGAAGAAGAGTGCGCGAGTTTACCTCCCCTCTCGTGCCTCTCTGGTAATCTAAGACTACATTAAACTTTAAATCTTTCTTCCGCAACAAATTCTCTTTTGTAACCTCTAGAAGTCTCTGCTCTAACGGTCCTGTTCCTATGTACAGGCTGGCAATCGATACTCTCCGTTTCGCATTTTTAAACCTTTCGCAGAGTGTGTCGTAAAACTTTCTCGGGTCCGTAATAATATTAATTTTAGAAGAATGTACAGGAAAACATGGTGCAATGTTATACAACCAACTAAAGTAGTGAAGCTCTGTCGTTTTAAAACGCACAGGTATATTTCTATGCTTCAACATAATGGGAGCACTTGTTATTGAATTTTGTTGTTATTAATCACAAAAACAATGTACCTTTTAATTCCGTTTAGTAAAACTGAAAATTAACATCAACCAACATTTAAATTTGTGAAAATGTCACGTCAAACCCAAATGTCCAATTGACATTGACATTTCATTAAAGAATGAACTGAATGAAAGGAAAACTGAACAGTTGGTCTGTTGATTGAATAACCTCCGATCCATACGTTGGGCGAACAGTTGGCCCAAAAACTAACACTATTGGCTATTTAAAAATAACTCCAATAAAGCACTAATCAACATTGAGGCCAACGATTTTTTCTAAATCATCTCATTGGGTAATAGATTCTTCGGCCAACTGTTCGCCCAAAAGTGGAGCTGGCCTAAGGTCCTCATGACAAAATGAACGAGCATTTACCTAACTATAGACAATTACCTAGACTAAAAAAGTCGGTTTTACGGGCGAAGATTTTACGTGACACCGATCATGTTTGAGTGGGAGAGAGACGCAAGGCATTCGCCAGTCCGGCGGGCCTCTCTCTCGTTCGGTGACTCATCGTAACAGACGTGAGCGGGCGTTACACTTTTTCATGAGTGACTCCGAGCCACAACCTAATTTAAGACGCTGTCACGTCAAAAATATATACATTGAAGTTTTTATTGTTGGATCTTCACGAATATAAATAAAACACTATGCACAATTAATATGACCCTTGTTCAAAGGGTTTTGGCTAAAACGTACCTAGTAGGTGAGATTAAATCATATACAGGGTGTCCAGGAATGAATGGTAACCCTTTAACTTCGGGTAGTTTGACATACACCCAATTAATAAAAATATATCCTTGGCAAGTGTCGCTTTTTCAAAATATATTGGCACGTTCAGCAATAAGTGGCAGCTACATACTTTTTTTTAACACCGTGAGTGCTCATAGACAAAAGTAAAAATGAAATTGCCTGATTTGTTAATACGATTAATTTAAAAAAATATTTGAGTATAATAGGTACTAAAATCATGTACTGCTTTTCGTACCTGATTTTGAAAACCTTGAAATTTTTACTAAGGTCATATATTTTTTTTACCAGTAAGGCATCGGTCAAGCTTCCTTTAGATAAAGGTATATCCATTATTTCCTGGAAATATTTTAAATTATTTTACAAAAGAAATATAAAAAAAACATATTTATTTTCAAGATAGGAGTAACTACAACGTAACCGATACTTATATTTGAATAACACTTGATCCTTTTGTGTAAAATTGCACTCAAGGTGCGGTATATGTTTCCTCTAAGACGTGGTCACGTTCAATTCCGTAGTAAATCTTTCCGTCTTTAACATAAGCCCAAGACATACGCTTGGAACTAAAGTGAACGCCAATATCACCACTTTTCGATAATGTTATGGCACCAGCAGTATTGTTAAGCCTCCTCGTCATACCTTAAAAAAAATTAGAAAAGTTAATGACAATAAAAGCAGGTAACGCGTAATGCATTAACTTTTTAACTGAAGGAAAGTGTGAAAAATCTTACCCAGAATAGAACTCCTTGTAGCGGTATTAGCATCAGTTCCGCTTTCCATACTTTTAATTATGTCATGAGCTAAGCAATACTTAAGAATAGATTCTCCATGGCCTGTAAACATAGTGTACCAAACATAAAGCAAAAGTGGTATGACTAACAACTTTAGCTTATCTCATTTCTCGATAAACGAAACTTACCAGTGGTTGAAACTCCACCAACATTGTCGTCTGCATACGTTCCACTCCCAATTTGGGGCGTATCACCTATTCTACCAACTGCTTTTCCACTCATTCCGCCAGTGCTGGTAGCTACAGCCACGTGACCACTTGCATCTACAGCGACAGCACCGACCGTACCTACACCTCCCTGTTATTTTTTATCAAAGTAAATATCGGCACGGGGTAGTTATAATTTAACAATATGATGAAATCAATTTTATTGATGAATCTTTAACAGGAAATAGCCTTTACCTCATCTTTGATTCCTATCTCGGTTCTACCAAATTCACCATGTTTCAAAAAGTTTTCCAATGCGTCTCGCGCATTTTTACTGATTAATGATTCTGGTGGTATTGTTTGGAATCCCTTTAATTAATAAAATATAAAAAATCAATCAAAAGCATCAAAGTGAACATATAATTGTTGAATTAAATAATCAACTAAGTACTAGTACCTTCTGCAGTGCAAACCTTTTAGCACCTTCACCCCCCAGCAATGAATGTGGTGAATCAGTCAAAACTTTTCGAGCAATACTAATTGGATGCAAGAAATCTTTTATAAGTGTCACTGCTCCAACGTCAAGATTTTGACCACTCATAATACTGGCTTCCATTTCCACTTCTCCATCCAAATTTAACACTGAACCGTATCCTGAAACCACCATCACCATCATCGAACCAGAAAAAATATTCGTGGAGTTATGGGTAAACTCAATAAGAACTATGACAATCATGTATTAAAGTTAATAATATGGTCAATTTGTTACCTACCAGCGTTAAAGTTTTCATCTTTTTCCATAGCTACAACGGCAGCTTCGACAGCATCTAATGCACTCCCACCTTTAAGAAGAACTTCATGACCTGCAATTACAGCTGCTTTGGTTCCTGTGAGCTTACCAGGAACTCTGCTATCCGGGATGTCCCCAGCACCACCATGCACTATTATTATTGGTTTCATTTTCTGTAATTGCACCAAAAAAGAATTAAAAGAATTGGACTAAATACTTCAGTAACTGAGTCTTCAAAGCAATACTTGCGTCTGTTAAGGAAATGATAAATAATCATCTTTAAATACATTACAATACTGGGGCAATGAAGTGTATTTAAGATTAGATAGTGTTTAGTAGAGATGTTATGGAGCTCCATTGCTGAGACTGAATTTATCGAATATCCGAAATTAATTATATATTATCAGTAAATTATTTTACTGGGTTACAGGAAAAGTCATGCTAGACCCGTTAAGGGCGTGGAGTACTTTTCATTTCTGACACATTTTACTATGAAACACCCTATCCTAAGCTTAACCGTTTTCGCTATTTTCGACTTTGGATTCTTTGTTGAAATATGCCGATTTATAGGCTGCTAAATTAAATTTTGTTTATTTGTGTGTTTTATAACTATGATTTCATTTATGCATTTAAGATGCTCGAAGACGTCAATCATTAAAATAGTGGGTAAGTTAATAGTCCATATAAGATAAATAAAAGTTAAGAAGAAAATGTATCTAGGAAAGTTTATTTTTCTCGGAGGAATATCTTATAAAAATATGACAGTTGTTCGACAGCTGTTTTAAAATACGTACCTACGTGTTGTAAAATACCTACGTACGTATCAGCTATCTAACGAGGTATAACAATCTAGGTTTTATTTAAAATGTTAATTTTAATTTTAAAAATGTTAAATTTGAAGTTAAAAAATTATAATTTCATAGGCAACAGAGGAGAAGATAATTAATACAAAGCGTTTTAATATTACGTAAGACTTATCTTACTTTAGAAACAAAGTAAGGCAACTACCACTTACCCTGACAAAGAGAGAGAACTAGAGAGAGGCGTAAAATTTTTATATTACTGGAAAATCTCAAAATTCAACAAGCTTAATACTAAACTACCAAAAAACTCTGAAATAAACCGGAAAAAGTAAACTATAACTATTATACTCTTATTAGTACCTACCCATTATGTGTCTGGTATCCATATCCGAATTTTCAGATCTGTACATCCCTAGTGATATATATTGCTATATAAATGTATATTCAACCAGTCCTCTTAAAAATAACAATTAGATTTTTGGCACCTAGCTTCTTTAGATATTAATAAAGTTATTACATACCAAAATTATTTTTTTCACAAGAATACATAATAATATAAATCAATGAAAGAAAACAACATTAAAAAAGAAATTCTCAATGGCAAATGTTACCTGTTTTTGTATTTGTAATTTACTAGCAAATCCACAACAACTTGAAGTCTCAATAGTTGAAGCAAGTAAAATCAAAAAATAAAAACTTGTTTGCAAAGTTTGTTTTGTTTGTCTTATTGTCAGTGTTTCTTGACACTGCCACTTGGACTGCCACCATCAAAGATACAATATCTTTGGCCACCATAAACTACACAGTTACACACACACACACACTCAGTTTGGCACTCAGCAGTGACATCCAGAGTTGTTTTTTAACCTGTGCGTTAAAGGTTTCCGCTTTCAGCGCCATCTACAAGGACATTGTGGCATGCATTTGTCTATGCCAGTTCACAATCGAACGAATAATGAATGAACAACTTAAAGAATGAAATGAAAGAGAAAAGAAAAATGGCTGCCTGAAGTTTACGCAGGGCAATGTGTATTTAATAAATTATTAAATGATACTTTTTGTGATGTTTAGATAAAAATATAGTATAATGTCGACTCCTGTGTCGAATCGCAAATATGGAGCACAAAAAGTTCGACTTACAAGTAAGTTATTCCCCATTCCTGACTTGTGTGAATATTTTGCTTTTTTGAACATCACATTCCTCGATAATAATGCACTTATTCCTTTTCTTTTAGTTCTGTGTGCAAGAAACTTGGTCCGAAGGGATCTTTTTCGTAAGTCCATTTTAATTTCTTGTATTTTTATCCGAAATTGTTGTCTTTTCAAGGTTTCATCTTTTTGGCCAGTGGAAGCACTTACCTACAGTTTACTTACCTATTCAACATTAAATTACTGATGGCTTGATGTGCACCTTTACCACCAACCCTTTTTTTTGAACCACCTTACTCTTAAAAAAAAAATTTAAATTATTGTTTTCTCTAGACCCATGCATATTACCGAACTTTTTTGCACAACTTCCTGTTGAAACATGTTCAGCAGAGCGTCGATTTTCCGAATTAATTGGGAGACATGACATGAGTATTTGGTAAACCAAATATTTCGGATAATCGAAATGTATGGATACAGACATTCCTACATCCACAAGTTAATTAAAGCCATAATTAAAAGCTTCCAAGCCAACGGAAGTCAACGTCCAAACAAAGTTAGCTCTTCTGCAGCACTTTAAGTTATAAATTAATTTTTTTTTTTATCATGATGTCATATAATTTGCTATTTTGGTATATTTGGTACCAAAGAGTTCGGTTTAGTGGTCATTTGGTTGACCAACATATGGATAATCGACACTCTACTGTATATCCTTTTTTCCTTCCAGGTCTGCCAGATCCCTTTGCCAAAATTTCAGTTGATGGCAGTGGCCAAGTATATTCCACAAACGCTGTAAAGGCAACACTTGACCCAAAGTGGAATACTCATTATGACTTATATCTCACTAAAGGAGATGGTATTACAATAAGGTATTATGTTTTATGAATAGTTGTAAGACTGAACTTGATCTTAACCTTAACTTACACCAATCCTTGATTTGTTTACTTAAGCTTTATTTTATGTTATTGTTTTACATCTTGTTTGATTATAATATATTTTTTACATTTTAGTGTTTGGAATCAACGAAAAGTGCACAAAAGACAAGGATCTGGATTTTTAGGCTGTGTACGAATACAACCTTCCACTGTCAACAAATTAAAAGATACAGGATGTAAGTAACACTTGTTGTAGTGTGTAACAACTTTCTGTATGTTAACTAATGGTAGAGCTCACTCAGTGACAACTGCAAAAACCTTGAAATGCATTTTTTTTTTTCAACATTAACCATTATACTTCAAGTCACGTTTTTGCATGTTAATAACTAACCTGTCATGGCTGAAACTTTTATAAAATGATTTGTTACCTATTTTAACATTTAAGAAAGCTAGTCATTAATATTGATCGAGATCAATTTATATTTGTTTTTTGACATTCACTGTTCTTGAATACACTTTTTAGCCTCTTTGAAAGTATTTTCAATAGTGATGTTCATGTTTGAATATTACTTTCACTTATAGACATGTACACATAATTAATCAGTGCAAGTTTGATTGCTTCATTGATAATTTTATGCAATTTTTATTGAAATTTTTTCACACATCACAAACTTAACAACTTGGTTTCATATTGTTAGTTATTGTTCTAAGTCATGCAAAGCTAAACCAAACGTTTATCAATTTTAATTACAAAAAAATATTGTTGATTGCATGTACTAATGTGTGTGTAATGCACTCTTTCATTAGAATTGGGAACTAAGATCAATAAATAATATTGTGTAGACCAGAGTCACTAATTGGCGGACCGCGGCCCGGATTTGGATTGCTAAATATTTTGAGTGGATAGTGCATAAACAATAATTCTAAATATTTTCACTTAATTTAACTTGTGTAATTATCATTTTTCATTTCGACATTATTGTCGCGTCATCGATTCACCAACGCAAGACCGTCAGTGGTCGCCTTTTCCCTTTCAGACCTCTATGGTCATGTTTTTCTTAAAATATTACTTTCATTGGGGGTCCCAATAAAAGTAATTGGTGATCCCACACTGATAATGAAGTTTGCTACAATTGAAAGAGACCCTTTTACAGATCAATGCTTAGAATTATGCGAAGACGGTTCAGGCGAGACATGCGGGGTGCGGGGTCAAGTGATAGTCTCTCTACTGTCGCGGGACGGCGCGCGGGGCGAGCCCGCGTCGGCCGCGGGGGAGGGCTCCCCGCTCGCCGTGGTGGGGCCCGCGGGGGACGTGCGCTCGCCGCGGGACCTGCCTTCGCCGCGGGACCTGCCCGTTAACAACAACACGGCGCAGGCGCCGCTCCCGCCGCATTGGGAGGAGAGGTGCACAGCTAGTGGAAGGTAATCCTAGATAAAACAGCGGATCTTATACTATCACTAGTATTATATATTATGACAGTTAGATAAAAAAAGTGCAAAGGATAATGTTGTCTTAATAAATCATTATTTGTGCGTTACATGTACCTGAACAATTCTGTATTTTTCTTTAGATGGGCTGTAATCATGTTTGGGACTTTACCTTTAATATGTAAATGTAATCATAATAATAGAATGGGGTGTTGAGTGTTATGCACAGCTTTAAAAAGGCCCTAGATATTTATTATTGAAATAATTTCTTGTGTGTCTTCTTTCCCCTTGTGCTTAAATTTTCCCCAAGCACTAGCTTTTTTCTGTATCGGGTCTATAGTTTCATTTGCATTTAAACTTCTTGCTCCTCAATGCTAAGGATCGCGACCACACAAAAAGTTTTTCCATCCATTCTGGTCTATACGACCGGAATTGATGGAAAAAGCATGGACTGCTCGGTACAGACTGCCATCCACTGCTTATCTAATAGCGTCAGCCCATCTTGTTGGCGCCCGTCCACTAGCGCGTTTCCCCTCCAGACCCAGTATTATAGACTTCTCCAGACCATGCGTAGGAGACCGCATAATGTGACGTGCCTAGAATCTTCTTATAGCATATTGTGGTGATTTTCAATTCGTTCAGAATAAAGGCAATTAGAATATAACTACTAACTTACATTAGCTTCATATCAGTATTTTATTCAAAAACTAATACTATTGTTACTTTCAGGCCATATTACGTGAACCACGCTCTCCGGTGCACGCAATGGGTGCGTCCGTCGGGCGACGCTGTTAGCCCCGCGTCGCCCGCGGCCGCCTCGCCCCCCGCGTCGCCCTCGCCGCCCGGCCCCGCCTCGCCCGTGCCAACCATGTCCCCGGCATCGCCATCGTCGCCCGTGTCCGATACTGATGTTAACGTCTCCACTTCTATTTCGTTAAGGTAAGCACTTAATTTATGTAATATTGGTAGATAAGTCAGAAGTCAAATTCAAAACCTATATAAATATAAAAGAAAGTGGTACTAATCACACTGTTTATAACTCAAGAATGGATGAACCGATTTGGATGAAAATTAGTGGATAGGTAGTATAGAACAAGGAGACAGACATAGGATACTTTTTATCCCATAAAACTTCACAGTTATTGTGGGATACGTAGAAAACGGGTTCTATGCGTGCAAAACCGCAGGGCACAGCTAGTGTTTTATACTACTAGTTAGTCCTGTAGTATGCTGTACTGTTGGAGTACCCTGGTCCGAATTCCAAGAGTTGATAAAAGTTATTTAGGTGTTTGGTCCTGGAATGACTCATAAGCAGCTTAAGTAAAAAAAAATTGTTCCATCTTACAGAGAGACAATATGATAATTATGTTTTATCTTCATTAATATTTGCTTCCAAAGTCTGATTTTAAATTGTGCAATGCAAAACTTCTGATTAAAATCTACTGTAACTTGATACTCCATTTTAGATGTTATCCTACTATCTGTTGATTAGGCAAATATATTTAGGTATGATAATTAAACATATTATAATGCTGTTCTATTTTTATTTACAAATGTTAATTTTATCTATGAATCACATCATTATGTATAGTAATGCCAAATTATAGCACTAAGATAAATAGATTGTCTCGGCTGGTCTGCCTAGAGTGCAAAAATTTAGATTAGATAAAGCGTAATCTTATTTTGCGTAGTGCTTGTGTTGTTTATACCTAAAGTTAGCTGTAAGAAAGTGGAATTTTAGTACATGAAATTGCATTTATTGTAAGAATTCTACTTCATCATGTGAAAAAGGCAACGGCTTCTAATTTGATGAAACGGTTGAAAGCTAATTTTTTAGTGAGAACTGAGAGGTAGGTAGTACCTAGTGGGTACTCAAACATGTGCTCCTTTTTACTGAATCCTATGTTAGTATTAACATTGAAAAATTACTTAGCTTTAGATTTCCGCTCAGTTACGCCGGCATAAGTACCCAACTACACTACCTGTGACCACCGACTATGTTAGAGAACAAGCACATGCAAAAAGCACCGCCCGCCCTCCCACAAATCGCATGCAAAACAGATAATGCAATAATTAGTACCAACACCGACGTGCAAAAGAAAACCTCAACGCGTTTCGCCGCCTCACGCGGCATCTTCAGGAGGAGATGTTGTCGCCTCGGCTGCGCTCCGACGACTAACCTGTGAACGCTGGTGAGCAGGCCTTTTATACTTTTCCCCCACTATTGTTGTGACGTACTAGCGACCGATCCGGTCCTATTATTACTAATGATATTATTACTATTTTGACGGTTAGAAAAATTTGAAAAAATATTTAATAGTGGGGACGTTGTGTAACTGACCTGCTCATTCAGCAGTGTAAGCGAATTATCTTTATTATGTTTAATTATTTCTAATTGTTCCAAAACGGATAGTTTTAAACTTTTTTCGCATGTGTGTAAAATTGAAAATGTGTGATTATCAGGAATTCTATGTCCTGTGTCTAAAAGGTGTTTCGCGAAATGGGATTTTTCGGGATGGTTATTTCGATACGCGGATATATGTTCTTTATAACGTGTGTTGAAACTACGGCCGGTCTGCCCTACATATGTGGAGTTACATTCATTACAATTAAGTTTATAAACACCAGATTTCTGGTGTTTATCAAGCTTATCCTTACCATTACATAACATTCGTAATGAGTTATTTGTGTTAAAAGCTGCGTGCATATCGTGATTTTTTAGTAACTTAGAAATTCGTTCCGACACCGGTCCTAAATAAATCAAACTAGAATTATACCTGTTATCCTTTTTATCAGGAACAGCGTATAATAAACTAGTTATGATTTTGTTAATTTTATTTTTTATTAAACTGTCAATAATGCATCTCTTGTATCCGTTTGAAGTGGCGATGTGGTAAAGAATATTTAATTCTTTTTTGTAATTAATTTCACTTAATGGTATTGTAAGAAGGCGATGTACATATGAGTTGAACGCGGCCATTTTATGTTGCCACGGATGACAAGAAGATGCATGAATGACAGTGTCAGTGTGGGTTGGTTTACGATATATTTGGAATTCATGCTTACCCTGCACCTTTGTTATTGTTAAATCTAAGAAATTAATACTATCATTCTGTTCTAATTCTAATTTAAATTTAATTTTGGGGTGAATTTTATTTATTTTATTAAGAAATAGATCCAACTGACGGTTTGTTCCGGTCCAACAAATCAATATATCATCTACGTATCTATAATAATAAAGAATATTCCTATCATGTATTAAGTATTTATTTTCAAAATTATCCATGAAAATATCTGCCATTAATGGACTTAAAGGAGAACCCATCGCTAAGCCCTCCTTTTGTCTATAATATTGATTGTTGAACCGGAAATAATTTTGTTTCATACATAATGTAGTTAATAATATGAGATCGTCTATCTCCCCCGGATGCAATCGTTGTTTTTCTAAATGTTACTTTAAAATAGTTAGAGATTCTTGGTAGGGTACATTGGTAAATAAACTATCGACATCTAATGATAACAACTTTGCATTCCGAGGGAGAGAAACAGACTGGATTTTTTTAATTAAATCCAAACTGTTTATAAGGGAATGTTTAGGATCGAATGACGATTTTGCCTTTAATAAATAATTTAGTTGTTTGGCTAGTTTATATGCAGGTGCGCCGATGTAGGAAACTACAGGGCGCATCGGCATATTTTCTTTATGTATTTTAGGTAAACCGTACAAAAATGGACTACGCGGATTCATTTCTAAAATTGAATTTCGAGTGGATGAATTATTTGAAAATATAAACTGAGCTGAATTTACGGCTTCTTTTATTTCAGAGGCAAACTTTTTAGTTGGGTCTGACTGTAAAAGGACAAAATCGTCATTCTGAATTATTTCCTCCACCTTTTGGACATAATTACTACGCTCCATAACCACCACCGTGTTACCCTTATCAGCTTTGGAGACAATCAAATTGTTTTCGGAGATTTTTTGGCTAAGTGTTTTATAAATATGGTACTCTGGATTAGATGATCCGCGATTTGATTGTCCCATAGCTGTTTTAATCTGATTAGCGGCTATATTTGTTACTAAATTTTTACAAAGTTGATCTTTTTTGCCACATACAACGGTGATCTCCACGTCAACGGCTAAACTTTCTAACGTTTTTTGATTAATAGATGGCTGTAAATTGTATTTTAAACCTTTATTTAATAAGGAAACTTCATCATTAGACAGCTGAACATTGGATATGTTTTTAATACGCGGGTAAAATTTATGAGTCTGTTCGTGGAGATCCCGTTGCATGCTAGCATTGTTGTTAGTGACCGACTCGCGTCTCAACACACGCAATTTTCTACATTAACCGCGTTCAACTCATATGTACATCGCCTTCTTACAATACCATTAAGTGAAATTAATTACAAAAAAGAATTAAATATTCTTTACCACATCGCCACTTCAAACGGATACAAGAGATGCATTATTGACAGTTTAATAAAAAATAAAATTAACAAAATCATAACTAGTTTATTATACGCTGTTCCTGATAAAAAGGATAACAGGTATAATTCTAGTTTGATTTATTTAGGACCGGTGTCGGAACGAATTTCTAAGTTACTAAAAAATCACGATATGCACGCAGCTTTTAACACAAATAACTCATTACGAATGTTATGTAATGGTAAGGATAAGCTTGATAAACACCAGAAATCTGGTGTTTATAAACTTAATTGTAATGAATGTAACTCCACATATGTAGGGCAGACCGGCCGTAGTTTCAACACACGTTATAAAGAACATATATCCGCGTATCGAAATAACCATCCCGAAAAATCCCATTTCGCGAAACACCTTTTAGACACAGGACATAGAATTCCTGATAATCACACATTTTCAATTTTACACACATGCGAAAAAAG
Organism: Pyrausta despicata; assembly: GCA_963921415.1. NCBI lineage: Eukaryota > Metazoa > Arthropoda > Insecta > Lepidoptera > Crambidae > Pyrausta > Pyrausta despicata. The sequence continues at coordinate 10,636,769 of OY992853.1, forward strand.
TTTAAAACTATCCGTTTTGGAACAATTAGAAATAATTAAACATAATAAAGATAATTCGCTTACACTGCTGAATGAGCAGGTCAGTTACACAACGTCCCCACTATTAAATATTTTTTCAAATTTTTCTAACCGTCAAAATAGTAATAATATCATTAGTAATAATAGGACCGGATCGGTCGCTAGTACGTCACAACAATAGTGGGGGAAAAGTATAAAAGGCCTGCTCACCAGCGTTCACAGGTTAGTCGTCGGAGCGCAGCCGAGGCGACAACATCTCCTCCTGAAGATGCCGCGTGAGGCGGCGAAACGCGTTGAGGTTTTCTTTTGCACGTCGGTGTTGGTACTAATTATTGCATTATCTGTTTTGCATGCGATTTGTGGGAGGGCGGGCGGTGCTTTTTGCATGTGCTTGTTCTCTAACATAGTCGGTGGTCACAGGTAGTGTAGTTGGGTACTTATGCCGGCGTAACTGAGCGGAAATCTAAAGCTAAGTAATTTTTCAATGTTAATACTAATTATGGATTTCCGCAAAGTAACGCCTGATACTATTAATTATATTGAATCCTATGTGTTGTCATTTTTCAATTGCAATATGCGTATGTAGACTAGACATGGGGCGGGCAGTGGTTTTGCCGGGTACCCGTCAGGCGGGTACTCTGCACAATTTTTGCCGGGTATCCGGCCGGGTACCCGGCAATATTATTATTATTGGCATTATTACGAGTATTATCCCATATTAGGTAAATTGTCGGCAAAGTATGTCTCCACACCAGTAAGCTCTATATACAGTGAGCGGCTGTTTTCGGAAGCAGGGCTAATTTATTAAAAAAAAACGAAGCCGCTTAAATGCTGATCGCGCTGAAAAGTTGGCGTTTTTGCATCATACATAACTTACCAATATTGAAATATTAGTAATAATAAATATCGTTTTTTCGTAAAAAAATTGTCCATTACAGTCTTTTATTACTTAATTATAAGATTATAAGACTACCATTAGTGTTCCAATAAATTATTATTAGGAGCTACATTAATTGTTAAGTAATTTCATAAGAAATTTGTTTAATGATATAAACACGACTAATTGTTTACTGTGATAGTTATTTGACGACATAGTATAATAAAGTACATTACCTAGTAGCCATCTAACTTTAATCCGATATCACTTAAATGGCTACAAAATTCCCAGTACTTAAAAGCGATTGGCATTGTCGCAGCACTGGGTCCGTTTTACGATCTTTCTCTCTTAGCATTAGGAACGTTCTTATTTTAAAATTAGAACAAAATTATGATAAGCAGCGCTTCTATTGAGCCAAAAGGAAGATCGTTATAGGTGCCCTGTATACCCAATTGACGTAGGCTAGTCTCAGGGTGCGCCACACCGTTCGGCTCTCGGTCTTCCGCATCCAGCCCCGACCAGCGTCCTTCATAAGGTCGTCGGACCATCTGGAAGGGGGTCGCCCTATACTGAGCTTGACGTGGCCTACGTCCAGCAGTGGACGGATATTGACTGATATGATGATACCCCATAGAATCTCAAAAGTAATCCTTGTATTGACCTCAGGCCAGAACCACAGCCGCAGACGGCGGTGCGATCGCGACAAGTGAACACGGCTGAGTCCCCGACCGGGCCCGCACCGTCACCGGCCACGCCTACCACATCCATTACCAACACTGATCTGCCTCCTGGTTATGGTAAGTTTATATTGTTACGGGGGATTTCGCCGGTAAAATGGGTAATTGAATAGCAATACACAATCACACGCGCGTATTCAGGGAGGACGCTTCGATTCAACGACAGATTGACAGATGCCCAATGACAGCTCTACTCGAGGGATGTGCGTGCTTGCCGTACTTGCTCAGTGGCAGTGCGAAAGGACTGTAGGCGCTAACAGTATTTCATTATACCTATAATGCATCTACACTAATATTATAAAGAGGGAAGATTTGATTATTTGTTTGAATTGTATTGGATCTGAAACTACTGACCGATTTAAAAAAAATATTTTACCATGAAGAACCCTACATTATACCTGACGAACTTAAGCTTTAGCTTTATTGTATGTGTATAAGTAAAAAAATATTGGCGAAGCCGAGACGGGCCGCTAGTGTTCAATAATTTTGTCTACAAAAAGGCAAAATTCTGGACATCCAGTGAAAAGTAATATAAGTTGAAAATTGTGATTTTTGGGAAATCGCGTTTAAAGTTTCAAAAAATTCTTGCTCTGGTTCTGGTAATGATTTTAAGTATGTGATTTTTTATTTTTTAAAGTAGTGCCACAAAATATATGTTTACATGGTATTGTCAATTTTTAAAGCTTTTATGTAGTATATATTTACAAAAACATTCGGTTACATCAATATACACCATTAGTTTTTATACCACATTGTGTGTATATTGATATAATTGTAAGTTATATCATTTTACACAATAAGTTGCTAATGGTGACTAATGTTATTATTTAGTACAAATTTACTTATAAAACTTTATCTTTCCATTATTTCAAAAAGCTGTATTAATAAAGTCAGTAAGTGCACTTTGCACTTTTTTATGCGAGGGCTTATTGTGGAATAATCCCATTTTATTTTTAATTAAATAAATATACACCAAATGAACTTACATATCTTATGTGTAAAATGATATAACATATGTGTTAATTGATACAAGTAGCTTAAAAAAATGTGTATATTGATTCTATGGAATAATCATTTATTGCCAGCTTTTAATTTATGACCTCCTTTTCTTAATTTTTAGGTAAGTGACATCAACATTGTTTCCGTGGCTAAATCATTTACACCTCCATGCAATTAAAAAAAAATATATACATTGTACCTTATGATTCAACTTCAACAATAACTTCATAAAAACAATCATGGTTTTCTCTACAAAAACCAAACAATATTCTCGTTATTGTGATTGTATTTAAGTTCCTATTATTGAAGCAGTCAAATAAGAAATAATCTAAGACAGTTTTTATTAGAGACGGGCCAAGTACTCGGTTTTTTAATACTCGTACACGGCCGAGTAACTCGGTTCAAGTGACGAGTACTCGGTTAAGTAAATTTATAAGTTATAAGAATAAGTTTGCTAGTGGCCAACTGGAGGAATTAAAGTATGTACATCTAACTGACCCCATAATTAAGTCAATGAACAAGCCCCTTATCTAGTGTTTGTCAATTCCTCTTGGTTAATTATAGGACAGCCAAGCCGCTGCGGATCGATAAACTGTATGTAGCCAAATGGATATATCATAAAATCAAATACACATTATGTTGATTAGTGAAGTCATGATTTATAAATTCAACATAAATGACATAGGTTTTTGCTCCATAATCGAACAATATTCTCGTTATTGTAAATATATTAAAGTACCTAATATTCGAGCTATAAAATTAAAAGTTTTTAACCATTAATTAACAAAAATTAAACATATCTCTTATGTCCACTCAATTACTGACTCGTATATAAGAACGGTTGAATAATAAGCAAACATTTAAAAACTAGTTTTCACAGCTAAGACCTTGTTATGAAGTTTAACATTCTCAAAATAATTATACAACAGATTGGTTACATTTCGCCTTACAAACTTATCATCATCTTCAGACGCTGTTACATCTGGTAGCACATCTCGTAAATCATTCTTAGTTCTTAATTGATGATTAAAATCATGCACACTGTGGTCAATATATTCCAAGAGTGATATTAAATCTCTTTTCTTTTGAAATGGGGACTGGTTCATAATAACATTTTATTTTATTCCTTTTAGAATAGCACATGGAAAGATGTTCCTCTTGTTTGAAATTCTCTTTGAGAGAGAGATTCTCCCAGAGTTTGGTTCTCTGGGAACTGATGTTTGCTAAACTTCATGACACGCACATCAGTCCACACAAATTTATTGTCAGTGGCATTGTTTTTAACACGCTTTTATTAGATCGGGGTGTATGTATATATGAATGTATGTAACAGAATTTTTGAGATCAATTTTCACCAACTTCCAGAAATCAGATTAATTTGAAACTTTGCACACGTATTAAGTACCGATGACAATACAACAATTTGATAAGAATTTTCCATTATCCTTATCATCTAAAAAATAAAAATAAATAACAGTTTAAAAAACCTAAAAAACACGCTTTTATTGCTAAAAAAGATAAAATAATATCTGAGTACACGGAATTTATATTACATTAGAGTAAAAAGCGTGCGATGCTTGGTATAGTAGTATATAAAAATCATCCTATTATTGGCAACTATAAAAAGAGAAGTATGAAAACTTCATAAAGTGCATATATATACAAAGACCTGGGCTAAGATATTTGAAGGCGGGAGGCAATGAATATCATTTTACACGAATAAACGCACACAAAATATTTACAAAACAGTATAGACTTTTGGTTTAACCCTATTATTTCATAGAATACACCTTTGAGAAATTTACGTGCTCAATGATATAATTGTAGTTATATCACTATACACAGAATGACTTAATTCTGTTTAAGTTTTTAAACTATTTAAGTCAAGTTATATTTGTTTTTACTGATGTATTATTAGAACTCTAGTATTGTGTATAATGATACATCTAAAGATGTATCAGTATTCACTAATCTCAAATGGAAATTGACAATAGTGTATAATGGGGTAACTCGAGTTAGATTATTATACATCAATTAAAGCTGCATATTCTGTCGGTTCACAATGCTATAACTACACATGTATTATTGTACACGTCTCTACTTGTGAATTTGTCAAAAAAGGGCTTTCTTGAATCAGTAGGCACAAATGCTATTTTCGTCATTTATGGACTTAGAGACACGTGAATTAGACAGAAAAATAGCAGATTTTTTATTCTTTGGTAAAGTAAAATAAAATCGAAAGTGATGTAAGTCGACTTATATCACTTTTCACTGGATATCCAGAATTATTGATCGAGTGAAGCATATCCTATATTGTAGATTGTGCAATGTTATTTTGGGCGGTAAGGTTTTTCCCTAAGTCTAACTCATCATGGCTGGTCAATGCTTATTCGCACCATGAATGTCAAACTGTCTATACTGATTACCTATGAAGTCATGCAAGTGGATAAACAGTTTAATTGAATTCACTTTCACTTAAACACTATCACAGCCATACAATCTCTTTGTATCTTATCTTATTACAGTTTTGGTAAAAACATCAATGCAACATCAAATGTTGTTGTTACATTAATTGATAAGATAATATAGTCTAAAAAATCAGAACTGGAAAAATAATGTATGTATACTAAACAAGTTTCTACTATCAGTCTACCTTGAGTTTGATGATTGTATTTGTGATGGATGAGTCGCCTTTCATTTTATCTGATAATCATTTTATGGTTTTAATATTTGAAATGAGGATTTATGTATACGCAACTTCACTTACAAGAAAGTGCTTAGACTCATGTTTTTTGTGTTATCATTTTTAAACATTTGAAGTTTGACAACCGGATTCCTTATCTCGCATATCACAAGTAGATCAGTGTCATTCGACTCGAACGGTGCAGTCACATCTCAAAACGTTTGCAGAAATGCGAACGACAGCCCAAGGGCAAGTGTACTTCTACAACCGAGCGACGGGTGCGTCGACGTGGCACGACCCCCGCGTGCCGCAGCACCTGCGCCACTGCGCCGCGGCGGCGGGCCCGCTGCCCCCCGGCTGGGAGATGCGGCATGCCCCTTCCGGCCGACCTTACTTCGTGGATCACAATAATAGGACGACGCAGTTTACAGATCCCCGCCTCGCGCTGTCGCTGCGCCCGGTGAGTCTGTTAAGCCCCTGTGTTTGCGTAGCCTATCCTCCCCTCCTATCCTGTCTTCCCCTGCCCACCGGCTGGGAAATGCGGCAAGCTCTATCCGGCTGGCCTTACTTCATGGATTACAATCACAATTAGTTCACGAATCCATGTCTCGCGCTGTCCTGCGCCCGATATTTGTACCAAAGTGCAGGACAATCTCAAGTACAGGACGTACTCGTAAGGTCATCTTACGTACTAAAGTTTAGCCTCAACATGTGTAAAATGACCCCGCCTTCCTTCGCTGCCAAGCTGCAGCAAGTCTATGTCACGTTTTAACTCCTTATTTTTGTAACAACCCCCGCTCGTGCGTCGTACGTCGCTACCTTCAGTCCTGATCTAGCATCATCATCAACGCTTTACTTTCCAGCCGCCCCCCGAAGTCCCGGCCACTCCGACCGCGGCGCCCACGAGCCCGGCCCCGCCCGCTCCAGCCAGCGGCGAGCCACCGGACGCGGACGCGCTGCCCAAGTACAAGCGCGACCTCGCCGCCAAGGCACGGGTACTGCGGTCCGAGCTGTTGGTACTGCAGCCGCAGACTGGCCACTGCCGCATAGAGGTACATCACTTGTACTATTCTAGGCTCTTCTCACGTCGAACGCGGCCTCTATAAGTGTGCCATCAGCGTGCCAACAAATGCGGACACCTTGCGTTTTTACAAGCGCTGCTGTGGGGTGAGCACGAACAAGTATTCGTAGCATTTACCTATCGTTAACTTGTCAATTTGTATGTGGAAACTGTCGGTTTCTAACGTTCGGACGACACGAATACGGTATGAAAATGTTCGTGCTCACCCCACTGTGCTATAGCCCGACAAGACTGTATGCTACTATCATTACAAAAAACAAATCTACCGACGCCTGGAGAGTGAGTGAGATACATCGCGATGTCTATTCATACATCGGGGCTGCAACTGACGTGTAAAGGTGCGCGGAACCCCCACAGCACTACCAGTCCCGCTAACATCTTGAATCGCGTGAATACTATCTAACGAAAATTGTTTGCATGTACTTCGACACACACGGAGCAATTAGTAAGCGGGATTGCGCGCGATGTGCAAATGATTTTCGCCTTAAAGGTGTTCATGCGGCGCGGACCGCAATAGTACTACCAACGTTGAAACCCCTCAATGTGCAATTTAACGGTAACATTTTAAATGTTGGCTATCCCGAATAATTTTATTATGATCTGGTGGGCATTCCAGGTATCCCGCAACGAAGTTCTCGAAGAATCGTACCGGCTCGTGATGAAGCTCCGCGGGAAGGAGCTACGGAAACGACTGTTGGTCAAATTCCGCGGCGAAGAAGGCCTCGACTACGGTGGCGTGGCTAGAGAATGGCTGCATCTACTAGGAAGAGAACTATTCAATCCCCAATATGGATTGTTTCAATATGCGAACGCGGGGGATGACAGATACGCGCTGCAGATCAACGCTGATTCTGGGGTAAGGACCTTATTCTCTTTACAACATACTCTTATTTAATTGAGCCAAGTTTCCGGGAAAAAGACCTCGACTATGGCTGCGTGTCTAAAAAATAGCTACATCTATTTGGGAGAGATCTATTTAATAGGCAGTACGAAAATTCAATACGCGAACGCTTGGAAAGACAGATACGCGCTGTAAATCAACGCCGATTCTGGGGTAAGGACCTTATTCTGCTTACAACGTATTTTAATTTATTTCAATAAGCGGAAGCAGAGGTTTATTATAACATTTTATTGTAACATAACGTTGATTCGGAGTTCACTGCCCTGCTAATTTAGTGCAATCGTTGTTCAAAAGTCGGTTTACTTGGACTTCGGCTATGGATGACTTGGCAGTCAATCCAACAAATCGATGTAATCTTTATATTTCCGCACCGCCTTCGTTTTATGATTAAAGAGAATGCTCTAAGGTGTTAAATCCAACTATTGAACAAAATGTTGTCAATAAATAAATAAATTTATTTCCAGGTGAACCCAGAACACCTATCATACTTCCACTTTGCGGGCCGGATCATCGGCGTGGCGCTGTTCCACGGGCACCAGCTAGACGCAGCGTTTACCGCTCCATTTTACAAGCAACTCTTAGGCAGACCCATCACGCTTCGAGACATACGCGAAGTTGACCCTGAGCTGCATCGTTCGCTGTCTTGGATGCTGTGAGTTTTGTTTTTTCTAGAAGTATTTTTTCTTCTAAGTTCATTGTCTTACTGCTGAGCAAAAGGGTCCCTAAAATCTGTCGACTGATCTCTATCTTTTAACGAATTCTGGCCACTTGCAATAATATCATGTGAACATATTTCATTACGCCCAAATCACGCCATCAGCAATTTAGCACTTTGTAGATCAAGCATACATCGCATTCATAGCATTTACACGTCAACTTAGCAATATCAAAAGTTCTGTAATTTACAGTAAACTCTACATAACCTCAACCTCTAGCATTTCATTCAGCAATTTTTAAAGGTATAGTTTACTCCGCACATTGTCCAAACAAATATTTTACCGGAAATTTAATCGCCCACAGCGAAAACAGCATAGCGGGTGTGATAGACACAACATTCTCGGTCGAATGCTCGTCCTTCGGCGCGGTACGAAGCGTGGAACTGCGGCCGGGCGGCGCCAACGAAGCGGTGACCGATACCAACAAGCGGGAATACGTGCGGCTATACGTCGCGCACCGCTTCACGCGCGGCGCTGAGAGGCAGTGGCTGGCTCTGCAACGTGGGCTCACTGACATCATCCCGCCGCAGGTCAGTGACCCCCTATTAGATCTACCAATAAAATACATCTCAAATCTCGGTCGGATGTTCGTTATTTGGAGTCGTACGAAACGTGGAACTTCGGACTGGCGGTGCGAATAAAGCAGAAACGGCTAAATAAGTGGGATTAAGTGGGCTCCAAATATGTGGGATTAAGTGAGTTTGTATGTCGCGCACTGCTTACCGTGCGGCGCTGAAAGGCAGTGGCCGGCTTTGCAACGAGGGCTTACTGATATCATCCCGCCGCAGGTCAGTGACCCCCTATTGGATCCACGAATAAATGTTTCTCCAATCTCGATCGAATGCTCGTCCTTCGGCGCGGTACGAAGCGTGGAACTAATGGCCGGGCGATACGGAATCGGTGACTGATACCAACAAGCGGGAATACGTACGGTTATATTTCGCGCGACGCTGAGTGGCATTTGCTGGCTTTGCAACGAGGACTTACTAACATCATACCACCGCAGGTCAGTGACCCCCGATAGTCGCCACAAATAATATATGTACTCATCAAATCTTGTTTCTTCGGTCTGGCGGTGCGAACGAGGCAGTAACGATATTTGTATCGTTATCCTTATACGTTATCTGTATGTCGCGCACCGCTTCACGTGCGGCGCTGAGAGTCGGTGGCTGACTTTGCAACGTGGGCTTACTGACATCATCCCACCACTGCTCAGATTAGTGACATAGGGTCCACCAAAAAATAAAGTTCAATTGCCAGAATTAAGAGCACTTTTATATAAAAATGAATTATATTGTACAGCTCCTCCGACCGCTATCGCCGCGCGACTTACAACCTCTACTGGCGGGCCGCTCGGACCTGGACCCGGCGGACTGGAAGCGGCACACGCGGCTGAAGCACGTGGCGCCCGACGCGCCCATCGTCGCCTGGTTTTGGGAGATCGTCGAGGGGTTCGACCCGGAGATGCGCGCGCGGCTGCTGCAGGTAATCTCTATATACATAAAAATCTCGTGTCACAATGTTCGTTCCTGTACTCCTCCGAAAGGACTTGACTGATTACTTTGAAAAAAAATTATTTCGCAGTTTGTGACGGGCTCCCGGCGCGTGCCGCTGGCCGGCTTCCGCGCGCTGCAGGGCTCGACGGGCGCGGCGGCCCCGCGGCTGTTCACGCTGCACCTGGTGGCCGACGCGTCGCCCGACTCGCTGCCCAAGGCGCACACCTGCTTCAACCGCCTTGACCTCCCGCCCTACCCCACGAAGGAACGCTTCCACAACAAACTGAAACAAGCTGTCCTAGAAACAGCCGGTTTCGCCGTCGAGTGATAACGGATACAAGCTACTCGGTTGTGTTTAATTGCTCGCCGAAGGATGTTCGTGTGCAAAGAATCAGTTGGTGATTTTTGTTTGGATACTCGGTATTCTTTTTGAACTAAACATGCTTATGTACCAAAGTGATTTGGGGAGTAACCCCTAAAAACATTAAAATTCAAAATTCAGATATAATATGCGAATTTCAGGTAACTAAAAAAATATTAAAACACACAAAATTTGTATATTTGTCCGATTCAGTTGATAGTAAAAGTATGATGCACAATTTAGGTTTCGTTAAAAAGCTTTAAGGTACATAAAATTTGTAAAAACATTGCGACGAACTTCCTTTAGTGACTTACTTGTGGTCGCTTAGGGCGTCTGATGGCTGAAAGATACACTTTGGCCTCCCAATCTTAACCATAAATATACATCTAGCCCAAAACGACAGCTTTTTCTGTTTACAAGGATAAGTTGTACAGGTAATTCTTCTATATTTTACTTTTTTTATATAATACAAGGGTTAGTAGTCTGTTACAATATTATTTTGTTAAATTTTCACATTTTGACCTCTTTATTGTTCTTGCAGGCAAATGAAGGTTTTTTATTGAATCATCTATACATTAACCTTTTGCAGGATTATCCAAAAAGTACTTTTTATTTAATAATGTATGAGACTGATGCGAAATTGTAAATAAAACATGACAAAAATGATATTTAACAGACCACACATGGGACATGCTAGAAAGTTATTGTAGTCTTGAAATCGAATAAGGTAAGATTTATTTAATTTCTTGTTTTCAGTTTAGTTACGTGTTCATTAGTCATATGCATATACAAATATTACTGATTTATTAGCTTCGCGTAACTGGTTCGGAGTTAGGTGTGGGTTGCACTTAAACCAATACTGCACGTCTATACTCTCAAATTATATTTACATGCATGACTAACAACTTGCTAACACACTATGATCAAAACTGGTAACACATTTCATAGACTAAGTAATATCCTGAATCCATAAGAATTTATTTTATGTTACTCCTGGTTTTGTGCGATTCTCCAGTGAATAGCATATTGTCTATTTTATATTTGCTGGGCTTCCTCTTTTCATTATTTTTTCTAAACAGTACTAGCTAGAAATATTTAATCGTAAAATCAATATAAATTTATCAATCTGTATTAGTTTAATTTTACACTGTTTGTGTGAGTGAGATGTACAAAACCGAAGTTCTACATAAATATGTGTTGATATTTTTATAATAATATTAACATGTTCAGTACAAAATATAAATATGCATACTGACTTTATCATTCATGTATGAGTATTTATGGTCCTCCATATATAGTGGTGTAATTTAAATTTAAACAAAAGCTTTTTTTTGAGGTGTTTGCTCATGTTGTTGGTGCCTTATTGAAGTCATTTTTACGTGTAAATAAATCCATTCAAGTGGCAAATAAAAAAGTCGAAACCACGCCGTGGGTACCATTACAATGTAATTTTATTTATGACTGAATATTCCACTATAATACTTTCAACATTTTGTGTAAGTTTAATTTACTGAGTACGTTAAATGTATATATTATGAAATGACCTGGTTTAAAATTGATATTTATAAACATGGACGAGTGCCTTTTATCTGTTAAGTTACATGTATTTTTAATATTATGACTGTTTAGCTAGTAATTATTGATTTATTAGTAATTAAAATTGATAAATATGTATATCATTGTATTTAAAATTAAAATATTTTTCATATTAATTTTTTTGGTTATTGTTTAGCTACACTTTTAATATTTATTTCCACTTGTTCCCAGAATAGCTAGATCAGAATTATAATGGAAACTCCTCTCTTTTTTTGGGTACCCCTTCTGTAGCATAAAAATGAAAATTTCTCTAACCTTTTGAGAACTGCTGTCGCTAATTCTTGAATATCACATTCCTTGAAGTACGAAAATCGTTCTAACTATAGACTTGGCGGACTTGGCGATGGCTAAAAAACCTAGCTTTGACTAAAACGACAAAAACCGTTTGAATAGGCTTATGGAATATCGAATAGGCGATGCCTATTGAAACTGTAAAAAAAATCGTGAAATACCTTCCCTTGCTATTTTTCTAATGAAAATCTGAGACAATGAGTTAACTGAATAAGAAAACTATTAATTATCTCTGGTGCATAGGCTTTGGATCTCGTTCTTTTGAGTAGGTACCTCTTGGGGTACCTCATTTGAGGATTATGATTCGCTCATTTCATCTTGCTCTTTTTCATGTATAGGCTACGCTCTTTTATTTATTGCTGTCAGATCCATAGACAATGAGTGAGATAGTTCTTCAAGTTTGATTTGATATTACTCATGCATCGGTCTATCATTCCATTCATTCAACATCATTTTACGATAAAAATTCTGACATTTTGTTGTGGTTCCGTCTTGTTGGTGATCGCTTTACGTAAAAATATCGTAATATTCGTTATTTCGTTTACTTACAGCAATAATATAGCTGGTTTGTGTTTTATTAAGTAATCATACGTTGGTTCACGAGTAAATTTACTACTTGCTTTCATGGTGTTGATGGCACAGTGCGCGTCGCGTCCTTTTTTGGTGTTCTTTTTTTAATTTTGCACAGTAGTTACTGGCTTTTGTGATTAAAGTTATGCTAACTCTCTTGTGAAATACTTTTGTACCTAACTCAAGTCAAGTGTTTCTCTGTGAGTGTGTTTATAAAAGTATCACCATGCCGACGAGTGCAGTGTACCAGCCCACGACAGTGACCTATGAGCAGCAGCCCAGCGACCAGCGATGGAACTGCCCCATGAGCTACTTCTCCCGCCGAGTAACGAGCAGCCTTAACCGAGCCACCTGTGTACGGATCGGATTGTGTTTACTGGGCAGCACACTCTTCATTGTTGGTAAGTGTCAACAACTATTTTATATATATCAGTGACCATATTGAAACATTATTGTCTAAAGACACTTGTCTTTAGACATTTATTATTGTCTAAAGATCATACAAACTTGAAAATACAGGCTGTGCTTGTTATTGGATACCAATTGGATCTAATCTATCTACTTGTTAACCATAATACATACTATTTTTTAACCATATTTGAATTGAACCCTTGTAATTTTAGTCTCCTGTTATTTTTTTAAACAATTATTGATGACACAGCTTCTGTCCACTGCTTGTGATGTTTCATTATTTTCAATTCTGAGGGTTAAATTGGTTAAAATAAATAAAAGGGATACAATATAATAGAAAAATCTTATTTGCATTAAACATGATAGAATAATCTTAATTTGCTTAAATCATACAATTCATATTGCATTTTATGATTAGAGGAAAATATGTATTGACAGTTTTGTACTTCCATGAGTGGGTAAAATAATTTGATGTTTTTTTTAGGATTTAGTGCAAAGTTGTATTAATAGAAGCATATTCCCCTCATTGTTGAAGTTCAAATATTTAAAAAATAATAATTTAACTTGACTAAAAAAAATTGCATAGTTGGTAACTATACAAACATTTTATTACATTCTTTATTTAATTACCTTGTTACTTATTTGGAATAGTTAAGTTAAAAAGTACATCCATTTACTTAAATTATTAACTCAAAGATATTTTACTATGTTTGTCTGTGTCATACAAAATATATTTTTAAATAGGGTCCACAAGTGCCATGCCAATGACATATAATTATTTGTCCTTGCAGCCAATTGATGTGATTTGATTGACTAAAAAATCACAGTTCATAGTAACAGAACAAATTCTCATATCATGTTTACCATAGTGAACAGCTTTTGTTTTGTTCCTCAGTTTTAAGTACGTACTATCTGCTAATAAACATAATATAATGAATGACACACAACTTCCTCTCAACAAAAGCATATAAGGAACGTAGTGCACATCTATAGATGGTAGGTATGTAATGAACGGTACCTAGTCACCTTGGAACATGTTTTGCATGAATAATTTACAGTAATTTACTGTACAAAGTAATTTGATTATTTTGATGACTGATGGCTATAATTTGATTTGATCCTTTCTAATCCTTTGTGGATGTATTGTCTTAGTAATAAAATATGTGTAGTGAACAACCTAACAAATCTGTGAACAAAAAATTGCTCTCAACAGTTTTGTGTTGTGAAATACATGTTGGATAAGTACATTTCTTCACCCACGTGTCCAAATCGCCTTGTATGCTCCTACCTAATATCTGCACAAAGCCCCTTGTCAGCATTTTTGATATGCAAATTGTTGAATTTTTGAATCCCAAACTCAGGACGGAACAAACTTAAGTTTCTCCAGATGAATGACCTCTCTGAGATGAATCACATATGTACCTAACATAAATGAATAAATCTAGTCAAAGGATATTTGAAAGGTTTTTGGCATTAAATTAATGTATCGTTATAATATCATTGTAATAACGACAGCCTGTTGAACTGCAGCGGCTTCTGATAGGAAACGTGACCGTTACGAGTATCGCTTACGCGGTAGCGAGTGTGGCGGCGAGCGGAGTCGGGTGGCGCTGCGTGGCTTGCGGCCGCGTGGTGGTGACTCACGCGGTGGCTGCTTGCGTGATCCGACTGATCTCGGCGCGACTATAGAACGCATGATGTTTAGAAAGGTTTGAGACGGGGGATTGAGAATAACAGACATTTGCTAAATAGGTCTATGAAAATAGGCTCCATGATAATACGCTCTTGTAGTATTGGTTATTGTTCTCTGTAATTAGGTAGCTATAAGTGTAGGTCCTGATCCTGACCTGATCGGCCTATGACTACGACCAAGTTAGTGTTGTATGACTAACCGAATATCAAAAAAACAATTAGTATGTACTTAGTAACGTAGTAACATAATTAGCATCATTGCGTAAAATTAATTTGTATTATTACGTAGTAGATATTAGTTAAAAAAAAATGTTCATTCATGTCGCACGCTGTCTGGGAAATTGTTAAGAATAATTCGTTCAGTAACCTTTACCACTGTCCTGTTGCTGATCAATACAAGGTATTCACCTTACTATGTAGCATCTTGGGTTACCCTCAACTTTTATGTGTGGGGATTGCGCGCCGAAGCCTTAAATGTGCGACCACAACTTCAAGACGTAGGTTTTAACTGAATCGACAGTACCTAATAGACCGAGAGAAAGTCTCTCTATAAGTTTTCACGCCAACAGACTTGCTGAACTGAAATAAATAAGGATTCATTTAAAAAAGTCTGATTGAGACACTCATTAAAACCACGAATCTCCGAACGACCTAAGCTGAGTGGTTAATTTAAAAAAATCATAGAATTTAACGCCCCAATCCCGAACCGCCTATCTATATCCTATATAAAATTCTCGTGTTTGTAACACGAGAATTTTAATTTTTTGTTCGTTCCCGTGCTCCTCCGAAACGGCTTAACCGATTCTCATAAAATTTATTTAGCATATACCCCTTAGCGATAAGGGGTACTTTACATTTATATGGCAAAACGACGTTTGCCGAGTCAGCTAGAAATATGCTAAAAGTAAATGAATTGACCGACTCATCGCAAAAAAGCTCCAATCTAAAGCTTCATAAGACAAATCGAAGGAACAGGCACTAGGCACCGCGCGCGAAGGTCGACAAACTCCGCGCAGCCAGCCAGACTATCAAGTTGTTTCCGTAATAGTGCCCTCACTTACTACCTCCCTACCTCCTTTGTGTGTCTGTCTCGCCACTGTTCGCCAAATTGGGTGATTCGAAAAACGTTTTTTGCCTATCACCATTTAGTTATCCAATTACTTTTTTGTCAGATTGGTTGACTGGGTGGATACATTATTTTGCTCATTATTCTGACTGACTGAACCGATATTAATAATACTTTTATAATCTCAGACAACAACTGAGACTGGTTGAATAGTAATAATTAATTCGTCTGACATAGTAAAGTAATGTTCTTAAGAAACAAGTATAAAAATTTTATAGACTTGGATAACACGAATTCGTGAATAGAGGATGATGTCAGCTGGCATGGCCGTACAACACTGGTGTTATATCCAGAACGCATAACTAGTAGATAAAAATCTACAAGGTCTCGCATTTATACAATTGACTTCCTATAAAACACAAATTTAAGGTGCCTGACTGATGCTGGTGATGCTGTAAATGTGTCTAACCCAGATTACCTAAGACCCAGATTACAGATACCCAAGAGTATTTAAATAAGAGATGTTAGGTTTTAACAAGTTTGGTCATAAAATACGCTACAGCTTAACACCTAATTTGAAGCACAGTTTATTATTTGTTGTGTCTGTCATTATTATCATCAAATCATCATGAATGAAATACATCAATAAGATTTCGTGTCAAGGAAATGTAATTCTGCATATATCTTGCGTTACACTACTCTACTACTCGTATTCGTTCTCTATAACATCTACTTCTACGATGTGTTGACTCGTTATGTCGTCATATTCGTCTTAAAACCGGACTAGTCATAGTTTAGTTGCGGTGGGCGTTTATTGTTTAGGTCGCAGTATGTATATCGCAGTGAAAGCCGACTAATGAATCGCTAATGCGTTCTGCTACCCACTGAATGCCCCCGCTTCCGTTGCGCTGCGGTGGTGGCCCATTTTCGCAATCCTCGGGGACTGCTAATCGTCGAAACGCTAAAAGAGGTCCATTGTTCGAATCGAAAGTATATTTCTCTTTGAATATTGACTTTCATTCGTAGCTTAGCTGCATATAGTGTTTGAATTTCATTGTTTATCGTTGGCTTAGCAAATGGTTACGTACATACAATCTTGCCATTGCTATTGTCGACCAATAAAATTAAAAATGTATTCCTGAAAAAAAATCCTTTACTCAACAAAAGCTGAACACGTTTTGCACTGCCTTGTAATGCCTTTGTTTATAAATTGAATTCGATTTTACAGCCATACAATTACATTGTTTATCGTTGGCTTAGCAAATGGTTACGTACATACAATCTTGCCATGACTATTGTCGACCAATAACATTATAAAATTAAAAATGTATTCCTGAAAAAAAATCCTTTACTCAACAAAAGTTTCGATTGAATGTGGTATTGAAATAATTTATATTTTGATTAATGCTAGGTACATACGTTTGCTTGATCAAAGTAATTTAGTAAGTATCCCTCTTCAACAATAATATGATTGGTTTGGATTAATATATTATAATCAAATAAATAAGATTATAACTTCAATATTTTTAACAATTGGCAATGACCAGTTCATTCAAGTTTTAATCAATATCAACAATTTTTATATGAATACGAACTACGCAGTTATCTCAACAGAGTCCCATCTACTTCAATGGACTGAACTTCCTCTATCAACTAACTTATTATCATAGATTTTATTCATACAGCAGACTAACCCATTTAAATCGTCAATGAATGAGTGAGCTATTTATGGTTGTACAACTACAACTACTATAAAAATTTAACTAATAGTTTAATGGTTTCAATACTATATTGTGGAACTTGTGGATGTGAACCCTTCACATCCACAAGTTCCACAATATAGTATAACCACTAATTAAGAATTCTTTCAGGGATAGTGTCGATCGAATTCAATAATTCTTGGCCTACTTTTTTCCGGCATATTCCAAGGACATAAAATACTAAAACTTAAAACTGTGGACATTGTTATTCATTAGTTTCAATAACAGCTTTATGTGTCGTCAAGGTGAATCAATCAGTCACGCTCCTCAGTTTTGATGGTATAACATGACATTAGTCAATACTTGGGAATGCTTAGTAGAAGTTACTACAATTACTTTACTACATTAAAAGCTTGAAATAATAACATTTCGAATTGTATAAAGTTACTTCGATGTTTTACGCCTGCTAAGTTTGGTAGAGTAGCGAACAACGCGTTAGGCGTTATCAGTGCTTTGTACTCGTATAAAGTAGCCATTGTTACGATTACGATTAATTATGATTTCCAGCATTTTATACATATTTATAAATAGTTTAATTTTTATTCTATACATTTTATTTAATTTATTTTATACATATTTACTCATATAGGTTTTGGGTTATAACTCCACATTGGGTAATCTCTATTTCGCGTTATCTACAGTTCATTTGTAAACCTCACAAAAACTAGTCCGAACAACATTCTTGTTGCATGAATGAGTAACCCAGTTCAAGTGGTGATTAGCATTGAACAATTTGTATGATAATTGATTTGTGTCACG
The DNA here is from genome assembly GCA_963921415.1 of Pyrausta despicata. Taxonomy (NCBI): domain Eukaryota; kingdom Metazoa; phylum Arthropoda; class Insecta; order Lepidoptera; family Crambidae; genus Pyrausta; species Pyrausta despicata. The sequence goes on from OY992853.1 coordinate 10,654,783, forward strand.
ATTGAAATCCTATTGTTTGACCGAAGTTCAATAGGCCCGAAAACTGTTTTTATGGTACGATTATTCCATTAAACAATCAATGGCAAGCTTAATAGTTGTTTTCCTGACTTACATTCACTGCAAACCAACAGACAGATCGACGGACAATCCTTAAAGTGATAAGGTCCTTTAATCTAAAAATCTGTTTTTATTATGTTCGTGCGTATCATAATGATTTCCCAGGAAATATAATCAAGCTAATTTAATTTTGCTCAATCTCCACAAATAATTAGTTAACCAGCATCTGCCAAAGGCGTACTAATGTTTGGCAGAGTTTGTCCCATTAAATGTTAATTCACGCCGAATGACGAGAACACTGCATTGATATTCCGAGCGAGGCCTTGGTTATCGCAATCGCAATAGGACTTTATTTGCAACTTATGTTGTTACTGCAAATAGATTCTATCCACGTGTTGTTTACGGTTCAAATTTTCGGACACGTAAATTGCACCGCTCCTTCACCACCCACGAAGAGCGTTACACTGGAGTGGACACGTGGGCTGATTTGGGTGTTGAAGGAAAAATTACCTTGGTTAACATAAAATTATTAAATGAACAAGGAATTGCATGTCAACAGCAGTTTTACTCCGGCGGCCTTTTGCTAGATTTGCGAAAATCCAGCACGGTTTAATTCAGCTGGATTTTCCGGAATCCAGTGCGGATCCACTTAATAAAACTGATACGTTTGTAGATCTGTACCGCTGGAAATAATGCAGGATCAACTCCAAGGACCAATGGCAATCCCTTATCATAACTGTTTAAACGGACTGCCGTGAAGAAGTGAAGTCTTTTTTTAAAAACTTACATTAGGTTGTGTAAAATCGCTTATAGGCATGGCCTAACATATTACAGCACATCCAGACTACATATTTTTGTAAGAATCGCTTTTATCTCAAGTGCATAAAATGTTTTCCCAATCTTTTCTTTTTTACTAGGTTACCTCTTGTTTTCTTAATTTCCTCTCATGTTTACTACCATGGTCGTGGAACGGCAAAATCTTGTATAAAAACTATAACAATAATTGTTCTGTTCCAGGTCTGGCACTGCTGATAGCCGGCGGCGTGCAGTACTCGAACACACCAGCCTCAGACGCGCCGGTGGCCGCCGACAGCGGGCTGGGCACGCTCATCGCGGGCGCTGTCATCTTGTGCTTGGGCTTACTCTTCGCAGGTAAGCTAATTAAAGCAATTTACCTGACCCCATTACTTGAATCGCATTTTGAAAGACGCAGGCAGCATCCGATTGCGCGAGCAGTCTTCTCTTGGAATTAACTGTAAAATGTTCTTAGGGCGCGTTTACATGTAACGTTCGTTTTAACTTGTATGTTGTTATTATTATTATTTATTTATTTATTAAACAAACAACGTTTTAAACTAAAAATTACAAACTATTTACATAGTTTGTCTGTGGGATCACGAGTCTCTAACATATTAAATCAAATCTTAATAACTAAGTCTAGGGTATGTAGTTGTATTAACGAGTTCACACATACAGTCAGGCCTCTCTCACTCGATGTATACTTGCGCGCGGTAATTGCCTACTCTCGCCCGCACCGACGTCGGTGCGAATTCAGTGAGCTGCCAACAACCGTCGGACGCGCTCACGACGCACTATAATTATTCGTGTTACGCTTACGATCAATTTAGTTTTCATACGATCCAAATAAGTAATCTGTGCTTGTTAAACGTTAGCTTTATTTAAGAAAAATGACTTCTGGTGGTGGAAATTTATGTGAAAATGTAATTATTACCCGGTAAGTTAGTAATTTATTTACAAAGTATAAAATAAGCAAATTAGTAGGTGGTACCTACGTAGGTAAATTTGATAAATTCAGGTAAGTTGGGGTTCGGCTTTATTGAATTAAAATGTTTAAACGTATGTATTATTAACATATTACGAAGTTGAAGGAGATAGTTTACACATAACAGAGTATTTCGCATCCAGTATACGGATCCGTGTTTAAAACCAGTGCTGTGCTGTTGTTGTATATTTATATGTCAAAAAAGACCCTATGAATGTGGTGTGAACACTATGTCCAGTAGCAACGGACCCGTTGAAAAGGATTCGGTAAAAACGTGAACATGAACGCGTCCTAAGTTGGGTGAACTATATCTCGTGCTTTAAAAGTTTAAAAGTAACGTTTTATTTTACGCCGAATTCGTTTCATGGCGCGTGACTACGTGATTCAATTTGTAAGCACCTTGTCAGTCGCCAAGGCGTCTGAAGATTGAAGGAAAGGTATTGTAAAGCCCGGTAGTGGGTGTTCACAAATCGTGTGCAATTTTACGCTTTGATAGAGGGCTGAGTTGAGAGCAGAGACTTTCGATTCCTTACTTACATTGCGCAACACGAAATGCATGTGAGGTGAAAGCCGACGAGGAAACATAAGTACCTATTAAAAGTATAGGTTGATAATCTTTTCTCTTATCTTTAATATTACGTTCAGACTTAACAGCAGAAATACGTATTGGTATTTTGTCCGAAATACAAAACGTGACAATAATCTAAAGAAAACGTAAATATAAACGCGCCAATCTTGATTTCCTGATTTCTTAAAATAGCACGAATTCTTGAATTCCGCAACCTTGGCTAAGCTACGCTGCGGCTTTGTTAGCTATGTCAACCCTTAGTGTAAATACCATGCCGATAATTATATATTTTTATTTGAGCAATATAACCCCAGTTTACGTTCTATTTACTAGCTCTTGTAAAATTAAACAAATTGAGGTCAACTCTTTGAAAAAATACTTATAAAATCCACAATGGTTCTAATGTGAGTAAATTGGTCGTTTTACTGAAAAGGTTAAGGTCAGTAAAGCAAGGTGAAAAGGTGTGCCATTACATTATCTTTTGACCGCTCATGGTAGGATTCACAGTGCAGGTAGATTTTAAAGGGACACGCCACCCTTATTTATACATGCCTCTGCTATCATATCTGTGGAAAATTCAAAGCAGAAAATTGAAAAATATATTTACTTATATACTTTGTATGGTAGGATACTGCCAAATAATATTGCTGAGGAAGTGTAGCCAGATAATTGAAGGTATAAATGTCTGTTTTCACATAATTTGTATCAGATAATATTCCTTTTGTTGGAACACAGGAAGACCTTTTCCCGTCATGCGGTGGTTACGGCCGACGGAAACAAGCTCGTATGTGTTTCTGTTTCCAATTAGATCCATGGGACTTGGCGCCTCGTGTCAGGCGGATATGATGTACCAATAGAATTGCATATTTTATGGACGCCTTACTTCACTAATGGGGTTTCCGCTGCGTACGTACGGAAGCAACGCATGGTGCGTTGCTACAGTCAGTTAAAGTACTGATATTGATCATACATTGTTTTATGTTCTATGTTTTACGTTTTTTTATATTCGAAAATGAATTGTCACGCGTAGAAAGTAACTAAGACCATACAGGCTATACAGTGCCAAATGATTTGCTTTTTTATTTAAGTCTGACTGAAGTATGTAATCGAAATTCCACGTTTAAAATAGTAGTCTTGGTTTATATTCAAGAAATTAATAAGTACTTGTCGCAAACTTTCAGTTACCAAACAGCTTTAACAGAGCCTCTTACATCTCACGTTATTCGTAGGTGTTAAGTATCAATTCCAACCATTAAACAACCACTACTGCGTAATTCGAATGTTGCAACGTTATTAACTGATCTACTCTACCACAGGCGTGGGCGGCTGGGCCTGGTCGACCAGATGGGGCGTGGGTAAGGAGACGCCCGCCAGCGGTGCCGCGGCGTTGACGGCTCTGAACCCCTCGACGGATCCTCTGGTGGCTGCGCAGTACGCGCCCGTGCGTGACGCCCCGCCCGCGCCCGACGACGAGATGCGCAACCTCATGGATAACAAGGAGTGGTAAGATATTTTTTGTAATCGTCGCGTGATGATGTAAGGGCCGTATTTCGATCATGATTTCAGTTCACTGGCAGCGTTCTTATATGATTAGCAATGCTCCTGTTGAGAAAAAAGCAAGATCGTAACAGGCATACGAATGCCTTCTGGCTATCCAAGCCTACGAAGGTTTGGAAAGCCAATAGCACTGACGGCTCTGAACCTCTAAACGGATCCCCTGGTGACTGCGCAGTACGCGCCCAGCGACGAGATGGATAATTAGTAATGGTAAGATTAACTTGCTTATGGCAACATGTGATATCAGGGTAGGGCTTCATGGGTTTATTTGCTAGCGGCATTGACGACGTCCTTCCACGACACGCTGATGGTGGGTAGTACACGTCCGATTACGAGATGCGCAATCTTACCTAATGGATAACAGAGGAGGAGCGGGAACATCAACTGATTTATCCTAAAGTTGTCATAAAATCAAGAACTAGTCATACGGTAAGAGCTTGACATGGCTCAGAATAGTGCCCATTGCATTGGCAATGACGTGACTAAATTGGAAAAGTCATTTACCGTTTCATGTTTTCTCATCAAACCTAGGATCAATCAAGTCGAGTCGTCGGAGTGCTAGACTAGTAACTTTTATAAAAGGAGTTAGAATCCTGGAGACATCCAACAACTTTTTAAGCACCTAACACTGAATCAATTATTAGATTGATTATCAGATGATTATAACCACCTCTTTGCACAATTTCTAGAAAAATCTAACGGCTATTAAAAAAAACTAGGCAATGTTTAACATACTTTGTTTAAGTTTCAACTGTTTACTTGCTGTACATGTAATCAACGAGCTATTGTCGTCGCAGGTGGTGTTAAAGTTCACGCGACGCACCCCATTGTCTCCTCGTGTTATTCAATGTTTTCCTAAGTTTTGTTATGTGATGATCACACTTGGCGAGTCAGTTAAGTAAGCGCATTTCTTGCTTGCTAATTAATATTGCCTACTTACTTTCTACTAGTCAAAATCCTGTTTAAAGTCACGTAGGTATAAGTTGCACCATGTAAAAAGAACGCTTACGGTCACCTGGGTGTAAATTATTGGCAGTACCAAGTGAGGAGGGTTAAGGGAATTTTGCACGTCCGCGCCTGTGCGAGCGAGCGAGATAGCAACTGCTCTTATACGCAAACTCCACCCCTCCAGTGTTCTTTTTACGTGGCGCTGGTTAAGCAAGCAGACTGCCGACAAACAGTCACTCTTCAGCTAGCCTTCTGGGAGAGCTTGGGTTGGTTGGAATAGAGGCAAACACGCACAATGGCCCAATCGTGAGGCTAAGTGCGGAAAAAGCCCTGCAAAACTAACTAACTAACTAACAGTCTCACAGTTCAGCGGACTGTGTACCTATGGTATGTACAATTATTTACGAAATTATTAAATGATAATATAAAAAAAAAATCAACAATGCTCTTTGTGTTGTTTCAGCCTGAGCAGCGCAGAGGAGAGCGATAAAATGCTAGACGGGCGGCCATCCGTGGCGTAAGCAACACGACGACAGGATCCACGAGCTTAGGCTAGTCCTAAAACATGTCCCCCTAATAAATTTGTTAACACGATCGAGTGGTAATATAAAACAGTGAGCAGCGAGAGCGTCAAATTTATTTTTGTGGAATGATGTACCTATTTGTTACTTAGCTCTCGCTGCGGCCAAATGTACTTAATTATAATGTCGCTCAATCGTGTAACCATGTGTCCATAAGGTTTAGGTGTTGCATTTTATGGTACAAAGTTTGAACACGAGTGTGAGTAAGTAGTAAGAAACAAAGTGTGCTTGTAAGATATTTTTTGTATCATGTAATAACTTGCACTATCTGATCTGCATGTCGTCATTAAGACACCAAAACCCCTTATCGGATTTTTTTATCTCAAGTTAGTTAAGTACATACTTAAGCACAAATTACTCGAAAATTTTATTCTTTTAAAGTTCTTCGAGTTGAAATAATTCATACTATCAATTACAACACATATTTATAACATTAATCAAATTACAACATAGGTGTTGTCCATTACTTTTGTTTTGCCAATTTTAATTATAATGCTTTTGGTAATATTTGTCTTCATTAATTAATAACAAGTAATTAGTAAAAGACAAGTGGCCAAATTATCGTCCAGTCTAGGTTTAGATAAAAATGTGGATATTTATTGTACTTTAGTAAGATCATAAACTTACAAAAATAAATTTCTAGTAAGTATTCTATAAACATCTCCGTGAATTTAATGTTCGTAGTGGTAAGTACACTATCAAAATGTGTTTTCTCATAGATACGTAACTTGCATACAGTTACAATGTCGATGTATTTATATTCAAGACATTTAAAATAAGGATAACTTGAATTTATAAGTGTGCTTTAAGTATGTTTTTATGGCTTTAGTTGCATTGCACTATTCTTCCGCACTATGAACAGAAATACAGATATTATATTTGACTACGGGGCAATAGTGCGCAAAAGTCTGATGTCTAGTCTTAATATCCTATTAAGTGTCAGTTTCTGAGAAAAAGCTATATAGCTTTAAGTATGATACTGACAGATATTTAAATTTCGTCAACTGTAGCGTAGATAGGATATTAAGACTGGCCATAAGCCCGTAACACACGACAGGTATAAGTATGATAAATAATTAATATCTGAAGGCCTATTCCGAAAAATAAAAACCCTTCAAAACGATAACTGTTTTTTTTGTTTTATGACACAAGTACACAAAACAACAGTACGTAAGATATAGCCCATTTTAAAATAAAATATTTGTACCTCGGTATGTAGTCTGTACATGTTTCTCGGAATGGGCCTTCTGTACTTACATGTTAATACATCAATTATAACCGTCATATTTTTTCATCGAAATTGCGGCTTAAGAATTTTACCTGATGCAGGTAATTCGATTTTTCATTTTACAACGTGCTGCAATACGGAACCATAACTTTTTTATCCTACTTGTATTTTATAGGGTATGATTTAATATTATGTACATTTATTGGAAAAAGTTTAAAACATCTATTTTCTACCTTTTATTTAACTTTATTTTGATACCGTCCTTTTAATGAATAGATTTTAGAATAATTACAATTAGGAGAAAGACAGTGGAAACAAAAATCACAAAACTAAGTTTGAGGTGCAAACATTATTTAATACATTAATCCTTAGAAGCTTGATTTTATAAATGTATTTAAAAAGAAAACGCTTATGTTCATTGAGATATATAAACTTAAGAGATAGATAAAGGGAAAAATAAAAAAAATATATTTATGTTTGAAAATAAAACAGGTATCAATTATGGTACTTCAGGCATTAAGGTCACAAAGAATATGCATTTATGTGCTATGCAATATTGCAAAACATTGGTTTTTAGACGATTCCGGAGTCTCTTCTTGTCAAATGGTGTTACTTGGCCTCCCATTTTGCTTTCTGGCCGGCGCTTTGATAGCGGCTAACGGTGTCAGCTCAGTTTTTGAGTCAACTAACTTCATAATTTCTTTAAGAAGTTTTCCGTTCGATGTCATCCGGCTTCATTTTCAATAAATATCTTTAATGAAATGTTAAACTAATACCAAACCAAGCAGAAAAGTATAAAAAAACAAAATATATTCAGAAAATATTTAGCTAAACTAGGTTTCATATAACCTGGAATGCCTGTGGGGCGACCGCCTAACTGAAAGCTATTCATTTACGATAGCTATTGACGATGACTATAAGCTAGCGATCGCTTTGCCTTGGAGCGACCGCCTAAGGATCGCGATAGCTTTGCCTACCCGATAGCTTTCGTGAATGAATGGAATAACGGCGTTTTGTTTATCTATGTTGGTGTTAAAACTTGGCGTACTGCCAAGTTTAATTAATACTAAGAAAAATATTTTAAAATTACTATTTATTGGAGAAATGATGATGCATTATCAGTTTACCCGTTGAAATGCGTTAGAAAAAGGTATAGACATTAAAATTACACATATTGAAAAAACTTCAAACGAAGTAAAAACCAAACGCGTGGCAAGGACATATCCAGTGCTGCCTTAAAATAAATCCTTGTTGAAATGGTAGTTTCTTGGGCTAAAATATGACCTTTTAGTGTGATACTTTTTTTGTGAGCAATTATCAAACGTGGTTTATCTGATAAAGAAAATTGTCTACATTGTGCCTGCAAAGACAAAATAATTTTTAAAAGCCACGTTTCAATTAAAAAAAAAATTTTTGTTTCGATTTTTGGTCAGAGTGATTTCACATTTTTTTTTACGACAAAATGGAGGATAACATTACTAAAATATACACACGTCCTTTGTTTGTAAAATCTCAATGAGTTATTTTGACGTATAATTTTGGTAGATTTATAAAAATAAATTTGGCAGCACTGCTTATGAAGTTTAGTTTTCGTGCAATATTGATAAATAAAAGATAAAACTTTCTTCGCTCAATCTCGCTCGGAAGAAACTTCTACAAATTGTTCCAAGTAAAGTAAGTACTTTCTGTATACTTTCACGGGTAAAACATGTAATGGAACATCCATTGGAGTATTTTTTACAGTGCATTTATCACATTTTCAGAATGCCGTCATCGAGACGCGTCTGTGTCTACCAACTGGAAATATTGGTATCGTGGATGAAGGCGCACCCACTGCAGGCCAGAGGAACCCAATTTGCCACTCCACAGACACAGGGGAAACAAATGGGCCTCCAGCTGTGGAGTGAAATGGCCTCTCGACTGAACGCAGTGAGTGATGGCGTGTCGAAAAGCCCCAAAGATTGGAGACAAGTAAGTAAAACTTCCCACAAAAGTACCTAGGTACAAACATTTTGTGTACATTGATGTGATTCTTGTTTGTTTGTTATAAAATTCAGAGGTGAAAGCCTAGTGATTCTTATTATTGCATGAATGATTCATACTAACAACACAACTAATGTTAAGAAGTCTGTTAACCAAGCATGTAACTCACTAATAGTGCTTTATTTGGTTTGTAAACATAACAAAATAATTGGGTGTGATTCCATGAAAAGCTGCTATCCTTTCATGTTATTTAAAGAAAAATCTATTTGCAATTATTTCATTTTATGTCTATCTGTTTAATTATTAGACATTTTAGTTTACTTATGAGTTAAGTGATTTTGAGCACAGTTGTGGGTGGGTTAGATCCTATTCATGGAAATATGTTCAATTATTGATGCGTTGAGGTGACTAACATTTGTGTTTGTGGTGTGCTTTAGTATTGGAATGATTTAAAGTCAAAACTAAAAAAGAAGGTGTTGGCTATGAGGCAACACTGCTTTGGGACAGCAAATTTCTTAATACTTACATTTCTAACACCTGTATATAATATAGGAAAGTTTTTATGTTGTTATAATTTAATGATGCCTGAGCATAAGATACAATTCTCAGATACAACATACAATTAAGTAGGCATATACAGTTGCTTTATTAATGTTGTAAAAATACTTTCATGCTATTTTACAGATGGGGTTGAACCAACCCTCAACCTCAAAGGCCCTGCCACCGGCACCTGTCCCTGAAGTAGAAAAGAGGATGTGGCCTTTATATACCCAGTAAGTATTCCATACAGAATTATGAATAATTGTTGTGTGTAAAAGTTTTATATTATTATTTCAAGTAAAAAATAAATTTCTTAATTTCAGCTCAGACACCAGCCAAAACAACTAGAATCAAAACAAAATGTAAGTATTCTGTAGATGGATGAGATTACTTTTAATAAACTTACTTTGTAATTTTAAATGCAATTGCTTATGAATATGTTTGATTGCAGCAGCCACAGCCACGGACACAAGCGAGGTGTGGAAAAAGTTAAAAGAACCCAGTAAGAATTTTCTTAAACAATTTATTATTTAACACAATAAAGTATATTCGAAAACTTTGATGTCTAACAAAAGTTTCTATGATTTCAGCCAAAAGAAAACATGTGGCTGTAACCGGAAAAAAAAAGTATGGTTCAAAATGTAAGTATTGGAATAATATAAATGCCTCAACTGTGTAATCCCACAATGCAGTCACTAACGCATATTATGTTGTTACAGCAGATGTTGCAGCATGTCCTCCACAGTGGGCTAGGGACCTAGAAAATCGCCGCATCCGCGGCGTGAGCTCGAGGAACGAAGGCGCTCGTCGGCGGCCGCGCCCGAGCGCCGCCTGCGGCTGGAGCGCCGACTCGCGCCCGAGGAGACGCGTGCGCAGGCGGTGCACGAGCGGCGCGGCCGTGAACACGTTCCTGACGCCTTATCAAAAATAAAAGTCTTGATTTATATAATGGTTTCATTTATTACTTGGGGTACCTATTTTTAGTACTAACATACTAGCCTCATCTTTCACACAGCAAATGCAGCTAAGCTTAGTCTTCCTGACAAATTCTAAATACCTATGTAGACCCCATTGTAGTTATCAGTCCATGTTTTCCTCCACAGTCTGTCCACGAGAGGTTAATGCCCCAAGACGCGCCAAATGTTGTTTTCGCAACTGAAAAATGATAAAATATAAGCTACCACATATATTAAACTTAATTTCATAAATCAAATAACTCAAATTATCATCATTTGTAATTAAATACAAAGCAAAATCACTTACTTACTATGATAGCAGTTAGTAGATTAGTAACTGCTTTCGATGACATAAGGAATAGCTTTCATGACAGCTACTCTGGCCTTCAAAAAAATTAGGCGGTCGGGTTATCTGTCAAATCTTTACATAACCATTCGTTCAATAGCTTTCAAATTGCTAAGGTCACGTGACCACACTTGACTAGCTAATAGCTTTCATCGGCGGTACGAAATACTCGTGTGACGTCATAAACGATTGCGATTCCAATAGCTATCACGTTAGGCGGTCGCCCCACTGAAGTATCACTAATGATACCTTCAAAAGATAATAGTTTAAAAATTGAGCTCAAATATTCCGTTACATACATTCATACATCATACATACACTCCGACCTAATAAAAGCTTGTTAAAATGTTACATTTTCCCATAGCAAAGAATGCAATATCCTCTTACCTCAAAAGTATTTTTATTTTTTCCAATGAGAAAATTCGTTGGAGCTATAAGACGGAACAGAGTCAAAATAAAAAAGTGAAATGTCAACATTAAATATTTCATAGTCATTGAAATTTTGCTTTTGCCCCATATGGAACAGGTGAACATACAGTTTATGCAAAAGATTTTCGTAACAAGGCTACGTGTTTTAAACAGCCTAATGTTAAGAAAAGAATAACAATTCCGCGTATATATTCAGTTTAAAGGTTTGGTATCTAATTTGATACATGAGGAATTTAAGGGTAAATTTATTTACCAATAACATTTTTTTTCTTTACTATGTTACTATCTTGGATACTTTCTCTCTTTATAACAGTGTACACTTATTTGAAGTGCTTTGTAAAATGATGGAAATAGACTAAATAAAATTATCTATCATGACATTTAGTGTGGTATTAATATATGATATTATAGACCATAATAAAATTACAGGCTCTCTCTTTCCATTTTACGAAATATTGCGTTATATTATTATTTTTAAATACTGGTAAAAAAAAATACCAGTCTATAAAGATAACTTAAGAGTCCTAAATAACGGCTTATTAAAAATTTCTGTATGCAAATATTTAATATTATAGACAGGCACTGGCATAAGAAAATTATAAGTAATTAATTTTGTCTCCGACACTATGTTGTTTACTTTTGTTCCTTTACTTTTTACTTCACAACTTGTTTTCTGGGTAATTTTTATCTCATTATATTATGCACAATAGCTGTGTTTATAAACATTAAATTTGCAACATTATATGACACAATTTGTTTGACTGCATACATTGGAAATTTAATTTCATGACATTTAATTATTAAAATAACATATAAGTCAGAAATTATCTGTGTTTCACTGCTAAACAATTCCTTTTTTTACATTAGTTATTAATAAGGGTTAGATAATAAAAAACATGAGTTAAGCAAATATGTATAATTAATATAAAAAATCATGTTATGGTCCTTGCTCTTACAAGTAAAGGTAAGTTACATTTTTATACATTGTTATTGTATACATACTGTATCTTATTAATAAGATAAACTTATAACTAATCAGTCTCTGTTGGAGCGACGCCACCAAGGAACTCCAGTCTCTTCTTCATCAGCACAAATACTAACTGCGGGCCTGGAAGAGAAACTATATAATTTATGAAATGCCTTCTAATGTGATGTTATTTACCAGTCGCAATTTCTGGTTAAATTAATTTTACCACTGAGCTAATGGGTAAGGCATGATGTACAGTTATAAATAGGCATGATGACACCTATCATAAATATTTTCAAGACCATGGCGTTTAAAAAACATAGCCCCTATGAAGTTAACACAACCAGTTTATTTCCAAAAAGCTGTAGAAACCAATTTTTAAACACACAAAATTCAATAAATATTCGGTCAATTGACTCTGATTTCTTATACACAACTGTGACGTCACGATTTTGTATTTCCATACAAAATCTATGGAGGCATACCGTTTTGACAGATAAAGAGTGTGTCAACAATTGGTGGTGTCATCTAGCCTATTCTCAAAGACACTTGGGACACCTGATATTTTAATGTTGTTCAATAATATGGATCCTTATTAATCACCGCCCAAGTTAAGTACAAACTTGATAAATGTAGTGGTGTCGATTTTTGTGACCATAAAAGTTTCTACAATTTGAAAAGTATGGAAAACATTACATACCTATACACTTGGTTATGAGGTAGAGTGGACGTTATTAATGGGCAAGCTGGGGCTGGTGTTTCCTGCAATAAGAAAATACAGTTCAATTAACTATAAAAATAGAATCAACTTATTTTTCCTTATTAATTTATGTAACATAATGGATTTCACTACAGGAAAAATCACTGACCCTAACAAACAAATCTAATTATATAGTAATTAATATTGTAATATTTATTTGCACACCTAAATTAATATGATAAGGTCAATCCTGTACATAAAATATATTCCAAAATAACTATAAGGGGGTGATGAGGAATCAATACTGATGCCAAAAATGCAATCAGTAAAAAAATTGTCCATCTGTCGGTCAGTATAAACATTATAAAAACAAAAGCTAATCAACAGATTTCAACAAAACTTATAACAATTATTTTTCATAGTCCTGAGCTGGTTATAATATACTTTTCATCACACTACAATCAAGGGAAATGAAGGGAAAACAGTAGAAGTTACTCCATTTTTTAAGCTTCTGTCACGTGTGCTACCTTAATGGTTAGAGCTACACAAAAATCATGTATGGTGGAAATGTTCTCCTTAAAATTATGGTTGACTCACAAAAAGTCAACAACACATGTTCCACCCAAATGTGAAGTCGTAAATAGGGTGGTAATTCCACTCTTGGATATCCGAAACTAAGGCGAAGTCGCGTACGACTCCTTGAAATAACATTAAGGAATAAAATAACAGTAGTATGAACCTACTAAACAACAACTATGACTGACCTGATTGAAAGATTGCATGGGTATTTGCATATTGGCACGAAGTTTGCGCTGTCGGATCTCTCGTCGGACACAGCACTGCACACCCAGTAGCACACCACATACACATGAAGACAGGCATCCTGCAAAGTGAAAAACTTGTTAGTAAAACGTTTTTAAACCAGATATAGTTCAAGAAAAAAATATCAGTATAAATTAATAGAAACATAAGCCTTTACCTATATAAACTAAAACACCAAGGTCACCATTGCGGTTTGTGCGTCGCAATACTATGCCAGCAATACACAATGAGATACCAGTTAGTATACCAACTACAAATATTACCTGAAATATAACAGTCATCACTATCAGAATAATATTTTGCAGATTATGAAAAAGATTAATACTCAAATATTCAGTTCTAAAAGTTGGCTTACCTGTAATATATAATAGCACACATATTCAAATCCAGGGCAATGCCCACCGCAAGCACCTATTATTGGCACTTCAGGGCTGACTGATGGCACTGGTGGGATTGGGGATCTGTTTCCCATTCTCGATTCAACATCACATATTGGGAGTGAAAATGCAGATGCACATGGAGGAAAGGAGTAAGCAGCTGTTGGAGGAACATGGCTAACTTTCTCCCCCTTTTTGTAACTGCGCCATGTCCCTGTGCCATATGGAGCTTGGTAGACTGGTGAAGGTGGTCCAAACTCCCTGACTGAACTGTTATAATAATGAGGTACCTGCAAGAGATGACATTTACATTTAACAATTGTGAATACTTAAATAAATCATTACTGTCCTGAATTTACTCAAAATATGTGTATCTCAAACACATATATATCTTCTAAAGGTTTTGATTGATTTATTGGCTAGGTATTAAAGTAGTGAGTGTAACAGGTAAATATTTGGATTACATGATAGGCATTATCAGAGGTAGAGCTATCGGTCCCTGGAAGTTGATACACCGTGTTGTTGTCCTCAGCCCAAGGATACTTCGCCCTCTGTTGTGCAGCAGTCATGAATTGTATCTCACTCCTTGGCACCATAGTTGTCTGGTACGGGTGTACGCTGCGGGGCGATATCTGCTGTTTGAACATCTTTTCACAACAAGGATGAAAATGTTATCTGCAACATGACCATGTTTTAGAAAATAACCCCATGCAAACACGTACGCTTAAAAACTTGACTGACTATGATACAAACCTCATTGTTATACAGTAAATTAGTTAAATGTCTACACCAAAACTTAAAATCACATCTGTGATCTGGAGATCAATAATCAAAATAATTATTATAATTTAGATCATGTTACATTTTTCAATACTTTTTATAAAACAACAAAACAAAATATTAAGTTCAAAAATGGACGACGCTTTTTTTTATCGGACGTCAACCAAAAAAAAACTAGTTTGGTTATTCATTTTTTCGTTCTGTGGTATTTCATTCATGAACGAATGACATTCCCTCATTCTTCTCGTTCTTCTCCGACCGACTGACTATGTCATAGATAAGTTAAGTTACTATGTAGATTACATCAGATTGTTCAGATGTAGATTATTAGTAGACGAGAAATATACTACTCTTCTTCTTCTTCTTTTTTTAGCTTGGCAATCCATGCCTGTCCTCAGCCTTCTTGACCGAGGATGACGTCTGCCATTTTCATGTTGGGGTTGGATGGGGTTGCAGGTTTTTGTAAATATATTACTCTTTAGCGAGAGTTAACACGTTTACCGTTTGGGCTAGAGATGGGCGGAAGAAAACTGCTGAGATAATTTTTAAGTATAGGTTATCTTAACAAAGACAAAATACTTAAAACCATCGATATTTAATCTAAATGACGTAAATTTTACAATAAAACCCTTTATATGAAAAAAAAAATATTGTATTAGGGTATTTCTGTATATAATGACATTTTCCCACCATTCGGAAAGTTCACTCGTTTTTCCCCAATTTTGGAAATATTCAGAAAAATTCAGGAAGAGATTAGTTTGGCCTAACTGTTTAGCCAACGTCTGGGGATTCGGTCTGAAAAATATGAATGAGTGATAGTAGAGCGATGTGATTAACGCACTGACCTCTATACCATCCCCAATGTATTATATTATACTACTGTAACTGTAAGCTCTATACATACAGTGTTGCCAGGTCCATTTTTATGAAATCAGAAGATGAGATTAGAAAAAATCAGGAGATGTATGGGAGTTTGTTTCATAAAATCAGGAGATTATTAAATAAAACATCGGGCATTGAAATTACAGTAAATTTAATATAAGTTTTATTTTAAAATTTAGTATTTATTTTATTTTATTTATTGTTAAATTAAGAGTAAAATTTGCATTAATATTCAAAAGCACAACTGTAAATTGTACCTTAAGTTTAAGATACATTTTACTGTTATGATTGGCTGACATTTCAGGGCTTTTATTAAAATCGTAACAATTTAAATTTTATAAAATATTTTTCGTATGCAGCATTCCAGAAATGACTTCAGTATTAATTTTATTTCGAAGTTTGGTTTTTGTTTCGTTGGCTTGAGAGAATAGTCTCTCCACTGGCGCGTACTTTTTAAGGAGTTTGAAGTAATACGAATAAGTTAAATAGACATTGTATCGCTTCTCCCTAAATCCTATTAAGTGATACATTACCGGTTAATTTCGCTGACTGTGGAGGAAGATTCGAGTTCAATTTTCAACTATGTGTCCATCTTATTAAGACCATTTTACAATTACATTTTAATAGCGCCAACCTAACCTTATGGTTAGTTCTTGTTTTTCTTTTCACACAGGTTTTTAAAATTAAAACAAGTATTTGAAAAAAATCAGTAGATTTCCAGTTTAAATCAGTAGAATTCTAAGAAAATCAGTAGATCCCCCGAAAAATCAGGAGATCTGGCATCCCTGTACATACAAGTACGCTGGACTAACTACAGGCCGGGTCGTAGTGAGGCGATTTGATTTTCTTCATTTTGGCACTTACGGCAGCCACGGTGGGAATGGAACTAATAATAGAGATGGTACAGTGAGATTAAACATATCGATAAACCTTTTCCTAATTAATAAAATGGATCATAATAATTTTAATAAATTCATAGGTTAATTTAATGATGACTAATATCCAAAATAGTTAAATAGTTGGTTAATACTATGACTAAGCAAGTGTAGGCTAATCCTATGGTAAGTGAGTAAGCCTTACTAGCTAGCTAGCCACACATCACCCTCTTACTCAGTAACAACTCAGTAGATCAAACAAATAGGTACCTAACGTTTTTTAAAATAAATATATGAGATTTTGTTTGAAAACGAATAAAGGAGGTGAGGTATTTGTAGAAAATAAACATATTTACACAACTTATTTTTTATTTATTCACTACATATTAAGTACAAATAAAAAAAGAGAATTGCAGCAAAAGAAACAATAAACAGATTGTCAATTGTTGGTATACTTCACTTTTTTAAGTAGTGCATGAATTATATTTGATAAAACAGTCATCAGAGAATTGTTTTGAATAGATGTAATCATATTTTTTCGGACGTCAACTAGGCTTATTAATCATTTTCAGCCATAATTCCATCCTTCGATTGTCAGTAGGAAACCTGAAAATTAATAATCAATATTTATTAATATATCGTCAGTAATTTCCGTTCTTAAATCAAATAGATATTTGATAGGCAAAACACAGATAAGTTTTATCGACACGGAATTTTACAGCACTATTGAATTTTATTGTTTGTGTAATTACGTATTATTTTGTGATTACATTGACATTTTACATTAATAAAAGATTTTAAAGTGCCTGTGATATCAATGGAAGGTTAATTTGTTGAATTTTAGCCGTAAATACACTTACTTGTGGAATGTAACCCCACTTCCTTTCTGGTAACGAGTTTTGCATTATACGCACTCTTTCATGGTTTATCTATATACTATCACCACTAAATTATGTATCAACTTTATTAATACAAGACAATAAACAAACTTAAATCGCATTAAACCTTTTAAAATCACTTTAAATACGGTGACAATAGGCTTGTTTCCACTATGAAAGAAATATTCAAAAACTGATTTTCTCTAAAATAATTCATAATTTCAGATGCCTTTACACTAATATTTTTCTGCAGTTCGTATTATTTGATTTTTAATTGGAATTCAAATGATAATTAGTCACTCAGTCGGCATCGCACGCGGTGACGTCAAAGCGTGTTATTCCCATACAAGCTCTATGAAGAAGAAAAGCGTTTTGACAGTTGATAAAAAGTACGTCAACGATTGGTGGTGTCAACTACCGTATTCAAATCACGCACCGACCATTGTGATTACTTTCTCTATTATGCATGCATTGTGCAGTTTACGTCAGATTTAGTTCCATTCCCTCGCATTGGGGGCGCTTCAAATAGGCACAAAAAACAGCTGTCATTTTATAGGGTATCATTAGTCCAGTCCAGCGGACTCCAGCGTATTTGTATAGAGGTCAATGGATTAACGTGATTAACTTATATACTATATCTATGGTGATAGCAGATCAGCAGATTGACATCCGTTCATTCGTTCCATTCGATTGCTGTCCTCCTGTCAATGTCAAAAGAAATGCGACAGGCCAAGCGACTTGTGAGACTTATTTTTCATGTGTGTTTATATATAATTAAATTTCTACAAACTGTGTTAATAAATCCTTGCAAATTGATCACGCATTACTTCTTCTTATGTTTTGAATAGTTATGCAACTCAAAAAAGGCAGAATTGTACCAATGAGGTGAGCCGAACAATATTGGTTTTAGGCTCGGTTTACGCAGCTCTGCCTATCATGATATAGATTAAGAGGTGACGAAAAGTTGCCACCAGTCTTATAATGATTGAAAAAGGATTTAGAACCCTAGACGCTATGATGAGTACAGCAGAGGACAACGATAGGTCGGGACCTGCTAGCAGTCACTACTGTAAAGATTTTATCCGCGGCCATTGTAGTCGTGAGAATTGCCGATTTATACATGAAATACCATCTAAAGCTTTCTTAAAAGAGATGTTCCGCTTTTGCCACGACTTCCAAAATAAAGGCTGCTATAGAAATAATTGCAAGTTCATTCATAGCTCAGTTGAGGAGGAGGATAATTTTTATTCTACTGGTGTGTTTCCTCGTGACCCACGTATCATTCAAGTCTGTCAAGCCTACGTCCGAGGGACATGTTCTAATCAAGAATGTAGACTGATGCACCCTCCTGATGTAGTTGGAAATGATGTAGTACCTATGATGTCTGTTCCACCACCACCATACAACAGACCTCCACCAATAAGTGATGAAGATGCAATCCCACCAGAAGCAAAATTAAGAAGGTTTACTTATGACGATAGTGTTGAAAGGCAAATTTTAGCAGCCTCAAACTTATGCCCAAACTGTGAAAGCTTAGACCACAAGGTAAAACTGCTACATGATAATATAAGAGTCCTTTTGAAGAAAGTTGCAGATTTGTCAGAAAAAAATGTACAGTTAACTTCCATGAATGAGTTTCTGCTGGAACAGACCGCAACTATAAGAAGTGATCAGTCTTGTGTGATTACCTCCCGCCATGGGACATCAGCCCCAGTGTCCCTAGCAACAGTTAGTGTAACACCAGTTGTAAGCCTATCTGGGGCCTTGCCAGCTTTGGTTCCTGCTGCAGCAACACCAAATTTAGCATTAGCTCCAGCTGCATCCCGAGCCCAATTATTGACACCTGCTCCACAAATTTTAACTGTGAGTACTACCCAACAACTCATGGGTAATTCAGGAGCATTAATAGTAACAAGTGCTGGAGCACAGCAGCTTATGCAAGTCAGTGATTCTGGCACCTTGATGGGTGGAGGTCAAACAGTGGTAGCTGTACCTGCTCAGTTAACTCTGGCCCCTCCAACCCAGCAACTTATGAGCAATGGACCACAAACAGCTGTTCAGCAGTTAGTACAGCAGTCAGCATTGCAGCCTCAAGTTGTGCCTCAACATCAAGCACCTCAGTATGCAGCTCAGCAGAATGCTGTGCAACACCTTGCAGCTCAACAGTCTGCTCAGCATTTGGCAGCCCAGCAATCTGCTCAACATCTTGCTGCCCAACAGAATGCTCAACACCTGGCAGCACAGCAAAATGCTCAACATCTTGCGGCGCAACAGTCGGCCCAGCACCTGGCAGCGCAACAGTCCGCGCAGCACTTGGCGGCGGCACAGCAGTCCGCGCAGCACTTGGCGGTGGCACAGCAGTCCGCGCAGCAGCTCGCCGCAGCAGCGCAGCAGTCTGCGCAACAGATGGTAGCGCAGCAGTCGGCGCAGCAACTCGCGGCTCATCAATCTGCTCAGCAGCAAATTGTTCCATCAGCTCAACAGTTAGTGCATCAGACCTCTACACAGCAGATAACTATCTCAAGCACTAGCCAACCCATGGGGCTCCCTCATTCACAGGCTCAGCCTATGACATTCCCTATTATATCCCAAAGCATACTGCCCCACTAAAATATAATGTGTACATTATAGATAGGAACTTGCTGCTAGACTTGCTTTAATGTTTAAATACATAAACACAAGAAGATGCTTGTAGCAATTAATTAAGCCATTTATTCTTATGGTCCTTATTAATAGCAAGTTAAGCTGCACCTGAACTAAAATAAGAGACAGGTACCTACTTTCAAATTGAATGTTCCTTATTTTTATCAGTATAAATGTGTTTTTGTTATTGATAAGGGGGTAAAAAAATAAAGATAGATGATAGATAGACAATAAGTCGAAGATGCAAAGATTTTTGTTATAGTAGCTGATATTTGTAGCAAAACAGTATTTTATGATGGATCATTATTGGATACATCCGTTACTACTCCATCCGATATATCCAAGAAAAAAAAGAACCAACCATGAGTTTTTGCTTTACTTTGCAGAGGTATCATTTTAATTGTAACTACATTCATACCACACTAGATAACTTGTAATTGAATCATGTTATAAAACCAGCATTCTTTTTGTCGTCAAATGATAAGTCTAATCTAAGTAACTTAAACTGTTGAAAATCATTTTTAGTTTATGTATGACATTTATAGGGAAACAATAAAAATACTTTATGTATCTTTATTATTACAATTAAACATACATTAAAATGATAGATAAGTGATTTGAAAGAATAGCTTTAAGTTTCAGGATCTTGGTTAATGACGTCAAAGGTATTATAAAATAGGATGCGATAGAAAGTAGACGAGGGTAGTACCTACCTACCTATATTACATGTAATGCGCACTGTAATTTATTTTTTATAATAAAAGGGATTGTTTCAATTTCTGGTTTCTAATTCGGATGTTCCTTGGCTTTGTAAGTACACTCGTAGTATCCAGTATACAACTAATATTTAGTAGTGGACTTTTTTAACGATTCTTTTTCAGCCTCACATCTAATGATGTTATCATTTTTTTTGTATTTTAATAATTTTCCATGAACTCCCAGTATGAAATTACCTATGTCATCAAATGCTATAGCAGTTACTTTTCCAGGAAGGTTGTCAGCTCTTTTAAGTGTGTGCAGTTCGTTGGTATTGAAATATGTGAGATTTTGACTCGCAACAAATACGTGATCTTTATGAACTGATATTTGTGCAATACCGTCATATTCCACTTTACTGATACAATCTGGTTTAGACTGGTTAGGTTTTAACATACAGAGCTGTTCTTGTGCTATGTAAAAGAAATTGTTCTTGTCATCTATGGCGAGCTCGTTTAAAGTTTCAGGAGTGCGTAGCCGAGTTTTCTGATCGCCATCAAGACGATACAATTCCTCAACGCCATTGTTATGTTCGGTTATATATTTATTGCTGTCTTTATCCACAAATATCATATCCAATTTTAAATCACTTCTCGAAATCGGCGTTGCGTCGTGTTTTTCATAGTTGTAGGTGTAAATACCCTGTCCAGTGCCAAAATACACTTTGGTATTTTTGTTGTCCACAGCGATGGAGTAACTAAGTCCTTCAGGTAAACCTAAGTCAAAAAATAACAGACAATTACATATTTATAAAAATTGGTATACGAACGTAGTGGGTAGTTTGAACTTTGTCATTCTGATAGATTACGTACGATGACGCCTGAGACTTGTGAAGAAGAAAAAATATTTAAAGAGCTAACTTAGCTCATGGTTGCAAATCTGGCTGTAGTTTGGAGACAAATCAGCTACATTCCGTAAACTACAGCAATTCACGGAATTTGTTATGGAAAAAGAAGAATATGGTATTGGCTGATCAGGCTTTCAGATTTTTAGGCAGTACAGATTTTTCTCAAAATATTCAGGATCTCTCTACACCATATCAGTTTTTCTCGTATTTTTTTGATCAGTGTTTACTAGAGAAAATCGTTACAGAATCCAACAAATATGCTATACAACCAACAGAATCCCAACTTCACCGATCCGATATCTGTACTGGAACTGCGTAAATATATCGGTATCTTGATTTATACTTCGGTATATCATTATCCTAGTATAAGGTCATATTGGGCTGCCAACGTACGATTTAATCCAATAGCAGAAACTCTTACTGTAAACAGATTTGAAAAAATTCGCCAAATATTACATTTTAACGATAATAATGACCATTTACCTCCCGAAGACCCTAAACATGATCGATTACATAAGATACGACCTATTGTGGACTACCTGAATCAACGTTTTATTACAGTGCCTTTTGATCATCGCCTATCGCTTGACGAGCAGATGTGTTCCACAAAAATTTCTCATTTCATGAAACAGTACCTCAGTACCGAATAAGCCTCACAAATGGGGCTTCAAGTTATATGTACTTTGTTGCCTCATGGGGTATGCTTATTCATTCGAAATTTACTCAGGGACACAAGACCACAAAAGGTTGCCTAATGAACCAGACCTAGGAGCAGTTTCGAATACGGTGGTGCGTTTGCTTCGACCTGTACCTAGGAAAGTAAACCATATCGTTTACTTCGATAATTTTTATACTAACTTGTCTCTTTTTCACTACCTGTATACGGAAGGGATATATTGCTTGGGTACGGTTCAGAGGAATAGATTGGGCAAAACTTGTAAGCTGCCTGAGAAGAAAGATGTACTCAAGGCGTCAGTACCAAGGGGTTCCTATGAAGAGAATGTTACTACTTTTGAAGGCGTTGAATTTGCAGCTACTAGCTGGAAAGATAATAAGCAGGTGCTGTTGTTATCTACGTATGTTGGTGCTGAGCCTGTGGGATCTATCAATCGTTATGATAAAAAACAAAAAAAGAGTGTTTCTATATCTTGCCCAAAGGCTATATCCGAGTACAATGCTCACATTGGGGGCGTTGATACTATGGATAGTTATTTAGGGAGATACCGAATACGAATGAAATCCAAGAAGTGGACTAATCGTTTGTTTCATCATATGTTGGATATGACAGTCATAAACAGTTGGATTTTGTACAAAAAAGTCTCGATGAAAAACGGAGTAAACCCCAAAAATATTAAAAACCTAGCCAGTTTCCGTACAGGATTAGCTGAAACATTATGTAAATATGGGGCTGTAAACGAAAATAAAAGGGGGCGCCCTAGTTTGCAAAAAAATGAGAGCACAACCCAAAAAAGACCAAAACTTGGCGCGCAAGTATTACCTCCGGAGGACGTTCGTAAAGACGGAGTTGGCCATGATAAAACATATGGGAAAAGAAATCAGTGCAAGCACCAAAATTGCAAGAAACTGACGTCAGTTATGTTACAAAGTGTAAAATATCACTCTGTGATAACAGGAAAAACAACTGTTTTCAAGTATTTCATCAATAATTTCCGTATTACATTTTTATCTACTTACTGCATAGTTTATCAAAATTGATAATAACTTTCTTTTATAAATAAAACTTTTTAAATATAATTGTGATTTTTTTAAATATTTTTCCCGTATTAAATATATCTTTCCACACTACATATATTTTTTTTAAATTAAAATAAAAAATCATGCACCTAAGGGTTAAAACAAAAACTCTAATTAAGAAAATAATTTTTGCTTTAATTATCTATACATACATAGGTTAATCTGAATTATGGATAGGTACAATAAGTCCGGCGACTTCGTCCTTTACCAAAAACTATTCAAAAGACTATTGAACTCTTCTTATTTGTTTATCTGCATAAGGTTGACAATAGTTGCAGTATTTTAAGGGAAAAATGAAGTTTTATGTGCGTCTACTGTAGGTACGCCAAAGTAAGGTATGACTGGTAGAGCATGCCCTATGGCGTTAAGTCCACCTCTTGTAAAAAGTTTTGTTGTAAATAAGACGAACGCACTTCAAAAAAAGTTTAGATTAGTCTTTGCCTCATTGGGCTTAGTCTTGGGTCAAGAGCAAACCTATCCCAAATAAAAATAAAAAGATCTAAATGAGCATACCTTTGATTTTCTTCGGGGTAGTAGTCTTGAACTTGATTACATGAATGTTGAAAAAGAAACCATTATCGTTCCGGCCGGACTCTACGTAGAAAAGGTTCCCGTAGACATCATAGTGAGCGTCAGTTGGGATAACATCACCTAAATGGTAGGTGTCGCTCACATTGAAACGGTCCTCATTTATTTTCAAATCATGGTGACAGTTGCGGGGAATTTCAAAAGCGATACCACTTTGAATTACTAATAAAGATATAATTATTGTTGATTTCATTTTACAAAAGTAAAAAAATAAATAATACTTGCACACTGCCACATAAACTTATGAATAATGCCCAGTTTATAAAATGCAATCCGTTTTATTGAGTAAATAAGTCCATTATTGCTAAGGGCGTGATAACCTTATAACTACTACGCGATTTGATTAGAATAATTTATTTCAAAGTATTGCTTCTTTTAAAGTTTAAAATAAATCGTTAATACAGTCATAATCGTTTACATTTCTCATAATAACATTACTATTAATAATAATTCTCATTAATTTTATACATACTTAAAACTAAAAAAATCTGTCTGTTCATTGAATATTAATATTAGGTCCTTACCTATGAAATTGGCGTTTTGTATGGGAGGAACAAAAAGTCGAAATTTTTTTATATAGCATATTTATTTAATCAAAGTATGAGCCATTGTAATCTATGCACTTTTGCCATCTCATAGGTAGTTCATTGATCCCTTTACTAAAAAAACCATTCGAACGGGAATCAATAAAATCTTTGAAGGCGACTTGGACTGCCCCATCTGAGTTGAACTTTTTCCCTTGCAAGAAGTTATCCAAATTTCGAAAAAAATGGTAATCTGTTGGAGCAAGGTCCGGGGAGTACGGTGGATGCCTTAGAGATTCCAATTGAAGTTCTTCTAATTTGCTAGCCGTCTGTTGTGCAGTGTGTGGTCTAGCGTTGTCGTGAAGCAGCAGTGGCGTAGAGCGATTGACCAGCCTTGGTTGTTTAGCAACTAGCTTTTCCATCATGGTTTGCAATTGCTGACAATAGATATCTGCCGTAATCGTCTGGCCAGATTTGAGAAAACTGTAATGAACGACACCGGCGCTAGTCCACCAAACGCTTACAAGTAACTTTTTATTGGTCAATTTTCGCTTGGAGCAGGCTTTGGCTGGCTTGCCAGGGTCCAGCCATTGCGATGAGCGCTTCCGATTATCGTAGAGAATCCACTTTTCATCACAGGTAATGATTCGATTTAAAATCCCTTCGTTATTGTGCCGGTCAAGTAATGTAACGCAGCAGTTGACGCGCGTTTGCCGGTTTGCTTCACTCAATTCGTGAGGAACCCACCTTTCAAGTTTTTTAATCTTCCCAATTTGCTTCAAGTGGATTAAAACAGTTTTATCACTAACGCCAAAGCCTGCAGCTAACTCGGACGTGGTTTGCGATGGATCCGCTTCCACAATAGCCTTCAATTCTTCATTATCAACTTGGGTCTCCGGCCGTCCACGGGGCTTGTTTTGCAGGTCGAAATTTCCAGAACGAAAACGTTGGAACCAAAAACGCACTGTGTTTTCTTTTGCGACACAACCGCCATACACATCATTAACCCTTCGAGCCGTTTCCGCAGCACTGGTGCCACGGTGGAACTCGTACTCGTAAATAACGCTTCTCGAAATCGGCGTTGCGTCGTGTTTTTCATAGTTGTAGGTGTAAATACCCTGTCCAGTGCCAAAATACACTTTGGTATTTTTGTTGTCCACAGCGATGGAGTAACTAAGTCCTTCAGGTAAACCTAAGTCAAAAAATAACAGACAATTACATATTTATAAAAATTGGTATACGAACGTAGTGGGTAGTTTGAACTTTGTCATTCTGATAGATTACGTACGATGACGCCTGAGACTTGTGAAGAAGAAAAAATATTTAAAGAGCTAACTTAGCTCATGGTTGCAAATCTGGCTGTAGTTTGGAGACAAATCAGCTACATTCCGTAAACTACAGCAATTCACGGAATTTGTTATGGAAAAAGAAGAATATGGTATTGGCTGATCAGGCTTTCAGATTTTTAGGCAGTACAGATTTTTCTCAAAATATTCAGGATCTCTCTACACCATATCAGTTTTTCTCGTATTTTTTTGATCAGTGTTTACTAGAGAAAATCGTTACAGAATCCAACAAATATGCTATACAACCAACAGAATCCCAACTTCACCGATCCGATATCTGTACTGGAACTGCGTAAATATATCGGTATCTTGATTTATACTTCGGTATATCATTATCCTAGTATAAGGTCATATTGGGCTGCCAACGTACGATTTAATCCAATAGCAGAAACTCTTACTGTAAACAGATTTGAAAAAATTCGCCAAATATTACATTTTAACGATAATAATGACCATTTACCTCCCGAAGACCCTAAACATGATCGATTACATAAGATACGACCTATTGTGGACTACCTGAATCAACGTTTTATTACAGTGCCTTTTGATCATCGCCTATCGCTTGACGAGCAGATGTGTTCCACAAAAATTTCTCATTTCATGAAACAGTACCTCAGTACCGAATAAGCCTCACAAATGGGGCTTCAAGTTATATGTACTTTGTTGCCTCATGGGGTATGCTTATTCATTCGAAATTTACTCAGGGACACAAGACCACAAAAGGTTGCCTAATGAACCAGACCTAGGAGCAGTTTCGAATACGGTGGTGCGTTTGCTTCGACCTGTACCTAGGAAAGTAAACCATATCGTTTACTTCGATAATTTTTATACTAACTTGTCTCTTTTTCACTACCTGTATACGGAAGGGATATATTGCTTGGGTACGGTTCAGAGGAATAGATTGGGCAAAACTTGTAAGCTGCCTGAGAAGAAAGATGTACTCAAGGCGTCAGTACCAAGGGGTTCCTATGAAGAGAATGTTACTACTTTTGAAGGCGTTGAATTTGCAGCTACTAGCTGGAAAGATAATAAGCAGGTGCTGTTGTTATCTACGTATGTTGGTGCTGAGCCTGTGGGATCTATCAATCGTTATGATAAAAAACAAAAAAAGAGTGTTTCTATATCTTGCCCAAAGGCTATATCCGAGTACAATGCTCACATTGGGGGCGTTGATACTATGGATAGTTATTTAGGGAGATACCGAATACGAATGAAATCCAAGAAGTGGACTAATCGTTTGTTTCATCATATGTTGGATATGACAGTCATAAACAGTTGGATTTTGTACAAAAAAGTCTCGATGAAAAACGGAGTAAACCCCAAAAATATTAAAAACCTAGCCAGTTTCCGTACAGGATTAGCTGAAACATTATGTAAATATGGGGCTGTAAACGAAAATAAAAGGGGGCGCCCTAGTTTGCAAAAAAATGAGAGCACAACCCAAAAAAGACCAAAACTTGGCGCGCAAGTATTACCTCCGGAGGACGTTCGTAAAGACGGAGTTGGCCATGATAAAACATATGGGAAAAGAAATCAGTGCAAGCACCAAAATTGCAAGAAACTGACGTCAGTTATGTTACAAAGTGTAAAATATCACTCTGTGATAACAGGAAAAACAACTGTTTTCAAGTATTTCATCAATAATTTCCGTATTACATTTTTATCTACTTACTGCATAGTTTATCAAAATTGATAATAACTTTCTTTTATAAATAAAACTTTTTAAATATAATTGTGATTTTTTTAAATATTTTTCCCGTATTAAATATATCTTTCCACACTACATATATTTTTTTTAAATTAAAATAAAAAATCATGCACCTAAGGGTTAAAACAAAAACTCTAATTAAGAAAATAATTTTTGCTTTAATTATCTATACATACATAGGTTAATCTGAATTATGGATAGGTACAATAAGTCCGGCGACTTCGTCCTTTACCAAAAACTATTCAAAAGACTATTGAACTCTTCTTATTTGTTTATCTGCATAAGGTTGACAATAGTTGCAGTATTTTAAGGGAAAAATGAAGTTTTATGTGCGTCTACTGTAGGTACGCCAAAGTAAGGTATGACTGGTAGAGCATGCCCTATGGCGTTAAGTCCACCTCTTGTAAAAAGTTTTGTTGTAAATAAGACGAACGCACTTCAAAAAAAGTTTAGATTAGTCTTTGCCTCATTGGGCTTAGTCTTGGGTCAAGAGCAAACCTATCCCAAATAAAAATAAAAAGATCTAAATGAGCATACCTTTGATTTTCTTCGGGGTAGTAGTCTTGAACTTGATTACATGAATGTTGAAAAAGAAACCATTATCGTTCCGGCCGGACTCTACGTAGAAAAGGTTCCCGTAGACATCATAGTGAGCGTCAGTTGGGATAACATCACCTAAATGGTAGGTGTCGCTCACATTGAAACGGTCCTCATTTATTTTCAAATCATGGTGACAGTTGCGGGGAATTTCAAAAGCGATACCACTTTGAATTACTAATAAAGATATAATTATTGTTGATTTCATTTTACAAAAGTAAAAAAATAAATAATACTTGCACACTGCCACATAAACTTATGAATAATGCCCAGTTTATAAAATGCAATCCGTTTTATTGAGTAAATAAGTCCATTATTGCTAAGGGCGTGATAACCTTATAACTACTACGCGATTTGATTAGAATAATTTATTTCAAAGTATTGCTTCTTTTAAAGTTTAAAATAAATCGTTAATACAGTCATAATCGTTTACATTTCTCATAATAACATTACTATTAATAATAATTCTCATTAATTTTATACATACTTAAAACTAAAAAAATCTGTCTGTTCATTGAATATTAATATTAGGTCCTTACCTATGAAATTGGCGTTTTGTATGGGAGGAACAAAAAGTCGAAATTTTTTTATATAGCATATTTATTTAATCAAAGTATGAGCCATTGTAATCTATGCACTTTTGCCATCTCATAGGTAGTTCATTGATCCCTTTACTAAAAAAACCATTCGAACGGGAATCAATAAAATCTTTGAAGGCGACTTGGACTGCCCCATCTGAGTTGAACTTTTTCCCTTGCAAGAAGTTATCCAAATTTCGAAAAAAATGGTAATCTGTTGGAGCAAGGTCCGGGGAGTACGGTGGATGCCTTAGAGATTCCAATTGAAGTTCTTCTAATTTGCTAGCCGTCTGTTGTGCAGTGTGTGGTCTAGCGTTGTCGTGAAGCAGCAGTGGCGTAGAGCGATTGACCAGCCTTGGTTGTTTAGCAACTAGCTTTTCCATCATGGTTTGCAATTGCTGACAATAGATATCTGCCGTAATCGTCTGGCCAGATTTGAGAAAACTGTAATGAACGACACCGGCGCTAGTCCACCAAACGCTTACAAGTAACTTTTTATTGGTCAATTTTCGCTTGGAGCAGGCTTTGGCTGGCTTGCCAGGGTCCAGCCATTGCGATGAGCGCTTCCGATTATCGTAGAGAATCCACTTTTCATCACAGGTAATGATTCGATTTAAAATCCCTTCGTTATTGTGCCGGTCAAGTAATGTAACGCAGCAGTTGACGCGCGTTTGCCGGTTTGCTTCACTCAATTCGTGAGGAACCCACCTTTCAAGTTTTTTAATCTTCCCAATTTGCTTCAAGTGGATTAAAACAGTTTTATCACTAACGCCAAAGCCTGCAGCTAACTCGGACGTGGTTTGCGATGGATCCGCTTCCACAATAGCCTTCAATTCTTCATTATCAACTTGGGTCTCCGGCCGTCCACGGGGCTTGTTTTGCAGGTCGAAATTTCCAGAACGAAAACGTTGGAACCAAAAACGCACTGTGTTTTCTTTTGCGACACAACCGCCATACACATCATTAACCCTTCGAGCCGTTTCCGCAGCACTGGTGCCACGGTGGAACTCGTACTCGTAAATAACGCGATATTTCAAATTTTCCATTTTGTAAATTGAGCGATGCAAACAGAAAAAAGATAAGTAAAAAAACAAATGAATGACGGTTTACGAAACACAACTACATGTGGAAATAGCTGTATAAATTTGAATTTCGAATTCCTAACCAAATAGGAAAAATTTGTGATCAAAGTGGCCAGTACTACAAAACGCCAATTTCATATGTAAGGACCTAATATTTCTTCTACGAGTTGTAATGGTGCATCAACACATGCCGCCGATTGCTGTCGGCTTATGCCGCCGGGTTGCTGACGGCACAGATTTTGTATGGGGAAAGGATGCATGTGCCGGCGGCATGGCCGCCGGGTTGGCGGCTGGTCGTACCGCTGGCGATCCGCCGGGCATGTGTGGCTGCGCCCTTAGACTTTCAAATGACAAAGGATTGTTTGTGGTATTGTATGTGACCATCTTGTTTAGTTTATTGCATGTAACAATAAGTGTATATTTTGTCTAAGCATTTTATAAGCGTACAATCAAAAATACAGATCGACAAAGTCGCGTAAAATGCAAGATAAAAAATACAGATATTTATAGAGGTAGGTACTTTCTAAAAATGAATGTGTAATCCATTACAAAGTAGTATATTAATGCAATAAGCAGTCATTGATAACAATACTGCATTATGACTACTGTCACTGTTCCCACTTTAAATAATGGGCGATTCCGTTTAAAGGTAAGCGTCCACAAGCCCGCATCACACGTAGCGGATTTAAGTTTGCATTGTATAAAAACTGCGGATCAGTGGACGCTGTTGTAAGCGTTTTTATTCAAGGTTAA
The DNA here is from genome assembly GCA_963921415.1 of Pyrausta despicata. NCBI lineage: Eukaryota > Metazoa > Arthropoda > Insecta > Lepidoptera > Crambidae > Pyrausta > Pyrausta despicata. The sequence continues at coordinate 10,685,217 of OY992853.1, forward strand.
CTAAAATCCGTTACGTAAGTTCGATGTGGACGCGTACCTTAAAAAGTAATAAATGGGTTTAGGGAATTTGCGGAATATGAATGCTGTAGAATTTTTACATTTACCTATTAAATGTGAGTAGGTCTAAATCTGTCGTATTTTTTATTATTATATTTTACATAGGTACAGCTATAGGGCATATTCCCTTATTTTATTTTCAAGATTCTTGAAATGATACACTTTTTACGGATTATTTCGCGATTTATTTACATTTTGTTTTAACCTGACGTTTCGGACCCTTTTCAGCGTCCGTGGTCACAGGTAGACTAAGTTGTTAGTTGTCATAACATAGTTTGAAAAAATTTTTAACTACCATCACTCAAAAATATTAAGTTACGTTCCTATCCACACAAAATGAGCTAACAGTATCTTGAGGTCTTGCAGTGTGGGGTCGAGCTTGAGTCTTGGCTATAACAGGTTCCCAAGCTGGTGGAATTTTCCAACCATCTTCTCTATTAAAATTAGGGTGTCTTTTAATTTTAATTCAAGATTCTTATTTGAAAAAGTGCGCATCGTAAACCAATGTCTATTAATAATTAAATAATATCACTTTTTCAGAAGTTTTCGTATAAATTATTATTTATATTCCCTGCTAGCTTAGTGAGTTGATATAATATTTTACCGAAAATAAACCTTAAACGTTAAAGTTCAATACAGCTGCTCGTCGCCATTTACATTGTTTTCATTGAGGCCTTTCATTTGGCACTGCAGATACGATGGCAGACGCCCTTGTCTTTCCGCTTTGATTTTATGTATTTTCAACCGGTGCCCTTGTAGTATTTTTCTGTAAAAGTAACATTATACTATTAAGAAAAAGCTTTGAGTATTTATAAAACCAAATGGCGGACACCCTAACGTTTCGTTCGTATTTTCGATTCTAGCCAGGAATGCCTATATTCGTAGCTACTGTCAACTTGTCTTAGAGAGTAGGGGCCAGATACGTCATCATCACGCTACCCTACTTTCTAAGTTGTTGTCCTTAGTTTCGGATTTAGCCATCCCTTTCTCTCTTACAAGCTTGACGTTGCGAGCGAACGAGCTGGCTACAACCGAAAATACGAACGAAATGTTAGGTAGTACAGCTTCAGGACGTTTTATATTTGGTAGTCACGGTTATGCCAGATATAAGAGTGGAAAAATAGATGTACACTTGTGTAGTACGCACAAACTGGTATATCTTAGGGCGTTGCCCTACGTGAGCGGCGCAACGCGACAAGTGCGACGCGATGCGATGCGACAAACACTTGTGACAAAAACAAAAACAATCGCGCCTCGTCACGTAGGTGACGTCACTATCATTAACATTTGATATTTCCGCGTTGCACTTGTAGCGTTTGTACACTTAGGACAACGGGTAATATCACCGGCCTAACAGTCGGCGTTAAAAATATAGTAACACTTTATTGTCATGTCAAAAAAACAAATTGAATTAACAGTAAAATTTAATTTTGCCTTTTAACTTTTATTTTGACACTCACTTTATTTTAACGCTGTCTGTGCGTGTGATTTATGTTAAGGTAAGCTAGTTAGTAGGCATATCTATCTAATATATAAAATTCTCGTGTCACAGTTTTCGTTGCCATACTCCTCCGAAACGGCTTGACCGATTCTCATGAAATTTTGTGAGCATATTGAGTAGGTCTGAGAATCGGCCAACATCTATTTTGCATCCCCCTAAATGTTAGGGGTAGTCCACACTTTACATTTATAGGGCAAAACAACTTTTGCCGGGACAGCTAGTATCTATATAAAATTCTTGTGTCACAATGTTCGTTCCCGTATTCCTCCGAAACGTATTGACTGATTCTTATGAAATTTTGTGAGCATATTGAGTAGGTCTGAGGATCGGCCAACATCTATGTTTCATATCCCTTAGTGATAAGGGTTGTCCACAATAATTTATATGGCAAAACAACGTTTGCCGGGTCAGCTAGTCCAATATAAAGTTGTTGCGTCTTACATGCTTATGGGCAAGATGCAATAAGAACTTACTTTGTATTAAACTTCTTAAAACAAACTTCGCATTCCACCGTTCCTTGACGTAGATGTATGTCTTTTATGTGCCTCCTCATGTCGTGTTGATAAGAGAATGCCTTGTCGCAATAAGAACACTGTAAAAGGGGAAAAAGAAAACATTGAAATTTTGAGTCGATTTTGGCCGTAAATGAGTTAATGTGGTACAAAGTTGTGCTACCTATCATAAGCAAGAGCAACAAGGGTGTAGTGCCGAATTTATGGTGCTTCTGCAAACTGTTGATGGCACAAATGTTAAAGGTAAATTAGCATGAATTTTATTCATCCATCATCATCATCAGGCCTCATCAATCACATCCACCACATCTTTAGAAAGTTGCAAAATGGTTGTTTGGTTGTCTGTGATCTTTGACAGCTGTGAGGTGGTATTAATTTGAGTAGGCAATATTGGCGATGTAATTTCATTTGAATTTATCTTAATAACTACATACCTACATGCATGTTGATTTATGAATCGATGACTTAGACAATGAATTTTGTTTTTTTTTTGTGTCTATGTATCTCTTTGTATTTGTGCATGTTTCTATGAGTTGAATTATTGAAATAAATGATTTATTATTATATTTATTTCGGATGATAAAATCAACATCTAAGTAGAGGGGTCATGCCGCTCGTGATCTTATTAAACAATGTTAAATAGTAACTATTTGTGTAACACACGAGCGACAATATGTTGGCGACTTCTTGCGATAGCGTAGGCGATGATCGGCGATAGGCGACAGACCTTCAACTTCCTATAAGTCCCGCCAAATAAATATAAAAAAACGCTGGAGGGGAGGTGTTCGCACATCAGTTTTTGAATATTAATTTCATAGTGGAAACAAGCTCATAGGCTTATAGCCTATTAGCGACCCATAATATCGTCTAGTGCGCAGGTGACCGTTATCGCCAACAAACTGTCGCTCCTCTGGTGATTCCCTTACGCGTCGCATACCTTGTAGGGCCTGGCATTACTATGAACATGTCTCATGTGTTTATTAAGGTTGCTGGCAGTCGTCGTCGCCTTCGGGCACTGAGTGCACTTGTACGGCTTATCAGACAGATGAGATCTTTTGTGGACCTTCAGCAAATCCATCGTGCGCCCTCTGTACGGGCATTGTTCGCATTTGAAGGGAAATACGTTTTCATGAGTACCCCTGCCGAAAAAGTATCTTAATATAGGTATAGAGCGTTGATTATATCCGAACTAATTGGGGGATATGGGTTTTTGGAAGCCAAGTTTTCCGGGTAATCGAATTGTATGGAAACATCTATACATTTAAACATCCACAAGTGAAAAGTCGTAGCACGATAAAGCTATTTAAAGGCATGATGACACTACCAATCATAGACATACTCCATCTCCGATCTGCCTCCACAGATTTTGTAGTTGTCCACAGAAATCGATTGGCTGAAACTTTGTTGAGTTTTATGGAATTTAAAATCAGCTATTGCAAATTAATTGCATTTACGAGCTTCATGGAGGTCAAACACGCCATGACGATAAAAATATTTGAAATAGATGTCATAAACACAGATCTTTTCACGGGTTTTACGCAACACAAACACTTTTAAAAGGTAAAACTTGGTATTTACCTTCCCGACGTTTCGATCTGGTTGCACAGATCATGGTCGCGGGCGAACTGGAGGCTGGCGGCGTCGTCTACTCGGGCGCGTCGAGTTTTCTTCTTCCACCCGCATTTGTTGGATATTTATATCTGCAGTACCTACAGTCAATCCGACAAACTACACTAACAATGTCTGGGTGTCTGGGTTGTCGGGAAGGGAAATACCAAGTTTTACCTTTTAAAAGTGTTTGTATCGCGTAAAACCCGTGAAAAAATCTGTGTCTATTGTAATAATGCAACAGGAAAGTTTAAAACAGTACATAGATGTCATAAATTCATAATGCTAAATGCAGCTTGCATGCGAATATTGCGGATGCAACTCGCGGTACTACTCCGTCAGCCAAGCCACCTCATACATGATATTTTCAGTACATAGTAGCCTTATTATAGCCACCAATGAAAAATAGTTAAAAACTGCCTCTCGACATCAATTTAGTTATTTTTAAGTGTTAACCGAATGATTTTATCTTAGGCTTAATGTAGACGACGCCGGAACCGCCGATTTTCAGATGCGGCGTCAGTGCGGCTCATTAGCGCGATATTACGACCGTTTGGTGCAGTGGTCTACATGTCGGACTTCTAAACCAAGGGTCGCGGGTTCGATCCCCGCACAGTACAAGCATATGTGTGCATGAACATGTGTGTTTGTACTGGTCTGGGTGTTTTCTATGTATAATATGTATTTATTTACAAAAAAAAAGTATTTAAGTATGTTTATCCGTTGTCTAGTACCCATAACACAAGCCTCATAGCTTAATTTGGGACTAGAGAATTGGTGTGATTGTTGTGAAATATTTATTTTATTTTATTTTTATTTATTCATTTGTATAAGCCACAGATATATATTATATCTGTGGTATACGCGCTTATAATGTTAGTATGACTTTCGTTTTCATAATATTAGTAGGAAATAGGTTTCAAAGTTTTTCAATGTCCATTAAAAACTACAATATACCAAATTATGTACTTACATGTGAGTCAGCAGACTTGCATTCGAAAAAGCTGTCTTTCCACAGATATCACATAAGAATGTCTTCTTTTTCACATCCCCTGATGGTTTTTCTGCTACTTTAGATTTAGCTTGTGAAGAGCACTTTGGTAAATGTTTGTTGTATGTCACCTGAATTAATGATAAATAAATATTATTTTAAATTCATTATAGAAGAATAACAGTTTGGCAAACAAGAAAATGAACACTTTTTGTGATTTGCAAGCGAAAGGAAATTATTAATTGAAAATACCAACCATATCATCAAAGGCTTTGTTGCATGTAGAACACCCCCAGAGATCAGAGTTGTCTTCAGAGAATGTAGGTGTGGGGATGTTATATGAGTCTTCACTGTCACAAGTAACTACCTTCATTTTTTTATAGCTGCTATATTCTGAAAAAGTTTATAGATAAAGAGGTAAGATGATTGGACCAGAGAAATAGGAGTAAATTAAGTAAGTTAGGGTCTTAAAAAATTTAATAAGGTGTAATACATATATTTAAATTTACCTTTCTTTACAGAATGTTCTGTTAATCTTTCATTACTTTTCTGACACATTTCCTTGAATGTTATGCAGCACTTGAGTAAATCTAAGCAGCTTTGGCACATATGGTTTGAATAATTTTCCATTTTATTTATCTGTTAAACAATAATATAAATAATAATTTAAATTGACTGAAAACAGTATTTTAGACACTAAAGTTACAAAGTAAGCATTTTATCCACACCAGTCTCATGGTTTCTAAAATGTTAATAAAATATTTTATTAACAGTTTGTTTCCATAATACTCTCAGTGAAATATTACATTAATTCATTTACTTACTACAACACCTGTGAAAGTCTTAATGTCTTCAGGTATATCTGGGTGAACAATATTATTAAATATTGGAATGTCGCCTCTTTCTTCTGAACATATTCTGCATTTATCGGGCCTAGTTTTTTTGGCAGTAGAACTGAAAAAGATGAGCAAAACCATATAAACACCTTACAAGTTTCTGTAACCAACCAAAACCCATGGGTCAAAAACTTACGATTTTTTAACTTTTCTTTTCTTCTTTTTATGAGTCTTCTTAAAGGAATTTGCAAACAACATCGATTTAATTATTAAAAGTGAAGACATTTTTAGTAAAACTTTCTTTTACTAAACACCGAAATGTGTTATAATTCTAATAAAACACAGCAAAACAAAACACAAAAATTAAATTTTATACATACATATTTCAATTTAATGACAGCATTGACATTGACAGTTGGGCTGACATGAGGAGTTTCGTTCTCCGCTGAAATCTATTTGATTTTTGTTACTGAATACGTGAATACGTTAACTAGTAAACTGGGAAATGGAAAGCGTTTGCTGAAACGCTTTTTTTCCAGTTTTAGTAGTTTTTTCGTCATTATTTTATGCTTGCTAAAGTCTTACGCTTTACTTATGTGATCAGTTGAAAAGAGTACGATGCAAAACGAAACATATGTCTTCTCATGTAAATGTCAAATGAATTGTCAATGTCATTTTTTATAGTATCTGCTGCTCTTTTCTTCATTTTATTTTGTCGTCGTAATGTTTTACCAAACAAACTAATAAAAAGAAGCAACAAATAATTGAAAACCGTTGAACTTCCAGTAATAATTGTGCAGCGTAATGGCAGTTTATGTAACTAAAGCTATGATGTCCAAGTTTCATAGAACAGATTTTTTGCCGATGGAATTCCAAGTTGATGCCCAAGCGACTTCAAGCGATAGCAATGATCATTGGCACAAAATAACATTGGAAAGGTAATTATCAGTTTGTTTACTTCGTCTAGCTTTAGATCAGAACATTCGCGAGGACTAATTAATTATTTCCAGTCAGAGAAATGGCAGTTTATCTAAGGGACTGTTGTGTCGAGTCTGTGGAAGGACTGGCACCACACCACTTACCGAAAAACTTAATGGTGTTGAAATAATGAGGTGTATCGAAAAAATTACTCGTGTCACTGTGAGTTGCCTACATTATCATACTTAACTAACCCAAGTTTTATAAATGGAATAGAACCTTATTGTATAAATAATGCTCTTTGTGTGATTATTCTAGATTGACCTTGAAGACTCTTTACCTAAATACATCTGCAATGATTGTCTTGAAGTTTTGAGAGTATCACTCCATTTTAAGGAGACCTGTGAAACATCAGATAGAAAGTTCAGGAGAATATTAAATCCTATGGGTATGATTAAAAAAAATTTTTTTTTGATCATTAGAAATTTAAAGCTGTATAATTATATATTTACATTTAAAGGTGATCCTGCTCTGCATTCCTATCCATATTCAAAACATGACTTCCAAATGATTCTGAACCAAATGAAGGAGAGGCGCCAGAGGGCTGAAGAGAAACAAGAGCAGCTGCGCAAGAAAAGGGAAAGAATAGAACAGAGGAAAGTGCCCAAAGTCAAGCAGTTTAAATGCTCTCCATGTGACATGACTTTTCCTAATAAGGTATTCAAAATAAAATTGCTATCAAAACTATCTTTGGATAATATAGCTCATTTTTTTTTTTTTAAGTGTCATGATTGGTCTTTGTGGGCATTAAATAGAAGTATTCTGTGCCTGTATACCTAAGAAATATAAAACAAACCTATTCCTTATTTAACAGTTATCAAGTGTCTTTCAATACATGTTTTGGTTTTCAATATAGGTTTTATATGTTAAATTATGTTGTACATGTGTAATTATGTTGTAGAGGCCAGCATGTCACAGTAAACACAGTAGTATCTGATGCACTTGTGTTACGGGCAATTTTGCACCAAAAATGGGTATCCATATGTGCTGGCCACTGTACTTGAGGCCACAACAATGAACTTAAATAATCTTTTTTGTATATTTATGCTAGAGATGCGCCGAATATTCGGTTGGTATTTGGTATTCGGCGTATTTGGCATTTTTTTCACTATTTGTATTTGGCTGTATTATTCGGTTTAAGCGCCGAATGTATTCGGTATGAGTATTTATATTTTCCTGGCAACATAACATGGAGTAGACTGAAAAACAAGCTTCTTATGAAATATTTCTATTTTTTATAAGTTAAATAAAACTGGCGAAGAATGTATTAACGTGTGAATGTGAACGCTAATAAATGAAAGCAATTAAACTTAAAATTAACATGTATTTTAAAATCTTAAGTCCACTCTCGATCAGTTTCTCGATCTATAGTATGTATAGTTAACATTCATTTTAAAACTTTAAGCCCTAGAGCTCAATATTCAAAGCAAAAGCAAAGTGACAGCGTAGTGTGTGCGCGGGTGGCGGCCGGCGAGGTACGGCTTGCTCGCAATTAGCCGGCGGCGACAGGCGGCGTGCATGATGTTTGATTGAACTTGTTTACACGGGAATGCAGTGTGATGGTAAACCGAATAATTCGACCGAATATCCGGTTCGGTAAAGATTGAACCGAATAGTATTCGGTATTTGGTTATTCGGTGAAACCACTATTCGACGCATCTGTAATTTATGCTAATAAAACAATAATTTTGAATAAAAAACCTCCTGCACAGGAGAAGCTGATGATACACCGTCGTGAGAGGCAGTGTATGCGACGTGCTTGCGATATCTGCGGCCAGCTGGTGATCAGCATTCCGCAGCACATGCGCTACATCCACAAGCAGGTGGTGCAGCACAAGTGCCCCACCTGTGGCAAGGAGTTTCCCATCATCGCTCGTCTGAAGAACCACATGTAAGAGCATAGCTAATTTTAGCTGGGCTATTTCAGCACTCATTTGCTTAAATGGGCCCTTGTGCGTATTTCTTTTCCTGTCCTACTCCAAGCAACCCAGGCTTTGCCAGGCATTGCCCTAGGCCTCCGGGAGTGATGCAGGTGATTGAAGTAGGAGTGTCTGTTGTGCAGCCACAGCCACACCATGAGCTCGTGATGTGTGAGCATTAGAGACCACACATAATTTACACTTAATTTTGTGTTTATGGTTGATAAATATTATTATTATTATAATATACTATATTCTGCCATTTGATCAAACAGCTAGACTTTAATTTGGATTGATGACATTACTTGCCTAATCCACCTAGCATGTCTGATCCAATTTAGCTCCACTTTTACTGCACAAGCTCGGTGGAATTGTGGTTCAGGCTGGTATGAGACATGCGGCTTGTAACGTGACTAAATTTCGTTAACATCTAAGCTCCATATTTCCGACTCTAGCCTTCCCTTTTGCTGGCTCAGTCTTGCTGGTTTAGGATAGGGATCGCAAGTCGAAATTACACACATCTATATACATATATAATTTTTGTGAGAGCATGCTAGGTCCTAAAAATATCATTGAGGTATCGTTTTAGAGATTCGGCGAGTAGACTGAGCCATAACTCTAACATTTGTTCGAACTTGAACGCGGCCGCTAGTCAGTTTAAAGAGTTGTGTCTCAAACTTACTTCTTTTCCAGGCTGGTCCACACGAACACGTTCAACTTCTTCTGCGACCTGTGCCCATACAAATGCAAGCACAAGTACTACTTAGTGATGCACATGCGCACGCACACCGGTGAGAAGCCGTACAAGTGTGCGCAGTGCCCCGCCACGTTCGTCAACCCGTCGAACTTGAACAAGCACAAACTCACGCACCAGGAGAAGCAGTTCAAGGTACCTAATGTTTTGTTTACTAGCAGATAAGTCCCTATTATAACCAGCAACTGCTATTTAGATAGGAGCACGCACACATGCGCACGCTCACTGGAGAGAAGCCTGACAAGTGGGCGCAGTGTCCCGCCACGTTCGTCAACCCGTCGAACTTAAACAAACACAAGCTCACGCATCAAGAGAAGCAGTTCAAGGTACCCAAGTTTTTGTTGTCTAGTGGCGACCTCTACCGTTCGCGATCACAAGCGCATGCCTGACGGTGGCAAGCACGACGGCGAGCGATGGCACGGCTCTGTAGGCAAGATGGCGCTAGTTAGCCTACTACTGCACATGAACAGCGGTATATGAGATTTAGATCCAGAATAATATAGGTAGAGATTTCAAGACGATGACTGACGGACCTTGGTCTACGACTATAACACCCTGTCGGTGGGAAACTCTTCCATTAAGCTATCTTACTCTAAATCTGTTGCGCCAAACCAGTAAATATAGGGATAGGTCCCTTTTATCACCAGCAACTGCTGTTTAGATGGGATCATGCACTCCGGAGAGAAGCCTTACACGTGTGCGCAGTGTCCCGCCTTGTTCGTCAACCCTTCGAATTTGAACAAGTACAACGCATGGCAATGTGCAACTAGACAAGCTATGTCCCAGGATAACTCAAACGTTCTAAGCAATACGGAAACGGTTAGTTTATCAGAAGCAGGAGTTCTTATTCTTATTATTCGACTTCTCTTTGCTAAACATACTCGCAAGTCTTCGTAATACATAAGCGAAATGACAACAAGCGACCTGTACCTGATTCTATTCTTTGATCTTGCCAGCATCCGCTCTAAGCCTTGCATTTTTATTGATCTCTACGCAAAAATTATGTGCTCTGCTCTAGCGTGTACGGCTGCAGGTCTTTGTTCTCGTCCTATTTATGTTATTAAATGAAAAATTTCGACTACTTTGGTGTAATGTGTAATGGTCAAGAAGTTGACCACTAACCAAGAGGTCGCGGGTTCGATCCCCGCACTGTACAAACATTTGTGTGCATGAACATGTTTGTTTGTAGTGGTCTAGGTGTTATATGTATTTATTTAGTTTATTTGTAATACCACTGTTGATTCTGATATCTGTAACACAAGTGCTTTAGCTACTTACCACGGAGTCAGATCAATGTATGTGATGTTTTTGTATATTTATTATTATTATTATTTAAAAAGGACGCAAACGATTTGGGGTGACCAATAACACTATCCTATTTTGTCGTAGTGTGCACTATGTGAGAAGGCGTTCCGTACGAGCACCGTGCTCCGGGAACACCACGAGGCCATGCACATGAACATCAAGCACACGTGCAACTACTGTGGACGGGACTTCTGTTACAGGTTCGTGTCTTACTTCTTCTTTTTAACCCCCGATGAAATAGAGTCTATGTCTGTTTGTGAGTGTACGTGTTGTTGCCTTTGTGTGTGTGTCTTCCTGTAGCAATATAGCTCCCGGACGGATGGACCGAATTCAAAGCGTTTTTATTATTCGAAAGATAATTTGATCACGGTGGTCCTTAGCCCTGGCCGATTGAAATCCGTCAACCCTGTTCAAAGCTCACTGTAGTCACTGTTGTCAGCTCAGCTGTGTAGCGTATGTGTGTGTGCACTACACTCCGACACTATCAGAAGGTTTTAGGAGAATAATGGAAAACACAGAGTCAGTTCACGAATGTCCGGGTATATTATTTCTAGTCTAGTAGTTTTTATGCGTTAGTACAGACTTTGATTGTATTGAACGGATTTTTACTAGACAAAGCTTAGAACAACCGTGATTGAATTGTCTTTGGAATTAAAAAAATCGCACTGTAATGAACCCACCCGTTCGGGAGCTATATTGCCACAGAATGGCTACAATGCCACAGACTGACAACAGAATAGTGGTTAAACTTATTACACCTTTCTTTTTCTTCGGGGTTAAAAATGACGTGAGCTATTTTCGGGTTTCGGCATCGACTATGCAAATTTATTTTGTTCAGGGACACACCGGCGATGGCTAGACTAAACTCAAAACATTTTTACTTTTTATTATTAACTATTGTTTAATCTAGAGATCGGACTCGAAATCTCATGTTACCGGGTCCTATCTAAACTCGAGTTACTGGTCCCGCATATATTTCTTCTGTAAATAATATATGCGAGAGGGTCAGAACCGTGAGAAAAGCGGCAGATTTACCAACAGGACATTAACTGTAAAATCCGCATCTATTCTATAAGTTCCTATTTACACAGTAACGATGTACTGGTAGGATCCATTGGTCTCAAAACGTATGGAATGTTGTAGTTATCTTATTCTTCACGGTGAATCTTTAAAAGTCGTATGTTCTTATAACTATTGGATTTTGTAGGTACTTGCGGCTGCCCGCGACTTTGTGAAACCTACACACATATCTTCACAATTCATTAAGAATTGTGACGATAAAGAATGTGTTATTCTAATGCATAAGCTATACTCTGGTAAAAATTAATTAAAATCCATTGACTAGTTTTTATGTTAAAGAGTAACGAACTTTCGCGTTTATAATATTATTAGGATTAGTAGGATTTAACTATAAATTTAATTTACGTAAATGCATAGGTCTGACCTCCGCAAGCACGAGATCAGGAACCACAACCGCACGAAACGAGATTACGTTGGCGGCGAACCGACATACAAACAAGTCGAACGTCTACAGAAGATACAAGAAACCCCGGACGAAACTGAGAAATGGGACGCGCAGAAGATGCAAGAAGCAGCTAACAATATGAAATGGAGAACCGAAGAGATCACTGTCACGCAACTGGTGCAGGGGACGTATGTCGAGCAAACTAAAGAGTTCATACCGGCGAACAATGCGCTCTATTTCACCGATATGACGGGCATGATACAACAGCAGCCGCAAATGGGTAAGTTTATTAATTTGGTGTAATGGTCATGGAGTTGATTTTTAACTAAGCTGTCGCGGGTTCGATCCCCGCACTGTACAAGCATTTGTGTGCATTAACATGTCTGTTTGTATTGGTTTAGGTGTTTTATGCATTTATTTTAGTTTATTTGTAATACTACTGTTTAAGTAACACAAGTGCTTAAGCTACTTTCCACGGAGTCAGATCAATGTATGTGATATTGTTTATAATCAACTATGCCAACTTTTATTTAGGTATTATCTATCTTTCTCTAATGCAGTGTAAAAATAATGAATACGAAATATTCTGTCCATTCGTACTCGACAAGCATTTTATTGTGAATAAGTTACCGTTCGATAATGTAGGTACCCCGAATATTGTCGTAAAATAGTCTATTCGAAATCATTTAAATATGGATCAAAATGAAAGTCAAAGTCAACACACACATCAATCTGACCTCTTTACAATATTAATTCATTTGGACCGTTTACCAAGAAGTCGTAGTGGAGAAAACAAAAAGGAATCGCCGTAAACTCAATAACGTTAAAATGAAAATGTTTTCGATAAAGCAAAGTCGTCTGTGTTCGCTGTGCAAAGTGTGCTGATGTTGTTTGTTTTGTTCCAGTACAACAGCAGACCGTGCAGTTGACCCTGTGAGTACCGCTCGTTTCATTGCCATTTTACTGATCTCCTCCCACTTTAAAAATTAAAAACAGTTTAAAAAACACGCTTTTATTGCTAACTAAAAAAGAGATAATAATTTCTGAGTACACGGAATTTATATTACAGTAGAGTAAAAAGCGTGGAATAAATTCCATATATTTAATAAATTATTTTCTCTTTTTTAGTTAGCAATAAAAGCGTGTTTTTTAGTTTTTTAAACTATTATTTATTTTTATTTTTTTAGTTAATAAGGATAATGGAAAACTCTTATCAAATTATTGCATTGTCATCGGTACTTAATACGTGTGCAAAGTTTCAATTTAATCCGATTTCTGGAAGTTGGTGAAAATTGAGCTCAAAAATTCCGTTACATACATTCATACATACACCCCGATCTAATATAAGCGTGTTAAAAAGAAATTCGGAATCAAACTATTCTAAAATGTAAAGCTCGCATGCCACATTCAAATTCGTTCTTGCGCTATAGCCTACTTTAAATCGTATTAGGTCATAAACTTATCGATTCAACGAGTGATAGATGAGTTTTTCGTGGAACAAAATCACTCGTTGATAACTTCAATTTGTCTAGAATTGTAACGAGTATTTGAGTAACGCATTACAGTGGGCTTTAGGGGGTAAATATCAGAAGGTAAAACGCTGCTTTTTAACATAAATCGAGAAAATACATGGGACGTGAGCAGATTTTGAATAAAATGTCAAGCTTCCGCCTTGATAACGAGCACATGTGTCTTGTTTTTTAAATCAAATGTATAACGTAGATTGTGATAGGTTGGAAAATAAATAAATGGTGGCTTTAGATAATGCCTCCTTTATATGCATTTACTATGCACTAGCTTGTGGCTAGCGGCTTCACCCGAGTAAAGCTCGGTTATATTATATGTTAAAATTCCGATTAAAATAGCCATGGCTTTTAGTAATGTCCATTAAATTGGTATACCAAATTTTATGAAATTCGGTTTGGTAGTTTTGGCTTCAAAGCGTAACAGAGAGCGTTTCTTTCGCATTTTTCATATTAGTATGGATTTAAACTTACTTTAGCTAGACCTTGCTGTTCATTATTTCAAAGTCATTGTTTCACGTCGTTTTAGGCCGGAGTTGGGAATGAAGAAAGACGAAGTGAAGATATACGATGCACAACAAGGAATTGGATATTTTTAACGACTAACTTTATAGTAAGTAAGTATTGCCATAAGTATAGTTTAGCTTTTAGTGAGTACTTTATGTATTTTGTGTTTTACTATCATGACTGAGATGTATTTGAGACAGTTATAAACGAAAATGTATTATGGAATATATTCTTTAGATTTATAGATTCTGTTTCACTTATTATTTGACCCTAGAAAAGAGATACTTTTACGAACATAATATGAAAAAAAAAAACAAATCAAAAATATTTATTTCAATTCAGTTTTACATAATAACATTCAGTGGTTGGGAGCCCCCTAGTAGGATTTAGGGTCCTGTGGCAGGAGGTCCTGCTCTTCTATAGCGTAACGATATTTCATGTAAATATGCAGTAAACAGTAAGTACTTAGTATACAGTATAATTTTACAAACAAAATTAAATGGAGGTAAGTAATATGAAGTAATATGATTACCTACACATAACCTATACATAACTTTAGAGAGCCAGAGAAGAGAAGGGAATATAAATACAATATGTGCATCCATTATGCCAGTTTTGGAGCGTATTGTGGTATTTCGGATTTTGTCAATCCTTTTAATACCCAACACGCTCCTTTCCATGGCATAATGGACGTAGGCGAAAAGACAGCAAAGCTGAAGTGGGAGTGGGCGGGTCACGTATGCAGGATGCAACCGGATAGATGGGCGCAAATCGTCACACAATGGATACCAGCAGATGGCTATCGCCGTAGAGGTAGACCCAAAAAAAGATGGTGTGACGATTTGACGAATTTTCTGACAAACTGGGAATCTTTAGCCGCCAATAGGGAACAGTGGAGGAGTTTGGGGGAGACCTTTGCCCAGCAGTGGGATGAAATAGGTTAATAAAAAAAAAAAAAAAAATGTGCATCCATAAATAGTTTGGGTTTAATGCTATGAGTTTCGGGAACTAACAACAGGGTATAAAAGGATCCAGGAGCCGTAAAATTCGTGTCAGCACCAGACTAGGCGCTATTTGCAGATGGAAATAAATTATTTCTGTAGCGATCATAACAGTTTGCAATTATCATAAAACGAACTGGGTTAATGGCTGTATTAATGGATAAAGCCCCTATGCTGCGCCGAGGCCTACTCTGAGAGACGAAATCCGTAGGTTCGAAATTTAGCAGCAGTCATTTAAATGAGGCCAATTAAATTATTCTACTTGTAAGTTGTAAAGGTAACAAGATGCGTAGGGGTGGGGAATTTTTAAAGTTTGATCCAAAAGTGATATAGTGTAGTGTAGCCGTATTTTGATGTCAATTTTGAAATGCACCTTCGCGCCACCTCTAACTAGCTACCTCAGGTGTATCGCTTTATAGCCGATGGCGAAGGCTTCGAGAGGACGGAATGGATTGCTAAAGACAAAAATATGGATTAAAATTAGCGTTTGCAGAAAATTCAAGAACAAGGGCTTTTGGGCACCTAGCCATAGCGCTCGCACAAATCATAAATGCAATCGCGACAGGGACGAGTATAGTTGAATATACGGAGAAGATTCATAGAGTAACCCCGCACGCAGGGTCGCAAACTACATATTCTTTTCTTTCTATACCGAATTTGATTGCGGGCGCCAAACTAACTTGGCAAAGTTCCTTCCAATGAATTAGTGGATATGTCGCAGGGAAACTGTAAAGTCAGGTTTTTATAATTTTGCTAGTGAAATAATAAAAAACCGGGAAATTAACAACGGGTTCAATTTATTACAATTTATCGGCCTCATTTCAAGGGTATTGTAATTTCGCGGTGACGCTCCAGGTATATTGTAATAAACCTAGTTTTACTATGATGTTTCATTGTGGTGGGGGTTTCAAACGACCTGATTGGTCAGGTCACTTCAGGTAATGAAAAAAAAACAGACGTATTTTGTCATAGAGTTACGAAACTACTACAGGATTATTAAAAAAGGGATTTTTAAATAGATCAAAGCAGGAAAATAATTGCCTGTAATGTCTTCCTATACGATCGAATTGCTGCGATTATAATCAAAGTAGGTATAGGGTCACCGGAATCTCATGAATATCAGGGTAATTTGAATTTTTGCGTGGTAGTATTGAGGAAATTGTAAAATTATATTTCATTTTCAATTATTATTAATTTATTAAAATGGCTTTGATACTTTGAATTATCACAGGGTAAGACTGGTAAAATATTTTGGGAAAAGACGTTTTCCTGACTTAGATCAAACCAAACAGAGGGAGATTATTGTTATTGTTGGGTTTATGGGCCTTCTTATCGCCAACTCGACCAAGTTTGATCAATTGTGGCAGCCCCAAACAGAGGGAGATAGGGTACAACATCCTAGTCACGCGTGGGGCATGCCATACTGCGTCCAACTGACTTGGTTTGCTCTTCATCGTTGTCAGTGCTGCGAGTTGTTTACACGTCTTGCTCGTCAAGTTTAATACTGTCATGTGTTTTCTTAACTGGTTGCCTAAATGAAAAAGCAACTTATAGCTTTAACCGTTATCGTACCGTTGACCTTTTCCCGGTTTTTTATAATTTCACTAGGAAAATTATGATAAACCTGATTTTGCAATTTATCTGCGTCAGATACCTATACGCAGAGATTTCTTTACTCCCGCTGGCGCCAACTATTCGGGTATTTTATAGCTTTTAGCGATCGACATTGAAAAATGATTCGTTTACGGTTTTGAGACGGAGCAAGTTCGTATAATGGAGGGATAATGACATCCCCCTCACTAACAAAAAGCACCTCTCTAATTTATTTGGTGCATTCAATACCCCCCAAGGGGCTAGCCCTTGGGGGTAGAATTGATCAAACTCTTTCTTAGCGGATGCCTACGTCATAACATCTACCTGCATGCCAAATTTTAGCCAGTCTGTAAATGTATAATAACGCTAAAGAAAAAAAAAGGTTTTTAAAAAAAATCTAATATATAAAGTAGCTGTTAGCGTTATTTGACGTATTACGAGTATATGGGAACCTATAACGAAAGTATCACGTCTTTAATTTCGCCATGGTCCCAACCTTTACAAGTCCGTCCAGTGGCTTAGGTTATGCGTTCATAGATCACTATGTCAGTCAGTGAGCTCTGAGTTTTATATATTTAGGTGCCTTATATATATGTCTACGGAGACGGCATAGAATACATAACAAAACATCAGGCGATCCTAGTGACCCTTTTGCGTAGTTTTCGGTTTTCGGCTACATGGCCCTCTTTATCAGGCTCCTGTAATAAATGAGGCGTGCTCACAATGGTCCCTTTTGGAAAGCCTTCTTTTTGTTTGGAATTAATGATTCCACTTGTCGTTAATAAATCGGTAAAATTAAGTGGTATTAGTGAAGACAATAGTTCAAGTGCTCGCCCCTAATTTACACGACGATAACGTGTTTATAAAATTGGTGTCTTTGCAATAAAAAAAATGTGGGTACTGTTACCGTCCGTCCTTTAAAATTTCAGTATGTTTTCAGTATTAGTTATTGATGGATTTTTAAAGTCTTGAGAAACTGCGATACCTACCGCTCGAATTCGTAGAAATCTTTGTATGGTCGCGGTCTGAAAGTGTTATCAGTTTTTAACTAGATTCTACCACTAAAGTCCAAAATGTTTTATCAAGTTACTTTTAATTTAGACATTACTACTTACTTTACTTTTGATTAAGACAATTTAGAACCTGCCTTTACTCTCAGTTGTGGTAGTGCACAAACCGTGTATGCCAAAAAAAAAGTGTGCGAGCAATTGTGATCCTTAAGGTGGTCACCACTTTCTGTTGACGACCGTACAGTGGTATCTTTTGTTCCACTTCCCGCAAATCCGGGCGCGGTGTAAAGAACTGATGCTAATCTCACTAATCCTAGTGCTCAATTGGGATGCTTCGCAGTTTGCTGATATTTGGCTGGCTTCCTACGATATCGTTATCTTGTTTATTGAGCGTCGTGAAACTGGATACGTACAAAGTTTGTACGTGTTACTCAAAGCGTATTACGTGATACACCATAAAAACTTTTTCGAGTGTATTTTTATTTCACAACATAAACGTAGAGACTCGTGTAAGGTAAAATTCATCAAAAAGATCTGAACCTACAAAATACAAATTAATCGAGTAGGTACCATCTATACATATAACAAGACTGTAAAAGATCGATTTCTGTACATTGAAGATTTTTATGAAAAATTGTTACAGGGGGTCTTAATTACCGTAATAGAAGCCAAAACAACAATTTTTAAAATTTTTGTCTGTCTGTCTGTCTGTCTGTTTGTCCGGGCTAATCTCAGAATCTACTGGACCGATTTTGACGGGACTTTTTTTATTTGACTCAGTATCACCTGGAGAGTAAACTGGGATATAAATAATCACGCCGATGAACTTAGGGGGCAGGCAGGAAATTGAATCTCAGAATCTACTAAACCGATTTTAATGGGACTTTTTTTTATTTGACTCAACATTACTTGGAAGGTAAAGAAGGATAGAAATAATTAATAATATTAGTGTGATTGTAAAGATAAAGGATTGTATGATTGTAAAGGTTTTCACGCGGACGAAGTCGCGGGCGGCCACTAGTGTAAAATAAGGAAAAACTTGGTCAGGGTAAATATGCCTGAATGCGGAGGACCATTGAAGTAGGATGGAAGTAGAGGTGGGACCTCTCATTAACAATAGATAGGTTCTAAATTGAATTCCGCGTACGGAAATTCGATATTAATGGAATCGAGTATTATAGGACTTCGGAATCTTAGCATTCAGTAAATATTTGTGTTATTGCTCGGAGCTCGACCGCTTCGTAGTTTAATGTGTAGCTCGGACCTAAAGCTAATGAGTGTAAGAAGCGGCCCCTTGGGCCAGCATCGATTTATCTTTAGGCGAGAATAGAAGGAACTAATTGAATGAAGTCGATTTTAGAGAAACGTGCGGCTTTTATTACTTCATTGAATGAGTCGTAATTGTATTGTAACAAAGTTTTAATAGGCGCTAAGAGGAACTGTGTAGGTATGCGGGGGTGCACTGTTCCGTTATTTTTATAAGTTTAAAAGTTTTTACAAGTAACTCAAGATAAAGCAAGTCTGTTGTTCTAGTCTGACAAAACGAGGCCAAACCCTAGCGTTAAATGTATGAGCGTGGGCTGGCAGCCCATTCTGTCTAAGCGCGTTGTGTTGCCACAGTGCCACTAACAGCTTTTAAATGTCCCGCATCAACTCTGCACTCTTTATCGCTTGCGTAAAATGCGGTCAGGGCTTTTACGCTACACGGGGCGTATAAATAGAAGCTCACTGTGAACGTGATGGTTTTTGTTCGTCTAGCGTAAACGCTTTGAGCTGTTTTGGTTTTGCCCTTTTTGATTGAACCGAATAAATAATGTTCTATTTTAAACGCGTGCATGCATGAAGATCTCATCTATTTAATTACCTTGTATTTGTATCTCCAAAGTTAATAGCGTCAACAAAAGCCTGTTTAATCAAACTCGATGGATTGGTCCGTCCCACCAAGATCCTGAATAATCCACACTATAAAACCTGAATTAGAAAAGGCAGACAGCAAAGAAACTCTGAGACAGAGTCTGGGCACTTTGTGCCAGGAACTAAATCTTGTATATCCCGGCTTTATCGTCTGCGGTGAAGCGATTTGGCGATGGTACGAGACTACCAGTACCTACATAGTACATACATACATACGGCCGTCTCAGTCACTTCGTCTTGCTAAGAGAATTATAAATGTTCTCAGTTCTATGCCGCTAACAAATGAGAACAATTCCCGACGGGAATTTGTATGCAAGAAGTACTTTGTAGCGACGTGTAAGAAATACAAGGACTGTTAACGAATACAGGCGGTAATTAAATAAACAACGCTGTCGTGGTAAGTAAACAATGCGACAAATTGTTCTTGTTATTGAATATTCAAATGGGGCTTTTTACAATTATAAAAGACTACATGATTTAAGGTATAACCTACATTTAGTAGGTAATGTCTTAAATCATGTATATTAACGAAGGTACTTAAGGATACATGATTATTATAGCTGCTAGTGTACGGAACTACAAACTTCCGAGCTTTATCTAATATGAGACGGATACTTAAGTTTATGTGCATGTGGTGTTATTGCTCCACCAGCAATCAAAAAAAAAATAGGAAGATTTAGTAGCTTAATGTAGTATGTAATGCTACGGCGAAATTAAAAATTTGTAGCACCTGAGATAAAAACGATATGATCAGTAAAGAGGACCACTCATAATTAAATGAATGAAAATCTATATCTGAGACACAAATCACATACTTTGGGCTTGTGTAAATGTAATATTGAAAAATTGTAGCGGTATGTAGCAACCCGTTCACCATTTGAGAATCACTGGCACTACGCGTTCCAAAGTTATAGCCATTAGTTAGGACCACTGGCATCGTATGCTCATCATTGAGTTTTTCTACAAAATTACCACTCTACACGTTTTATTTGTGCTTTGCAACATCACTTATCATAAGAAGGATTTTGTTCGAGAACAAGTGTAACTAAATTGATGAGCTGAAGGTAGATATTTAACATTTATTGTTTCTTATGTCTTCTGTTTTCTTATCTCAAGTGCTACATTTTTTTTTAACTTTTCCATAGCATTAATAAAATTACCTACTAAATATGCCAAAAAATTGTTTCGATTGGAGATGTAGCACTCACACCACATGCACATCTTAAGTTTGCATTCTATAGGTACAATGTAGTCAAAGTTAGTAATCTGATATGATGCTGTGAGTAGATAAATAGAAAAGCTGGTGGCCTTTTAATGGTATGACTCAGATATCTACTTTGAGCAAACTTTTAACTTTATAAAGAACTTAACTTCTCTAAATCGATACGTAGAAAAATATTCATTCCAACGACACAGTATATATAACAGTTTGTTTCACTTTCATGAGTTCGTTAACGGAAAAAGTTGAACACATTCACGAGCCGAATATAGACAAAGTTTAGTAGCATGATATCGTATTCAACCCTCTGCGGTGTAGTATTACAAAGAATATTATAATGAAGGACGGCCCTCGTCTTGATTTAACGAGCACCTTGTCGTTTGTCATTCCATAGCCGAATGTGGTCAAAGGGAACGCGGGTGGTGCGCCGAAGACTTTCCAAAGATGAAATTGCGCTTTCAAAGTGATAAATGAGCTAACGGCTGGAGGAACAAACCGCACGAATTTATCCTTTTATTTTTTGGAGTACGTATTTTTTCTGAAATGTTCTTGAATTAGATTGTGTCATACCTATGCAAGCATACACCTTTCATCTTTACACATTTTTAGGTGTAATGTTTTGTATAGCTACGACGCTATGTGCCTAAAAGCTTGAGTAACGAGCGAGGTATGAGTATGTATGTGTATTCGACTGAATTACCGCCCTCGAGTACATAATTTACTTAGTTATTCATTCAGGCAGGGACTGTGATTCATTAGTCCTCGAGTCACGAGTTCCCGAACTCAATGTACCTACACCAAAGTCTAAACGACCGCCGAAAGTTCACACGAGCTGTGGCGTGCCCATTCGTGGCTAATTGGATTGTCCGAGCCAACAGCTAACGAAGGGAAATATCAAAAGCAGTTTAAAATTGAGTCGCTGAACCCTAACTTAGGTATTCCGATATGCCATTTCGTCAATCTCAGTTTGTAAAATATTACGCTTCGATTTTGGAGACCACAAAACTTGATTTATAATGTACAACTCCGCGTTTTTGCTTTGTAAGTTTACTTTTAGTGCATCCTTTGGGACTTAAGTTTGCGATGTTTGTCGTCCTAAATTCAGGAATATCCTATGCTAAAAGAACTTACATAGAAGTATCTTCATCTTAACCGATTGTCAAATATTTGTAAAAATATTTCTCTCGGGTGATTTGAGGGTGTCTCCCACAATCATTGATGAAACATACGCTGGCTCAAAGCGTTAAAAACCACTTACAAAATTCAACCACTCCATTAAGGTTCTCGGTAGCTCAGTGGTCAGAGCATTGGACCGGACTTCCAAAGGTCGGGGGTTCGAATCCTTCCCGATAACCGGAGCCGAAAAGAATTTTTTAAGTGTTGTCTTTTCGAAATTAAAAAAATAGCGTTGTGAACGCAAAAAATACTTAACAAATAAAATTACATAGAAGTAATTTAATTTTGTGCTAAGAATCTAACTGCGATAGCGTAACCATTCTTACTCGGGACTGATTTCAAGAACAGGATATTAAAAGAAAGTCCCAACAAATCCCGACGAAGAGGAAAACGATCACAGTAAAAGGTTTTATTAGTCGCTGTTTAACTTAGGGGTGTGTAAGTATATACGTATAGATACCTAAACATTTCAAAAGAAGAAGGCAGAGAAAATTCCTGTACAGTGAAGCAATTTTAAAAAAACTTTCTGTAGCACGGTCATGTGGTTTTCTGAGCGTAGGCGCTTGCTGCTATTTACACAAAGGCATAATTTCACAAAAAGGAAAAAATCATCTACTGACCTAGCTGCATTTAAAATATTTGAAATACTTGTTTTTTATAGCAGGTAGGTACTGATTCAACATGCTTGGCCTGAGCACTAATTAAAAGTAGGTTAACAATAACAAACAATTGAAAAAGTACCCATATTTATTTGTAGTCATGTTTTTCCAAGAACGGATAGGGTAAGTATCTCTTTAATGATCTTGTTGAAAACATTATTCAAGCACAAAGTGACTTTCAAGATTCAGAAGTTGAAAAGGAACATAAAGAAAGGTTCAATTGAACAAACACAACGAATACTGGACACAATTGTGAGGAAAACAAACCTTCATCACCTTAATTTCCTCAATAATGGTTAGGAAGGTTGACGAGTTGACTTAATTAAGTGTTTCTGATAGACCGAGATGGCTCTTTCTTTGAAAGCTCAATACCGACGCTTTTTACAAGACAGTAATCGCCATTCTACGATTTTATTGTAATGTAACTGAACTTAGGTAAATGAATTATCTGCTCATAGCCTCGTAGTCTATGAACTAAGGGCTGATTTATCAATAGTCGTATAAATAGTTGTCGGTACTTGTTAAATGTAATTCGGCCGAAATATTTTTTAGTTTTGTCATTCTACATATTATGCAGTCAGTGGAAACTTTTCAAATCCGCCTTCTTGGAATTTTATCTAGCTTGTAGCGCTGACTATTGAAAATCAAGGCTGAACGACACAATTTCCTTATCCTTTGACATGTAGTTGTGTGGGAGATATCGCTCTTAGCGATAAGACCGCCTAAATTGTAAATCGTTCTGTGTTCTCTCGGAGTGGCACTAACAGCTGTACATACATTTACCTACTTCCGATTTGCTAGCAGAATAAAGGCCTCTAGCTAGATCCATACTCACTTATCTTGCAGGCAGTTGTCATCTCTACGACTAGTCTAGGTAGTCAAACGCGATACAAATCCCGGGGTAAAATCATTTACCATTCTACCATGTTTTCCGTGTACATTTTTCCGAAAGGGGCGTAGTGGTCTGACGTGGTGGCTGACAACGGTGTTTTATCACTGACGCCGGAGGTAGGTATTGTTGTGGGGACCGCTCCAGTAACCAGATGACCTGTTTCCACGTGAATATTACATGTTAAAATCTATTAATATCACTCGAGCGCCGACACAATATCAGATTACATAACCGAGTCTATAAGAACCTCAACCTTCAACCCTTTGGTTCATAGAGATCGTATTTTGATATATTTAAACAAGGTAACCTCGTATTTCTGCACAATATGAACCCTGAATCCAACATACTAATATGATTCTGACAAACTATAAGTTTTCAGACGTAACCGTTTTGAAAGTTCCTAAATTAGTAACATTAATACTTAATTCTGAACTTTACGATTTCAATAAGGGTTACCCCCGTCACTAAAACTGTGTTAATTTGTTATTCCAGTTGACTGAAAGTAAATAGTTGCCGAATGGTAACCCTAGTACCCTGTTAGGAGATAGTATAATTCGTGACGCAAGACGAAGTCTGACACCAATAAGTGGGTAACGTGACAAATCTATCCCACGAGACAAGTTACATAGCATTTCTAATGTTCCAGGGTTGCAGTTTTATTTCAATTTCAACAGTTTAATAAAGTAGCATCTACATAACAGTACAGCTATGGTGGGCATTATTAATACAATACAAGAGATCAAAATAGATAGAAGATAGATGAACTCTTTATTCTACAGAAAAAAAATAACAGACAGGTTTAACAAAGAAAGATAAACAATTTTTAGCTTAGTTTTTAGACTCCAGAACCAAACTAGCGCTGTCAGAAATACAAATATTCAGAATCATATAACTAAATAAACGCTTCAGCGATAAATGCTACATAACTTTAAATAAACTGCTGTGTGCTGAACGTACCGGCATCGGCATTAAAAACATTAAAATAAAGGCAGGCTCATCTGACCGCGATCGTTCCCGTAGCACGCTACGAAGCATACCATAGCACGATGCTACGACAAGCTCCGTAGCTCTGTAGCAGCAGACTACGCTGTGCTCCGCTACAAAGTGTATCGTAGCGTTACTTTTCGCAAAGGAAAGCAACAAAAAAGAAATGAGGTGTTCAATAGATTTTGATAAGTATCTTATCTTTATGCAAATGAGTTTGCAGTAGACGGTGCACTGTCATATCCAACGAAAGCTTTGTCATATTATGTGACTTTAAAAAAGAGTTACTTGCAATTTCAGTTTCAATTTACTGTTTCAGTTTTTAGTTGTAAATCTTGAGTAGATTAACTACGTAAAGGTTGATTTACGTGATTCAGTTAAAGTATACGTCGTAGTTAGTAAGTTATTACTAGTTAAGAAGCAGGAGCTGTGTTTGACTAAATTCACTCCTAGTAATTCCAGGCAGGTACGTACATACCAAATACCTACAATACAATGTATAGTAATAAGCGTGTGTTGGACGTTCCTTCGTCTCGCATTTCGTGCCTCGTGATATTTTGTCACGTCACGGTACGATCGGCCATAACATGTTTATGCTTGAGCTATTTCATTTTTATATACTTTTTGTACGTGTTTGCTGTTTGTGCTTATGAAGGAAAAATGTAAGGTTGAAGTAATAATGCTAATATGTACAGACATTTTTGTGCATAATTTACTATATGTATATATCCACTACATTAAATATGCCTACAAAAATAAGAGTATTCATCATGAAATAAATAGGGAGGTACAATGAGATGAAAGTTGTTAAATATTTTTGACGGTGCTTCGTTGAAAACGGTAAAAAAGTTGAACAATATTTAAGTTTCTACTAAGTACGTTAAGTTCAATGAGTAATTGCCTAGCTGAAATTGGTGCTAAATGAACCCTTAAATTACATAAAATAGAGTGATTACAGATGTTTTGCTTGTTTATTATACAAAGTTCGAGAAACATTTAAAACTTTTCTATTTTATAAATGTTATCAACATAATATTTGCCAGCACAGCAGTTGTTTGAAATGTAGTCGAAGTATTGTAGTAGATATGTATGAAGTAGTATATAGGTTTGTACCTAACGCGTTGGTTTGTTCAGCTCCGGGATTTATTTCCAGAGCGGATTACTGGGTTGTTCGATAAAAACTTATGACTTGGATATTCACATCGTGAGTTCTCTGCAATTTTGCATATTTAGAGTGCACATTTTGCTAGAAGTACATTTTATTTTGGTATGACGTATTTTTTTGTTTCAGTTACAGAACTTGTAAACACAACAGGGTTACATACAAAGTTCATAGTAGATATTGACCTAAACAGTGAAGTTATTAATTGAGAAAATTGAATCTTTGCTGATACACTACAAAATAATACTGCATCAAAAATTATTCACCGTAAAAATCTTTTTTTTTACTAAGTACAAGTATATTACCATAATATTTATCGAGATCGTATTAATTTTAGAGGGGACATCCGTTTCCATCGAGTTGAAAAGCTATTACGCATATCAGATGACTGTGACGACCTATTTCATGGAGCTGTTATATGCTGCTGTTACTCTCTCGTATGATAAGGCAATTTATATTTAATATAAAATATACAGTAGAACATCAGCAACACTACATGTACACACCCAGTATGGTACAGTGATAGTAATAATACCTGTGAAAAGATACTTACTTAAAGTGTAATAACTTAAATTATTGTTACATTTGTAATTGGTAACATAAAAGATAATTACTTATATACATAGGCACTAAGTGGGTATTGCACATTTTTATCAACTAGTAGTATCTCTACTATAAGTCAAGACTTATATATACTCCCAAGCCGATTTCGGCTACGGTGACGGCTTTCTGATTCCTTTTTCCGTTCTTTAAGATGGGATAAGTTGGGCTGCCCTGTCATGTGCCCTTTTATGACTACAGTAGCCAATTTTGTTTGAGAACGTGCGCGAACATTGGCCACACGTTAAGATACCGTTCACATAATCATAAAATATAGCCGCTGGAGGTCTAGCCTTTCGAGCATGGCGTTTGTTATCTAGGTCAAGTTTTCGTTGCTCTTCAAAGTCATTAACATTGCTAAGAATTAAGCGCCTCCATTCAGGGCGACGTCTTGCCGTTTGCAATTGCATGCATTTTAGCGGGTCAATATAGCATCGCTTCATATGTATTTTCTGAACATCCTTAAAACAAAAACTTAACTTAAAACAAAGTCAAGACCTAACAATTATATATACCTATTATATTATTTTATATTTACAATAACGTCTTTACGGTTTCATAAATGTGTTTCATAACGTCCCCAGAAAAGCTGTAGATTTTACGACTCTCTCGTGAGATATGAGATAAGTTTGCGAGATAGATTCCATGCAAGTTGTAAAACGGTTACAGTTTTCTTCAGTGTTGAACTTGTGGATAAAATGATTCACTTGAGTTATTTCTTTGTTTGACTTCTAGATTCTGTATGATATTATTTTTAACATACCAATTAGCTAGCCCCAAACTAAGCGTAAGCTTGTGCTATGGTGACAAGGATAACGGATAGAAATCCTTAAGTAAATACATTAATAAACATCACCCAAACATTCGCCCCTAGCATTTCGAAAACGCAACAGTCGGTTTTGTAATCTGGACCTCAGACCACTAGACCAAAGCTGTCGTCCGTCTGATATTACAAAAAGAAGTGGCACAGTCCTGTTACTAACGAATAAATATGGTATTTTTTAAAGTTTTACTACAAATCATATACCACGAATCGAACGATCGTAAGCTTTGAACGAATGTTTATGACATTTACTTATTCAATACGCAAAAGAACATATTAACCAAAGAATAACGAACTTAGTCAACGCACGTATTGAAAGTTCGGAGTAACTAACCCAAAGGGCAAAACATGAATCAAATAAATTGCTACTGAATACAGAAGTTATTCATGTGGGACCGGAACCTCGGCTCGTTTTACACAATATAACACACGAGTGAGTAAATGACCCTGCTCCTGACTCGATAACATCGGCACATTGTGGTTGTACGTGTTCAGTCTCAGAATATTTGTAATTAATTTATCGCCTGGGCAAACTGAATGTCACTCATTGACAGTTTTTTTTAAACTGACCATTTTATAACTAACTAAAAAGATATCAATAAAATAAAAGTATAAAAACCGACAAAAAATAATTAAAGAAACCTCACCACCCCCAAATCCACCATTGGGTATGGTGACCAAAAGGCTGGCAGCGTTGCCTCTCTGCATAGCAAGGCTGCAGACTTTGCTGTCCTTTGATTGAGTTATCTGCAAGCCCTATGGTCACCAGTGTGCTGAGTTAATCACTTTTCAGTTCTCTGAAAAAAGAATGACCATTTTATTACTTTGACATGGTAAGAACTAAAGTTATTAGGTATTTTAGCTGGCGACTGTACATTATTAACTCGTGTGATTGCTACGACAAACTTCGCTTTTCACACCAATTATTTTGGTAGAAACGGATGTTAATAATCAAAGTTTAAGTATATATTAAAACTCAGTTAATATACAGTGTACATAGGTATTGCGGTTAGTTACAGTTTGCAGAGGGTCACAGAATCAGAATATGGTAGGAATACACATGTAGGTACTACTTTGCTGCTAGCAAGTCACTTATTTACCTTAATACAAGAGTTTCCATCAAAAATCAATCAATTTTAACACGAACAATGACAGTTACTCAAAACAAGCATATAAGTACCTAGTTGGAAAATCTTATTCATAGGCATTCAACCACCATCAGTTGTTTCGATGTGAATTTACTCGTATTCATAGAAGATATACCATAGATATGAGATAGAATAGATTTACATACTAAGGTTACAAGTTTGTTTGGGAAACACTTACATCTTCGCGTTTGTGTTTGAGAATAGCTTTGAGGGATTCAAGACAGGCTTCTGGAGCTTTACCAAATAATACTTACACATTTTATTGATTCCGTTCTCGATTTTCGTTTGAGATATGGTAACATTCGAAAAAATTTATTTATATTAACTGCCTATGAATTAATAGATTTTATAATGGGATCATAAAAAAGATTTCACGATCAAGACTAATTAAATGAAATCCTTTGAGAAATCTAGTCTTATATTCATCTTCAGATTGAACGGCGAATAACCCAAATAAACCTTGGCTGTTCATAGTTTAATTAGGTGGCCATTAATAAATCGACAGTAGGTATTGGTACCTACACTGACAAGGGTTCGACAGATCGAAATAAAAATAAGTCAGGTCAGAAGTCAGGTGGCGCGGGCGGGTCCAAACGGGCTCAGTAACGGATAGGCAGGTATAAGATTATTTTACACCTCATGCTCGACAAAGTCTAATTATAAGTCACGAAACGACAAAGTAAAGCAAGTCTTCATACTCTAGAGAGGTAAGGTCGTATGGACAAACCCCAGGGATTAAAATTGATTGAATTTGGAACGTTGAAATTTGTATGCAAACAAAATAAATATACATAGCACACAGCTATTGCAAAGAGGTTTTTTGACGAGAGACAATTTTGAACAATGGAGATCAACACGTGAAAAAGAGCGAAGGCCCTGTAAATATACGGTGTAAAAAGAAGAGTAGGTACCTCTGGAGTAAAGGACCGTCTTCGGCTGATTGAACTTTCGCTTCACTCAGGATCCAACGCCCGTGACGTATGACAGTTCATTACTCTCTCGGCGCATAATCTACTATTTCCCTTGATGTCAGCGTTTCTCGAAAATCTCAACTTTCGGGTTTATTAAAATTTATTTATGTCTTTGTAATAGCTCTGAATGATTTCTTTCGACTATAGGAGTGTGTGGCTTGCTTCGTGTTTCGGGAAACACGATCCAGTTCATTAGGCAGCCCCAACCAACCTGGAGTGGCGCAAATAAAACTCACTCTCGACCCTATCTTCAGATAACTCGAGACCATCAATCTCGAGATCTACTTGCAAAGTTCCGCACCTAACTCAGTTAAATAAAATTTATCGCATTTCTCCCTCAGCGAATTCGTTTTTCATCAATATTGAGTAGGTAATCGATTTTAATCTCAAGTACCTACCTACATCTACATTAAAACACTATTACAAGTCAATCTTGTGAAAATGTTTGAAGAGCTTACCTACTTAATTTTTATTCGGTTTTCCTAATGCCATTTTCTGTCCATCGATTTATGTTGGTGTTGCAGGTACCTATATACCTAGCCAAAAGCTATTTTTAAAGTAGCCCTAATACTGAAGCGATGTCGTGTATGTAACCTTACCCGGTTTCAGGGCTTTTATACGACGTGTGTCAGCAACAGTCCATTAGGCCGACCCAAGTGGCGCAAATGAAAGTCTCACTCGACCCGATTGCCAGATAATACATTACCATCAATCTTACCAGCCATGGCATTTTTTCAAGTTCCCCTGAAGAGCGAATCCATCCGATACTTTTTCATTTTGTATCATAGTCGTTTACCTTGACAACTTCGGAAGAACGTTCGACACGTAGGCAAGTTTTAAGGGCTTCGAATTTTCGAATAGTACCTATATAATAATGGAGCTAGTAGAAGTATTCAAACTTCTGAAGAAAAACGTCTACACCGCTTAACTTGTACGACAAGCGTTACTTTTGCAGTAAAGTATTTATAACTATACATAGGTAGAACCTACCTACGCTAAAAAGTTTGACGGCGCGGCATATTACTCGAGCATTCAGTAACTTTACCAGAGTTTAAACTCGTTTAAGATGTTATAGAACTTAAGACTCATTTACTTATTTTACGTTGAAAAGTAGTTTATTTTGACACAATTTTATTCATGTTCCATTCTGAATGAGTTATGAATACGATTCGTCTGTTTCAAATCAGTCAAATTCTGCCGGAAATAATAAATTTAACTTAAATTTCAAAAGATTCGATTCAATCATCAAACTGTCTCGAGTGTCTGTTTGTCCTAAACACAAACAGCCTTTGGCAGAACGGCAAAGACGTTAGAAGTCGCAAGTGCATTAGACTGGGCGGAAGCGTCTTCGCTGAGTTTGCAGAAAAGAGCAAAGTGGACTTCAGCCTCGGTTTTCCGATTTTTTACTCGCCCACCCCTCATCTCGTTTTCTAACAACGCAGCCTAGCTATATGAACAGCTACTTGTGAGATTTTACGAGAGCCACTCGTTTTATTATTTACAACGTGTTTTTATTCCCATGTGCAGGTACCTAACTCAGGTTTTAAATTTTTAATCACTGGGTAGTAAGCTATTTCGTGCAATATTAACAGCACTTTGGCAAATTAATTTCAACGAAGCTGAAATTCAACCTTAATTGGGTGTAGTTACTGCGATATTCCTCGATAATTACCAGCTGATTGCTCGTACCCAAAATTTAAATATGAAGCCTCTTCTTTGTTCAAAGTCACGCATCTTTTGTATCAAAACGTTGCGCGAGATAGTCTCAGATGCTTCTAAGAAGCTATTAATTTCATTGTTCATAAAATTATATTTATATAGTCCCTTACAAATCCTCCTGGGAGAACGACACGTGGATCGGAATTTGCTTTTCATTCCGCTAAATTGTCAGTTAAAGGTTACGGCCATTTGGTCACAGCAACAAAGTGACGATTATCTTCAAGATATCTAGAATTTAAAGATGACAGCACCGTGTTATATTATGTCATATGACTGCATGAAAGGTAACTAGCTAATAAGATAATAATATACTTATAAATTAAAATACTTAGAGTAATATGATACTAGTGAAGTAGCTCTATCTCAAAGTTCTGTTTAGCCCAACCTTGTACCCGAAAGGCGACTTTGATAAAAGCATAATTTACTGTTATTCGCGTTCACCCAGAATGGGCGGCAGTTGCGGGCGCTTACCCCGCTATTAAAGCCTCAGCGTTTGAGCATACTTGACCCTTTTACCCATGAATATGTAGTGCGATTGCAAATATTCAATAAAAATCGCTGTATAGTCCAATTCCAAACACATTGTCACTGATAAACGTACAATATTGCCACTGCGTGAACGTTTTCTAATTCCCTATCACTTTTCTACTTTTTGTTTCCGTCTGTGATTCTGTATTACACTTTTGCCATGCATACATATGTTTAAATAACGCTGCACTTACTACTTTTTAAATCCAGCGCACGCATCACTTGGCCGTAAATGTCACAGAATTAATCGAATTAGGTAATATCTAGTGATTCCCTAGTCTAATCCCGTTTGCTCATCGCTCATTCTTTCCGGGCGTTTTTTGTGCCTCGTAGCGTAGCGTATTTTTTTTTTGGAAAATAGTTCTACCAATGTCTTTCATGAGTTATAATCAAAACACTCATCGATGTTTAAAAAATGATTTGTGTCATTCTCCTAATATCCGTTCTCTGTCCCAAAATCAAACTTTCTACCTTCGGCAGTATCAAGATAAGCTACCATTGGTACATTTCAGTGTACATTTTTGTGTTGGTACATTTTGAAGCTTAATAAATAAACATCACAATTTTTGAAAAAAATTCTGTGTACAGAACGAAAAATATGAGTTGCTGTTAATTACGCATGATTTCCGTCACTAGTGAAAAATATTAACTATCTCGCTCGTAGATTAAACAATTCTCATCCTTAGCAAAACGTTGCCTTGGATCACAAGTTCCGAGGCAATAAACCGAAAGCTGACCTGTGTCACTTGTATGGTTACCGAATTACGGCCATACCTAATTTCCATTCCCGTGGTTACATATATTTTAATTTCCGTTCACTCTTTTAATTAATGTTGTAAATTGTCTAAACGAGCGCTAATTAGATTTTTATATAAATTTCAGAAACACTATGTTTATCACATGTTTGATGAAATGTGCCGTATTCCTTACCATTTGATTTATTTTATTTTATTTTATTTATTTGGTTTACTTACAATCTACTTACACAATAACCTCATAAACAGAAACAAAAGTTTATAATACTAAGTGTAGTGACCACTTACAAGTAAACACAGAACGCATCTAAATATCTGTCATATAAAAATGAATCGCAAAATGTGTTGGCAAATTCTTTTTTATTATATTCCTTAAAGTACGGTGATGGTTCTTACGAAGAAAAAAAACACTCGGCAGGACAACGTCTGTTGGGTCTCCTAGTATCTAATAAATTGTCGTGTCCCTCCCTAAGAACACCCTCAACGAAGAATAACCGTCATAACTCTTTCGCTCGATTTGCTCGTAAAGCGTTTAATTCAAGTAAGTACTTGGTCTTATTTCCCGTAGCTTCATATTATATTCATACATGCAATCAGTAATTTAAACAGTGCTCCTCTCCTCCAATTCATTTCCTCGCAGTGTCGTCGTTAAAATTTATACGAATTTGAGAGCTCCTGCTTGAAATTGTTTTAGCCATTAGGTTTCTGTTTATTTGAATTTTACGAGTACATCCCTTTCCTCGATGCGGCGTGTTTGAGACATGTTGTTGACTTTACGAGGTGCGACGCGAATAAAACACGTTCTGTGCAAAGCAATGAAAATGTTTTATGCGTATCGCGACTTAGGGCGACTTAAATACGTTTCAGATTTACTTTTATGTGTTTACCGATTTTTCTTCTTAGCGTGTCGATGGTAAAGCGACTTCATATATCTTCAGACTAGAAATTAGCGACTCGAATTGCCCTGTCATCTAGAGAGCAAGAGTCAGGACACCCAGGAATAGACAAAAGTTGGGTCATGTCTTGTGGTGTGCAATTGCGGTAAATGCCTGGTCCCTCTCAGCCTACGGTGAACCCGCCACGTCCCCGACACATGGCACCGTCAGGTTTTTAGTGGGTAGGGGGGTATCTTTCTGGGGCCCAGAGTCCCACATAACCCCCAGCTGCCCCCACGGCTGATGGGTATGCGTAACAGCATTTCCCTGACATTAAAAAAATGACTTGTGGTGTGTAGCGGCAGACTCAGGATCCATCGGTAAAGCCCCACCTGAACATATAAGCCTTAACGCTGGGTAGGTTTAAATAATTAAATAAATAATGCTTCACCTGACTGACTGAAAGTAAAAACCCTAATATTTATGACAAGTTAGATCACCAACAAAAATAGATCTACCTATGTACTAACAACAAACGTAGGTTCCGTGGTTTACAGTGAGGTTAACACGAACATTGTAACGTATTTGTATCGTCAGAATGTCAGAAACTGACAGTTTTCCATTCAATTGACAAGTAAACTAATAGTAAACGCTAGGAATACGTTACTACAGTTGCTCGTGCTCACCCCACGGACGGAAGTCTATAGCGCTGTGATTCAGTTGACCCATTTTCGAATCGTCCGTAGGTATTTCCACATTTCCGGCTTGCATTATTTTTGCACATTCGCTGTTCTGTAACACCAGGAATAAAATCAGTCTGCTTTTCCACAATTTCAATCACATTTTATTGACCCACCGCAACTGTGGCTAGTACGCACGGCCACACGTAAAGTTAATCACTACGATATCTTATGATTACGTAATAAGGGTGATTTTGCAACGAAAATGAGTAGCATATTGGTAAGCCGTGTGTACATTAGGCATATTAATATTTACTGACTGAAATGTAATTTATTTACGTGTGTCACACACAGGGATTATGCAGACTCATGTCACACGGAGCGGAGATTTTAGCATTGACACGCGCATATTTACAAAGCTAGCCAATAATTATGCTAAACTTTATATTATTTATATGAAAGGAGCTTAGCTTAGCTTGTTTTACATTGATAAAAAGCTGGATTATAACAGCAGAAAATTATTCATCACTTACCCTTGAACAATAGTAAAATAGGCAAAACATCAAACAAAGAGTCTCAACACAAATTGAGTTTAGCTGGGAAGGGTGAAGATCGGCGAAGATGCCGAAAGTAAACAATCGAACTAAAGTAGACAGTATTCGGAATAATAAATGACTCTTTTTTGTTTGCAGCTTGTCCTTGGTGCTCACAAGAGCCTAACGCTTTCGACGAATTGCTTTCTTCAACAGTCAGCGCGTATTCGTCTCGACTCTGGATTGATGAGATGAGCTTTTATTGTTTGCTTTATGTCTGCTGAGCAACAATTCGGGTTATTATTATAAATATTATAATAATTTAAGCAGTGAAAAAAAAATATCTGTAAAAAAAATAAAAAAAAGTTCACACCTTTATTTAGCTTCAGTTCGTGCTGGGTTCAGTTCTACGGTTTATAAACTTCCGGACATTCACTTAAATACCTACCTGACCCATTTTAACACCCAATGATCATTAGCTGATTACTTCTGTACCTACCTTATTTGATAGTAAGTATATTTTCTAAACTTAAAATGCTTTTAATGGTTCGAATTGAACTCAAGACTTTCTTATAAGCGCTTCAAACTTTAGAGCACGCCAAGTGACTTGTTCGTGTCATTTCAGTCAGAGTTTCAGATCAATAGAGTTGTCACTACCCGCATTTAGTGGAATAAGAGTAAGACTGTTACTTTTAAGGCAGTGGCAGGATTATTATCTTTCTATCGACGAAAAGGTGCTAGCAATTTTTTATGGAACTTTGAGGAAAAAACAAAAGAAGCCTTGAGGCTATACTTCATTCTTTGTTCCGGTGTTTGTAAATTACTTTTTGATTGGTGTTCCTCTTTGAGTAACATATACGTTTTTGTATATTACAATATGTTCTCAAAGAACCTTTCTACAATAGAATCGCAATAAACTAACTGAACTATAATATTGGCAGAAGTTCCTCGATTCGTATTAGCATCAAAATAGCCCGTGGTATGTTTTTGTCAGACCCATTCAAATACAATATTAATGTTTGTTACTAGACTGGATAAGGCCCCTTTTAGGCCTAACGACACTTGTAATGTAGATAAGTTCAAGCTCACTTAATGGAAATACCTAGGCAACAAAAATGTCTACGTAATTCTGAAGAATGAAATGGAAGCCTCTTAATATCAGCTTTGGTGTTTAGATGAAAACAGTTTTTTTTTAAACCAAATTGAACGGGAACCACTGTTAAAACTAACTTTCTGCTTCAAGTTACTGCAAATCGCTAACACATAAAGATAAAGATAAATTAATTGTATGAAAACTTAGCCCAATTACAAGTAGTTTACATGTCAAGTATTCATTTGAATTTGACAACTCGGCGCCTTAATCACGTTTTAACTTAAACGTTGCTTGAAAAAATATTTGGCTACTAGCTTTTGTTCTTAAATTGGGTTATTTTTGCGCCTGTAATACCTACTTCGAATAACAAGTTTGTAGTTTAAAAAATTTTGGTCTTTGCAATAAAAATTGGCAGTAATAGTTGATTTTCTTACATACTTGTACTTAGGTACAAATCGTAAGTAAGCTTATCCTAAATACAATGTTACCGTCTCTTAATTTATGCCATAATTAAGTTCATGAAATTCAACATATGCGACGTCTTAAAATGTCGGCAAATAAAAACGGAACGTGACCAGCTGGTGTCAACATTGTGAAGGATTTCCGCGAAGTTAAGTGTCCTCTAGCTGTCGGCTTATCAGATTACGTTGTATGTAAAACCCAAAGCAATATTTCAAGACGGCACAAATGCTGTTTCAGTAAAAGGGTGTTAGTTTCAGTCGATAAGATTAATCTAACTAGCTGTTTTCAGTTTATTAAAAAAAATTGAAACTGCAGTGAGTAGGCATTACCTGAGCATCCGCCATTCCGAAAGGCTTAAAATATTTTTAAATTTCATGATATTATTAGTACGTTCTACTTTCTTCAAATGATCTCACTTTCACACCAGATATTGTCTTATCAAACCTCTTAATGAATACGTTACTACATTCAAGATAGGATTTGTCACAGTGGCTCCATTCAATTAAGGATGGAGCCTGCTAATAGCAATCTCGAGGTAGTGCCTAAGTAAAGGGAATTTACGAAGCATTAGCCAAATTGCTTGATAATTTAAGGAAAAAGGTGTTGCGTAGCAAGCGAAACGTCTATAATAATTCTGTTTATATTTGCTCTTACTCATTCATTACTTAGGACCGAGAATTTAAAGCAAACTTTTCGACTCTGATGGGTCACGCAAACTTCACCTGGAGGCCCGAGTTAGTTATGTCTGAGCACCTCTTATTTTAATGACCGTTCGCAAACTTACTCTGACTGACAGGTTCAACATAAGTCAAAGTTATTGAGATCGTTAGCGCTAAAAAAATCGTGAAGGTTCTTAACTGTGACTTAAATATGTAGTTGAAGTTAGAAGTTCTCTTTACTACATTAACTTTTGTTTAAAGTCAATTTACTCAATACCTATTCATTTTGTACAATGTCTTATTAATATTGAAACATGATAAAATTTCAGCAGTATTTAGAATAACAATGGCTAGGGAATAGCAATCACATTCACTGTCGGTCTGACACAAACGGATACCACTTGAATACCGTGAATTAATTTCGAAACGTTGAACTCACTTGTTGGTCCCGGTACCAAGTTAAAACAATTCAAATAGAATGTTTGAGGTTGCTCGTTCCTGTGTTCCACACGGGACGGTTTCACAGGACGGTTATTTGGGTTTGGGTTTAAAGCCACTCGGCTTTCGTCAATTAAAGATAGCTTTATGTTTTGTTAGAAATGTTATTTTAGATATAGATAAAAATACTTAATTTTTTAGCATTAACAATGCAAATTTCTTTACAATGTGAAATTAAAACACACTAAAAGGAATTCGGAACGATGAGTAAGTGTCACGGTAGCTCAATTGGGAGAGCAATCGCCCGGTTTGCGAGAAGTGCGGGTTCGAGGCCCGCCTGTGGCATTCCATTTTTCATCCTTCGCTTATGCGAAAATAAGCGCTGCCATAAGCTTGACGTCAAAAAGTTTATAAGACCAGGCAGATGGTTAAATTGTTCTCTCTTGTTTTCCAAGATTCTAAAAATGTAACGTAAATAGAATTTTCTGAAACACTTTGTAAAGCCCAAATTAAAGCTGTAAATCCCTTTTGTGGTACGGTAAGTAAGGTACGAGTTTCGACCTTTCCTCTACATTAAATAGTAAGCTTATTGGGGGAGGACCCTCGCCCATGATGTCATTCCACCCTTGTAGTAAAAAGCTGTGGAAATCTCGACAGCGGGACTGACACATATTAAATCAGCATTCTTGTAGCCAACTTGCAATTTGCAAAATCCGTTCTTGGCAAATGGCCAGCTTTTGAAACAAACAATCGCTTACGGAGAGCCCGGTACAAAAACGCCAAATACTTATCCCTAAAAATTGGGTGACTTGTTACTCTAACAAATTACTTAGCTTTTTCTAATATCCGAACGTTTTCAGAGTTGCAGAACAGGAAATATGTTTTTGTCGTTGTGTTGATTGATCGTTATTACTTCACGCTATTCTTGCAAATTGCTTGCGAAAATGTTATCTCATTAGAAACTTTCTGGAACCCATCTGGTTACTAAAGTTTTCTAATAAAGTAAAATAGCATGTAGTAGTGAGTGAGTTTGGTGAGTACTGTGAGGAGTATGCGCGGAACCTCCTCAGCATATACAGATATACTGAGGAGGTTCCGCACGAACAACACTTTGGCGAGGCCTATGAGCAATTTACATTCAATAATTGTAATTAAATAAATGCAAATAAATTCCATTTAATTGACATAAATAATTTATTTAAAAGACAAATACTTAGCAATGTCGCTATTATATTATATTTATAACTCAGCCAAGAACTTCGCTAACAAACCTGTTTCTATTACTGTAACCTGACATGGATACTCATACATTGGAATCTTTTCTAATTTATAATCATTTAAATTACTTATAGTAAGCAAGAGTTATCTTCTTTTTTTTGTCTGACTAGACAAAAGAGGATAACTCTTGCTTACTTAACTTAGCGGACATAAGATAACCGAAACGATTGAATATCGTACACCAGAACATACAAGGCTTATTGGGAAAAGGCTTAGAAGTTAAACTTTTGCAATGTAAACCATTGAATATTCATGCTCTTCATGCCAAATCACTACTTTGGAGTAGTCTTCGGAGAAGTGCGATTCCTGCTTTGAGTTTAAACATAAAGGTCCTTTGAAATCATCAAAACAGAATCAAAACAAAAGAAAACTGAGTATAAATGGGGTATATCACTAGAACGTATTATTTCTCTAATTGTCCCTCGCTTAGCATATATTTTTAATGTGTGCATTGATCAAAATCAATGCCCTACACTTATGAAACAGTTAGTTATACCTTTGTTTAAATCGAGAGATAAAGTAACCTAAGCAATTTTTGACTAATTTGTATTTTAATTTTATTTATTAAGAAACTGCACAGCTTTACCAACTCTTTGTATTTTTAGGGATCCGTACCTCAAAAGAAAAAAACGGAACCCTTATAAGATCACTTTGTTGTCTGTCAAGACCGTTTTTCTCAGGAACGCGTGGAGGTATCAAACTGAAATTTATATATGATACTTAGGTCTACTGTCATTGGAAGCTGTAGAAAAATCAACCTTCTAAGCCAACGCAATCAAAAGATTAGCCATTTAGGCCTCAAAATTTCCGCAAATTTTCGAAACTCGCATGGGAATCAAAACCTACAGGGTACTTCCCGTAAACTTAGAATCTTGAAATTTAGTACGAAGTCACGTCATATAGTACAGATATAGGAAAAATTACGAAAATTTTCAGTTTCATCATATAAAAAAAATTGTTTTGAAAAATATTTTTGACAATTTTGAAAATTTCAAAGTTACCATATAAGATTTATATACCTACAGGTTTGTACGGAACCCTCGGTGCGCGAGTCCAACTCGCACTTGACCGGTTTTTTTACTAAATATAAAATACTCACAGCTACGTGCGTTTAATTTCTTGAATTTTGTCGATTTGTAAGAAAGCACAAAAATATTTTTAACTGATTATAAT
Source organism: Pyrausta despicata (assembly GCA_963921415.1). Classification (NCBI taxonomy): domain Eukaryota; kingdom Metazoa; phylum Arthropoda; class Insecta; order Lepidoptera; family Crambidae; genus Pyrausta; species Pyrausta despicata. Next base: position 10,724,518 of record OY992853.1, read on the forward strand.
TTAAATGAATATTTTGATGATAACAATAATGTATCATTTATTATTGTAATTGACAAGATCATTATTTGACATCTATATTATTTAAATTTATGAGCTTCAATATTATTGATTTTGATTTAGACATTGTATTGTATTTTACAATAAAGTTACTAATGCCTAATATTGTAAGATTGTGTGCTCGAGCCGAATTAGCCTGTTTACATACACATTTTGAACTTTCGATCTTTTTTCGTCACTGATCCAAGAAACGTCACGTATTGCAAATTTAAGGTAGATTGAATACGCCAGCTCCTCTCGCGCTTCGAGGTCGATTTTTATTAATATCGAGTGACAAATGAAGCAGTCACCTGTGGATTTGTATCATGTGCTGGAGTGGCTGGCTGGCATTGTGCCAGCGCAGAGCTTGTAATACTAACTGCTGTTGCAACAACGGCTCCGTTTTATTGAAACCGATTTTCAAAAGCGTGGTACGTGAACTTTGATAATATCGTGGAAAACGTTGTTTGTAACACCTCAAAGCCAGACCAAGCTGGTAAGTAGTCAAGAGAGACCAAATTAGTTTTACACTTAAGTATACTAAGTTATTCTGCTGTTTGCAAAAGGTATGCGAGCTACAATAACCAAGTTTATTTTAGAGTGCGCGAAAACACTCAACCGTTGCAAAAAAACTAAGTAAAAAGCTTCTCTAATTCTATTGTCATGAAGCTCTGAGTCGCAATCCGAGTTGGTATTACATCCGGGTCGGATACGCCGTGGGTACAATTATACGGCCCTCTGGTCTGGAAGTAATCGTGATGAGCTACTTAGTTCCTACTTATTGGTAATGAAATGCGATTCGGCTTAGCGGTAATTATATTAGGAAGTTAGGATGTGGAGGAATTAACCCACGCATTGGGGAACACAATTTCAAGGGCAGGATATTTTGGATATTTATGTCATAGTAGTTAGTTAGTTAGTTTTGCAGGGCTTTTTTCCGCACTTAGCCTCACGATTGGGCCATTGTGCGTGTTTGCCTCTATTCCAACCAACCCAAGCTCTCCCAGAAGGCTAGCAGCCTGCCTAGGCCACTAAAGATTTCCTAGAATGATGTTGGGTTTTTTAGAATGTCTGCTCGCTGTTTTTCCACGCTTGTGCACTCCATGAGTACATGCTGTGGCGTTTCCTCTTCCTCGAGGCATCCTCTGCATCGAGGGCTGTTTGTTACACCTATGTTAAATAGGTGCTTGTTTAGGGGACAATGGCCTGTTATTATCCCTATAACTCTGCGTAGATTGTCGCGCGTTAGTTTGGCGAGGTTGCGGGCAAGCTTTTTAGATGGCATCTGAACTGCATTTTTAGTTTGCCTGCAGCCTTCACTGCTTGTCCATTATAGCAGATGGTTTTTTGCGGTGTCTTCTCGCAGCCATATTTTTATTTGGGCCTGCGGTATAGGTAGTAGCGGTTCCGGGCCAAACACTGTTGTCGCGGATCCCTTTTTCGCAAGTTCATCGGCTGCGTCGTTGCCGAGAGAGTTGCTGTGTCCCTTGATCCACTGCAAGGTTATCTTATTTTTCCTTGCAATGTGTTGGAGTGCGTTGTGGCATTCCAATATGAGGGCAGAGGTTATGGTGTTGTTTTGTACAGCTTGAAGCACGGATGCACTGTCCGAGACAATTTTGATGTTGAGATCTCCGACGTCTCTGGCTGCAACCGCCTGTGCTGCTCTGATAATTCCGATACATTCTGCTTGGAAAATTGTGTTTAGTTTTTCCAGGGTGGTTGGTATGTTGATGTTTAAGTCGTACGAGAACACTCCGGCTCCAGTTCCTTGTGAGGTTTTGGAGCCGTCTGTGTATATCCTAACTTCTTTGACGCCAGAGTTGTCTTTCCGTTCTTCGGTAAGTTGGATAATGTATTCTCGATCAAAGATGTAGTGGCATGGTATCCTGTCCATGGGTGCATCTAGAAGGGGTCTTTCCTTCGTGATGTCCTCCATGATTTTGGAGTGCGTTGTCATAGTGTTTTGTTTCCATAGCCCATTTGCTCTCAGTCTTAAGGCAGCTGCCTTTGCTTCTTCCTGTATGACCAGATGAAGAGGTCTAAGGTTCAATAGGAACTCTAGGGCGGCTGATGGAGTGGTTCTCATACATCCTGTAGCTGCTACGCTCGCTAGGCGCTGCAAGCTTTGTAGTTTGGATTTGATAGTTGACAGTTGCGTTCTGGGCCACCATACAACTGATCCGTAGGTTAAGGAGGGTCTGATAACTGACGTGTATAGCCAAAGTGTGATTTTTGGATTGAGACCCCATTTTCTGCCAAGGAGTCTTTTGCACTGATAGAGTGCTATACAGGCCTTCTTAATTTTGTTGTCAATGTGATTTCCCCAGTTCAACTTGCTATCGAGAGTGATGCCCAGATATTTTACTTGAGTTGATAGGGTTAATTCGGTGTTAAATAATTTTGGTAGTTTTAGATTTGGTAGCTTCCTTTTGTTAGTGAAAAGGATGAGCTCTGTTTTTTTGGGGTTGACCGACAGCTGGTGTTCCTCACACCATTTTTCTACAATCTGAAAAGCAGCACGCATTACATCACAGAGGATGTTCTCTGCGTTCCCATTTATCAGAATTGCTAGGTCGTCTGCATAACCAATGGTAGTGTAGCCTCTTTCGTTCAGTGTCCTCAAGAGGCTGTCTACTACTATGTTCCATAGGAGTGGTGACAGAATGCCCCCTTGGGGGCACCCCCTGACCACCCTTGCACGGGTGATCGTTTTTACCGCAATTTGGACCGCCCTTTTACTGACCAGCTCATTTATCCATTCCGTTATGACTGGTTCTACTTTCAGTTTTTGTAGGGCGTGGTTGATGCTGCTGTGCATTGTTTTATCAAATCCCCTTCTATATCAATAAAAGCGGCAAGTGTTGATGCTTTGTTGTTAATGGCCGATTCTATTTTATGCACTACCATGTGTAGTGCTGACTCTGTTGATCTGCCTTTCCTGTAGGCATGTTGCTGTGGGTGAAGAGATCTGGTTTTTAACACATCGTCTCTTAGGTGTCTATCTACTAGTTTTTCTAGTGTTTTCAGGAGAAATGAGGTTAGGCTGATAGGCCTGAAGGATTTGGCTAGGGTGTAGTCTTCTTTGCCTGGTTTAGGCAGGAAGACTTTTTTGCCTCCCTCCATTGCTTCGGTACGTATTTGAAAGCTATGCAGGCTCTATAAATTTGTAGTAGGTGATGAGTGATTTGGTTCGAGTGCCATTGTAGAAGCGCTGGAAATATGCCGTCCAGTCCAGCGGATTTAAATGGTTGGAAGCTTCTCAGGGCCCAGCCAATTTTATCCGTGGTTACGACTCTACTTGCAGTTTCCCATTCTTGGATAGTTGGTGCTTTTTTGTGTTCATCTTGCCATTCGGAGTCTGATGCAATCTGACTTCCGGGAAAGTGGGTCTCTAGGAGTAATTTGCAGGTTTCGTGGTCTGTATTTGTGTAAGTGCCGTCTTCTCTTTTGAGAGAGCCCAGAAGATTAATATCCCCTTTGGACAGTATTTTCTTGACTTTTGCGGCTTGGTTTGTTGAGTTTATGCTGCTACAGAATTTGTGCCAGGCTTCCGTACTCCTGAATCTGATACGTTTCTTGTAGTGTTTCTGTGCTGTTTTGTATTTGTCCCAGGCTTCAGTGGTCCTGGTATTTTTTGCCTGATTGAACAGTGTCCTGAGTGCCTTCCTGAGCCGTTCAAGCTCTGGCCCCCACCATCGACTTTTATCCGAGTCTATAGGTATGACGGCGGGACAGGCTTCTTCATAACTGCTCGTTAAGGCAGCGGTCAGGAACTGTACATTGGTTTCTATGTTGTCTGTGCTGAGTGTCACGGCAGAGGGTTCAAAGTCATTTAGTTTTTTGGTTAGTGTGCGTGTGTATTTTGTTGTATCTGTCTTACGGGGGTTACGATATGGGGTGGGGTTTGGTGGTTTTATGTTTATTGTATGCATATGCGTCAGTGGTCTGCGAAGGACGGCTCGTTGGATACTTGCCATCCTTCGATGAGATCTGCCGCCAAGTGTGTTGCCAGAGTGATGTCGATAGTGGTTTGGCATCTGGACGTTACAAAGGTGGGCTCTGTGCCTCTGTTTATAATGTTCAGATTGGTTTGGAATAGGTATTCAGTTAGTTGCTCACCCCTTTTGTTTGTATCCTTACTTCCCCACAGAGTGTGATGTGCGTTGCAGTCTGCTGCAATGATGATGTCCCAGTTACTGGCTTCGCAGTGTTGTACCAGCTCGGCCAGTTCCTTTGCGGGAATTTCGCCTTCGCCTGGCATATACACCGAAGCCAGCACTAGGGTTGTTTGGTCCTCTGTAGGGTTGATTTTAACGGCTGTAAGGTCTCTAGAACAGAAAGGGTTAATTAAGGTGGCATTCATAGTTTTGGGTATAACAATACACGTTCTTGGTTTTTCTGCTGGTGTGTATAGTAGTGACTTACCACTGATGTTGTTCAAGCCGAGTATTTTGTTGTTTCTGATCCAGGGTTCCTGGATCAGTGCGACGGTTTGGTTGTCTTCCTCCAGCACTCTGCGTAAAGTGACCGCCGCAATTTGTTTGTGCTGGAGGTTGGTTTGGATGACGGTGAGGGAGCTAAGGGCTGGGGCTACGTAGCACTCCATCTTCGTCACAGTGCCCCCCGCGGTTATCAGCGGCGAGCTCGCCTCCATCCTGCTCAGACCCGGTTGGGGAGCGGAGGTGGAAGGCCCTGGAGTTGCCGTCGTGTCGTCGTTCACTGTCGCTTGGTCAGTTTCGGCCGTGGTCGCCTCTACTGAAGGGAAGAAGCGAATGTACCCACTTCCCGTCATGTGGGCTACCCGGCGGTCTCGATCCATGATGGTATGCCTCTGGTCTTCGGGGATTCCCAGGACAAGGTGAACCACCTTCTCCCTGGAACCAGCCTCGCCAGGTTGGTCGGTTACTGACATGTCGTAACACTGCCAGGAGTCGACTTTGTACCAGGGGTTCTGGGCACAAAGGACTTTCTGCAGTGTTGCGGAGTCGGTGATGCGGGTGTGTATCAGGAGGCCTGCTCTGAGCCTCTTTTTTAGGTCTGACTGTCTGATGACAGCCAGAGTGGTTCCGGGTATGGGTGATGCAATGTTTTGGACTTCCCTCTCGAGCCAAGATAGAGCGTTCGCGTTCTCACACCACATCGCGAGCACCCCATCCATGAGGAAGGGGCGCCCCCGGAATGATGGAGCTTGCGCGCTCGGAGTCGGCGGGGACAGTACCGCTTTCAGGATTCTATCATCGATAGTTTCCCTGAGCTGGTCTGCCTGCTCCTGCGAGAGGTCGCGTGGGGGGGCGGTGATAACCGCTACTCTCAGATGCGACTGACTCGCGTCTGCGTAGCTCACCGTCCGCCTCTGCCTCGTGTCGGTTCTCGGGCGCTTGGCTTCTCCCCTGGGAGTCCGGGTTTCGTCCAGCCGAGCTCGCTTCGAGGAAGCACGCTCGTCCGGGCCATTCCCGGCCCCAGTTTGCTCCCCTGCGGGAGCAGTGGAAGCCACCGCCTCGATATGTCGACCTCGGCAGCCTCTCGGTTTCCGTCTCCGCTTCGGCTGATTCGGTGGTCCGTGGTGTGATGGCGGTGACTCCGTTCTGTGCCGAGCCACTCCTGCGGAGGTCACCCCGTGGAGGTAGATGGCACAGGTTCGCGCTGCGTTTCCGCTGCTGCGGTCGGCGTCACTCCTGTTGTTGCAGGCTGTTGGGCCTCCCTGCTCGCGCGCCCCGTGGGGTGACTGCGTTCTGGTTGGCTTGCCAGTCCGATGTTGTGCGTGGATGTTGACGCGGGTTGTTGGGCTTCCCTTCTCGCGCGCCCTATAGGGCGACTGCGTTCCGGTCGGCCCGCCAACTCGTCGTTGTGTGAGGGTGTTGTTGGTTGTTGAGCTTCCCTTCTCGCGCGCCCCGTGGGGCGACTGCGTTCTGGTCGGCTTGGCAACTTTTGGTTCGTTGTGGTTAGTGTCTCTGGCTGTTGGGACTCCCTCGTCTCGCGCGCCGTGGGGCGACTGCGTTCTGAGTGTCCTGCCATTCCTTGGTTATTTGGGGTTGGTTTAGCGGCCCTTTTGAAGGGGCGCTTGTGGTGGGCTACTACCGTCCACTCTGACACTCTGGTGGTGTCGGTGGTCGAGGTTGACGGTAGCAATGTTATGGCCTCTGCGAGGCCTGATAAGTCCAGGCTTAGGCCTGGTGTTAAGCGCAAGTTGTCCCCCCCAGAATACGTGGGACAGACCGAGTTAGACTCGGTGAGGGATTCTCCACTGTGCGTGGTACCCTCCTGGGGTATAACTTTCTTTTCTTGTGCTGACATCTTGTTTTTGGTTGGGCAAAGAGGATGCACACTACCTGCCCATGGTGAGTGTGGTACAACATTTTTGGGGGTATTTAGTTCCCCAAGGCTGTGTGAGCCTGGAGTGTGGATAGGCGCTGCCACAGGTTCGGCTATGCAGGATTGGACTAGGAGAAGGATGGGTTATAGGGGAGGAAATAATGGGGGGTCGGCCAGAGGTTTCGGTTATGCCAATTGCTTAGGGTAATTGGCCCATAACGGGCGGCAACCTCGAGAAGGGTAGTCCACTGGCCTTGTTTAGGGGATCTTAGCGACCTGCGCTCCTCCCTAAATCATTCGCCAGACCCAGCATCGATGCTGGGAGTGGGGAGACGTCAAGCAAGAAAGCAAAAGCAGAAAGCAAGCAAGATGGTTAATTTAAGTTGTTTGGCGTTGCCCCCGCCCAGTCATATGTCATAGTAAGTAGGATAGTGATATTTAAATTAATATTTAGAAACCATTGGTTTTCTGAAAACTAATTACTTGCCTCGCTAGGTAATACACAAATTTATTTTTTTAACTTTACTTTGACTCTGGTCTACAATCCGTCACATTTATGATCAGTGAGTGCACCTGTGCATCGCGCTCTTACTTTTGCTGTTTGCACTATATAATATTTACTGCATAGTTGGATGATCGCTGTTCAGTTGAAATAGGCTAGGAAACCATCATTACATGTTCAATTCCAATACCCTAAGTTAAAAAAGAGTAAGCAAAAACTGAAAGCAAGTTGTTTCACACTACTGCTAGGAAGCAGTGCCGTTGATTAGGAAACGAAATGAGGTCTCGGTTCTCGCGACAAGCGCCATTCACAGCGATACAGCCGCGCACAAAAGCCTTTTGAGCCCACTTCGAGTTTGAGCCGAACGGATTGCCATAGAAGTGTAGAGGCGCGGATATACTTTGCTTTAGCAGCTATTCGACGTCAACACTTTCATGATTCATCTACCTATTGGATGTTATATTATGCCTTGTATGAACGTGTTTTGTGCTCCAGCGAGAATGTTTTTGTTGAAGGTATGTTTCATCTAAATATTTCCGTTTAATCATTGACTATTGTTCTTTGACTATCCTGAGAGTTATTTAGTTAAATAAACATCAACAGCAACAAATGCCCTTTAAGATGATCTTTACTGAGGAATTGTACGGTATAAAAATGTGAAATTGCTTAAAATACAAAATATCGTTTGAAATAAAAGCTTGGTTGCATTTAAAGTTAAATCTAATGTGTTCAAATCCCGACTGAATACATTTTACTTTAGTGCGACATAAAAATGGATACAGAAAAACGGTTGCCATAATTTTAAGCAAAAGTTCCCCGCAATTTAAACCGCGGCTCCCTGCTCGGGTAAAAACTCGGAGTTTGACCGTCGTTATTACATTTTAGCTGAGAATAATCAGGGATGTGAATAATGAGTTGAAAACCTTTATGAGATCCAACAAACCCCACTGATTACTCAAAAAGTATCGCACTCGGGAACTCACAACAAAAGCCAATTTAATAAAATATGGATTCAAATAAAGTCCCAATGAAAGCTGATTTTTAACAACAGATCAACAGCTGAAATAGCGTCTAGAATTAAGAGATGGAGCTAATTGCTAATTAACGACAAATTTATTTTTATTGCTGTACAAAATGAATTTCCCGAACCTATTTAAAGGCAATTTACCCCAATGACTACCAGTTAGTACGGTTTACTGAATGCGCCGCTGATTTCAAATAGCTTAATTTATCGAATGCTGAGTAAATCGTGTCTACATACAGACAGCCATTTCATTATAGAAAGCTTTGAAGTCTGATATCACACAAATACTACATTGCGTTCAGAGGTAATCCCGACTTAATTAGAAAGAATTAAATATATAACAATGAGAACTCATAGAACGAAAAAGTGCTTGGGATTTTGCAGACTCAGATATTACGAAATACATAATTATACGGAAGCGTGCTGCGTCATAATTTCGAAGCAGATTAAAAATGATTCGGTACTTTACAAAACTTCCTCAGGTCACGCCATGATAAATTCGCAGCACGTTTTCATTACGTGTTATGAAAATTTCAAGGGCAAATCAAAGTCATCCGTGGTTGATGTAACTGTATCTAATGGTGCCAATCACTATGAATGGCGGATATACAGACGTTTGATTGTGACTAACGACCTACGTAGATCTAAACATTATATAAAACGATTGGTCCTGACTGGCGGATAAACGCACAGCCTAAACCACTATTCGTAGAGACGTGAAACTAGGAGAGTTTGGTCATTGTATGAACAACAAAACAAAAACAAAAGGGGATGAAAAAAGATAGAAATGCTTTTATGGGACAAAGTGATTTCTTGGTCCAACTTACTTTCAATTTTGATAAACATTATGTTACAGAATAAATAGAGGATGCTTTTTGAATGGGTTCGATTCTGAGGGAAAATATTTTGTAAAACTTTTTGAGCGGACGAAGCCGCCGCTTCTTGCAATAATCAATATGAATGTAATAAGCACACCGTCGTTTAATTATTTTACCGAACTATTCTAAACGTTTAATAGTTTACACCTGAGATTACACGCTTTGCTACATACGACTACGGTATGCTATGATACTCTCTTAGAATGTTACGAACACAACGCGGTGTGCTACGGCGTAGCACGTAGCTACAGTGCGCGGTTTCCGCTTTGTACCGCCGCTTCGCTGTTTTGTACGAAACAACATCAACAACATCTATAAGGCACAAAAATTGCCGCGTTCATAAAACGAACTTGATGCCTTAATTATTCAAGATGAAGATCGATGGGGAGGCTTAATGAAAAATGATGATCGTTCAATTAAATTTGTTACTAGCCTTTTGTGAGGCATGTTTCAATATGAATTCTCGGGATAAAAAACTCGGGAGCACTCTGGTTTTGGATCAAGAACTGAATTGATGAAGTCGTCAAATTATTATTTTAGTTTTAATCAGAGATCGTCAGATTATTATGTTATTTATTAATCTTTTATCTAAGTGAACATCAGAACATCGAAATTGGAAATACAATTCGAAAACTAAAAGCTGTCGAACAATAACACTGATATCACAGTAGTCGCGAACCGTGGGCGTGGTTAGCATTGCAAACTAACATTTTCACAGCTGCTGTCTGACCCTTGTTGTTTGTTTTTTGCGAACACTCGCACTCGTCGTGTGTCAATAAATCCCGATTCGGGATTCTGTCTTCATTTACATAGGCCCAATTAATCGTATTTATGCATTCTGTGGCGTGACTTGGAGTAACAAATGTCGCTGGCAAAATTAACTTTTATCTTCCAAACGCTTCATTTATTTTCGATTTCTTTCAGAAACCGTCACAATAATACCAATTATTGGATATTTGCTCTAGACTTACAAGAAAGGCTCAATGTCTCCAGGGAAATACGTATTGAGTACATTCAGAGATGGAGCAAGTAAATATTGATATTGGCTGTCTGTGATAGTCGGGAGAGTCTACTAAGATGACTATTACTTGAAGAATATTGACATATCTGATTAGACCAAATTTATTGACTAACTTCGATGCAGAGATTTTTACAAGTGTGGTTAAGCTTTTTGAAATTACAATAATATGTTGAGCAGAAATAAAATATTTGCATTGTGAAGACCAATACAAAAAATTGCGTTAGTGAAATTTTATATTGTTTTAATTCGGCACATACCTACATTATGCACCTGCTTTGCTAAGTATGACATGACTGGTATCTTTTTTACTCCTTTCATACAAACCCGGCAACGACATAGAACCAACCGCGGGACCATTAGCATGTGAACCATGTTCTCGATTTTATTCAAATACCTCGCACGTCGCTTTACATGCAAATTGGCAAATCCTCACAATAGGAACTCATGGAACATTACACCGGGGCAGCCCTCAATTGCCAACAACTTGGGTCGTGATATATCATGTAGATAAGCCCTCGCAACTGTAACGACGAACGTAAATTAGGTGCGTAACTTTATGTTCATGACTACGGGCATAAATTAGGCAAGTAATTCAACTCGTTAGTGTATCGATGTCACCAGGTAGAGCCATTTGCATCTTAATTCACAGTCATCGAGACTCGGGAGCTGCTGGTTGCCTATATGTAGAGACGTTTTAATCATGAGAGCGTGTGCATTGTGGACGCCAACGGTCTCGCGAGAGCGGGATAAACAACACTGCTACTATTACAGATAACAACTGAATCACTATGGGTACATTCAACCCCTTTCCAGTCCATTCTGTTGAACAACAGTCGTAGACAAAGCATTTAATCAAACATTTTCGGATAAACTGCGACCCCAATCTCGGGAGCTAAAATGTTTAGTCTACCATTTTGTGTTTTTATTGGGTTCTTTACTATGGCAGCGGGAGCCACGTCATTCCGCTCCAAATTGCAGGAACTCACAATTTATAACTCGAGGACTTCCGCATCAGATAGTGCGCAGCGTGTCAGTGGCGAGCTCCATGCGGCTTAGCCCATAAGTCAACCGGGGATAAGATTCTTCAGAGGGAAAGATAGGCGCGACTCACTGTTTGTTTCAACAATTGTTTTTTTTTCTTCAATTCGATTAAACGTTAGTATTGCATTATTAAAACTAATAAAAACAAACGGGAATAAAACGCGATACTGGTAAGATACCTATTTAAAAACCTCAACTTGTGATTATGGTCGGTGCAACCCGATCAAAAATTAAGGTAAAGTATTTAAATACCTTACTAGTACCGCGTTTGATAACCATTTGTATTAATTCATACATACTCGTATTGCTGTTAAGTCGTTAAATAGATGATTAATAGAAATGACTTTGATGCTTGTTAAAACACTTCTTTATATAAGGACCTCCCTGATATAATACGGTAGCTCTTTGTAATAAAAGCAGCCAATTTTATCTTCAAGGTAAATGGTTCTCTTTGAGGAAAACCTTAACGAAATGTTAATTAAACTGTCTCAATTTGCCTACCAGTAAAAGCGTTTTATTAAATTAGATAAAGGTTTTGCCCTTTTTTGTATAATGAACGTATATCTTCAGTTTATACAAGAATTTTAACTTCATTTTAATATTATGAAGATACCTATTTTTATGTGATAAATTTTATATTTATTAGGTACGAAAAAATTCCCACATTATTGAAAAATACTTACAATCCAACATTTGCATTTTAACACATAAATACCTAGCTCGAAAATGATAGCATCAAAAATACCTCTGTACAACACAACACCTGAAAAATAGATTGTTACAGTAAAAATAACGTAGCTGAAAATATGAATTCATCCATCACGGCTTGGTTAGGCAATTGAATTGGCTAGTCGGTGTAATATGACGCTATAATGTGTGGAGCAGACCCTCGTCAAGAACACTGAAGTTCTCAGACCCGCGGGACCTGATACGTTCAAAATCAATAACACAACATGTCAGCGTTTGCCTGCCTCTTGTAGAATCCTGGAATCACGTAATAAACGAGATTACTACGACACAACCGCTTGTTACTCCGAGTCGTAAGGACAACTGTAAGGTATAATGAGGTGGGGGACTTCGGCGTCAAAAAAGAATTCGTACATTTATGTTTGTACACGTTTTATTTTATAAAGTTGCTTGTGTTAGTGTTGTAAGTTATTGCATGAATATGATCCGTTCTATTAAATTGGAGTCTCATCAAGCTAATATTGTTGTTTACAGCCGATTTAAATGATAAAGTAGAAATGCCTAGGTTTCAACACACCTAGTTATTTTATTTCTATAACATTATTTTAATCATTAATGATTGCACAATGATAGGCTGGATTGGTATGTTGCTTGGCAGAATGCCAATCGCTGGACATTTCCAGACATTGTGATTAAGTTGAGACACACTGTTAACAAAGTAACCAATAATTGGAAGCAATTTAAACTGTGACATAGATGTGGCAAAAGTAGGTTATTTTCAATCATAACCTTAATCGAGTATGTCATAAATTGCAAAAGCAATAGTTTCTACCTGATAGCATCTTCCTACTCGAACCGAGATGAAAGAAGAAAGAAAGCAACATTTTTATTTGAAAAAAATTATTCAATCATCAGTTTTTTTAGATAGTATTTTAGTTTACTTTGTGTACTGCTACTAGACTAACCTGCCTAGGTTTATTTGGCTTTTAACTATTTTATTTTATAATTGCACTTTGGTTTCGTAATTGATTTCACAGTCGATGAACCTCTCCATTGTTGGAGTTTAATCAAAGTGTCCAATACCCATGTTATTGTGTTTGTGGGAAACAAAACGTGAAGGCTCGAATAAACGTAAATTTACCTTTAATAAATTACCGTGTTTTAAGTTAAGTAGAGAACAATAACTTTCTCATGTTTAACATTGATTTAATCCTTGTAACCCAGGATGAGCTGTTTCTATGTCAGCGTTTAGAAATCTGAGTAACACACCAAACACATCTGACACATTTTCATTTGATATATACCCTTTCACAATACGAATTGTATACCAAGGCTTCAACACCAACATTAACATTGCGTAAGTAATGCCTTCTTAGATTGGCTACAAAATGATCAATGAACAAAAGTTAAATTGATAAACTTGAACGGATTCTGGAGTCAAGTTTCACATTCAAACAAAGTTTTAAGGGTTTACCTGAGAAACCGCCGAAAAACATTTAAAAGAAACATGGATCAATTTAGAAAGCTACCATTCTAGCATGGTTTCACTTACGCTCTCAAATTGGAGAATAGCAAAAAGTGTAATTCACTAAGCACAAGAGGGACAAGTGACAATATTTGGTCACAATGTGCAAACAAAACACACTTTAAGAAAAAATAGCCACAGGCGGGATTTGAACACCCACTTTAAGAAATTAGCATTGTTATTACAATAAAAAAAAATATTTTTTATATTTTGTTATTTGTACCTAACTTAAAATAAAATGTTTAGTTTATATGCATGAAATGCTTTTCGCTTACGAAAATATTCAAGTTAACTCGCATCAGGAAGTTCCTCCGACACCTGTAAATCTTGCCGCGGCTCTGAATTGAATCATCCAAGCGGCTCAGCCTGGCAAAGCTCCAATCCACAGTTTTCGAGTTTAAATTAAATTTTCTCACAACACCTTACCTGCCTATTTCATTTGCTTCAGCGAAAACAAAATAAGCGGAGCACGTGAGGCTGGGACTATTGGAAAACGTGAAAACTTTTAGGTAAGTAGATACCGAAGCGGTGGATTACATCGACTATGACGACGACATGATATCGACGAGTTTTCAGAAATAGGAATATTACGAAAACACACCAAAGAATGTATCGAACAAGTTGCAGTGAACGCAAATTCACAACATTCATGTCGTTCCTACATTACCAGGATAAACCGGTTTTTTGTTGAAATTACGACTCGTATATTTTTTCAGGCACTCAACTCAATGCAGTCGAATGCAGCATCCATGCAATGTAATCTCTGTAGCAATATTAATTTACACGGTAGCTAACAAGTACGAGTTTAAAGTGACTGTATATGAATAGTAAATGTTACTTCATATTTTATGTAAATAATCTAGTTAAATGAGGGAAAAGTAACCAGCTTAAAAAAAGATTAAAAGAATACCAAAAAGGTGAATAAAGTCGAATCGTAGTCTATTTGAATTCGTTTTAAACAACGACGTCTTCCATACTTTCAAGTAATAATTTAGGTATATATGAATTTTTACGCCTGACGAAGAAGATGGGTAAAATAAGTTTGACTGTAGAGATACACACACAAACAGAAAAGGGGTCATCGTAGCTCCCGAAGGGATTGACCGATTTCAGTGCGGGTTTTTTTTTAAATTCGAAATTTAATTACAGTAGTTCTAAGCTTTGACTTATCAAAATCCGCCCATCCGTTGAAGCTCAATAGTTCCCCTGGCTCATGTCATGGGTTTTTACTGGAAAGTGAGTTTTTGCCTTATCAAAGTTATCAATCAGCATAACAGTTTCAAGGCTATGATGAAAATAAATACCAAACGGTCTTTTATTACCCAGATACCTTTGCCTGAATAAATTAGGTAAATTTAACAACTACTTACTTACGTTTAATGTTCAGACATAAAACGTACTTTAATTTGTTATATGTTACTACAGAGAAAACAAAGTTACCAATATATGAAAGCGCCGACTCAGGGCTAACTAGCAATTTACGCAGGTAATTACTTTCCTTGCTTTAGAAAATCTACTCTGACATTTAATGGGGATACGAAACTGTTTTTGTGAGCGGATTTTATAAAAAGCCTAATAAGTATGTACCTTGTCCGCTTTTACTTGTTGCAAAATAACTAATAAGATTTTTTAAACGAGCGTTGAATATTATTTGAGTAATCATCATTTATTCTGCGCGCGGAGGCGGGTATCATTAGAATTGTAAGAAGTGCCGGATGTTTTGGTAATCGAATGTCCCGGTCTATTCAAGCCATGATAATATCACCACTGTATATAATATCACAAAAAAATATTGAACTAAGAGCCGCTCGATAATATTAAAAAAAAAGTTTAGATGTGGTTCTAGGTTATACCAGTATATTTATGAATAGGTACATACGGCATATGGCATATAGGCTTACTACAAAAGAACTCGGCAGTGTTGAACGCTTGTTTAAATAATAGGTATGTTAGGTTGTTAGGTTGTCATTTCTGCTGTCACTTTGAATGGGTAAAACACAGCTGAGTTTTTTGTAGTTGGGATAACATTCGATTTTATGCTTTGACGGCATTCTATGCACCTTCCTATTGGCTTCGTGTTCATTCATATCTATAGATTGAAAAAGTGCACCAAAGCATACCCTAGCTAAGTAGTTAATTAGTTTAGAAATCGTACGTTTAAATGAGTATTTTAAAAGCAAAAATAGCGAACTGAATAATTTTAATACTGGTAGCCCAATAGAGCGAAGTGAATGTTGGAGCGCATAGATTTCGGGCCAGAGGCCTTGACGTTTGGTTCGTATTTTCGTGTCTAGCATGTCTAGCTCGTAAGAGTGACAGAGATGGCTTCATTCGAAACTACGGACAACGGTTTAGAGAATATGAGGCCAGAGCCGCAGGAATGTGGCGTCGCGTCTAGGGGCGGCGGCCGACGGCCGTAAACAGAATTCCATTATTGAACAGGACATAGGATTTCGGTTGAAAATACCGCATTTAGGACTCCATGAGATGAGAAAGACCCGAGGGGTTAACAACGTTTCATAGAGCCTGTCTAATAGTAAAAGTCCGGTGAAACGCTGCTATGAAGAGAATTATAACTTTTTTGATTCAATTCATTGTTCTGAACAGTGTGATTGCTATGGTTTCTAGGAACGGATACACATACACGTAAAAAGTTTTTAAGTGGGGTACGGGGGACGTAAAACGAAACAACAGGAACACAACAAAAGTTATCCGTATTTTTCAGCTAGGCTGTATTCCATGAACCGCGAACCGTTATCAGCCTTTAAAAATGCGGGTGCCTACTACACTTAACTGCATAGGTACGATATTAATTACAGAAACGTTCCAAGCGTTTTAAACGTCGGCCCTGTCTAAAGTTGCAGAGATTGTGCTAGTTCTCCGACTGTTGGGAGCCGAGAACAAGTTATGTGTTCCGTATGACAGGTTATCTCGCTGCATCTCACAACACTACCTGCTGCATGTAAACAAAGCAGAGAGTAGGTACGGACTTAACTTCCAAATTCACTTCATGCGTGCATGTAAGAAATTACCGTTTTTTGCTGTTGTTTACGTTACGCAACTAGGTTATACCGACGCATTTAAGTAGCATCGAAATACATAATGTCAATATCAAATTGTGTTGTTTGATTAACTTTATTGAAAAAAACAGACCCTTAGTTTATAAAACTTCCGTCAGCTTCTATCTATAGGTAGGTGTAGAACGTAACGCAAACGGAAGAGCTATGATTAATTAATACCTTAATGTTTTGCATGCAAACTGGGAATTGAGCCAACGTTATCTGCGTCGGTGAATACACTCTGAACTTTTGTAGCAATTCATACTCGCATAGTCATTTTTAAAAAGGAAATCATACCTCGTCCAAATCAGAAATTTATTGCATATGATTAAACCTTGGAAGATATTAGTTATTTTTTATTTATTGCAAAAGAAAAAAATAACTGTCTGAGGCTTATTAATTATCACGCAAAATCAAAAAACTTTCAAAGTTTCATCGCAGTAGAACGTGATTTTAAAGATGAGATTTGATATTTAAGGGCGCCTTTCTATCTGAAAGCTTTCTGTGTAAACTTTTCCGTCACCGCGGCGTTAGCACTTTCTGGAACAAACGTTGAACGACTTAAAGTAAACCTCTGCCAAGAAATTAATAATTTATGTTTGCATAGTATTGAATTTAGTGTAATTGTTATGTATGTAACTACATAGCAACATTTTCTCAACTCAAGCGCTTTCGTTCACTAAAGTAAATGAGAACCATTGTGCAAACATTATTATACGAGTAGAACAGCAAGTGTAATTAATTTTGGGGCGATAGTGGGAGCTTAATTTCTCATAAGTATCGGTGATAGGCAATGCGCTAAAATCCCAAATAATTTTTAGTTCTTCTTTTTTTAATAAATTTTAGTACTCTACCAGGACCTCGGTGTGGTTCAATTTTACAGTTAAAAGTCTAACTTATAAAAATCTTGAGGTGAACCTTAAAAGGTTCATCAATATGTATGTTTGCTTCCCTGGTCTTACTTGAGATTAACTTGTTCTAGCGAATCAGAACAGGCAGGAATTAATTTCGCCCACGTTAATTTGCTTTTATTAGCTTATGTACTTACGAACAAACATCAGCTTTGTTGGTTATACCTTCTTAATTAAAAGGGAGAGCATCTTGCACAAACTCATTGGCAGTGTAAACAGGTTAAGCATTTTTATTCTTCGTAGCTTGCACTTATTACGGTGGCGGAATAAGCGGAAGTGTTAGCTCGTAAATAAATAGAGAGACGGTGTTATTTACTGAAGGAAAACGCTGACTTATTACTTGTACCACTTAAAAACACGGGCAATGACTGGAATTGAAACATAAATAATGTACTACACCTATCGAACGCTAATTAAACTCTGTGTATAAGTAGTTACCTATACGAACCACAGCAATCGCGGTTGATTGGAGAAATTACTTACCGCAGAACCATTTGCAAAAGTACTTTTGTTAAATGCTATTGTTAATTAGGTAAGAACTTCCTTTATTTTGTAAGAATCTGGAAGGTCGTGGTAGTACTCATAAATACATACGGTGACTAGTATGCGGCAACTAACAAAGTGAGAGATATAACCCTACTACACTTAGACCCCAATACCTTACAGTCGGTTTCATTGTTATAACTCCCCTCAAACAAAGATCGTTATTTACGGTACCTAATAGAGACAAATTGTTATCGACTGTATTGGGTGAACTCTATTGATTAACTTTATAGGCTGTTGCTACTCTAAAGTTCCCGACTCAACTCGCGCTATCCTATTGAAATACTGTATCTTATGAAAATTATGTCGAAATGATCTCGTAGTTGCTGGCCGGATACTTCTTTTTCCATTTTGGTGAGATCAGGGGTCTAGTTTCCGACTCAATGGGGATTATCCGATAAAGAATTCATGAAGTGAGAACGGTAGACGGATCTATCGCGGATTTAAGCACAGCAAGCCGCAATTTGTTTGCTTACCACTTTGTTTACGCCGACGTGTTTTTTATATATTCTACTTACCTCTAAAGAATAACTTTATATTTATAAAATACCGTCTTACGTTAAGTTAAGAAAAATAATAATTACTTACGAAAATATCAGCAGTTAACAGGTGTGCATGTACTTACATTAATTGTTACGACAGGCAGGTCTAGGAATAAGTGAGATTTCAGGTATTTATTAAAGTTCATAAATAGGGTTATATAATCTTCGTATTTTAATGCGCGGTATTATTTTTGGTAGCTGTACTGTACTATGCTATACTCGTACATGCACCCAGTTAGTACGAACGGATTGAAATACATATTACATTTCCGCTCTCGGCGCAGTTCTTACTTATTGCATAGGTAGTTAAGTTAGTTGGTAGCGACAGTAAAGTGCAAAGAAATGCGCTCGAATAAGATGTCAATACATTTACCATTCCTCCGAGGATATGCATGCTTACCTAATATTAAGACAGTTTCAATTATACGTGTTTCTTAGCTGATAAATATATTTAGCTTTACATGATTACACTTTTTATGATGATTTTATTTATTGTCCATTAAAGCACATTATCATGAAAAGAAATACAGATTTAAAGGTTACAAAAAGTGGAATGCATATTTGAACTTTTCTTCCTAGTTTAGGTATGATAACTGTATTCTAGGAAACTTATTTTTTTTCCTATGCTAGTTCAGGGCATAGCCTCAATACTAGACATCTTAAAAAGCAATACTGGTACAAAGTTATATAGTTAATTATTTAGTCAGATTAACAGCAAGAGATACCCTGTTTTGTTTCTCTGCCATTTTAGTCAAGGCAAACCGAACCATACCTACCTACCTTTTTAACGACTACAGTGAAGAAAGGTATAAACTGACTCTAATCCACAATTTAACTAAGAGCTGTGAAGCCAACATAATCATCATAGTCTTAGAAAACGAGGTATAAACTGCACAACGTGCCTGTCAACGAATATTAATTAATGTTAATGAAGTAAAAGAGTTACTTTTCAAATGGATAAATGTAGAATATTGTATGAACCCTGCCCAATGTAATTCCTCTGCATGCCCTTTCTGGGTTAGCTGGAAGAGATCTCGCCAGGGATAAGCTCGCCCTTGCTCATCAATGTATTTCTGTTATGTTTAAATGTATTTTCTTATTGCAATAAAGAGTTTATACAATACAATACAATGGAAGAAGAATGCGGACGGCTATCCCACTACTTATTAACCTAAAAGAGTTACATACCCTCCTCAGTACTTGGTAGCAGTCTCATCAGTCATCACAAAATAATGATTATTGTTAATAATGTTAAGCGTTTTTGTTACAGGCAATGAATTCTTAGTCTTATATTAATTTATCGAAGTCTAACGTTGTCCAGACATTCTTGTTTTATGATAATGGCGTAAAAATGAAACAAAACGACACTTAACTGACTTCAATTGGGACCACCCACAGCCAACTTACCCAAGCCCCAAGCTGTTAGCTAATGCTCGCTATTACTTTACTTTAATAGCACGAGAGTCCGTCGAAACGAAAACTTCCGACATTAGGGTAAATCTGGGAGGTGTGCGAGATACTTTATGCATAATTTGTAGAGCCAGAGTAAGTTTTCATAACAATTTCTCGGGAATGCTTAACTATTTACTAACAGCCAGTCTTAATTATTAAGCTAACTGAAACTTTTATAATAGTTACTCGCAGCTTAATTTATCCTATTTCTAAAGTTTGTCTAAGTATCTCAAAATAAATGGGTGCGGTGAACCTCTCGAAAAGTCCGCTGTAGGTTAGCCTGACGTAGATTAACAACTTCTTTAAGCTACTAAGAATCGGCTCCTTTAAAAATTTTTTGCTAATTAAGCGATTAAATGCAAATTCCCCGAAGCCCTTTCCAACAACTTCGTAAATCTCCACAATCAACCCTTTAGGGTTGCGTCTTATTTTCGCACCGAACTGTTTAAATTTCGCTTTATCACGTCACGGCGCGTGGCGCGAGGTTCGGGATAAAAGTTAGGGGGTTCCAAAACATGAAAATACCCCGTTGAAAGGCAGCGAGGGTCTGGGCGAGGCGGGTCCCGGGCGTCACCGTCAGTACTCTCCCGGCTGGCGT
Organism: Pyrausta despicata; assembly: GCA_963921415.1. Lineage (NCBI taxonomy): Eukaryota > Metazoa > Arthropoda > Insecta > Lepidoptera > Crambidae > Pyrausta > Pyrausta despicata. The sequence continues at coordinate 10,744,652 of OY992853.1, forward strand.
CCCGGCCGGACCGCTGTTTTCTTACGCACGGCTAGCCCCAACTTCTCGGGAATACTGACAATGAGAGAAAAACGGGACGCGTCATACGGCTCTGCGAAGGACATGTGAAGTGTGCTGTCAACCTGTGGCGGACCGAGTGTGCATGCTCGGGTGTCGGGCTGCTTCTGGATTGACGTGTTGATTTGATTCTGTTGTGGTAGGCTCATGTTTTTGATTCGTTTAATTAGTGCGTTAATTTAATTTTACCACAAGCATCGCAGAAAATTTAAATATGATCCCCCACGTAAATTGTCCCTAATATACTTGCCTAATTCAGCAGCACAAAATAAATGTTTTAACATTTAATTATGTTGATATCATGAATGTTACAACGTTTAATTATGCACAAATATTATGAAAGAGCACCCGCGCCTTGTAGGCTAATTAAACCGGAAATATTGTAAGGCTTATTTTCCACGTCTCGCTCGAAATTAATTTTGCTGATACGTATCTTTCTAAGAACGGTGCCTATGCAAAGAAGAAACGGTATCCCCGTGTTTGAAATTCAAAGAAATCAACGACCCATGCAGTTTTTAAATAATTTCATAATGTGTGCGGAAGTCAAATATAAAACTGCATCGATTATGACCTAGAAAGAAAACCTGTAGCTAGCATTTTCTTCTTGATCTCTTCCCCCAATTTTCTTGTTCGGCCGCGTATCTTAATTGCAAAAGAAAATCGTCAACATAAATTGTGATGACCTTCAACGTACTTAGGTTAGATCACTGATAATTACATTTATTGAAAACCGATTACAGCTTCCGAACCCGAATTGAATCTCCGTCTTCCCCTTCATATCTCATAACGATTTCGATAAACGATCTCGCACCCCTCTGAAGTTATTTTTACACAGAATTGAGTACCTAAGTACTAGTCGTTTTCTTACACTGACTATTTATCTTTATGTACATTAAAACCTCGAAATTTGACGATGTATATTCCTGCATCCTCGAGGTTTCTAGAGCACACATAAGTAGGTACATAGTTCATAATATGTAGTAAGATAATGATACTTATTAACGCTGATATTCTGGCGAATCGCATATTCCCCGACATAATACTGAAATAGATATAGGTGCAGCTGCAAAGTATTATAACTGCAATCAGTTCTGATTACAGGGTGACTAATATATCAGTGCTTTGGCTCATCAGCTTGTGTATTGAGTCCGTGAAATAACAAACTATCAATCTTTAAGTTTCCAGTGATCAAACTTACCCATGCGAACTATCACCACTATCTTTTTATCACATTATGATATAACAAGTTATTACAACTTCTCTAAGACTTACGCAAAAACCATCAATAAAGAAAGATACCACGTAAGTATGCACAAGGTTAGGTCATTTCGTTGCATAATGCACATAATTATGTAGACATATATCATGTACTACGAAATGAATCTAAATTGGAACTTGGCGAAAATATACATCGGATGCTGCAATCTTGTGTTCCGATAAGTCAGAAATATCTACATTCCATCTATACTATGTTCCAGTATAGCGCTCTACGATGTAATACGTATATGTTCTTGAGTTACACATCTGTACGACTAGTATAGAACTGGTCGGACATAAAAATGTGTGCCATATTCGTTCTGAAGGGGTCGCGTGGTTCTTTCTCAGATAAAAAGGAGTGTCTGTCCTTTTTTTTATTAGTACCCTTAGTCCCTGACGTTAGTGTTAATGTTACTACCAGGAGTTTGGTACTGTTCGCAAGCATCGCGTAAAATCAGGGTTTAACAATGGTTTTAACGCCCACCTCTTTGTAGAACGCCTTCCTTGTATAGTTGCTCGGGTTATGAATTTACCGATGAATGAACGCTTTTATGAATAAACATTAATTAAATCTGGTTTTAAAATTTCCGTTCCCTTTATTTACTACGTTTTTATTAAACGTAGGTAAGTATACATGCTAACGTTGTTGTTGCTTATGTTTCTTTTAAATATACCTAAATACTGTTTTAAATGTAAGGCAAAATACATGTACATGGTGTAAAAATATAATGAGGACTAAAAAAATTAAGTCATGTCAAATTGTGAAAACCGAAACTTAATCTAGGAATAATTAAAAAAGTGTGCATTGCGCTAGGTAACAGTTTATAAAAAAGACTTAAAATGGGAATTAAAACTACTTACTACGCAAAAAAGACTGGGAAACGAGCAATGGAGAACATTTACCTGCACTTTAGACACTTAAACAATGAGATTTAGAATAAGGAGGTAATAAAACCCTTTTGTCTTTTCGGGTGGATGATTCCAACAAAAGAAAACTCTTGCATTTCCTCTAATAGAAAAGCAGCCTTTCAGGCTGAGTGAAAATCAAATTATAAAACTTCCGCTTCCCGATTTGGCTATAATATGAAACCCTATGAAAGTAAATGAGTTTCCTGTAGGCGTGGAATACAAGTTTTAGTAGGCAGTGTGTTGTTATGTTAAGGGGTTGCCCCCGGGCTTAGCCATTAACGACGAAGTTTTATTAAGACCCTGATCACTATAGTGAGCTCTGTTAACAAGATTGGACTACCGGTACCTACTTCGTGAAGACTAAATTGGATTTGGGTGGCCTGCGCCCTGCCTGCCCTATTTCTGTGTAAATAATTTAACTAATCGACGTCTTTTCCGTCCATAGTTAAAGTTACATATTTATTTTCAACAAAGAGATACTTAAAATTCAAACGTAACTATTACACGGACATGTTCTCGTCGTTTATACTTCTCGCATAAGTTTAAGAGTTTGTTAATGAACCTTTAATATTATCGTAGTAGACATACACACACACACATACGGTGTACACACTTGAGTGTTAATAGAGGTGTTATTGATGATGATGATAATGACATACAGAAAGATCTCAAATCAAAAGATTAAATGCGATTTGATCAGGCAGGTTCCTATGTACAGCTATTGGAAGATAATACAAATGATAGTTTTACGACCGTAAAAAAAATACCTCCAATTTTATTCGCTAAAAACGAAAACTAAGAAGTCACAGAACTTGATATTAAGTAAATTTAAGCTTAAAAGACAAACAAACTTTGTTAGTGAAAGAGTCGCTCGAATACTTCAGGGCAATTTACGTGACAGATACCTACTTAAATACAATACAACTTGGAACTTCTGCGAGTTTAGAGTCCTTGCTTCGTGTCTTTAAAATCTTGTTTTTCGTCTGCTCTTTCTTTACTAATTAAAAGACAGACTGAATAAATAATTTATTTAAAAAAAATGATTCCCATTTCAACAATTTTCCAACAAATATCATGCCTACTTACAACCTTAATACTTTTGATAAAAAATGGTTTGTGATTTTAATAATCTACTCTTGTGGTGCTATTGACCATATCTCTACACAACTTGAAGAAAAAAGTTGCAAGGAAACTTGACAGTGTTGATTTTCGTTAAAAGCGCTAATAATTTTAAATAATCTAACCTAACCTAACCATCACTAAAACGGCATCATCTTTAGGTACTAATGGTAGTCAACCAATATAAAATCTCTGACGAGCAAGGTATTCATCGAAGGCTGAAAATTGTGTTGTCTGAAGCATTAAGGCAGAATGGGTCCTGTCTGAAAGCATTAATCGGTACGATAGGACTCGACATGATCGATGCATTACGTACGTGTAATGAAATGCTAATTGACGTAATGGCATTCCCTTTAACAATTATTCCTCTGAATCAGAACTGAATATTAAATTATGGAAAGCCATGATTCGACAGACAGTGATTCTATAGATTCCAATTCCAGCTACGGAGTCATAATTCATTCAAATATTTGGTAGGAATAAATAATGTAATTAGACTCAGTTTATCAAATTGGAAACATTCTTTATAGTCGAATACAATATGACGCTGTTAAAAAATTATCCACGGACAAAAAAGTTTTTTCCGAGCAAAACTTTTCTGGGTGTATAAAGCCTAAAATTCGTTTCAACTTAACTTTCGCCGACTCAAATATTTGTTTTGCAAAGCACGAGTATGTATGTTCTGACTGTAAACCGAATATGACCCTGGAACCGGAACAAGTGGTAAAAACTATTATTGCAAAATAATGTCTGGTCTATTTGGTAATATTATTTTTAATTTAGATTACCAACTTTGTTTATTGAACAGCAGCGGTGCTAAGAAAGCTGTAATGTATAACAAAACGAATTCTACAAGGTGAACATATCCATGTACCAGTACACCACTACGTAAGTTCCACACAAAGGAAATTGATCAAAGAACGCTTACCCTACGATTAATTATGCCAAACACATGGGATCCCGAATCCGTAACCAGATCCTGGCACCGTTGTGACGCGACTCTGACCCTATGAATAAGATTGGCTTGTTAATACAGACTTGCGTCATAGCTCGTTAGGGACCTAGCTAACGTCTAACTATTCACCCAACTAAGTTACTCCCTGTTATGGCTGTTTACATATTGTCATTCTTGCATTGGCATTCTTGAAGTAATACGTAGGAACATAAAGATATAGAGGAGGAGAATGCCTAGAACAAAAAGCTTAGTGCGCTAACAGGCTGTTAAGTTCCAACATTGCTGATTTAAAATAGTGTAACTTCATTAAGCGGAAAGACAGTCAAAGCTTTCACGTTTAAAGCCTTCTTTATTAAAGTTGGCTTAAATTTGACAGTCCGATATCTATATATCTGGCTATTGAAAATAAGCCCTTATGGAACATTTTGACACATAACTACAAAATTAAGCCGAACTGGTTGAGTATGCCAGACATTTTCGTACGTTACAATCATAGTTACAATAGGATATTCATTCACCAAACGCCTATGTACTGACAAATGAATTCAGTGTGCGCATTCATCGTTATGACCAAGAGGACACGGTTGGCATGCACAGGTTATGGTATGAATTCGTGTCCAAACAAAACTCTTGTTTTCATTGTTTTCATTTTCGTAACTCCAGAGTTTTCTTATTCTATTTCTAAGCTGAGACTGATGATTTTAGAGGATTCGATGTTAAGATATATGTTTTACAGAAGTAGAGTTTTAAAGCAATGAAGGTTATTAATTCCTTTATGTGAAGATCAGATTAAGCTTTAGTTGAAATGATCTTTTTGCTCAATTCGAACGATATGTTTTGTTGAAATAAACTCAAAACTTTACCTTTAAGGGTTCTTAATTTATAATGTCTTTGAACGCAGTGTTTTGAATAACAAAAGCACTTGAATTATATATAATTTCCTTTGTTCAAGGTGCAGACGAAATGGAAGCGAGATAAAATCGCAGGAAATGTGACTCAAAGGAGCTAGTGGTTTCTGATATAGCAGTTAGTCGCAGATACAATGATGGCTTTTGTTATAGGTACGTTTCTAGAATAAGAACTTGAGATTGTGCTTTCAATGTTCAGTCCGAGCTTTCCTGACTTCGATTCACTTTTGGGAAAAGTACAAATTCTATTGCATTATTGCTATTAATGTCAAATCTAGTTTGTTATGGACTTCAAGAAGAAACTGTCTTTAACAAGTCTTAACTCAGTTATTCATAAGCCACATTATGCCATTTCATGCTCCACAATCCTAGATCGCGAATTGCATGATCGCCGAACCAATACAGATCGTTTATATAAGACCCTCAATCCCTCATGTTATATTTTAATGTGAGCTTTAATTTGAATCAGGGCGAGCGACATGCCTGCGCACCGGAGCCGTGGTGCTGGTGGTTGCGGGCGGCGCGTCGGCCCGCGTCGCCGGCAAGATGGGCGGCTACTCTAACAAGAAGAGCGGTAAGTTTGACCACAGAGAAGTAAAGGTGTTACTAGTCAAGCTGAGTGAGGTGATTGAGCTCGAGCTGTGGTGCTGGAGATAGCGCGCGGCGCGTCAGTCTGCGTAGCCGGCTAGATGGGCGGCTACTCTTACAAAAATAGGAGTAGTTTTGACCGCGGAGGAGTAAAGGTGCCGACGTACACACAGCTAGTCAGGCTGTTTGTACGTCGTGTGCCAGCGCACGGGAGTCTTGGTGCTGATGGTCGCTGGCGAGCGTCGGCCCGCGTCGCTGGCAAGATGGGACGCTGCTCCAACAAGAAGAAAGGTTTTTTAAGATTGACCATGACGAAGTGAAATATGTAGGTACTGAGTACTCACTCAGTATGTATTGAAGAGACCATCAGATGATCTAGCAACTGGAGGTTCTGGTCCTTACCAAGGGCCACTTTCACCTATGATCTCTACAATATCTAGTGGAGATTCGTATACAGTTAACTTTTTCTTCTTTTCGAGTCAATGGTTATAGACTCAAATGATCGTCCTCCAATAGTTGGCAACATTGATCGCCCGCTGATTTGCCGCAACTAAATCTTCTGTGTATTACTCCCATACAACGCATAAGTGCCTTCAGGTATAAGATATCAATGTAAGTTACAACAAAATAAATAAAACAATATATTCTGCGACCCTAAAACATACTGTGTGTAGGTAAATTAAGTTTGAGTTTGATAAATAACATCTCCTACTGAAAACATCTCGTGATCTCATCTTTGTTGTACTTGTACAAAGTTTATATTAACTTTACTAACTTACTAAGGAATTTGGGCGCCACACCACTTGAATAGGATTAATCGATACGTAAAACCGTAATAGGATTAAACTACGTTGAACCGGCCAGCTAGGCGTTCAGTGTCTTCGGTGCAAATATTTGGTATAATAATTTGAAATGAAATGAAGCAAAGTTGCTTTATTTCCAATTTATGGACCTTTTCAGTATTGAGCGTAGTTATTGAACAGTTGATAGTAAAATATTTGCTCAGCAATTTCTGCGTGGCGGTTGACTCAGAAAATACTATTGTATTAATGTTTAAGATGGATGGTGAATTCATAACACAGGCAGATACTAACGGTATTTAATTAACAGACTTAGAGGGTGTAATCGCCAGTCCCAAACGTAATCAAGACAAATGATTCAGTTGACAGAAGCACGCCACATAGGTCGTACTTTATTTAGTAGTTACTCTACCTATCCTATTAACTATAATATAACTACTAAACCTCGATACTTTTGCATTGCTTTTCTCGCACTGTAATAACAAAATCTAAAGCTTTCAGAAACGCGAAGATAGATGATAATACCTTGTATCTACCTAATAATAATTTCTTCGTAGCAGATTTATTACTCGGAGAGTGAACGTCGCAACGTGATAACTAAATAATCCACGTTCTAACATCGTCCTTACCAAGTCGTGGTTACACACTAGCTATATCCGTTTTCATATTGCACTAGGAATATATATTCGATGCATTATTCAAAGAGCCACATCGTGAACAAAATTAAAATGCAATATGCATGGTGTTTAAAGAAAACCGCATTCTTTAATATAAGGTTAAGACTAAAACTGAGTGCCGATAATTTAAAAAGAAGAAGTAACATTGCAATTTCAATTGACTTCGTTTGCAAAATGTATGGAAATTACATTGGCTTTCGCTAAGTCGCGTGAAGTTTAGAGTTACAGTTCCATTCCATTTGATGTTTTTGAGCAAGAATAACCTAGGGCTTTTAATTAAAATCATTAATTTAATTCAGCAAGTAGGTACAAACAAAGGTCATTTAACGTTCTAATGTTTTATTGCCTATTTCGATAATACACAGTATACAGGTGTCCGGGAATTAATGGATAACCCTTTAACTGTAACAAATTTGACCTTAGTAAAAGTGTCACGGTTTTCAAAATAATTGTACCTACCTACTTTTTAAAATAATTGGCACATTGAGCTACACCTTTTTTTTACACCGTAAGTATTTATACTCGTCGACAGAAGTAAAAAAAAATGCCTAACTTTTTCAATAAGACTAATTTTTCAAAATATTTTCAAGTACCTACTGAAATAATGTAATAGCTTTTGTACGGTACGTTTTGTACTTTTATCAAAGTCACATTTTTTATCAGTAGGGCATCGGTCAAACTACCCGCAGATAAAGGGTTATCCATTAAAAGGGTTATCCATTAATTCCTGGACCCTTGTATATAGTGTCACTTATTTCGTCAATGATAGATTTTAATTAGTGTGACAAGGTGTAAGACGGGACTTTTGGTAGCTTTGAAGCTATGACAACATAAACAGCACTGCATACTGCATTTCTACTTATTTTCAAAGATTGTGCCTGCTAACTGCAAATAATAAGTGAGACTAAAACTCGAACTAAGAACGGTTGGCGAGTTAAGTGGAAGAGAAAGAGTGCTTTAGGATAACTATAAATGTTTGGCCACGTCATTTCGCGTGAGACAACTTACGAACGTTTTATAAGTTTTTTTTTTGCTTTTTTTATTACCACTGCAATCTCATCCTATTACACTACCCTATTTATTTTGATAGAATTTATTGTTCTTTCATATAATAAATCGTTATTAATTTAGCACTATTAATGGAAGGAAAACACGTTTTTAATGTGGCCTACTTAGCGTTTCTCCTCAACGTGATTTTGTTTAAGAAAAACGACTTGGGAATATAATATTAAGAATGTCCGTCTTTATTTGCTGAAACATAATACCTAAGTCACAGATATAGTAGTATATGTTAGTAATCCCTGAATGTATATATATATATATATATATATTACCAGAAGTATGAATTAAGGTAAGGGACAGTTTGGCCAAAATGAGTTATATATACCGTTGGATTCGGAATTTTGCGCTTTATCAACTGGCGTACTTAGAATTTCAATATCGAGCAAAAAATGTCCCTTACAGTACATATTTTTTGATAGTCTAGACTGATACTTCACTAAAAAAATGCTTTAAGGGGCTTGAAATTGTTACCCCTTACGAACAAATAGAGTAACTTACCTTATAAAAATTTTTCGAACTTTACCTTATACTCATATTTATAAATTCATAAATCAAGACCATTACGCCTTTTTGCAAAATGGAGTTTTTATATTGCAAGTCCCTTACATTAAAATGTCGTACAAAAACATTCACAGAATGGACTTACGCTAATATGTTTAAAGTTTATTATCGTCTCTTGTGTCCTTTACATTACGCTGGCGTCTGCAAATTTGGTGCTTACATTGTTTGACCATAATAAAACGTATTGCTGATATCTTGAATGACCTAAAGACTAAGGAAACTGCAGAAGTCTTCAAAAATTACAAATTAGTTAACGGTCGGGTTTATAGAATACTTGATGACTCTAGCGTACGTTGGTTAGTTCCTCGTGGTGCGCGGTGGCAATTATTAAAAGCAAACCATGATGACATAGGCCACTTTGGCTATGACAAAACGTTGGGACGTATTAAGGCTCATTACTGGTTCCCAAAAATGAGGCGGTTCGATAAGAAATATGCAGCTGCATGTTTAGAATGTGCCCATCATAAATTGCCTAGTGGGGAAAAGGCAGGTGAGTTACACCCAATTCCTAAAGTGGAAATCCCATTTGACACTATTCATGCAGATCATTTGGGACCATTTATTAAAACTAGACGTGGTAACACATACTCGTATATTCTTGTTATAGTTGATGCATTTACAAAATTTGTTAATCTTACAGCCGTGCGCAATACAAAATCTGCTACAAGTATTAAAGTTTTCCGCGAACATTTTAGTTATTTTGGTACACCAAACCGACTCATCACTGATCAGGGAACTAGTTTCACTAGCGGTGCTTTTAAAAAGTTTATCGGTACTACGGGCATCAAACACATACTTAATGCCGTTTCAAATCCTCGAGCTAATGTTCAGGTGGAGCGGTACAATTGCACCATATTGGCAGCTCTTGGAGCCATGAATCATGATACACCAAACGGAATTTGGGATGATCATTTACCGGACATACAATTAGGAATTAATACGACTGCTCACTCTACAAAAAAAAAGACACCAACCGAACTTCTTTTTGGAAGAACGGTTACAAACCCATCTCAAAGTATTTTTAATGATGTTATTACGGCAACTGCCTCCTCTTCACCAGTATCGCTTCCAGAAATAAGATCCGAAGCTAGCGAATTAATCAAATCTCAACAAATTAAAGACAAATCCTCGTATGATGCCCGACGAAATAAAGATGTTAGATTCAAAGAAGGCGATTTAGTTAGGGTTATACGCGCACCTACTGGAATAGAGGATCATTCAAAGAAACTTGAACCTAAATGTCGAGGGCCATATCGCATTAAAAAGGTTCTCCCTAATGATCGGTATGTTGTTGAGGACACCCCAATCACTCGAAAGGGCAAACGGTATGAAGCTATTATAGCAGTAGACAAAATCTTCCCATGGCTCTCAGTCACTCAATCACCTTCTTCCCATGATGAATCCTCTGATACCAATAGTTCTGATCATGAATGATTGCTCCCTCATGATCCTTAAAACACTTTTGATTTTGCCCTCAATAATCACTGTCACTTCTCGATTTACTAGTTCAGTAAGTCCTTGCATAAAGCTATATTTCACAATATAAAATGATTGATGATTCCAATTACTTAATTATTGATATGATTTTAATAATTAAGTAACATATGTGTAGACATAAGATATGATAATACATGTTGTAGGTAATAGGAAGTTATGATCATGAAAGTCATGGTTGTGTTAGTTAAAGTCATGAACTAGCACGGCTACATTAAAGTAATTGCCGGTAACGGTCAGCGTCATGGACCGGGATGACCACATCATGGACATCACCAGTGATCGCCTTCCGGCCCTCCCAGGCATCATTCGCCAATACGCAAGGGCAGGGAAAGACCTTCCCTTTCTTTGAGACAAGAAGGAGCCAGTTATGGTTCCTCTTAACAGATCCGCAGCTGCCGGCGTGATATTAGCTTTCTTCAATGGAAGAAAAGATCCCCTGGACAGAATTCGGGATCTCTTCCAGGTTCAGTCCGATATCCTTGACGGTTCAATAGGTAGAGTCCTTATTACATATTACTTAAGTTGCATAAAATATGTTACGGACATTAACTTTATTGACCAGATTTGCGAACTCGACGTCTACCGAGATCTCCATTTTTAGTAGAAGTTATTTACCTTATTTTATTATGCAAGTTCTCGTATCTTTGTGTTACTTACATTATTTTGTCTTTGCCTTGAACTCAAATTCGACTAACGTAATGGATAAGTGATTCACATTTTTTAAGATAAGGGACAGGCTATTTTCTAAACTATAAGATTGTATTGTATTTAGCTTTTATAGCATAAAATAACATTAAATTCTAAGAAACTTTGCCATAGACATCATCTAAATCGGCCTGTAAACAAAAAAGTTATACACAGATTACAAAAAGCAAAAACGTTTTTTCGCTCTCCTGTAAAGTCATGTTTTGTCCCTTACCTTAATTCATACTTCTGGTATCGATATATATATATACATTCAGGGATTTCATTACTTAAATGAGCTTTAAATTTGTCCTTACGAGATGCGGTGACGGGCCTATATTGTATTTTAAGAGAAGTTGGATGGTATTCTAGCGTGACTATTATATACTACTATATCTGTGACTTAGGTATTATGTTTCAGCGAATAAAGACGGACATTCTTAATATTATATTCCCAAGTCGTATTTCTTAAACAAAATCACTTTGAGGAGAAACGCTAAGTAGGCCACAATATATATATATATATATATATATTTATATATTAAGGAGTAATTATCGATTAGTTATCATATCAGGTAGGAATCTTGTCTAAATACTTAGTACAGTGTCTGTTACATTCAAACTTATTGCTTATTTTAGTTAGCATATTTAAAAGTTCCATATATCGGGGTTTCTTAATACAGGGCAGACGGTATATAGGTCCAATCGAATTTTTAAATAACAAATCTTGTAAATTCTTTCCAAGAGGATACGATGTTAAATTCGCGGTGTCCCTTACGTAGCAGCTATTCTATTCCTATTTTTTTTTGGTCGGCAATTTTTGCGTCAATAAATTTTTCAACATACTTATTTTTTGTATTACGATACCCAAAATGTGTTTACTTTCGAAGGGTAGGCTTAGCTTATCTTTACATTTTGGCTATTCCTTCTCCCCGACGAGTAATCCTCTTATGACTATTTTCATTGCATTGCGTGGATGTTAAAGTTTTTCAGACCTTTTTTATTTGTGTTGGCTGTCACTTAAATATTTTCGTACGTTATGCATGATACCTACATGTGTTGCCTATTCTACTGTTATTTTCTGCTGTTTTTAATAAATCTCTTTTACGCTAATGTAAAAAAAACGGAATACTACAAGCGTGAAATATTTCTATCCCCAGGCAAATCCACGAGTGGCATCAACGAAGAGATTATCTGGATCAGCATAAGCATGGCGATAGCGATAGCGGTGCTCATTGCCATCGCTCTTTGCTACATTCTGAAGGAGAAGTGCTCAAAGCGACAGGCCTACAGAGAACAGTCATGACGATATAAAGAGGAGTTCGCGAAACACGCCCTCGCGGACTCCATCGCAGATCTGGATTTTCCAGAGTACACACTCTATCCACAATATTCACCAGACGGGAAAGAGTATTACTACAACTTTCACCGATTCACATATTTAAGAGACAGCTTCAAATTACCACCTAAGGATTACCCAATAAAAACTAAAGAGGAGATATATATCAACGCATGATGGATTGAATATTATTTATTACCGTTGTACAATATTCGCTCAAAATGTAAAATGTAGATGAATAGTATTCGACTGAGCAGTATTCAGCGTTAGTTTGGGTAAATTAACAAAGAACCTATGTGTAAGTAACAAAGAACTTATTAATTGTAAAAAATGGAAGCGGGTCCATGTGTATTTAAATAACTTTGCGTAATCTCGATTCATGATCCTACTTTTTCGTCTTCACATTAAATATTAGAATGTATTACATATAGGCATGTCTTCATGTTAATCCAGTACATTTAGATCGCTAATTTATCATTTAATTTCTGATCTAAAAAACTTATTTCATGCTTTGCAAAAGTGAATACCTGCCTACAAGAAATTTTTCGTAATACATTTAATCGTTATACCTGACCGCTGATAACAGTAATAATAGAAAATTCAAAAAATAGTAATAACTGTAGGAATGTATAGCATAATGTTAACCACTTTCTAATTATGTACTTCAAATTCAGGGTCTACCATAGAGGGAATGTGAGCCATTTGATAATTCAACTTTCTCTGTGTGATGTAAATGTATTATTGATAAGTATATACATCGAATTTGAGTTTGTTAATCTCATTATACTTAACAAATTACTGAGGAATGTATTATCATTAATCTGTGATGGAATATCTAATGGAGTATAAAAAACAACAATGCATGTATACAAGAGCTCATAATTTGACCGAGATAAGATTTTTTTTATATTTAGTTATTAGAGGTAATATTCCAACTTGAGCAAGCAAGTATTAAAACATTCCTTAGCTTAATAAATTGTACCAAAGCAACCTAAATATATTTGAGTAATCATAAAGAATGTTGCCACGAAAATGTAGCACGTGCGTATTCCCACACAGAAGTGAAATTAGATAAGTGTAACGGCTAAGCGATACTTCCACCTACAGCCTTCTCGAAACGTTATCGGAAATGTGGCCAATTACTGCGGAGCTCGCGGAGGCCCTGCATATTATATGTACGAACGATTGCTGAGAGGAAGCGAGAGGAGATACGCACTTCACAGGAGTGGATGGGTTCCCACTTCGGAAGTGAAACGTTCTCACGGATTTAGTTATACTAATGCTCAGGACACACAACGACGTTCTATCGCCGCAACTCGATAGTTCGTGGAGTACCAGAAGCAGGTAACAATAATAGGCCTCCTGGCCGATTTCGCCCACGGCGGCCAATCTCAACAGAGTTCAGCCAGTTGGCTGAACTCTGTGTGCACTAATATCTAGGAGATATTAGTGCACAAGTGTGAGCTCAGGTGTACTCACAAAGTTCGGTGTGACGGCAATCCGACATAACCGGAGAGAGATCAGGCGCAGGACCAACGGCTTAACGTGCTTTCCGAGGCACGGGGGTGTAACACAGCCAACTTCTCGACTCCGAGCTGTTTTTGAGAAATTCATGACAGAAAATCACAGAAACAATTTTGGCTCCACCTGGGATTCAAACCCAGGACCTCCTGGATGTAACGCAGAAACTTTGTCACTACACGAGGCCGCAACTCGATACTAAAAGCGTCGCTATGGCTCAATCGCTGACAGTCGCGAGTCGTAGCTACATTATGCCGCAGGTTTAGCCTGAAAGAAATATAGCAAAAATATTATCGTTTTTGCTTCATTTGTACACGAACACGGATAAATGGTGTATAAATAAACAGTGTAAATAAATAGATCGTACGTGTAAAATGTGTGTATCTATGTATGTATGTATAAACATTATACTAAAAGAAGGATTGAAAATAATAGTTAAGTATACTATACCTTATTATACCTCTTAAAAATGAGTACGCTAAGATAAACGCAGTAATATGTAAAGACCAAAATGTCCTTTATCTTTTTCTTAGAAAAAATTAAAGAATGTACAACAACAAATCGTTTTTTTTTTATTGAGTGGTAGTTGGTTGGTTTTAATGGACTATAGAACCAACATACAAACTAAGTACGCTTATCACAAAAGCGAACCATTCGAGCAAACCAATTCCGCCCGGGGCCTTCCTATCAATATGTTCAGGTAAACTTCAATCTAAACAGTTATTTGTCCAGTCGACGTGAAAGGAAAATGTAAGAGGCATCAGCAAAGTGGAAAAAAGTAGCACATAAAAACTCAACGTAAGGCGATAAGGAGAGCATGATGTAACTGTTCTGTGAATGAATTTCTTTTACAGTTACCTGTTTATTTATTTATTTCAGAAACAATTCCAACGTCCTCAATCGAAAAGTGTACGTTCAACAAAATGATTAAATTCGCTATTGATCCGTAGAAGTCCGAAAGGTCATAAGTAAAGGAAAGTGGAACATGACTATTTTATAACATTTAACCCTTCGAGCCCGTCGATAACTGTCGGTAGATACTTTTGTCTGTGTCTACATTTGGTGCAGGACCTGTTAGTTGGTTGTTGGACGTCAAGAGATTAAAATTACTGCTGATGGATCGATACTAACTTTTCATAAAACTAGTCTGAAGTCATCAAGTCAATCGTAGTCCAATCTTTCCGGCATTAAACGCTCCCGAACTAACAATTGTTGACACTTTGAGAAACTGGTCAATAAGTTTACAGGGACTTCATAGTTCTCTCTTGGGCAACGAGTAATAACAATGTAGCGAAAGAGCAATTATCTGCAGCATACTGTCACATCATATTGACGTTTGACGACCGCTTGGTGCAGTGGTCTACATGTCGGACTTCTAAAACCAAGGGTCGCGAATTCAATCCCGGCACAGTAAAAGCATTATGTGTACATGTGTGTTTATATTAGTCCGAGTGTTTCTATGTAAAATATGTATTTATTTACAAAATAAAAGTATTTAAGTACGTATGGTGATCCGTTGTCTAGCACCCATAACACAAGCCTCGTAACTTAATTTGGGACTAGAGAATGGGTGTGATTGTTGTAAAATATTATTTTATATTTTAAAGTTAAAGACGACAAATCTGAAAAAAACTGCATTCAAGAACACATATTTAATTAATATAAACCTTAGTAATATTCTGATTACCTATCAAAAACACTTAAGGGTTACTTGAGGTCAGTCATTACGTGGGAAAGATAATACTTTGTGACTTTGGATACCTACATTGTCAGTAAAAGTATTTATTTGGTCATTTTCCTCATTGTGTTTGCCTTGCCTCAGTAAGTGGAGTAATGTAACTCACACATCGTAAGTAGTCAGTGGTAGTAAGCGTCAAAAACATTATACGAGTATAATAACTAATTTGACTTAAGTATTTCAACAGATTAATAAGGAGAATGCTCAAAATAAATAAATATACAACTACATCACATACATTGTTCTGACTCCGTGGTAAGTAGCTTAAGCACTTGTGTTACGGATATCAGAATCAACAATGAATGCTCAAAATGTTATGTTGACATGGTACTAAGGTGGTACCTACTCATACTTAATTTTTACCAAATATTTGGCTTCAGCGATCAGAAATATTTATTTACGAAAACATATTGGTTAGTACAATGATTTCAGATATAGTATGGTAAAGTGAATGGTAATGTTTGACTTAGAAAAAATGTTTCAGTGAACGTTGTAACAAATTTACTTATGTACCAGGATTTCTTACTAAATAGAGTAATATTAAAAACTCAAAAACAGCGACAAAATCCGCAATCAAATGAAAAAGAAAGGTCTGACAAAGATAAATTACTGTAATAAATAACGAGCTCGATTGTGGTTAAGGCAAAAAAGAAAAGAAATTGGTACGTACTGAAACCATATTTTTTTGTCACAGATTTAAATTTATGAATTTTATCGATTAGGTAGGTAAGGTAGCTTCTTAAACCATTTCTTCCCCGCTTCGATTAAAAAAAACACGCGAATGCAACGTTTGTATGGTTGACTCTCATCAGTTTACTGCAGCGTTGGAAGATGTGAAGTTATTAGTTAGACTAATGACATACACGAGTTACCAACTTCCATAGACTAAGACCAATTACTATAAGTTTTGGAAAAAAACAAGGTAAGTACTTACCCATTGAGCCTCGCTCGCTCCAACCGGATTCATCTCCGTAAGAATAAAATGTATTGTATGTGCGAACTTGCCTATTGACCGGCTAGTAAAAATGTTATTTGCTGATGGATGACAACATTAGGTCTGCAGGCTACTTTATTTACTACCAAAGCAAGTACCCGGATTAATTGGTAGGAAAATTTAGCTAGCAGTATCCATATGCCATACAAGAAAGACAATGCCTGTGATTTTTATCGAGTTACAGCTTTTGAATTTTCTAACTTATTTTTTTTATTACGAACATTGTAGGAGGCTAATAAAGAAATCAGTCACGTAGGTAAATCTGCTCAGCGTGAAGCGCCCGCCAGTCGCTAGATAATGCATTATTTATTACACGCATATGTCAGGTGTTCCAATTTGAACGAGATTAGGGTACCGAACCTGCATCAAACGTTTTACGGTTAACGTAATACCACATTCGTTTCATATATTTTATATAAGCCGACCGAAACACATACCTATACCTAGCATTACTTAGAAGAATAAAAAATATATACTGGTAATAAAGATCACACAAATCGTAGTAATCTTTATCCACATAGCATTACTTGAAAAGCTTAGAAGAATTAAAAATATAAATTGGTTAAGACTATCACACAATCTTAGTAAAACATCAAAAATTCTTTTGATAAACGAATGACAGCTACGAGTGTTACCGCCCACTCTATAGATACTAGATCACACAATGCTACGAATCCTGCAAGACTACTAGAGGTATAGAATAAATTCGTATGCTACAACAAAACTATTCGTAGCTGCAACAAGGCGACAATAAAGCTTCGGGAATCGGGAATGCGATGAATGAAATGTGTGTAGCTACGGTTATCTTTCTACTACAACAACTGAAAAAGACCGATTCGAAAGAATTGCATATTATCTAATCTACGGACTAAAATCGGTATATCCCTATTTTAAAGATCTGAAAGGGCTGCTTAACTAATAGATGATAAATAAAACAGACTGTGTTTATTAAAGTGTATAATACAGTATGATAAACATGGAAATGTAGCGACCTCTACCATTCGCCATCACAAGTGCTTGCCTAACGGCAAGAATAACAGCGAGAGCTGATACGGCTCCATAAGGCTAGATGGCGCTGTTAGCCTAGTACCGGCCAAATAGTACCGGCCTAGTACCGCACATGAACCGCGGTATATAAGATTTCGATCCAGAATAATATAGATAGACAAATCTAGATAATGTCTATCGGACCTTGGTCCCCGACCATAACACCCGGTCGGTAGGAAGCGCTTCCCTTTGGCTTCCTAACTCGAAAACAGTTGCGCCAAAAGGTGACCCCGATGTGATCAACACCCTGGAGCTGCCCATCGTCATCATCGTCGTCGCCCTCTCCTTCCTCTCGCCAACAGCACCCGGCCAGCAGTCTCCAGCAAGCCAGCACCAGCCTCAAGAGGACCATCCGCAGACCCGCACTGGATCTTCCTGGTACCTCCGGCAGCCTCATCCAGATCATCTCGACTCACCGTGGCCACTGGACTCGTCCCCACACATTCTGGTCAGCAGCAACCGCCTCATCCCGACTCACAGTGAACAACTTCCCGACTCACCGTGGAGTACAGGCCACTTATCCCGACCATCGTGGACTTCCGTATGCTCATCCCGACTCACCGATGACATCACGCACATTCATCCCGGCTCATCGTGGTGGACCCGAGAACACTGGCACTTGCAAGCTCAAGACGCACAGACTGCTGGCTCATCCTGGCTCAACTAACCTCCGGTTATTCGGAGGGGAGTGGTGTAGCGACCTCTACCATTCGCCATCACACGTGCTTGCCTAACGGCAAGAACAACAGCGAGAGCTGATACGGCTCCATAAGGCTAGATGGCGCTGTTAGCCTAGTACCGGCCAAATAGTACCGGCCTAGTACCGCACATGAACCGCGGTATATAAG
The DNA here is from genome assembly GCA_963921415.1 of Pyrausta despicata. Lineage (NCBI taxonomy): Eukaryota > Metazoa > Arthropoda > Insecta > Lepidoptera > Crambidae > Pyrausta > Pyrausta despicata. The sequence continues at coordinate 10,763,213 of OY992853.1, forward strand.
ATTTCGATCCAGAATAATATAGATAGACAAATCAAGATAATGTCTATCAGACCTTGGTCCCCGACCATAACACCCGGTCGGTAGGAAGCGCTTCCTTTTAGCTTCATAACTCGAAATCAGTTGCGCCAAAGAAATAATAAAATAATGATAAATATAGTACAATAAACAAATGAAATGAAACTAAGATACTTAGTATAATAAATTATACACGTCTAAGATAATCATTGCAACTTTACCGCAAAAGAGCTCTCGCTGTGCAGAATATCAACTACACAATGTAGGCAGTAGGTATTTTATGTTAGTAGGTAGAGGTAATATCTGACAAAAAACATCAGCAACTTGACACGAGTCAAGTTTTTTATATATATTTTAGATAATATTTTCTCCCGCGCGCGGCTATAATTTTCCGAACGGGTAGGCATGAGATGAAAACTATTTAGATAGGCATATTTTTGGTCGAAAACTGACGAAAATTAAGCATGCCCTCAGCTATGTCAAGATCACAGTAACGTGTCAGGAAAAACTTCCATCCTGAGCTGTGTAATACGTAGTCAAGTGTCTTCCTACAACATTTTTACAATCGTTAAGATTATTCTAAGAGTTACTACTTCATATACGAGTAATTACAGAGACTATAATCTCGCTCAATATACTGAGGAAATATTTTATTAAGTATCTCTAAGAAATATCATTTTGATCTGATAAATAAAGATATCGGCAGCGAATCATCCCGACAGTGACAAATTAGGGAGCAAGCAAAGCGAATCACGTATCGTCTTCACTTAGACCCCGCAATCTATCTTCGTCAGTTCTACAAAGTCAAAACACATAACATTACGTAAATGCACTCACTGAGTAAACAGTAGGTAGTCAAGTTTTGACGGCTCGCAGACTTTAAAAATAAAACAAAAGTTTTGATGTTAAAAACACTGTATTGTTAGAGTTAACACTTTTACACTGGTTTACTAAACTATTGATCTGGATGATCACAACTACGAACTAGTGATCTCGATGATCAGTACTTAAGCTAACACTCGCTAGGAGCGGAGAAGTACACGTGATGTGGGACGAGTTACGACTGCCGTATGGGATGCCCGCAGGCCTATATATAGATGTCCTGAGGACAGTCATGTCTAGAGTGGGGACGGGAAGCGTCTACCACGAATAAGTTGCTAACGGAAATGTTTAGGTTGAATTAAACAAAACATTTCCCATGAAATTTAGGCTCTACAATGTAGCGCAGGATGTTTATGTCTGAGGCTTGAAGAGACTCAGCATAACAGTTCTCAAGAAATTAGCCAGTTACATTGTAGTAACTGTTTATGTTGCAAAATGATTGATGTGACATATCTGAGAGCTTTAGAAGACTCATCAAAACAATTCTTAAGAAGTATGGCAGTTACTTTGTAGTAACTGCTTACATTGCAGTAAGTTTATTTATTGGGAATGGTGATAGAGTGGGATGGCAGATGTGATGACATAACTCCTCCCTCCTTAAGTTCGAAATCATCGGTTCTTACGGGAATCCGAGGATTTCGAGCACAAAAATTTGGATACATTTTCTTTAATTTAAAACTTAAAATTATTACAATAGTGGTACACAATAAAACATATAAAATCACTGTTCCGACACTGACACTTTTTAAGTTCACTACACTAGTTTCCATTTTCTCGGATTTCTTCAAAGCATACGTAAGTAACTGAAGGTTTTCCAGGTAGATGTCATCTATGTTGATGGGCTTGTCATCGCTACCTGCAGAATTTGGTAATTCAGGTAAATTGATCTTAGGTGTCTTCTCATAACTGATTTTTCTTGCACCAGAGTGATGTCTTCTGAGTGCAGTTTCCTGGATCTTAATTTCACAAAATCCATCCATGCCAATGAGGTAAGTGCCATGCAACTCACGACGGGTGATTTCGCCTTTGCATGTTTCCTTCATAATTACTGGTTTTCTGGAATACACAATCCACCAGTTTTCATAGAACGATTTGATGTATAAGTCGCTTATCTGCACTGAAACGGGATGGCATGTAGTTATGTTATTTTCAGATTTAAGTAAACTGGAAGTACACAGATCTTTATCATGGGTAGCGATGTTTTCATCGCGACATAGGTAGAGGTTCTCGTCGATCTCCTGACACGGTTCGGGGAGCGACCAAGTTTTCGCCTCTTTTACCAGTAAATAAGGGAATTTAGGTGCAATTATAGTGGTAACATTATGGGAGTTAAGGACGGGTAAAGGAAGGATTCTGTAGTAGTTATACATTTCAAAATTTGTAAGGGGAATACTCATGATAAACGTTATTTGATTTTCTTTAAAATAAGCTTTTAACTCTATTGTTTGCTCTATCTTGACGAGATTGGCAAGTGTAGCTGGAAAAACTAATTTATTACTTTGCTCTATTTGTTGTAAAACCTCTAATAGTTCCTTATTATCAATTATAGATTGATGTAGAATCCTTAATCTACTAAAAGCTATTGCTGTTTCAACTTCATCCAAATGTGAAAGTATAGTCTGAAAATTATGTAAAAATAAGTTAAAAGTTGTTAAAATTTTATATTCAATTCTAATAAGGTTTGTTTCATTTACCTGTTTTCTTAAGTTTAAAAGTTCTTGATTTATTTGGATGAAATTGCTTTTTGTTACATTTGTATTGTAGGTAATTACTCCCGCCATTTCGGATAAAATAGTAATTTTATTAGAGATAGCGTCTTGTTTAGATTTTAATTCCATTATAATGTTATCGTATTACTGCATCATCATTATCCAAATTCCCAGATATTGCTTTAATTATAGATCCTAATGGGTTAATTAATCCTCGCTTTATGCGGCTAATTGGTACAATTTGTTTAAATTTTTGATTGGTGATAAGCATTAAGTTGTCGGTTTGTGTTCTTACATTATTAAACTCTAGTGAGTTTCCTATCTTAAAATTATTGATTACATGTTTCTTAAACTCATTATACTTAAAAGTGTTATAATCTAAATCTATTTGTATATCGGATAAATTGAGTATTTTAAAAAACTGTCCATTTGTCATCGCTAATAATGGCTTGGCCTTCTTTAATAGGGAGTAGCCCAGGATTCTTTTCAGGGTACCTGCGGAGGACGTTTTATGTCTTTAATTGGTACTTTAGTTTGTCTATTTTCGGAATTTACTTGGGCAATGTTTCTACTAAGTTCTTGAAAAGGTTTTGACTACGTTTACGTTAATTGAAGTTTGGTACATTAGTCTTTACGAAGTTCCTTGTTAAAGAAGTAAATGAATTGTTTAAATTTAGGTTTAGTATATTCTTTAAAAAATTTGGTTATTAAATCTGGTCGGTTTATGGGTAAAGTGACTTCTAAAATTCGTTGTTTTGAATTTGATTTATCTAAAACTGATAATTTATTTAATGTCCAAGATGCTATAATCATTTGATTGGGTTTGTTATCTATGGCGTCATTTAAAATGGGAATACCTTCGGTATCGATATCTTTAGCGGAATGCGCGGTTGCGGTTCCGGGATTTGATTCCGGTGCCGAAAGAGTGCTGGTACTTGATTCTGAACGGGCATATCCGTAGAAACCTTTATCTTTACGAGAGAAATTTGATTTGTCTGACTTAGCAGAATCTGAAGAATTAATACTAATTGGAGTTGAGGGTCTATCTGTGTTTACGTTAACTTTCATGGAACTATTGTCATTTTTAACTAAAGCATTGATACGGACGCGTGACAAAGCGTCAGCGTTTGTGTTTTGTTTACCATTTTTGTAAACAATGTTATAATCAAATTCTGATAATCTTAATTTCCAACGAGTTAGTTTACTGTTTGGTTCTTTGATTGAATTTAACCATGCAAGAGGACGATGGTCTGTGTAAATGGTGAATTTCCTTCCGTAGAGATACGGCCTGAAATGTTTAACTGCCCAAATTATAGCTAAAAGCTCTTTTTCAATAGTGCTGTAACGTGTCTCGGATTCGTTTAAGGTGCGACTTGCGTATGCGACTGGTTTATCGCTTCCCACGGTTCCTTGGGATAGTACGGCGCCTATTGCGAAGTTAGATGCGTCAGTAGTTAAAATAAAAGGTTTTTGAAAATCTGGATATTGGAGTAAAGGTGCGTTTGTTAACAGCTCTTTACACGTGTTAAATGCTATTCTGTATTTTTCGTCAATTATAATTTTGTTTTTCTTTTTGAGGCAATTAGTTAATGGTTGGGTTATTTTCGCGAAGTCTTTAATGAATTTGCGGTAATAACCGATCAATCCTAAAAAGCTTTTAATTTCTGTGGTTGTTTTTGGAATTGGAAAGTTAAGTATGGCTTTAATTTTGTCATTATTAGGTTTTAGACCTTCCTTTGTGATGGTATGACCAAGGTAGAGGACTTCCTTCCTAACAAATTCGGATTTGTCTAATTGGACTTTTAAATTTGTTTCCCTAAGTCTGTCAAAGATTTTTCTGAGTTTAGAAATGTGTTCCTGTAAACTTGAACTGAAAATTATGATGTCGTCTACGTAAACGAGGCAATGCAAACCTTGAAGGCCGCGAAGGACATTGTCCATTGCGCGTTGAAATGTGACAGGGGCTGTTTTCTGTCTGTCTTGTTTTTCTATTTCGATTTGATGGTAGCCACTCGCTAAATCAAGGGTAGAGAAATAAACTGATTTACCTAATTTGTCAAAAAGATCTGCTATGTTGGGTAAAGGGTATTTATCGTCAGTGGTTATGTCGTTGAGTCGACGGTAATCAATGACCATTCTAAATTTTTGTTCGCCCGATGCGTCTAATTTTTTTGGAACTAAGTGAACAGGGGCATTCCACGGGGAATGTGATTCCTGAATTACGTTGTCGGCTAGAAGTTTTTCGACCTGACTATTTATTTCCTGAGTTTGGATTGGAGGCAACCTATATGGTCTAACATAAATAGGGTCTTCTTTCTTTGTACGGATTTGGTGCTTTACCTGATTTGTGAAAGTTAAGGGGAGTTTGTCACAGTAAAAGATGTCTCTATATTCGTAACAAAGTTTTTTGATGGCATGACGTTCTTCCTGATTCATATGATCTAATCTTAGTTTATTTAAGTTTTCTGTCAAAATTTCATCTATTTGTAGGTTATTTGGTAAGTTATTAATGTTGTTAACGGGAATTGATGTTTCTTTGAATGGCTCTACTTTAAAAGGTTTTGAAATTGTTATGGTTACATAGTTATCGGAAATATTTTGAACTATTGTGTGGGCGTATCCTTTATTGCATCTTATTAATGCACTAGGCATACGAACACCTTGACCAAAGTCTCGGTAATCGATGATTGCGTCACCGTTTGCTAATTCAGTAGGTAGCTTAACGCGTGTCTCCGATCTCGGGGCTATACGCACTTCGTATGGTGGGCTATATATTATAGGAATCTCGGTATTGCGAATTCTGAGAACCTGCCTGTCCATATCGATTGTTGCTCCTAACTGTTTCAAAAGATCACTGCCTATTAGACCATCGAAACGATCGTCTACACTGTATACGTAATATTTATGATTTCCTGGAGTCATAAAAGATTTAAAAAGGGGAATGTGAATTACTTCATTGTGGCTGCTTCGTGCATGAGTGCTTATTACTTCGAACGGCTCTTCATATTTGTACGCGTTGAAGTATTGATTAGCTAAATAAGGACTAATGAACGAGCGCGTGCTTCCTGTATCTATCATAAATTTAGAACCTATTTCCGGAATTATGATATGGGGTAATCTTAAGATTCCGTCATAGTTGAGATTTATTATTTCGGATCGTTGTCCGTAGAGGCTTCGGTACAAAAATTTTCATCATTGCCAACCGGGCAATCCGGGTCTACGATTTCCTGTTGTTGTTGTTCGATTTCCTGATTTTCGAAATCTTGGAAATTGTTACAATAATCATAATAATCTATTTCGTCTATTCCGTCATCGTAATAAAATGTTTCTTCGGGGTTTTCTAAGTTGTTCATGAGGTTATGTCGTACTGGAGCTGCAGTACGCATAGAAACGTCTGTGTTTAAATTATTAGAAGGGCGCTGAGCTAACGGAGGGTTGCTTACGCCGAATTTAAATTGATTGTTTGGGGGTTGGTTGAAGTAACCAAATCTATTATATCTATTAAAGTTTGAGGGCATGCGGTAAGGCATTGGCCTAGGATTAAAGTTGTTATTATTTTGAGGACTGTAAATGGGTCTCGTTTGATTGGGTTGTAAACCGAATTTAAAATTTGTTTGGTTAGGTAATCTATAATTATTTTGGTTAAAGTTTGGGGTAAAGTTAGGTTTGAAGTTATTTTGGGGAATTCCGAATTTAAATGCAGGCATTTGCGTTGGCGTTATGAAGTTAGGTTTAAAAGCTGTTGAATTTTGTAAAAAGTTTGGTTTAGGTGCTGGAGCACTTTTGTTTTTGTTTTTACTATCATATTGGAATTTGAAGTTTTCCTCCTCTGTTACAATGGCTAAGGCCTGTTCCAGAGAGGTGCAACCTTTTAATCTAATAATTCGTATCATGTCTTCGGAGAGATTAAATAAAAATGTATTAAGTGCTAAGTTATCGTAAATGATAACTTTCGCTGCTTTTACGCCTGTGTCTTCAATTAAATTTACTTTGGATAATAATGTGCTGCGTACGGCTTGAATTCTATGACACAGATCGATGTAGGATTCTCCTGTTTTGATTTTAATTTGCTCTAGCTCTATGGCTATGCAAGCTTCTGAACGCGGATCTCCAAAATGCTGGGTTAATACAGATTTTAAAGTTTGCCATGTATCGATATCGTAACGCTCACTTAATAACGCTGCGGCACGACCGCTGAGCCTACTCGTTACGGCATGGAAAACATATGTGTTTTGTAATACATTTTCATCTGATGATCTATAAATATTTATTACATATTCACATTTTTTAACAAAAAGATTTAAAAGCTTTGGTTCGCCTTCGAACTTGGGTATTAAATTTAGAATTTCACTGGGGATGGCGTTAATATTAACCATCTTTACAATTTACTTTTAAAATCACTATTTAAATCTTTTAGTTAACACACACAAAATAATACACACAATTTAAAATACACACAAAAATAAAATAGTACAATAAGATAATAAGCTTTGAATAATTTACAATTTATTAGGATATTAATTTAAAGAGTTATGGATAACCAATTAATTAATATCAATTTACAATAATTTACTTTATTTGGATAATTAATTAAAGAGTGTTGGAATTACCAATTAATTAATATCAATTTACAATTAACTTTACTTGGATAATTAATTAAAGAGTGTTGGAATTACCAATTAATCAATATCAATATAATTTGTATGAGTATTAAGTTAAAGAGTGTTGGAATTACCAATTAATTAATCTCATCAAATTTAACATTTAAATAATCTTAAAAACTAGCGCTGGCGTAATCCTGAGGTTAAGGAACTACGAGCAAATAACGTTTCTCACGATTTAGGGTGAAATAACATTAAAGGGTGCCAAGGAAAGACTGGTAAAACGGTAGCGAAGAGGTTTACTCACAGGCCGCTCCAAACCATGTCTTCTAGGCTGGTGTAGAAGTGTTGCTCTGCTGCTGCTGCTGCCGCCCGGTGGCTTATTTGTTTGGTTCGAGGATCCCGCCGTTGTGCACTTGATAGTACAGCCGCGAAGCGCGAAAACAGTTATCTGGAACTTTATAATTCGTGAACGCGACGCGAGATCCTACCGGCTGCGCCAGTCAAGTTTTGACGGCTCGCAGACTTTAAAAATAAAACAAAAGTTTTGATGTTAAAAACACTGTATTGTTAGAGTTAACACTTTTACACTGGTTTACTAAACTATTGATCTGGATGATCACAACTACGAACTAGTGATCTCGATGATCAGTACTTAAGCTAACACTCGCTAGGAGCGGAGAAGTACACGTGATGTGGGACGAGTTACGACTGCCGTATGGGATGCCCGCAGGCCTATATATAGATGTCCTGAGGACAGTCATGTCTAGAGTGGGGACGGGAAGCGTCTACCACGAATAAGTTGCTAACGGAAATGTTTAGGTTGAATTAAACAAAACATTTCCCATGAAATTTAGGCTCTACAATGTAGCGCAGGATGTTTATGTCTGAGGCTTGAAGAGACTCAGCATAACAGTTCTCAAGAAATTAGCCAGTTACATTGTAGTAACTGTTTATGTTGCAAAATGATTGATGTGACATATCTGAGAGCTTTAGAAGACTCATCAAAACAATTCTTAAGAAGTATGGCAGTTACTTTGTAGTAACTGCTTACATTGCAGTAAGTTTATTTATTGGGAATGGTGATAGAGTGGGATGGCAGATGTGATGACATAACTAGGTAAAAGTTCAGCCCTTAGAATAAAAATGCTAAGTGGTATCTAGACGATTTAAATTAAAATAATATTGGTTATCGACTACAGTGGCAATTTGATCATTGAGTACAGGCCATGTGGTGTTGTATTGTATTTAATGGCTAAAAGATAACATATAGACGAATCTAGGCTACTTGCATGCAAACTGTTTGCAGGTACGGCTATGGTCTAGATACGGCATGTTCCCCTATCTAGCAAGCTTAAAAGTGGCTAAATAAGGCTTTTTCTACCACCTTTCCCGGTCAGAACTTCCACCAGCCTAAATAGCTCCCTCCCTACTTTTATTAAAGGAAGAAGAACTTATCATTTTTAACGGTAACTTGCTAAGTTCTGTCTACGGCAGTCAGATAAAATGTTTATTTATAACATTGTATGTGCTGTGTTGGGGCACAGATTACTAAATAGTTACTGTTGGGGTTATCTACGTAGGTAGAGTCGAGGGCCGTTGGTGCGAAGGACGAAGCGTCGAATTATTTTTCGCCTACCGGCCCCGTAGCGTCGAATGCCCGTGGTGTCGAAAGCCTGTACGTTGAAAAACAAAAATTTTCAAGGGCAAAATTTACATAAAAAACCTTTTTTGTAATAAACGCATTTTTTTAGGGAGGAGGGTTGGACCTCAGCCGTGTTTCAGTTAAATTTCCTTCGCATCAACGGCCTTCGACTCTACGTAAACTCGATAGTGTTGTTGCTACGGGGCTAAACACGGCTCGGATTTCGGTCTCACTAGTTGTCATGTCGCACTTCGCTGTTCACTCTTCGAAGATAACGGCGACGCGACGGAGAAATAGTGTTCATTCGTGGTGCATTCTGAAAATATAATTTTGCACATTTAATGCACCATTAATGATTTGAGTGAGAGTTCTAACTATCATTTAATTTTGTTTGCTTTAAAAGTTTCTAAAACTTTATACTTTTGCATCAAACTGACAACACATTTACCTTTCGTTCATCCATGGCCTTTGCTTGAGGAAGAATACTGATTAAAAAAAATTGACGTTTATTAGCACGTCAAAAAGGTTAAGAGCGACTGATTATAGAGTTCAGAATGGGTTATCTATAGTGGTACAACTAAACGGTGAACAATACCATAATAATTGTTATTTCAGTTTGGATCTGTGGGATTTGTGCACAAAAGTGTAAAACATGAGTACTAAACCCATTTACAATATTTTTTCTGACGTCGTCCGACGATGCAATAATTTAAAACTGGCGAATCATATCACAGTGTGTAAAAATGCGCACAGTAAAATAAACCCTATGGTAAGTCAATTTTGACCATAAAAAAGTTTAGTTTTATTGTACTTTCGTAGGTACATACTTTAGACATAACCTCTAAATCTAAAGCCCGCGCAACTAAAAGTGAAGTGACTAGTGAGTGATGGTGATGTTGTGGTGCGGACTGCGTTTGTGAAACACACTGTGTTAAATTTAGGTTAGCCCCTCATTGCGTTGAAAGTTTTCCTTGCAAAATACTGGTACATTCCAAATCAATCTCGATTCGGTTCTGACAATTTCCAGTAAGTGATAATTGATAATTTTGGCCAAATGAAGTTTGAGTACGTCAAAAAGCCTCTCGTCGTACATAATATTAACACTTGTTTTTATTGCGTTATTAATCAGATTATCAACAGGGTCAAGTTAATGTGAACTTATATATTAAACTCATATTTACTAGTTCAGTTGATGTGCAAAGTGCTTTTAAGTTGGATGGTAATAATTAACCAACGAAATAAAAGTAATTTTTGAATATTTTCATTTATATTTACAGTTTATACATTCCACAAGAGCATTTCATAGTTCCAACACAATGGCCAGCAAGCTTTTGACTAGCAATCTTTGGGAGACGGATCCTGAGCTTTTTGAAATCATTAAAAATGAGAAGCAGCGCCAAGAATCTGGTCTGGAAATGATTGCATCCGAAAACTTTACTTCTGTTCCTGTGCTCCAGTGTTTAAGCTCTTGTCTACACAATAAGTATTCAGAAGGTCTTCCCAACCAGAGGTAAGTCAAAACTAGTTATGATGTACTAAGTAGTTTATCTTAACTTAAATTTAAAATGAAATTATTTATTTACTTGCAAAGCTGGAAAGTAAGAAATTAAATAAATGACTAACCACCAAAATAAATTAAATCAAGCCAATCCATTCTTTACAAAGTAATGTATAGGCTATGTGATGTCTTTATGTAAAAAGTGTTTAGCAACATTCTCACATTAATTTGTAAATCTTCAATTGTTACCCAAAGGGACACCTGCACAACGGAAATGTTTGGTAAACATTTGAGAAAATGTTTTGATTCCAATAACTTTCAGCTACAGGAAACTGTTATGTTTGTGAACAGATACATTACTCGGGTATTGATATAATATTTCTTATTACAGATATTATGGTGGTAACGAATTTATTGATGAAATTGAATTGTTGGCACAGAAACGGTCCTTAGAGGCATACAAATTGAGTGATAAGGACTGGGGTGTCAATGTGCAGCCTTACTCAGGTATGTTATTTTTTGGAAATGCAATTTGGTTTATTAAGATAATTAGTTCAAAAAACTGTTATTTTTGTGCGAATTTATATGCCGACCGGGAAAACTATTTCAATATTTTGACATCATTTAATGTAATTTATTACTTAACGGGACGAAGGTTAGACAAACTCTGAAAATGGCTTTAATTGTGGACAATTTGCCATAAAAAGTAGATTCTCTATAGATAGAAGAACAATAAAGAACCAGTAGTAAAATAAAAGAAGCACCTATCTTCCATCTGGAAGGTGTTAAATCACTTTCTTTACAAACAAAAAGTTGTGCAATTTCATTGAATCTGCAATGGATTTGCCGGAGCTGTGCTGTATATTCACGACAACAGGCACCGGAGTACTTGTCGATTTTATCTAGTGTTCTCATTTGCTCGATGTCTTCGCCTCTTAAGGGATGTCAACAATACGTTTTTAGCATTTATTTCGTATTTTTTTAAAATTTTAGAACAATGCTTTCAAGAACGAGCTGTGACGATATTCACGCAATAAAATTTGAAATCTCATAGAACTCTTCTCTATTTTTTCTTATCTGGTGAATTAATTTAGTTAACCTATGAGTACTTTATATTCAAATAAGCTCTATTTGACTGCAGTTGCAGGGCATACTAAGTATAGGTAATAGTAAGTATTTATTACCTGCAGTATAGTAGTATAGCAGTAATGTAGTTTATCAAATTTGTTTCCTAAAAGTTAATAATGTCCTTTCTATCCTATTCACTAGTCACAAGCTCATGCTTAATTAGAGAATAAGTTATTTGTTTGATTGAGATCTTAATTTTCCACTTCACAGGGTCCCCAGCAAACTTTGCCGTCTACACTGGTGTGGTGGAGCCTCATGGCAGGATCATGGGACTGGATCTACCTGATGGTGGACACTTGACCCATGGTTTCTTTACAGCAACAAAGAAGATATCCGCCACATCTATCTTCTTTGAAAGTATGCCATACAAAGTGAGTAAAATAATAATTTGGGATTTGGTTATGGGAATCAGAAACAATGAAAATTTACAACATTGAAAATTGGTTTCCAACATTGCCTCTGTCCAACCCGGGACCTCGTATCTGTCTCCATACCACACCATGGAGGTCATCATAATAACAAAACTGAGGCACTAAAGTGTCAAGTACCTTTGCTACTGCAAATTCATATTTGTGAATTTAAATGCAAGAATCCTTGAATATTACAGCAGTGGTCAAATGTAATCAAAACATGATTTCTTATCTTGTACCAAAGTTACTGACATCATAATCTTAACATACATAACTTATTGCGGTGTAATAGCACAAAAATAAATTAGTCCTTAGGTCATTAGAGCTTATCTGTAACAAATATTATTTGTTTATGATTAACTTGTGGCATTCCTTGTTTTTCTGGTGATATAAATAGAATTACAACAAAATCATTAGCATTAAAGTCATTGTTCAAATACTAATTAAGTTAACACTCCAGTCTTGGTATATTTTTATAACATAGGGTGTGTTACTGGTCTTTGTCTTAGAATGGCTTACCTAAGGCGGCTAGAAATATTTTGTTGCCTACTAGATATTTCATATTTATTTTATTTTATTTTTTATTTAAACAAAAACACAAACAGCATACAAACTTTACATTATTAAATAAGTCATAATCCAAATTATAAGTTCTAGATTGTATCCCAAAAAGTGTTTCTAGCTTACATTTATCATATGGATATTTATTTATTTACATATTGTTATCGTATGGATCTGAGCCTATCCATGAGTCAATTGATCATTATTTATTTGACCTCACTGTTCGCGACTCCTTATCTATTGCGTCATGAGGTCATGTTCGTACAACTTATGATGGTACCAATATTTTGATCAACCATTAAATAAAAATCTACAAGGAGTAGATTTTCAATGATCATTCAATGTGGATTTGCTTCAATTTCCATCATAAGAAACTAACAAGCATAGTAATAAAGTAGTCAGAAAACTACTATCTAGGCTTAAAAACAAATGTCGCATGAGACATACTATTAACTTTAAAGCAGAGGTTCTCAAACTTTTTTTAGATTTTTTCTTGGGCTTATACTTGATGATTCACTTACGAATCGCGGACCCCCATTTTTTGGTAAACGCCAGCGAAACCCCGTCGAGAACCCCCCGTGAACCACTGGGGTCAACCTGAAAAACTTAGGGAACCTATGCTTTAAGGAAACAACCTATAACTTTTAAAACAAAGCTAAACGATTATAGTTATATTTGGCACTTATTGCTATTCTTATCTTACTTTGATATAAACAATTTTATTAAAAAAACTTGTAAATAACAAAAACACATACTCAAACCGACTAACTATTATTTTCAGGTAAACCCGCAAACCGGGTTGATTGACTACGACAAACTAGCCGAGACGGCCAAGCTGTTCAAACCCCGCCTCATCATCGCCGGCATGAGCTGCTATTCGCGCTGCCTCGACTACAAGCGGTTCAGGCAGATTGCTGACGAGAACGGCGCTTATTTGATGGCCGATATGGCGCATATTTCGGGACTCGTTGCCGCAGGTATGTACTTAAGAACATTCGTCAACACCTATCTATACAGCTCTAAAGCCCGTTTGTTTGTTTAATCAAAGGTGAAAGTTAATTTTCGCTTCATTATCGCCGGCATGATCTAGTGAAATTATAATATTCCGGAAATAAGGCCGTTATATTGTAAAATATTAGATGCGTTGACAGTTTCCCAGTTCTTTATAATTTAACTAATTATGAAAAAAACTGACCACAATTCCCTGTGCCATATATATAGACAACCAACTTCCAATTTATCGCTGTCATTAGAAATAGAAATACATTTAGAAATAGAAATACATTTATTTGCACAAAACATGGAATTTTAAAGTTGTTACTAGCAGGGTGTACACATGTTTTACCTTATTATTAGGCATGCAAATATAATTAATTGGTTAGGTACCTACTATTTATTATTATTATGATTATTATTAAATAACAATATGTAAATAAACCTAGTATCTACGTCAAGAGATTTTTAAATGTCATACAATAAAAATTTCATCAAATAAAAATGTCACTAACTTTATAAAAATTATTATCTTTGAGCCATTTTACAAGCTTCTTCTTAAAACATAATATTGGTAGCTGTTTTATGTCGTTTGGAATAGCATTGTATATCTTCACACACATAGCATCACATTGGTTTTGGTAATGTTGTAGCTTCGGTAAACAATTGTACACTAATTTGCTACGGTCTCTGAGATTTATGGAATGAATGTCACTTCTTTTCCGAAACAGATCCTGATTACATTTCACAAATAGTGCCACTTCAAGTATGTACATGCAAGGTAAGGGCAATATATTTAAATTTCTGAAAAGCGGTTTACAGGTCTGCCGAGGGGATTTACCACAGATGGCTCTTAAGCACTTTTTTTGTGCTTTAAACAGCAAATCAAAGTCCGTAGAATTTCCCCAAACCAGAAGTCCATACTTGAGTATTGCGCCAATGTAGCCATGATACGCAGCTAGAGTTGTCTGCAGGGAAGACGTGTTGCGCAGACTTCTCAGAACAAACACGTAACGAATTATTTTAACCTTTACTGCTTCTATTTGTAGTTTCCAATCACAGTTTTTATCTACAACTATTCCTAGAAATTTAGTGTTGTCTACTTCATTAATATTTGTGTCGTTATATTTTATATTAAGTTTAAGTTTTGTTTGACGATTTGTACCAAACTGTATATAGTTAGTTTTATTTAAATTTACTGTCAGGTTATTGTCTTTAAGCCATCTTATTATTTTGTCAATTGTGTCGTTAATGTCAGATTCATAGATTTCAAGGCTTTTTCTAAACGGAACTACTACCGAGACATCATCTGCAAACAGTATACATTTATGGTTAGTTATCTCCGGTAGGTCATTTATGTAGAGCAGGAAGAGCAAGGGACCTAGTACACTCCCCTGCGGAACACCGCATGAATTTGTAACAAACGTTGACCTTTTCTGCATAACGTTGGAGCTTTCGTCTATGCTTGTGATTTCAACAGCCTGTTTCCTATTTCTCAAGTAAGATTCTAGCCAGTCATAAGCCAGACCCCTTACACCCATGTTCTCCAATTATGTATTATTATATCCATATTATAATTATGTTTACTTTCAAAATATTCCTTGTTTGTCAGTGGCCTTTAACAAGCTTAGCAATAAAAACAATATTAATGATCATTATGAAATAATTATTAACTGAGTTGTGTAATACATCTCGAAGTTGGATAATATTTGATAACCGAGAGTGATGTAAGAGTATGTAACAAGTGGGTAACAAAATGCAAGAAATCATTAATACCATATTCATAACAATTTACCTACTCAGTTTTTATTTAGGTCTATCACATTGAGTGTCACAAAGCCAGATGGAAAAATAATAAAAACTGTTTATTGCACATTGTATACAATAGGTTTCTAGTTTGATTATTATTATATCACATTTCAAATTTTCAATTTGAATAGGATTAAACGCTAAATACCACTTGAATAAATATGTTCTTGTTGTATTTAAAAATATATTTTATCCGTTTAAGGTGTGTTACCCAGCCCGTTCAAATACTGTGATATCGTTACCACAACCACGCACAAAACTCTTCGTGGACCGCGCGCCGGCGTCATCTTCTTCCGCAAAGGTGTTCGCTCGGTCAAGGCGAACGGGACGCAAGTACTTTATGACTTCGAGAACCGCATCAACCAATCGGTGTTCCCTGGTCTACAGGGCGGACCTCATAATCACGCCATAGCGGCCATTGCGACTGCTATGAAGCAAGCTACCACGCCTGAGTTCGTGGAGTACCAGAAGCAGGTAATAATAATAGTCCCCTGGCCGATTTCGACCACGGCGGCCAATCTCAACAGAGATCAGCCAAACTACGCAGGAGATATTATAGTGCACAAGTGTGAGCGCAATACAAATGTGTTCTCACTGTTCTATCACTCTCAAAGTTCGGTGAGACGGCAATCCAACATGACCAGAGAGAGATCAGCCGCAGGAACAACGGCTTAACGTGCTTTCCGAGGCACAGGGGTGTCACACCATGCTAACTCTATATGCTAGCAGTACCTTCTGTTCCCAAGCCCAACTCAGCAACTCATCATGAATGTGTTACACGTCTGTTTTAGCTACTATATGATCAGACCTGCAATTATGCAATTCACCCTTTAAAACTTTGTCTACTTTGGTCCTGTCGGATAGATTTTGACCACAGTTTTGTAGCATCGGTTTCGGCTAAAATCGTGTTATTTAATTTGATTTTATCACAGTCGTATATCGAAAATATCATGTTGAAAATCTATTATTATTATTACCTAAAATTTGATATTCCAAATCGTAGAAACAAGCTAGTTCGTGAATTAACGTCGCCTACATAAATACATTTATTATTTCAGGTGATCAAGAACGCGCAGCGGCTATGCAACGGACTATCCTCTCGAGGGTACGCGATTGCAACAGGCGGGACGGACGTGCACCTTGCCTTAGTGGACTTGCGGCCGGTCGGGCTCACTGGGGCTCCGGCCGAACGCGTACTGGAGTTGTGCAGCATCGCGTGCAACAAGAACACCGTGCCCGGCGACAAGAGCGCGCTCAACCCGAGCGGCATTCGGCTGGGTAAGATAACACTTTAGTGACATGGAAACCAAATATACAACAACATCACATACATTGATCTGACCCCGTGGTAAGTAGCTTAGGCACTTGTGTTACAGATATCAGAATCAACCAATAGTGTTGATGTACTATTTGAGACACGCTAACGCATTGAATGGGTTCAAAAATCTTTACATGAAAAACTTTTGTCACTTCTGAACCAATTAAAGCCTCCAAGGGTTGTGGTAAATTCGTAGGTACCAGACCGTATTTTAAAAAACAAGTGTGCATTATTAAAATGGCCTAATGAGATGTACCCATATCAAAAGTCCTATTATCTCAGTACATAAGTAGATATAAGATCTGTTTTTTTTCTCCAGGTACACCTGCGCTCACTACGCGAGGAATGAAAGAAGCAGATCTTGACAAAGTGGTTGATTTCATCGACAGAGCTCTCTCTATTGCCAAAGATGTGGTAAAGATATCGGGTCTGAAACTTGCCGATTTCAACAAAACTATTGAAGGAAATTCCGAAATAAAATCGAGGATAGAAAATCTCAAAAATGAAGTTGAAACCTACAGCCGAACTTTCCCCATTCCTGGCATTGGAAATTATTAACATTCCAATTTATCTTAAATACATAAGTTATGTTGCATTCATATAACATATTCCTATCTTATTTGTAAGTTACTATTATGTGCCTTAATGAAATAAATCAAATCAAACATATCCTTGTTTACTTATTTGCATGCCCAAAGTTTTGTCATGTTCGCTAACCGCGGCTTGTTGAGTAAATGATGCAAGATGATGATCTAAACATTGCTTGCAACACATTGAAGCAAGCTGCAAAATTAAAAAACTAATAAATCAATATGGTAAAGCATATTGAGCACTAAGTAGCAGTTACGCAGCAGTTAAGCAGTACCTACAAATAATACGGTTACCAAAAGAAAGTGGTTACCTCCTTAAGGATCACAATTTCTTGCACACATTTTGTTCTAAGTTCTAAATATGGTTCTACTAAATGTCTATTTCATAATTGTTTGTTGTTGTTATTTTTTAACGAGAATCCCAAGAAAATTCATCCCATAATGAGGTTGATTAACACTGACTACATTACTGTCATTTCAAGGAATAAAGAAAATACTTACACTTCTATTATTTGGTAATAGATCTCTAGATATCTTCTTTTCTTTCTCGATGAGTTAAATTGATATTTGAAACTTTTGGACTTTAGTGATAGAAGTGTGATATAGAATCTAATTCAAAAACTAGGTAAACACATTCAGACAACTAGGTACCATGCAACCAAAAGCATCTGTTTTATTTATTAATTTGAATTTTCGCGCAGAGTGCCGTACATCCTCACGTTGGCCCTGCCGCCAATTAGGTATATTGTGCAATGCAAAAAAAACAGGCAAATGTTGGGGCCAACTATAAAAAAAAAAAAACTAACACGGGTTGCACTCCGGGAGTGCCGGCAGAAGTGAAAACTTAACAACCGTCTTACGGTTTTTCGATCAGCATCACGTGACCTGACGCGAGTTTCACAGTTTCTACCCATGCCACAAAAGTGCTCAACGCCGCTAAAGAAGTTTTCACTTCAATAAAACCATCATTATCTGTGTTATTGAATCGGTTCTTGTTCCTTCATTCATTCTACAAAACTATCTTCTCTCTGGCGTATCAATCAAACATTGTCATTCGTTCGTTAATATTTTTCTTACCAAATTGGGTTGTTTTTGTGTCCCAAAGAAAATTAGAATCGCTAAATATTCCGTTAAACAGTAAGAAATTAATTGTTGCATGTTATAATCTCATGGTTAGTGTGCTTACAAAATGAAATAACAAATCTCGTGAAATTAAAACAGGGACGACCTTGTGTATCAACGTCTAAGGAATTCGGTGGCACAGTGGAGAAAAAGTGAATTATTGGCAAATTTAGTGAGATTAACGCTTTTGACGGCATTTGGAATCGTGATAATGAATTTTACGAAATAATGTAATTAATTAGTCCATTGTCAACATTGAGTTTTACGCAGTATTATGTGTATGGTGTGTGACACGGACCACCTGGAGATCAGGCCTGTAACTTCACCATGACTATGTTTCCCTCGTCTGGTATGGGCGCAGCACCACAGCAAGCGACTAATCAGGTTGCCCAGAATGGCAGCACGACGTTGCCCAGATCGCATCATCAAAGAACAGGTAAACCAATTTGTGCAAACAGTCATTAGACTTTTGACATCATTAGCTGAATAAACTCAGAGGGATTTGCCAATCTTTTTGATAAAATAAAAATTGAGTAATTGTGCTTGTATGCAATGTGCCATTTCTTTTGTAATTCCTTTTTAACTTAACTTCAATGTTTACATCACCTTAGAATAGGTATACCTATACTTTCATATAGTGAACCTTAAAAGTGAGCATACATTTTCATTAAATCAGCTCCATAACATCCACTGCTCACTCTTAATTGTTAGGGTTTAATAATCATATTTGTGCAGGTCGACCTCCAGCTGCACCTAAATCTTATGACTATCTCTTGAAAGTATTACTTGTTGGAGATTCTGATGTGGGCAAACAAGAAATATTACAAGACCTGGAAGATGGTTCGGCTGACTCACCATTTTGTAGTGGAAGTGGTAAGGAAAAATTTGAAGTTTTTATTTAAACCTTACCTTTGAAAAGAAGGCATATTACAATCTTAAAAAAGAACAAATAAAGATTACCCTATTTGTAAACCCTTGATAAACATTGGTTAATGAAGCATTATCCAATAATTCTTTGTTATCATTTGTTTTTCAAAGTACCTTTTTGACATATTGTTGTATTTTTTAGCATACAAAACTACAACAATCCTACTAGATGGTAAAAGAGTTAAGCTCCAACTGTGGGACACATCAGGACAGGGGCGATTTTGCACCATCATCCGTTCCTATTCCCGAGGTGCTCAAGGCATCTTACTTGTTTATGACATTACCAATAAATGGTCATTTGACAGTATTGACAGGTGGCTGGAAGAAGTTGAACAGGTAATCAGCTTATTTTCATTAAATAAAAATGTATGTGTTATAAAATTAAAAGTGAAACTGTTTGCTAATGTAATAATTCCAAATAACAAACTTGTAATTCTCCTCAGTGTTGTGTAACTATAGATTGATTAATAATATAAAATTTTTTTCAGCATGCACCAGGGGTACCAAAAGTATTGGTTGGTAATAGACTGCACCTTGCCTTCAAACGCCAAGTTCAAGAGCGGGATGCTGAACTATATGCAGCCAAAAATCACATGGCATTTTTTGAAGTCAGCCCATTATGCGACTTTAATATCAGAGAAAGTTTTTGTGAATTATCCAGAATGGCACTACACCGGAATGGAATGGAAAGGTTATGGAGGAGTAATAAAGGTAGTTTAAAAAATCTTTCTTTATTTAAAGTGTTGTGGATTCTCTAAGTAGCTGATGCATGCCAAACATTAATGCCAAATTAGCAACATAAATATTATGCCTGCCGTTGTATCATTGTAAAACCATTTTGTAAACTGTAGAGTTCTTGGATTATATATTATACTTTTATTGGATTACTAGTGGACCTGGCAGAAGCTGACCTGCCAGCTGTTTTTGCAATTTATCAATATTTATATAAAATTATTGAAATAGGTTCAGCCATTTTTGAGTTTTAGCGAGGTAAAAAGTAGCCTATGTCCTTTCCCAGGTATCAAAATATCTCCATACCAAAATACATGCAAATAGGTTCTGATGTTCAGGCGTGATTGAGTAATAGACAGACAGAGTTACTTTCGCATTGATAATATGAGTATGGATTTATACCCCTACATGAATTAAAACTATCTTTAATTTCTTTATTTCCAGTACTAAGCCTCCAAGAGCTGTGCTGTCGCGCAATCGTGGCGCGCACGTGCGTGTACGGGCTGGAGCGGTTGCCGCTGCCCACGACGCTGAAGTCGCACCTCAAGTCGTACGCCATATCCGCCGCGCCCTCGCGTCGCCGCGCGCGCCCCACCCCCCACCACACCCGCCTCAACTGCACCGGAAGAAACTCCTGCTGCATCTCGTAAACGAAGGTATTTCTCTCACTATGTACCTATACCGTTATTGCTGTTTCTCTTAGGGTGCTTTCAATTAAAACGTTTCGTTTCGAACCGATGCGCTGACGAAGCGGTGCGTTTGTCGCAAACGCACAGTTCGGCAACAGTGCGGCGTCGGTACCGAAAACGGTCGACAGCCGCACTGTTACTGCACCATGCTTTTTGTATGACAAACGAATCCCTTCGGCAGTGCATCGGTCCGACACAAAACGTCTAGTTGAAAGCACCTTAACTTGTACTGCCACCCTACTATCAAAGCCGTTGTTCGCAGTTTCGGGTATAGCCATCCCTCTCAGTTTAACATGCTTGGCTATGCGAGCGAACGCATTGGCTAGACCCGAAAAAACGAACGTAATGTTTGGGAGTACGGTGTCTGGAACAGTTGTAGATGATGGAATAAAGGCTAAGAAATGCCTTGTATAGAGCCTATCGAATATTTGCTATGTTCACATATAATTTTGACAGTTGTATTATAAGTTACAGTAATCTTTGGTATTATTTCACCTTCACATAATCCTAGTAATTGTAATCAACATTTTTAGTCAGTGACAGACTTTGGTATTTGACAGGTTTCAGTAACCATAATTAATATCATATAGTTTTTTGTCTAAAAGCTTGTATATTTGTTTGTAAATATAAATGAATTCACATCTTCATTGTAAAAAGAGTTAATCTCGTCATTTTCGTCTATTCCCAGTCAATAACAAAACCTGAAGCGGAACCTTTATAGTTTCCATCAATTCTCGTATTTTAAAAATTCAAGTACCGGTATAAAACATTACATTGAAATTACGATGAGCTACTTGCCTAGTTAACTGTCCCTTAAGTATACCATATAATGTAATCATAAATTTCATCACAAAATGTTCTAACTGCCAATAAACTTACTGTAAATGTTACTACAAACTTACATATTATGTATAGATAGCACATAACTAACCTTTATAGACAATAGAAGTATTGCTGAAAATAATGTCCAAAATTGATTATCCTACTTATCACTAAACAGGCTGTAATTGACAACGGATTTGTGACTAGTTAATAGAGAGATTAGAATTAGGTATTGTTACTTAAAGGATATGATGTGACTATAAGTGTTATTTAATTATAAATGTGAATATTTTGTAGAAGGCAACTAGGTCCTCTATTGTCCATGTAACTTGTATGAATCTATGTTAACTTTGTACTGAAAAAAACATTACTATTATGTGCCTAGTGATGTAACTAATTAGTGATAGAATCATAAACTGGTGATGAATATTTCAGTTAAGAGAAATGGTGCCATGAGTATTTGGCATACGTAAATGGAGTATAAATGCCCAATGTCAAGCAATAATAACTTAGTTTTGGGCGCTACATGAGCGACTCTAGATCGGGCAAAACACGGCATGTTAAAGTTATTTTAAATTGACCCAATTTCCAACAAATATTTACGTAACATAAGTACAATTAATCCAATTAACAATAACTTGGATCTATAGCCTGTGAATTGTGCAAATCGATTTGTCCATTATTGTAAGCTATAATTAAGTTTTCACTGTGTCTGTATTATTCCAAAATTTGTAAATAGTTAACTATATTGTTAGTCAAACTTTACAATACAAACCGTAAGTTGATTGTAAGTCTTAAAACCAACGTATTTAAATCAATTATTTTGAAAAAAAAAAAGTTGAATGTGAAACCTATTTTTCATATTAAATTGGTAAGGAAATCGATTTTCAGGCATTTTATGTACGTTTTCTATATGGTTGTGTATGTTTTATTATAAATATGACAATATTCACTTAGGTTACCTACTTTGCATTTCAACATTTGTCACATTGTATGTTACATAAATAAGAACTATATTTTAACTGCTTTGATCATTCATTATATTAATCTAGTTTGATCCGTCCCTATGTACGACTTGTTCCAAATCTAAAGACACGACGTGTAATGTTCAAACGTCGACATATCTTGAAGTATTAATATAAACATTGCTGGTACTGGGACAGTATTTTACGATCTTGCTTTTCGCTCACAGGCAGTGTGCTTATTTTAATAAATAGGAATAAACATGATCATAAGAAGCGCTTGCTTCTGTTGAGCGGTAAGCAAAATCGTCCGAGTTGAAGTTATGATTGCAATTGTAACAGAATCAGCCCCGAGTTTTTCGTGATTGGTTTGATTGTAGTATTGGAAGGTTTTCTGAATTATTATTATCGAGATGACTGAGCAACTACACCCAATACTACACAATAGACATCGATGCCCTTGTTTTTTTCCCCAAGGTATACCACCATATGTAATTTTGAAAAATTCAAAATTCAGCAGATTAACAAACTACTCCCAATATCTTACAAGGACGTGAATAACTTAATTGAAATTAAAAATACAATACTATATATTGTATTTTCGTAATCAAATTCCAAACAAGTATAGTATGCAAAATTGTTGCATTTGTAATATTTCTTTGCAAATTACCTGCACGTAAATTACACCAACATGGCCTCTATCATCGTTACTAGTTTCATAATAAACTTTATTTCTTGGTTTTCTGATAACGAAAGTAACTTTATTAAGTGTAGATTATATCTTTTGTACATACTTTAATTTAGGTAGGTACTCTGCTATGCACTCATTTCATATTATATTCGTGATAGCTTTTAGTTGATATGTCATTATCCAAATACACTAATGCAAGCTAAAAGTTTGGGTTAGATTGGTACAGTCATGATTTTATTATAGTATGATAAGTTGTGAAATAAAACTAATTTATAATTAATTCGTTTGTTTTTTTATGTACCGTAGTTAGGAAATATTTACAAAGTTCATAGTAACTAAAACCCGTAGTTTTGAAACCTTGTCACAAACAGCATGCGCGTTACGCACTGGTAGGACAAACGGCAAAAAAATAAATCAATATTGAATATCATGCGCGCCAGCCCCACCAAAGCGAGGCGCCAGTCACTCGGGCATCCAAACAATGTTTTCTTTTTCTACTGGCAATGTATTATCAATATAAATAACACAAATGGTGGACACAGCTAAGCAATGTAAATTAAAACACCAAATGATGATTCGGCTAAACAATTTTTTGTATGTTTTCAATTTACGCCAAGGCACAATTTTAATTGCCGTCCATCAGATCGTGAGTATTATTTTTTGATTCAATGCATTCCATGAACCTTGCTGTTCATCACAATTTATAATCAAATACCTGTTTTCAGGCACTATCATCTTTCGTTCTCATAATATTATTAGTTGGCATATCTCATGTGGGTGAGATGCTTTCGATGCTGCATGCTGACATGGAAGATGATGCGGAAAGGCGAGGGTTCTACGAGGTGGCGTACGGCCAACAGCTGGTATTCCACGAGGGAGATGTGATCAGCACCAACAATCAGCGGAGATTTGCTAAAGCACAACATCTTGCATCCGGTATGTTATCTAATCTCTGCAGTTGCAGTTTGCCCTTGTTCTCAAATTTTGCAGTCGTTTAGTTTTAACAGAGAAATAGATATAGTAAGTATAGTTAATAAATTGCAATTATCTCATATGATAGTCTGACCGCCAGAGCCAGACGCTCTCTTTTTCATCATTTGTGCGATGAATGTTGCACTGCAATTTTGCTTCAGAAGCCCTGTTTTTCATTTATTTAATGCATTCAACATAACGTCAGATTTTATTTTAGATGTGAATTCTTCGTATGTGTACGTTACACGACCGTATACTGTATGTAGCT
Organism: Pyrausta despicata; assembly: GCA_963921415.1. NCBI lineage: Eukaryota > Metazoa > Arthropoda > Insecta > Lepidoptera > Crambidae > Pyrausta > Pyrausta despicata. Next base: position 10,787,557 of record OY992853.1, read on the forward strand.
ACTGGAGGGATATGTTCGTAACGTAGGTAATGCATGTTCGTACCTACAGTGTACTTGATGAAAATAAACTTTTTAACTTTAAAACCAAACTTCGTTTCTGAATACGGGCCTAGTAAGTTCAATTCAAGTAAAGACAACAATATCCCTTCTGTTTCCAGTGACTGTGATATTCCTATACACGAGCACGATCCTGACGTCGCTCTACCTGATGTGCTGCATCTCGCTGCTGCACGGCGCCGTGAGGTACAAGCGCGAGTACGTGCTGCCGTGGATCATGGCGGCATGCGTCGGCGTCGTGCTGCTGCTCATGGCCATGGTGGTGGGCGATGGGTACCCGTGCATCGTGAGCCTGTTCGGCGGGCACAGGCTTTATCGTGAGTGTTGAGCTTTTGTTTTTAGTCTTTAGGTTGGTATAGAAGTTCCTGGTGTTAGACGGTGTGACAAACGAGCGAAGGTCAGACGTTTTTCTACCGTGCATGAATTGTGTCTGCATCCGCTCGTCAGTTAGGTATGGGACGCTATAGAGGTTTTTAACGACACTTGCTTATGAACATGCATCGCCGGTGCCGGCGAGTGGATACTGCAAGACAAAAATAATTTTGCGGCTTGCCAAAACCCGCCGCCCTAGGCTCCAGCCTATTGGTAAATCTGTGGGTCTAGGATACGTACTTTTAAAAGCTGTTGTAGCTAAAAACGCTGTTGCGAATTCATAGAGCCTAATTCAAAGTTTCGAATGCTCATAATCTCGAAAAAAAATCATACAACCTTCGTAATATTCTTAAGATTGAAAAAAAAGAAGCTGTGACTCTTCAAGTGGTAAATATATTGTTCCGTTACTTTTGATTACAATTGGTGTTAACATAGGGTTACAGAACAGGTTCATAGTTCTTAGTGCCATCAGTTATTTAAGGCCACCTGTCTCCGCCACGTAAAACAAACGCAAATACTTTTATGTTATTTTTTCATAGACTCAAATATAATTTCTCGAGTTCTCGACTTTTCTCAAGCTAAATTTCAAAGTCCGACGATTTCCTGTGAATTGCAAAAATCAGTCGTCAAGCAAGAAGGGAGGGAAGGATCCTGACGTCGATATCGTGCTTCTGCGCGTGCATCGAGAGCCTGTTCAGAAGGCACAGGCTTTATCATGAATACTAAAAACTTTTTTTATCAGTGACAGTGATAAATGGTGCAAAGCACGCACTCCCATTAATGATATACTATACTACCAGTCCCTTACTAATATCATAATACCTAAGTACTCCGTCCTCCCTAACGTATTTCGCCCTGCAGTCGGAAAGTCGCACACGTACTTGTTAGATTATTAAGACTTATAGGTTACATACCTACTGCAAAGTACAAACGCAAGTCAATTCATGGTTACTCCTGTGCATCGCCGTCCGGTTATAGGTATCTACTTTAGATTTAATATTTTCATTTTCATGCAAGCATATCATTTTAAGGACCAAGAGGCTGCAGTACCCAAATCGAAACTGTAACATGCTGTGACTTTCCACACAAAGTTGTGTTTGGAAGTAACTTTAACTACTGATTTACTGATTATTTATATTTACACTGAATGTTTTTTCTATTACAGACCTACTCTGCGCCTTATTCCTGCTAACCTTCATGTACGCCATCTGCGCGGTGAGCAGTTTCGCACTCGAGACGGGCGGGCGCTGCCGGCGCACGCGCACGGACGAGCGCGGCGAACGACTACTGCTGCTGGATCATGCAGCACACTCAAGCCTGCTGTCCGCTGCCCAGCTCACCAAGCTGTCTCACGGGACGAGAACGCACTTCGTCTAAATAAGTCGTTGTAAATGATCAAGTTGATTCGGTCGCAGAAAAGGGTATAATCTACCGCTTGCAAATTACAAACCATTTTCCACGATCTGTATTGTTACGTTAGGAAAATATCGCGTTGCATGTTATAAGACCATGCGCACAGCACAAATACGCTTTTTCAGCTAGCTCAACGATGCATTTTGTATTCTTGGCTCACCAGCCTTCAATCCAAATTCAATCAAATTTTTTGTCACGACGCTGTGCTTTGAACATATGCTTCGCGATGCTTTTACCTACTCATTTTCAGTGGACGTGACAGCCGCCCTCGTCAATGTAACCCAATCGCTGGGTCATAGAGTTCCCAACAGTCCAAACGCTTAGAAATGGTAGAAGCCACACAGCTCCACAACCCCAATGCTTAACTGCCACTGATAGATAGTCTCAACATAGGATATAGATTCAAGGCGCTGTAGATTAATTTGATTATAGACACTTTTAAAAAGTAAACAAAAGGGTATTTATGTTTTTTTAGGCATTGTACTTTCCGTCCGATCAAAATCTGTTGAATTAAAAAGAAGAGCTGGTTGATATTTTTTTATTGCAAAAACTGTACTAATGAACCTCTATCTATTATGAACATGAATGGCCTTTATTCTACATATGTATATGTACAGGAGTTCTATAATTATTGACTCAAACAAATATAAACATAGCACTTTGCATCTCCAATTCTGGGACACCTATACAATAACAATTGAGTAATTTTTAAAATGGTTAACTGGACTAGTCTGCAGGATACAACTTAAGTCAATTAACTTTAACACAATATAATCGTTTTTTTTTTTGCATAGTAATAAATATTTTGTGTGATACCTAGATCTACTCACACCTAACTACTTTTTATTCAATGGTTGTAATGTTGCACAATTGAGTAATATCCTTCACCTGTACTTTAGTTTTAGTGGTGTCATATTAAACTCTTGTTTTGGACAAGTTCTTGCAGCAAGCTTTTAGCCAATTTCTTTATTAAAAGCTCTATTATTTATACATTTTGATGTTATGTATTTACATACAAAATGAAAAGTAGGTAGCTTACAAAATGTTTTAGATGCTGTTTGGAATCTAAAAAGTGAAGTAATTAAATGGTTTGTGTTTTTATATAAAGGCAAAACTGCTGACTTATTTCGCGGTGATAATGTATTTGTTGTGATATTATTATTTACAAATTTCTCTAAAGATATACCTACTGTTATTATTATGCCTACATTCTATATTTCATCAAAAATAATTATAAAGTACAAACTTATTATTGTTCAACATGTAACATAATTTATATTTTTAATTAGTAATTAATTTATTGAAAACAATGACACAAAGCTATTGTTGTTGACTATAACATTAAAATGCTTATGCTATAAATATAATATGTAATCTTTTACATAAAACTTCTTTTATTGACTTACTCATCTTGGAAGACATTCATTTGTTAAATTTTGGGAACAGCCTCATCCCCAACGACCATTTTGTAAAGGTCTTTGAATTCCTCTAAAACCCCTTGCTAGAATGAACTTTTCAGATGACTCAGATCTACTTGCATTTGGTTTCAGTATTTTAATATGCTTGTAAAATCTTTCTAAATCCATTTGTAATATAGGAACTTCTTTACCATCCCATACTTTAAATAGCAAATTACCATCAATTCTTGTCACTAATGCTGCAAACCGAATAGCCATGTAGCAGAGCCCAATTATTCTATCTTTGTCTAGCTCCTTGACTCCTGTAGCACTAGGAGCCATGTCAGACAGAACAATATCAACTTCCTTGCCTCCAAGAGCTTCCACAACCCTGTCATGGGCATCTATTGTGGAAAAATCCATATTACTCATAATAGTTGCTCCCTGAAAAACAAATGAAAATGTAGAGTTTGTGGCTCAGGGCCAAGTTAAAAAAAGAATGGACAAATAAAAACTTGTTTACCTCAACAGGAAATATCTGCAACTTGTCAATAGACAGAACAGATCCTCTGGGTTTGGTGGGGTCTGCACCATCTGCATTTGTCTTTTGTACTGCAACCTGAGTCCAGGACCCTGGAGAAGCACCCAGGTCTACTACGGTTAGGCCTGGAGTAAGAATGTTAGTTCTCTCATTCATTTCCAACAGCTTGAAAGCACTTCTGCACCTGGGGAAAAAATGGTTGTTATTATCACCAACAATCATGATCAGGAGTGGTTAGGATTAGTATCCCCTTCTATATACCTGTAATTGTAGATCTTTGCTTTCTCAACGTAGGGGTCTGCATTTTGCCGACTTAACCACTGTTGTGAACTTTTCAATCTCTTCAAACATCTTACAAGAAAGCACATTCTCGTCAAATTTAAAGCTTTTCCATCAAGTGAATGCCTTGCTAGCATCGTATTTACATTCAAATATTTAATACACACGATGATATCTATCTTTTAAGTAATGCTACTACTCATAGCTTTTTATCTTTGTAAAATCTTATGTACAGTAATTTCAGGAAATTCACAATCACAACCCAAGATCACAACATCCGCAAAACAATACAGTGTAAACTGCACAAATGTGTGTGTGTGTGACAGGGGGGGGACACATCCATACAAATGACATTTAGGGAAAGAAAGTACAGCCATCTGTGTTTTCGTCCCGAAACTGTTTATGGAGTTGTTTCTCTGAGTTGCTAGAATTAAAAAATAAAACCATTTTGTGCAAATTTTATTTAGTGTGCTCAACAACCATCGACTGAAATTAAATAAATTATATAATAATTTATGTGCGCTTTGATTTCACATCTTAAAAATACAATATAAATATTTTCAGCTTCGTCGTTTTAAACTTTACTAAATTAAAAATTTTGAGTACTGGCAAGTTGTGACGTTCAAAGATTACACAGTGCAAATTGTCAATGTCAAAATTACAAAATGGCGATTTCTTGTTGCGTCCGCGGCTTTATTTTTGAATTCGTTTTGTTTTGTGTGTTTATGTGTTCTTCCATCGAGTAAAAACGTTGATTTGAGCTTTGTGTTTCTCCGTGTTTCTTTTGAGTGCTTTGCATTGTATTTGTGCGATTTTATGCTACCAAACTATTCCGCGACAAGACTTTTTTAGTTATAATAATATTTGTATAAATATTTCCAAGTAAAATAATAGTTGCAATTGTATCTACTCTTGATGTTTTATTTCCTTTTACTTGCCGAAATGTTCTAGCATGTTTTTGAGAACTTAAAATTTTCATTTTGTATTGATTTAAGCCAAATCAAATTTTAGTTAAACAAAAAAATATACTAGAACAAAATGGTTCGTACAACAGCCCAAAAGCAGTACATGTAAACACGACGATTCTTAAGTAGGTACATCTAATAATAAAATGTGAGTTTTAATAGACGCTACTATTTTTATTTATCGTCTACTGAAACTCCCATTTTATTTTTAGATGTACCTACTTAAAAATCGTAGTTTTTAAAGTTTATAGCTATAGCACTATAGCTAGCTATAGGTAGTGTTTAGTTCTCGGGGCGAAATTATAGATGGCAGTGTCAAACTGGTTTGCTTAAAGAAACCACGAGAGGGCTCTCTTTTTCCTATACATAATATTTCTCTATAGTGTGTGAGTCTTCCTCTTCAGTCTACATAAATTGAAAGATTACGTTTTGAAGGGAAACCAGAGTAAAAAATTGAAAGATTGAAACTATGCATAATGATAAAGACGTGACGTACAACCTTTCATAAAACCCTTTGGTGTGGTGTGGTTGTGCCGTGAGAATAATAGCTAGTGTCATATGTCAAAATCAGATGGTTTCTCGTGATGGATGGATGTCAATGTCAAACAGTGCCGACTTCTTGTTTATTTTGGTTGAATTTTTGGCGGTATTTTATTGAAATAATTAATTTGCGTACATACTATATTGTGTATACATGGAAGACAGGAATATTAAAAATACAAGCTTTACTTATTGCATTACAAAAAATAATTCGTGTAAATGTTATTTGAGTCATGAAGATATTACTTCATTCGGCTCCTAACCTAAAAGAAACATTGCGGCTTTGTTTGAACAAAAGTAAACCTTTTCTATTAAGTTATCGACAAAAATCAGTTGAGATGAAATATTTGAATGTTGCGGAAAAGAATGATGCTGCAAAGAACATTGCATTACATTTATCTCGTGGAACCTCTAGACGGGTATGTTATAAATGTAAATATGTTAAAAACGTTGCAAAAGCCTTTGCATTATTGATTAAGGAATTGTTAAAGCACTTTACTGTTTCTACAGCGTGAGGGGCTGTCGCAATACAACAAGATCTATGAATTTGAAGCAGATGTTATGGGTCAAAAGTGCCAAATGGTGATGACCTCTGTGTCAGGCCATCTTTTGGCTTTGGAATTTGTGGGAAATTACAAAAACTGGCAGTCCTGTAATCCCCTAAAATTATTTGATGCACCAGTAATGAAATATTGTCCAGAAAATTATGAAAAAATAAAGGTAAAGTAACTTATTTTTTGATATTGAATTTTGCAATCAAATGATGTTACTACTTAGTTTAATGTTATTTCAGAAAACACTAGAAAGAGAAATAAAAAGCTGCCAAGGTCTGATAATATGGACAGATTGTGATAGAGAAGGGGAGAATATTGGATTTGAAATTATACAAGTGTGCACAGCAGCCAAGAGTAATCTTAGAGTGTTCCGAGCCAAGTTCTCTGAAATCACAGCTGTGTCTGTACGCCGAGCTTTGCAAAACCTGGAGCAACCCAACAAGAATGTCAGTGATGCGGTAGATGTAAGACAAGAGCTAGATTTAAGAATAGGTAAGTATTTTATTCTTTAAATGCCATTTACCTAAACCAAGATTCTCCAAACTACAGTCCAAGGGACCAAATCTCTTGCCCCACTGTCGTAAATTTTTGCAGTTTAGGACTTAGCAGCTATTCTAGCTGAAAATTTAGTTAAGAGCAGAGAACTTAATACTGTCCTTAGAACATACATAAAAAATAATAATGGCCTTAGGGCCATAATTATACTATACAACCTTAGAGGGCTTTGAATTTTAGAGACCCCTAATCTTTGCAAAACTAAAAAACTTCTAATTTTGCAAATTTTGTCTGCAATTACAATTTTGGTGATGTTTAGGTGCTGCGTTCACAAGATTCCAAACGCTCAGGCTTCAAAAAGTATTTCCTAGAAAGTTAGCTGAGAGCTTGGTCAGCTACGGCTCCTGCCAGTTTCCAACCCTTGGCTTTGTGGTGGAGAGGTACAGAGCTGTGGAGAACTTTGTGGCTGAACAGTTTTGGAAAATTAAAGGTAATATAATAGAAATAAAGAAGGTTTTTTAATGCTGCAAACCAGTGTTGTGGTAAGCTTCGTGCTGCTACAATTTATGCTGAGCCAGGGACCTTGTTGGCACCTTACTAATCTAATATACGTTTTTCTAAACATGTAATTAAATAAATAATAATTGTATTAAATTGAGCAATCATCATTGTTATTTAAAACTTAATTTCATTTCTTGCAGTAAACCACACAATGAACAATCTCAGTGTAGATTTTTCATGGGACAGAATTCGACTATTTGATAGAGATGCGTGCCAAGTTTTACATGATATATGTCTGGAAAGCCCACATGCTAAAGTTTGTGATGTCAAAACTAAACCCAAGTCAAAATGGAGACCCCTACCTTTAGATACAGTGGTAAGTTTTTCTCAAAACAGGAATGTTAATACCCAAGTAAAATCTTAATTTTATTATATAAATTTCAATCTTCAAAAATATAATTCCTTGTTGCTTCTTACTTGTACCTAACTGTAAGTATTTTGTGTCTGCTGATTCAATTCTCAATCATATAATAGGAACTGGAAAAACTGGCATCAAGGAAGCTCAAAATTAACGCCAAAGAGACAATGCGACTTGCCGAGAAACTGTACACCCAGGGTCTGATCAGCTACCCGCGTACTGAAACCAACGAGTACCCCAAAGAGATGAACCTTGGCCAGCTGGTCGGCCAGCAGACGGGAGACCCGCAGTGGGGCGCATTCGCCCAGGGCATCCTGGACAGCGGGGGCCCCACGCCTAGGCAGGGCAACAAGAGTGATAAAGCTCATCCGCCTATACATCCTACTAAGTACACGAACAGTAAGATTTTGAATAGTAGTAGATTTTTTGCGGACTTGATTAATGTACAGGCGATGGCACATCGAAGTTATTATCATGTATCCACAAAAAAAAATTAGTCTTGTGCTGACCACGGTAGCTGCTTTCTAGGCAAGTAAGATTTAGCCCGTGTTCTAGCCGACACGAAAGAAGAAGAAGAAGACTTTAGTCTTCTCATGTCCCTTTAGTCATATACACAATGATGCTTTTGATAAGACTTTATCCATAGTGTCTTTTTGAAGACACTATGGATAAAGTCTTATCAAAAGCATCAAAATCAAAAAAGAATTTAGTAGTATGCGGTGATTTTAATATAGACATATTAAAAAAACACAAATTTCTATGAGATTTCTTAATCTCTTTGAATCGTATAACCTAAATAATGTTTTTGAAGAACCTACCAGAGTGACTCCAACAACGGCTACTTGCATAGATAATATTTTTTGTGATGTCAAAATAACAAATAAATCTATTTTACAATGTCTAAGCTCCGACCATAGAGGACAAAAGGTCACATTTCCGTCTGGTCCGGCCTTGAGCGTAGTAGATATAGTTTATAGACCAGTCACTGCAAACAGGATAAATAGATTTAAGGATAGGATTTTTGATGGTGTGAAAACATTAATTCCAAACAGTAGTAGTAACGTAGACAACTTATACGAAGATCTTTTTAACTTAATTAAAAGCGAATTCGCATCAATTTTCACAAAAAAAAGGTCAAGTCTAATCGGTTTACAAGTAAGTTTAATGAATGGGCTACACCAGGTATTTATAAAAGCAGGAATAAGTTATATGATCTGTATAGTATTAGAGAACATTCTCAGGACCCACATATTATAGAATATGTTAAAAAATATTCAAAAATCTTTAAAAAAGTTTGTGCCCAAGCAAAGACGAATCATCTTCGTAGGATAGTTTCAGGTTCAAAAAATAAAGCCAAAGCTACCTGGAATATCATAAACAAAGAAACCGGTAAAGATAAAACAAAAGATCGTTCATATTCATTAAAAGACGGAGGTAAACTAGTTAAATCTGATGCAGAAGTAGCTAATATTTTTGAAAAGTTCTTTGCTAATATAGCACCATCTACTACTAAAGAACTTAACTCTTCTGCAGAACTGTCTGAATCCATTCTCAAATCCAATATTGATGAGTGTGATTCACCACTATACTTTAGATACGTAAGCACCGATGTAATTATGAACGCATTCAATGAAATAAATATGAAAAAAACCGAGGATCTGTGGGGAATATCCGTATGTATCATTAAAACTATTATTGAATTCATAGCACCTCTTTTAGCGATCATTTTTAACAAATGTATTGATGAAGGAAAATTCCCAAATTTAATGAAATTTAGTAAAATAGTACCGTTATTTAAATCTGGTGACAAAAATAACCCCTCAAATTTTCGACCAATATCTATCTTACCGGTTCTAAGTAAAATTTTTGAAAAGATTATATTCAATCAGCTACTATTTCACTTCACATCAAACAATTTATTGCATAATAAACAATTTGGTTTTACAAAGGGTCGCAATACTGCTGATGCTGGAGTCGCTCTGTTGAAACATATATTTGATGCCTATGATAGTAAGCATGATGCTGTGGGAATTTTTTGTGACCTCTCTAAAGCGTTTGATTGTGTTGACCATGAGACCCTGTTGAGAAAACTACGCCATTATGGTGTATCAACTGATGCATGTAACTTATTTAATTCATATCTCACTGAGAGAACACAAAAGGTTTCTATCAATGGAGCAGAGTCTCCTGGAGCACCTCTCACTATGGGTGTGCCCCAGGGTTCGATATTGGGACCCTTACTGTTTCTGATATATATTAATGACCTTCCATACTTTGTCGACGGTGCTTGTGAGATAGTGTTATTTGCTGATGATACTTCACTACTTTTTAAAACTCCAAGGGGTAAAGAATCGTTTGACGATGTAAATGGTACTCTCTCGCGAGTACTTCATTGGTTCACCGTTAACAATTTATTGCTTAACGCGACCAAAACTAAATGCATTAAGTTTACAATGCCCAATGTCCGACAAGTTCCAACAAAGGTTGTTGTTAAGGATGAACAACTAGTTACTTCAAATACTGCAACTTTTTTGGGAATTACTTTAGATGATAAGCTCCAGTGGGGTCCTCATATCATGACCTTATCAAAGAGACTAAGCTCCGCTGCATACGCTGTAAGAAAGATAAGGTTTCTGACTGATGTTGAAACGGCAAGACTAGTTTATTTTAGTTATTTTCACAGTATCATGTCATACGGCATCTTACTATGGGGCTCAGCTGCAGATATAGAGACAATTTTCGTATTGCAGAAACGAGCCGTGCGGGCTATTTATAAAGTTAAATCAAATGAAACACTTAGAGAATTGTTTAAAGAAGTTAAAATACTTACAGTTTACTCGCAATATATTTACGAAAACCTAATTTACGTTCGAAAAAACTTACACTTATTTCCTAAAAATAGCGATTTGCATAACTTCAACACAAGACAAAAAAATAGGCTTGCCGTTCCACATTTTAGGCTTCATAAGGTTGGTCACTCATTTATGGGTGGACGTGTATCATTTTTTAATAAATTACCTGAAAATTTAATTTCATTGCCTTTAGATAAATTTAAAACAGTTGTTAAAGATGTATTAATGTCGAAAGGATATTATAAAATTGATGATTATATAAATGACAAAGATATATGGAAATGTTTAAATGCAAATAATTACAATTATTGTAAATCAATTTTGAAAAGAGGCAATGACAATAGTGACTGAGTTTCTTGCGCCGCTTCTTCTCAGCACTGGCCCAAATTGTCCCGAAGCGGTGGTAGGGTTAATTTATATGTTGGGACGTGTAAAAGTGCTAGTTCTTAGTCTAGTTACAGAAATAAATGAATTTTATTGAATTTTAATTTTAATGAAGCATCACCTATGAGGTGCGCGAGCCATACGCCACCACGCGATTTTAGTGCGGATTGGTGGAGGGTTTTTTTGTAAGGCTTTAGGCTTCTAGCACATCGACGCGTGTGCATGCGGAAGTGTATCTCTGCGAAAATACTGCGGAGCGAAATTTCTGACGTTCTGCAATTTTTTCGCAAAGAATTCTCGAATCTTTTTGGTGGATCTACTGGAAATTTGGAAGATACGTTATCCAGAGTAAATAAATAAATAAAAATAAATATATAAATAAATATTTCACAACAATCACACCAATTCTCTAGTCCCAAATTAAGAGTATATCCTAGTTCCTAGTATTGAATCATGGTTGGAAATAGCAGAAGCGAAATGTATGCGTTTGGGTAGCGGCCATTTCGCAGTTACTTGCGAAACTGAACCGACAAGCACGCAACTATTTCATCTCGCCAATATTAGAGTGAGACAAAGCATATGCGTAACGCTGCTATTACAAATGACAGATATTTCGTTGTTTCGGATTCGCATGTGATTACGTCGGTCGCGTGCCTCTAACCAGGCTTAGCAACTAATATTAATCGATAGTTACCGGCACCGAGAGATTAACGTGCCTTCCCAAACACGAATAAACAGACGTCACTTGTACTGCCGGAATCGGCACCTATCCCAATACGACCACGCCTTAAATTGCTTAACTTTGGTTTCACTACCAAATTCTGTCACCACTGCGTACAACAAGTACCTCATGCACACTTTAGTACCATGTCAAAATATCGAAATTGAAAGTTGGAGAAAGTTCAGTGTTATTTTGACAAGATACCCTGTGGGGTGACCACGAACAACTGTCGTTACGTACTCGTAGCGTTTACCTATCGTTGACTTATCAATTTGTATGGCGAAACTGTCAGTTTCTGACGTTTGAACGACACGAAAACGTTACGAAAATGTTCGTGCTCACCCCACTGATCAACCCTGATTTCACACTGTTGATGGTGTCTTAAACTCTATATTTAAAGGTTTATCGGGCAACGAGCAACGTCTATACGAGTTCATAGTCCGTTCGTTCCTCGCGTGTTGCTCCAAGGACGCCCAAGGTCAAGAAACTACTGTGTCCATCGACGTAGCCGGCGAGCGGTTCTCAGCTAGTGGCCTTATGATCACCGCTAGGAACTATCTAGAAGTATATCCATACGACAAGTGGTCGTCTAAGGAAATTCATGTTTATCAGGTTAGTGGAAGTTCAGTAGGCCTACTACGAAAAACGAAATCCTTCACAACGATACTACTTCTTTTGTCTTGTTGTACACATAAAAGATCGTACGTAAAAGCTGTGGCATCTTATTTTGAAGTAATAACAGCGATTTTCAATAAAATATTAGCTTGATATGCTGTCGACTGTAAAACGAAAGAACGACTATCGTTTTGACGGATTTCAAGTTTAGTAGTAGACCTTCAGTCAGACTTATCGCGTACGCACTTGAGGGCCTTTTCCCGTCTGAATCACATAAGTTTTTTTCGTTCAGGCTGGAGAAATATTCGACCCTACGAGTATAGACATGGTTGACGGCAGCACGAGTCCACCGAACCTACTAACAGAAGCCGACCTTATAGCGCTGATGGAGAAACATGGTATCGGTAAGTTCTACATGCTTTAACTTGCATAAATACTTTGTTAAATTACTGAACCGATAATAAAATATATTTTAACATTAGAATCCTACATTATCCCTGATGAACATTGGCTCTATGTAAATATTTATGTGTATACGTAAAAAATAATTGTCCACCCATTTGAAGCCGGGACGGGCCGCTAGTTAGAAATAAATGACGTAAAAATCTGTATGTACTATTATTTCAAGTTCTAAAAATGTCAACTATCCACAGCACTAATACTTCCAGTATTAGTGCGAACTATATGAGCGTTGGCACAAGTCCCAGCTGTTCTTAAGTAGCCGTAACGTAACGTACGTGTGGTAAGCTTTCGAATATTAGGGTCACGAATATCACGCTTGAGGCAAAGCAGGGGCGCGGAGCACAGCTCAAGATCTCTTAATGGAAAATAGCTTGCTTCCTTTGTCCACCCCAGATGCGATGTATCAAGTTCTGGTTACATGCGGCCTGTTCCCTGGGAGCGCTTAACGGTCTTGCATTCCGCTTATTGGCAGCGTTCTTAAATTAAAAAAAAAACAAAGTAACGATTAACTGCGCTATCGCAGAACTTCTGTTGAGCCTAAACAATATCGTAATTGGGCCCTTGGTCCCCTCCAATTTCTCAAGCTATAAGTATCTATGGTTTTATCTCCTGCTAATTTACAGGTACCGATGCTTATCTCCTGCTACTTTACAGGCACCGACGCGACCCACGCAGAACACATCGAAACCATAAAGAATCGTTCGTACGTAGCGCTAGCGGACGCGATTCACTTCGTACCGGGGCTGCTGGGCATGGGGCTGGTGGAGGGGTACGACGCGATGGGGCTCGCCATGTCCAAGCCGCACCTGCGCGCGCAGCTCGAGGCCGACTTGAAGGCCATCAGCGAGGGCAGGAAGCAGCCGCAGGTGGTGCTAGCTGAGCAGGTGAATATGAACACTATTTTCGTGACGTTACGCGAAACTGCCGTGGTCTACTGGTTTGAGCGTCGGACTGAGATTATGGGATCCGATATCCGGGGTTTCGATCCCCGCGCGGTGAAACACGCGGACCAAATGATTTTCAGTTTGGTTAGGACATTTCAGATGTTACTTGCTACTACCATACTTCAAGGACCCATACACAACCTACTGGGCTCAAACCACCACCTATAAATAAAATTGTGACTCGATCGTGTGGCCTGAGAGGTTTAAGAAGTAGCAACAAGCTTACTTAAGTTGGTTGAATCCAAAGGCCCGATGTGAATGTTAGTTTCGAACAATGGTAGTGTCAACGGTCTTCTGGTCATGGGGCTGTGGTGGAGAGGGGTACGACGCGGCGGGGCTCACCTGACCAAGCCACACCTGCGCGCGCAGCTCCATACGAAAGGTCGTCGCATATTTACCGGCTCTGCAGCACGGCAACGCCTCGAATTTAGGCTACGACGAGCCGCCAGCCCGGCAAGTCGGCCACAAGATGGCACGACGGGCTTACTGCACGCAGCCGGCTCATTGTAAGCACGCGTTAGCGCGCTGTAAGGACGCGAGGTGTGTGAGTTGAGTTATAGTTGAGCGGTAAGTTCGCTTACTGCAAGCCGTTGGCTTTTTCATATTAATATTGTAAAATATATTGTACGACTCATAACTTCATGCTCTAATTTGAATGGCAAGTTTAGTGTTGGGTTGGAGCAGTGCAGGTACAGTGTGTGACGATCTTTAGCTGAGTAGATCATGCTATTGTCGTGATGGAACATTCAGCCGGCGTGGTCTAGTGGCAGAAGTGTCGGACTAGTAGACATTAGTCCTAGATTCGATATTTGATTTGATATTTATCCTGTGAAAAAAACACCAGTAACTTTCACTAGCCCGGCCTATCGCCAAAAGGTTTTATTTGTAACCCATTGTATTCTAGCTCTTGAGATCTAGAATGGGTTATATGAGGAGAGATGCGTCATACACTACATATTATTTCAATCACATAGAAACCAACTTTTAAACATTCAAGAATGAATGTAACCGACTTTTGTAAGTTTCATCATCAAGTTATTTTATATTTACTAAGAAACATTAAATCTAATATCTGTTCTTTAATTTAATTTCTTTTAGGTAGCAAAGTACAAAGAAGCGTACCTAACTGTGACAGCAGAGGCGAACAAAATCGACAGCGCGCTGGCCGAGAGGTTCAGTGAGCTGCCCAGCGAGTACACCCCCAGTGCCGAGAACTTACCCGTCGACATGCCTTCAGGTGAGAATAATAATAATAATAAACAAATGGAGAGTAAAATCAGTTTTCATCGTACCGATCGTCATATCTTCCACAGAAATAATAACCAAAACACTTAACAAAAGTCTCAAACTCCTACAGATCCCTAGCAAATTAATCAACCTTCTACAAAAAGCAGTCATACTAAACACTTGTCGCCTCACACGTAAATTTTTATCAACAGATATTTCCGAATTTGTTTAACGCTTACTTGGTTAATACCCGCATAACAGATGTAATACCTATCTGAAAAAATAAAGAAAAATGTACAAAGACAAAACAATAATAATAATAAATAATGACGTAAACCTCGTGAAGGCTGAGAAGGACAAGCTCAGCAAGTACCTTGACTTGGCCCACGAGGTGACCGCCATGTGGGATGTGGATTCGACGATCATTCTCCCGATAGTCGTGTCTGTGAACGGTTTAATAGCAGAGTCTCGATCAACACCTTAAGAGGCTCTCGCTGGATGGTTGGTTCAAGGGTCAGATGCATAAGGCAGTACTTTTGGACACGGCGCGCATCGTCCGGAGGTTTCTCTCTCTGTAGCCTTAACTGTCGTTAGCTTGCCCCTGCCCCTGCTGGCAGCATGCTAGGGTTAGGTGTTATGATTTTATAATTTTATATTTAACTTTTATAATTATATTGTAAAAACCATCCCTAAGGTAAAGTTTAAATAAAGTGAATAATATTAATAACTTTATTGCACTGGAAGCGTACAATTTGGCGGACTTCACGCCTTATGGCAATCTCTACAGACTTTGAAATCCTATCAATAATTTTGATGTTGTCCTCATTCACATGTATTCTTTTACAGTTCTGAAATGTCCCAAATGTGGTTCAGACATGGTGGTGAGACAGAAAAAGAACAATCCTGAAGAGCTGTACATTGGCTGCTTATCCTATCCGAACTGCAAAAACGCTGCATGGCTCCCTTCCATAGTTAAAACATTGCAAGTTTTGCCAGAAACTTGTTCCACTGTAAGTTTTGAACTTTCGATTTTATTTTATTTTTAGGAAAACATACAGCTAGAATATGGTTACTTAAAATCCACTTTGTTGTTCACTTTAATTCCAGTAAAAAATCTTAATTTTTGATTGCAGTGTGGTCCAAATTACCAGATAGTGAAATTCGAATGGAGAAACAACTCCATAAGTCATTTATACCCGCCCCCTTACACGGCTTGTATCGGTGGCTGCGACACAACTTTCCTAGAATTACTCAAGATCAACCTATCTAGTGTCAAAAGAGTGTCAGAAAGTAGACCTCAGATCACTGCTAATCCAACAAGAACGAATGCTGCTAGACCTCAAACAAGAACTGTGAATTCAGTGCCTGCAAGACCAAATCAAAATAGATCTGCGACAGTGAATTTTGTACCTAATACAGTTACAAATCCAACGACTCGTACACCGTTCACAATAGCATCAAACTTATCAAACAATGCTCGGATGCCGTTGAACTCGAATCAAACAAACAACAGAATGCCGGTCCCCAGAAGTAACAGTTTGGGAAACACTGATCCTGATGACAACAATGTGATGTGTGGTTGTAATCAACCAGCGATTTTGTTGACTGTAAGAAAGCAGACTGCTAATTTTGGTAAGTATATCAATACATAGTAATACAAAGTCGATTCTCGTGACTGTCCCTATGTGTGCTAAGATCTTTAGAACTCCTCAACGGATTTTGATAGTTTTTTTTTAAGATGCAGTAAAGATGCAGCCGGCTCAATAAGCCAGGCTCTTTGTTTCAATTTGAAGAGATTAAATGTAGCGGCACACGCATACTATTAGCGCTGTACCTGTGCATTATGCATTACCAATGCTTTTAATATTATCTAGCAAGGTGGAAGGTTATTGTCAATGCGCAATGGACTACGGAATGCAATCTAGATCTGTTTGTGGCAATCCCGAAAATCCCGAGATTAGCCTAGTACAGTGTCGGGACTAGAAAACGCCCGGGATCACCGATAGAAAACACCGATCCCGAAATCCTGGGAATCGGGATCCCGGGATTGTATTCTCTATGTGTGTTACACCGTAAGAATTCCTATTTCAATGCAATCAATTGCTTTTATTCCCAGGAAAGAAATTCTACAAATGCCACCTAGGCAAAGACAACGGTGGGTGCGATTTCTTCCTATGGGCCCCCGAATCAGTTGACGGTCAGAACAATTTCGAAACGCCACCACAATCAAGTAATTCGTGGAGCAATCCTAGCGCACAAGCCCCTAGCAGTAACAACACTTCGACTACTACAAGGGGATGGGGAATAACCCCTAGCTTTTCTAGGGACGATTTCCCAGGAAACGACGATAATGTTGTATGCAATTGTGGCGTCCCTTGTAAAAAGTAAGGATCCAGTTTTATTTACGAGATGAAATCGAGTTCGGTTGTTTGCAAATTTCAACCTTTTTTCTTTTTTTTTTTAGGATCACAGTACACAAAGAAGGCCCGAACAAAGGCCGCCCATTTTATGGATGCCCGAAAGAGTTCAACCAGCGATGTAATTTCTTTCAATGGGCAGACGAAGCGGGAAGTAGCACGGGTAAGTCAGTTTAACTATAAAGCAGTAAGATTTAAGGGAAGTTGGAACGTTCCATCAACCTCAGGCCCGCTGAGGATTTTATAGTTACTAGCGGCTGCCTGCGACTTTTTCCGCGTTCAAGTTCGAACAAATGTTAGAATTCTGTCCTTGTCTACTCGCCGACATCTAAAACGGTACCTTAATCATATTTTTAGACCCTAGCACCGCGACACAGGCTGGAAAGGGATGCTTTCATAAATAATATATAGAGATAAGTCGCGCCATATAAAAAGAACGTTGGATGAGAGAAGTTGGCGCATGGGAGCAGTCGCTATCCCGTTCTCCCTCCCTTCTACGTACCATGAATTAGTATATCGTCTGTGCAGGTGATCAAGAGCGTTATTTTTATGGCGCCACTTACAGCTGCGAACAGAAGAGGGAAACTACTCTTATAACGTAAGGGTTGAAGGCGTAAGTGGACAGGGCGCGATTCGTCATAATTGCGCACAAAAGAGCAAAATTTTTGATATTAAGCGTGTCAGTCAGCCACTGTAGGAGACCTATTAATTAATCATTATTTAGTAAAAAAAAACCTCGTACAATTTTAAAGTGCAAAAACGACAGCAAAAATAAAACTCGGGTGATGCATTATTATGAGATATTTTACAACCTTATTTCGATCTATCTCTTATTAGAATATAGTCGATTTTACCTAAAATAACTTCCACATATCCAGAAAATTCCAAACATTAGAGCTAACCACGCATCTGTGGTGACATCTAGTAGGAAGTAGTAATACAAAAAAAAATAGTGATATAAACTCTTTTGCAAAAAAAACGGGCACTTTAGATTTTTTCCTCTACTTTAATGAAGAAGAACAAGAAATAGGTTTTATTAATTTGACGATGTATTGGCATGTTATTTGAAGCATCCTGGCATGATTCTTTACGTTCCAAATTTAAAATTTGAAATTAATAAAAGAAAAATAATTATTATTGTGGATTATTCTAAAATTGCTTTACTAATGGCGCGAATTGCTGAAACGATTTTTAACTGATTACGATATTTTAAAACTTTTTGGACATTTTCTGCAAATTAAACAATTTAATCTTTATTTTTACATTAAATACCACTTTTTGATATGAGTGATAAAGCGATAAGGGCCGGTAAAATTATAGCCCTACTTGAAGAAGGTTGTTCGCAAACTTACGTGTCTCAGCGGCTAAATGTGAGTCGTTCAACTGTCCAGAGGACTTGGCAACGGTATCAAGAGACCGGTTCGGTCAAAAGAAGACCCGGTTCGGGAAGAAAACGATGCACAGAACCAAGAGATGACCGCTTTTTGGTGAGTCAGGCGTTGCGGAATCGTAAGGCGTCAAGTGTGGACCTGAAGAAGAGCCTTGAAGAAGTAAGAGGAGTAGAAGTTAGCTTGTGGACGGTCAGGAGGAGGCTTTTGGCTGCCAATATCAGGAGTTACCGCCCAGCTCGGGGCCCTAAATTACTCCGTGAGCACCGTGTTGCTCGACTTCAGTTTGCTCGGAACTGTGCTTCATGGACTCTGGAGGACTGGAATAAAGTATTGTTTTCTGATGAAGCTAGAATCTCTTTGTGTGGAGAGGACCAACGCCGGCGAGTGCTGCGAAGACCACGGGAACGCTATGCGGAAGTGTGTTTCGAAGAAATCACTCCTTATGGCGGAGGCTCCGTTATGTTTTGGGCAGCAATTAATTCGACGGAGCGTACGGAGTTAGTTTTCATAGAAAATGGAACATTAAATGCACATCGGTACATAATGGAAGTCCTAATTCCATATGCACAACCCACATTGACTGCACTTGGGGAAGATTCCATTTTTATGGACGACAATGCTCGCTCGCACCGTTCTGGCGACGTGGAAGCGTACATGCAAGAAGTTGGGATCCGTCGATTAGATTGGCCAGCTCGAAGTCCTGACCTCAATCCAATTGAGCATGTCTGGGATGTTCTAAAGAGACGTGTAAGATCAGTGCAACCTGCTCCACAAAACATCAGGGAGCTAAAAAGAGTCATTGCAGAAGAGTGGGAACGAATTCCTCAAAACGTTATTAAAAACATCGTGGAAAGCATGCCCAGAAGGATTCAAGCTGTGATTTTGGCAAGAGGAGGTCACATTCGGTATTAGGTTTTTACATTTGTAACTTTATTTAATTAAAAAAAGTAAAAAAAAATCTTATCTTTATTGCCGACCACTTCTTATTGTTTGGGCGTGTACATCGGTTTTAAAGAATCCATCGTTTTTTTTTTCTTTTAGTTGCCCGAACTCACTTCACGCGCATTAATTTACACGATTATAAGTATACAGACTACGTCAAAGAAATAAATTTCATTTAATTAACTCAAATCGACCTTAGAACGTAAATTTCCTTAGGTGCCCGTTTTTTTTGCAAAAGAGTGTATTTGGTTTTGATTCATAATGTGCACGTAATAAGCTTGAGTTTGAATGAATGGGTTTGTCTTATAAGCTCTTTTGTAACCCCTACGATTGACCAATCAAAACGTTTTTTGTCTTAGCGTTACTTAATGTAAATGTGTGAGTTCAGATACACTGGTTAAAGCTCAATACTATACGGGAGTACAAACTAGCGATCATGCTACATCTAGGTTATTAGTTTTATCTGTGGCTGAGACACATTCAGGCCAACGCGGCCTGAGACTAGTTACCGCAGGTATAGAGCTTTATGAAGTGAGTGTAGATTAGCCGGCGTTTACTATTTATCTCTATATAATTATTTGTGTAAGATCATTCCTTTCCTACCAGCCAGTGCTAGAGACCAAAAACATGATTGAGGTACCGTTTTTAAGATCTCGGCGAGTAGACTGGGCCAAAACTCCAACTTCGAACTTAAACGCGGACGAAGTCGCGGGCGGCCGCTAGTTTTAATGCATTTGACTTACTTCCTTCATTCACTTACAGTTACTGAATGGGGCAGCGCCAACAGTAGCCGAGGCGGTGGCGGGCGCGGGCGAGGGGCCGGGGGCGGGGCCGCTACGAGAGGGGGAGGGGGGCGCAAGTGCGGCTTGTGTCGCCAAGAGGGACACGTTAGGAGCCGCTGTCCGAACCTTAACACTGAGTAGGTTTCTTATCTAGTGCGGTCAGTTGAGGGAACGTGTCGTAAACGATTACTATTACTCTTGCTGCTTGTAAAGAGACCGCCCGTGGGTTTCGTACGCGAACACTACGTGAACAACTTAGGCATATACCTACGTTGAGCGACAGGCACGATGTTAGCGAATGGCCTAGCTAGGGGGCATATTACGTGAGTAACAGCTGCGAGATCGTTTAACACTAAAATGGGACGTGTGACCTATCTCGTTGACTAAGTAAACGTTGGTACTGAAATGTCAGCTAAATGATTAAATAGTGTATTATATCGCCGACCATAATAAAAACACTTTGCAGTTAATACATTTTTTTAAATATAAGATAGGTATATTAGATAAGATATTAAATTGTTACTTTTGTATATAAATAATCTGCTAGACAGAAAGTGATACTAATTTGTAAGTTGTTAAAATAAAACTCTATATATTTATAATGTTTTATTTACAGTAGATAATACAATTTTTCCAAATCATTAGCTTAATAATGTACTATTCAAGACTAAAAAATTGCCACAAACCTTTTAATGTCTACATTTTATGGAAGCTTTTGATCAACCTTTTTTCAACAGGTCAGGGGCCAGTTCCGCTTATTCATGGTAACAAAATCGTAATCAGACAAAAGTAGTAGTAAAAGTATAGACGAAACGTCAAACTTGGGCATATCAATGGGCTAGACGACACCACCAATCGTTGACATACTTTTTATTATCTGTGAAAACGGTCTGCTTCCATAGATTTTATATGGGAATACATGAACGTGACGTCACGGTCATATATCAGAAATCGGAGTCAATTGACAGAATATTTATTGAATTTTCTGTTTCTACATCTTTTTGGAAATAGACTGGTTGTATGTATTAACTTCTTAGGGGCTATGTTTTTTAAACGCCATAGTCTTGAAAATATTTAAAATAGGTGTCATCAATGCCAATTACGATTGATTAGCGGAAATAAGGCCCCTGATCGCAGATTTCAAAACCATCACTGATTCTGAAGTTGGTTTGACAATAAATAATAAAATTGTAAATAGAAATTTGTTCAATCTTACAACAACATAACAATTACCATTTCTGCTTTTTGCTTCTCGACTTCAAAGAGCCCACACTCTGTGCGCGTTGGATATCCGCCTGTTGTTCCGCTTCTACCGTTTTGTCGGTCATCATGTCGAGTAGAATTTCAAACTTAAGACGTAACATGTTATTTTCCTCTTCGAGTCTTTCTAGTTCCTTCTTCAGTCGTATGTTCTCTTTGTGTGCGGCGCCCGCTTTGCCTGATGCTGGTAATGTGTGTAAAATAAGAGTTAGGTATAGCGCAGAGGTGTGTTATTATTCCTATGCTTATGCAGAGGGATAAATTAATGAGTGAACGGTATTCAGGTCATCTCATCGAACAAACTATGTTTTGATTTATCATAACAAAATTTACCTGGAATCCATTGCCCCTCTTCAAAAGATATCTCGAAGTCGCCCAATTTGAGGGCCAACGGGCCCAAATCGAGAGATAACTCTCGCGACGCGTAATCGCTCCCAAACTCGTTTTTTATCACTGAAGTGTCTTGTTTTCGAACTGGTATCGTTTTAGCAGAAAACTTGTTGCTGAATAACGGCATTTTCACAGCTTTTCGGTGGTAAATGATGTAATTTCTCAATAACCAGTATTTGTAAACAAAACGGAAAATTACAAAACCAAAACAAACGGTCACCATGGCAACTGATAAGTCTGCGGACCTAAAAAGGCCGCTTCGTGCAATTCCCCTTGGATTCATATTATGATTCAGATTTCAAATCATAAAATGGTCACTTTTCGGCAATTCACAATATGATTCATATTTAGCAATTAATTCATTTGACAGTTTTGTATGAGAAACCGTAAAATGGGCCGCAAAATAGGAATTGCTTGGGACAAGAAATGTGTCAAATAGCAGATTCATAAAAAGTTACCCAAGAGCAACATTTCACAATTCTGCTTTCTTATATTTCGGAATAAAATACGTTTTCAATGCAAATTTAGGCCTAAATAATTTATTTCTCCTCAATGCTCTTGTTTAAAAACCCTTTTTAATACCGTCGGTACAGTATGAAGTATTTTAACCGGTCAAACTTGAAGATCACAGACACAGTCAATGTTTCATTGATATACCAGCGGGATTCGGCCGAACGGGGCAAAATAGGGTAGTAACCTACACATCAACATCTTTACCAAAAGTGCAAAAGTGGAACTAGGTTCCTTATTCAAAGCAAAGTATACAAGCTATACATTTAATTTAATTACACCGGACTTCATCAAAACTTGTAGGAATGGGAATAAATACTCGTTAATACCACAAAACAATTTTATTTTTAAACAAATCAACAAGTTATCACATATCAAGAAGTACTCGTTGTGTATGTGTGTGTCTATGCTTGCTTCACCGAAGTAACAATGGTTTATTCTCAGCTCGGCTTGTTGTTGTAGTTCCTTGTATTCCGCGCCATCATCTTAGTTTTGTTGTTCACTTATTAGGTTCACTGCCAAAAAGCTCCAACGACTTATAAAGGGTTTCAAACAAATCTTAGTCCATAACAAACCCGCCTTGTTGTGATCTCAATGTATCGAGAGACTTGCGTACAGTCAATCGGGGTAACTTTGACAGATCTCAACATTATTTTTTTATTTAACTTCTATTGAGACATCTATTATACGAAAGATTCTACTTAATCTGTGCTCTCTGGTAGGTTTTCACACAGTCATGGTATTACATGTGTAAAAAATCTTTAAATATATCAGAAATTGCCAATTTTGTTGTATGTCAAAGTTATAACCCCTAAATGGGTAACTTTGACACAGATACAATTTTCTTTCTTGAGGGTAACTTTATTTACATAAGTATGTATTAACAATTATCAAAAGCATTATAATCATAGAAAAGTCAATAAAACCATAAACTTATAGTTCTATCTTTATTGAAACTCTTTGGAAACAAGAATAAAAATCAACATTTAAAAATTTTTGGAACAATTTTAAAAATAAGCTTTAAAATCTTTACAATCAATGGTATCATTTAAAACCTAGACTAATTTACTGCCTATTCTCCCCACTCCATATAAAGTAAATCATCTTTAAATTATAAATTCCAAGAGATTTTATTTTGATTTTATCTGTATCCACAGTTGATACGATGTCGTCGAACTGAATCTTTGCCATCTCTCTTTTGTGTGGCCACTTCCACCCACCACCCATTTTTTGGCCATAGTCGCAACTAAATAGTATGGAGGACAGGACGATACAACTTTTCCTGGAAACAAGCATCCTTTATCCCTGAATATGAAAGGAAAGCGGCCAAACTTTTGAGATATCTAAAAAGTTAATCACTGAAAAAATATAACAGTTGGATACAGGAAGATTTAAAAAACTTTTTGACACCAACTTAGTTTGACAGCTTTTTTTTTTCTTATTGTTCATTTACGAAGGTCGATAAGCAAACGAATGATATTAGATGTCATGTCATACACTAAATATTTACAACGTAAAATAATAAAATAAAAATTGATACTTGACTGTCAAAGTTACCCTTATAAATCAAAGTTACCCCAAATGACTGTAGACGCAATTTTGTATGGCGCCGTCGATATTTGTTCTTCCAATTTTATGTCAAAACAACTTGGAATGCAGCTAAGCGAGATGCTCTAAAAAAGTTAAAATTACACTTTTCAAAGCCTACTGTACATAAGCACTTAAAACGACGATTTATTTATTGAATCGCGTATAAACTCTGGTTTTATAGCGAAAATGTTTGTTTCCAAGAAAATATAAATACTATGTTTGTTTACTCATCTACTTTTTTTTCGGTTGACACGACACTAAACTTGTTGCCATTCGTGAAAACTTTTTGTGGTTATATTTTCAACTTACACATTTCACCTATTAATATTGAAATTCAATTGATTTTGAGTTACTTACATAAATTTGAGATAAATAACAATGTATTTTATTTCATATTTCCTTCTTAAACTATTATTTTTACATAGAAATGATGACCGGTATAAGAACCGGTTCTCATTATTTACATGTGGCAACCAAGATGTTAAATATGAATCAGCAGATGAATTGAATTGCCGCGATTCTGCTAAAATCTGCAACCATTTTACAAATTTTAGAGGAATTGCTTAGGATCTGCAAGGAATTCAGGAAATGAATTCATTTTAGCAATGTTGCATGAAGCGGCCTTTTTAGACCCGCTGGTTGAAAAAATAACAATTATTACGCACTTGATGCGTAACTAGTTTTTTAAAGTCAAAAAATAAATTAAAATGAAACACGGGTAATGTTTTTCTTATAATAATACTGTTATTTGAGATAGATAAACATTCAAAAAGTACGTACGTCGTGTATGTTGTTGTTCGATCAAGATAAAGTAAAAAATATGTAAAGTTAACAAAATACATTAAGAGTTTATAAACAACAATAAATTCATGGAATTCTTAAATAAAACTTATAATAATTATTGCTTGGCAAGAGGAATCCCATTTAACGGCTATTATGTCTTCAGTCTGAATATCATCACAGCTGGAATGATTAGTAATACTGATCCTATTGTATAAGTAGTTGCTGCACCCGAACACCAGTACACTGTAACAAATTACATAATTATATTGAAACTGTAACAAATCAAAATCAAATTGATTTATGGCGTCCATATGAACAAGTAAATAACAAGATGGCGGCTATCTCGCTTTATTGTAAGGCCACATTCCACTATCCTACTAATACTTTAAATGCGAAATGGATGTTTGTTACTCTTTCACGCCAAAACTACTTAACCGATTTGGCAAAAATTTGGAACATAGATAGATTATAAACTGGAATAACAAATACTCCCTATTTTACTTTTTATCGAGTGCTTAAACTCTTATACTCGTCGAAGAACCTGATAAATTACTTTAATATATGTACATGCGCTAATTGGCATCGCACACGAAGGGTTTCAGGACCTTATCATCGTAAGGCACCAACCCTAAAAATTTCCACTAATTCAGAGTTTGGTACTCAAAGCTAAAAACGGGAACCCTTATAAACTACGTCCGCCCATAATTATGGGCCCATTCAAATAACGTGTGTTTTTCTTATCTACTTCGCAAGATGTCTAGATTAACGTAACCCAGACGTACTTGCCTAAAATTGGGCCGGTTATTTGATAGATTAGTGGCTACAGGAAACACTGACATATGTATTAAGGAAGACTCCGTTGCAGGAGGCGCGATATGAGATAGGATAAGACGGTTGTTGGATGGTGTTAGATCCTGGTCCAAATCTCCTAGTGTCGTTACGAGTACTATAAAACCAGATTATCATTTATGTGTAGACTGCCTCGTTGGTATAGTGGCAAATTTACTGGCTTACATCCAGGAGACCGGTTCGAACCCCAGGTCAGGTCGTATTGCCGTCTCACCGAAATTTGAGATAGTGAAGGAACAGAGAGTGCACTGTGTATAGTGCTTACACTTGTGCACTATAATATTTCCTGATAGCTAGCTGATCTCCGTTGAGATTGGCCGCTGTGGTTGAAATCGGCAAAGATACCGTCATCATCAACCTATCAACCTAGTTCAGGCAAAGTAAGTATTATATCTCGGTGTAATTTTAAGGTCTAATGAACTTTTGTTCATTAAAACTGATTAAATGATTTATTATTTCTTTATACATTTTTATGTCTCAGTTTTGAGCTGGTATCTTAAGAGAGTACAGGCCTAGGTCAAGTGCAATCTTGTAAAAATAAATAAATAAATATTTCACAACAATCACACCAATTCTCTAGTCCCAAATTAAGCTACGAGGCTTGTGTTATGGGTGCTAGACAACGGATAAACTTTTTTTTGTAAATAAATACATATTATACATATAAAATGAAAATGAATATTGTGTGTTTTGTTGTGTGCCTTTGTTTACGGAAATATTATTATTATAAAGAGTGTATACGTACTTGCGGCAGCTACAAGCGGTCCCGCGGCGCGCGCGAGTGCGCCCAGCGAGCGCAGGCTGCCCAGCACGGCGCCTCGGGAGTCCTGCGGCGCCTGCCCCGCCGCCATCGACGTCATACACGACACCGCGAATGCCGTGGCTATAACAGGTTTTTTTTATTAACACATCTTATGCCTAAATACGCATCGGTGCATGATAACAATCGAGTTTTTATTGTGTGTGCGAAGTGGCACCGAATGGGTTAATAAGGGTTCACAGCAATGTCAGACTTTGCTGCGAAAATTTCTCGCGTCTGAAAAAAAAGAATGTGTACCTAAATATTGCAAATTCGTGCGTAAGAGTGATTCGTAGTTATATACTTGTCGAATGGGAAACTGTACGCGCCCTAAAAATTATACCATTAATTAATGAGATTTTAGAGATTTTGTTTTTTTTTTCATGATATAGAAAAAATGGAATCCAATTCGTTATATACATTTATCTTTACATTAGTTTTTTACATCCACTTAAGATATTTTTATCAGCATTCAATTTACTACAAGTGCGTCACTCTATCGTATACTTTATAAGAACATGAATAATTTCGCTTTATCTATCGTGACTATATTGCAAATGTTACCTAAGTTGTTTGTTCAGATGCTAGGTAAGCAATATTCTAGCCTTGGCTTTAACAGTTTCAACTCTACAAAAGTATGGGGACATGAATATGAACATAACATACAAACATAACCATTGTTAATAATTGTAGGTACCTACTTTACAATTTGCAATGTAAGTATGATGGTTACAATACAACATAGTCCTGAAAATCAAACCATATAAAGTCACTTCAGTCGAGGTCAGTGTGAGAAGCTGGAGATTTTGGGGAAAGATGAAAGAACAGAGAGAACTTAATTTACAGGTATAGCCTGCAGCACCAGCGCGTCGGGCAGGCTAGCGCTGCTAGCGCCACGCACAGGAACGACGGCGGAGTAAGTGCTAACTGTACAAGCGGCCTTCTTAAAGGCCAGCGGACATATTTATAGGTAAAAGGAAAAAAAACTCACATATCGCGATCAGCACCAACCCGATCCACAGCCAGGTTATAGCCTCTAACACCGGTGGGCGGGGCAGCGCCGCTAGCGCCACGCACAGGAACGACGATGGAGTCAGCGCTTACGTCGCCCCTTTCAGGCTATTTTACAGGCAAAAAGTAACACAACTTACATATCGCGAACAGCACCAGCCCGATCCACAGCCAGGTTACAGCCTCTAACACAGATGGGCGTGGCAGCGCCGCCAGCGCCACGCACAGGAACGATGATGGAGTGAGTTCTTATATCTCCCCTTTTAGACAATTTTACAGGCAAAAAGCCACACAACAGACAATTTTACAGTCAAAAAGCAACACAACTTACATATCGCGAACAGTACCAGCCCGATCCACAGCCAGGTTATAGCTTCTAACACAGGTGGGCGGGGCAGCGCCGCTAGCGCCACGCACAGGAACGATGATGGAGTCAGCGCT
This sequence comes from Pyrausta despicata, assembly GCA_963921415.1. Classification (NCBI taxonomy): domain Eukaryota; kingdom Metazoa; phylum Arthropoda; class Insecta; order Lepidoptera; family Crambidae; genus Pyrausta; species Pyrausta despicata. The sequence continues at coordinate 10,815,459 of OY992853.1, forward strand.
AAGGCCGCCCGCGCTGCCTTCTCTGCCCCAGCTGCGTTCAAGCGGCGGGCCGCACCGCCTTGTAGGATCGCCATTATCACCCCTGCGAAATAAGGGAATTTATATTGGAAGACTATCTGGGTGGCAGATCAGTAATGATTGGAATCTGATTAGTGATAGTGAATAATATAAAGCCAAAGCTGTTAAGCGGATAATAAGAACTTATAGGGAATAATAGTCAGAGAAAATTACAAAACCTTAAACTACCCGCGATTCAATTATACAATACTACTTGTATGTCATTCCAGTAAAACTCCGGCGTTTTTAATATGAGAAGTACACAAACGCCTGATAAATTAAATAGACTTACCAATAACAAGGAACATTTTCCCTTGTTGCATAGCAGTGTACCCAAATGTATGGTGAGTAAGGAATGTTATAGTGAACTCAAGGCCTGAATACAGAAACAGATACAAGAAGTAGATGAGCCCCAGTGTGTTCAGAACTTTGTTTTGATGTCGCGACAGGTTTTTGACGGCGGTGAACTTAAGCAGATGCCAGGGTGACACATAGTCCACGGTTTTAGAAAGGGAGAACGAAAGTGGTGCTCTTTTATCCTGGAAAAGACAAAAATCTGTAAAAAATGCACAAAGTAACTACTGGAAACAATATAACGTGCAATGCACAAATAAGAACCCATGGTTACTCTCTCTTATCTCTCTCATCAGCCTATATAAGTCCCGCTGCTGGGCACAGGCCTCACCTCAACTATGAGGTATTGCGAGCCATACTCCACCACGCGGGCTCAGTGCAGATTGGTGGAGGGGTGTGTGTAAGGTAAGTGACCAACCTTACTGTCAGATGTTATTAAGCCGCCCGAGGGCCTCTGACTAGGCTTAACGACTAATATCTATCGATATTAACCGGGACCAACCGCTTAACGTGCCTTCCTAAGCACGGAGATGCTTGTAAATAGACGTCACTTAAATGGTCAGAATGGTCACCCATCCCAAACATGACCGCGCCTTAGGTTGCTTAACTTTTGGTATCGCTACCAAAGCGCTGCAACCACTGCGCCGCAAGCACCATGGATACTACTTTAAGTAATCTTAAAATCACAAAATTGCGTGCACTGTTGTTACCTTACCTTAGATAATGTCTCAGGTATGCAAAATGTGACCAACGCGACGTTAGCCAAGGACAGACCTAAGGCATAATACGCGGGGCGCTCCCCCCACGCCCCGGACGAGCCATCCCTTGTCATTGAAAACCAGGCTCCAGCCAGTGGACCCACAATAAACCCTATGGAGAATGCTAAACCTATCAATGCCTGAAAATTAACATAACTGTTATTATTGTTTTTCAAATTGTTGAAAATTAAGTAGATTAAGCTAAAGCATTTCAATTGGATGGCAAAGACATCAATTAGTACCTATTCATCGTAATTGATTAATCATTAAAAAAATATGCAAAAAAAAAAAATATTTTCTGTTTAGAAACCTATGGCCAATAAGTATCAAGGCGGGTTTATACCCACCTTTTTGGGTTATCCCTAAGATAAGTTGGTACATTGAACACCAAAAATACATGTATACCTGTTTTGCTTATCACAATACAACAAGGTGCAAAGTGTTTTCAATACCCTACACATTCCTCATGGGAATTGATAACCCAAATACATTGAACTAATCACACTCTTATACTCTATCAGCATTTATCATCTAATGATAAAAGATATAGACATGATAGATAACATTTTAATAAAAAGTATTTACTTTGATTGGTGTTTCATTGTTTTGAGGATTAGAAAAGATTAAATCTGACATTTAATTTATTGACTGCTATGAATGAAAATGCTATTCATACCATTCCACGGGCTCTTGTCTTTTCGTTAGAAGCGTCTGTGACTATAGCCATGCTCAGGCTAACATTGGCTTTGCTCAAACCTCCAATCACACGGGCCAATACAAACAAGCTGAATGTGTTTGCTCTGCTCCATAGTCCATGGGATAAAGCAATGCCAGTCTGCAACAAAAATGACAAGTGACTCCTAAAAAATTTTATATCGTTGGTGTCATATGATAAGGTTTGTATATGAAAAAAAACGACTTCATTATAATTAAAGAACAGTTAATTTTTTACTTTTGAATTTATTTAATCTAAAAAAAAGTAGTTTGTTTTTAATGATCATGGAATCCTAAACAAATTAATCTTTTAATTAAAACACCTCATACATACCTCAACATTTATAATTGTCTTGCTTTACAAGGCAATGAATTTAATTAGCACTTGTTAAGTGAAAATAGAGGAAGGAAACTGATCATACTGTAACCTTGAAGTACAAATAATACAGCACTTGAGTAAATGATAAAGCTAGTACCTATCTAAAAGAATGAAGTCACACTATATCTTAGTAAAAACATGAATTAATTAAGCTGAGTTAATAAGGTACTAACAATTATAAAAAATCATAATTCTTTGAACATAATAGAGGCCGTGGAATGGGGCACCTTTAAAATGATGGGGTGAAATTAATGATAGCATAAAAAAAAGTATATCATTTCTTGTTTTATTTTGATCTACACCAAGCCAAATATTAATTATCAAAGTTACCTTGATTATAATGTGCTGTATGTATGTAGCTATGACGACATAGCTCTTTTTAGTGAATCGGCCAGGGATTTAGAAAATATGCTACAAGAACTAGACTTTAAAAGCAGGAAAATCGGCCTTCATATGAATATGTCTAAAACAAAGATCATGTCAAACCATACCGTAAAAGTGATAAAGATTGATGAAATGCCAATAGAATATGTGAACGAATATTAGTAATGAAAATGAAGTTGACAGGAGAATTAGCATAACATGGAAAAAATACTGGGCACAGAAACAAATCCTTAAAGGAAAATACAACTTGAACTTAAAAAAGGTAATAATGAATTCCTGCATCCTCCCAAGCTTAACATATGCAAGCCAAACATGGACCTATACTGAAAAAATAAAGAACAAAATCATATCGTGCCAGCATGCAATGGAAAGAAGTATACTAAGTCTTAGAAAAATACATAAAACAAGAAACATGGATATTCGCAAAAGAACAAAAATAACCGACACACGCCAACAAAATGGCCTGGCCCGTTGGGGAAAAGAAGTGTTGGAAGGCAAAGGAAGAGATGGGGTGATGACATTGTAAAGGCAATGGGGCAGAACTGGATGAACATAGCCACTAATAAGGAAGAATGGAAAAGATTGGAGGAGGCTTTTACCCTTGGGGACCATTTATAATGGGAAAAAAGCTATAATAATAATAATTTATGTAGCTTTGAAAAATGACGGCTGAAAAAATTTTTTTTGGGGTTTACTCCTTTTTGGGGTTGTTTTCAATTTCCGATGTAAAAAGATGAGCTATCACAGTAACCTCTTTTCAAGTAAAGATTTGATAAAGTAGTTTTTATTATTTTTTTATTATGATCTTAAAAAGTATCCAGTTAAACAATATGTAAATTGTTAGATTAATCAACTCAAAAACAGATTGATTAAAAAAAACTAAAAATAAAAAAGTTGTAGCCTCCTGTTTTCAGAAAACTAATAAATTTCGCCCCATTCCCCAGTACCAAAAAATTAAGGTTAATTATTTATTTAAAAAAATATACTTACCAGACATAATAACAACATGGGTTTTCTTCCATATGCATCTGACAAACTTCCCACAATAGGGCTCGTTAGAAACTGCAGAAAACTGTACAGCGATCCCAGAGCGCCTCCGAATAACACGGACGAGAACCGGTCGGGAGCACCCGTCAATCTCTGGAATCCCTGCACCGCTCTCAGCAGTGAAGAATAGAAGCTGTTTCCGTGACCTTCTTCTTTGTCGTAATAGTCCATAAGAGACGGCAGAAGTGGTAAAATCATAGTGAAAGCCAGCAAATCCAGTAGTAACGATAAGAAAACGAGACCGATGATCCGACTGTTATTTCGATCTTTAATACTTATTTTCTCGATCTCATCTTGGTGTTTTGGATCTGATTGGCCTATCAGAGCATTTTCCTTTCTATTACGCAGACCTCCGTTGAGTTCTTGATTACTCTAAGGCACAAAATTAATTATAAAAAAGGTATAAAGATACGCGAAATTGTTTTCATATATTTTTGAATTAAAAAGTGTATAAAAACATACCATATTTTACCCGTCGAAAGATTAAATCAAAGCAAATTATGAACTAGGTATTGAAAAACAATCCATGGACGTCTTTAAAACTTAAATAACTTAAAAAATATTGAGGGAATTCCGATACTTTCACTTTTCGTCACAACTCCATTTGAAAAATGAATGAAAGTGACACTGACAATTGTTTGGCTGACTGACAATAAGACATTGACAATTATAGAAAAAAAGAATCTACTCTTTGGTTTTTGACGTATTTTTTTTCTAACTATCTCTAATAAAAATCAAAGATATTGCAATCCTGAAGCCAGACTAAAAATAAAAAACTTGCTTGTTCTATTGCTGCCGCTGCCACCATCTGTATTTCATCCACACTATAAAGTATACCTATTGAATAAATTCATGCTTATCATCACACATTAATCGTTAGGTTATGTAAATTATTTTGTTTTATTAAAGTAAGGATGCACATATAACATATCTTTGCGTTATTGCAAATTATTGACAAAAAGTAAAAAATATTGTCCATGGGTATGAATGAAGGAAAATAAAATAAGAATAGGACGCCATTTTGAGTGTGGTATTTTAGTTCAAAAAAGATTTGTTAAAAAATAATTGAAAAAGCCTCAGATACATGAAAATGGGTGAAGATAAAGGTAATTTATTAATATCTACATATATATTACTGCTAACAGCTTAGTTTTCCCCATCATTTTCTGAATTTATCGGTGTTTTTAGATCGTCGACGCAGATCACGTTCAAGGGAAAGGCGGCGTTCTCGATCTCGGTCAAGAGAGCGCAGAGAAAAGAGAAGAAGCAGATCCAGATCTCCAAATAATAAAAAAGGATCTCGTCGTCGCAAGCCTTCTCTGTATTGGGATGTCCCTCCTCCTGGCTTTGAACACATTACGCCGCTGCAGTATAAAGCCATGCAAGCGGCTGGCCAGATACCGGCGAATATTGTTGCTGACACTCCTCAAGCCGCCGTGCCCGTGGTCGGATCGACGATAACCCGACAAGCCAGACGGTTATACGTAGGAAACATACCTTTTGGTGTTACTGAGGAAGAAACTATGGAGTTCTTCAACCAACAGATGCATCTTTCCGGCTTAGCCCAAGCGGCTGGCAATCCTGTTCTGGCTTGTCAAATTAATTTGGACAAAAACTTTGCATTCCTTGAATTTAGATCTATTGATGAAACAACACAGGCTATGGCTTTTGATGGTATCAACTTCAAAGGGCAGAGCTTGAAAATACGAAGACCTCATGACTATCAGCCTATGCCTGGTACAGAGAACCCAGCCATTAATGTTCCAGGTAATAACTTTATAAGTATTATTTCAACTTTGTGCTTGACATTTATTTAAATGCTTCTTTTTATGTTATTTTATTGGAGAACACAACAGATTACATCAGTTTTTAATCAAAACTACATAGTTGAGGTCCAGTACAAAAAAGTAATCCTAAAACTTATTTTTACATTAATTTGTATGTGTAATTTCTTACAGCCGGAGTCATAAGCACTGTAGTTCCTGATTCTCCACATAAAATATTTATTGGGGGGCTTCCTAATTATCTAAATGAGGATCAAGTAAGTTTGCTTTTTATATTCTTACACTGGACTATTTACTGTGAAACATAAATTTATTGTCAGTGCTATGAACCTATTATAGGCATTGTTAATTCATGCAAATTCGTGTTTCACAATTTACATCATGTATCAAAATCATTAATGTTTTTTTTTTCAAAAAGATATCAACAGTTTTTCTGGTAAATTTGGAGTGGTCAAACTTAATTTGAGACCACCCAATCAATTGTATTTCACACATTAACAAGAATTAAAAATTACATGGTTTATGACGCTTGCCTACATAAACATTTGAGAACTATTTAATTCATTCAAAATATTGTTATTGGCTGTTCTTGAAATACCAACTATATTTTTATTAGGAACAATATATGAAGATGGTTATGATTTTGCAAAATTATGTTTTCCAGGTCAGTACCCAGACTCCACATTGTTTTTATATAACCATGAGTAAAATTCATTTATTTATAATTTTACATCACTGAACAATGATAATTTCAACTTTGTACACATTGTTTTTGAACAGTATGTATTGTGTTACAAAGGTGAACTTGATAATATTGAAAATCCATTACATTCAGTTAGGAGTAGGCAGTTCCCATTAGGTAGCTCTAGCATCCGCGACTATTACAGGGCGAGATTCAACAGTTGACACGGCTACGGTGGCGTCAGCAGTGAGCCGCGTTATATTTTGGTCCGTTTCAGGTATTTTCAGGTACCCATAGCGGGGGCGAGCGTTCGCGCACCACGCTCGCTATTAACTGAAACAACTCACTGATATAGTTTGCTTTCTGCCCCTCCCTAGCTTAGATTTGGCACATTCACGGCCCGCGTGTCACTGTTGTCTCTCATTCTCACCTATACGTCTTGTACTTGAATGAGACGTCGGCACTCCAAGGCAAGTCTCCTCCATTCACATCTGAATCTTAACATGCGGCTAGACAGGTCAGATAACATTCATTTATAATGTTTACTGGAAACACCTAGCAAATATCTTATGGGAACAATGAGTTGAATGAGTAACAAAAAGTGTAAAATAAACATTACAAAAAAAAACTTATGTAATTATTTCACTTCTTAGGGAATTTCTTGTGTGCTCATTCTTTTATGTGTGAAACAGGTAAAGGAACTTCTGATGTCATTCGGCCAACTCCGAGCTTTCAATTTGGTGAAAGACTCATCCACTGGTTTGAGCAAGGGTTATGCCTTTGCTGAATATGTCGACATTTCAATGACTGATCAGGTAAGGTTAATTCTTAATTCTTATAATCCTGTAAATTAATAGTAGTGAGGAGTCCTTATTGCTCTTTTTTTTGGTAGGCGATTGCAGGCCTTAATGGAATGCAACTTGGAGACAAGAAACTAATTGTACAACGAGCCAGTATTGGAGCAAAGAACTCTACACTAGGTATGTAAAACAAATACTATAAAAATCATTTAGAGTGTGTAGTCGCGCATTACCTTAGGTGTGTCCTAGGTGAGTAGGGAATGCGATCTTGCGAGATTAGGGCTCTGGCGAGGTCCCGCAGGAGATATTATAATGCACAAGTGTGAGCGCAATGCACAGGTGCACTCACTGTTCCATCACTCTCAAAGTTCGGTGAGTCGGTAATCCGACATGACCGGAGAGAGATCAGGCGCAGGACCAACGGCTTAACATGCTTTCCTAGGGTGTAACACCGCCAACTTCCGGACTCTGAGCTGTTTTTGAGAAATTCATGACAGAAAATCTCAGACACAATTTTAGCTAAACTTGGGATTCGAACCCAGGAACTCTCGGATGGAAGGCGGAAACTTTGCTACTACACCAACGAGGCAGAGGCATAGTATTTGCAAGAATAAACACGTTAATAACTGTCAATCTTGCGTCAAATCACAATTTCAAGAATATTTTTAATAAACTTTTGAGTACGTACAATTTGACGAATCCAGTCATAAATAGAATAAAAAAAATAATAAACTATCAGTCTTTACTTGGTTTATCTAACAAAAGTCTAATAATGATAAAATAATCAATAAAATTAAAGTAACAAAACAACGAGTCAAAAATTAAAATACAACTCATTTTCTAATGGGTGATTGAGATGACTTATAAATAAGGGAGACTGAGATATTATAAGTATTAAAGAAAACTATACTTTTCAGATATCTATTAGATATTTAAGATTAATTAACAAAATATCCCAAAAAATTCCAATCAGATTAAAAGCTACTAAATAATTCTTAGTAGCTACTAAGAATTATTTTGAAAGTAGCTCGTTAAAAAGCCGAAAATGTCCAAAGACCGGAAATGTCTGCTAAACGGCTTCTTTTTCGTTTCGTCGTCGCGTCAGCGTCTTTTTCGTTTTAGCGTTTCTGGCCATAGAACCAGCCGCTAATAACTCCTTTTCGGATTAACACTAGTTGCCAGATGTGAAAACCACGAACTTCAGGCGCTTCGCGCTCTGTCACACTTCGAATAAGACGTTTTTATGTTTGAGTTAACGTTTAATTCGCTAGATCTCGCCAATTTTTCCGTCGAGACCAGTCTCGTTAAAAAGCCCGAGATCTCGCGAAAACCGGATAGCATTCCCAATAGATGAGCGATGCAACGTTATACAAAATATACCTCAATTCAAACGCCTTGTGGTCATCATATCATGTTGGTCGCGTTTTGTCGCAGACTAACGCAACAACATTAAACACAATCATAAACGACGCCTATGGCGTTTGTCGCTCACCTAGGACAACGGGTAATGGTGATCAGTCAGATATGGAACAATCATATTTGTTTCTTCGGTTTACGCGAACAGTAGACATTGAAATGAGACACTTTTACGGATTATTTCGCGATTTATTTACATTTTGTTAAATAACACACAAAACAAAATCTAAAAGGGTCCGAAACGTCAGGCGAAATAATCCGTAACAGTGTCTCATTTCAATGGAACAATCATGCGAGCCTTTGTATAAGATCTAAAATTGTATGCTTATCCAATAAATCATAAAACAAACGAAGTCTTTAATATCAATCGTTTCTCCCCAGCGATGACAGGCGCGGCGCCGGTGCAGCTGCAAGTGGCCGGCCTGACGCTGGCGGGCGCGGGGCCGCCCACCGAGGTGCTGTGCCTGCTCAACATGGTCACCCCCGACGAGCTGCGCGACGAGGAGGAGTATGAGGACATCCTCGAGGACATCAAGTGAGTATAGACGCCTTGTAAAGTCCGCACGTAAGAAGAACACTGGAGAGGAGAAGTTTGCGCATGGGAACAGCCATTAGCGAGTATAGGCGACACGGCACGACACTTTCACACCACTTCGTATCGCCAAATTATAGACCCATCTATCATCTAGAGCGCAGGTGACCGTAAACTTTATTTTAACATGACGCGATCTGTAATAAGTAGTATGACGCGGACTGTAGAGTAGAATGTAGGAGAGAGAACGAGAGAGAGAGCAACAACCGGTTTACAAACGGTAGTTTTCTTTCTCACACACTTATTAGAACAAGTTCTCTTCTGGCCTTATACAAAGTTTAGTGTATAAGGCCAGTTTTGAAAACAAATGAATTTAAACCTATCAAGTGATGTGTTTGAATTCAATTGTATATTGTTTATTTTTTTACACAATGATTAATAATGATTATGAAATTACAGGGAGGAGTGCAACAAATACGGATGCGTGCGCAGTATAGAAATCCCTCGACCCATTGAAGGAGTGGAAGTACCAGGCTGTGGAAAGGTTATTGTCTCACACTTTCATTTCTATTCAGTGCTTGTTTAAGAATGTTAACAAATTACAAGTAATATTTAATTCGCAGGTATTCGTCGAGTTCAACAGTATTGCTGATTGCCAAAAGGCACAACAAACACTCACTGGGCGTAAATTCAGCAACCGAGTCGTCGTCACCTCGTACTTCGACCCTGACAAATATCACCGCAGAGAATTTTAACTTTAATTCATTCGCCCTCTGGCTTATTCCAAAGCCCTATTCATTTGTCATTGTCCCAATAATAAAATCTAGTGACGCGATATTTTTAGTGACTACATTTTATCTATCCATCTCTAATTATGATCCATGTAACTAAAAATAAAAGATAATGAATTACAATAATACCGTTATTTTATTTAAAATAAATGAAAGAGATGACATAAATTCACTTAATTATCAAAGCACTTACAAGTCAAGTTTATTGTAAAGCATAATAAAATAGGTAGACTTATTGCTTTGGTTATTAAGTCCCACCCTGGAATCACTTCGCTTTTTATGATGGGCTTCAGTATACATATATATATAATGTTAGGATACCTAATGAACACTTATATTACTTTCATAATAAAAACACAGTTACACTACACTTCGTTTTGTAAAGCTGGCTGATATGTATTCAGCGCACCAGTTTCTGACGACAAGACAATTTTCCGCATAACTACGTACAGTACTCCGCCTACCAGCAACATCCCGATACCAGCCATCAAACTGATCGCCCATGCAGGTACAGCATTGCCACCTGTAATAATAATAAAATTATTATTATCTTGTTATCATACATGAAAATATTGGAATAGAACACATTAAGAATACATAGGTAGCATGTATAAATAGATCGCGAACGCCTGATAAAACATCAAATGTTATTCCCAATTTCCTTAGGGAGATATAGTTTAGCAATAACACCAGCACGTATGTACCAGCAAGTACTTTGTAATTTGTAAAACCTTTTAGTCTGAGCTGAGCAGAGACCTTTCGTGTGGCTACGAAATATTGTGTTAAATATGAAATGGTCTACTTACTGTAATAGGTGCGTGTCATCACACGCCTGCCTCTTAGAATCCTTCTTCTAGCCTCAGTTTCTTGTGTGAGAGCACTGAGCACCACTGTAGACAATATTGCGAAATTAGATAAAACGCAAAATATTCTCAGGGTGATGGATAAGCGAGTATAGAGGTGGATACTGCGACAGAAAGAAAGAATGGGAGACACTCGATAAGTACCTTCAACTATGGGTAGTTGAAGGTACTTATCAAGGTTCAGTGGCCAGCACATCATGCTATGCCATTTTTGTAGCCAAATCGCCCGTATCACAAGAGCATACGATACCGCAGTGCTTACCGTGACGTGCTTACTACCGTACCAAGGTACCTAGTTGTTACTACCAAATTTTCATAAAGGGACAAAGCATTATAAATCTAACCTTGTGGTCATTAGTCCTAAATAAGAAATCCCTAGCCACAATTTTCGGCTATCTTTACATGAGAAGGGATTACTTACCCAAAATCGCAGCCAAGTAAAACAGAAACGGTCTCCTTGTTGCCATTTTGACACAATTTCACAAATCACTATATTTTTAATAACTGAATTGCAGGATGCTTGATGACACACTAGCAGGGCGATAGGTGTGTTCTTTAGCACAAAGCGTTATCTCTGGGTAGATAAGATAAAACCTTAATTCACCAACGCGCAGGTACCGTGGTGTGTTTATAGGACAGTACCTGCTAAAAACAAAATCATACTGATATTATGAGTCAAGAAAATTCCATGTAGTTTTCTTAGAAATATGTAGGTAATAGTTCCTGTTTAGTATATATTATTGTAATATATATACTTGTACATTTTAAAACATAAGATAAAAAACGATAACATAACACAAACTATAGCAAATAAGCAGTATCAACCAACATAATTATCTTGTACTTATTCTCTGCCGAACTAATCGTGTGCTATATCGATCGATAGGTTAAGGTACCTAAGTGTATAACTGAGAAATCGCTTTGGAGCGATAAGACCTTTCGCTAAAAGCCATGTCCCCCAGACAACATTTGGGCAATGGAGTTTTAATAAAATTATTATTAAGACGCTTCAAGATTATCTATGTATACTTCTCGTATAATAAACATTCACTACGTACTTATAAACTACTAGTGGCCGCCCGCGACTTCGTCCGCGTGGAAAGCCTTTATCTTAAAAATTCTTTATGAATTGTAGCCTATATGTTATTCTGATGTATAAGCTATATTGTGGTAAAGTTTCATTCAAATCCATTCAGTAGTTTTTACGTGAAAGAGTAACAAACATCCATACATCCATACATCCATACATCCATACTTACAAACTTTCGCCTTTATAATAGTAGTAGGATTTTCGACGCGAGCAAGAATACTTAATAGATCATCGGGCTTCGAACCCGCAACCGCATGCGCTTTGTGGTCTAGTTAGAGATGGCTGTGCCACTGAATATATTATATTCCTATTAAACCACCTACACCGAGGAAGTTCGCCTGCGGTAGTAATGGTAGAAGGTATCACGATATCAAATTTCGCTTCAAGCAATGACACCTACGACTATAGGTAAGTATCTACTGTTTGTTAGCACTAGTTAACCTGCTGACCTATAAAAATAAGGGACGCCAATGAATATTGAAAAATAATAAACTTAAATTCAAACATTTATTATACGTACTACCTACGTTCTAATTTCCTAAAATAAAAACGACATTAATATGAAATAATATGCTACTGTTCTTTAAATATATTTTTCAAGTCTGCTTCAACTAGAACTTGAGCTGTAACTGAATCCGGATTAGGAGGTGTTATTTTGGCCTTGATAATTTCTTGTCTGTCACTTTCTACTAACGTCGCAGCCTTTTCGACCAAGTCATCTTCAGGCACGCCTTCGGCCTTTAACTTTTCGTATTGCTTTAAAAGTCGTTTAGTTTGAGTTTCGCCCGATGGGATAAGCATATTAACCGCACTTAACCCATAGCCACTGGAGTGAAATTTCCTAGAAAAAATATACTTGTTTATTAAAGCTTCAACTATCATAATAAAAATACTAGTTATTAAAGTATGAAATATTTTATCTGATACATACGCTCTTACGGTATCTTCCTGATACAAGATTTGTCTGATGGGTTTTATTTCGGGAGTCGGTCTTGCAAACTTGGGTTCAACAGCAGGTGGAAACGCTCGGTATACGTCATACCATATTGGCCTGTCGTCAGCTTTCATAGCACCATTCTTCAACAAGCCTTCAACTCTGTAAAAATGTAATTAATTTGATGCACGCCCACGTATCAGCTTATCTCATCAGCCTATTTACGTCCCACTGCTGGGCACAGGCCTCACTCCAACCATGAGGTGGTAAAAGCTACCTATACTCCACGCGGGTTGTTTGTTTGTAACGTGAGTCACCAACTAATATCTATCAATATTAACTGGGACCGCTTAACGTGCTTTTCGAAGCACAAAGATACAAATATACGTTACTTGAATGGTCACCCATCTTAAACATGACCGCGTCTAAGGTTGCTTACTTATCATCACTACAAAAGTGCTTCCTCAACTGCGCAACAAGCACCTTAAACTACATTCAAAACTAGGAAATTCAAAACTTTATTCAGAAACCAAAATAGCAGAGTACTAGAGAAACATTTATTTTAAGAAAATTTAACAAGTTCAGAAAATTAATTTGACAGTATTTTACTTATTGAAGTGAAAGTTATTAAAATAAAAAATTAAAGGTCATTTTGCATAGCATGAAAAATAGATCGCCGAAGTGCTTCCCAGCCACTGCGCTTAGTTTCAGCTATAAGTTTTTGTTGAAGTTTCTTAATATCTTCTTCAAGTTCATCAGCCAACTTGTCAGTTTCAGCTCTGTGTTCAAATTCCAACTCTTCACATCTGAAAAAGTTAGTGAACTAGTTAGAAGGTACAGCTCTCACAAAATATGACAGTAACTGTGTTTAGTTTTATAGCAAGTACTTACTCTTTTTGGTAAGTCTTGTGTATTTCATTCAGAGCCTTTAGTTTTTGTTTATGGGCATTAGTAGCTTGTTGCATACATTTTATAAGTGCTCCTGATAGATGTTCTAACTTTTGTTCATTATCTTTCATAACATTATAATCAGCTTCTACCTGTGAGAGAATTTCAGATAGTGACTTCAGTAAGTTATCACTGCCTTGTTTCCTGGAAAAACACAAAGTAAATGAGCCATTGCATTTTATTAAACTGGAGCTAATGTAGTTAGAGAGTGATTTAATTTTACCTTGCTGCCAACTGCTGATTCATAACACTCAATACTTTTTGACGTGATTCTTTGCAACATTCCACTTGTACTTCAGACTTCTTTTTCTTAGCACTGGCTTGATATTGTCCAATCAATTTGGAAATGTCTTCTTCTTCAGTAGGTTCGGCTCTTTGCCTTTTCTGAGTTTTTTTAATTTTGGGAGAATTTTTTAAATATTGAGATTCATTAATAAATTCACCAATTTCATCCACAACAAATTTAGAAACTTTAGCACTTTTTTTAAAGTTCGACATTTTATTGAAGTGATAAGATGTACTTTGTGATATTATTGATGATAGATAAGTAGGTGGTGTTATATTAATTAGAAATATTTGAATCAAATTGTCTGCTAGAGCTGCCCAACTTGTTCCGTGTTTCCCGCCAAAAACGTAACCAAAATCCATAAACAAACTAAAAAGAATACAGACGGACAAGCCAAATATCCCGCGCAATCTTTAGTTTCTTTTTTAGATTAATAATTTAGGAATTCAAAAAAAGAATGCACTTTCGTGACAGTAATTACGATAGTTTTCGTACTTTTAATGGTTTACTTACCGCGTTAGTATTGTTCCGATGCGCTCCAATCTACTGCTAGCCATATTAAATAAATTGTTTGAATATTAATCAGATTTCTTTACGGAAAACTGTTTCAAAATAATGTTTTCAAGACAAAAGTTAGGTTAGTTTTTGTTCCAAATTAGAAAACTGACAGATGACAGGACAGATTGCAAGCAAGCAAGCAACCAGTCAGAATACCGGGGACAAGAAATATTTTCTGTTCCGAATGTTTAAATATATCACAAAATTGAAACATTAATAATGTACTATACCAACTTATTTTGCTTTACCTAAATCATTTCCTGCTTGGTTTACATTCAAGAATCTGATTGGGTCGTCAGAGCAACAGAGGCTCAGTTGTGTACAGGCTGGTCTAAACGACAAAACTCAACTAGACATAAAACATACAAGTACAGTGCTATAAGCACTGACCTCTATAATTGCCTCTATACAAGTACGCTGGACTAACTACAGGCCGGGTCCCCGGCCTGTAGTGACGACCAACGTTATTGACGGACTGCCTGGTGGGTTTCGCCAGGAAAAAACAGAAAAACGAGCAAAGATAAAATTCTTACACGGAGGAAAGTAGTGACAGCGAAAATGATTTCGAAGATGAAGATTATGACATGATGCCTTTAGACTAGGTTTTGGGGAACATAATTATAAAAAACATATTTAAAAATAACTGATATTTCCTTACTTACGATTTATTTTTTCTAACCTGAATACAAACCTGATTTTACTAATTTCCTCTCACAAAATTGACCTACTTTTTAGTATAGGAGGCATAGTCTATAGACAGTTTATCGGTTCTAAATCTTATTTCAAAACCCATTTTTGTTATAGCTTATGATTATGATGCAGATGCATGATGTGTAAAACTTTGTGAATTTGTTAGTTTTGTTCCGCTAAATCTCCATGTCTCAAACAAAATAAACTCCCTCAATCAAAGGAGAAATTATTCTTTGGCAACCCTTTTTTCACACTCACGCCCCCCTGTCAATGTCATCCAAGTGCCATATGATCCTTGTAGCACTTTAAAAAGACATACAAACAAGTAAACATGTCAGACGTCTAACCATGACGACGCGTCATGAGTACCATGTGAAAACCTTAGTGAAAATCCAAGCGCTAAGGAAAAGGGGTGTGACGAGATAAAAATATACTTGCTTACTTATTAGAAAATATTTATTATTTAAATAAATCTAGGTCACAGAACAAAATTCAAGTCATCCTTTGTAA
The DNA here is from genome assembly GCA_963921415.1 of Pyrausta despicata. NCBI lineage: Eukaryota > Metazoa > Arthropoda > Insecta > Lepidoptera > Crambidae > Pyrausta > Pyrausta despicata. Next base: position 10,831,036 of record OY992853.1, read on the forward strand.
CATAAATACTATTATTCTTCTTTTATTCAAAAATGTACACATTAACTAGGCTATTTACACGACGTAGTTTTACGTTTTATATACAACTGGTTCTGTGCTATGATTGCGACCGGTGTTTTCTGAAACACCGTTTATCAGCCTGTCGCGTGAGTATCTCCGATACGAAATTCCTGTGCGTGAAAACTCGTAAAATATCTTCTCGCGCTTCCTGTATTCCTTCGCAAACGATTTTACTCCGTTGGATGTTACCCTGAGAAAATAAATAAAGATTATAAGTACATACTTAATAACTTATGAATGTTAATAAAATTAAAGAATAGAATATTATAGGGAACAGCATCGAACCTTGAGAAGCTCCAACAGTGTATGAGAGTGCGGCTGTAGGGCGGAAAGCGCACGCCCCGACGCAGTTTCAAGTGCTCGTAAAACACCAGATAGTTGCTCTCCAACGTCGGCTTCCAATGACACCTAGAACAATTATTTTTTGTTTGATTAGTTTTTAATCAAAAATTTATGTGGACTGGTTACAATTATTCAGTAAGAAAGGAAAAGAAAAAGTTTAAAGTTATATTCAAATTGGCCAGTCTCAATAACCTATCCACCAATGACTGGAATTTTAATAACTGTCAGTTTCATACTGAATTCATTTTCAGTAAACGGTAGATAGCATATTGAAATATTAAGGTCATAATATGGCCATATTAAAGTAGTCTGCAATCTATCTACAAGGCGCCGCTAGTCGCTGCACTGGTCGTCTAGTGCTGTGCGTGTGTGCGCGTCAGCCACACGCACTAAAACCGCAGCTAAAATCTTTTATTCCACCTACCAGGTCGTCCATCTGCGCTGTAAGATGGTGCACTTTCCACCCTTCAGCGCTGGTGAGAACGTGCTTCTGGCTCGCGATGGCGAGGATGTCTTTCGCCCGCGGCTCTCGTCGGCGAACGTCCGCCGGCCGCGTGAAGTGCAACGCTGTGCCGCGCCAGCCGCACACGTAACTTGAGCTTAGGAGAGGGCCTGAGGATTTTTTATAAATAAATAAATAATAAATATAGCACAACAAACACACAAATTCTTTAGCCCCAAAGTAAGCTACGAGGCTTGTGTTATGGGTACTAGACAACGGATAAACATACTAATTTTGTAAATAAATACATATTATACATACATGTTCATGCACACTTATGCTTGTACTGTGCGAGGATCGATCCCGCGACCCTTGGATTTAGAAGTCCGACATGTGGACTACTGCACCAAGCGGTCGTCATAAATTACAAATCGGTTGTTAGAAAATAAGTGTAGGGGGAGTCCGGGAGACTTGCCCAGGTGGGAGAGTTGAACCGCCTTTAAAAACTCGATTTAAATTTCGCGCTAACGAAACGTCAAGTCGGTCATTGGTAGTACGCGTGAGACCAATAACAACCACGCCGCCAATTTTTACAATGGCCTGTTCGTTTGGCTGTCAGGTTCGAAAAGGTGTTTTTGTTATTGCGGAGTAATATTTTTTCATTTCTGTCGTTTTGAGATTACGGACATGTTTATAGAGGTATGTATTGTGTATTGTAACTATTATATTGCCTGACTATTACTGTTTGACGTGCGTTTGTTGTTTTTTCGCTAAGATTGAATGGTTTTTCTATGAATAAAATTTTATATCAATGTAGTATATGCGGGAGAGTTGCACCATAGGGAGGTCGGGAGATATGCTCAGTGGTTCAGCTCTCCCTCTATAGTGTTTATATGACAGATTTTGGGGTTTGGTTTGTGTTTTCCTTGCTTTATTGTGTTGAATAAAACTTTTTATTACAGGTTAATTGGATGCAAAATGCCGTTTAAATACAAGCCCTTTAAAAATACACGCTAAAAAAAACTTACCGCCACTGAGTTTGAAAACGCTATTACGTGAGGTAAAAGGGGGTAGCGGAGGGTGCATCGATAAGAAAAACATCTTTTAAGTATGGAATTGATAGAAGTACAATAAGACGTTATAAATTGAATGAAGAAAAATTAAACAAATTGAAAGAAAAAAAATTGTCAATATAACGAGTCACAAATATTTACGGTATCTAAAGAAAAATCCTTGTTCAATATTTACTATAATGCAGTAAAATGCATATTAAATAATTTAAATAATAATTAATTTATTAATTATAATAGGATATAATAATTATTTTGACTTGAAATGTTGAAGAAGAGGTTTTGTTTGAGTTTTTATTAAATAAACAGTAGTAACTGTGTTTCCTTATAATTTTAGTATCATTTTGTTGTTTTTTTTTTTTCAAATCAATATGTGATTTAAGCTGTTTATTTTTTAATTATCCCCTTTAAAAATAAATCGTTGATTCTGTCTCACAATTTGTAGGTATACATAAACAGAATCATTCTATAAAAAACCATGCTCAACTCTCCCCATATCCCGGGTCAAGTGTCCCTTGGAGTGGGGAGAGTTGAGCCATATCCCGTTTTTCATTGAAGTGTGTCTAACATATTTCGGTATTGTAAAAGCCATAAAGTTATTATGCATATGTATAGCCAAATAAATAAGCTAATGTTTAATACTATAATTGAATCCCTAAGTCATAATTAAACAAAATTACGATACTTTAAACAAAAAGCGGTTCAACTCTCACGGACTCCCCCTACTCCTTGCTTTAAAATTCTCCTATTCTAAGATTGTCAGAGACATAACATAAGTAGACTTCATAGGTCTTTTATCTCAGCTTTTATGTAGATCGTGGCTACACTGGAGTTTGCTGTGGTGGTATAACTTTCGAGGATTATTTATGTATTTATTTTATAGCCTTATTTTTCCCGGAAGCAATATGTATGTGTATATACACAGAACTTACGTTTAGGTGGAGGGTTGATGTTGACCGGAGGCGGCGTGGGCGGTGTTTCCTCGGGTGTGAATTCACACTGCCTCACTTCATTAGTGAGCCTGGCAACAATAACAAAACAGTTTATAACAGTAGAATACATACGCAATGTAAAGGTACCTTTCAATTTCATAACAATAATCGTGATTGATCTGTTGAATCGAAAATATGGACAAAGCATTATAGTAGAATTGGCTAGACGACACCACCAATCGTTGACATACTTTTTATTATCTGTCAAAACGGTCTGCCTCCATAGATTTCGTATGGTAATAAATGATTGTGACGTCACGGTCATGTGTCAGAAATCGAAGTCAATTGACCGAATATTTATTGCGTTTTGTGTGTTTAAAAATTGGTTTCTACAGCTTTTTTGAAATATATTGGTTGTATTAACTTCATAGGGGCTATGTTTTTTAAACACCATGTTCTTGACAATATTTAAGATAGGTGTCATCATCCCAATTCTAGGGGCGTTTTGAATCATACTCAACTACCTACAGTCTGCATTCTCGACGTGGCAAGACAACATCTACACGCGGCAGATCCGGCTCGTCATCAGGAGCAGGAGACAATAAAGCCGATAATATAGTGTAGACCCCTCGAACGCGGAGCACCAGCTAGTCATCACTCCGGGCGGGCGCTCTATACGGGACCTATCAGATACCCAGGGTTGCTATAAGACACTCACATCTGCTTCCTCGGTTCCTTCGGGGCAAGTCTGGCTCATCATCAGGTGCTGAGAACGACGACGCTCATATAGTAGTAGACCCCCCCGATCCCACCCAGAAGTACATCTTCCCAGCCGGGCGCTCTCTACCCAATCAGTGACCTATAAGATTCCTTGGGTTGCTTTATAATACTTACATCTGCTTCCTTGGCTTCTTCCTCGGCGAGACATCTTCCACGCGCGGCAGATCCGGCTCATCATCCGGAGCAGGAGACGACGAAGCCGATATAGTAGTGGACCCCCCCGATCCCGGCCCACCCCCTCCAGCCGGTACGCCTTCCCAGCCCGGCGCCCGGTATCCAGCCAGGGCCGTACTCACGGGGAGTGTTAGGGCCGGTGCGGGGGCCGGGGCCGGTTGGACGACGCTCGTCGGCTTCGTTGGAGACCTGTAGGGTAAGATATCGTCAGAGAAACTGTGCTTAAAAACAACTTTTATGACATCGAATGCGTTTCCAAGTTGCAATGAAACTAATCACCCGCTGTCGTTAAGCACAAGAACAGAACAACGCAGTAGATATTTTTTGATCGTGTGGTATGAAAACGGTTAGATAGAATACTTTTCGGCCAAATTCGATGCAACCCAGAAGGGGTATGTTTTAATCTACTGAACAATAAAACCTACTTTGATAACTTACATTAACTACTGGTTATCGGGTCTAAACGCGATCTATTTTAATGGTCACGAGCTGACCACGTCTGTGTGCAAACCAGCCGAGACGTCGAGCAGTGAGTAGGTACCTGATACTCATTAAAATAGATCGCGTTTAGATCCGATAACCATTAGTTAGTGTTAAAATGCAACGCGAAAGTTTAAAATCAGATAACTTACATTGTTGCGTATTATGAACATCATATCGTGAAGTATTGTTATTTATTTGTATTTTATTGTAGGTACCTACAATAAGTGGTTAATTTTTGTGACAAAGAAATTGTCTGTTACAGCCAATGATTGCGGTCCAACTTTACTACGCTAGTGACCAACCAGTGACAGCAGCCGGCATTACGTCGGCCGCCGGGACCGACCGCTTAACGTGCTCTCCGAGGCACGGACCAACTGCGTGACCAAGAGATGGTCCCCTCAAACGCCCCACAATGTTGGCCCCATGTGGGTCGGTTGGCTCTAGCAACAATAAGAAACTTGTGATAGGCGCGTAGAAAATTCAAGCTGAAAACAATTCATTCGCGAAGACAGAATTGAAGTCCAGTTGTCCTTCTGCTTTAAAAACTAAAACTACAAAGTTGAACCTTGACAAATTAATATTATGCAGCTAATTTCGTCGTGACCAGCTCAGATAGTTTATAAATTTTTGTTGACACAAGCACAAATGGTAGTATGAAAATTTAAAGTTATAAAGTGATCTGTGCCTTTGGTTTTAAGTATAGCATTTCTTTTGCAACTGGTTCAGGTTTCATCAGCAGATAAAGGTACACAATGATCTCTAAGCAAGTGTCAATGACATCGGGAATTAAGCCCAATGTATTTAAAGCTATTGGTTACCCTCTCTTACCCTTCAATGTCTCGTTTCCTCAGTATCGACGGGCGGGGCACCACCGGCGTGCTATGGACGGAAGTGGGCGGCGGCCGGCTGTCCGGGAGAACTGAGACTGTGTTTACTGTACTGGCTGAAATAAAAAAGATAGTTGCGTAATCTATACTAATATTATAAAGCTGAAGAGTTTGTTTGTTTGAACGCGCTAATCTCAGGAATTCCTTTTGTGTTGAATAGACCATTTATTGAGGAAGGCTTTAAGCTATACAGTGTGAGTCTTCATAAAGTGTACATATTTAAATATGCCATTCTATGCTTAACTTTATCGACGGAAAACATCTTAAAAAAATCTATAAAAAAACACAGTTTTTTTTATGGATTTTTTAAAGTTTTTGTTCCTTACTTAATAATTCGTGTACATAAAACCGTGTTTATTCTAAACTAGTTGGTTTATAACAGTGAATTAAACTTAACTATGATCGGAGATGATCAGGCATCCTTTTAAAATTTGAATCTATGAAAAAACAGTGTTTTTTTTAAGATTTTTTCCGTCGATAAAATTAAGCATTGAATGCCATATATTAATATGTGCACTTTATGAAGACTCACACTGTATAACATCACGCTGCAACTATAAGGAGCGAAGAAATCATGGAAAATGTGAAAAAAAAACGGGGATAATTATTCATCTTTGAGGGCTTTCGTTGCGTGCGCTGCGAAAACGGTTCAAAATACCAAAAATGTTGTGTTGTGTGTGAAAGAATTATTCCTCTTGAAATGATCTAAAAAATGTCTGCGACGGTATATGTCTATATGCCCAAAATATCTATTCCACGCGGACGAAGCGGGCATAGCTAGTACAATATACGACATGATGATGGGATACGACATATTTAATTTATTAGAGATATACTTTGAGCTACACAAAGACATCATTTAGCCTATTTCAGCAAAGATTTCTTCACTGCGTAGATCAAAATGAGACTAGAAACCTCCGGCTATCGGCTTCTAACACCCGAACCAATAGGTCACTGAAGTGTTAACTCTATTGATCATTTTATAGGCCTCTATATTCCACAGAGAAAATACTTTTTGCGGACTTGGAGCCATCCATGTAATAGGGATGTGGACTATTTTTGGGAATGTGTTTAAAACCATGCATAAGTACCAAATATAACTTCAACTAGTTGTTATTATTTTTTTAATACAACTAATACCTTGAAAATAAGTTATTTAAAATTCCATTCAAATTTCGCGCCAAAACGTGGATACCTGTCAAACGCCCGCTGTAACGTCACTTGTTCACAAATATTGTCGAAGTTGTATGTAATAGAAAGTTATTTCGTAGTTTTGAGTTAATAAGATGGATTCTACATTTTATAAATGTTTTGCGGTGCCGTAGTGTGAAAGTACTATTATTAAAACACCTAAAATCTATCTATTCACGTTCCATGTACAAAAACGATGCGGAAAATGTGGCTTCAACTAGCCCGTCGAGATCCAGCACTTGTATCTTGTGTCTTTGATTTCCATTTAGGTATTTTTAATAAATAAGGAGCTGGCTTTACCAATAAACTCTCACAGTCAGCATCCTTGTATTTCAAGCACAGTTGGTGCATTGAACACATTATAACATCATCTTTGTAGAAATCTTCAACAGCTGAACATTTTTAATTGTTTTTTCTTTCATTCCTTTTCACATGATAAATGCCACAGCATGTTTGCAACCTCCTTGAGAAGCAGCACAATCATGACACTCATCACTCACTATTACACCGTTTTCTTTATCCACAACCATAGTGGCTGAATATGGTTTACTACAAATTGTATGCTCAGGGCAAATTTTGCACTTAACTGTGCATAATTTTGCATCTCGACGAAGTTGTACATATCCCACAGCATCGTCTCCTATATGACTGCCTGCTGAGCAACTAAAAAGGAATGAAACAATTTGTTAAAAAGACAGAACCTCAATTCCTTCAAACCTTCAATTTTACTTTTGGAGTTTATAAATACCTACGAGTACTATTATAGTGCCGACACGAAAGAAGAAGAAGATGAAGACTATTATAGTGTATCCTGAGTAATACTGAGTATATTACTTACATAGAGGTCTTCACATTTCTGAATTCAGTCGAGCAGAATTTACTATTTGTTGCGAAGAAACTAGTCACCGTAAAGCAATCAATACATGGCAAAATTTAACTATCTGCCTTAACATATCCGCTTACCATGATACGAAAGCCTTTAAAAATTGATTTAATAAGATAATTAAACGAATTTCGAAGAAATTTCATGGGAATCAAAATAATAATATTATCCAAATATCAACAAACACATAGTACTCGACAGTGAAAATTCTTGTTTGGCAACAAGTGACGTCACGCATTTTGATTGGTGTTGATTGTCACGTGACTTGAGGGTGAAATATTTAATTACATTTCATCAAATAAAAAATTAATCCTTTGGTTTTTAAAGAAAAATATTTATGATAGAAACTACCTTCTAATGGTAAAATTATATACTTATTTGAGTACAGTCCACATCCCTATAAGCAACAAATTGCTAAATAACATTGAATTCTCCGTGGTTTTCCATCATATGCTGTATGTAACTCGTCGTAACCATGGCTCTAACCATAGGTCTTATATCTTGGAAATAGTTGGTAGCTATCCCTTTCGGTTTAGTTAACCTTGCCGTAGTGCATGGAGAACAAGATATGATCTGCTATCCCACAGCATATAATAATAATAATAGTCCTCCTGGCCGATTTCGACCACGGCGGCCAATCTCAAGAGAGATCAGCCAACTACGCAGGAGATATTATAGTGCACAAGCGTGAGCGCAAAACACAGGTGCACTCACTGTTCCATCACTCTAATGTTCGGTGAGACGGCAATCCGACATGACCGGAGAGAGATCAGGCGCAGGACCAACGGCTTAACGTGCTTTTCCCACAGCATATAGACCGTGCACGTACCTGGCGTCTGGTGCGGCGGCGTGTAAAAGGGCGCTGCGGCGCGCGGCACCTCGTAGTACAGCTGCTGCGGCGCGCTGTTGCCCACCACGCCGCGCACGCCCACGCCCACACTGGCCACGCCCACGACCTGGTCGCAAAAAAAGAGATTATCGAACAATGTTGGGACGAAGATTTAAGAGAGGGTGATACGGAATCAATCAAATTCTAAAAAGGCAGATGCGTTCAGTAATCGACTGTATGTAGAAATAATTTAAAGTTGTATAGGCATTTTCAGTCATAAACTAAAACCGCTTGAGATTAATTTGGTTACTCCAAGGAGAGCGAGTGTTATCAAAGATGTAAGGAAAACCATCATCTAATACTGGGTTACATTTTAGGACTATAGATATTGTTGTCGGAATATTTATAGGAATAAGTACATAAGTGATATACGTGAGTTTTTCTGCGTGTCAGATTGGAATATAACTATAAGTGTCCTTACACACGTGCAGCACATTAACGACAGAAAAAGTCGCTGTCACTTGTCAGCAGCTAGGCGTCGACGTGCCCGCAGAAAGCTATAGACACTGCAATGTGTGCTCGCGGCAAGCTGTGGACACGTTGACGTCTGCTGTCGACGTGCAGACAGCTTGCTGACGTGCCTGCAGCAAGCTGCGGACACGTCGATGTTTGTCCGCACCAAGCTGTAGACACGTCGACGTCTACCCGCAGTAAGCTGTCGAAACGTCGACGGCAGACGTCAACGCGTCGGCAACACGGCAGCGCAATGACGACAGCTAGCTGTCGCTTTCTTACTGTTGTGCGTCGACCGCAAACTGCTGTTCGTGTGTAAGAGCCCTAACATAATAATAGTCCTCCTGGCGGATTTCGACCACGGCGGCCAATCTCAACAGAGATCAGCCAACTACGCAGGAGATATTATAGTGCACAAGTGTGAGCGCAATACACAGGTGCACTCACTGTTCCATCACTCTCAAAGTTCGGTGAGACGGCAATCCGACATGACCGGAGAGAGATCAGGCGCAGGACCAACGGCTTAACGTGCTTTCCGAGGCACGGGGGTGTAACAAAGCCAACTTCCCGACTCCGAGCTGTTTTTGAGAAATTCATGACAGAAAATCTCAGAAACAATTTTGGCTCGACCCGGGATTCGAACCCAGGACCTTTCGGATGTAAGGCAGAAACGTTGCCACTACACCAACGAGGCAGTCATAGAACATAGAGCAAGTAAAAGAGACCTTGGGCTGGTAGTTCCTCTGCAGCAGCGGCAGCGGGCGCGCGGCGGGCGCGGCGGCCGGCGCCGGGGGCCGCGGGCCCGCGCGCGCGCCGCCCGATATCACTCCACTTGCTGGCAACAAACATCATTTTCATTAGTTATTCAGTTTTTACTGGAATGTAACAATAAAATACAAAAAAAAAAGAAATCCGACGGCCTAATTTCACTACTAAAGCTACTACACTTGGCAGTCGCTTTTTATATTAAAAAAAATTAAGGAAAGACATTTTTTCTTCATTTTATTTTATCAGGCAGGAAAACTTCTGCAGACTTCCCGGCAGAAGGTTTCCTGCCTGATAAATAAAGAAAAAATGACTTTTTTTTTGACCCAGTCTACTTGCTGGAAACTTTAAAACTGTACATTAATCATATTTTAGGCCCTAGCACCGCGACACTAATTGATGGGAAAGGAATGCTTTTACACAAATAATGTATACAATTGTTTGTTAATTTTCATGATAAAAAGCGCAGTCGGAGTTTGTTTTGTTGTGTTTTATTTTTACATTTTATAGTTAGCTGTTGGATGAAGAAAAATTGTAACACAAGAAAGTTATTCAAATTAGATGTTTAGCTTCTGAAAGTTTGCATATTAAAATGCATCTCTAACAAACTACAAACCATTCTACTAGTTCTGGGGTTGACTGTATTGAGTATATTGCAGCTATTTGTTGTGCACACATTGGCACCTTGATGAGAAATATAAATTGTAAAATATTCAGAAAATTACATTAGCGAATTTTAAACCATAAGTTTTGTTCTTTCTTATAAATATTTTAATGTACCTACAAACACTTATTTAAAAAAAACTATCTATTTAAGTTAGTAAAACTTGTGCCAGGGACAATGCTTCTTTTCAGACACGGGGGTGTCTGTCGTCCGCTAAAGGGGGCCCGAGACGGCGTTGCGCGTGTTCCCGTGCGCCGTCTGTTGTTTCTGCGACGGGGTCGAGTTTCTTGCTCGTCGCAGCCGGTAGGGGCTCGCTGCAAAGTGAGTCGGCCGAGTCCGGGGAATTGCGGTGCATACCTGTTGCCTCTCGGCCTATGGTGAACGCGCCACGTCCCCGACCCACATGGCACAGGACGGCACCGTCAGGTTTTTAGTGGGTAGGCGGGTTCTCTTTCTGAGGCCTGGAGTCCCACATAACCCCCAGCTGCCCCCGCGGTTGGTGGATATGCGTAACAGCATTTTCCTGACGTTTAAAAAAAACAGGACAATGCTTATTTTCGAAACTCACTACAGGAACACTTACAAGTGAGCACGGTGGTAGGCGGCAGCGTCACCACAGTGGAGTGCGGCGGGGGGGCTGCACCCGGCGTTGGCGGTCGGCTCACTGGCCGCGGCGTCGGCGTGCGCCCACCGTACACCAGAGCACCACGCGCGCCACGGTTGGCCGTCGACCATGCCCCTGGTAGAAAAGCTGGCGAGTTGATACCAACAAACACTGAGGCCTACATGTAAATCAGATAGCTGGAGACTAGTAACAAACTGCTAATTAAATTACCCAAGTTTGGAGTTTATGGATGAAATTCCAAATTAAAATTTGAATTGATTAGCAGATCAGGCCCCTGAACTCATGTTAGCCCAAGTTTTTAGGTATTAATTATAGTTATTTTGTTTTCATTTTGGTTGAAAGATCTATAGGATGATGGAATTGGTAATAACCATGTTATTGAGTACTCTAAATTACAATTTATGTGAGGATAAATACATTACCCTAAATTACAGTTAATTAGTTTAACTTGAAAAGAAAGACTTTACGGAAAATTTGATTGCATATCATACAGATAAAGTTGACTTCTAATTTAGTTGTTAAAATATGCAAATGCGTGCACCACTAACAATGTAAGGCGAAACCATCCTTAGAATACTTTAATTTTGAAGTACCTTGAGCACCAAGTCCTTGAGAAGCAGCAGGGGTGACAGGTCTCACAGCGAGTGACGCCCCAGCAGCAAGCCCACGAGGTACATGGCTGGTCATACCAACACTCTTGCTGACTAGCACTCCACCCGCGGTACTCACATTGACACTTGACAAAACTGCTGTGAAAACATTATTTGTTTATACACATTTATAATCGATTGTATGGACCAGTAAGAAATGAATTTTAATTTCAGATTTTTTTTTTGTATTGTTGCAAGATAAAGCACAGATCTGAAACTTAATTACTGTGTCATAACATTCATTCTAGTCATAGAAAAATGTAAAGCATTCATAAAATGTTTCATTATGAAAAAAGGTTTTGCTCATTTGCTCAATTGAATTAACATACATAGGTTTCAATCTCTGATAAAAATAAGTTTAAGTTATTACCTGGTCTGGTGTTAACATGCTGTAAAGGTGATAGGACTCTGACACTGGGTGGTAGAGTACGCACTGAAGAGCTGGCCACCATCCCCCCAACATTTAGCACCTGGGTACCACTGGCTGGTGTGGAAGCACTAGTCACATTATTCAACCCTGCATTATTATTTGACACCTGGGCAGATATCTGTGAACCTTGGCTGATAATCTGAGTGGCCGGACTAAGGATCTGCCCACTCGGACTTATGAGCTGTGATTGGGAAATTATCTGAGTGCCTTGGCCAATCAGTTGGGAGTTTTGACTGACAATTTGACTTCCTTGCAGTATTGGCGATCCACTCACTATCATTTGGGGCTGAAAGGAAAGTTAATAAGTCATAGAAAGAAAACTATTTTGAAGTAGGATAATTTGTAAAAATAAAATATTTTCTCAAACAAAAATCTTTGCGATTTAGGTAGTAAACTCAAAGCAATTAGGCAATAATTATTGTTCAATTACAGTAAATGGTTGCACCATTTTCAGCAAGAATAACCTTTACATATTGAAAAAGGTTTATTATTGCAAACTACCGAAAATCAAACATTTCCCAACTTGAATCAAGCAAATGGGTTGAGAACAAAGATTTGTTTGGATTTTTGCAATATAAGGCCAAAAATTGAGTTGGCAATTTACATACCTGAGAAGCGACGCTTGGAGATAGGATTTGAGCAGCTGGACGCATTAGGCCAACAGGACCGGCGTGCGTTATTATTTGGCCCGTCCCGGACGTTTTCGGCTGTCCGGGAATCAAGTGAGCCATTTTAACTTCCGAATTGGGAACACTTTTCACTATAGTTATTTTCTGAGGAGCTAAATCTATTGGATACATTTTGCCACTTGTAACCGATCTTTCATTTTCTAAATTGTTGCTCATTATGACATATCAGTCTGTTACATCAAGAGAACATTTTACTAAAACAGTCACAGTAATCTAAATTTGCAACATTCACACGCGAGATTGTTATATTTTTCCGATTTCACTAGACTCAAAAATTCCAGCTTTTTGTTTGACAAAAAACAGCAAGTGAAAAAAAAGTGATAGAAGAGCAAGCACAGAATAGTGTGGTACATCTACAACTAATCGATTTTTTTTGACAAATCAAATGGAATCAATTTAGTAACTTAACATTGTTTTCAGTTCCTTTTTTTGCTACTTACATTTGTATGGATAATATCAGTTTTAAATAAATTATTATTTCTGTTTATGTCCGTGCATTCGTATATTCTGCCTTATTATAATATCAAATTTATAAGATCATAATGACCACTTTACCTCACTTTATTCCTCCGACACACTTGTAATTCTGTTATGGTCCTATTTTTGGATACAATATGCAGTAATCCTACGAAAGTCTTAATTTCTTAAGTAATAAAAATAAATAATATATTATTTTTATCAAGTTATTATTATTCACCTATCATTTCTGTTTGGTAACTAGTAAGAAAAATAAATGTATTTCGGCTCAGACGACTAGGAAATAAAGTTTTGTATGTAAGCTTTATTCCCATGTAAGCGACTGTATGTTTTTTTAAAGAGAATAAATTAACTTTAAACCTAAATCTACACAAACAAATATATAAATTATATTTTTGTGTACTCAAGATCGACCATTGGCTTATTAGTTTACACAGTAACTAACAAATGAAAAATTAACCAGCACTCAGAAGGCTGGGTTCTTATACCACATATTTTTTTAAGACAATGAAAATTCAAATGAATTGAAAATATTGAAACATATCAATTCCTAATTGAACGGTCAAAGGACGTCCCTAGAAGCAAAAATTAAAATGTCATAGACTGTGCCGCCATTTATATAAAAGTGACATTAAAAAGTGTTTGTTGTGTTTATGGTACGCCATGGCGGACAGAGTCGGACATGGTGATTTTGTGAAAGAAAATAATCAGAAATTCAACAATGAAAGGCGGAGTAGCAAGCAATGGGTCAAGCTAAACGTCGGCGGCACATATTTTCTAACCACAAAAACAACATTGTGTAGAGATCCTAATTCATTTTTGTATCGATTAGTTCAAGAGGACAGTGACTTGATTTCTGACAGGGTTAGTTCAAAGATTTTTGTCTTTTGTATGTTAATGAATCTTCCTTTTTTGTGCTTGCTATGTTCAAACCTTAATTTAAATATCATTGTTCCAGGACGAGACCGGCGCTTATTTAATAGATAGAGATCCCACGTATTTTTCTCCAGTGCTCAATTATCTTCGTCACGGTAAACTGGTTATAAATAATGATATAGCTGAAGAAGGAGTTCTAGAGGAGGCAGAATTTTACAATATAACCGAGCTGATTAGATTAGTCAAAGAAAGAATACGGCAGAAGGAGAGGAGGCCGATGAAAGACAGCAAAAAGCATGTTTACAGAGTGCTTCAGTTTCATGAAGAGGAGTTGACTCAAATGGTGTCATCAATGTCTGATGGCTGGAAGTTTGAGCAGCTGATCAACATTGGGTCTCAATACAACTATGGCAATGATGAGCATGCAGAGTTTTTGTGTGTTGTCAGTCGTGAGTGTGGCAGTGCTGTGAACAGCAATGATATAGAGCCCACTGACCGTGCCAAGGTGCTCCAGCAGAAAGGCTCGCGCATGTGAGCTTAGCACAAACTTGTTTTTGAGACTGTCAGCTCTGTGTGTGAATTGTGTACATATTATGTATTAGTAGAGTGTAAACAGACAGTCTTATGTATTACATTATTTAATTCATTTTAAATTTTCAAAATAGTCAATTGACTGGTAACTTGGTGGTGTCAACAAAGAAATACTCAGTTTGATATAACTTAAAAAGGTAACTAGGGTTATGATTTTGAAAAGTTAGAATGATGAAATGGATTATGTTTATTATGAGTCCTGTATTTTTATATTTTTGTTCCAACTGTAAGTGGAAAGAAAGTGAGACTTTAGCTTCCCTAACAAAATACGTGGTGATAATATAGCAATAAAACAGCTGCAGAACCTATATAGCATTTTTATAGAGTAAGAGCTATATACTCCCGTGTTAGTGATCAATACATAATTATGTACCACCTGTACTTAAAATACTAGTAAAAGTATAGATATGTGAATACTAATTCAGTTAAAATTTCATTTTGATATATAGCTTTGAATTGTGCAATGGCTGTAAATATTGAATGTATTGAACCTGAAAAAAAAATGTATGTTAAAAATATATTTGTAAGGGAAGCTGAATATTTTTTTTACCATGCCACTATGAAATGTTATTGTGTGTCTATAAGTCTTTTTGCAGTTCTGTTTTTATGTTGCTAGTTTATATTCTCCTGCATATTTATGTGCAAACCACAAATAGCAAAAAGCCTGTTTAGACAATCAGTTAATATGGCTGGCTTACTATACATTATAGCTTACACTTTATATTCTTGCTAGTTATGGTAAATCTATTTTTTAGTGTAAAATAATACCTAAACTAAATTTTGTCTGCAGCTTTACTTGTTTGCAGTATATGTGTATGTCTAGTATCATTTTATATAAAATCTTTAAGCCCTGCATAATAGGAGGCCTATACCCTATACTATGGTATGAAATGGGTTAAGTGAGTTGTCTCAGTAAAATGATAATTATGGAAAAACATGTATAGGGTGTAAAGAATTAGTCAAACAACATAACTCCAAAGGCCATTCAAATCCCTTATGATTTATGTACTACTTAAAAATTGTATTAAAAATAGTTAATCTAATATCACAACCAAATGGAATGTATAATGTACAGATAAAATGAAATTTAATAGTTCCATAGACAAAGTAGTATATTAAAATATCACTTCTTTAAAAATAATAGGTGCCTTTTCTGTTAGTAGAACTGTATATCCTCATCTCAAATGTATAAGACAGATATATTCTTATGAAATCCAAATAAGACACCAAACTTGCATTAGCATTTATCAAAATAAGAAATACTTAGGTACATACTCCATTTTTATAACTCTGCAGACATATTGTATTCAAATAGTGGTATGTGACATATTGTTTGTTAACTAGGCATGCTAACCAGCACATTATAGTAATACAGTTTGCATAGAAGTTTTCATAAAACATGAAATAGACATTGCTTTTTATTAAAATCGGTATGTGATCCAATTATCTTCTCTATAGATTCCTGTAATTTATTTTCCTGTCGCAAATTTTCAGCTGTCTGGGTCCAAGACACCTTTGTGTAGTTTATTTTATAACGTAATTAAATTTTCTGCGACAAAATTAGTATTGAATCTTATCTTGATATTGTTATATCGTCAACAATGTCTTAACTCCAAGTCTCTAAAGTATTTTATACATTGTTCATTTCAAGAGTAAAAAACAGAACACTGCCACAAAAAAACGCTTTCAGTACCTATTTAGATCTTGCATGCGTGACTTTCGCCAGGTTTCAATAAGCAGGCGACAGAAAACCAGGGGTTACTTTATGTAGCATACATTCGCGGAATTGAGGATAGCGAATAAACGTACTAAATAAAGCGCGGGATACCTACACACACCTTTCCTGCTAACGTCTAGAATACCTAACCCCCGAGCGTCTGACAAACCGCAGAAAGATCGCACATGAACTTGCCGGACTATAATTTTATGTCCCTGCAACGAACATTTTATAAGTGCTACCTAATTTCTAATATTGTTTCACGCACCTACCGCGTTCGGAATCTTGGACTTTTTACAACAATTTTTTTTTTAACAATTTTTCTGATCCGTTGTGAATCAAAATTAGGAATACCTATGCAATAGATGATTGATTAGTTATTTTGATAAATGTATGTACTTTTCTTATTACTGGGCGAAAAATATGTTTCATAATGATTGTTTGATACTTTTTACTTAGTAATTCCAGATGTTGCTCATATTTTGCGGAATGTGTTATTGGTAAAAAAATAGTAATTTGAATCCCCGACAGTTGTTTCATTCGAAATTCCTTTTCTTGCCCCCATTTCATTGCATCCAATCTAAAAAAAATATGCATTATTATAATGGTCTCGAGGACCTGGGGATCGAACCCTGACACCCATACTCTCTAAGCCGGTGCATTGTTCGCAGTTTCGGATGTAGCCATCACTGTCACTCTTACAAGCTTGACCGTGAGAGTGAAAGCGCTGGCACAGATTACTAAATAGTTACTGCGCTGGCTAGATCTGAAAATACCAACGAAACGTTAGAGAGTACGGCCTTAGTGCTCTAGTTCGCTCTTTTACGACAAGATCACTGAATAGATAGATAGGTAGGTACTGTTATCTGGGTTCTCGGTCATTGGCTCATGATGGCCTTTTCCATCATCTTTGCTGTAAAGAAGCTGCAGGGATGAATCAATTAACTTGGAAGCCTAGATACAATAGGTACCTACTTATTTTTTTGACTAAACATTAATATTAGCAATTTTTTTCATCAAAATTATGTTTGAGTTGCCTCTCAAAACAGTTTGCTTCGTCTTAATTATTTTAAGGCTTAGTTTTATAAAGCCAAACGTGAATAATGAGCAGACAAACTTTCCTTACCACCATTCCTACTTATAATTTACGATACTCTATTCATGTATCCATTAGGTAACGTCTTTTTTGTCTAGAAAGAATTTTAAAAGCTTATAATAAAGGAAACGCTTCTTAAAGATGATTATTACCTTTATTTTCGGAATAAGTAAACAATTGACTGAAAATGTAATATGATTTGACACGCTTTCACTTAGGATAATAATATTAGTTATATTGTTAATTTCTACGTTAATCATTTCATAACTACATCATATAAATCTATAACACGATGTTTTAAAAAAATAAACATTAGCACTATTTAAAACTTACGTTATTAAATTACACAATTTATTATAAAATATTGCATTTAACTGCATTAAATACAAGTTAACAAGAGTATCTATTTCAGACGCTCTTACGTAGAAATAACAGTGATATAATCAAAATACAGATTTTCACACAATTGTAAGGCAATGGGGTTTATTTTTTGTTATTTTAAGAGAAATTATTACTTAATTTCTAGCACTTAACACTTTATTCAATAGGTCTAGCACCAATCTGCCATGTATGTGAAGTCCTCAAACAGTTTGTGGTCAGTGGCAGTGAGCGCGCGCGGCTCCTTTGGCGGCGTCAGCACCGCCGCCTCCGACGTAAACTCGCTGTCGAAGTTACTCACATCCTCTAGGTTGTTGATCGTTGGCACAAATGGTGGTTTTACTTTCCTAAGTAATAGCTGCTCCCAATTCACGTTTCTGAAGAATGCCTGCTTCTTCACATCTTCGGCGTCTCTCTCGGAGGATCCCAGGCGGCGCTCCGGATTCTTCCTTAGCAACCGACGCATCAAAGCGATCGCCTCTAGAGACAGAGTTCTCGGGTAACGAACTTCATCGTTAACAATGGAATCGAATACTTCTCCTTCGTCTTCACCTGGGAAAGGTGATTCACCAACTAGCATTTCGAATATCAATACACCGAGGCCCCACCAATCAACGGCTCGTGTATATGAAGTCTCCGTTAATACTTCTGGTGCAAGGAATTCAGGAGTACCACAGAATGTGCCAGTGCGGTCACCCCATCCCATTCCTTCTTTGCACAGACCAAAGTCAGCAATTTTCACATAACCATCTGTGTCTAATAACAAGTTGTCTAGCTTTAAATCTCTATAAATTATATTATTTTCATGTAAATACTGTAAACCTAATACTACACAAGCTGCATAAAATACTGCCCTAGGTTCTGTGAACACATCAGCGTGAATATGCATCATAAGATCACCCCCAGCTGCATACTCCATGACGAAACAAACATGTTGGTCTGTTTGAAAACAAGCAAATAGATTAACTAAGAATGGATGTCTTATTGCATTAGCTACTTCAAAGATTCTCTTTTCTGATAACAAAGAATCTACTTCATCTCTGGCTATAATATCACCCTTTTTTAAAGCTTTGATAGCAAAATATTCATTTGTAGCTTTGTATTGAGCTAAGATTACTTTTCCGAAATGGCCTCTTCCTAGGACACTGAGTAATCTGAAACTTTCCATTGACATATCTCCAGATTGCCTCCTTATATCAATCTCTTTGCTCATGGTCTCTATGACTGATGATGACGAGCGAGAAGAAGATATTCTCATATCTCTGGTGACATCTACAATCTGGTCTTCATTGCTGGGATATTCCAAAACAAGTTTTGGAGATGGTGATGGTGGGTATTCTACTAAGGGAGTGTCGCAAGAGGCACTCTGAGGTTCTTTTGTGACATAATTATCTCTAGTGTATGAATCTTCTAAAAATGCAAATGCTTCTTGGAGTTCTTTTTCCATTCGAAGAGTAGAAACATTGGGCGGAGGTTGCATTGGTAGTGTGGGTTTTGGTGGTGGTATGACCGGTAACTGGGGTGTCGTAGGCGTTGCGGGCAGCCCCAAGGGTCTAACACCAGCCATGCCACCAAGTGTAGCATTTGGATTTTCAACATCTCTGTTATCTAAAACTGGATCGAAATGTTGTTGATGGGTGATGTGGGCAGTTTGAATGTTTTGTATTGAAGGTGAGGAGCGTTTGAGAAGTCTGCCTAGCACAACAGCAGGTATGTGCATTTCCCCATAGGATGGTCTAGGAATATTCTTTCCTTGTTGTTTGAATATCTTTCTCTGCCTTTGCAATTTAGGCTTTCTTGAAATGATGGGGTTCAAGAATTTTATTTCAGCAAACAAAAGACCTTGTGGTTCAAGTTCCAGAGCCATGCCATGTCTTATATCATCAATGAATTCTTCTAATCTTAAAAACTTTACTGCACAAAGTCCACGCCAGTCCTTCCAATGAACACCAATTTCAAGTTCTCTTGATTTATCTAGTTTGATGGTGAATCTGAAAAAAACATATTGGTATTTTAAAATATGTATTTTTTTATTCTCAGGATATTTTTATTCTTTTTTTATTTATATCTTTATAAGGAGTTATAGTGAGAACAACATAATTTAATGCTTTAATAACAACATAATTAAAACATTTATGCTATACACATCATGTCTTAATCATGTAACAAATATATGAAACACATGGTACATAGGTAGATAAGATAAAATGAGTAATAGCTGACAAAGATTATAACTTAAGGAAGCACACCTAGAAATGATAACATAATTATTCATTTTGGAATTATGTCATTACAAGTTCTAGGTACCTAATAGTAGGTTTTACTAGTACATAAATTTTATTTTCTATCATTAATCCCACCCTGTTAAAATGATGTTTAGTTTCATTATTTTAGTAGGATGTGTTTAAAACAAACATCCTCAGTTACTTATTGTGTATTATTTCTAGTTCCCATCCCACAGTCCAATATTGTTGCTTATACTTATGCAAATGAAACATTAAATTAAAACTGCTTTTTTAGTATATATGACAAATTGTAAGAGTTACAAGCTTAAAAATAAGTGCCAATTACAATTATATTATAAAGTACTACAGTGAGAAATATTTATGTTTTACAGGCAATAAAGAATTAAGTTATATTACCTTTGGTCCCATGCCTGCTGAGAGCACGGCCTCCAGCTGGTTTGAGCCACTGTGTGATTGTCCAGCTTCATGACAGCCATGATTTCATTGCTTGTATCTTCTTTGATGCTGTATGTATACTTCATAGAGTTCCGAATAGTAACTCCTTTGACAAAGGACTTTAAATCAGAGGGGCTTGCTAGAGGGTCACGCCGTGTACGCCCAGGGACATCATCTAACAGGTCTTGGCAGCCCATTAGCCGCACTTCCAGAGTCCCTGTGACTTGCACACAAGGACTAATCATTGGGGCTGGTGATAAGAACTGAGTCCTGGAGCCACTGCTGCCAGTAAGACTGATGTAGCCTGGACTGGAGCCTGTACTTTGCAGCTCATGCCCTAGCTCTACGAATGCTGCACTCTCTGCAGGTAGCTCTTGGCGTCGCATGTCCAAAGATTTACGAAGCAAATCAAGCTTCTGGGTTGATTCAAGAAGACTAGTTTGAGCTTCTTGCAATGCTTTCTTGTCAGTAACTTTTTTATCACTCTGTAAAAGTCTTATGGCATTTTTTGAACCTTCAACAACAGCTGCCTCAATTCTCAATCTGTTTCTAAGTTCAGCAATTCTTTCATCTAATAGGGCATCTATACCACTCATATCTGAATTTCTGCCATCACCGTTTGCCCCAGCTACATCACCTTTTTGTTGCTTACTTAACTTAGAAATACGAAGTTTTAAATATTCTATTTTATCTTTAGAGTCAGCTAGCATTTGGTGAGCTTCTGCTAGAAGTTTTTTATCTCTAGACTGGTTGCTGCTACTGATGCTTTGAATCATGTTCTCAGCACCTTGTTTTACTTTTAGCTCTATATTGAGCTGTTTTTCGAGAGAAGCTAACTTGCGGTCTGTGGTTCCTTCACCAAGCTGCCTTTGCTGTTGAGCTGCTTCAGAAGCCAGGATAATCTCTTCATCGTAAGATAAGTCCTCTGGGGACGTAGGAGTAGATTGTCCTCGAGACAATATCAGCTGGGACTCGAGCTCTTGCAAGTCTGATTTGAGTTCATTCAGCTTGATGTTGGCTTTTTTGACAATGTTAGCGACATCAGAGAGAGATCTTCGGTCCGTCGCTACTTCGCGCAATTTCTCGGCACCTTCTTTTATTTTCAGCTCCTTGCGTATTTCCCTGCGTATTACATCCTTGAGCTCCTCCAGCTTAGACGGCAATGCTATTTCTGGAATACACTCAGTCTTGATTCCATACTTTACTCCCAGTTCGTGTAAAACAGGGTGGCGAATATAATCACTGTGGTAATAACCTGGGTCTGCCATAATTGAGGATGCACAGTTCAACGTCAGTTAACCATAATTATGTGGGAAAATATCACTACTATTGCTTATACATCACAACGTTAGAGGTAAGGCATTTGTATGTAGGAATGCTTTTGAATAATATATTAGTTAACATTATGTTACACAGTAAAATTATTATTGATTCTGAACTAAGTCACAAAACAAAACAATCTTTACAAGTTGATCGGTCAACGAAACCAATGAAACGATGAAACCCTACCATTAATACCATAGACAAAGATGACGTTTGCCCTGCCATGAACAAAAATTTGCAGGGACTGCCAACCTTCAACATTTAGCTAATGCGAAGCCAAGCTTGGCGCTTGCTTTAGTATACGATTATTTTAAAAAGCAAGAAACACAACACTATAAACAACAAATTGACTGTGGTGAATGAACGACAAGGTTTAATTGAATGAACGAGTGACTGTCTGCTGCTGTCAAACTAAATTTCTTTATTTTTACTCAAACATAGCCTCAAAAATAGAAAATCTGATTTTTAATAGTCTTGTTCATGTTAGAAACGTTTAAACTGGCTGTGTTTTGATTTTGAAAGCGTCTTTATGCGTTAGTTTTTTATACTAAAGAATATACTGGTAGCATACTTGTCAAACAGTGGCAGTGACGAAAGAAGACCATTTCCTTTCTTTGATTTGTCTGTCAGTCGTAACATTTCACTGTATATTAACTTGGACACCGTTTTGATGGAAAAATAATGCCAGTTAAAGTTGATATCACTCCACCGCCACCAGCGAATTCAAAACAGCCTGGTGTCACAAAGTCTCTGCTCTACAACGGTTCCAAGTTCCAAGGACATCAAAAGAGTAAAGGAAATTCGTATGAGGTTGAAGTGGTTTTGCAGGTTAGTAGGTAACAATAACAAAGTACGCAATTCATTAGTGTCTTTAATTCAAGTAAGAATTTGAGGTAATTTTATGGTTAGATTGTGTTTTAACCTCCTTTTACTCAATATTTTGTCCACATTCAAAAGCATAGTAGAATAGGAAGTAAGTACTAATTATTTTTTGTTTCCTTACAGCATGTGGATGAGGAGAACTCTTATTTATGTGGATATTTAAAAATAAAAGGACTGACAGAAGAGTTCCCAACTCTCACTACCTTTTTTGATGGAGAAATTATATCGGCCAAATATCCATTCTTGACCAGAAAATGGGATGCAGATGAAGATGTTGATAGAAAACATTGGGTGAGTTAAAAATAATAACATTAATAACCATTGGGTGTCATGTTATATTTAGATTTATGTCTATCTGTTAATCACAAATTTATAAAATTATATCATTTTTCTATTTACTTTTTCAGAGTAAGTTTGACTTGTTTGTTCCATATTTAAAATCATTCAACTCTGATTCATTTGATTATGACTCTCTTGCAAAGGCTGACTATGTGTTTATGAGATGGAAGGAACACTTCTTAGTCCCAGACCATACAATCAAAGATATAAATGGTGCTTCATTTGCTGGTTTCTACTACATTTGCTTCCATAAATCAGCGGCAACTATAGAAGGCTATTACTACCATCGAAGCTCAGAGTGGTAAGTATTTTTAAAAAACTTATTGAACAATAAAATCCAATATTGATATGTTATTTTATTATTGCATACCTGAAAATATTTTATAAAAATTGCAAATAAATACTCAATTTCACTTGGTTTTCTTTCAGGTACCAATCACTGACCTTAAGTCATGTCCCTGAACACAGCATCCAAATATATGAGTTCAGATGAAATGCCTTTGTGGAAACATTGAAACTTGGATTTATACTTGTGTCCGCTAGTACTTACTTGTTCATTAAGTCTTCAGTCAAAAAAGACAAAAGGTTAAGAATGTAAAGTTTTTCAGTAATGTAAGTTAAAGATGTCAGGGCGTAAGTACCTTCATTCAATACAGTCAAAAGAATACATCCCAGTAACATAATATTTCACTAGTAATGAACAATTCAGTATGTTAGCCGGTTCTTGCATATACTTCTGTGTTCTGACGATAACTAGATGTTTGTAGATACTCTCTTATGTTACAATCCTAATACTCCTTGTATAATTTGTATGTGCTGACTTATGATTTATTGGCAAATAAACTTACGATGAATTCAAAGGGTCTAGTACTAAGCTTTGTTGTTATTGTGATATTTTGTACAAATTACTTGTG
The DNA here is from genome assembly GCA_963921415.1 of Pyrausta despicata. Taxonomy (NCBI): domain Eukaryota; kingdom Metazoa; phylum Arthropoda; class Insecta; order Lepidoptera; family Crambidae; genus Pyrausta; species Pyrausta despicata. Next base: position 10,854,719 of record OY992853.1, read on the forward strand.
TATAAGTAACCTTTATACATATTGTATTGTTTTATATCATTTATTATGCATAATTATTATTTACCAGAGTTACCTTTTAATTTTGTAAAATTAAGTATATGCAAGTCCAGAGAACTTACAGGGAATCTCTAAAACTTGAACAAGTTATTAATCAAAGTGGAACCGTAGGAATTAATTCAACAATGTTATTGATAAAATTGAATATTTTTTTTCAATAAAATATCTTCAGTGTATTTGTGTTAGTTATTCAAATGAAATACCAAAATTTTCACTTCATTTCATTTTAATGTAACATCCATATTTACAATAAAATACTGGCATTTATATTTCATATCATGACAATTTAAGAGATTATTAAAAATTGTTGATTTCATATGAGATAGAGTAATATTTAAGTAATCAATTCTTATTTTTTATTTGTACAATAGTTGCCTTGATAGTTACAATATTCATAATAACTGTTTAATTTCCATCAACACTAGGTATGTAGACATAATGTTAGCAATACAAACTATAATGAGTACAAAATCGGCATTGTAGTACCATTGCATTAAGAATTATTAATCTATCTATACGCCGTTTTGTACTTTAATATAGTAACTAATTAATTATAAAAAGGTTAATTAATAATGTTCCAGGGGAGAAACTATAAGACAGGTTTACAGAAGGGTGTATTGTAATGCACTGGTTTTATAAAAATTAAGAGTTAAATTTATTTGGCACAATATACGAAAGATTAAAATAGGCCAAAAACATACATTCCTGCATTAGTTCACATACCCTCTACACCTAGTTTAAATGTTGATTAGATAATAATCATCTCATAATTTCATGTGGTAAATTATATAAGCTAGGTACATGATATATTTTAGAAAAATACAATAATATACATTTCATATCATTTTTAAGTCGTAAAATAGGTTATTACAATAATGCGATAAAATCTAAAGCTTAAACTAAACTTTGGTGGGATCGTTATGTGTATTAGTTCGGTTATCGTAAGTATGTATTTGTATTTCTATATCGTATCAACGAAATTTTCTTAGATAATAACATACACATAAAGTTATGTATGAATTAGATATTGATATGCATAATTTATTCTGTACCGAAATGCTTTACGATTTTGAGTTCTCAAAAGTTGTAAAATATATTAGGTGACAGTACTAAAGAGGCAAGTATACTCGGCATTTAGTAGGAAAGATCGTTAGTGCCAACAAGCGTGAGTTGGCAGACACATTAAGACCTCTTCATGACTCTTCTCTTATACGAGTACATTGTCTGATTTATTTCTTTTATATCTTCAAATTTTGGTTTAATAAAAAAGACTTGTATCTAATGTATGTCTTAGTTTCAGGTGGGCTTTGATTGTCCGAAATTAACATTTGGTTATCGTCTGAACTAATAATAGGTACATACATAGATTATTACAAGCTATTACACTCGAAACAATAAACAACGAAAAGGACCTGTAAATAAGGCAAGCCAGTGCCCTTATTGCATAGGTGCTCTCTAATCGAAAAAATTGCAAGCTTGAGAGTCTGAACATTTATAGACAAGATTACATTCACAACTAACAAAAATATAAAAATATACACCAACTAAACACAAATGATTGATCAATACAACAATTTACATTAAACATAATATAAAACAAATAATACTATGCGAACAACTTCTAGCAGCAAAATAAAACACTTAGATTATAAAGAAATATTTACAAGAATTAAAACAGCTAACAAAGTTCTTAACTATGACTGTAATATTTGGTTTTCAAATAAATAATAATACAATGAAAGCTATGGTTACAATAAATAGGTGTTACAATGCGTTGGTAGTTGGTACTCGAATTATGCATCTCAATTTGTGCTAGCCTAAAACGCCACATTTATTTGACGAATGGTAATATGCGATGTAAGTAATAGGTAGTACAGATGCCGAGAAGATATAGCAGTACAGTATAGATTCGTAAGCAAAGTTACTAACCAATATTTTCCATAGCTTCCATTATATGTCGTCGGGTAACATCAAATTGTCTTCTAATTAGATTAAAACGAACTATCTTTTTGATGTACCCTCGCTGCTAAACCAATGTCTCAAACCCAAGAGGCTGTATAGCCCCTGGTTGGCCATTTGAGATCGCAGCGGTTTCGTATGGCGTTGGACCATTTTATGCGGATAGGCTTGCATTCGGTCGGGATACAAATCTTGCGGTCCAGGGTAACCCTCTGGGTAGAAGCCGTGTGGTCTGAAGTAATGCGGGTACGAATGATGATGACGCCGTGGGTTTCCGTGGGTGTTGTATAGCCCTCCGATATGATTCCGACCAGGCCAGTAGTCCTGTAAATGGCGGAAGGGGTAGTTGGGTGGCGGTGTAGGCGAGTGCTGACTCGGCCAAGGGTACCTATAAAATGCTTCGCTCTTAGGGTAAAAACTGTTCGGAGGAATCTTATCTTCCATAGACGAATCTGGAGCTAAGCGAATAGGTAAAGACTGTTGAACTTCGGACTTAGGTTTGTTGCGTCTGTATTGAAGCTTAGTGCGTGTTCCGAGAATACTGTCATCTTTAAGAGCGTGCTTATTCTCGTTCTTTGAAAAATTATCATCGGTGGAAACTTCAGCATACCGGCTTATCAGTTTTATAGCCTCGCCGATATCGGAGTAATCGTTTTCAGGGTTCAGTTTAGTGGGTTCTTTGTTATGCAATTCTTTGGTGTCATTTGATTTAGCTTCAGGAGTTTTTACATTGACACTATCGGCCGCGTTCATCGTCTTATCGTTGGACACCTTAATGGCAGCAGATGTAGTAGTAGTTTCAATTTTTAAGTCACTAGCAGTTTCAGTGTCAAAGTTTTGATTTTGCTGGTTTGCATGGTCAATGTTATACAAGACAGGGTCCACATTTACGTGCCCATAGAATATTTCTTTTTGGCCTACGTCTGGGTTATTATTAGGAATAGGGTTGATCTCTTCAGAACTGTCAACTGGGCTGTCGCGCTTGGGTTTATCTGCAAATTGCGAGAGAGCGTTCATCATGTTTTTGTGCAGTTCATCTGGGATACCAGTTTTGTTGTTATCGGAGTGTTGTAGTTTCAGAAGTTCTAGTTCAGCTTCTATGCTAGAGTCCTTGTTAGTGTTATCATCTTTCTTGTCGATGTTAGCGTAACTTGGTTGTAGTTCTTGAGCCTGAAACAAGAAAGTAAGGAGTTAATTTTCTCTTTTAACTACAGCTCATAAATCACATTCAGAACAATAAAAGGAGTCAATTCGAATATGATGAGCTAGGCTGTAAGAAGTTAAGTACTAAATCGGACTATTAGAGTTAGGTTACTCTCGGTCAGTTATTGCCACGTTGGTGTAGTGGCAAAGTTTCTGCTTTACATCCGAGAGGCCCTGGGTTCCAATCCTAGGTCGAGACGAAATAGTTTCTGAGATTTTCTGTCATGAATCTCTCAAAAACAGCTCGGAGTCGGGAAGCTGGTGGTGTTACACCCCCGTGCCTCGGAAAGCACGTTAAGCAGTTGGCCCTGCGCCAGATATCTCTCCGATCATGTCGGATTGCCGTCTCACCGAACTTTGAGAGTGATGGAACAGTGAGTGCACTTGTATATTGCGCTCAAACTTGTGCACTAAGTATAATATCTCCTGCGTAGTTGGCTGATCTCTATTGAGATTGGCCGCCGCTGTCCAAATCGGCCAGGAGGACTATTACTCTCGGGTTCTTGTTTCTAATCTCACCTGTGCTGATGGCTCCTGGTTGACTAGCAGCGCGGCCTGCGGGTCCTGGTTGATGGGTATAGAAAGCTGCAGAGGCTCGCTGTCCCCGTAATCGTACACCACGTCTCCGGTCGCTGGCGACGAGAACAGAGCGTTCAGTTGTTCTAGAAGAATGCGCTCGTGCTCCGATTTGTCCACTGTAACCGTCTGGAACAAGAAAACGGGCTTTTAAAGTAGGTGAAGGTGTCTATGAAAAGACTGAGTAACAAAAGTAAAAAACATCAAAGATTAGGGCACGTTGCAGAGTAATGTTAGAATATTTGAAGAAAACTAGGTATAAACCTAGTTTTCTAGTTTAATGTTACACAGTCAAGAGGAATGGTCAGTTTACCTGAACGCAAGCATTGCGGTCAATCCGTTGTCCTTTCGGGCACACGAGGGGCGTGATGAATAAAGACTTTGTCGTAATACGTCTGGGAGGAGCATTCTGGTTGCCGTTCTCAGCACTTTGGAGCCACGATCTCCAGGCGAGTTCGGCGGCCTGCCTGTCCAAGGTTCGCGGCGGGGCGCGTGTGGTAGCTACAGCAGCCCTCGCTTCCGCTGCTGCGGAGTCATGTCCAGGGTTCTCGGTGGTTGTCCCATCGGGGACCGGTTCGACTGTGCTGTCAGCGGGGGTGGGGTTGTTGGGAGGGACGGTCGCCTCGACCGTGAATCCCGCGCCGGGATCCGCCGTCACCAGTGCACTCGACACCAGTATTAACGTTGCCCACGTGCACCACATCGCAAACACCTGAAAAAAAGAAAACAAGTTTAGGAGTGTGAATCATCCAAAATTTTAAACTGCTTTCTAATTTTATAGATAATACGATAACTAAGATTATGTATTAAATCACACTGAAGTTTTAGATGCTTTTCGTGTGGATAATTAAAGTTAGTTTTCACAATTGATATTTTTGTTTACATCTTTGTGCACGCTTACGAAGTACGAATTTATAAACAACGACAAACAGCTTATATTGTTTATGTATCTCGTTGAATATTTAATGAAATCGATTAGTTAAAGATTTCTCTTGGTCAGCCAGAACTGTGATGACAACTGGATCAAGGTCCGACCTTATCCATTAGTTCAATAGCTCGCATTCAATGAGCCACGACTTGTATAGGCAGAAGCCCGTTTGTATAGGCAGAAGCCCGTCCGACTCTATCATTGTGGCTGGACCGATTGTCAGCTGATAGCAGATGTTTTATCTATTACAGATTGCTAACTAAATACTCGTACATAGTAACCAGCTTCATAGTTGCGACGCGTATAGCCGTGTTAGTGATCTTTATAGTGCTGAATTTCAGCCTGCGAAATATGTGCGAATATCGACAACGTGCACCACTACTGGTTAAGTGCCATAGACATAATACGATACATAAGCACATCAAAGTTTACTGCGTCGTCTTGTTGACCAAGGTGAAAAATAAAAAATACAAAAAATGGTGACGTTCAAAGGGTTAAGAACTCATACTTATACAGGGGCGATTCCTAACCTTATCTGATGTACCATCGTCTGTAACTATCCTATCACATAAAAAATGTCGACATTCAAAGGGTTAAGAACTTATAATAAGGGCGATTACTAAGCTTGCCTGATGTGCTATCGTCTGTAACTAACCTACTATAAATGATAGATTTCACGAACGAAAATATAATGGGATCGCTCTCGCCGAGTCGTCATTATGCCAAATGTAGATGATTAATTAGATATGCTGGTCCAAATACCGCACACCATCGACCTTGAGGCCCTTTATCATTGAGAAAGTGAAAGCACTCTAATCAAAAGCCCTGCCTTCACTTTTAAAGCGCATTAAATAATACTTAAGCACATATTTCGATCCCATTATGGACTTGTTCGTAATGGATGTCAAATTAAGTATTTGATAAGTGACAGACTCTTTCTTTTAAATTGATGCTTAGATATCTGTGTGGATTTTAGGGATGTTAATTTTTATTTTTTTAACACGCTTTTATAAGATCGGGGTGTATGTATGAATGTATGTAATGGAATTGTCGAGCTCAATTTTCACCAACTTCCAGAAATCGGATTAATTTGGAACTTTGCACAAGTATTAAGTACCGATGACAATGCAATAATTTGATAAGAGTTTTCCATTATCCTTACTAACTAAAAAGTAAAAATAAATAATAGTTAAAAAAAACTAAAAAACACGCTTTTATTGCTAACTAAAAAGATAAAATACCACGCATTTTACTCTACTGTTATATAAATTCCGTGTACTCAGAAATTATTTTCTCTTTTTAGTTAGTTATAAAAGCGTGTTTCTTTTAGTTTTTTAAACTATTATTTATTTACAAGTAATTGTATTATAGATCTTTGAGAAAATGTTCTTAAGCCATTGGTTTGATTTAAGAATTTCTTAGTCAACTTCAAATGCTTGAAGTTAAATAGGGGTCCTGAACGTGTATCGTCATACCCAAAACTATGAATGCCACCTTAATTAACCCTTTCTGTTCTAGAGACCTTACAGCCGTTAAAATAAACCCTACAGAGGACCAAACAACCCTAGTGCTGGCTTCGGTGTATATGCCAGGCGAAGGCGAAATTCCCGCAAAGGAACTAGCCGAGCTGGTACAACACTGCGAAGCCAGTAACTGGGATATCATCATTGCAGCAGACTGCAACGCACATCACACTCTGTGGGGAAGTAAGGATACAAACAAAAGGGGTGAGCAACTAACTGAATACCTATTCCAAACCAATCTGAACATTATAAACAGAGGCACAGAGCCCACCTTTGTAACGTCCAGATGCCAAACCACTATCGACATCACTCTGGCAACACACTTGGCGGCAGATCTCATCGAAGGATGGCAAGTATCCAACGAGCCGTCCTTCGCAGACCACAGACGCATCTGCTTCCAAATAAACATAAAACCACCAAACCCCACCCCATATCGTAACCCCCGTAAGACAGATACAATAAAATACACACGCACACTAACCAAAAAACTAAATGACTTTGAACCCTCTGACGTGACACTCAGCACAGACAACATAGAAACCAATGTACAGTTCCTGACCGCTGCCTTAACGAGCAGTTATGAAGAAGCCTGTCCCGCCGTCATACCTATAGACTCGGACAAAAGTCGATGGTGGGGGCCAGAGCTTGAACGGCTCAGGAAGGCACTCAGGACACTGTTCAATCAGGCAAAAAATACCAGGACCACTGAAGCCTGGGACAAATACAAAACAGCACAGAAACACTACAAGAAACGTATCAGATTCAGGAGGACGGAAGCCTGGCACAAATTCTGTAGCAGCATAAACTCAACAAACCAAGCCGCGAGAGTCAAGAAAATACTGTCCAAAGGGGATATTAATCTTCTGGGCTCTCTCTAAAGAGAAGACGGCACTTACACAAATACAGACCACGAAACCTGCAAATTACTCCTAGAGACCCACTTTCCCGGAAGTCAGATTGCATCAGACTCCGAATGGCAAGATGAACACAAAAAAGCACCAACTATCCAAGAATGGGAAACTGCAAGTAGAATCGTAACCACGGATAAAATTGACTGGGCCCTGAGAAGCTTCCAACCATTTAAATCCGCTGGACTGGACGGCATATTTCCAGCGCTTCTACAATGGCACTCGAACCAAATCACTCATCACCTACTACAAATTTATAGAGCCTGCATAGCTTTCAAATACGTACCGAAGCAATGGAGGGAGGCAAAAATAGTCTTCCTGCCTAAACCAGGCAAAGAAGACTACACCCTAGCCAAATCCTTCAGGCCTATCAGCCTAACCTCATTTCTCCTGAAAACACTAGAAAAACTAGTAGATAGACACCTAAGAGACGATGTGTTAAAAACCAGATCTCTTCACCCACAGCAACATGCCTACAGGAAAGGCAGATCAACAGAGTCAGCACTACACATGGTAGTGCATAGAATAGAATCGGCCATTAACAACAAAGCATCAACACTTGCCGCTTTTATTGATATAGAAGGGGCATTTGATAAAACAATGCACAACAGCATCAACCACGCCCTACAAAAACTGAAAGTAGAACCAGTCATAACGGAATGGATAAATGAGCTGGTCAGTAAAAGGGCGGTCCAAATTGCGGTAAAAACGATCACCCGTGCAAGGGTGGTCAGGGGGTGCCCCCAAGGGGGCATTCTGTCACCACTCCTATGGAACATAGTAGTAGACAGCCTCTTGAGGACACTGAACGAAAGAGGCTACACTACCATTGGTTATGCAGACGACCTAGCAATTCTGATAAATGGGAACGCAGAGAACATCCTCTGTGATGTAATGCGTGCTGCTTTTCAGATTGTAGAAAAATGGTGTGAGGAACACCAGCTGTCAGTCAACCCCAAAAAAACAGAGCTCATCCTTTTCACTAACAAAAGAAAGCTACCAAATCTAAAACTACCAAAATTATTTAACACCGAATTAACCCTATCAACTCAAGTAAAATATCTGGGCATCACTCTCGATAGCAAGTTGAACTGGGGAAATCACATTGACAACAAAATTAAGAAGGCCTGTATAGCATTCTATCAGTGCAAAAGACTCCTTGGCAGAAAATGGGGTCTCAATCCAAAAATCACACTTTGGCTATACACGTCAGTTATCAGACCCTCCTTAACCTACGGATCAGTTGTATGGTGGCCCAGAACGCAACTGTCCACTATCAAATCCAAACTACAAAGCTTGCAGCGCCTAGCGAGCGTAGCAGCTACAGGATGTATGAGAACCACTCCATCAGCCGCCCTAGAGTTCCTACTGAACCTTAGACCTCTTCATCTGGTCATACAGGAAGAAGCAAAGGCAGCTGCCTTAAGACTGAGAGCAAATGGGCTATGGAAACAAAACACTATGACAACGCACTCCAAAATCATGGAGGACATCACGAAGGAAAGACCCCTTCTAGATGCACCCATGGACAGGATACCATGCCACTACATCTTTGATCGAGAATACATTATCCAACTTACCGAAGAACGGAAAGACAACTCTGGCGTCAAAGAAGTTAGGATATACACAGACGGCTCCAAAACCTCACAAGGAACTGGAGCCGGAGTGTTCTCGTACGACTTAAACATCAACATATCAACCACCCTGGACAAACTAAACACAATTTTCCAAGCAGAATGTATCGGAATTATCAGAGCAGCACAGGCGGTTGCAGCCAGAGACGTCGGAGATCTCAACATCAAAATTGTCTCGGACAGTGCATCCGTGCTTCAAGCTCTACAAAACAACACCATAACCTCGGCCCTCATATTGGAATGCCACAACGCACTCCAACACATTGCAAGGAAAAATAAGATAACCTTGCAGTGGATCAAGGGACACAGCAACTCTCTCGGCAACGACGCAGCCGATGAACTCGCGAAAAAGGGATCCGCGACAACAGTGTTTGGCCCGGAACCGCTACTACCTATACCGCAGGCCCAAATAAAAATATGGCTGCGAGAAGACACCGCAAAAAACCATCTGCTAGAATGGACAAGCAGTGAAGGCTGCAGGCAAACTAAAAATGCAGTTCAGATGCCATCTAAAAAGCTTGCCCGCAACCTCGCCAAACTAACGCGCGACAATCTACGCAGAGTTATAGGGATAATAACAGGCCATTGTCCCCTAAACAAGCACCTATTTAACATAGGTGTAACAAACAGCCCTCGATGCAGAGGATGCCTCGAGGAAGAGGAAACGCCACAGCATGTACTCATGGAGTGCACAAGCGTGGAAAAACAGCGAGCAGACATACTAAAAAACCCAACATCATTCCAGGAAATCTTTAGTGGCCTAGGCAGGCTGCTAGCCTTCTGGGAGAGCTTGGGTTGGTTGGAATAGAGGCAAACACGCACAATGGCCCAATCGTGAGGCTAAGTGCGGAAAAAAGCCCTGCAAAACTAACTAACTAACTAACTAACTAACTAGGGGTCCTGAAAAATGTGTATACTTACTACAGATTTTTAGGACCCTATATTCTTAGGAAAACGACACGACGAGGGACAAGAGGTTTTCCTCAAATCAATTCATAGTAACTGATTTACAATATTACACATAAAAAAAGAGCAAATTATTTGTTTACTTTAAAACTTCTGCACAAACTTGTGTACAATGGTGGACTTAACGCCGAAGGCTTTCTCTACCAGTCTGATACCAGTAATAATCCGATTAAATAAATAAAAATCATCTTCATTCATCGAACTATAAGTAGAGACATTTTTCAACCAGGTCATGAAAATCGGAAAACTGGAAAAGTTTTATGAAACAATATACAAACTATTGTCAGGTGATGTTACACAACACGAGTAAGAAATGCAAACTAGATGAGTGGGTCACTAACTCATATGATAATAGCTTTGTTACTTAGCCGTGCTGTCAACATAGTTGAAAACAGAGTTGATTCCTTGACCCTAGAGCGGGTCCGCCTCCGAATCTTTTGCGGTGCGAGCGCGTCGAGTAAACAAATAATTTAGTGCGCAAAACAAGGGCAGTGGCTGTTGACCCCGGGATCCATCGCCATCTGGCAATGATCTCGCAGGCGCCACACGCGGAAGCGACTCGGGAACTGACCGTGTTTCAATGGGTGCTTGATTGATTCTGAAGCTCTCCTCACACTGTGAAAAGGATTAGAAAGTGGGATTACGCCTGCTCTGGCGTAACCCTATCGGAATTTTCACAAGGTCCCTATGTTCTTGGTCTTAGAGTGAGTGCCTCCTTATTAGCATTTTAATGCGCCGGAGACTGCGTTTGACCTAATGAGATCGTTGTGTTTACATAAAGCAGACACCGTCGGGTGTTCCGTTGCGATGTATTATTTATTATCTGTCGGATCCTCGAATGTTGAACCCTACCTTGACATGTATGCGCATCGCGCGCGAGTGAAACGATGATGCTGCACGAAAGGTGCGCCCGCGTCAGCTTGGATGCACACAAATAGCTTTCCAGTCGGAATCTGAGTCGAGTGTTTCTCGGAATACTCGACACAGTACGGAGTTAAAAGTTCAATTAAGCTCTCGTGATTAATCAATCTATGCCTATAACTGAATGCTAAAACAAAAATATATTTGATTTGTCAGCCTTAATCGGTCATGTTACAGTGCTACGCCCGGAAATGTGCGATGTAGAGTCATGTTGGCCTATGTTGCGCCTGACGGGCGGTCACGACGAATAGCTGTTATCCTCACTCGCCACGCATTTAGATGTTGCTCCTTTAATTAACGTGCGTGAATCAACATTGAGCATGTAGGGGACGCGTCGGAAACTTTCTATAGTCACGCATCGGCTGCATCAAGTCCCTTCAAGGGTCGGCAGGTGGAAACGAACTTTTTTAAAAGCTTATTCTTAGATGTCATTGTGAAGTTAGAATGTTTAACTTTTTAATAGGGACAGGTGCATTTTTGTTGACGAATTTCGGCAGCTTTTAAACTGAAGCGGGGATTCAAATCTACCCTAAAATTTCAATTTAAATTCAGCGAACCATTTCTCATATTTTTGGTCAAAATCCATTTACTAATTAATACAGGTGACGAATGTAGGTGTAATCAAAACGTTAATCCAGCAAATGAGTCGTCACTTTATGGCGTTGTCGTCATTTCGTTCCACGTGTATTTCGGCCGTTAGCGCATATTGTATGTTAATGGCAGTGGCTCCGGCCATCGAGAAAGTGCTGCTAAACGAACGCACACGACACATTTGCATGTTAGGTAACTTGACCGGCTCTTCCATGAGGCGGATAATTGCGGCAGCTGATCATTTAAAATTTGACTCGCGAAGAATGACCCAATTTTTTATCTCTTAAACTTTCTCGAGTCGACATATATACGGCAAGAGTTTGCATGGTTAAAGCCAAGGACCTCGTAGTCAGATTGGTTACCATAGACATATTTTTCGGCATTACGGTTACCTACACATGAAAAAGAACTAACTACTAATTCAGTGGGTCGGTGACTTAAACATCTTTTAAAGCAACGGCAATCAAACTTTTGAATGTTTAGATTGACCGTTGCCTTAGATCTTTCTCCCCTTTTCCCGTGTTTTAATAAGCTATAATAATGATCCTACGCTTTATTTCAGCTGAAGAATATAAGCTCTAGTTGTATTACTTCATATATTTTGTGACCTGAGCCATGCACGTGCGTGCGTCTGGTACCTGAAAAAAAATCCTAGGGACGAGACGAGATTATTTTTTGTCCTAGACAGGTAAGTAGGCTACACTTTGTCAGAACAGTAAAAGTGCAAGCAAGCGTATCGCCGCATCGTATTCGAGTGTAAATAGTGATTGCAATTCGGTTTTCGCAGGTGCCATCGCTTTGTCACTCTCGTGGGCAAGTGTGCCGAGAGAACGCCGACCTACTGAGTCCACATGTTAATTTCACTATCGTCTTTGAAGTTCCGTATCCGAATGGTGACCCCTCCTCTATCGATCGGGTTTTTAGTCTGCCTGAGTTCTGTATCTTGAAAAACCGTGATACCTAGAGCATGAAAATTTAGACAGGTAGTTATTTGTTTCCGCATTGACGACAAACTACTGAATCAAAAGTTTTTAAAGTAACTCTCACTATTAAGTATTTTTGTATTGCTTTTTTTTGTATTCTTGTAAAATCTATATACATATGAAAGTGGTGTACAGGGAATTGGTGGCGAGGTAGCTTAGAACCAGGAAACGGACAAAGGATACTTTTTATCCCGTTCGACCGCGATTGTGAAAACAAAGGGATTCCACGCGGACGAAGTCGCGGGGGGCCACTAGTTAGTAATTAAAAAAACTCTATCTATCTATCTTCGAGATGTAAAAACGCTTGGGTGATTTTAAAGATCATGCGGAACCGTTGGAGGAGCACGTCGCGCTTGGCCGTTTTTTATAACTTATTTAATCAAATGTTTAGTCAATATACCGCGATGAACGTTCAACAGTGAAACATGTAACTTGTTAAAACAACGCTGTTAAGTGGCTACTTAAAATAATTTGCGGTCCGCTTTGCGGTTTCATACGAAACTGTTTTGCAAATGGTGCACTCATCATGATTAAGGGAAATAGATGATGTTGATGTTATGTAAAACAATTAAATAATTTTATTACAATTTTCTTTTAATGTTTATAGTCGGCGAAAATCGGAATAAATATAACTTTTTAATTTAAGGATTCTTAGGATTTTTAGGTTGTTGTTATTTAATAAATCAATGCCGAAGTACAATCTTGAAGGTTTTATATTTATAATAAGAACAGTAGCCATAAAATATCACGCTGAAATACCCTCGTCGTAATTATTTACCTTCCTATACAGGAGTCCCAAACTACGAAACAAACAAAAAGAGCTAATTACAAATTATTGAACGTTACAGAATCTATAACGAAGATGACAGGTGCATATTCTTCCCCTTTAGTTAAAAATAAACCAGCTTTAAGGACAACTTGGCCGTCCCATATTCAAATGGAGTACATCCGTGTTTATCTACCGTTCTATCTACGTTCGCCCCTCTGTTTTAGGACATTAACGAACAAATGTGGTATATCAACGTCCGAAACAATTAAAGAACTGTCGTCATTTAGCCCTACTCTCTAAGCCGTTCGTAGTTTCGGTTGCAGCCATCCCTGTCACTCTTTCAGAAACGTTAGTGAGTACCCACGGCCCCTGAACTAAAGTCGCCGTACGTACACTTAGTTTGAAGCTATAAGTCCAGCTGATCGTCTCCAATATTAGCTAATCTAGTGCTGCACTGATGATCTTTTCAATAAAGGTTCAGTTTACGCTGGATATGACCAGCTTGAGGCATCTGGCGAGCGCGCCGGCGTCCGCCACGCTTCGAAGACACCCGAGGCACTCGGTTTATTTATAAAAACGCCCATTCATTCATCTACCATTTAATTTTAAGCTTCATTAGGGCTTGCAGAAAATAAAGTGTCGATGTTTTTGTCTATTCAACCGGTTCTATGGTATAATTAAAATATCGTCGGTCAATGTTGTAGGATGTATGTACCTTAGCAATGTTGTGGTAGTTTTGTTTTGCTTTGTGTACTTGGTTCATTTACCAGCATTCCCATTAGATTTTCCTATTTATCTAAGCGACCTAAATCTGGCTTCATGTTACTCAGATTAATTTGTCAATCTTAGAATTCTCATATTAGATTCCGAATTACCTGGTGGCTCAAATTTAGTTTATGATAAATGTCTCAAATGCCCTAAATAAGGACTACAGATTGATGAATAAGGTGCTCTAGACATAAATTAATGACAAATTGCATCTTTAGCAGTAGGTACAAAACAGGTTGGGTAATTTGCAAGTAAGTTAGTAAATTATAATGAAAACCATGCCGATTGTAATTTAAATGTTTAAGTTTATAGTCAATCTGCCCTTGCAAGGAGAAAAAAATCATTTATTAAGATATTAAGCTGACATTATTATTATTATTAACAGTCCGTGCGCCGTTCATGATTGGTCATAATGTTCGTATTGACACTAAAAAGTAGCATTTTCTTTCTAGCCACTGCTCAAACAGGAAGTCAGGGTCAGGATTCTAACGAAGGGTCCGTTGAATTCGCGCTCTAATAACCAAATGCGTTTCTAAACGGACGTCGTAAATGAGCGTGCGAATACGAAATCGGACGCATCCTACCGAGACGATGTGTTTTGAATATCGCCTTCATGCTTTTGGAAGGGAAACAGCCGGTCGGAAGCGGCCGGCGACAGATTTCGCCGACGAATAAATAATATATCACGCGCCATTTCATGGTCGAATGCGTCCGCGCACTGAGTCCACGACACGCACAATGGGATCACAGGGTCTACTTTGGAAGACGGTTCCAGAGACTTCGATTTTAGTGCTTCCACTCACATCCATGTTTGTTTTTCGGTATGGTTGATGTTGAGAGCTACCTCGCTCTCAACGTCTCAACCCACCTCCTCGTTAACATACCTCGTTGTCTGAAATCAGGGTTTATGCGGTGGCGGTATCCACTTTGTTATTGCTTCCTTAATACAAAGGCTTGAGCTTCTTTCTTTTTGTGATAAGTCGAGCATTTTGAATATTAATATATTTGCCGTGGTCACTGCACTGTTATTATGCTGCTCTCCATTGCATAATAGTACAGTCAGTCAAAAAAAACGAACGTTGTAGGGAGTAGGACCCCGTGTCCGCGACTTCGGGTAAATAGGCACTGAAAGTACTTAATCGTTCTTATTAAACTTAACCCTGATGGACATTGATAGGTTTATTTTTTTCTTGTTTATTTATTAATTTTTACTGCCAATTTATAATTTTTCTAGGGCTCTACCTTTAACTTGTATCTGAATGGTATTTCGCAAAACGCAATGTACCTTCTTATGTTTTAAATGAATAAACACTACAAAACTGTGGGTATATAAATCGTATTTTGTTTAAAGAATACTACGTGACGATACATCATTGTTTATTAAGGTCTTCGTACAAAAAGTATACTTTGATTTTAAACTTGCTATATGGAAACAACCTTAAATAAGATACAGCCTTTAAAGGTTACCTGAATGCACGGATAGGACTCGTTTAGTGTTGCATTTATCTCAGCTTAAGTGTTATTCTGCTTTTGAAGCTCTTAGCTCTTTATTTTTATCCGCAAAGGTCATTAAGTTCACGAACCTTGAATTGGGAGGTGTGAAGAATCGAGTTTTTATTGTTAAATGCCCATTAAATTATTGCTTCGCTAATAAATATAAGGAACAGAAACTCGTTTGTGGAATAAATTGTTGCAACCAGAATTCAATACTTGATCGTATTTAAATTGATAACTATTCATCGTTTCTACAAAAAACTAGGCAAGGATTCACTATACTAGGAAGCATATTTTGACAACTCTATACAGTACACATACGAATAAACTGTTTCTAACGATAGTTCTTTAGTTAAGCGAAGCATGTAATTACAGATAGTGCTCAGGAATTACTGCACAGATTTATAGAAGCAATCAACTTTGGTATTTTAGCTAAGGTTTCATCATATCCGCTGACACCTGTGACGAAAGCTCTACCGCAACACAAAGAGAACGGCATATTCAATCAGAAAAAGTACTTTATGGAAGAAAACTACCACAACTTCATAATAATTTTGAAAGGTGTTACCATAAAGTACCTACACTTTATGGACATCGGTTTAAAAATAAGCAAATTCGTCTTATGATGGCCGTAGCAACCAATTAGACCTTAAGAAATGACAGTGGTCTAAGTGTATTGTGAATTCTAGCTAAATTCATTTTAGCCTTCCGTTCCTTTTAAAAAGTATCGCTAAAGATTGCTTTAGGTATACAAAACAATGATACAGGAGCTGTATATTTGAAAGATTTTTTCTTGATGCCATTAAGAAAGAAATTAAAGTTGAAAGACGGCTAGAATACTGATAGACTCCCAACTTTATCCTTGGTTTTGTCGAGTCTATTTCTGTGGCAGCTGTCAAATCGCGGCCGTCTGATAGTTTCCTAACTTTGGAGTTTGACTTGTGATGTATCTGTTGTATTTGTGTTGTAGCTATCAAATCGAGAGAGGAGGCTTACCTTGAAGGGAGACGCGCGTAGTCTGGCGCCGGTCACATTATAACGGGCGTCCGTTTCGCGAAGCCCTGCAACAAGAAAAGGTTGCTTTTAAAACTTGTCGCTGTAAAGGTAAATGTGGTAACATAACTAAGAATATTCATATTCATTTAATCACTTCCATTAAGTAACAACAGTTCACAATACAGGTACAAAAGATGTTCATTTTGTTACAATATGACCTTCTAAGGCATTTTTCATTTTTAAGATCAAATAATAAAATTTAATTAATACATTTTTAACACTATCAATACAAATTATATCCATTAATAATAATGAAAACAACAATTTTTTTTAACAAACACAAACCAATAACCTAACTCCAAACTAAGCGTTAGCTTGATCTATGGTGACTAGAATAACGGATAGAAATGATTAATTAAGAAATTTCGTCAACGTCTTACGTATGTAGTACGTTTGGTTTTTACATTCTATTGGGACATTTGATAGCTAAACAGAAACAATGAGAGTGGCTGTACAATGGTACAATTTTATATGAATCTGCTAAATGTAGCAGATTCATATAAAAGCCAACTTACTTCAGGCAAAAGTTTTTAGTGCGCGCCTAAATTGCTAGGTTTCTGATAAAAAGGCTACTTAATAAAAACCGCATTTGCTGTCTGGTTAAGTTACACGATTGAGGTCGTCAAGTTCCGACTGGGACACATTTCAGGTACATCGACACGGGAGAAGGGGATTAAAGAAGTGATTTGTCTGACTGATGCAACATGCAAGTAGGTAAGTAAAGTAACGTAATTCAGTGCCGTTTATCATTTTGTCAAGGTTAGACCGTACAGCATACCTGCATCACGTTTGTGACCACATATAAAATAAATAAAGAAACTTTAATTAGAAGATGTAATTTATTGATCCGGCCAAGCCAGTATTTAGACCTGCAGCGGGAAAGTGATTTAGGGCTCCCCGAGGACTTGCGAGACTACGAGATCGTTCATTTGGGCCCCCACTGGATTACAGATTAGGGGATTCTCAATATTATTAGAATATTAAAGAACGAAGACTAATCAAAATTTAACATTTCTTCTGATTACAAACAAACAAGACAGCCACGTAAACACAGCTACGGTTCAGCGAACAATAGAGACAATGGAATGAATATTGGATAGAAATCTAGTGATGTATCTTTGCAATTTACTACAGCAGCTTGCACTAAATAGCGCCGAGCAAAGTTCCCGCGTCCCACACTCAGACTGGGACGCTTTCTAGCAATATCTGTGAGATATGTGCGACTCCGAGCTTCGAGCCGGCCGTCCATCGGCACACAAACCGCAAGAAAGTTGATCGACTGGACCCACATACACATATTAATTGTATAGTGCATGTCCTCGCCGTGTTATTGCCTTTAATCTGGCGAACGTTACGTAAATACACACCGGTGAAATGTGCACGAACTTCCCAGACGCGTGGCGAAGGATATTTCGGTACAATAACGTTTTCGAATACGTAGTTTTTATATGAAACACGAACATGTGGCGATAGTGCTCGGCGTAAAAACAGATGTGCAAACGTGAAAAAATAAACATACTTCGGCGAGATTACTATATCTGAGTGTTTGGAGTAGTTTTCAAGTTTCTGAATTCGGTAAATATTCGATGCTTCTCTACTCTTACATTGTAAACACTTGTTACATCTAATATTGATTTTCTGTTGTTAATAGAAAGATCTACTTCAAAGCACTTCAATATTAAACACACAAAGACGTGAAAAAGAATATTCCACAGCAAAAGATTAGACGTCAGTTAGTGAACAAAGAAAAATGTCAATATTGGTTGTATGGGCCGCAAACAGCGAGCGAGCTCCCTAGAAATCCGACTACCTATGTTCTCCGGTAGATACTTTATTGAAAGCCCGCGATTGTCTCATACACAAAGACTGCCTTTTAAAGAACAACAGTGAAAGGCGGTTTTTAACACTTGAGCCCGTATCGGAATTAAAAAACAAACTGTTGGCGTTATGCAAAAGAAAATACAAGATTTAAGTGGCCGGTATAAACTTTATGCTATATCAAGTATATTGTAACTAGAATACCTATACTGAAATAAAGCCGCCTCAGGCTTTATTTCAGTATTCTAGTTACAATATTATGCACGGAATAAATATATAAAAAATCTATGTAAGGTTTTGAATAATAACTTTACACGAACATTAATCAATTGTTACAACACAAACAACCATCAATCAAATTGGATGCATGAAAAACTCGGCAGAAAATAGTGATCAGTGACACTATCAGAAATTTTCATGGCCATATATTAATTTATGGGCACGATTGAATGTCTGTCACATGTTTTCATTTGGATGTTTTTATGAAATGAATTGACGAATTCATACGGCAGATAACACTTAATGTTTGTTTATTGTTAAAACATATGCCGATTGTTCATTCGCAGCGGACATAAACAATAAACACGCATGTCTGTACGTTACATGAAAAGTAAATAAGTAATTTGTTGCTTTGCTAGTTGTAAGAAAGCAAACAAAGGGAAAACAACTAGATGAAACCTGTGGGCGCGATGTTGCCACTTTAGTTGTTTCATATTCTACGTTTACGTAGGTACCGAGATATTATATGACTATCTTTAGTACTATTTTGAAGAAATTTTTAAAATAGGATGACACAGCACGATTAATCGATAAATTAGTTACACCTCCTGACATTCGACCTTGCTCGTTTTGAAAGTTTTATGCAAACGAATAAGTATTATTAATTAGTAATACAGCGATGCCCTAGTTAAACCTCAGCCTAGAGCAGTAGGTAAGTTGGCAAGAAATTATAGTTCAATTAAAATGTAGAGTTGCCACGTGATACGTAGGACCATTCAAGTAACTAGCGGCCGCTTGCGACTTCTTCCTTGTTCAAATTCGAATAAATAAAAAATGTACAGCAACATCACATACATTAATCTGACTCCGTGGCAAGTAGCTTAAGCACTTGTGCTACAGATATCAGAATCAACAGTCGTATTGGTATTAACTTAAATAAATACATATTACATCTAGACCAATACAAACAGACATGTTCATGCACACAAATGTTTATAGTGCGGAGATCGAACCTCTTGGTTAATAGCCATCTTTTGACCATTGCACCAAAGTGGTCGTCACAGATTCGTTAAATAATAATATCAATGCATAAAATCTTAGAGTTTTGGTCCAATATAATATACAGAAACAATAAAATGTGCTACACAAATATTATAAAGAGATAATTACTTATCGCGTGCTCACAAGTGTTTGAGAAAAGGTTGAAAATTCGAATAATGTGTCAAAAGTGTATTCACAGGCATAAGCAGAGAAAGCAAAACAGTAGCTCAGTTGTGAGTCGTAGTGTGTCCAATCTAAACAAATTGTGTAAAAATATATGGCGATAAAAGCAACAGTTTCAAATGGTTATTGCTTGTTTATGCATTTCGTGGTTCCCGTCTGCGGTGATTTGCTTTCAATCAATCACATTTTATTGACTAGACTCGTACATTTTGTGTCTCCCGTCGCATAAACTATAGAGTGCCGTATGAAAGGCATTTTATAAATATCAAAGGTAGAATCGCATCGCATTAGCCTGGTTTTTCTTCAGCTATAATGCACTGTCTTTGAGTTGTGTTAGGCAAATGGACAAAAGTGTCAACTTGATCTGTTATTGATATTTGGATTTCATCTTTTAGAGTTGTCATACTTTTTTAAAAGTCACAGTTTATCAAATTATCTTTCATTGACGTTATTATTACGAACGTATAGTATCTATTGTTTACAAATAAGGGCACTAAAAGAATGACAACGTAATTTTCCGTAAATGATACGGCGCGGCGTAGTGGGCGCAAATACGGCGAGATATTCAATGAAAAATACTAGTGACGTGAAAGTTAAAGGTTATACCTACCCGATAACAAAAAGTCAATTAATTCGTTTAAGAATTATATTGATAACGGTACGAATAACGTCTTAATAAATTGTGTTTAAACATGCTGAAGTAATTGCAGGCTCGTGTTTGCTGATTTTTTTCGCGAAAGTTTTGAGTGACTTGAAAGTTTTTCATTTTTATATGCTCATGTATCCTTTCATACATTTTTTCTTACAGTTATTTTGTAGCCTTGTTATACTGAACTTGTTTAAACCATTTATCCCGTTAATATTGCACGAGTAGCCTCCTTAACTGTCAAGTTATGATTATGTATTTTATCACAACTGAACTGAACTAACACACTGCCAATGACCCGTATTGTTGTTAATTTCATTATACAACATTCTTGATCTTTGTATTCATAATCAGGCCCTCGAAAATTTTCCATTTTATAATAATTAATTATGTTTATTAACTCTCAAACACATAAACCATGACATAGATTACCTAATGGAAAATATAGGTCATTGGTTTTAAACGTCATTTAATTGTGTTATGGAAAGTGTGGTAGCGCTTTACAACATTTAGACATGGCCCATAAAAATGCAATTTCATAAACTTTTATGTTATGGTTCAAAATGGTGAGAGAAATGGTGTACCTGCGTAGTTTATGAGAGGCTAAGAGACATCATAAAAATGTTCTTCGTGAATCATTATGACATGACATCCAGTTTCTTATACAATGTCGAGGCTAAGTTACTTAATTTCTAGGACAGAAAGTGGCACATAAACATTCTTAACTTGGAGAATGTAATAAATAACCTATCTATTTTCCAATGGATCACAGCTTACTTTCATTATTTTTTTGGGCGACCGTAAATAATTTTGAGTTAAGTACATGTCACCTCGTTAAAAATAAAATTAAGGCTATACTAATGTATGGTAATACTTTCAAGAATGACATGGTTATTGTAGTTTCTAGAGACGATTTAGGCCAAGGGTCAAGGTTGTATTTTTGAAAGAGAGGCGCTTCTACGAGTAATGTAAACTACTTTTTTATACGTATATCCGAAATATTTTATCTTTTGCCTTTAAGATTTTGTGTCCCGAGTTTATTTAGGAGTATTTCAAGCGTGCTATTGCTTGTAGGTTTGTTAAAGACAGATTGATTGGCAAATCTTACGTAGGCTCTATCAAACTGAAGTGTGGGCGAGGCGTTAAATTGAACATTGGCGACAACAAAGCATAATTGCAGTGCTACCAAGTCTGCACCTGTAGGCTGGTGCAAAGGGAATGCGTGGGGCCTCCTAATTAATGACTGAACGTTCCTCTGTAGTCCAATCCAAGCCTACCCGAGACCATTTATTTAGGTTTCTTACACCAACGCGGTGACAACGCTATTCACATTTGTTGAGTACAATTATTTTTTATTGAAACCAATTCCTGAAGTGAGGAAATCATTTGTAATCGGAAGGAAATTAACTTAGTATTTTGTAGCAAACTTCTGGTGAAACTCAAAGATAGGCGAAACGGATCTAAGCAAAACGATTGCGAATGTTTCAGTTATTGAAATTGAAATGTACATATTTCTAATTTATCGAATCCTTGAACAAACCCCGATCAAGCATTCGCAAATTCAGTGCGTTCAGTTAATGTAAAACTCATCGCAGTTTCTCACACTGGCTCTATTTTTTTCAACTAATCATTGTTCGTTGTCTACGACACAAGCAATTAGTTTACTTTCTGCTATAAACGTTGATCTACTTTAATTTAAACGCTTGTGTGTTTCGTGAATTTAGATGCCTACACACAGCAGCACATTAAGTTAAACACTGCGGTAGCTCATGCCATTGTAATAAGGAAGATTTTGCAACATAAATGCTTACATTCATGTGCTCGCTTTGTCCGCCTCATCGCGGCAATGTTTACTTAGCGACGGGACTAGTACTAGCTAAAACTAGTCAGTTTGCTATTCATGAAAGTTGCCTTTGCGCAGACAAGAATGCCAGCTGGCGCCACGAGCTTACTAACTAGTGTCGCCGGGTAATCGATAGTAAGTTAATCGATTGTGTTCGATCGGATTAATACTGAAATCGAATGGTTAATCGTACCGACAAGAAGGTTTTTGAGTTTAATCAACACCAATGAGTTTCATCATCAAAACGGTTCTTGGGAGAAAATTCTTATAAACAAAAAAAAATCTTTTTCATAATGCATGGAATATATTTCCCATTTTTTGTGTAGATATATACATACTTATTTCGTTCGGAAGATTTGTTCGATTTCTTGATATTGGTAAGTAGTATCATTAGACAGCAGACAGTAGAGTGTTTTAGATTTAGCCAGCACTAATCATCGTATCATTATATAAATACTAGTTGTCCCGGCAAACGTTGTTTTGCCATATAAATGTTTAAGGTGGACAACCCTTATCACTGAAAGGTATGAAAAATAGATGTTGGCCGATTCTCAGACCTACTCAATATGCTCACAAAATTTCATGAGAATCGGTCAAGCCGTTTCGGAGGAGTAAGGGAACAAACATTGTGACACGAGAATTTTATATATAAAGAGAAGAAGAAGATGTGAAATATAATATAATAAAATAAATAGTAAAATCGTTTACAGACGCTATGGATTATGCAGCACTATTCAGTACTAAGTAAAGGTATGGCGACTAGCTGGATATACTTAGATCACTATTACATAAATAAAGTTGTAAGTGCGTCGGACCTCGTTCGTGGAGCATATAAATTTATCAATCCTATTTTGAACATAGCTCTGTGAACATTGTAAGTAAATACTTCTTAATTGTCCAAGATAAACACGTTTTCTCGATTTGCAAACGTAAAATGAGCAGGAGCCTCAAAGACAAACAATAGCCATCTTTATTAATATTAACATCTAGTATACCTGTTTCTAAAAATATTGACAAGTAAGTACTCAATATGTGTCAGTCCTTAAATAGAATTGTTCTGAATGAATGACTTATTTATTCAGAAGTTTATAATTCTCCATAAAAATGTTAATGTATATTTAGGTATGCTAAAGAGATATCTTTAGTAGTTAATAGAGCAGCATCAAATCACTGGCGAATTAAGACATCATTACACACAAAAGATAGCTTGTGTATGAATCATTTTTGCGACATAAAAAATGTTTAATCTAACATAGAACGTCTGAGTATGGGCAGTATGTTTCACTTTGTAACAAAAGGATAACGACGATTATTGCAAATATCTGCAATTAATTACTCGAGTAATAGGCATATCTTAAATATTTTCAAGACCATGGCATTTAAAAACATAGCCCCTTTGAAGTGAAAACAACCAGTATATTTCCAAAAAGCTGTAGAAACCAATTTTTAAACACACAAAACTCAATAAATATTCGGTCAATTGACTCCGATATCTGATACATGACCGTGACGTCACGTTCTTGTATTCCCATACAAAGTCTATGGAGGCAGACCGTTTTGACAGATAATAAAAAGTATGTTAACGACTGGTGGTGTCATATAGCCTATTCATTTAGTTCGAATTCTTAGAAATGATGAAGGTGAAGTGTTTGTGCTCATGATATTCAAACTTAAATGTTTATAAAATTAATCATGCTCCGTTACTTTAACTACGTATTTTTAAAATGCCATACGTATGATCAAAACCAAAATCAATCAAAGTTGAGTTGTTATACTGCACCAAACTCCTAACGTCTATTGAGATTCTCTTTGATGACAAATAGGGCTGCCTAAAACTAACGCTATGTAATTTGGTTAAACTGACTGTTACTCAAAACTGTGAAGTTATTGAATGCATTTGAGCTTTCATCTACAAGGTCAAAAAATTATATTCCATGTGTGTCATTATAAGAATAGTAATGTATACGTGTGCAGGCTGCCTTATTACAAAAACACAAGTCATTGTACAGACAATACGCGAGATTGAATACAATGTAAAGCTAACTGTCTCTCGGTAGTCTTGCGATGATTTACTGATAAAATCTGCGCGCGTAATCAACTTAATAACACCTTTGACTTATACAGGGTGTATAAAAACGTACGATACAAATTTCTAGGGGTAGTTGGTCAGTCTGGTTTAGAAAACGGGAAAAAGATAAAAATAAATATTTTGAAGTAAAAAAAAAACAGTTGACCTGTGTAGTTTGTAGTCACGTACGAGCAGGGCGGTCATTGAGCGCTGCAATATGTGTAAGTATTTGATAGTTTTGATCAAGTTTCATTTTATTTTTAAACCTATTTCTTTGTATGGATGGACAGTATTGGACAGTATACTTTTTCGTATCAAAAAATTATAAAATAAATCTATGAGCTAATTTCCAAAATTCTAGTCTCTTAAATTAACTGCCCCTGAATTTGGCTCGTACTTTTTTTACACTCTGTATATATTAATAACACCAAGGAAGTTGGTATGCTTTATCGCGCTTATTGTTTTGAGGAAACAATAATTGGTATGTGTGTTACTTTTAATGACGGTTTACATTTTATAGAAAGGTGTTAGTTTGACTCTTCCACAGAAATCTTAATTATTTACATATTTGCCTTTTAGAACAAATAAGAAAAGAAGTATGAGAAAAAAGTCACTTAAGGTATTTTTGAAAACATTAGTCAAAGATTTATAATTTGATTGTAAGAAACAATATATATGTAGTATTTAACATGTGCTTAGCATTATTTCATTCTGTCATAGCTTTATTTTAGAGGTAAAGGTGCTTGGGTAGGATGTATAAACCGGATATTGCACATTTAACGCCTAAATAATAATGAACAACCTTACTTGAAGTACTGATTATCACTTATGTAATGGGCCCTAGGAATTTTGAAAGATAATAACGAAAAGAGGATTCCCCGGCTCTCGTAGGCTCACGCTCAATTTCGTTCATGTTACCTGAATGTTATCAAAAAGAATATAACAGAGAGAACATAATATGACACAAAAGAGTCTTGTAATTATAACGTTCGAACTGAACTTAGCAAGACGTGAAACATTAAAGTGTGGGTCACGTCATTGTGTTTTGCGCCGAAGTAGAGCCGCCATACAGAGCGGTTAGCACATCGTAACTTTTACTCATTGCGACACAATAATACCATTATGTCATTATGTCACAATTAAACGTCATTACATGTATCATCCTAAAGTAATACGAGACCTCTCGATTCGAACAATGGATTCTTAGATTGGATAGATAAAGCTAAACTATTGAAAGCACGCGTCTCGCAATGACATTATGTAATTGAATGGGGAAGCTTTTCTGACTAAAACTGAAACAAGACTTTGTTTCTAGAATTTCAAAGGCTATGGCCTAATTGAAAGCTACCACAATGAGAAGATGAACTGTGCTGATTAGTTTTAAAATACCGAAACAATTGTGGTTTGCTGCAACCTTGCATCAGCGACGAAAAGTATTACGTGTGAGGAACAATGTATTGGCAAATGTATATTTTAGTGTTTGGTAATTGCGCGTTTACAACAATGGATTACTGGAGAATCGTCGTTGCATTATTTTACAGGCGGATGTTAGCCTAATGGGGAAAAAATCTGTTTTTTTCCCTGACCTTTGCATTTGCATTTGAGTTTTCGCAGCATTTGCATTTAAATGGTTTTTGTGATATATTTTATTTAGCTAAAGTTTGTGTCGTTTCGAACCACAGGGCGTAAAACGCGCTCTTCGTAATTTTGTCTCGAGTTAAAGGCACCTTGTTTGTTGGGCCAACAGGATGCCCCTGCTGGATGATCCTTACCTACCGGCAGAGGCATCCTGTTGCTCCCTTTAGTTACCTAGTTTTGGGATGAGGAGAGCGATAATGAGGGCAGAAGTTGGAACAAGGGTATCGATTTCAGAGTAGGGTCTCTGGTCTCTGGTCTCATTGTCCAGTAGCAGTTTTCACTTTCGCCTGGCTGATAAATGAGGCCATTAACAATTCCGCCCGCGGGCAGGACGTCACGTCGCAGCTTCCGCATTAGCGTCCCTTGACGAATGCTAGACAATGCTCCGCGGTGTGCACCCGGCTTTACTTTCTTTTCTTCTTGCGACCGATAATAATGACAGTGATGAAAATAATTAATGTTCGTCGCTCATTACAAATGCAAATTTCTTAAACACCTTCTGTAGGCGGTTGACGCTGAGGTGTGAACTTTCACTGTTAACAAATTAAGTTTATGTGCAAATATGCAGCAGCCTTTTTTGACGTTTTAAACGTAAAAAAATTTTTAGAGTCCTTAACTCAAATCTAAAAAAAGTTGAAAAATTTAAAAAGAAGTTAAATCAAAGTAAATTTTTTTTTTGAGTCCTTTACTCAATTTTTTTTTATGACTATGCCGAAATTTTCGTCTTAAACTCTAAAATAAAAAGTAATTGTTCACATATTCATTGGAAACACAGTCTGAGGTCAATCATTAGTCAAAATCAACTCAAAAGTTCTCCTAAAGATTTGCCAAAAACATCACAGTTCACGTTCAGTGTCGTCTCGACAAGTTTTTAATGACTCCGAAAACTGGTTGAAACTTTTAATTGCAACATTAAGCACTACAAGTTCAGTGTCAACACCACGACGGATGTACCCAGTACATCACGACCAGCGTAAGAGTGCAAAATTTCATGCAATGATTTATGGGTACAAGTTTTTAACTATTACGTAAGTTGTACCACTGTTGTCATCATAGCTACGTGCTAAATTACTTCAACCAAACAAAAAAACAAAAAAAAAACAAAGGCGCCTGTACCTAGCCTAACAAACTTGTTCAACCACCTGTTTACTGTATAACTGTATATTTATAAGTTGTACACTGTAATTTTAACATTTCTGTTAATAAAGAACTTTTGAAATGAAATGACTTCAACCAAACAAAAGTTTTAAACTTTTTTCCCAGACTCGTCTGACAAACATACGTTGAAAGGGAGCTTAGCCTTTGAATCTTTTACACCGGTTTGTTAGACACGCGACATTGCCTAATTCATTGATCTAAGTGAGTGCAGCTTTAAAATACTAGTAGGAACAGTTATCACCATATTAACTAAGTAAATACTGGTAACACAAGTGGAACAACCACTCATAGCGTGCACCTGCGAAGTCGTTAATAGTTCTTAGAAAACATTTCTTTTAATTACTATCGTAATGATTATTCCATTAGTAGTTTAAGGAAGCACCCGGTTTGGTCATTGTTTTGATTTTATAGAGATTTCTAAAATAAAACAGAGATTTGATTTTTAAATGTGGAAGGAAAATAGCTTTACAAATAATGTGGGGCAAATTCTAATTATAGAAACAAAAGGTTAACAATGAATAAAATTGCAACAATAGACCTTTATAAGTATGTGTGTTAAAGAGAAACCTACAATAGGCGTTAGTATTTTGTTTCCGCTTTTCCTAAATACATGTGCAATGCCATGGAAAACTAGAAAACTGTGTTACTCAGTCATCTGATAGAGTCACTTTATAACACGTGAAGTGTTTGAAGAGATTTGTTTGCCTTTTCAAACACTTCACGTAATTCAAAAAATTAAAGGTAAAAAGTGATTAGGTACCTAACGTTTTCTCAAAAATAGTTGTGATACGATCGCATAGTAAAATAACAAAGTTTCTTTCACCACTGTAATCAGTAACTGCATGCTTTTAAATGCTGTGTGACATTATAATTACGTTAGAACTGACACGTTTCTACATAACGTTTGCGGGAACTGCAATTACGTTGGTATTAGGTATTTAGGGTATTTAGTTTCATTTTTGCTAACGTTAGAAATTATTGAACGTTTTTTTAAAAAGAGAGTTTCCTTCTACACCGGCCTTATTATTGTGAATAAAAGCTTATATAAACTAAAGCAGCTCCTTCAATAGCAGATAAAGGCTAAAAGGGAAAGCGTGGATCGAAAAGGCATCGAATTCATTGTTTGTGGTTATTCTACCACCAAGCACGCCGCGCATTGTCGCCTCAACAAGACAATATCTGATTGTTTTCCTACATTTCCTCGGACAATTAGTCAGAACTTCAGAAGCATGTCACGACATATTACCTAAGAGATCATAATATTGAGCCATAGCTCGGAAAATAATTGACGGCATAAAAGAATTCTTATGAGGGCGGCGATTGTATGCCCTTCCGATGGTCTGCTTATTAATAATAGTGATGCCACTAATTTTTGGTCTATTGATGAGACTTAAAATTCTCAATAGAATATCACGCGAACTATTCAATCTTTAGAATTCCTCCTACTCCCGAACTGTTCTTGTAAAAGAAGAAAGGCAGTGCATGAAGGCCAAAGCGGCTGAAAACTATGAACAAGGTTCAAATGTTAGAGTCAATATTTTTAAATTTTGTCGGCGGATACAGCTACTACACTAATAACACTGATATTATTATTTTAGAAAGGTTCTTTGTTTGGGGGCTTTGTTTAGTCCGCCAATCACGGTTAAACCACTGAACGGATTTTGATGAAATTAAGAATACAGACAGGGTATGAGCTGACGTAGGTGATAGGATACTTTTTTACTGATCGAAAGTGTCCTTGGGATAAACAGTTTTGCTCGGATGAATTCGCGGGCAGGCCGCTAGTAATAAATAACTCTGCTATACGAGTGTAAGTACATACGACTTGTTAGTAAACTGACATTGTGTAGACTTCAGCAAAACATGTCATATTTCCGGACGCGTGCAAATAAGAAGTTTGTGTAATTATCGTATAAAATGATTTGATAATTAGGCTCTATAACTTGATAGAGTTTTTCGGTTTCCATAAACATACTGTCCATACAGTCAACCTCTTAAAATATCTATCTAATGAAAATGGTTTAAGTTTATTTTATAATCTTTAGCGTCTTGTCATTTGAAAAAGTGGTTTTTTGGGGAAGAAAAAGAAGTGTTTACTTCTAAAACAACTAAATTGTTCTACAGTTTAGTCGAGTCTTTTTAAGGAGTCATTAACGATCGGGAATAATAAGGAATCATGCGCCTTAGAACTAGCTATAAGATTCTGTTCTAAGGCGCATCCGATCAAGCTTGTGCTACGCTAAGAAAGTCACTGTACCTGTATAAAATAAAATATTTTTAAAGGTATTACGGCTGCCTTTATGAATACCTACTTACCATGTAGCACACTCAAGGCGAATGTCTCGTGCGCCACTCATACTTATGTTCACTTATTGACAATTGACAAATCCGAGTGCGGAAAAGCGGCCGTGTGTAGTATAGAATACTCATTTGATTGATCGACGTGACTTGAAGAGGGTTCCTTGTCGATAAGCAACGGTTGAATGCTGATGTCGCGTTCTAACATTTGGGCGACGCGGTGAGAAGATGACGTGGTTGAATACAATGCGATACAGGTGTTTAAACAATACAACTACGTGTGAGAAATGGGCAAATACTTATCAGTTAATTTGATTCACGAATAAACACAGAGTCCAGAAGGTAGATTGAGTAAGTAAGAGATATTTTAATTTTGCTAGACCATTAAGTTTCAATAATTTTAGCATTTACAATGTGATATTAAAACACAAGAAAAAACGGACTGCCACAGGCTGGACTCGAACCCGCACCTCTCGCAAGCCGGGCGATTGCTCTACCAATTGAGCTACCGCGACACTTACTCATCGGTCCAAATTTCTTTAAGTGCTCCTTAGGCTGCAGCCGGCTATGATTCATCAATGTTATGGTAAGATACCATCAACATCCGAAAAGATGTTGTAGGTATCTTACCTTTTTTAATGATACATTAAGTCCCAGTACATCAAATATAATTATAATAATATTTTGAACGAGTCCTACTTCAGTTATTATTTTCCACCAACTTCCTCAATAATCGGGGAATACCTATGTCCTGGATTTAAACAAAGGGCAAAATGACCGAATATGGAAATTGGGTCATCGCCAAAGACTATTCTAAAACCAGGTATCTGTCAAATTTGAAGAATTCCATCAGGTTCGATAAAACAGTGCAGTTCGCGCGAAATGAAACGTAATCCGTTGTTGGTATAGCCAGCCCGGTTATTTGCGATTCTACGACTAACTAGCGTCCAATTGTGATGTCCAATTAACACATATTTTCCATTTCATTCAACGAATGCCTTGCCAGTATTGTTGTTCGTTAATAGAGACATTACAATTATCATATTTGGTGCGATTGGGACCGTGGATATTATTACATTTGAGGAAAGAAACTAAACGAAGTAGAAGTCAAAACGCGTATACGGCATTTGTCACAATAATTAAAATCATGTGAGTTTGAGTCATCATCACGTTGATAGCGGCATAAGGTCATAAAATATCAATTTGTTTTGATAAACTTTACGATACTAATTAAATTCCGTATTATCTCGCTATTCAAGAGTTTCAACATAATATGACGCGGAAAAGTAGAAAATACATATATTTTTTAACTTTTTTTGCACACCACAAAAATACACAATCATCATCATACACAGAAAGATGCACAATTTAGGAAGAAAATATTTAATGGAGCCGCTGACTTATTCATAGCAGTAATAACATTAGGTTAAGTTCACGTTATACGTCGCGGTACAAGTTGTAATTACGGTGTATTCACCTTGGAGCAAGAAGATGCCGTCCCGTCTCGCCGCTTAACGCAAACACGGAAAGAGGGGAAACGGCGAAATTTTCCCCAAGAGACTGCATGCAGGGGAGTTTATCACAATTTGTTAGCTAAACTGCAGTATACCTACATAAACAGTGTGGTGTGTGTAGTATATTACAATTTGCACACCCTAGTTTCTGTATTGCAGGGCTTTGGTACTATTTAATTGCTGAACTTTATAGGTCTTTTAGTACCCAGAATTATGCGAGCCTCTCTCGTCATGAAATGTCGCATGTCTGATATAGGTACGAGTTTTGGTTGTAGACCTATTTAAAGTTTATTTCTGTGTTCTTTTTCTCACATTACAAAATTATGAATTTAACATGACACGCAAATGTTTTTTTTTTCATATTTATCTTAGCCGTCGTCGGTATTAGGTGCGTTTAAGTTCAATTGGTTTGATTTGAACAAACTAAGTAAGAGAGTATTCAAGTTACAAAGTTACGAATAATACTGCTAATATTTAATAACATTTTGTGCCTAACGGATCATGTTTAAAATACAGTGTTTATTCAGAAGCCTATGAATAGGTTCCAATAATAATTTGGAGGGCTTTTCTTTAGTGTTATTGCTGATCAAGTTTCACTAGAGTTCGTGTTTAGGATTACCAGTAGGTGTACGTAAAACGCTCATTTTAATATGATTTAAGTGTTCGTTAGATATTGGAGACTAATGAAGTTCAGTTGCTTTAAGAAAGTTCAAATTATTTTTAGAGTATAAAATACATTAAAACAAATTAGGTAAATATCCGACTTTACAGATTGCCGGTAGCATATTCAATTGGTTCTATTAGGTAATAATTTAATAACATAAACAACACTTCAAATTTTAAACGGTGATTTTTAGTCGTCTGTCCAGTTAAATCAATGATAACTTATTCGATTGGTCAACTATGTCAAACAATCTACGTTAGTTGAAATTAATTGAACAGCGAGTTTTTTGTATCGGTTCTGATAGTATGTAGCTCACTTACTCGTAGTATGTTGCTTATTTTTACCCGACTACGGCGAAGCAAAAGGAGGGTTATGATTTTGACCTGTATGTATGTATGTATGTATGTGGGTATGGATGTTCATCTGTTCCCTCGTAACTTCTAAACTACTTATCAGAATTCGACAAATGACATATCATTAGAAGCGTCTTAATTGTCCGCTGGTTATAGGCTATATGGGATTTCACAAAATCTAATGTGGCGCCCTCTGGCGGACAAAACATACGAAGTAAAAAAATAAAGTTAAGATAAATATGCCGTGTTTGGTATCATTTGAAAGCGCTTTACTTGTACATTTTGAATATATATATATATTACTAGCATTTGCTTGTGACTTTACCTGTATTCATGGGCTGATTGTATATAATTCACATCTTTTTTACCCGACTATATATGTGGCTCTTAGCAGAGTAAGATCCATAGATGGATTATGGATTAGTTCACTGGAATCTAGCAAATTACTAAAGAATCCACATGACCAAAGATCGTTCGAGGAGTTGGAAAGATTGAGAAATCAATGAACCCAAGATTAACCTATTTAGAACTCCAAAATATGTTAAATAAAAATAAAGTTTAAAAACTAACACCCGACTACTTAAAAACACGCTCTAAAAAGTACGAAACAAGAAAACACTCTCCAATGAAATTACTTAGTATGTACAAACTATTAAATATTTACCGTTATTAAATAAACTAACTTACACATATTATTATATTTTAATATATTTTCAATTTATAATATTGATAGAGAAATGTTTTAAGGATAAAGCCGTGGTCGTATACCACTTTTTTTAATTTATTATTCTTATGGCATACGACCACGGCTTTATCCTTAAAACATTTCTCTATCAATATTATAAATTGAAAATATATTAAAATATAATAATATGTGTAAGTTAGTTTATTTAATAACGGTAAATATTTAATAGTTTGTACATACTAAGTAATTTCATTGGAGAGTGTTTTCTTGTTTCGTACTTTTTAGAGCGTGTTTTTAAGTAGTCGGGTGTTAGTGATATTTATTAATGAACATGATCATACATCCAAAAGTAACTTTGATATGGAGACAGCACTTTTTACAGTGTTTGAGAGATAAAAATTTCGCTAGTATTTTTAGCGATGGTGTGTGTTGGACCCTTCTTGCGTAACACCACCCAAAAGTTTAGTTCTTTTTCTTCGATCGCGGGCAACCCTAGCCATGATATTATCCTTGTGTGAGTGCAGTACAGTCCTCTACATAATATTTATATTTTCTTGGTACAGTCCCAGTCGTCTGCCTAGGGTGGCCGTAGCATCAGGGTTACCAGGAAGGTATCGTGCGGCTACACAGACCAATGAATTTTTGATAGGTCTACGTAAATGCCGGCGCTTGTCGTAAAGTTTTATCGTCTCGTACATTCGGCTGGCATCCGTGACTAAAGGATATGGTTCGCTGATATTGATCGAAGTGGCGCTTGAATGACATATGAAGGCATACAAAGAAAGAACATTTTATTTTGTCCATTTTATGTCGAAGATTATGCAAGTGCTAGTTCGACATCCAAAATTTTAATGAGCAAAGTAATAAAGCCCTAATTCATGTTATTTAAGTGCAAATACAGCTGAACACCGGCTCTGTTGTCGCTTGTTCACGTGCCCACGTCCATCTATCAGAATAATCTTACTTTCTATAAAAGGAAATCGAAATTATCCAACTACATATGGCATTCCATTTCTCTCTCGCTAGTTTTGATAATCTCCCGCTCGGTTTTATTTTTAATGCCATTCGAATAGGAAAAGGGTCTATCAACATTCTTCGGTTACCCGGAGGTTAGTTCGTTTGTTTATTTAATTACCGACGTTTAATGGAGGTTTTTATGGGTCAGCGCGGATGCCGGCTGCGTTCCGTGTGCACGATACGATGCATTTACATGTTGACGAAACATATGGGGACAAATATGATTGTTACTGTTATAATATTTTCATAATAGCTCACCAATAAAAACAAGATCATCGGCTCGATGAATTTGTTTTCAGTTCGCACGGGTATAACGGAAAAACACTACAAACAATATGCGCACAAAATGTAGCAATTACGCTTGAGAGTATGAGTCCGCATGTCAATCGATACCTACATCGATACATGTAACTGTTATACTGTGGTATTGCGTATTACGAGCCGGCTGTGCTTGTTGATGAATATTTGGGTGATTTCTTTGGCTCGTCGCCTCCAGTGCGACATCCGATTGTAACTCAATTGGGGCGCATTTGCTCACGGCCAATCGTATCATCGCTCTGTGAACAGCTGCTCCATTTACCAGGATATTGTTTTGAGGCTGGCCCGACGTCAATGTTCATTGAGTGCGATCGGCTGGCTCGCGGCGGCAAAATGCGATTTCCTGTCTCTCTCTATTACCGTCAACTTGTTGGACTGTGTTGGACGCAAGTTCAATAGGCAATATTCTGCTAACAGTTGAGAACCATTTCTAATCAAAATGTAGGTGGCTTAAAATGGATGGGAGTTAATGAGGCTGCACGGAAATAGTAACGCGATGGTGCGTTTCATTTGAGCACTGAAATTCGGTTTGTCAAAACGGAATTCAATTTACATTTAAGTTAGTAACAATAGCATCAATCATCAATCACCTATCATTCAAACGGAGGCATTGCGGCTATCCAATCTCGGATTAGGCTTCTGTCCTCCACTTTTGCTTAACTGTTTAAGCTCAATTTATACGTATATTTATATGTAGATAGAAACAAGAAAACTGTAATAATAATACACTAAGAAAATTTTGTAGAAATTAAATCTGTATTTCAGCAACAAATAAAACGTAAAAAATAATAAAGCTATAAATAATACGGAGCTTTCACGGTCAGACGTTCTAAATCATGTTAAGCGTAAGAGATTTATGTAATGCCAATGTAGAAAGATTTACTTATCTCTGTAAACTTCAAAATGCACTTAGGGCCTCCAATTTAGCATTGTTTACAAACAAACAAAGGGTATAGTTCGTTGAACTCGCATAAAAAGTTCCTCGTTAAATTGTATTCTTATTGTCGAGCCAAGACAGGTAGTTCAAGCAATCCGCTTGGACAAAGAAAGCTAATAAAATGTCTCAATGCACGAACCATGCCGTTAATTGTTGTAGGTTGTAAAAGGCACGCTGACACTCGTCTCGCGAAGACGTCCGCTTCTTAAAAAGATAGCGTTAGAGTTTATAACGATCAACTAAGGTGCATCGAGTATTCCGAACGTGGTCATTCTAGATGCCGTAGATGGCGTCAAATCTACGCCTGCAGCGATATAAATAGCGGGGTGGGCGGACCCCGATGTGAAGTGGACATCAGTTTTGTGCTTGCGTCTATTTCGAACAAGTGCAAATAAATCTAACAAGTCACTTTCGTCCACGGTTGTCACTTTCATTGCCGGTTTGCCTTGCCTAATCCTGTAGCGATGCCTACCGCGTGACTCAACGTATAACAGACTCATACGCGAATCATTTTGCTAATTATTAGCCTTAGGTTCCAGGATCTCTTTGAATACTAATGACATTCAAACAGAATTACTTAACTTTGCACATGTGTTCACTGATTGCATCTAATTTGTAAACAAATGTTACTTGTAACAATTAGAATTAAGTGGGTTATCGTCAGACACCTAATAGCTTTCTGCTGGCTGATTAACAGAACTAAAGTCTGTAGGTACGCGTATCTTCATTTTAAATTGATAACCTTCGATAATGTCCATTAAATATCGAACTTGACGTGTGGAACATTCAATTTATTTCATATTGATTAATGAATCACGCACGATTGGATCTAATGCCCTTGATGTTTATTATTTTGTCAAATACTCAACGTGGCTCTGTAAACAAACAAAAAGTTGATGTAATAATAAGGATTTTGATGCAATCAGTGAAATAAAAGTCATTTATTTTATATTCGCGTCGAATTATTGGAAATTGATTTATTTCGGACAGTTCAACACGAAGGTTCTATGGGTACTCGTACCGAGTCTCGCGATTTAAATCCAATCTTGTCACCTGTCTTGAGGTTATTGCTCCCGCGGAAACACTAGCATTTTGCAAAAAAAAATTGGATCTGGTTCCGCTAGTCAGGTAAATTCTTCTTAATGTCTCTGATAGAAAGCCATGTCTGATTATATTTGTTTTCCTGGAACTGATTTCCTTTGATAAGGACAAAGAAGGGCAGACTAGACAAGGAAGATAAATGAGCCGCGTGTGACAGGATAGTTGGCAGACGAAATGTCGATGGGAGAATAAAAAAAACAAAAAGCCTTGGGGAGATGGTCTCAAAGGCTTTCATTAGGGGAACAAGCGGACAGACGTGCCGACAGCGCATCATTACCATCGTCTAATCTTCAGGGCACGCAGTTGGACAATGCGCCTGATTGTCATTTGTTTATTCTGGATAGACCCCTCAGACAGGCGACGCTTCAAACGTTTTTAAGGCTGTCAATTAACAAATGTATATATATTTTTTGTGTAAGGGACTTTTTATCTTAGTGTGGCTGTGTGTATCCTATTCCAATATCTTATGGTAACGTAACAGAATCCATTATAGACGATTACAACTACCGTTGTATGAAATTGACATAATTACTATACTTAATACTGGTTGTTCAAATTCCTATATTTTGGAATGCAGTGGATTGTGTATGGAAAAGATTGAAGTTTTAGTGCGTATCAAATGCACGTGTCAAGTTTATATCTGCCTCTCTCATTTCGAATGTCAGCGAATATTTACGCATCGGCCGGCGTGTTCCCATCGCATTCCGATGTTATTGTCGTTGCAATATTCAGTTACTCTTTATGTACTTGGTAATCCAAATTTATTCAATGGCGTAAGCTTTAATATTAAACCTAAAACTGTTTTATAACCCTTGCTGTGTTCTCACTGCAACACAGAGCTATGATTCAAGTCTAAATATTAAATCGATTGAAATAGAACTTGTACTTTAAACGTTGAATTACAATCTATACCTGCTCTATTCGTTAGCGCTTAGACAAAATTGATTCCATATATTGGAGGTATAGGAACCCATTGTTCGGTTAGCTCTATTGGTTAACGTGTCTTTATTTACATAGGCCCTTTAACAACAGCCTCGGAGCTGTGAGATCGAGTATTGTATGAGTTTTTTTTTATTATCATGAGACCCAGTTTTAGAGAATGAGAGTACATCGCTCCGTTCGAACATGCATATAACAATTAACAATAGCAGTTAGCGCAATTGCATTACTTAATCGCAAGGTCATTCCTCTGTCTTTCTTTGATACCAGGTCACATCGCTACTGGAAGTGTCACCGTCTGTATCATGCGTCTTTTGTCCGAGGTTACAATTTCAGAAATAACCGTAGGAAGTGGACAGCCCCAGACACACGTGTTACTGAACATATTACAGTTACAGGAGACATTTACGCGTCTACCAAAATACATGCACTTTGTGAAGTTAATAACGGCCAAAGATAAATAAATTACCGATGACATAACAATACGGACGCTCACTTACAAATTACGGCATGCAATGCAACGGAGTTGGCTTGGCTTCTGTGGCGAACCAAAACAAATGGACATGACACCGTTACACTACTTCGCGGAATTAAATAAAGAAAAAAATGACGGTAAGCAACGGTAATCTGTGTTCGCGGCGTAAGGTCGAAACCCCCTTCACGGTACGGCACCAGCTCAAGATGAGCTGAACTGCTGATAACTCACTTGTAATTAGAATCAAACGTGACCGCTACTCGGCGTCATTGTCCGTGCTTTAGCACCATAGTTGCAATAAATTATCAAAGCCACAAACGAAAGCTCTCTTAATCTGTGGATGGTAATAAACATATTAGCCGGGACAGTGTTGTGAAGGGCCGCTTTTTAAGAGGCAATAAATAAAGAGAAGTCGGTCGGTTGTCACCTTAGTGCACCCAGATGGCACAGTTCCCAGTGAAAACCGTTTTGGCTTCTCTATAAACGCAAGTGGAAAGGCGATGCGGCGCCTCGAGTGCGTGTTTACGCGCCGGCTGCTATTAACGATACGCACTCCTGTGCCCTGCGCCGGTCTAGCACTAATTGCATGAAATGCTATTAATAACGAGGATACACCAAAATGAAACGTCGATGCCCGCACCGCAAATTATTCGCGTTTCGAACGCACGATTAAGGTCTATCATTAAAACAACGTTCCAGATCTGAATTGGATCAGGTCGGCGTCTGATCAGAAGGACTGGTATTGATTATCGGAAAAAATCGATACGCGGAAGTATTCTTGGTTCTTCAAAATGTCGAGAAAAAGGCAAGTTTCACTTCCAGGAACTCTCGATGACCGTTAAAGATTGTAAATAATGTAGATGGAGAAAAAGTGAGCAGTAACGTGGCTATTGTGTGTGCGCGGGAGTCGGCCGCGGGAACGCTCCCGCCCGGGTTTGTTCACAACACATACAAAACTCAGAAAAACATCCAATCGCATTGTGAATGTCGTTTCCAATACACATTCGTTGTTTTTGTGCGGCGTACAGCAACGCCGGAACGGAGCTTCGTAGAGCATAATGCAATGTTTACAATTCAATAGCCAATTGTCACTGGGCTCGTAAAAAAGTGGGTTTAGCAATGTTCGTTTAGTGTTAGAATTTTTGTTCAGTTTTAGAACTTACTTTTGTGGAATAGTGTAAAAGTGTCGCCTATTGTTTTTAAATGCGATTAAAGTATCAATTGAAATCTTTAATACGTGTTACACGTCTTCTTTCCTTCTTTCATCTAACTAATCAATAACAGGAAGAACATTTGCTTTCTGTCACTCACATAAGTAAATAACCATTTCGTATTTACTCGTACCTACTCTATATTTCCATCGGATAATTTACATGAACCGATACTAAAGTAGATTCAGCATTTTAACAATGCGTTAGCATTATTGTACGTATTTGACTGTATTTTTGTACAGACTCGGACAATGCTCTGCCTAGCCAATATTCAAAGGTTTTTTTTCTATTTGTCAATTGCGTCACCTGAATTAGTTTGCGAACAATCAACACAGACCGAACTCGCGCTATTTCAAATAAAAACTGCAGCACCGCATTCACCTGGCTTGTTTACCTTAAATCAACCCGAAATGGTATTTTTGGTCCATTGAAAAAGTTTTCCAAGTGTTGAGGCTGATGTTTAACATTCGACTAATTAAAGAATACTGTGAGCTAAGCCCGTCAGCGAACCTTTGAAGCTGCATCAATTTACTAGGGCTGCGCAAACAATGATTAAAATGCGGATTCATCAAAGCAATAAAGTTTAAGTAAGCCGTAGACGTAAGTTGATGTTGTACATAGCAAACACATAGTAGATGTTATCCGCTACCTAATGGAGGCAGGAGTGAATCGCTAAGCCAATCTGATGCGTGCATCTCGCATAGTGCGTCGAGACGCCGACAGACCATGGGTCTCATACGTTATACGAGTATTGCTATGCTACCATTGTGC
This sequence comes from Pyrausta despicata, assembly GCA_963921415.1. Taxonomy (NCBI): domain Eukaryota; kingdom Metazoa; phylum Arthropoda; class Insecta; order Lepidoptera; family Crambidae; genus Pyrausta; species Pyrausta despicata. Next base: position 10,893,952 of record OY992853.1, read on the forward strand.
TTGTGTGTTTGCAAAAACACTGATGCAAGGCAGGTTTGTAAAACAATAATACGTTTGAAAAAATCTCGCAGAGCGAAAATTGTAGATAATGTATCTAAGACATAGAAATACTTTAAAAAGCAATATCCCTTGGTGGTTGCTTAGATATGTCATGCATATAAGCACTTTTGCTTGTTTTTTTCAGGGTTAATACATAGTACGTTTGGGAACGAAGTAAAGAAAATAACGAGCTCGATTCAGATCAGAAGAAGAAGAAGATATTTAGTACAAAGCGCAATTCGTAGACGATAGACAATTGGAACGTTTACTATCGGGCCAAATTGACCGAGGAATGCATCATGTAACTTGTTAACGTCGGTTGTGCACACAATTGCATCCCAATGGAACGGAATGCAGCAGCCACACATAATATCAGATATTATACGTTAATTTGTTAGTGTTTAAGTCATTGAGTAATAGTAACTACGACAATTCAACGGTTCAATTCAGCTACTTCTATTAAGTACAAGGAGACGCGAAATTAAATGAAGACTGACAGAAGTCCAGATATTTACACGTCATGATAACGTGCAATATTGACAGACCATTTAGATTTAATTATGTGATTAATATGATTTCTTAATAATCACCAAAAATATGCGCAGTGGGTATCGACAGCTTTTCAATGTCGGTAATCTTGAAAGCTTTTTAAACAATGTTGGCAAAACTTTAAATTATAGTAATAGTCCTCCTGGCCGATTTCGGCGCGGCGGGATCTCAACGGAGATCAGCCAACTACGCCGGAGATATTATAGTGCACAAGTGTGAGCGCAATACACAGGTGCACTTACTGTTCCATCACTCTCAAAGTTCGGTGAGACGGCAATCCGACATGACCGGAGAGAGATCAGGCGCAGGACCAACGGCTTAACGTCTTTTCCGAGGCACGGGGGTGTAACAATGCCAACTTCCCGACTCCGAGCTGTTTTTGAGAAATTCATGACAGAAAATCTTAGAAACTATTTTGGCTCGACCTGGGATTCGAACCCAGAACCTCTCGGATGTAAGGCAGAAACTTTGCCACTACACCAACGAGGCACTAAAATTATAATGAGGCATTCGCAAAACTTGTTTGCTTTATTGAAGTGTCCTCCTCCCCGTTTCGCCTAGCGTTCCTTCCGCCGGTATGCACCAGTGGGCCACAGATTGATCCTGGCACCGCGCCAGGCTTCAAGCGGTTCACTCACTTGACTCAAAAGCAATCGGTTATACGTTCGGCTTTCGTCTTTAGCCATTTATCATTTCGAGAGATAAACAAAATTGGCACTGTTTTTGCTGTACTCGAGACGGCATACATTTGTTTCGCAGCAGCATCAAGGGAGTTGACCTTCGAAGGTTTGGCGAGCTCCTTTCAATTACTAAAAATTTGAATATTCTTTCTGGTTTCCGATTATTATCTGAATTTGACTATTATTTAAGGCGGTCAAAAATTATAATAAATATAGTGTTTAAGGTTCAAAAATATCATTTGAACGAAGATGTGCAGTTTAGAGTTATGTGGAATGGAATGGAAAGACTGACTAAGAAGCCTTTTTGTAGGTACGAGAAATATCATACCAAGCTTTGATGTAATGAACGTATAGCATATCCAACATGAACTATTTAATGTGCTTTCCTAATGAATTTATTTTACTAATAAATGCAACCAGCAATTACAGCCCGAAACATCTCTGAAGAATTGACAGGGCGTAAATTATTTCCTCCTGTCTGAAGTCCAAAGCAATGCGTTACAAGAAAAAGCATGTCGCGTTAAAGGCGGCAACATGAAAGGAGAAAGTGGTTTCGAAAGATTTATTTTATTGTTTAATGAAACTGGTAGGTTTGCTTAACTTTTACAAAGTCGATACATTCAATACCCGTAACTAGACTCGTGTGAAACTTCAATGAACATAATTTGAAACTTCTACATATTTTATTGTTATTGCTCCTACTAAATTGGTGTCACTGGAGATCGCCCTGACATTTAAGCTGTTAATTAAGGAGTTTCCCAAACAAGTAAGGGGGTAATATCGCTAACGAAGGTTTTAGATACCTGAATGGAAACACGATATCTGAAAATCATTGTTGAGGTGTATAACAATTATTGCTCCAGTAAACTTTGTTATCGCTTGGAAATCGACTATTGCTGTCACACTGGTCAATTAAAACTTCCGTAACTATTATTCGCACCTCTTGAATGAGAGTTGATAACGAGTTAGCCGTAGTTTATTATCTAGTGCTAATTAAGTCTTCTATAATTTGATCGGTCATATTTGGAGGATTCAATTTCTCTGATAATGGCAGCAATAAACTTCGTGGTTGGCCGGTTTGTGTGTCAGACAGGTGTCTCGCTACGGGTTCCTGCGCCTCGGGCGCTCGTGCCAGCCGTACCAATGTCAATCAGCACAAATGATGCTGCGCTTTTACTATGAAATGCCGATTATAACCAAGATCAAAGGGCAAGGCTCTTAGCTACAAATTCCGGTTTTTATTAACACGTTTTCGAACGCTGCAAGAACCTTGTATTAATGTTAGGTCGCGGCCAAGTTAGTCAGTCAAAATAACATTGTTACCAAATTATTTATGCAATCAGTACCTAATTATTATTTTATTTCACACTTAAACAAGCGTTTCGTTCAAGAAAAGGTAATAAGGTATTCAGGTGCATCGAACGTTATTGACATTAAAACATTGAAAGATTCATTGTTTATTTTCCCAACTGTCAGAGTAGTAGTTCTTGTTTCGTAAATTACATACACTTCAGTTCTCGTACTTTTCCTTTCTAGATAATCGTACTGGCTTGATCGTTATGTGGAACGAAAAACATAAAGGCACCAACTTTGAATAGATTTGAATGACTTCTTAATGAGTTTAACGTTTTACCAACAGCTTAAATATGTGATAAACGTAATATTAAACTTAATGGAATATTGACCGCCTGTGATTACCTATCATAATGTTATGATTAATTACTTTCACAAATTATTCAATAAATCAATCCATACATTATACGTTAGTTGAAAATATTTAAAATTATTTCTAAAAAGTACCTAGGTATCTACTGAGATAATTAAGAGTTTTGAATGGCATTGCAAGCAACACAAAGTAAATGTTGAAATTAAGTATTTTATTGAATTAAATAAGCAAATGATTCTCAATATCGGCAGCATTCGCTATAGCGTTAGCAGCAGGCGTTCGGTCTTGTTTTTATCGTTGAGTATTTAATTTTCATCCAGTAGTTTTTCGAATAAATCGACTGCCCCGCACTAAACTATCTGTAGAATGTTACAAAATGACAGTTGACAATGGCGATGATTGTATATAATCCACCCACCCAGTTTCTGTAACCCAATCCGCGAGTGTGGCCGCGGACGCGTTTACATTACGCGGCCGTGCCATTGTGAGGTTCGTGCCAAACACTATGTAGTAGGAATAGGTACTAAGGTAACCTACCATGCTCAGTTTTGTACTCACTTTGTCGAGTTAACGGTTAAGCGCAAGAAAGAGCGCTGTCACGGTTTGTAACGCTTAAACACAGGCGTTAAGGTACTTATCGATCGCAAATTATTCAAAACAATAATTAAAAAAAATGTATTAGTTTATTTTAATACTGATTGCAAGGAATCTTCCTCTGGCAGTTAGCTATGCGTAACGAAATGCTTGAATTGGTTGTTTCAAAAAATGAAATTTTAAGAAACGTGGAACAGATAAAACTGAAATCAAAAGTCCGAAGCATGTTTTTTTACACGACAATGCCCTTTACATCTCTTGATTGAGTCTTGTGATAATTTTATGTCAGATTTTCGGTAGGTATAAGTTCATTAACTTTTGAACTGCACTCTCTGCCGACAGGTTCCATAAGTTATACTTAGTAACTATCTAAAAGGTTCACTAATTGTCTCATGCTCGAACAATCTCACATGAAGACCAGTGAACTTCTATAGTAAGTAGTTAAGAACTTTGGTCAACGAAAGTAAAATACAGGTTTAGCAATGTTTCAAAAGTTTTTTTTTAGGTTTTAATTGGCTATTGTGAGATGATAGTGTCTAATTGGTTTCACGGATAACATTAAGAAGACTTTCCATTTTTATAGTAGGTATCTGCCAAAAATAAGAATAATTTAAGTAAATCCTATGAATTTCACTATAGACCTTTATAGAGTTGTAGTAAAATCAATATCTTCATATTCTTGGTTGCAAGCATCTGATAGCATGTTCATATGTTTAAAAATAATGAGGCTTATTTAGTTTTAATCTAGTTGAACTCAATTATATACAAAGTAATACCTGACCTGGCAAACGTTGTTTTGCCATATAAATGTTAAGTGTGCACTATGCTTATCTTATCACTAAGGGGTATGAAAAATAGATGTTGGCCAATTCTCAGACCTACTCAATATGCTCACAAAATTTCATGAGAATCGGTCAAGCCGTTTCGGAGGAGTACGGGAACGAACATTGTGACACGAGAATTTTATATATAAATGTATAAATAGATAATGCTTATAAAATGGCAAGGATGTCACCTACTGGGCTATCACTAATTCTTATGTATTACCAGACCCTCAGTAATGTTTGCTCTGGTTATCCAGCGGACATTGATGCTTACAGAAGTCACCTTATCATTAGAAAAATAATACGGCAATAGCTGCACTTTATACAATTGTAGATAACGACCGCGTGACCTTTGTGAAACAGAAAATAAAGTTTAGTTTTGATTAGCTAATTAACTTGCATTCGATATAAACTCCTTGCATTCGATATCCTGTAATTAGTACTGCAAATCGTGTATTCTATCTCTGTTTGTTGATCTAAGTTAAACAAGGAAGTAAATTGATGTTATTTGGACAAAACTAGGTGAAAGAAGACTAGTTTCTAAGCATTAGATTCGGCCTTTTATCTGCTACTCGTAAAAGACTTCAACGCACGAAGTTTGGCGGCGGACTTTTCGGGGCAAATTAGAAAATTTATTTTACGTGAACCTTGACTACTTCTTACAAAAACTTACAGAGTAAGTTCTACAATTAATGAACTGCATTTGGTTTGTTTTCGTTAAAAAAAAAGACCACAATATTAAAATTACTAGGCCTGAACCACGTTAGTTGTTTATAAAACTATTCCGTTTTGATGTAGTAATGACTTAATAAATCTACCTGGAACAGGATTTTGTAATTTGAATACCTATTAAGGCATCTGTTGATTTATTTGACATTAATTACATCACAAGAAGAAGTTCACCAATTACCAAAAGGTAAGTTAAGCTATTATTGATTATCATAGAGGTGCCTATCATTTTTCTTAGTTATTTACCTAAGTATTTTAATTATGGTTCTTTTCAACTGAATGACTACGAGTCTATTTTTTAAAGAAGATAAGTAAATTGTCATTTGCATAAATACCTGTATTGGTTGGGTTATTAGAAATACCGGCTCTAATGCAACTAGTTAATGATATTGCACTCAAATAATTGCAACTAATTGCCCAATGCGGCCAGTTATTGTAAACATTTGAACGATAACACCGACATAGAATCGGATCGTAACAAAACGCATTGACCTTCGATCGGCAAAATGCAGCCGATCCTCATCTCATCTCCGCATAAATCAGCTGTCTACATAAATAAATTAAAAATCAGCACGTACTCACAGTAAACAGTCGGCGTATTGAAAATAAACCGATCACCTCCAATGTGGTCACTGAACAAAAATAACAACACAAAACAGAACTGTCTGGTTGGGTATAAAAGAAAGTGGTGAACTAAAAGAATGTTTTGGAATAAGTAAACACTTGATTCACGATGTATCGAGGTAAGTTCGCGGGGAACGCGGGCGCGTGTGAGCGGCGCAGAGGTTTGAACTCGAATGCTTACAGCGCTCACCGCTCGCTCGTGGGTCGGTCTCCGCCTCCGCTTGTGGCTCGCGGTCGGCGCGGCGGTCCGCGGTCGTTGGACACTTGCGGTCATCGCGGGCCACGCAGCGTCAAGGTGGAATCACGATAATTGTGGTTTAAGATTCGGTGTAGGGAATTTCGTTACGTATGCATCTACAGGATCTAGCAGGAGTTACGTTCAAGGGTTTCTTACTACGCTGATCGATAGTGATGAGAAAACTTACTAACTATTCTGGCAGCCCAGCTGTAAACTCTTTTTGCTGGTAGTTTTCAGCATAAGGCAGGAGGATTAATATTACATAGTTAGTGAAACTTAAATAAAAAGGAAAAAGTAAGTTGAATACTGGTTTCAGCACGTTATACTTGAACATGAAATGAAATAACTTGCTTGGTCAATCTTAAAATCGTCAATAACATGAAACAATTAATTTACATACACATAGTATACGTCTACTACCTATCAACAACATGTAAGATTTCGCTATACGAATAAATCGAACCAGTTCTAATAAGTAAGGTAACGAGCACTATCTTATCCAAACCGAATCATAACTTTAATTGGGTGCTTTACAACTAACTTTCATTTATGAGATGGGTAAGTGATTATTAAATTCTTACCACCGATTATACTCGTACTCGTACATTTGACGTAGCTTTTGCCGCGGTTTTTACATTATAGGCGCACCGGATTCTGATGAAAATTCGAAATGTTAGGTAAACAAGATTTTCATATGGCAATAATGACTTTTTTTTACACATTTATAGTTTTTTTGCTATAAATATTGAAATAAAACGCAGGTATTATAGTCCATAACCTTATAAAGACAAGAGTTATTATATAACTAATGCCGAGGCAATCATGAAACTTTTCTTAAAATATTATAAAAGTCTTTTTACCCTGTTAATAATTCGAAGTATCAAAGTCATTTATTCCAATTTCCCCAGTGATACCATACAAAGATTCAAATTGCTCAGATTTTCAAGAAATTTCGGTGACCCTATACGTAGCTTTTGCTGCGATTTCGCCTCCCTGAAATAAAAGTTAAACTATGCAAAGTAAACCATAATTTGCTTGACTAATGTGTTGCTCGGCGAGAATAATGTAATCTTAAAACTGTTTTATCTACTTTAGTAGTCGTCAGTCTTGTCAACCTGTATTTAAGGACTTACATATATTGCCCTTACCGTGTTTGTACATTTATGAGGTTGTTATGTTTGTTAAAAAGAATATGAATTTGTTTAAAAAGAGAAGTAATATTCACAATAGAAAAAAAAAGAAAGAGACACAAATAAACTAGTCTACAATTGTCTGCCAAAGCTACAGCATTATCAAAATCAATGTGATGCCATGTGTGTCAAGATTTACAATGCCATTCCGAATGACATCAAAGAATCATGACATCAGATTTTTTTTTCTTAAATAATGATCGTTTTTCAAAAAAGATGATGAGCTGTGCCATAGTTGTGAATAATAAAAAATCAAGAGAGTGCTTGAATAAGTGCATAGTATTTCTATCAAACAGTCACCTACGTTATTCGAGCCAGACGGTCACATCCGCGGAGCTTGCAACGAAAATCGTCCGTGTTTGCTCTAATATGCATATAATCTGTGATGTGTGATCTGCGACGTCCGGCGACGAAACCCTATTCCGTAAACCAATATTTGCGTTTACAAATCCAGCTATCTCCCTCACTCAAGTTACGTTGACCATGCCAAGGAACGAAATAGCTAAACTTTAAAATACAGACAAAGCGTTATGGAGTAGAACTTCTGTACACTCGCGTAGCCAATCTGGGACTTTTAATGTCATTCTAACAGCGGCCGTCGCATCATTCTGTATCAAACATATTTACACTTCCCCACCTAACTGGCGAGATTTGAATGGATAAAGGAAATTGTTATTTTCTCCATGCAACTTCTGTTCTTAGATGGTAAATATGTACGACTAAAATTTGATGTTGAGATTACAGTTCGTAAATGTAAATTTGGATCCTAAATAGTAACAAAGATCTACTGGATACTGATTTTAGCTGGAGCTGAAATAAACTTTCTTGGTTGACCGCATAGCTTTTTGTTCCCAGAAGAGCTTTCTTGAAATAGCTCAGGCACACGTAGTATTTCTAAGTACCTGAAAAAAAACATTTTTAGGTCTCAATATATTACATATGTACATTATTTACGAGTGGATTACACGTTTAACGGCCTATATTTCTTTAATTTTCATGTTTTGCCCCATAAAGTTGTGGCATTCTCCCTAAGGACGTGATGCATTTAGGAAATTGAGACCCACTTTAAAGTAGGCCAACAGAAAAATACCGTCCTAATGGGAAAATACAGGGAAAATTAACTTTTCGGGATTATGCACTCGCCTTTAATTGTTAATGCAAATGGCCAAATTAAATTTTACGGTTTACCTCAATTTATTGCGTTAATTATGTTTGCACTTTCCTTATTATACGATGACCTTTTTCTGTCTTAAACACATAAGTACGTATACTCGTAAGTATTGATAAATTTTACTGACAATGACTATGTCTTAGGTTAAGCATTCACTTATATTAATAAGGAAAATGGGCCTATATTTTTTGTGTTCTCTTGTAATATATTCTCTCAAGGACATCGTATTGCAGAGAAGCTTTTAACAACAAAAAACCGAAGCACAAAGAAGTCCCATGATAGGCAGTCGACATTTTCGTAAGATCACTTCCATGTTTCGCGAAGGGAATTGCAGGCGCATTTGGCGGACGATGAGATGTTCGCCATATTTTCCGATACAAGTTTTTAAACAGGTGCTTTTCTGCTATATTGGCTTTCAGGAACAATAACGAACAAACAATTCAACATTAAAAATTAATTGCTGAAAAGCTTGCATCAAATAAGTTGTATAATGTTTCATGTATGTTCTACACGAATGTGAAGCTTTTTAAGCGAATTAAAAATAAGGAGGAGGTTATCAATTCGATCGTATTTTTTTAATGATTTATAATTTGATAGTTTATCATAAAATGATCGTTAAGGTATATCTTTACGTACTTTTTTAAAGTCAAATGTGCGAATATGTTTCACGAGACTTTAAAAATGAGTGAGTTCATCGGACTGAGTGCTTAGTGTGATTCTTGTAACACGAACAAATTTTAAACATTACAATAAAAACTTTGCAAAGAATTATAAGTTGGAACTTAACCATATACAAAACTTTAGGTAATTTATAAGACAAACACACAAATTGCTATGAAACTTGGCTGACTTGGCGGTACCAGAGCATTGCCTTCAGCTCGAGACCAGCTCCTTAATATTTAAGCTGCTACATATTCCATTACGAAAACTACCGAGTTTACCGTAACTAAGTACCGCATCACTGATCATTCTATTAATTACGAAGCAAGGTTTACCATCATTTTTTTTCAAAGACATACGATTAGCTTATGCGCTAAACAATAAAAAGTGGGACCAAAACTAGGTAATACTTTACTTACTGTACTTTCAATCTAAACCTAAATCAAGCTAAATCTTTCATACAGGACAAATAAATGCTCCAGATTTTTTTGCTAAGTGGTATTAATGAAGCCTTTGATAAGCTCGAAGGTAGATTTCAATTATTATCTTATCGGTGCCTTATCCCAGACAAACGTAAAGACAGATACATATAAACTTCATTAGTTAATGACTCGACTCGACTTACGTACGTTTTTGGCTAGTACGTGTAATAAAAAGGGACAATGCTAGCTTTAAGGCCCTTTTTGCCCCTTAAATGGTAGGATATCAAGAAATCCTGAAAAATGTTATTCATTATTTCACCAGGTACACTTACAGTACATAAGTACGCAACAGAAAAGTCGTGATCCCCTGAAAGTTGTCGCGCAATTTTTCATTCGTACCTTACATGATTTAATTGGGTTCGGTTGGCTGTTACGAGGTTCATTACAGGATTATCCTGTTCACCTTGAGCTCGTCATTACCCTTCATCTCCAATTTCGAGCCAACATTTTACGCAGAACATAACAGATTTCGACATTTTGTAAGCTAATCCCTTGAAAACACTAAGTAGCTTAGGAATCTATTCTGATTTTAGCCTGTACACTGAAATAACTGAAACTTTTTCTCTGACGTAAGTATCTTCCTACGTGTTGCATAATACAGGATTATCTTTTGAAACGAATTTGAACCTGCAATATGTTCATGTTAAAAATACCACATAAATAAAATCAGTCACTCTTACAGATTAATCACGCTACTTATGTCTTTTATTTTCATTTTTTATTCTTATTTTGTAAATAATTGTACTTTCTTTTTACATTTAATATTTATTGTAACTTATTTTGTGAAGAGCAGTAAAATAACGAACTACAGTCTTAATTCGCTAATTACTTTATGTAAGAACTAGATACTGCCCGCGACTTTCGGCGTGGAAACCCTTTTGTCATTTATAGGTAGGCTATGACTTAATTTTTTACCTGGGATTGAGTTGTTTTGTCGCGAAAAAAAGTAGCCTATGTCACTCTCCAGCCCCATACCTAACTCCATACACAAAAAACATATCGGAACATCGCTTCGTTGGGTCGAGAAAGAAGGGACAAACAAACAAACTGACTTTCCCATTTATTATAATATTAGTAGGAATTTGAACAGGATCTTACACACAACCCGCGTACATACCTTAGATGTTAGAATTACTAAACGGGTGTAATAAAAGCAATGTAAGTCATTGTTTCCCTAGCACTCAAATTTTAACGCGCTGCTGTACGCTGAATACAAGCATCATAAGTTCAACATAGCATTACATTCGTGAACACAATTTCCTGAATTTCCCTTTTGCATTGTATGAATAAGCTCACTGCAGTGGCGTTTCATATACATCCTGCATTTATGTTGAGACGTTTTCGTCTAAATATATCACATTCTGGCTTTTGACAACGTTTTTGTTACGTAAGACACGTGCTTTTGCCTTAAATAACTTAAGGCATAAACATCCGATATTTTGGCCATGTCTTGTTTCAGCTTCAGTGATATCACGAGAAAAGGGTAACCTAAGATTGTACTTTTAACAAAGTTACTTTCATATGATTGACGACCATTTTGGTGTATTGGTCAAGAAGTTGACTATTACCCAAGAGGTCGCGGTTTCGATCACCGCACTGTACAAACATTCGTGTGCATGAACATGTCTGTTTGTACTGGTCTGGGTGTTATACGTATTTACTTAAGTTTGTTTGTAATACCAATGTTGATTCTGATATCTGTAACACAAGTGCTACTTACCACGGAGTCAGATCAATGTATGTGAGTTGTTGTAAATTTATTATTATTTAAATGTTATTTCCATTCTCACTCATAGTGCACGGAAATACAGAAAAACCTTTATCTATGACTGTCACAGTAACAACTCCGTCTTGTTTCGTATTTTCGACATGCCACTTGACCACCACTAGACGCATAATCAAGCAAAGTATGTACCAAATACATTTGAGTCTATTTCGCGACTAGTTACTTTCGCCTCATTATGCGACAGGCCGCTAGCTGTCATTATTTGCATGTATTGATATTGATTGTTGCTTAATAGGCGCCATCCTTTCTAATTTACTATCTGTCTTCTCGGTTGACTCGGCACTAATAGATAGACCTAACAATGAGCGGTCGTTAGACATTTATAGGAATACTAATTTTGGAACTCGAAATATTCGCTTGAATTCGCGATCGGGGGCATAATTCGAAATGACAGCCATAAAAATGCGACTTTCGTCGGGCACATCTTCGTTAACGCGAGGCAAAATGGCGAATGCAATTGAAATACGTAATAACCGCATTACTGGTCTGATACAATAATTTGGTTGTATAGAAAGCCGCGTTTCACCGTAATCCAACGAGAGCGCCGACAGATGTCACGATTCCACTTTCTTCCATCACGCATTACTTTTGAGCATTTGCAAAGTGGAGGTGATTTAATTGACAAAAAATATTGTTTTCTGGTACATATATCGGTACCTATAGCAATTCCTCAACATTGTAAACGACAACGTTGTAACTAAACATTATCTGGATCTAGAGTCTTTAAGCTATTAAATGAAATATTTTTTTGATTAGTTAGCTGAAGAGTCAGATTTCAGTTAGCAGTAGTACATAACCTCATCGTCTTCTCTGTAGTCTGCACATAATTTGAACATATTTACATATGTTTGAATACAAGCGTTATTAGTAATGACATTTAAAATACTCGTAAAATAGGCAAATGCTACGTGCATAACATTTAAGTATACCCTTATTAAAAGCTCGATTTTGTTAGAGACATGCTATGTTTGTAAGGCACATTTGTAATGTTACCTTAGCTTTCTCATATAAAAAAGATGAGAACATCTGAATTTACCTAAAATTGTAGTGTGAAACCAAAACTCCATACGTTTTTGTTTTGCTGGTAATTAAGGCTAAGTGTCGTTCGTATGATGCTTTGTTATATAACGCGTTGTATGTACTGAAGGCCTACTACGAAAAAACGAAGCACGAAATTGTGGACCACCTGTTCCTACTACGAAAAGTTTTCCTATTTATGGTTCACTAAATGTCCAAATAACGCATTTCGATCTCATAACGGATCCGAAATGTTTCATAGTAAGCAAAACGAAAAAACTAGTAGCTATCTTAATGACGGGTTTCGAATTTCATTGTAGGCCTTCTGATCTGTAGCACGGTACTAGAGAAACTGCAATGAAAAAAGCAAAAATTCAAGGCCATCGTGACAATTAGGCTTACATGTTTTTTATTTTATCTGATAGGTGTTGTATTTTTATCAGCAAGTATGGAGGCGCTTCCACTTGTATCTTATCAAGTGTTTTCCCTTTCAAGTGGCCTATGCTTACACCGAATGAACAATACATAATGAGTTTATTACTAAGTATTTGTGTTAGTACTTCCATCCAGTAAATTCTCTAATAAGGCAGAACCGTCACAGGTTGCCTCAAACCAACCCCAGTGAAAATAATTCGCTTAATCGACTCCGGACCCAAGTGGGCAGGTGTAGGGCTAATATGTTCAGGTGGGGCTTCACTGATGGAACCGACCTATCCTGCGTCTGCGGCTACACACCACAAGACATAACCCATCTTTTGTCTTGTCTTGGGTGTTCTGACTCTTGCTCTCCCGAGGACGTTATGTGTGCGACAGAGCAATTTGTGTCGCAAAATTTTAGGCTGAAAACAAATTAAGTTGCTTTACCATCGACACGGTAAATAGAAGAAGTACTTTCAATATTTATTTAGTTTAAAATGTCAAATAAACAGAAGCTATCAAAAATATCATCAGCCCTTATGCAAGGACGTCCAACAGCTGGGCGCAGGCCTCGTCTTGAATATGAGGTGGTACGAGCCAAACGCCATCACACGGGCTCAGTACTGATTACGGACTATTCGTTATATTAATATTACGAGTACTCGTTAAAGTTAGTCACTTACCTTACAAATAGAAGCTTCTATTCGTAAGGTAAGTTACCTGATTTTAGTTTTAGTTCTTCATAATAAATTCATAACATACAAACAAAAAAGCTCTACGAGCTATTGCATGCATACGATTCGACTTCGTGGGTGGGCGAAGCCAAGTAATTACAGTTTTAATTTGAAAATCCATATTGCGAGAAATAGGCGAAGTTAATGGAAGGCGCAAGCGCTTTATATTTATGATGATATTCATATATGTGTTAATGAGCTTTAAGCTCGCGAAAAGTCCACTATAATTGTAAAAACCTGCCAAACCGCCAATATGTCAATGTCACGCTAATGTATGTACATGAGCTGATTGTCCATGGCTGGTTGATAAAAGCTTCATGTTCGAATAGATAATATCATGATAATACATAGGTATTCTGTTTCATATTTACATTCATCTACCTGTTTATTATTTAATTTATCGTTATCTAACTGCAGAGTTATGATAATAAAAACCTTTGATTTTTCAATAAATATGCCTGAGATACGAATTTAGTACCTCCACCCGTCAAGGCCCATGTAATGTGTTAATGACTTAATACCTAGATATCAATACTTAACAACAATACTTCTTATGTTTAGTATTACATAAATACAAAATAAAGTTTCACGAATTATGACAATGGGTATTTCAGATTTAGACGCAGATATTTTAGCACGAGACAAAATAACCGAAACAAGTGCCCATTAAAGTTACAAAATGTATGCTAACGTAACATTATGTAAGCCCACATTTGCATTGTGCTTCGTTCAAAAAAGTACCTACAGAACTATTCCATGATGAATACTGAAAATGAACTTAAAGGAAATAGGAAAGAAGCTTTTAACTAGCGTTGTATTACCTGAAAAAACAGGTACATTTTCTTGTACTCGCTTATGTATTACATGACAAAGAATGTATTTCTGCTTGTTTGAGTTTTTTTTACTCGCAATGTCTACCCTGCACTTAGATTATGCACGAAAAAGTTTTCAATTACCGTGCTTCCTGAATTAGAAGTTGCCGAAGAACAATTTCGTTGCTATTTTGTAACACGTCGTATGTATGCTATGTATCAGTTTTCGTTTTAGTTGCGATCGAAACTAAGCTAGCTAGTTATTGGAACTTCCTCATTTGTTAAATTGGACTGTCACCCTCATGTAAAAGTTGCAGTGCCAGTGATTTACACCGTGCCTAGTTCTACGAGAATATGGCCGAGACTTCTAACTCAGGATAGGTTCGCACTATTGCTAGGTAGGTACTTTAGAATAACAACACTAGCAAAAAGCAGGTCACTTTTAATAAATAATTGGAGCATGAAGATTGCTTGCTGTATTTCAAACATTTAAAATGGATTGCTATTAATATTTTGAACATTCGAGTTGTCGTGAATTTAGCCCATAGTATACAGGTAAAAAAACCTTAACGAAGCCGTCAACCACGCGTTCAGTACATCAAACCAAATCGTATGAAAAATAAATTTTGGCTGGGAAACAACTTTTATTTTTGTACATCAAAAAAATAAATTAATTCTAACCCGCAATGTACAGCGCGTACGCGGAAAAGTCACCGCGGGGCGTGTTGCTTTACGCCGCCGCGACGCGGTCGGTTCGAGTGTGCGCTGTTCATTACGGAGTGTGCCATTTAGAGGCTTTTTATGAAAAAAGTAGTGAAAATTTGTATTATGTTTCTTTGGAAAAAAGTTAAGTCATAACGGACAGAAGTCTTTTCTGTAAAAATCATTAAAAAAAATCCAACTTTAACCATCAATATCTCAGTAACCGTTAACTTCCCAGGTATGGTGTAAAGGAAAAAAAATGATCGTAACAATTGGTAGAATATGTGGTATTCGGCTTCGTTAAGGTTTTTTTTACACCCTGTATAGCTAGTTGTTTCATAGTTGTGAAATTGGGTTGTAGACTTTAAAACATCGCTACTGAGATGTAAGCTATCAAATTCTTAGAAGAAGAAGAAGCAACAGATTCTGCAAGAGAGTATTCAATGTTGTATTTACGAAAAATTGTGTATAGTGAGAACACACCTTACTTATGTCCACCTTTGGATGGCATATTCTGTTTCTCTGTTCCAATAAATACATATTTATTGGTCAAAGTTTGATTCTTGCAGAGTGCTCTGCTTTCATGAAAATCAAAGTTAGGAAGTCGTTTCCATACCATCCATAAATATCCCGTATGCCACTTTAAAGTTGTTATTGTGTATGAAACTAGAAATTGACTTGTCTGTTGAAGATAATATCCATATTTGTATGTGAATAACGATTCTCCATGGTATAATGATGCTCTTCCGTTCAGCTCAGTTATAGGTTGCATCACACGTAATGATTAAGATGATTGAGATGCTGGGTTCATATTCTATCTAGCTGTTACATGCATTTATTACTCATTATAAAACATGTTGCCAGTATGCGTTTCAATCGGCAACTCTTTCTCACCTTGAAAAGTTACCCACCCGGGGTTAAGGTAATTCGTTAAGCTTTTGACATTTAAGGTGGCCCTTTTTTCCTCGATGTCGTGGACACAAATAAAAGACCTGGATAAAACCACGATCGTGCATTTAAGTCTTTGTAGTGCGAGAATGCAAACACGTTCAGTGTAACAGTTCCAAGCATAGGAGTGTCTTGTCATGTTACTTAGGTGGGTTTTCTGGTTTTTCAATGGATGTTTGTTTTACGCTTTATTCTGAAATGTTCCAAATGAATGCGTTCTTCTTTGTAAAGCCAGCTTGTCTTGAAGTCAGGGTCAGTTTAAAACAGTAGAAGAAATTTAATGCGATTTTGCATCGGTCACTAACGATACAGCAACAGATTACTAAATAACAGTTATTTACATTCCGTGTAGGGCTTGGCGCAGACGTTTCGAATTTCAGGCTAGAAATACAAACAAAACGATATACGACGGGAACAACATAAAAATGTTTTTAAAAGAAAACTTAAAAAGTATTTTCTAGCTAACTTAACTTAGTATTTAAGATTTGATTTAATATGTTAGAGACTCGTGATCCCACAGACAAACTGTGTAAATAGTTTTATGGGATTATTGTCATTTCACTTTAAAACAATGTTTGTTTAATAAATAAATGAAATAAAATAATAATAAATAAAAAATAACATCGGTAATTTGCTATTTAGTAAACGAATTGTTTTCATTTTGTAAATATACAATTATTTATTTTCTATTTACAAAATGAATACAATTCATTTTGTAAATAGGCACCTAATATCTATCTAATGTAGGTTTAATCTTGATATAATGGACTATATTTAAGGAACGTATTCCACTTTGGGATTTCCGTGCTATTATTTTCTAGAATATTCTGCAGCATTGATTGATGCTCTTCCTGTGCCAGTTATACTTTGGACTACACAATGATTAGGATAGTTGAGCAGGCGTTCAGCTTCTAAGACAGTCTTAAACTTCTACCGCCTTCTAGATGATTCTAAATCTAAAAGCAGACCTTATAAATTATATCATATTCCTTCTATTCAGTTCATTGGTTGTTTAGACCGGTAATTAATCTAATGCCTGTAGCGATTGTGAAGTATGTTTAGCAAAGATGAATAATAAATCAGGAGAGTTCATTTCTCTTCCAAGCCTGGTGATAAGATTAAGACAGAATAGGAAAAAGGTAAATGGTTAAACCTTGTGGATCCAACCTATATTTTTTTTCTTTACTAGGTAACCTCATGTTGACAGCTTGTACTCGTATCCGGCTAACTGGTATTCTAAGTCATCATAAGACATGGCTTACGGCGAGAGCACGGAAGATGTTTTTCGTCGTTCTCCTCCTGTTAAGAAAGCTACCGGCCTCTTGTCAACAGGGTACACTGCCGCATATGTCGACGCGAGAGATATGAATACGGCTTAGCTATAAAGTCCCTAGCTTAAAATACATTTTAAGTGTTCCTTATTTATATGCGACCGATTGCTCTATGAACGAGGGCGTCAGTTCCTCAGATCGGTCCGCGCAAACTTTTAATGGTCCACCGGAAGTCCCACTTAGACCCACTGCACGCTGCGCTTTTTGCGCACTGTCCTTTCATTGCACCGATCACTTGAATAAACAACTTTTTACATAACAAACAACTTTATTAGTGATGCCTAACGATAGAACTGCGTCGTTAGTTTTAAATTATTGTAGTGAAATCACGTTGTCAATTGTAAGGTTAATGAACAATGTGTAGGTACTAGTAAAAAACACATATTTTACTTAGGCCTGATAATAATCAACCTATTTAAATCATTCATTCATTCATTCACTATCAATTAAAAAATTGGCACAAGCCAACTGTCAACTAAATCATTGGTTAAAAAATATTGGTAAAATCAAGTCTTCGTACCTACATTTTTAGCACTACTGCCACTAATAAGTACTAACCGTCCCGTTAAATTTAAATGTTTAAATTAAACGTGCAATGATGAGCTTAGTGCCTAAGTACCTTCAAGTATCCATGTACTACATTTATCTATGCAGATCTGTGTTAACGAGAGAGGTTTTATGAAGGCCACTCCTCTTCCAATTAATTATTTATTACTCATGTTCCTATTGTAAGTCCAATGAGTACATCGGCATGTACCATCAACGTCGTACAAGTAAGTCTTTACATGTTTATTTGTCTAACTAAGGTCTTATATGGACTTAAGTTGTATAATGACATTTGTGAGATAAATACGTAAATAAATAAATCGGCCAAAGCTACTCATTCTGGTTGGAAAACATTGGATAAAAAAATATTTTTATTTAAAATATTTAATAAGAATCCTGTATTCCCAAAACCAATGGTGGAGAACGAACTTTGCCAAAAATGTATGTGCTTATAGAGTAGAAGGGGGCACCTTTGAACAGGGGCAGCTTTGAACGTTTGTAAACCTATTTTAGAAGGTTTGTGGTGATTCTTTTGGAAAGTGGCAACACAAACCGGCACAAATGCCACTTGTCACTTCTGACGTTTGACAGTTTTGAGTCAGTATGCGTGTTCAAAGTAGCCTTACCCATGGGGCATTCTCGAATCAAAAGCCTCTGAAAATTTCTTCTAAAAGTAGTTGTTTTTTAGAGTTCCGTAGTCCGGCAAGGAACCCTTATAAGATCGTTCAGTCCGTCCTAGGCTGTCACAGCAGAATATCTTCTACGTTTATGGACTGATTTGCATGTAACTTGGTTCGAAGATACTTCACATACAGGTCTCATTTTTAAAAATACGAAAAATTAAAATTACCCCTTTTTAAGTGTACCTAATACGTGTAAGGGGGGGGGGGGTGAATTATTTTTTTGAGTGCATCCCCTTGTATATCGTTAAAAAAGGACTATGAAAATAAAATAGGGTTTCCATACAACACTTTTTATCAGCTTTACCATTTGCGAGTTATTTTTAATTACTTTATTTTATTTTATTTTAGCTACTTATCAATAGATAATTTAAAAAGCCTTAAATTGGTGAAATTAGAACGTAAATTGACTGAGATATGACACAATCAGTGTTACAGTGGACAAAAAAAGTTTTGCTTGCAAAAAAAAGGGGGGAAGGGGAAAGGCTTTATGTCGATAAAATTAAGTAAATAGTTTTGCATATTTCAATATGTACACTTAATGAAGACTCACACTATATATTCTTCTCCAACCAAGCTCACGGCGACACCCAAAATAACAGGGGTTAGTATTAGTTTAAATAGCCAGCGTTTTAGACAGTAAAATGATTTTTGAAGTACTTCGTTTCCGAAATATCAAAGCGGTTCAAAGAAAGAGCCGATCCAATGATCGCTTCCTCACCCTACTACTCGTAGTATGTACAAAACAATAATTTTCAATTGATAAATCTAACTTACAAATCAAATATAAAAAACAGTTACCTGTTACCTTTTTTCCAAGGTTGAACAGTAACTTGAGGGTCAGTTTAATATTTTAAGCTACAATTCTTTATTATTATCACAAACGTATCTAAGTAGAAGACCGTGTTTCCAGAACTAACCAGTTTTGCAGAGCTTTTTTGACTTAAAAATTGTGATATAAAACATAAGTGTCTATTACTTATCTGAGCTATCACTGTTATCATTTTGACACAAGTACTAGTCGGCTATATGTACCGGCCATCGGCAGCGTAAAGCAAGATCCTAATACGGCCGTGTTAGGATCTTGCTTTACGCTGCCAATGGCCGCGTTTTGATTTTAAAACTAGCGGACCCGGCAGACGGAGTCTAACGAACAGCAATTCATTTTTATATATAAGATGTAAGAAGTATATATATATATATATATATATATCACGTTTAGAAGCGCTTCTATTAAAACGGTAAACCATAGAACTCACGTTTATCTTAAGATTTTATACGAACTAAGCTTTATATACTCACCACTTTTGAGCGCCACATTTTAAATTTTTTCTAGTTTGTAATTATCTTACAACCTAGAAAAAATTTAAAGATAGATGAAACAGGATTCTTCTCGCTGCATGGTCTATTTGACTGCCTCGTTTGGTTGGTCTGAGCCATAGCTCAGACCAACCAAACGAGGCAGTCAAATAGACTACCACCCATACTACCATAGGTAGAGAGCATCGGGTTTATTCCGAACAATAAATAACGGAAAAAGCTGTTCAACAATTCGACAGCCCTGAACCTCACGTGTAGTCCCGTGTCTTACTCGAAGTTGCGCGTGCGGCTCACGGGCGAAGCTTACTCACCGTGCCCCTGACTCAGAAGATAAACATGCCGTCTGTTCGGTACATTCGGATTATGGGACGAAGGTGCCAAGTTCGACGCCTGATGGGAAATCGAATTGGAATTAATTAGAATAATGCGCTGTGATGAATTTATAAGATGTAGAAGGAATTGAGCTTTCATAAATATAAAAGCTCACGCATGAAACAGAAAATGGTAAAAATTATAAAAAGCTTCATTAAATTTTGACTATCAAGCTAGACATGAGAATTTTTTTTTTCGTGTTGGGTTGTAGCAAGACTGTGGGTAAAACATTGTCAATAAAACCAGATACATCATGTCAGAGGTAAAATGAAATCCTAATCATTATTTACTTATCTTAACTCTGACTCTGACTATCTTAACTCTTCAGACGACCGCTTGGTGCAGTGGTCCACATGTCGGATTTTTAAAACCAAGGGACGCGGGTTCGATCCCCGCACAGTACAAGCATAAGTGTGCATGAACATGTGTGTTTGCACTGGTCTGGGTGTTTTTCTATGTATAATATGTATTTATTTACAAAAAAAGTATTTAAGTATGTTTATCCGTTGTCTAGTACCCATAACACAAGCCTCGTAGCTTAATTTGGGACTAGAGAATTGGTGTGATTGTTGTAAAATATTTATATTTAACTCTGAAATAACATGGGTAACTGACTGCTGCTTTTCAGGATTAATCTTTTTAGTCCTGAGCGGCGTTGCACCTCTACTTAGATACTGCTTGAAACATCTGAAAAGATTCAACCGGAATTTCGCTACCGCAGTAGTTACACATAATGAGGTTAAGGCTAATTACTGCGGCAGCAAATTTTGCATTTAAAAATTAGGTAGCTTGGTTTTCGCACATTCATGTTCCCCATTCCCATCATAGAAAACCAACGGCATCTCTCGCGCATGGCTTTATCGCCATGGCGGCATCACGTGAGCAATGTTTGCTAAACACCCACCACGTGATAAGCCGCGCGCGCTCGGATCACATTTACTGCTACTAACATAAAGGGGAAGACTTTTGTTTGCCCTATTTGGTTTAGCAGATTACTGATAAATGGTAAACAATTTTTACAGCTACTCGACAGGATGTAGGTTATAAACTTAGATTTCTTGATAGGCTACGAACGCTTTTCAATACCTTTCACGATTGTAAGGCGATATAACGTGATTTACGCGTAAATTACTGCATAAGTAGGTAAAAGAATGAATGAAAACCCCTTCATTATTGTGTTATCCATTTATCGTCATTAAGAGATCAGAGGGCATCATTCATTTTCAAGAGTAAAATAAACGTGAGTCTAGTGCTTGTTTCTTTAACAACATTGTCACGTGATCTACTTCACTCGTTGCACGATAGAATATTGCAGGCGCGTCACTGATTTACGTCGGATATCTTCTTGAGGCGTCCGAATAGTTTGTCTAGTTCCGGTTTAGTCACGTTGGTCTGGGGTCCTACTCCGTCACGTAATAAATGAAAAAAAAAAATGTTTCAACAAACACACCAATTACCTAGTAGTGATGTAAGGTTTATTCGCATTCGCCTTCGCGAATGTTTAAAAATGACATTCGTTACATCACTTTTACCTAGCCCCAAACTAAGCCTTGCAGCCCCTAGCAGAATTCGAACCCGCAACAGCTGGTTTCGTAGTCCGTACCTCAAACCATTAGACAAAAGCTGTCTTCTTATTGACTGAGAATTCAATTTGCTCGCTAGATACATCAATCAAGCGGATCGTCCCGGCTAAATAGGAGTTGTGGTCTCCACCCTATAACTGAACAACTTCCGAAAGCGCAAAATTCTGAAAGTGTAATTTGAAACATCAAACCTCAGACCTGTCGCTGGCAGTTATTAATAACGTTTATTGATAATAAAATTTCTCACATGATTTACATCATTGTTAATTAATGTATGTACTAGTTTTCGAGAAAACTGTGTGACAGTCGTTAGCGCCTACCGCCGGTCTTCCGGGCTCAGGCAAGTTATTGCCTTAATAATAAACATTATAATATAAAGAATAGTTGAAGTATCAACTATTCTATTAAGGGCCTGACCTGTAAAATTTGAAACTACAGATTTTGGCGTACAGTGTAGAAGCCTTGGCCACGAGATGCCTTCTGCAGCGATGCAGCCTTCTTGTGTAGGAGTAGCCACGAGGATATTGTTTACGACGGGGTTAACCGGATAGTTTTATCGATGGTTTGACCCTACAGATGACGTAGGCTTTTAAGAGATACGCTTTTATGGTTCTCGAATGTGTCGGAGCAAATTCTAGATACGAGTATGATGAAGTTTAATTACAGCGAGTGATTTGTCTAAGCCGACAATTGCCTGTATTGTCTTGAAGCATTTAAATGGATTAAAAATGATTAATATTAGTGAGTTTAGCTCAGAGTTTTATAATGGCGTTCTAAAAAAACGAAAACATCTCTCAAAATAATTTTGGTGCAGATTTACATAGTATTCTTAGAAAATGCAGTCACAAAGCGTGTCTAAATTCGAGTGTTCGTATAGATACCTATTCTATTAATATCTAAACATTTCATAACATGTCAATCTGGAAATACATTTTCTTCCTTTGTCATCTTTGCTTTTCGGTATCTATCGTTTCTGTACTGAAATTTTGAGAAATACCAAATATTTTCGCTTCTTCACGGAAATCACTTTGTAAGCTCTTCAAAAACGCAAGCGACAAAGATATAGAGATTCATTAGAACGAAACCCATGGCCGTATGCTAATATTTAAGCTTCCAGAGATTAAGGTGAATCCCGTGACTGATAAATAACCAGATTAGTACTTGTAAAAACAAGTAAATGAGGCACTAAATCACCTGTATGTAGGTCAGGGCGAGGCCAAGTTGTGCCTGATGATTGCTAAACATTGGGGTTTTCTGCGGCGTCTTGACACAATTTTATGATCACCTACGTGATATGCCTCACTCGCTTGACCATAGGTTTAAAGTCCAATCGACCAGCCTATTAGTCGAGATAACACCCTAATAGCATGGCAATGAACCAATTTTGTTGGTTCAGGTGTCTAGATTTAAATAATCTTTGCATTCCCCGTTTTTAAGATTTTTTCCCTTTCTTTTTCATTTAGATTACGATTCCCCCAAACACACTGCCGAAAACTTTGTTTTTATTCGTCTATCTGACGTTAAAAACGTTCGCGGGAAAAAAGTCAGTCTGTTTGGTTTGATTAGAAACACTATCTGTCTTTGGATGTGTACATAACGTTTTCGGCAGACTGTTGGGGGCCAACAAAAACAGAGTCAAGTGTTGTGTTTACGTACATGAGTGTCCGCCAGTTTTACGTTCTGTTCCGTGGAGGCCGGGAAAGAGGATGATTCAGCTGTACAGACGCAGTAAAAATCTTTTTGATCAGTGTTATTTACAATAGTAATGATAATTTTGAAATATTTATTGTTGTATTATCATTATTCATTATCAGCCTATATACGTCCCACTGCTGGGCACAGGGCCTCACCTCAACTATGAGGTGGTGCGAGCCATACTCCACCACGCGGGCTCAGTGCGGATTGGTGGGGTGTGTGTGTGACCAACCTTACTGTCAGATGTTATCAAGCCGCCCCCGAGGGCCTCCGACCAGGCTTAACGACTAATATCTATCGATATTAACGCGGACCAACAGCTTAACGTGCCTTCCGAAGCACGGAGATGCTTGTAAATAGACGTCACTTTTATGGTCAGAATAGTCACCCATCCCAAACATGACCGCGCCCCGTAGGTTGCTTAACTGTTGGTATCACTACCAAACCTCTGCAACCACTGCGCCACAAGCACCTATTGAAGTATGATTGAAATTTGTATTGATAGTATTAAAAATTTATTAATTACATTTTAATATTTTATCTAAAAATGATGAATGCCTTAGAAGGTCATATTGTAACAAAATGAACATCTTTTGTACCTGTATTGTGAACTGCTGTTACTTTATAGAAGTGATTAAATGAATATGAACTCTGTAATCGTTATTGCAAAACTGTAAATCAAAATTGTAAACACTCTTACACAAAAGAATCAATATACATATTAAGCGATTTTGTACCTAATTTACGGGATATTGTGGTCATGTGAGACAATTGTGCTAAAAATTCAATAATTTCTCTACATAACGAACTAACGGCTCCAGTATAATCACTGAAGACTGGCAGAAAATGCTTTAAGCATTAAGTTCACCGTACATATCTAATGCAATAAAGTTTTTAATGAATAAAATTACCATTCACGCAGAAAATATATATTTATGCGTTCAATGTGATGTTGAACACACTCGAAGAAACCGTGAGAAAGCTTCGTTGATTAGGTTTGGATTCATACACCTCGGATATACATGGTAGCCATACAAACATTGCTACTGTAATATTTACCAGACACCGTTTATTTCTCTATGTATGTGTTCTATTTAGACGTTCGTCTGTTGCTCGCCTGCCTTCAGAATTACATTACTTACGAGTAGTACTTGATTAAGTGCTTATAGTTATCAAAACAATTTTTAAGGCTCATGCGACTTCTGCTCCATTATGTCGCCACGACTCGTAATTGTCAGCGATTTAGGCGCGGCGATAGTTTGACACGCTGTCAGTGGGGTGAGCACGAACATTCTCGAAACGTATTCGTGTCGTCCAAACGACAGAAATTGACAGTTTCCCCATACAAATTGACAAGTTAACTATAGGCAAACGCTACGAATACGTTACGATAGTTGTTCATGCTCACCCCACTGATCTGTAGCACGGTACTAGAGAAATTGCAATAAAAAATGCAAAAAATCGAGTACAGAAGCGAGTAGTGGCGACAGAAAGTCGCAAGTGTGCCCTGTGGGCTGAGCACGAACAACTATCGTAACGTATTCGTAGCGTTTACTTATCGTTAACCTGTCAATTTATATGGGGAAACTGTCCGTTTTTGACGTTTGGAAGACGATACGACAATGTCTGTGCTCATCTCACTGAGCCAAACCATAACGCTTGCGGTTTTCTTTCATTTGGTAAGGATAATAATTCAATGACTTATAAGTGTTAAAACAAAAGAATGCGGGCAAAGCGGGTTAATTAACTGAAATGCCTCATAACTTGATAAAGTAAAACTGTATTTAGGCCCATGCATGCCATATTTATTTAATGTGAAAATTTTACCGTTATAGATAGAAAAATGATGTTGTAACGACCGTTTGTCACTATCCTAAGTGTCCTTTCTGATGGCGACACTGGTCTACAACGAATTTGAGATTACACTTTATATCTCAACTCCAGCAATTAGGGCTACTAGGTAATGTCTTTTAAATGATGTGTGAATGTTTAAGTTCGAAGATAAGATGACTCAGCAAGGTGTCATTGGTATCTCGGCTTATTAGTTCGGCGTCTCTTTCATGAACAGGGTTAAAGAGGGAAAGGGAAATGTATTAAACCGTTCTCAAGTGACTCACGGGTAGAACTAACCGCAAATTGGTATAAGAACTTGTTTTATCCGAGTAGTATTTATTGAATCTGCTAATATATTGCCTACCTGCTGACTCATGGCATGGTGTGTTTTCTATGAAATACTTTTGTGTAAAAAGTCTAAGTAAAGTGTTTCACCTTAGAAGTAAGTTCAGTCTGAGTAATCAATAGGTATTTGGTCGTAAATAATGATTTGCTACGGCTAGCTTATCTTAATGAAATTTTTCATGTAACAAGACTGTTGAATGCAATGTTTCGTACGTTAGAATAAATAAAAGCTTTTCATATATTATGTAGATAGGCGTTACCTAATAGGTACTGTGATGAACCCTTACATAGCTTTTCAAGACCATAACGGAGTTATGAACTTGAAACACTATTTATTTTCTGTCCCTCAATATTGACTTATGGAAGTTGAATAGGCATAGTTTGTGGGGAAAAATATTACGTGTCCAACTTATATCGAGTCTTATTATGAACTTCAAATGTTATTTACTTTCATGTCCAAGAAATAAGGTCGAATCAAAATTATCTACGATTACATTTAGAAAATTGCTTTACGTTAACAAGTTTTCTAATATAGATATACTAACATAATTTCAGATAAAAGTAACATGTAAATCCAGAACTTACTTTCATAGTTTGTTATTTATTAATGGGTCAATTGCAAAACTTAAACGGAGATAATTGTTCAAAGCTGCAGCAAATGTTTAAAGTTGGTAATTTCTCGGCAGGTAATGTTTAAACTTACTGCCGATAAGGTTTAGGCACGTGGAACTTAATTATCAAAGGAAAATTCCTAGTTTGAAAATGAAGAGTGTTCATGCGTTCTTAGGTAAGTACATACTATTATATTTTTGAAGTTGGATAGCATTTGTTCAGGTCTTCCATAAGTATTTTTTCTGTACAAGTAATTTTATTAGGGCTCATCACACCATAAAATACTGGCGTTATCGTTGTCAAGTATTTTCAACCTTCTACAATAAAAAATTAATACAGTAAGAATTAAGAAGAACCCTTAGTGGGAAATAAGAGTTCATCTCATTTGTAAATCGTGTCACATACGTGCCTTTTGATTATGTCATTTAATACTATTGTTACGCCGGTGGGCTAGTGCTAAAACTTTGATCGTGTTTTTCCGTGCCTTGGAGGCGTTTTCAGCAGGCTGAAATACCATTTCAGGCCGTTTCAGAGAGTGCTCTAACACTAATTAGTTTATCGAAATTTCACCCAAGTTGCCGTTGTTTTCAGGCGCCTGAAACATGTTTTCAGTCCGTTTCAGGCCACCCTCTATCAGATGACGCCATAACCTGAAAACCCGTTTTCAGGACCCCTTATGGGCCTTTGAAGCCCACTTCAGTATATGACGTAATTTTCAGTAGGAGTGAAAGAGATAGCACGATTAGAGAGAGGCAGCTATACTAAGAACATTCCAGAAAGGTGTGACAGAGACAGCACAAGACAAGGATAGCACTATGATGCCGAACATTCGAGAAAGGTCTAGGCTAGGCAAGACGGCATTTGGAAGGATCCCGAACAGTCTCGTACTGGGTAGTAGGTCCCTACCGAATATTCGGGAGTCCTTGACGGCCGGTATATAAGGAGCCCGGGAATGCGACCGAGTTAGAGTTTAATTTGGGAAAGCGACGAGTAAACATCGAAGCGAAAACCGGGAAAAAGAAGATTTTGGAGTGCGATATAAGTGTTTGTGTACTAAGTATTGTAACGTAAAGTGTGTACAATAAATCCTACTCTACTTCATCGGTTTAGAAGTGCATTTCAATCTATATCCCACACCCCTAGAACGTAACATTTGGTGTCAGAAGTGGGATTGAAAATGCCGATTACTCCGCGAGAAGAAGAGAAGGAGGGTATGCAGACCCGAAGCCGCACCGCTGCTGGAGACTCTGCGGGCACCGCCGGAACGTCAGACACAGCGGTACCAGCTTCAAGGACGCCGGAGATAGACGTCAACGCCATTCTGATCCTCCTGAAAGAACAGGCTAGAAGGCAGGATGAACAAGCCAAAATCCTGCAACAAGAGCTACGGGTTCAGCAGGAGGAACAGACCAGAAGGCAGGAGGAACAAGCCAAAATTTTGCAGTAAGAGCTACGGGACCAGAAAGAAGTCCTCCGTGAGGTACACGAAGTAGCTGCAGAATGGAAAAAGGAGATGGCTGAGGTGCAAGACAAAATTGTGGGCGTTGAAATTAAAGTTGAAAACCACGAGAAGCACCTCAATGGACTGAACAAAAAAATGGAGGGCCAGGAGAATCGCCTCCAGAAGTTGGAGATCAAAGTGGCCAACGGCACCACCAGTGTATCAGGTGCACCAGCCACAGGAGGTGAAAAGTTAAAGGTACCTCCATTCGATGGTACCTCTTCGTGGGCCGCATACAAGCTCCAATTCGAGATGGTTGCCGAAGCGAGTGGCTGGAGCAAGGACTATGCTAAAACGGCACTGAGTTTGGCGCTGCGGGACGAAGCTCTCACTGTTCTGGAAGCGTTAGGAAAGGAGAAGACATACGACCGTCTTCTTGAAGCTTTAGAGGCACGCTTCGGTGACAGCCATCTAGAGCACGTTTACAGAGCTCAGCTGAAGAATAGGACTCAGGGACATAATGAGTCGTTACAAAAGTGGGCACTTGAGATAGAGAAGCTCGTCCGGCAGGCGTACCAAGGTTCCGCAGCGACTTTCATCGATGGAACGCTAGTACAGACATTCATAGATGGGATTCGGGACTTTGAAGTGAGGGCTGCTGTACGGCTGGGACACCATGGGACCTTGAAGGATGCGCTCGCCCATGCCCTGGAGGTGGAAGCTGTACGCCAAGACTCAACAAAATCCTTTAGGGTGCGCGAAGTTGCGGCCAGGGAGCCGATTGCTCCACCTCGAGAAACTGGGCCTCGATGCTACAACTGCGGGGAAAGAGGACACATACAATCAGGCTGCCCAAAAAGATCTTGGTGGCAACGGGACTCGGACCGAACGGAGAGGCCAGCAAAGTTCAGAGCGGCAGCAGCAGGGAAACGAGTAAAAGCCAGGACTGAGGGACGAGTGCTGGCTGGTGGTCAAAATGTCCCAGTTATGATCTCGCAGGCGAACGACGGGAACAGTCTGGCTGTCAAAGGAGAAATTGGTGGAGTACCATGTCACCTTACTATTGACACCGGAGCTTCGCGGACCGTGATCAGTTCTCGACTGCTGAAACACCTGTCCAGGGATCATCTAGTCCGACCAATGCATCTTCAGCTGCAAACGGCTACCGGCCAGTACATCTCCGTCCAGGGGGAGCAGGAAGTGTCAGTGAAGATTGGAGAAAAGAAGTACTGGCGCAAAGTCATCATTGCTAACATCGTAGATGACTGCATTATTGGTCTTGACTTTATGAGGAAGTACGAGTGTAAGATCGACATGAAAGGAGGCGTGCTGAAATTTGGGGCTTATGAAGTTCCTATGGAAGGTGGAGTGAGTGGACATGTCTTCTGCGCTAGAAGGACTACACTTCAACCGAGATCGCAAGCCCTAGTTCCGGTGACATTGCCGCACGGTGCGAGACAAGGATCTCATTCCTGCGTGTTAATAGAGAAAATGGACGGCAGTAAACCATGGATGCCAGCTCGCACAGTGGTAACGACGTCATCTGCAGCATTTATAAGGGTGCTAAATCTAAGTGACACTCAACACGTCATAAGTAAAGGAACCCTTATGGGAACATGCGAGGCAATCTCTTGGATACGGAGTTGCCATGGGTCGAAGGAGAACAAGTTACAAGAAGAAGTTGTGGAAATTGGAAAGTTATTGGAAAACTGCCAAAATGATCTCACAAAGGAAGAACTTCTTAAGGCACGTAATTTGCTAAAGCGCTATAGGAGCGTCTTCTCTGCACATGACAGTGATATCGGGAGAACTGGAGTAGTGCAGCACGAGATCGACACCGGAGATGTCATGCCTATTCGACAACGACCGCGGCGAGTTCCAGTAGCTCGAGAGAAGGAAGTGGAAGACATGATCAAGGAAATGAGGAGAGATAAAGTGATAGAACCGTCGACAAGTCCTTGGTGTTCTCCAGTGTCTTGGTGAAAAAGAAGGATGGAACCATGAGATTTTGCGTAGACTATCGTCGACTCAACGATGTGACTAAGAAAGACAGTTATCCATTGCCTAGGATAGATGACACTTTGGACACTCTGCATGGAATGAAATGGTTTTCCACGTTGGATTTGAAAAGTGGCTATTGGCAAGTGGAAATAAAAGACAAGGACAAAGAGAAAACAGCCTTTTCAACCGGTAAAGGACTTTGGCAGTTTAATGTAATGCCGTTTGGATTGTGCAACGCACCAGCAACGTTAGAGCGGTTGATGGAGCAAATACTGGCTGGTCTCCTGGATGATACGTGCCTAGTGTATCTGGATGACATCATAATTGTAGGCAAAGATTTTGATGACCACCTCAAGAAGCTGGAACAAGTTTTGTCCAAGTTGCGCGATGCTAACTTAAAACTAGAAGTCCGAAGAAATGCTCATTCTTCAAGCGCAAGGTTAACTACTTGGGACATGTGATTTCATCAGATGGCATCCAGACAGACCCTGAGAAGATAAGTGCAGTTAAGGACTGGCCGACACCGAAAGACAAGACAGCAGTACGTGCCTTCTTGGGACTTTGCTCGTACTACCGACGATTTGTAAAGAACTTCTCAGATATAGCAAAGCCTTTGCACCAGCTGACAGAAGAGAAAAGATAATTCAACTGGGATGATGAGTGTGCAGCAGCTTTCTCAGACCTCAAACAGAGACTTTGTGAAACACCGATTTTGGGATATCCAGACCCAGAGAACGAGTTTGTTGTTGACACTGATGCAAGAAATACTGGCATTGGAGGAGTCTTGTCACAGAAGAAGGGTGATCAGGAAGTTGTGATCGCCTATTTTAGCAAGTCGCTATCGAAGCCGGAGAGAAACTACTGCGTCACTAGGAGAAAATTGCTGGCAGTCGTCAAAACTCTGCAGCATTTTAGTAAATACCTGCTTGGACGCAAGTTCCGAATAAGAACTGACCACGCTGCTCTAAAGTGGTTGTTAGAGCTTAAGAACCCTGAGGGTCAGGTGGCACGCTGGATCGAACAACTGCAGGAATATGACTTTGTCGTCGAACATCGCAGTGGAAAGTCACATGGCAACGCAGATGCCCTCTCTCGAAGACCTTGTCCTGATGATTGCAAACACTGTTTAAGGCAAGAGGGTAAGGACTGCGTGAAGGTGTTGAGGACGGACACTGTTAGCGAAGAATGGGGTGATGAAGCAATGCAAGAAGCACAACAGGAAGATTGCGATGTAAAGCCCATTTACGATTGGATCAACGCTGGGGCGCCCAAACCAAGGTGGTGTGAGGTAGCTCCGATGAGTACCGTGACAAAGAGCTACTGGGCGCAATGGGAAAGTCTGGTTATGCACAATGGCGTACTGTGCAGGAAATGGGAGTCAGAAAACGGAAAGGATGCTCATCTTCAAGTGGTTGTACCAAGAAAGAGAGTTAGCGATGTTTTAAGATCCTTTCACGACGGCGCTTCCGGTGGACACCTAGGAGTAAAAAGGACTCTGATGAAGATTCGGCAACGTTTTTACTGGATAAACTGTCGGAACGACGTGGAAGACTGGTGTAGGAAATGTACTAGCTGATCGTCAGTTAAGGGACCACATACACGCAGTAGAGGTGCGCTTAAAGTTTACAACGTGGGAGCGCCTTGGGAAAGAATTGCTTTTGACGTCGCAGGCCCGTTCCCGACCTCTGACCGTGGAAACAAGTACATCCTGGTGGTCATGGACTATTTCACCAAATGGCCTGAGGTATTTGCCATTCCGAATCAAGAGGCAGTCACAGTAGCGGAAAATGTAGTGACTGAAGTGTTTTGTCGGTATGGTGTGCCTCTTGAGATCCACAGTGATCAGGGAAGAAATTTTGAGTCTCTGGTGTTTTAGGAGACTTGCCGAGTCATGGGAATTCATAAAACTCGGACTACGGCCTATCACCCACAGTCAGACGGAATGGTTGAGAGATTCAATCAGACTCTGGAACGACATTTGGCCAAAGTAGTTGACAACCATCAAAAGGATTGGGACAGGCATATTCCGCTCTTTTTAATGGCATATCGGACAGCAGTTCATGAAAGCACGGCCGTAACTCCTGCGTGTGCTAATTTTGGAAGAGAACTACGTTTACCTGCAGACCTTCTGACCGGACGTCCTCCAGATGCACCAAAGACGGTTTCGGAGTATGCAAGTGAACTGGGAAACCGGCTTGATGATGTTCACAGGCATGTTCGTGAACATGGATTGCAGGCCAGCGAGAAGGTGAAGACCAGATACGACCGGAAGTCTAACCAGACGAGGTTTGAGGAAGGATCATTCGTGTGGCTACATAACCCTATGCGTCGAAAAGGAAAGTCACCGAAATTGTCGCCGAGTTGGGAAGGGCCGTACAAAGTAGTCACAAGGATCAACGACGTCACTTATCGGATACAGCGCAACGCACGTAGCCCCTGTAAGATTGTTCATGTTGATCGGTTGGCCAAGTACCATGGAACGAATGATGCTCGGGACGAGCATGTCTAAGGAGGGGGTAGTGTTACGCCGGTGGGCTAGTGCTAAAACTTTGATCGTGTTTTTCCGTGCCTTGGAGGCGTTTTCAGGAGGCTGAAATACCATTTCAGGCCGTTTCAGAGAGTGCTCTAACACATATTAGTTTATCGAAATTTCACCCAAGTTGCCGTTGTTTTCAGGCGCCTGAAACATGTTTTCAGTCCGTTTCAGGCCACCCTCTATCAGATGACGCCATAACCTGAAAACCCGTTTTCAGGCGTTTTCAGGACCCCTTATGGGCCTTTGAAGCCCACTTCAGTATATGACGTAATTTTCAGTAGGAGTGAAAGAGATAGCACGATTAGAGAGAGGCAGCTACACTAAGAACATTCCAGAAAGGTGTGACAGAGACAGCACAAGACAAGGATAGCACTATGATGCCGAACATTCGAGAAAGGTCTAGGCTAGGCAAGACGGCATTTGGAAGGATCCCGAACAGTCTCGTACTGGGTAGTAGGTACCTACCGAATATTCGGGAGTCCTTGACGGCCGGTATATAAGGAGCCCGGGAATGCGACTGAGTTAGAGTTTAATTTGGGAAAGCGACGAGTAAACATCGAAGCGAAAACCGGGAAAAAGAAGATTTTGGAGTGCGATATAAGTGTTTGTGTACTAAGTGTTGTAACGTAAAGTGTGTACAATAAATCCTACTCTACTTCATCGGTTTAGAAGTGCATTTCAATCTAGATCCCACACCCCTAGAACGTAACACTATTTTGTTATTGCCACTTTGAAAACTAACTTAGGTATAATCGAAATATATAAAACTCAAATTGACTGACTGACTGATATAGTGATCTATCAACGCACAGCCCAAATCACTTGAAAGACCGGGCTGAAATTTGGCATGCAGGTAGATGTTATTATGACGTAGGTATCCGCTAAGAAAGGATTTTGATAAATTCTATCCTCAAGACGATAAAATAGGGGATTAAGGTTTGGGGGATGCATTTCCCCTAAGTATTTGATAAATTCTACCCCTAAGGGGATAAAATAGGCGTTGAAAGTTTGTATGAAACTCGGTGCCAAAAAACTAAACTTCACGCGGACGAAGACGCGGCTGCTAGTTTAACATATACATAACTTACCTAATCTCACGCGTAGGGCGCAATCAAATCGCGTTTATTCGTGTTATACTGAATGCTATCAAATTGGCCGCATCCGTGGCGAATCATGCGCGTGACTACCCCGGGGCAGAATGTCAAGTTCACATTACTACTGTGCTTGGATATTCTATTAAAGGCACTAGGAAATGCAACATAAACACAATTTTTTTTAATTCACAATGCACTTAGTTTTAATCACCGCTGAGCTTATGATTAACTTAAGATGGAAGCGCACTCGGTACAGTGGCCAGCACAACGTGCTTCCTATTTTTGTTGCAAAATCACCCGTATCGCAAGCGCATACATAAGATACCGCAGCGTTTACCGTGACGTGCCAGCTACCGTACCTATTCCCGGAATGCTCAAGCACTGAGGCACAGCCTTATGTTATTTTAAACAGCAGGAACACAGAAATGCTGAAAATATTATTTTCATTGCGACAGATTCTAATGCCATTCGAAAATATAAAATAGTAATATCATGTTAACAAAAGAATGTGTGAACGAAGGTAATAAGAACAACATGTTCTTTTCTGAAACTAAAAGTAGAAAGTAAATAAACATTCTGGAAAAGATTTATAAATATTTTAGTATTTCTTTAATTACACTCAGCATTTATTATTAATAAAACACCAACAAAGTGTAGTAAACTAACATCTTAAGCAACCACAAATGTTGTAACCAACGACTTTTAAGACTTTTATTACATATCGTAATTACACCACAGGGATATCACGTGTTACCTTTTATCATGTTAGTCAACATACAATACAAGCCACTTTACATACAACTAGACTAGACTTTACATACGACTAATTAACTAAATAAATATTATTATTTTTACAATTTTAGGCCAATATACTTGCCGAGATCTTTAGAACGGGACCGCAATCAAAATTTCAGGCCCTAGCACCGTGACACAGGCAAAGGAATGCTTTTACAAAAATTATATTAAATTTACACAAATATTAGGTCCTTACCTATGAAATTGGCGTTTTGTATGGGAGGAACAAAAAGTCGAAATTTTTTTATATAGCATATTTATTTAATCAAAGTATGAGCCATTGTAATCTATGCACTTTTGCCATCTCATAGGTAGTTCATTGATCCCTTTACTAAAAAAACCATTCGAACGGGAATCAATAAAATCTTTGAAGGCGACTTGGACTGCCCCATCTGAGTTGAACTTTTTCCCTTGCAAGAAGTTATCCAAATTTCGAAAAAAATGGTAATCTGTTGGAGCAAGGTCCGGGGAGTACGGTGGATGCCTTAGAGATTCCAATTGAAGTTCTTCTAATTTGCTAGCCGTCTGTTGTGCAGTGTGTGGTCTAGCGTTGTCGTGAAGCAGCAGTGGCGTAGAGCGATTGACCAGCCTTGGTTGTTTAGCAACTAGCTTTTCCATCATGGTTTGCAATTGCTGACAATAGATATCTGCCGTAATCGTCTGGCCAGATTTGAGAAAACTGTAATGAACGACACCGGCGCTAGTCCACCAAACGCTTACAAGTAACTTTTTATTGGTCAATTTTCGCTTGGAGCAGGCTTTGGCTGGCTTGCCAGGGTCCAGCCATTGCGATGAGCGCTTCCGATTATCGTAGAGAATCCACTTTTCATCACAGGTAATGATTCGATTTAAAATCCCTTCGTTATTGTGCCGGTCAAGTAATGTAACGCAGCAGTTGACGCGCGTTTGCCGGTTTGCTTCACTCAATTCGTGAGGAACCCACCTTTCAAGTTTTTTAATCTTCCCAATTTGCTTCAAGTGGATTAAAACAGTTTTATCACTAACGCCAAAGCCTGCAGCTAACTCGGACGTGGTTTGCGATGGATCCGCTTCCACAATAGCCTTCAATTCTTCATTATCAACTTGGGTCTCCGGCCGTCCACGGGGCTTGTTTTGCAGGTCGAAATTTCCAGAACGAAAACGTTGGAACCAAAAACGCACTGTGTTTTCTTTTGCGACACAACCGCCATACACATCATTAACCCTTCGAGCCGTTTCCGCAGCACTGGTGCCACGGTGGAACTCGTACTCATAAATAACGCGATATTTCAAATTTTCCATTTTGTAAATTGAGCGATGCAAACAGAAAAAAGATAAGTAAAAAAACAAATGAATGACGGTTTACGAAACACAACTACATGTGGAAATAGCTGTATAAATTTGAATTTCGAATTCCTAACCAAATAGGAAAAATTTGTGATCAAAGTGGCCAGTACGACAAAACGCCAATTTCATATGTAAGGACCTAATATAAACAATTAAGTTTTTGACAAACTGCCGGTAAACGTGAGAAAAAATCACATATCATATCATATTTTCCTCATGCATTTCTCATAAGTTGACATTCTCAAGAAGGTGGTGAAAATATGTACGTCTATTATTCAAATCGGCGACCTTAAAACAAATATTAAGCGCACTGATCGACTGCATAGATTAACACGTAACATTTAAATTCATTATGCTTGTTTAACGTATACGTAGTCAAATGAGGACAGCTTACTCATCTCGGTGCAATCACTATCTGGGGCGGTACATAAACCAGCATTTAGTGTACCTACATTGTGGAGTAGATTTCAGGAAGTGCTGATAACGATGAAATATAGAAGAAGTTTTTTATCAGTAGCAAACAAAACGATTGTAAATTAGTACGAAAGATGAGACAAATTACAAATCCTGTTTGGGGTTGTGAAATAATGCTGCTTTGGCTTACGTTCACAAAGCTGTGAGTTGATCATTTCTCTTATATGATTAATAAACAATGCATTACAATGGGATTGTTTTTAATGTTTCAGAATCAAAATATGTAATGACAGAAAATTAAAAACAAAGTTTATTGAAGTTTTAGTAGAGCACTGAGAGGCGCAGCATGCTTAACAAACACTACTCGCGGAAAATTTAGTTATTCGTAGCCAATAACAGGTGCTTATGTTGCAGTGTTGGCAGCGCTTTGGTAGTTATAACCAAATTAATCAACCTAAGAAACGTTCGTTTTTGGGATAGGTGACTATTCCGACAATATTTACTAGCATCTTCGTGCTTGGGAAGGCACGTTCAGCATAGTTGTTACGCTGTTGGTCCTGGTTAATATCGAAAGATATGAGTCGCTAAGTCTGGTCTGAGGCCCTCGGGCGGCACAATATCATCTGACAATAATGTTGGTCACGCACCTTACAATCTTTCCTTCCATTAATCCGCACTAAGCCCGCATGGTGGAGTATGGCTCGTACTGGCTAATAGTTGAGGTGAGGCATGAGCCCAGCAGTGGGAGGTATATATGAGAGAGAGATAGAGCCTGATCTCTCTACGGTCATGTCGGATTGCCGTCTCACCGAACTTTGAGAGTGATGGAACAGTGAGTGCAACTGTGTATTGCGCTCACACTTGTGCACTATAATATCACCTGCGTAGTTGGCTGATCTCTGTTAAGATTGGCCGCCGTGGTCGAAATCGGCCAGGAGGACTATTATTATTATTATTAGAGCCAATAACAGACAGCTACAATTCTCCGTAGCTGTCCGTTCTGTTCGCGCTACGGCGTAGGGCCTAATTCTCGCCAGCAGTTGTATGTTTAGTGGCGCCAAAACGCAGACAGAGTGCATTCCAGAACAGTGGAAACGTTTGCCGACTTCCGTTGTGGTATGTAGGCCCAAGTAATTAGAGATTTCATCCCAATTAAAGAAAGTAATGAACTAGATATCATTGCTTTACTTTAATAACCCACGAAGCAATGAAAATTTAACTACTTACCTAAGCTACTGATAAACATACTGGAAAGTCTGTCATTTGCATGAAATACGATCGCTGCACTGAACAGCTTGGGTTGTTCCTAGTTTCTGATATTTATAGAAAATGACGACAGTTCGTTTACAAAAGGCTAAAATGTATCTTTTTTCAAAGAATAAAGTTAGTTGCGGTTAAGGCCAGTATTATTATTATTAATATTTACTACTTACTTCGTATTTGTATTATGTAAAATGTGTAACATACTTGAGTTAATCTGATAAAAGAAAAATGGACTGCCACCGCCTCATTTTCACAGCCGCAGTTTCACACGAGATTTTGAGAGAACAAAAACCATAAAGAATACGTGATTGAGACCGTGTGTGTGCGTTTTAAATAGCTCCAATAGTCCAATCTCATAGCAAATAATATAATTACACTTAATTGAATAAGTAACTATCGCCTGTAATGTGCGAAGAAGTTGTTGAAGTGAGGTAACCAGAGGCAGAGCTTCTACTCTGAAAGATATTGTGGGTATTTTTTCTTACATGGGACATTACTTACATATGTAGTAGGTAGCTAAATGTTGAATACCTATCTTAAAAGTTGAAGGTTTCGTACGATTGCGACTACAATGCGAACTCGACAAATGCGTTAAACAATGGGTTCAATTTGAAACCAGACCCTTTTAAATCAGTGCACTGATTACGGATCTGGATACTGATATGTGATTACAGCCTCCTTTTTGAGTCTGCTAAACCTTGAAATTATTCTACAGAGTAGGATCCAATGTATGACAGAGACATTAAAGCAAATTGTGCGTTTTCTGTGTAGTACCGTAGCGCGCTTGCTTGGCGCCTTGGGTCGTTTGCGGTAAACTCAGTTTACAAACACATTGCTTAACGGGTTGCCAATTGAGGGGTTTGCTGGCAATGTACGAGTACAGTTAATTATTGGTTAATATTTGTCAATACCTGAATATTTTAAAAATCTGAATAAATTCGAAAATGAATAATAGTTTTTTTACCATCACTATTGTACACATCGTCATCAATTATCACACCGAAATACGAAAAAAACTGTACTTAACCTATCCTGGTGCATTCAAATCTCAACTTAATGACTACAAGTAAAATTTTTAACTTTTTATATATTTTTTTACGTTGAGACTTCACTTGTCAAATATCTGAAATAACAATCTGTAAAAAAAAAAGTTTGTGGCCAGTATCGTGCTGTTACGAAAAGCTTCCGAACGACGCGTGCGCAAGTAAATTAGGAACTTATTTGAATACTAAACCATCTTATTCCGGCTTGTATTCACAGGATGCGCTCCGGGCCTCCGGGTGATGAAAGTCATGATCTTGTTAAGGATATCCGCCAATTTTGCAGTAGATCTTTACTTAATTCTTACCCAAATTATATAAGATTACGATACACAATAATATTTATGTTTTTGTTAAATGATTACATAAGATTTACGCGAAGGAAGTTGGCGTTTAGAGAGTGATTCGCATGTGGTTTATAAATAGTGAGTAGTAATCTTCCTTAGAGAAACATGGTGTGCGTGACATGCAAGAGTTTTGGTCACAAAAACATTTGGGCAGCTTTCCCTTTCTTTACTCTAAAACATGTTATTACATTAATGGCAATGAATTATTTTGCTATGAAACCGCATTTGAAAAGCTTGGCCAAAGTGGGTACGTTTTAAATTAACTTGGGTATGATAACAAATGTAATGTACAAGTTTGTAGCTACTTAGCAAAATTATCTTTTCACATAAAAACAATTCTAAGAGCTATCGACTTTTTCGATAGTTGCCAAAAAGCCGGACGAATAGGTAAGTCAGTTTTTTTCTTAAGTCTAAGTTGTCTGTAATCTTTTCCGATTTATGCTACACTCTATTTCTATTTTATAAGTCTGAATTGCCTGCCATTTTACATATATCTGACGGTGTTGTGTTCCCAACATTAGCCAGTAGGAAGCGATGCGCCTGTAATCGGGTTTGCATCTAGGTCGGCAGTGGGTGATGCAGATGATACCTTCCTGGCTTACTATGTTATGGCATACACATCTACTAATCGACTAACAGACAAGTATTTGGGCCATATCCTAACAGAAGATTTGAAGGACGAACTAGCTATTGAACGCGAAAGACTCTCACTCACAATCTCGATTCGGTGCAACATAATTTAACAGCTATAGTGAGGAAGCAAAGAAGACTCTTTTCAGGGCATATTGGCAGTGCTTCTATATATCGCAGCTGTGGCACTTTGCGATTGCAGTACAATGATCCTTCCCAAGTGGTAAGCATCATTGCCAATGATGTTGCCAAGATTTTGTAGTGCCCCCTGCTATGTATGCTGAAGCGTGTCCAACTTCTTTGCAGTATCCGGCAAAGGGTAGCGTCCTTTTAGGAAAGACTTCGTAATTCCCGTAATGAAATAATCGCAGTCGTCAGCGAGGTTGTCTATTGTAGTCCTATCTATCTACAGGCATTGGCCCAATATTCTCCGGGAGGTGAATCGGCGGTAACGTATTATATATTAATTAATCTTAGTTTTTTTTCTTCTTTTTTTAAAATTTATTTTAATTTATTCAAGTTTAATGTTTTATTTTATTTATTTAAACTGTATTGTAAATGTATGGGACACAATGGGACTTAGCACCTCAATAAATAAATTTATTATTATTATTTAATTTTATTTATTATATTATATTATTTAAGATATACATACATACATATTACAGACATAGGGAAAGGTCCGGGAAGCGACTTTGCCTTATACTATGAAGTGATTCTTTTTACATGATTATGACATATTGGAACATATTTCTTGTATATAGATTATAGAAAGTACCTACTTTAGTAAAGCAAAGCTGTAAGCTAGCCATTTGTTAAATATAAGAAATATGAAAAATGATAATCCATTTTTTAAGCTCTGTCGCTACAAAGTTTTGTCATATTTTATATTCCCCGATCGGTATCAGTAAAATAAATAAAAGTAAGAAATAAGTTGATAATGGACAAGTTTAAAAAAATCAATTAAAAATGTAAAAGCTTGCAAAGTAGAAGCCCGCGCAGGGTCTATATTTCTAAGTGATCTGTACTATGGATGGCCTGTTGATCCCCAGCCTCTCCCTTTCGCTCATGCATTCATAGAAGTTATGTTTTATTCCACTATATGGAATACACCTGTTGAACCTTTGGGATTGTGTGGGATGGCATATGTTGCGATTGCGTAGCATTTGTGTATCAACCAGTATCAACATAACATTGTTTCAAGGCAGAGAGGTTACCTTTTGTATACGACACAGTAAAAGCTCACATTGCATAATAAATCTAATTTTCAAGATAGAACTAGCGAATGCGGCAGAAACAACACATTTGATTTAAAAAAAAACCTTTCTGATACTAATGATTAAAGATATCATCGACCCATGCATCGTGGGTGAGTCATGGCAAGAAACCATTTAATTATTATAAAACGTTCGATGAGTCAGATTGTTTCACCATTGAAAGCAAAAGTTTAAGGATGTGTGTCAAAGAAACTGGGTAGCCAAATTATGAGCGAAAAAATCTTCGGTGTGTTTGTTGTTCTTACAAAATATCTAAATTGTTGCGTGTTTTCTTTTTATTTCCGTGGAACGTTGGGCATACACAAACAATGACGAATGCACAATAGTCGTTTTCTTTAAGGATCCCATTCTTTCTTGGTGACTTTGGCCAGAGAGTTACTCTGTTTTTCATGTTCATTCTTTGTTAACAAGACCGTGCGGATGTACTCCAAATAACATTTATCACCATTAAAATATATATTTTGGTACAGTAGGTATTTTATAGTTAACATTGCACTATTACGACATGCTTTTTTAAGCCTTACTTTGCATAACTCGCTTACAAATTGTATGCCTATAAAATACTTAATCTTAATGAATATCCAGTTAGCTTTTGTAATGGATGCAACCGCGGTGGCATGACGAACGAAGACTAATATCAGATTGGGTCGGTCTTAATATTATATTAACGGTACTTTTGTACCGCAACGATACCATAACTTATCCAAATTTATGTTTAAGTTATTTGCATATATTTCGTACGGAACTATTGTTGCCACAGGCGAGTACCAAATGCTTAGATAAGGGAGAGTTATGGCGTCTGGTACGAGCACATCGACGACTTTCGATGACTGATATCGAAAACAAACGAACACGCGAATTTCAAAAGCTTTACATAAATGATAGAGGGCAGATTAACAATGACTCGGTGCACGCAAAGTCCACCTTTATCAAGCAATTATAGAGCTATGTAGTTCTTAAGAAATAACGTCTCTCTCCACACTCGTAAGAATTTCACTTTAATGACTCCACATTTTAAAAGCTTAGGTCTGCATTTTTATATCAGTAATAGGGCGTTTACCCAGCTATGCTCAGTATAATGAATCCATCAGCGTACAATGCAAAAAATCATAACGTAGAGCATTTTTCGAATCGTACGTGTCAATTTTACGAATAATTTTCTTCGAGCGCAAACAACACACCTTAACTGATATTTGAGTAGGGATCGACAGTGTCATTAGCGAAAGTGGTAAGCGGTACCTGTTTTGCATAATTGGCTATTCACCCTTATCGTTTGGTGCGTAGAGATTGAAATCGGATGTGTGGGTGTTGTCGCGATCGTTTGTGAACTTGGGTCTGACGTGTTACGGTGACGTAGACAGGTCAAGTGCACTGGGGCTAATTGAGCGTGTGGAGGGTCCACATTGATTGACATTTATATGACTTAATCGGGAATACTAGCGGCCGCCCGCGACTTAGCCCGCGTTCAG
This sequence comes from Pyrausta despicata, assembly GCA_963921415.1. Lineage (NCBI taxonomy): Eukaryota > Metazoa > Arthropoda > Insecta > Lepidoptera > Crambidae > Pyrausta > Pyrausta despicata. Next base: position 10,935,764 of record OY992853.1, read on the forward strand.
GTTCGAACAAATGTTAGTTTTGGCTCAGTTTTCTCGCCGAGATATTTAAAACAGTACCTAGCATCGCTAGGTACTATTTATCCTCTGGCACCGCGACACAGACTGGTAGGCAAGGAATGCTCTTACACAAATAATATATACAGATTACATTTGGATATGTTAAACTATAATTTTTACCATTGTACACTCGAAATTACACGATCGATCTTTACTCGACAGATCGAGGACTTTACGAGTATAAGGTTTTCATGAAATGACCCATGTTTTATTTATTGAATATGGTACGTGATATAATACTTACGTGGAAAGATGATCCTTTGTTATTTGCGCTTAACTACGCGGAAAGCTGTATTGATAAACCTAGCAGCGTAAAAAGTGCAGACACACAATACAATTCAGATGATGATTGATTCGAGTACATGGATTAAAAATACGAAAGTCGCTACAAGTACTATTTAGCTTCTCAACACCAGAGGGTGGGAATTTCACAAGTCCCACGCATCCGTTAACTCCGACAATGAGATAAGGAAGCGGCTACATGAGCGCGAACCGTATTTTGGGGCGTGTGCACACGGGTTGAAAAGCACACAGCCTTGGGGATTTCGGATTACCTACGTGGGCTGGGCTGGGCCGGAACACCGTTACTTTATAATGCCTAAGCTAAAATCTACAGAGGACTTAACTTACGTAGGTGGTACCTTCTTAGTTTAGTCATATCAATTGGGATTAGACAAGTTATGGATATTTCATAGCTCTTGAAATAGTTAAGCTATTTTACAGACTTTTTTTTTGGTTAAGCTTCTATTTTTCACCTCACTAGCACACCTCAAAAGCACGTAATCTTCTAATTATTATTGACACCTTTTATACTAACCCGTAAGGTAAAGATAACATTTTTGCAGTATAAAAAACAATTGTCTAAAGCGAGTGTCAATATTATATATTTAGATATACTTATATTGTTTCTACTAATGCAAAAAATGATATCTTTAGATAGATAGATTTACACTTTAATGTACAACACAAAACCAAAAATTACAGACAAGTTTAACAAAGAAAGATGTACAATTTAGGCGGTCTTATCTGCGATCTCTTCCAGACAACCTTCGCTTTAGTTTGCAAAATTAATGCTTATCATGAAAAATCATAAAACACTCAATGTTTTTGTCCGGGTCACCATGGCGCCTACTCTCAAGTCCGCCCCTGATGAGGCAACCCGCGTCAAATCGCCGGCATTCCGAATTGCGGACCGTTACATTAAGGTCCCGGACGCTTGCGCAAGACGCATCGCTCTTATGCAACCGGCGCGGTGCATCGCTGTCACACTATGCGGAAGGTCGGATTCGGATTATGAAAGCTGATGGCCACTCCACTGACGCGTGTAATTGCGTTTCGATATTCGTAGTGCGAGATACGGGATGAAGAATATGTAGGTACGCTCATATTCTTCATCTTCATCAAGTTTGCAGCTGTTTTTGTACTTTTTCCATTCATTGTAATCTACTCATTTGTAATTTATCGAAGCTTAGTTTTATCGAAGTGAAGATTACAGGAATAGGTTAAAATGATAATGTGTTTGCTATAGCGATGATGACGAAGCCAGTGGCAAAAACTTTAGTTATGGTACATAAATAGGAAATATAATAGAAAATAAATATTCTTAGAAATGAAAAGCATTATAATACCATGTTTATTATTAAATAAAGACAAGATGGATTTTCCTTATGCCGGATCTTGGACTATGATGTGTTTACTCGCCTTAGATGTCAACTAATTAGCATCGACATTTTTTTTAAAGTAGAACAAACGGTGCATGCATTTCGTTGAGCTTAAAGTGATTTATATCTCTGATTTATTGCAATAGATAAATCAGGAAATGCAATGTAAATTCATGAATTAATCTGCATTAGTTGATTTATTTGTTTTTCGACACGTTGATAAAACTGGTCAAATTCTTTAGATTGTACTGAAAAACTTGTTCGAAGTGCTGGAAGTAATGTATGTTATATCTTGACCGCTTGTTGCAGTGGTCCACATGTCAGACTTCTAAAACCAAGGGTCGCGGGTTCGATCCCCGCACAGTACAAGCATAAGTGTGCATGAACATGTGTGTTCATACTGGTCTGTGTGTTTTCTATGTATAAAATGTATAATTTACAAAAAAAAAAAGTGTTTAAGTATGTTTATTCGTTGTCTAGTACCCATAACACAAGCCTCGTAGCTTACTTTGGGACTTGAGAATTGGTGTGATTGTTGTAAAATATTTATTTATCTTTATATTAAACCAACGACAAACATCAACTACATTTTCAGAAAAATACTTTTTCGTCATTGGATTTTTTGACGTAAAAATTTACAATAATTACGATTCAAAACTAGTGTTAAACCTAAAAAAATGACAACAATTGTCAGTTAAAAACTTGCATCATCATAACATAACCAGAAAAGCGTGATAGCGTGAATACGTGAAGGGCATTGCACTACGCATTGTACTATCAATACAAAGAAAGCATGTAGTGTGTGCCGCGCGCTTACGCAGCCTCAAGCGGCCTTGACAATGTCGCGTTGCCTGCGCGGGCGCAGCGAGACCTTTCTTTTCACTTCGCGTCATAAAAGCACGCGACGAAGCCGGAGAGGCAATCATGTATTACTTACTTGGATAAAGGCGTTCGGCGCGTTTCGGCATTTTGTAATGTGGTGTAAAAAATGCGGCAGTCGAAACTATTCGGTTGAACTTCTATGCAATCTATGCTATGCTGATGATCAATATATAAAGCTGTTTTTAGCCAAGCTAATATTATTAAAAGCATATGGACTGACTTGCAGTTTCTGTACTTATTCTATTGATAGCTTCTTCCTACCAAGCTAAGTACCAATTTGATAGACTTGCTCTATACCGTAGAAATACGGTATAGAGCAAGTCTATCAAATTGGTACTTATAAGAGTATACCTTACCTAACCTACGTTTTAAAGTAGGTTTCTTATTTGCCTATGCTATACGTTGATTGACAAAGTATTTAAACTATTCCTACATTTATTTTATTGTAGATTGTATTTTTTCTTTCTTGCATTTTTGACATTGGCGAAACATTTCTTTGTTATCAGTAAGTAAGGTATTGTGAGGTAAAGACGTTATGTAACGGAAAGTAAGCGACATAACTAAAAGACGCACAACATTCACAAGCAGATTTAGGTCAAGATCTTACGGTATCGATATTTTGTAAAGAGATGTCATGCCTTGTCATGATGTTGAATATTTCACGGAACTGCCTACAACGAAAAATAATGAAAGATTTATGAAGGATCAGTATTACGCTAACCGTGTTGTACCGATCCGTCTCGAACAGTATTACGCTTGAGATAATATTAATGATACACATTTTTTAATGATTTTGCATTATCTTATCGTATCTTGTATCTGTGTAATGGTCTAGAAGTTGACTATTAACCAAGAGGTACGTACGTACGATAACATTTGCGTGCATGAACATGTCTGTTTGTACTGATCTGGGTGTTATATGTATTTATGTAAGATTAATCGTACGAAATACGAGTACTTCTGTTGATTGTGATTTCTGTAACACCAGTGCTTTAAGCTACTTAGTACTTACCACGGAGTCCGGTCGATGTATGTATGTGATGTTGTTGTACCTCTATATTTATTTATTTATTTAACTTATTCGGTTACGATAATTCTAAAAACCTCATCATATCGTTATGTTTCGTCCTTAATTTTAAAATATAAATAAATATGTCTAGTCTAGTATGAGTCTGAAAGGAATGGATGAATCAGATACGAAAGATAGGATGGTATGGAATAGAAAAACATACTGCGCCGACCACAGATAACCTGGGCAAAGGGCAAGCGAATGATGAAATAAGTAAATCTAAATTTGCCTATGTCTTACGTGCTTAAAATTTCCCCCAAAACAATTAGAATATGTTTGCTGCATTTTCTTGTAGCACTTTGTATATAACTAGTACCTACCGTCTATATGGAGCGAACCTTAATATGCCAAGGTGAACATGAGCACGACTTACACTTTTATTGTAGGTCCAAATTGGCAATTGTACATTGCGCAACAATCCAGTACAATACTAAACAGTGTAAATGCTTCATAAATTGGCATTTCGTTCGCATAGACTGGGGTTAACCTAGTTACTACTTAACCTGGATGTAAGATACAGCCGTTCAATCCTTGTGTGTTTTCTTGTAGAAATGATTGCGGAAATAAATATGTAGGTAGGTGCTGCTTAGATATGCACGGAATATGGATGAGAAATAACTAGGTTAGATCTAGTAATAATCGATTTTATAAAAAGAAATCCCTCCTTATTATTTTACATTAGGACAGTTTTAAGTGCTCAGTCAAAAATCGTAACAAAATGCTTTGGTTTATAAGAAAAGTATTTAACCAAAGGTATTTTTTCTTTGTTGCATTTTGCATCAAAAGGCTTTGGTTCGTACGAAATTTTTTTTGAAGTGAAAATTTCTTTAGCGGCGTTGAGCACTTTTGTGGCATGGGTAGAAACTGTGAAACTCGCGTCAGGTCACGTGATGCTGATCGAAAAACCGTAAGACGGTTGTTAAGTTTTCACTTCTGCCGGCACTCCCGGAGTGCAACCCGTGTTAGTTTTTTTTAATTCTAGAGTGTAATTACGGAAAGCTTTGCTAAGCCCATATAATTTCTAGGATTATATATTTGTTGGTTATGTTGCATTTTTTTTGCAACAGTCAGTCCAGATTAAATGGAGCACGGAAGCGTAAAAATAGAATCAGTAACACATTCCAAATTTAATTTGGTCGAATGTGAAATTCTTAGTGGGAAATGTTACCTAGGTACTTATTATTTTGCCAAAGTAGATGAAATACAAAGTAGAGGAAGTCTACTTACGATTTAGATGTACGATTATACCATTACGATACCATTTAATATGACCAGCTTACTAGTTGTATCAAATATTTATACATTTTAAATAAGCTATACCTATGTATGTCGATTTTAAAAGCGTTCGATATATTCTCGTGTTTGTACTTCCAGCCGTTGCCTGATTGTTTTATTGGAGGTGCGCCAAAAAGCTGTGTACAGTAATACTAAACCTACTGAAGTATAGAGTTTACCTACGATTACGACGATTTAACGTTGAAGGTAGGTACGGTCGCGGTCAGAAAATGTTGACCAGTCTTACAGTTAGATTCTATAATCTATATTACTCAATTTTTAGTAAGTTTCACATTGCTACGACAAGTGATTTAAAAGCTATTATTAAAAATCTCGAGTAGAAAAAAGGTTTTAGGTGGACTTTTTAATAATGAACCTCAATTCTTTATTTTTGTAATTTACAGTTATGTAGACATGTCAAAATCCTACAGTAATGATTGGTTCTCGTTAGAAAAATAAACCCATGTTTACACCAATGAATATGAAATAGAAATAAGAACTTGTGACTGAAACGTGTGCAAGCAATTAAATGAAACTGTAGGTGATAACATTTTCTTACCCTGACTGTACATAACGACATCATAACTAAGAATCCCGCTTAGATTGTAGGAACAAACGTAAATAAAGGTATTTTATTTTCGCGATACATCTAAAACATTACTGCGCACTTGATTTCAATTCAGAATATATTTACGATTTCCCAGAATCGATTCGGGTCGGTAGTACAAATACGAGTATTAAGACTATGGGAGTTACTACCCCAAAAACTCTAAAGAGTGGACTAAAAATGGTTTACATTGAAGTTTGTATACATTTCACATGGACATCCGGAATGCGATTCTGCTTGCTAAACAGGATAGGTATGATACTATCAATAACGGACTTCACGAGTGTTTCTATAAAATCTTATACAAAATTAGACTGTTTTCTATCTATCATTGTAAGTATACGATTGTTTTTACAGAACACAAACGGCGTGATTTCGTGCGTCATACCCCGCGATGTCTGGGATGGGATATATTCCATGCTGTTGTTGGATTAGGATTTTATTTTATTGCTATACGGAGTTTTGGCATTCTGCCGCGGCCAGCTGGATACTAGCTATACACAGTGTTTTAAAACAAGTTTAAGTGTGCAGACATTCAATGAACTATATAAAATCAAATATAGAACTCAGTAGGAACTATATACTACTTGAGAACAAAGATTGCGTACCATAAGTCGAACGAAAGGACAAACGCCTGAGATAATTCTCTCTGCACTTTGTATGATATGCGCCATAGAAGTAGCCAGCATTCTTTCTGCAACAGCATTTACAAGAAAAAAAACTATGTATTCAAAATAAAGTTCGTTATGTTGTCTTTTATTACAGAGGTCATTAATAAACTATGCAGCAACATTTATGGTTAAAGTTACTTTGAAAAAAAAACGGTTAAAAGTGCAAAAGTTTTATACACCTGTGGTGTTTGAAGTACTTTAGGTGTTTAACTTAGTACCAAAACCGCTTAAAACACCGTATGAGCGTAAACAATACTTCTCGTTTAAACCTAACTGAAAATGAGTTGAGTGGGTATGCATAAAATTTTGTTACCACCTTCTTTGTTTGTACGTCCCTACGTACTAAAATACGAGATATTTTTTGTATTATTAACATACTGTTGATCGAAAACGCATTTATTTGATTTATACTTCAGTTACGTAGAGCGTTCAGAATTTGTAGGTATAAGTGTGTAAAGTATCGTGTGTGAGTATATATGTAAATAATGTAAAACGTAACCTAAAGCTTCACCTTACCTAAGAAAGAATCGCAATTCTCTTTGTGAACGTCACGCTTGATCCCGCTGAAAAAAGGTTCTAGTTTTTTCATGAATGTAAAATGTCATTGGTTAGGGAATAATGCATGAGCCTACAGTGCGTGTCATTTTCAGGAATAATCTATTGGTAAGACTCTACGCATTCTGCTTTTAAAGCTCTCCACGTAAAAGTCAGGCTTTTTCAGGTTTTTGTTTTTGTTATATATATATCTACCTTAGTGTTTCTAAAATATTGTTAAATAATTTGAATACAAGAAGCTAGTTTTAGATCAAAATAATGTTTACTTTTAAGTCTGTTTTATTTGTCGTATCAAGGTGCAAAAGTAGAAAATCGCTAAAAAAATACTTTATTTAATATACTTAACTCACTTCAATACATTAAATCCTTATAAATAAGTTTCTTATGTGCTTGAATCTAGAAAAAAGAAACCACATAAGATGTACAAACCTTAAGGCGATTATCACATTGCGCCGCGCTCCGTCCTAGCCCACGGGTCGCCCGGTGGACTGGGACGGATTCATTGTAAGCAAGTATCCCAGTATTTAAGAAAATACGCTCACCACAGCACATTGACCATGCCTCTCCTTGCAGTGTTATTTGTACTGTGCAAGCAGAGTCTGCGACGGAGAGCGGTGCTGTGTGACAATAGCCTTACTATTGAACAGTGCGTTGTCGGTTCATGCCTTATCTTGCTGTATAACTTGCTATTATGTATTGTATGCTATTCTGTTTAGCATACTATGAGGATGCCAGATAACTTGTAGTTCTACTCGATGATATTGTCTTCGCAGCTCATTGTAAGGCGTAAATTTACATTGAGAGGTTTCGACTGCGGGTGTGAACTAGAGAATGTGACCCCGTATGCTATTATCGTTATATTCACATACATGGCTAAAATACGCGTGGGATTGCTGTGTCTTTTGCTGATGAAACAGCCTATAGGCCCAAGTTTATACACATCAAAACAACTGATTTGGACTTAATCGATCAGTTCGAGTCCCATTCTCCTGATCTCGTTAAATTAGTTTTGAAAAAATCTTTGAAGGCTGGTTTTGACCCAGTTCGAGGACACGGCGATATATATCTGAAAAATAACCTTTTAGCTTGAAGCTATTACAGATGACGACCGTTGTTTTCTTTTTTTCGCTTTTAGAAAAAGTTGTTATATTGTAAAGACCTCTTACTGGTAAGCTGCGAAACGTCGAAGTCTCAGATATCTCAATCTTGGCGCAGTCTGCGCATAAACATCGCGTTTGAATGCGCCGCCCGATCTGTGACTCCGCAAGTATTTACAACTGGCAGTGGTGGTACACCTTCCAAATTTTCCTGTGAACCCTGTGGCAAAACACCCTGTGTAACAAATGAACGCGACGGGAGGACGAATAGAGCTTGAATTTTTTGCAATGATTGTAATGCGATGCGCGTTGCTGCCTTATTACTTATTACAATCGATCAATACATACTTAAATAAATAAATAAATGTACAACAATATCACAGACATTGATCTGACCCCGTGGTAAGTAGCTAAAGCACCTAGTGTTACAAATATCAGTATCAACAGTGGTATTACAGATAACTTAAATATATACATATTAACATCCAGACAAGTACAAACAGACAAGTTCAAGCACGCAAATGTTTGAACAGTGCGGAGATGGAACCCGCGACCTCTTGGTTAATAGTCAACTTCTTGACCACTATACCAAAGTGGTCGTCAAGTTGAAAAAAATAATTCAGAAATTATAATGCAAATTGAGTAAAAAATGTATTATTATAATCTCAAGCGTAATACTTATCGAGACGAATCGGTACTACACGGATAGCGTAACTGACCTTGATAACTCTCGTTATTTTTCGTTGTAACTTAAATATACTCGTATTTATAATACCAAGACCAGTACAAACAGACATATTCATGCCCATAAAACACTTAATACTAATGTCTTTCTTGCTTAAGTATTTTTGGACTACTATTGTTTAGATAGGTATTGTTCCTATCCTACGGGCTATGAAATCGCCTACTCGGCCAGCATTGATCTAGCTCCGTTGAATGCAGACTTAGCAGAATCTCTAGAAACTGAGTTTTGCTATCTTGCCCTGTTGCACAATCTCAACAGAACTTCTTTTGCTTATGTGTGCTAAGCAAAGTATCTGAAGCTCAAGCAAATAAGTATAAAACCTGTTCACTACCAACGGTTTTTTTAACCAACGAATATACACTTATGGCGCAACAGGGTGTTATGGTCGGGGACCAAGGTTCGATAGACATCATCTTGATTTGTCTGATCTAATATAGATTTCAGATACAGAATGTAAATCTTATATGCCGCGGTTCATGTGCGGTACTAGGCCGGTACTAGGCTAACAGCGCCATCTAGCCTATGGAGCCGTATCAGCGCTCGCTATCGTGCTTGCTACCGTTCGGCATACGCTTGTGATGGCGAACGATAGAGGTCGCCACACAATCATCTATATAATACTACTAAGGCGGACGTGTATGTGGAAGTCTGAATTAAGAAAACTTCTTGTTATTTCCTTGACTTCCACTACTCATCAGCCTTCGTAGTACCAACCTTTGTAGGCCAACACCAAAAAAAACGGAAAAAGAAACATTCAGCATGTCTTCAAATGTTGTCTACCTCTGACCACAGCACGGAGGTCATTGTTTTAGTCGGTCGTAATATTTGTAGCGTCGATAAATTTGTAATTTGCACAGAACGATTATAATGTTTGAATACGTGAACAACTTGCACTTTACAATAAGTAGGGTACCCGAGGGAAAGGCTAAGACGAACATAAAGGTCTATAGTTAGTCGTTATAGTTAAAAACAATACTCAAATGAACTAAAAATTACTTTTTATTAGATTTGGTGCGAGTAAACTGGAAAGGAATGGAAAGGAATATTTCCTTTCTATGTTGACGTGTGTTAAACGTATCCTCAAAAACAAGACTAGCCATGATGTACAGACCACCGATCTATTTATAGACAAAAAAAAACTCCATTAAAATCGAATTAAATCGTAAAACTCTTCCTAAAAAGCGCTTTAAAAAATCATGAAAGGCAACTTGTTGACTGGCTACAGCCTACATAACATCAATTTCTTGAAGTTATTCTTGTTCGTAGATCTAGATTATCATGATTCATTCAGGCGTTTACTCTACATTATGACGGTAGAACTAATATTACGTGTCGATCTCCGATACGGCTGCTGTTTAGATCTGATAGCGGAGCTGTGATAAATTGTAACGTCGGGGCTCGGCCGGGTCGAGAGGGCAAACTGCTGAACACACTTAACACCGTGTCTGCTATAGTTTGCATTCTCACCTTTGATGTAATTATATACCGGAAGATATGTCCTTACATAAGAATTCCATAAACCTGCCGCATCCGTGCACGGTTGCAATTTGTAATGCTGATGGATAATAACAAAATTAGAAACCTCGAAGTGATCAGTTTTCCTATGTTATACTAAAAAATAATGCCTCGTTGGTGTAGTGGCAAAGTTTCTGCTTTATATCCGAGAGGTTCTGGGTTCGAATCCTAGGTCAAGCCAAAATTGTTTCTGAGATTTTCTGTCATGAATCTCGGAAAGCATGTTACGCCGTTGGTCCTGCGCATGATCTCTCTCCGGTCATGTCGGATTGCCGTCTCACCGAACTTTGAGAGTGATGGAACTGTGAGTGCACCTGTATATTGTGCTCACACTTGTGCACTATAATATCTCCTGCGCAGATGGCTGATCTTTGTTGAAATTGGCCGCCGTGGTCAAGATCGACTAGGACGACTATTATTATTACTTAAAATAAACCTTTCTCTGAAAGCATCCTTCCTGTTTAATAAACCGCGTCGAAATCCGTTGAGTAGTTTTAAAGATATAATGCATACTCGTACATAGAACAGAGAGTAATACAGACAGCGAAAAGCTTTTTCTTATATTATGTGAACGAAGTATATATAGAATAATGCTAACGGAAAACTGTTCTTAGCCGATTCGCTTTTGGTAGGGTTACGATCACATATTTTTAACCGACTTCAAAAAAGGTTATCAATTCGAGCGCAAGGTAGCATATCTTCCGTATATTATTTTAATCAAAAGTGTCTGCCATAGTGTGCATTCTCACCTTGCGTGCGGAACTAGGGGCGGAGCCCGACGGGGCGCCGGCATCGCGGGAAAATGGTTTGGGGTACGGCATAAGCGGTAGCGGTGTTTCGATTTTTACCCGACTACGGCGAAGCAAAAGGAGGGTTATGATTTTGACCTGTATGTATGTGGGTATGGATGTTCATCTGTTCCCTCGTAACTTCTAAACTACTTATCAGAATTCGACAAATGACATATCATTAGAAGCGTCTTAATTGTCCGCTGGTTATAGGCTATATGGGATTTCACAAAATCTAATGTGGCGCCCTCTGGCGGACAAAACATACGAAGTAAAAAAATAAAGTTAAGATAAATATGCCGTGTTTGGTATCATTTGAAAGCGCTTTACTTGTACATTTTGAATATATATATATTACTAGCATTTGCTTGTGACTTTACCTGTATTCATGGGCTGATTGTATATAATTCACATCTTTTTTACCCGACTATATATGTGGCTCTTAGCAGAGTAAGATCCATAGATGGATTATGGATTAGTTCACTGGAATCTAGCAAATTACTAAAGAATCCACATGACCAAAGGTCGTTCGAGGAGTTGGAAAGATTGAGAAATCAATGAACCCAAGATTAACCTATTTAGAACTCCAAAATATGTTAAATAAAAATAAAGTTTAAAAACTAACACCCGACTACTTAAAAACACGCTCTAAAAAGTACGAAACAAGAAAACACTCTCCAATGAAATTACTTAGTATGTACAAACTATTAAAAATTTACCGTTATTAAATAAACTAACTTACACATATTATTATATTTTAATATATTTTCAATTTATAATATTGATAGAGAAATGTTTTAAGGATAAAGCCGTGGTCGTATACCACTTTTTTTAATTTATTATTCTTATGGCATACGACCACGGCTTTATCCTTAAAACATTTCTCTATCAATATTATAAATTGAAAATATATTAAAATATAATAATATGTGTAAGTTAGTTTATTTAATAACGGTAAATTTTTAATAGTTTGTACATACTAAGTAATTTCATTGGAGAGTGTTTTCTTGTTTCGTACTTTTTAGAGCGTGTTTTTAAGTAGTCGGTGTTAGTTTTTAAACTTTATTTTTATTATCCTAATCCGAACACCAATTTTATTTTTTTATGTTGCAACGTATAATAGCAAAATAATTGTGTTTTTTTGAGGTTTTGACTGTGTTCTTACAACAGACCATAACATATTTTTTCTGTCAAATGGCAGATCCCCAATAGTCACTATATGGTATATGACATATAATGTATTTAGATAGGTAGATTGAGACGTCACAAGATCTTAGTTCATCATAGTACTCAGACAAAACTCATATGAACTAATTCACAAACATACTCTGCATACGAAGACGGTTCCAATGCTACCTTCCTACTAAATACACATTAACGCATGGTAGGATGGTAGGCCCTTATTAAATATTTAAAGTTCTAGCATTAAGAAGTGTATCGGTCTGGCTTATATTTAGATTAGAACCATATTCAACATTACTACATTAACGTATAACTTAAAAACATGACACAAGTTACCGCTTGCGGCTTGGTGACCCGCGAATACGAGCGCTCTTATTTACACTGAAATGACAAATTCCATAATAAGCATGTATTTAAAATAAATTACGTACAACATACTAGATAGCAGAGGCAGACTACCGCATCGATGGGGATGACGACATCCGAAGACACAGAGTCATGATTGGATTAGACGGGCTCATGCCGCCACGAATGGATAAAAGGGGAGGAAACCCATGTCCAATACTGGATGAAACAAGGGCCAACAAGGTGATGATGATGACAGTATAGAAAATATTGCCTAAAAATTTACTTTGAATGTATTATTTCATTTAATGTTTTGATGCGGTAATTATACCGCATCAAAACATTGGAAATAATTCCCAGTAGTGACGTATTATATTAGGGGTGTCATTTCATTAAAGGTTTACTCACCAATTGCAACCAGTAAGGCTGAGCTGCGAATAGTTCAATAACCTTAATTAAACGCAATCGTCGTGATTTAAAATTTAGGTCTGTTGCAAGTAACAAAGTCTTCACCGGAGGCTCCAGAGCGGCCAAAAGAGGATTGCATTTTCTAAATTACCGGCTTCAATATCCTCCTATTTGTTCAACACCTCTCATCACTTAAATCCCATCTCAGTTCAACAATACGAGCAAGGTGAGGCAACCCGCGGAAAGGGCACCGGCGGCCGATATAAAACGCGCACATCCCTACTAACTTAGCATTCGGCAGACACAAGCACAACTCACTATGTCGACACTGGTAAGTCTCTATTTCCGATATCGATACCGGAAAATTCCGATAAGCAATCGATGTTCTGTAAATGCCGGATATGTAGAATTTGCATTTTGCAAGATACGCGAATTTTTCGGTTTTCATATATCGATACTGAAACCTTTTGAAAACCTTTCTGATTAATGAAAACAAACAAAAATATACTTCAGGCTGTGAATTAATCTATATATATTTTGTTTGTTCCCATACTCCTCCGAAACGTCTGAGAAAGTCAGTCAGTAGGTCTGAGAATCGGCTAACATCTATTTTTCATACCCCTTAGTGATAAGGGTTGTCTACCCTTAACATTTGTATGGCAAAACAACGTTTGCCGGGATAGCTAGTAATTAATAAAAATATCTAACTTAACTTAGTTTATAAGATTTGATTTAATATGTTAGATCCCACAGACAAACTATGTAAATAGTTTTGTGGGACTATTGTCATTTTAGTTTAAAACGTTGTTTGTTTAATAAATAAATAAATAATAATAATAATAATTCAACTAATATAAAAGACTTGACCTTAAAATACCCGATCAAAATCTCAAATACCTTGTCAAAAAATTGATGAGCATAATTTTATTTCCTAGGTTATTTATCACAACCTTTGCGAAACGTTAGAATACGTTAAAAAACATTTTAAGCTTGAAACGAAGGATCAAAACTAAAAGTTATTTATTATTACTTACGTAGTTTCTTATATAAATCAGGCAGGTCATAGTTGGATTCTGTAATGTTGCTAATTATGCCGAGAATTCACTGAACTTGTCACCAGTGAGTTATATAATCGTTTCTTGATATTATTTGAACAAAGCTCTATAACTTGGATACTAATATAGGGCGCCAGTGCAGCGCAGTGTTACCGCAGCTATTGTTCTAACAACGTGTTTTATCAAGTCAAATATAGCTCTTATTTTGCTAGTACGCGTCTATAACATCAGGGAAAATATCTGGAAACAAGGATAATATACTCGTAACACACATTGCGAAACAAGGTCTTAACGTCTTATTTTCATTACCTCATACAAACTTTTACTTTAGAATCCTTAGTAAAAGATCTTTGAAATTGTATTGGATAATTTTCGTTATACAATTTTATAAATGATTAAGAATAACTTTATATATTTTTTGTGAAAAGATTAGTAAAATAAAAACGTGTCTTTTCAAATTCATCTTTTTTCGTCCCTCCTTAATTCTATTAGGAGAGGTACGACACTAACGTAAATGAAGTTTCATATTTATCGCTGAAAATTTAGAAGTAAGTTTACATTTAATAGGACATCACTCTTAAAAGTGATTTGTAATATTGCTTTAATCTACGGTTTCTGAAGAAAGGAAGTAAAACTTTTTCTCTTTACCTTTTTCATTTATTTTTATGATCTTATTTTTGTGGTCAGAGATTAAGCAATGTTCCAAGTACCTCCTCCCGAATCGAACACAATTTTGCTAGCTAATGCACCTTATATTTCTCGTGTCATGTCGGATTGCTATCTTTAAAACAGAGGGTGCCCTTTTTTATTGCACTACTGGTGTCAAGCTAATGACTATTAATCATCATCGTAACAGCTGATTTCATCTAAGATTGCCTCAATTAAATCGTTTCTAATTCTATTTCAGTTAGTTCTCCTGTCTGCTGCTCTCCTGGGCTGCGTGTCATGCGGTCGGCTGGATCACCTCTCGCAAGGGTACCCCGGAGGGCTATCCGGAGGGTTCAACAACGCCGGTCCCTCGCGCTTTGAGAACGTCAACAATGGAGACGGAACTTACCGATTTAGGTAAGAAAGTAATCATCTTAGTTCACAGTTATATTAGAGGACCAAATTTTCACGCGGGTGAGGCCGCTGGCTCCCCAGCCAGCTAGTGAATATATAAATAGGTAGGGAACATATTTTTTCAGGAACTAATGAAATACTTTAGAATATAATTATGGTTGCTTTGCTAAGTTTACAGTTATTTGTAAATACTTACTTTTTTATCTTCTCGCTTAAGAAGTAGCTCTTTCTATTTCGTTTACTTACTTTGTACAAGTTGTGAAAACCTATAAACACTTCGATTTAAATAAGCTCTGTAGCATAAGTGTAATGTGGTTGGTTATCCAATAAATAAATAAAATATTTTATATACCTAAACAGATTTCACAATTATGCATGACGTGTTATCTCAAACGTGTTAATTTTGGTGCATTTACCTGCTCGTTAATCTGTATTGATATTTTTGCTGTAGTGCGACTGTATTACATATTATATGTATTTATTATTATATTACATATTAGTACGTTTTCTAAGTGCAAGAAATGTAGTTTCAGAAAAGTCTTGCTAAATCTGTAAAAAAAATTTTTTATGTACGTTCACTTAAGTATCCACCTATAATGAAAAATAATCCTGTTTTAAATTCTCGTCTCCGGTAGATTTTACATTGTGATATATAAGTTGTTTGTATGAAAATGAATAAGCTTTTACGTAACAGTAATTCAAACTTCAATATTTTGTTACCGAACTGAAACGAAATCCAGACAGTACCACCTTTGGGAATGTTACAAGCAAGTGCACTTACTACGACCTACCGTTACGATACTTTGCCCTTTGGTCCTAATCACACCTGCTTTAGGTAAGCAACCTTTTGTCCGACAAGGTGTCTGAACTTTTCCACTAATCTGTTTGGTAGTATCGAATCATACCAACTAAGTACTTGTAAAGTTGTATTGCGATGTATTTAATGAATCACAGTGTAAATGGTTTCTAGCCTTGTTTAAAGTTTATTTAAAACAGTACTGATTCAAAATAATCCGAATCTATAATTCAAAATATTAAAAATTGTCACCACCCGTTGTGATATGTGAGAACTCAGAACAACCATTTTGTGTCGCGTCCAATCAATGTTACAAAAATGTCTAATAATTACAAAGATATGGAGGCCTCCACGGCTCCCACGCGGTGCTTAATAATGTTTCTATATTCAACATTTATTCGCGCCCATATAACTGAGGTCTTAACTTTAGATTGCGGTATGAATGAATCTGCTACGGATATTATCCTCGGGAGGGCGACTATTCGAATTTTTCATCAGTTTTTTTGGTTCAACTAATGAAATATATATACGAGCTTTATACTCGCTACGAAATATTTTATAATATGATACGTATTCGTTGGAAGTTCTCATTCTCTTCCATCATAATGTACATACTAAGAAACATCGTTAACATATGCAACGACCGCTTGGTGCATTGATCCACAGGTCGGACTTCTAAACCAAGGGTCTTGGGTTCGATCCCCGCACACTACAAGCATAAGTGTGCATGACCATGTGTGTTTGTACTGGTCTGGGTGTTTTCTATGTATAATATGTATTTATTTACAAAAAAAGTATTTAAGTATGTTTATCCGTTGTCTAGTACCCATAACACAAGCCTCGTAGCTTAATTTGGGACTAGAGAATTGGTGTGATTGTTGTGAAATATTTATTTATTATTTATATGACAAACCAGGTTCACACCTATATGCCACAAACACGTCTTTTGGGAGAACCAGCGCAATAAGTGCTGCATCTCCCGTATAGCCAAGGCAAGATCTCAAGCGAAATTGAATATCACATCATGTACTCAAGATTTTCCTTCGAATATTTTCCAGCTACGACACGCCAACAGGCATATCAGCGCATGAGAGCGGGGCCCCCCGCGCGCAGGGCCCTGAGGGGCCCGCGGTGACAGCCGAAGGGGGCTTCTCGTACCGGGCCCCGGACGGACAGCAGATCACACTGTCCTACACTGCCGATGAGAACGGCTTCCATCCCACAGGATCACATATACCCACACCACCACCAATTCCAGAGGCTATTCTGAGGTCGCTGGAGTATAATAGGCTACATCCTTCATCGTAAGTAGTCATTGGAGCGGTCAGTCTAGCTTAGTCCCAGCATTAGCCCTTTCTTGGTTTTATTGCTTCTGCTAACTAGGGAAAACCATTGTTGCTGAATGAGAAAAACCTTGAAGTTAATACCTTTATACCTTCTCAGATTGCTAATATTTTTAAATCTTCCAAATAACCGGTACAGAAGTAAAGTAAAGACAGCAAAATGTATGTTAACTTTCCAGTCTTTTGTAGGTCTAGCTTATAAAGAAAGTCTAGAACTTATTCTTTATAGTTCCTAGCTAGCGAGAACTCTTAGATAATTATGTGTTAAGCCGTTATTGCAATTCTTGACGTTTATGTTAAATCATGTTTATTTTTACAGAGACAACGGAGCTTACAACGGCGGACGAAACTCCTACCGCTACTGATGGGAACTTGTGTCACGTACGAATGGACTTACAGCGCAAACAAAAAATATTAGCATACCTCAAAGCCAAGAACTGTGATATCGTCGCAAACGTTATTATTAATATTTATTCAAATAAAGACGTGTAGCTTTGAAATTCCATTATTTGTTTTAAGTTTTCTTTGCACCGCCATGTGGTTTCGATGTACAGACTGCAAAACTGCCCTTACAACAACAGATTAAGATTCCATGATATCGGGGCTAATTTGCACTAAGACGCGAGACCACACAGCGTTAAGACAATGAAAATGTTAGCACTATGTTAAAAATATGCCAGTAAAAAGGCTGGGTTTGAGCTTAGCCTCTTCAGTTAAAGGTAGATCGATACTGGCCTTTAATAACGAAGGAGACTGTCCAATTTGTTATGAACAGAAAACACCAGAAATTTTATTCAGACCAATAAAAATTAAGTTTTTAAATGAAACTATTCCATGTAGATGTAAAGTACGCAATATTTAACATGATATTTAAAAGTTATTGTATTATAATTTTTGCGCAAATGCTGTGGCGAAACCTACGCAGAGATTTTAACAGTTTTAGTATGGACGAAAATTAGAGGTACAATAAAACCGCTCAATTCAATTACGATTGTCGGAATTAGGACCAAGGCTTGTCGGTATGGCTGTTAAGATTTTCTCAAGTTTACTTATATATAAAACTGAAAGGCAATCTCACTGAAGTTTGTATAAATCGATGATGATAAAATAAGACACTATAAAAAAAGTTATTTATAGTTAAATTGTGCATTGTCATCCAAACTAAACGTATTTAAAAAATCAGCTGTATCGGATATTGGGAAGTGGGTGAAATTTATGTACTAAGCATTTGATTACAAACAAACAACTAAACACCGGGACAGGTGAAACTAAATACTTTAAAGCTTGTTTAACATATTTCCATCGTCTACAAGTCAGCATTGACTAAAGCATGAAAACCTAGTTCAGAGTTTTCCTTATTTTACTGGATTCAATCATTTAAGATATATTTATTAGGTATTAGCTTTTACCCGCGACTTCGTCCGCATTAGGTAGTTTTTTTGGAATTTGTTGTTTTCTCGTAAAACCAATTTTTTCCAAATATAATTCAAATCTTTGGTAATTTAGGAGTGAAAGAAAAACAGATGCCCCGGAAAGTAATTATTCCCATGGGAATGTGTTGTTTTCTCGCGGTCAAAAGTAACTCATGCCTTTCTTAAGTCTTAAACAATCTTCTTACCAAATTTCATTTAAATCTGTTTAGTAGTTTAGGCGTGATTTAGTAACACACAGGCAGACAGAGTTACTTTCACATTTAAAATATTAGTATGGATGTGTGATCAGTATCGACCGCCCTACCCTTTGGTATCATTTACGAAATAAACTTACAAAATAAACCTACGTGTCGTGAGCGACGTAACGCGACAAATACGACGAGATGCGATGGTGGGACCAATACTTAAAACTCCTTGTGTCAGTGTCAGTCGCGTCTCTAGATTTTCCTTTAACGATGACCCATTTTGATAATAAAATTACACTTGTGTGATGCGTTTTTAAAAAGGTATGTAATCTGTGTGTGCTAACCTATGTAAAGCCTTACAGTTTATTTCCCAGCAATAAAACCTTATTTACACTTAAACACTTCTTCGCCTGAGTCTAAATACATATAATTTCATCAAAAAAATGAATATTTCGATTTTAAAGTCGAGTCGATAAAATCTGTTCACAACCAGGCTTGGAAAAGCCTTACCATTATGTTCAAATGAGAGAAGTTTCCAAATAAGGAAATATGTTACGGATAAACAAAACCTATCAAAAGATACAAGGTGTATGTTGGGTATTTTCTCGTATTATCTTACAAAGAAAATACGATTAAATTTTATTTGCAAGAAAATATGAGTTTTGTTGCTTCTTTTTATTGAAATATGAGTAAAAAAAAGAAAAAAACCGTATTTTAAATTTTTCACAACAAACACACCAATTCTCTAGTCCCAAATTAAGCTACGAGGCTTGTGTTATGGGTACTAGACAACGGATAAACATACTTAAATACTTGTTTTTTTTTTGTAAATAAATACATAGTGTTTTCTATCTACACTAATATTATAAAGCTGAAGAGTTTGTTTGTTTGTTTGAACGCGCTAATTTCAGGAACTGCTCGTTCGAATTGAAAAATTCTTTTTGTGTTGAATAGACCATTTATCGAAGAAGGCTATAGGCTAAATAACATCACGCTGCAACTATTAGGAGCGAAGAAATCATGGAAAATGTAATAAAAACGGGGAATATTATTCATCCTTGAGAGCTTCCGTTGCGTACGCTGCAAAAACTGTTCAAGATACCAAAAATATTTGTATGAAAGAATTATTCCTCTTAAAATGATCCAAAAAAATGTCTGCGACAGTATATGTCTATCTTTTAAGATCAAGTCACTAGAACCGTTTTTGTGGTAATCAAATTTGGCCGAAATTAATGCATTATTTGTTAAGAGTTGTATCAACGAAATAATATTAATCTTTATCAAAATTAATGTGTTATTGATTAAGAGTATTTAATTGTGAACAAAATTGTCTTTGACATCACTTAATTTCAATGAATATCTTGGAAGATATTACAATTTTAAAATGACACCGATATGAAATTCACCCGCGCCGCGTCATATCTTCACCTCGACCCTGCCGTAGTGCCTAAAAAGCCGTTTGTTTAACCAATGCGTCTTACCAGTCTTAACCTACGGAGCTGAATCATGGAACATGGCAGTCAAGCTGGCTCACCGACTACACGTCACTCAGCGTGCTATGGAAAGGTCTATGTTGGGGATCTCATTAAGGGATAAGATCCGGAACGAGGTCATACGACATAAGACTAAGGTAACGGATGTTGTCCAAAAAAATGTAGCAAGCAAAAGTGGCAGTGGGCTGGCCATGTCTGTCGCAGAACCGACGAGAGGTGGAGCAGGAAGGTTCTTAAATGGAGACCACTCTTAGGTAAACGTAGTGTGGGACGCCCCCCGGCTAGATGGACAGACGACCTAAAGAAGGCAGCTAGTAGTGACTGGATGCTGGAGATGGTGCGCTGTGGCGGTCCTTGGGGAAGGCCTATGTCCAGCAGTGTACTGTAACAGGCTGATACGATGAATGACCAGGTGACCGCGTATAATAATCTGGGACGAATGTTCCATGATCCATAGAGCTCATGTAGAGGGTCTAGATAGGACTCTTAGAGATATTAGAATCTGTGATAAAATCATCATCATAAAATTACTGTTATGTTTGCAGGGAACTTTCGACAAACTGTACCAGTAATAGTAAGAGGAACATGGGCAGACATTGTAAGGTCTTGCCTTAAAAATACCTCAATATGGAAGTTTATGAACATCTTAAAATTAACCACAAATATGAGAGCACATTTATGGCGGCCAATCTCAACAGAGATCAGCCAACTACCCAGTAGATATTATAGTGCACAAGTGTGAGCACAATACACAAGTGCACTCTCAAACTGCACTGTTCCATCACTCTCAAAGTTCGGTGAGACGGCAATCCGACATGACCGTAGAGAGATCAGGCGCATGACCAACGGTTTGTTGTTGTTTGTTTGACAAACGTTTTTGAGAGATTCATGACAGAAAATCTCAGAAACAATTTTGGCTCGACCTGGGATTCGAACCCAGGACCTCTTGGATGTTAGGCAGAAACTTTGCCACTACACCAACGAGGCAGTGGTAGGGAGGTAGTATCACTTTTCCTTCAAAGTTACTTTTAGTAGGAGACGGGAAAGAACCTCACTTTAAAAATAAAATTGCAATTGAACGAGTGAGTAACATTGAGGACTTTATATCGAAACTTCACCCTGAAATAAGCGAAATAGATAATAAAGATCATTAATGGATGTGTCAAAGTGCAATATTGGGAGTTAGAAACTGTAGCGTAGACGAAATTAATTAAATAATTATTTGAACACAAGTGGCCTTCCCCCATATTCCCTCAAGTTAAAAATAGGCGCCCCAATAATTTAACTTAGAAATCTTAAACCACCGGGACCCGACTATATATTCAACATTACTACATTAACGTATAACTTAAAAACATGACACAAGTTACCGCTTGCGGCTTGGTGACCCGCGAATACGAGCGCTCTTATTTACACTGAAATGACAAATTCCATAATAAGCATGTATTTAAAATAAATTACGTACAACATACTAGATAGCAGAGGCAGACTACCGCATCGATGGGGATGACGACATCCGAAGACACAGAGTCATGATTGGATTAGACGGGCTCATGCCGCCACGAATGGATAAAAGGGGAGGAAACCCATGTCCAATACTGGATGAAACAAGGGCCAACAAGGTGATGATGATGACAGTATAGAAAATATTGCCTAAAAATTTACTTTGAATGTATTATTTCATTTAATGTTTTGATGCGGTAATTATACCGCATCAAAACATTGGAAATAATTCCCAGTAGTGACGTATTATATTAGGGGTGTCATTTCATTAAAGGTTTACTCACCAATTGCAACCAGTAAGGCTGAGCTGCGAATAGTTCAATAACCTTAATTAAACGCAATCGTCGTGATTTAAAATTTAGGTCTGTTGCAAGTAACAAAGTCTTCACCGGAGGCTCCAGAGCGGCCAAAAGAGGATTGCATTTTCTAAATTACCGGCTTCAATATCCTCCTATTTGTTCAACACCTCTCATCACTTAAATCCCATCTCAGTTCAACAATACGAGCAAGGTGAGGCAACCCGCGGAAAGGGCACCGGCGGCCGATATAAAACGCGCACATCCCTACTAACTTAGCATTCGGCAGACACAAGCACAACTCACTATGTCGACACTGGTAAGTCTCTATTTCCGATATCGATACCGGAAAATTCCGATAAGCAATCGATGTTCTGTAAATGCCGGATATGTAGAATTTGCATTTTGCAAGATACGCGAATTTTTCGGTTTTCATATATCGATACTGAAACCTTTTGAAAACCTTTCTGATTAATGAAAACAAACAAAAATATACTTCAGGCTGTGAATTAATCTATATATATTTTGTTTGTTCCCATACTCCTCCGAAACGTCTGAGAAAGTCAGTCAGTAGGTCTGAGAATCGGCTAACATCTATTTTTCATACCCCTTAGTGATAAGGGTTGTCTACCCTTAACATTTGTATGGCAAAACAACGTTTGCCGGGATAGCTAGTAATTAATAAAAATATCTAACTTAACTTAGTTTATAAGATTTGATTTAATATGTTAGATCCCACAGACAAACTATGTAAATAGTTTTGTGGGACTATTGTCATTTTAGTTTAAAACGTTGTTTGTTTAATAAATAAATAAATAATAATAATAATAATTCAACTAATATAAAAGACTTGACCTTAAAATACCCGATCAAAATCTCAAATACCTTGTCAAAAAATTGATGAGCATAATTTTATTTCCTAGGTTATTTATCACAACCTTTGCGAAACGTTAGAATACGTTAAAAAACATTTTAAGCTTGAAACGAAGGATCAAAACTAAAAGTTATTTATTATTACTTACGTAGTTTCTTATATAAATCAGGCAGGTCATAGTTGGATTCTGTAATGTTGCTAATTATGCCGAGAATTCACTGAACTTGTCACCAGTGAGTTATATAATCGTTTCTTGATATTATTTGAACAAAGCTCTATAACTTGGATACTAATATAGGGCGCCAGTGCAGCGCAGTGTTACCGCAGCTATTGTTCTAACAACGTGTTTTATCAAGTCAAATATAGCTCTTATTTTGCTAGTACGCGTCTATAACATCAGGGAAAATATCTGGAAACAAGGATAATATACTCGTAACACACATTGCGAAACAAGGTCTTAACGTCTTATTTTCATTACCTCATACAAACTTTTACTTTAGAATCCTTAGTAAAAGATCTTTGAAATTGTATTGGATAATTTTCGTTATACAATTTTATAAATGATTAAGAATAACTTTATATATTTTTTGTGAAAAGATTAGTAAAATAAAAACGTGTCTTTTCAAATTCATCTTTTTTCGTCCCTCCTTAATTCTATTAGGAGAGGTACGACACTAACGTAAATGAAGTTTCATATTTATCGCTGAAAATTTAGAAGTAAGTTTACATTTAATAGGACATCACTCTTAAAAGTGATTTGTAATATTGCTTTAATCTACGGTTTCTGAAGAAAGGAAGTAAAACTTTTTCCCTTTACCTTTTTCATTTATTTTTATGATCTTATTTTTGTGGTCAGAGATTAAGCAATGTTCCAAGTACCTCCTCCCGAATCGAACACAATTTTGCTAGCTAATGCACCTTATATTTCTCGTGTCATGTCGGATTGCTATCTTTAAAACAGAGGGTGCCCTTTTTTATTGCACTACTGGTGTCAAGCTAATGACTATTAATCATCATCGTAACAGCTGATTTCATCTAAGATTGCCTCAATTAAATCGTTTCTAATTCTATTTCAGTTAGTTCTCCTGTCTGCTGCTCTCCTGGGCTGCGTGTCATGCGGTCGGCTGGATCACCTCTCGCAAGGGTACCCCGGAGGGCTATCCGGAGGGTTCAACAACGCCGGTCCCTCGCGCTTTGAGAACGTCAACAATGGAGACGGAACTTACCGATTTAGGTAAGAAAGTAATCATCTTAGTTCACAGTTATATTAGAGGACCAAATTTTCACGCGGGTGAGGCCGCTGGCTCCCCAGCCAGCTAGTGAATATATAAATAGGTAGGGAACATATTTTTTCAGGAACTAATGAAATACTTTAGAATATAATTATGGTTGCTTTGCTAAGTTTACAGTTATTTGTAAATACTTACTTTTTTATCTTCTCGCTTAAGAAGTAGCTCTTTCTATTTCGTTTACTTACTTTGTACAAGTTGTGAAAACCTATAAACACTTCGATTTAAATAAGCTCTGTAGCATAAGTGTAATGTGGTTGGTTATCCAATAAATAAATAAAATATTTTATATACCTAAACAGATTCCACAATTATGCATGACGTGTTATCTCAAACGTGTTAATTTTGGTGCATTTACCTACTCGTTAATCTGTATTGATATTTTTGCTGTAGTGCGACTGTATTACATATTATATGTATTTATTATTATATTACATATTAGTACGTTTTCTAAGTGCAAGAAATGTAGTTTCAGAAAAGCCTTGCTAAATCTGTAAAAAAAATTTTTTATGTACGTTCACTTAAGTATCCACCTATAATGAAAAATAATCCTGTTTTAAATTCTCGTCTCTGGTAGATTTTACATTGTGATATATAAGTTGTTTGTATGAAAATGAATAAGCTTTTACGTAACAGTAATTCAAACTTCAATATTTTGTTACCGAACTGAAACGAAATCCAGACAGTACCACCTTTGGGAATGTTACAAGCAAGTGCACTTACTCCGACCGTTAAGATACTTTGCCCTTTGGTCCTAATCACACCTGCTTTAGGTAAGCCAACCTTTTGTCCGACAAGGAGTCTGAACTTTGCCACTAATCTGTTCGGTAGTATCGTGATGGAGAATCGAATTATACCAACTAAGTACTTGTAAAGTATTTAACGAATCGCAGTGTAATTTAAAAAACCTTGTTTGAAGTTTATTTAAAACAGAACGAGTTTTTAAGGGTACCTACCAACGTGATTCAAAATAGTCTGAATCTATAATTTAAAATATCAAAAATTGTCACTACCCATTGTGATCAGAACTCATAATAACCATTTTGTGTCGCGTCCAATCAATGTTACAAAAATGTCTAATTAACGTCAAAAACTACAAAGATATGGAGGCCTCCACGGCTCCCACGCGGTGCTTAATAATGATTCTATATTCAACATTTATTCGCGCCCATATAACTGAGGTCTTAACTTTAGATTGCGGTATGAATGAATCTGCTACGGATATTATCCTCGGGAGGGCGACTATTCGAATTTTTCATCAGTTTTTTTGGCTCAACTAATGAAACATATATACGAGCTTTATACTCGCTACGAAATATTTTATAATATGACTCGTATTCGTTGGAAGTTCTCATTCTCTTCCATCATAATATACATACTAAGAAACATCGTTAACATATGCATCGACCGCTTGTTGCAGTGATCCAATGGTCGGACTTCTAAACCAAGGGTCTCGGGTTCGATCCCCGCACAGTACAAGCATAAGTGTGCATGAACATGTGTGTTTGTACTGGTCTGGGTGTTTTCTATGTATAATATGTATTTATTTACAAAAAAAAGTATTTAAGTATGTTTATCCGTTGTCTAGTACCCATAACACAAGCCTCGTAGCTTAATTTGGGACTAGAGAATTGGTGTGATTGTTGTGAAATATTTTTTATTTTATTATTTTTATGACAAACCAGGTTCACACCTATATGCCACAAACACGTCTTTTGGGAGAACCAGCGCAATAAGTGCTGCATCTCCCGTATAGCCAGGGCAAGATCTCAAGCGAAATTTTATATCACATGATGAACTCAAGATTTTCCTTCGAATATTTTCCAGCTACGACACGCCAACAGGCATATCAGCGCATGAGAGCGGGGCCCCCCGCGCGCAGGGCCCTGAGGGGCCCGCGGTGACAGCCGAAGGGGGCTTCTCGTACCGGGCCCCGGACGGACAACAGATCACACTGTCCTACACTGCCGATGAGAACGGTTTCCATCCCACCGGATCACATATACCCACTCCACCGCCAATTCCAGAGGCTATTCTGAGGTCGCTGGAGTATAATAGGCTACATCCTTCATCGTAAGTAGTCATTGGAGCGGTCAGTCTAGCTTAGTCCCAGCATTAGCCCTTTCTTGGTTTTATTGCTTCTGCTAACTAGGGAAAACCATTGTTGCTGAATGAGAAAAACCTTGAAGTTAATACCTTTATACCTTCTCAGATTGCTAATACTTTTAAATCTTCCAAATAACCGGTACAGAAGTAAAGTAAAGACAGCAAAATGTTTGTTAACTTTCCAGTCTTTTGTAGGTCTAGCTTATAAAGAAAGTCTAGAACTTATTCTTTATAGTTCCTAGCTAGCGAGCACTCTTAGATAATTATGTGTTAAGCCGTTAATGCAATTCTTGACGTTTATGTTAAATCATGTTTATTTTTACAGAGACAACGGAGCTTACAATGGCGGACGAAACTCCTACCGCTACTGACGGGAACTTGTGTCACGCACGAATGGACTTACAGCGCAAACAAAAAATATTAGCATACCTCAAAGCCAAGAACTGTGATATCGTCGCAAACGTTATTATTAATATTTATTCAAATAAAGACGTGAAGCTTTGAAATTCCATTATTTGTTTTAAGTTTTCCTTGCACCGCCGTTTGGTTTCGATTTACAGACTGCAAAACTGCCCTTACAACAACAGATTAAGATTCCATGATATTGGTGCTAATTTGCACTAAGACGCGAGACCACACAGCGTTAAGACAATGAAAATGTTAGCACTATGTTTAGAATATGCCAGTAAAAAGGCTGGGTTTGAGCTTTGCCTCTTCAGTTAAAGGTAGATCGATACTGGCCTTTAATAACGAAGGAGACTATCCAATTTGTTATGAACAGAAAACACCAGAAATTTTATTCAGACCAATAAACTATTCCATGTAGATGTAAAGTACGCAATATTTAACATGATATTTAAAAGTTATTGTATTAGAATTTTTGCGCAAATGCTGTGGCGAAACCTACGCAGAGATTTTAACAGTTTTAGTATGGACGAAAATTAGCGGTACAATAAAAACCGCTCAATTCAATTACGATTGTCGGAATTAGGACCAAGGTTTGTCGGTATGGCTGTTAAGATTTTCTCAAGTTTACTTATAAATAAAACTGAAAGGCAACCTCACTGAAGTTTGTATAAATCGATGATGATAAAATAAGACACTATAAAAAAAGTTATTTATACTTAAATTGTGCATTGACATCCAAACTAAACGTATATAAAAATCAGCTGTATCGGATATTGGGAAGTGGGTGAAATTTATGTACTAAGCATTTGATTACAAATAAACAACTAAACACCGGGACAGGTGAAACTAAATACTTTAAAGCTTGTTTAACATATTTCCATCGTCTACAAGTCAGCATTGACTACAGCATGAAAACCTAGTTCAGAGTTTTCCTTATTTTACTGGATTCAATCATTTAAGATATATTTATTAGGTATTAGCTTTTACCCGCGACTTCGTCCGCATTAGGTAGTTTTTTTTTTAAATTTGTTGTTTTCTCGTAAAACCATTTTTTTCCAAATATAATTCAAATCTTTGGTAATTTAGGAGTGAAAGAAAAACAGATGCCCCGGAAAGTAATTATTCCCATGGGAATGTGTTGTTTTCTCGCGGTCAAAAGTAACTCATGCCTTTCTTAAGTCTTAAACAATCTTCTTACCAAATTTCATTTAAATCTGTTCAGTAGTTTAGGCGTGATTGAGTAACACAAAGACAGACAGAGTTACTTTCGCATTTAAAATATTAGTATGGATGTGTGATCAGTATCGACTGCCCTACCCTTTGGTATCATTTACGAAATAAACTTACAAAATAAACCTACGTGTCGTGAGCGTCAGTCGCGTCTCTAGATTTTCCTTTAACGATGACCCATTTTAATAATAAAATTACACTTGTGTGATGCGTTTTAAAAAGAGGTATGTAATCGGTGTGTGCTAACCTATGTAAAGCCTTACAGTTTATTTTCCAGCAATAAAACCTTATTTACACTTAAACACTTCTTCGCCTGAGTCTAAATACATATAATTTCATCAAAAAAATGAAAATTTCGATTTTAAAGTCGAGTCGATAAAATCTGTTTACAACCAGGCTTGGAAAAGCCTTACCATTGAACATTTGAACATTCAAATGAGAGAAGTTTCCAAATAAGGAAATATGTTACGGATAAACAAAACCTATCAAAAGATACAAGGTGTAGGTATGTTGGGTATTTTCTCGTATTATCTTACAAAGAAAATACGATTAAATTTTATTTGCAAGAAAATATGAGTTTTGTTGCTTCTTTTTATTGAAATATGAGAAAAAAAAGGAAAAAAACCGTAATGTGAAATTAAAACAAACTTGAGAAAAAACGGACTGCAACAGGCGGGACTCGAACCTGCACCTATCGCAAGCGATTGCTCTTTGGCAGTCTGTTTTTCTTTAAGTGTGTTTTAGTTTCACATTGTAAATATATATTTTTTTAATTATATTAGGTCCTTACATATGAAATTGGCGTTTTGTCGTACTGGCCACTTT
Source organism: Pyrausta despicata (assembly GCA_963921415.1). Lineage (NCBI taxonomy): Eukaryota > Metazoa > Arthropoda > Insecta > Lepidoptera > Crambidae > Pyrausta > Pyrausta despicata. Next base: position 10,964,519 of record OY992853.1, read on the forward strand.
GATCACAAATTTTTCCTATTTGGTTAGGAATTCGAAATTCAAATTTATACAGCTATTTCCACATGTAGTTGTGTTTCGTAAACCGTCATTCATTTGTTTTTTTACTTATCTTTTTTCTGTTTGCATCGCTCAATTTACAAAATGGAAAATTTGAAATATCGCGTTATTTACGAGTACGAGTTCCACCGTGGCGCCAGTGCTGCGGAAACGGCTCGAAGGGTTAATGATGTGTATGGCGGTTGTGTCGCAAAAGAAAACACAGTGCGTTTTTGGTTCCAACGTTTTCGTTCTGGAAATTTCGACCTGCAAAACAAGCCCCGTGGACGGCCGGAGACCCAAGTTGATAATGAAGAATTGAAGGCTATTGTGGAAGCGGATCCATCGCAAACCACGTCCGAGTTAGCTGCAGGCTTTGGCGTTAGTGATAAAACTGTTTTAATCCACTTGAAGCAAATTGGGAAGATTAAAAAACTTGAAAGGTGGGTTCCTCACGAATTGAGTGAAGCAAACCGGCAAACGCGCGTCAACTGCTGCGTTACATTACTTGACCGGCACAATAACGAAGGGATTTTAAATCGAATCATTACCTGTGATGAAAAGTGGATTCTCTACGATAATCGGAAGCGCTCATCGCAATGGCTGGACCCTGGCAAGCCAGCCAAAGCCTGCTCCAAGCGAAAATTGACCAATAAAAAGTTACTTGTAAGCGTTTGGTGGACTAGCGCCGGTGTCGTTCATTACAGTTTTCTCAAATCTGGCCAGACGATTACGGCAGATATCTATTGTCAGCAATTGCAAACCATGATGGAAAAGCTAGTTGCTAAACAACCAAGGCTGGTCAATCGCTCTACGCCATTGCTGCTTCACGACAACGCTAGACCACACACTGCACAACAGACGGCTAGCAAATTAGAAGAACTTCAATTGGAATCTCTAAGGCATCCACCGTACTCCCCGGACCTTGCTCCAACAGATTACCATTTTTTTTGAAATTTGGATAACTTCTTGCAAGGGAAAAAGTTCAACTCAGATGGGGCAGTCCAAGTCGCCTTCAAAGATTTTATTGATTCCCGTTCGAATGGTTTTTTTAGTAAAGGGATCAATGAACTACCTATGAGATGGCAAAAGTGCATAGATTACAATGGCTCATACTTTGATTAAATAAATATGCTATATAAAAAAATTTCGACTTTTTGTTCCTCCCATACAAAACGCCAATTTCATAGGTAAGGACCTAATATTTCACAACAAACACACCAATTCTCTAGTCCCAAATTAAGCTACGAGGCTTGTGTTAGGGGTACTAGACAACGGATAAACATACTTAAATACTTGTTTTTATTTGTAAATAAATACATAGTGTTTTCTATCTACACTAATATTATAAAGCTGAAGAGTTTGTTTGTTTGTTTGAACGCGCTAATTTCAGGAACTGCTCGTTCGAATTGAAAAATTCTTTTTGTGTTGAATAGACCATTTATCGAAGAAGGCTATAGGCTAAATAACATCACGCTGCAACTATTAGGAGCGAAGAAATCATGGAAAATGTAATAAAAACGGGGAATATTATTCATCCTTGAGGGCTTCCGTTGCGTACGCTGCAAAAACTGTTCAAGATACCAAAAATATTTGTATGAAAGAATTATTCCTCTTAAAATGATCCAAAAAAATGTCTGCGACAGTATATGTCTATCTTTTAAGATTAAGTCACTAGAACCGTTTTTGTGGTAATCAAATTTGGCCGAAATTAATGCATTATTTGTTAAGAGTTGTATCAACGAAATAATATTAATCTTTATCAAAATTAATGTGTTATTGATTAAGAGTATTTAATTGTGAACAAAATTGTCTTTGACATCACTTAATTTCAATGAATATCTTAGAAGATATTACAATTTTAAAATGACACCGATATGAAATTCACCCGCGCCGCGTCATATCTTCACCTCGACCCTGCCGTAGTGCCTAAAAAGCCGTTTGTTTAACCAATGCGTCTTACCAGTCTTAACCTACGGAGCTGAATCATGGAACATGGCAGTCAAGCTGGCTCACCGACTACACGTCACTCAGCGTGCTATGGAAAGGTCTATGTTGGGGATCTCATTAAGGGATAAGATCCGGAACGAGGTCATACGACATAAGACTAAGGTAACTGATGTTGTCCAAAAATGTAGCAAGCTAAAGTGGCAGTGGGCTGGCCATGTCTGTCGCAGAACCGACGAGAGGTGGAGCAGGAAGGTTCTTAAATGGAGACCACTCTTAGGTAAACGTAGTGTGGGACGCCCCCCGGCTAGATGGACAGACGACCTAAAGAAGGCAGCTAGTAGTGACTGGATGCAAGGAGCGGGAGATGGTGCGCTGTGGCGGTCCTTGGGGAAGGCCTATGTCCAGCAGTGTACTGTAACAGGCTGATACGATGAATGACCAGGTGACCGCGTATAATAATCTGGGACGAATGTTCCATGATCCATAGAGCTCATGTAGAGGGTCTAGATAGGACTCTTAGAGATATTAGAATCTGTGATAAAATCATCATCATAAAATTACTGTTATGTTTGCAGGGAACTTTCGACAAACTGTACCAGTAATAGTAAGAGGAACATGGGCAGACATTGTAAGGTCTTGCCTTAAAAATACCTCAATATGGAAGTTTGTGAACATCTTAAAATTAACCACAAATATGAGAGCACATTTATGGCGGCCAATCTCAACAGAGATCAGCCAACTACCCAATAGATATTATAGTGCACAAGTGTGAGCACAATACACAAGTGCACTCTCAAACTGCACTGTTCCATCACTCTCAAAGTTCGGTGAGACGGCAATCCGACATGACCGTAGAGAGATCAGGCGCATGACCAACGGTTTGTTGTTTTTTGTTTGACAAACGTTTTTGAGAGATTCATGACAGAAAATCTCAGAAACAATTTTGGTTCGACCTGGGATTCGAACCCAGGACCTCTTGGATGTTAGGCAGAAACTTTGCCACTACACCAACGAGGCAGTGGTAGGGAGGTAGTATCACTTTTCCTTCAAAGTTACTTTTAGTAGGAGACGGGAAAGAACCTCACTTTAAAAATAAAATTGCAATTGAACGAGATTAAGGATTAAGAGTGAGTAACATTGAGGACTTTATATCGAAACTTCACCCTGAAATAAGCGAAATAGATAATAAAGATCATTAATGGATGTGTCAAAGTGCAATATTGGGAGTTAGAAACTGTAGCGTAGACGAAATTAATTAAATAATTATTTGAACACAAGTGGCCTTCCCCCATATTCCCTCAAGTTAAAAATAGGCGCCCCAATAATTTAGCTTAGAAATCTTAAACCACCGGGACCCGACTTCAAATCTAATTTCTTCGCAATAAAGTGATGGTTGCAATAGTTTAGACTGGTTTAGCAGTTGGTCAAACAGTGCTTATACCTCGCACCTCAATGATTCCAAATTATTTACATTTTAATTTAAAAAAAAAATATATTTCCTTTTATGCTATTTTTCACCGTTACAATTAATAAATCACAGGGGCAAACATTTAAACACATAGGAATTAATTAACGTCTAGACTGCTTTTCACACATATGTCGCGTTGTCAAGATCAGACCTACAAACGCGTTGCGGACGAAACTAATATGTTCTTCTGACACAAGAAAATAAAACGAGAAAAATAATTAACGTAGAAGTACTTTAAGCTAATTATGTTCTTTTAAAAACTTAAAATATAAATTGTTTAAAATAATAACAAAAAAATAAATTTGCAAAAATAAAATGATGCCCAAAATAAATATTCCACGCGGACGAAGTCGCGGGCACAGCTAGTGTATACATAGAAAACACCCAGACCAGTACAAACACACATGTTTATGCACACTTATGCTTGTACTGTGCGGGGATCGAACCCGCGACCCTTGGTTTAGAAGTCCGACCTGTGGACCACTGCACCAAGCGGTCGTCTAAAAATGATGATATTGATGAAGTGATAATTGCATTGTTAATGATAAAATGATAGAAACTGAAACGAAAAACAAAAGGAACGTAGCAAATCTTTAACGTTTTTACTATTTTCGCGAACTGCCAGTATTAAGCCAGTAGTTATCTTGTTACGTAATTGAACATGGCCAATTCAGTATAGTTCTTTCAAATCACGAAGTCGAGCAGAATTTACTTGTGGTAAATATGTGTCCGTATATGTGTCGATGTGTGCGTCAAAACGAAAGCGGGTATGGTTAGCATAAAAATAATACCAATATTTTTGTATGTTCAATTGATAATAAAATAAAACAACAAAACTTTTAAACTAAAATGTTTATTATTTAAAATAAATAATAAATAAGGGAATGTATTAAAATAAAATTATGTTCTTCTACATTTGGGTTTAAGTTTTAATTTAAGCGAAACATAAGACTTAAATAAGGATATACAATTGAACTCAAGATATGGCAAAATTATGAAAATAAGGCTAGGCTGGAACTATTTAATAACAAATTTCTATCTATTTTTACGTATGTGAAAAATGTGTCGCCTTAATCTTCTTCGGAAAAACTGTTGCTTTCGTTAGTTTCAAAGTCAGTCGTGCTGCTATCACTTGATTCACCCACATTAATTACAAATTCAAAGTCATAATCAAAATATTTCGTATACTCCTTTTCAATTTTTTCGACATGCTTGCATGTATTAAGCCAGATGTTGTTATTGATACTGTTTAAACCTTCAGCTATTAAATTTTGAACTTCTGTCATATTTTGACCAATATTTTTCGAGGCAATCTTATTTTTCAGAATACCCCAGATGTTTTCAATGGCATTTAATTCGGGGTGATATGGTGGCAGTCGTAGTATTTCGAAACCTTTGCTTTTTATTATCTCGTCAATTCTATATGAAATAAAACGCTGCTTATTTCTGATTATTAAATCATACAATTCTACATTGCGGGACAGTGCATTGAAAGGAATACCGTGTTCCGTCAGCCACTTTTGCATGTCGCTCTTGCGCGAATTTGACGTAGGTATACTACTACTTCGAGTATTATGGTAGGATGCGTTGTCCATCACTATAACAGATTTATCTGGTAAATTTGGCAGCAGCTTTTCATTCAGCCATTTGCTATAATTATTGAAATTCATATTTGAGTGATAGTCTCCAGTTGTGGATGATGCTTTGTATATTAACGAAGCATCTTTAATAAATCCACTACTGCTACCCGCATGCACTATAATAAAACGAGCACCGGTACTCAATTTTTTTAAAAATGACTTGTCTTTTGTCTTAGTATCTAGTTTTTTTAAATTCCACGTGTTTTGACGTACGTGCGAAGTTAGCACATATGTTTCGTCTGTATATATAATGGGACGGCCTTCTTCACGGTATTCATGAATTTTTTTCAAAAAATTAAATCTCCACAATTGTATTTCATGCCTTTCTTGTAAAGATTTACGATTGTTTTCAATTTTGTTCCATTCGTAGCCCATTTTTATAAGCAACGAACGTAATGTGCTCAAACATCCGTCAAAACCAATTTTTTCTCTTAATGCTGACTGAAGTTTTGCCAAAGTTGGAAGTTCATTGTGTTCTATATGAAAATTTTGAATTGTAGTTCGAATAATTTCTCGATTCATATTATCTAAATTAAATTTACCGTCTCTTTTTCGTCGCTTTTTCATGGGTGAAGTAAACTTGGTTGATGAAGATGGCAACTCTTTCTCTTCTTTTAAAATCCTACTTACTGTGCGTTCACTGACGCCTGTTGCTTGGGCAGTTCGTTCTAATATGTTTGCTAATGGACTTAGGTCACATCCATCAGTGTTATTTGCTTTCATAAAATTATATTCATCTTTTAGAAAGTGAAAGACTTTAGCAATGATTGCTCGACCCTAAAAACAATAAAATATACAATTGAATAAGTATCAAAAGTCAAAACTAAACTATTACTTAAATTAAAAAATAATCATTTTTATTTAATGTCAAAACTAGAAAAAAAATATTTACCTCGCTATGGATAACTTTGCGCTTTGACATGCTGACAGTACTTCACGGCAATTAGCGTCCGGAAACAATAAACACAACTAACCTGAGCGACAGCGCGCTCGCGACTGACCGCGTCGTCATACACGCACACTATTGCATTATGCATGTACACGTTTAAAAACAAATAAAGACTACTCGCCTTCGTGAAATGCAAGAACTGTATCTCTTATAGAAAAATGCTTTAAATACCGTTATTCATTGCTACTATTGACTACTGTAAACAGTAAATTGATAATTTGAACTGACATGAACTACTGAATTCAAAATTTTAAACGGTTCATTTGTATTTAAAAAAATACTTTGTGGACGTGAAAAGAAAATAATGACAATTATCTTCCCACGTTCCCACTTCTGAACTGTAAACCATCAGTTCAGAATGAAGGTGTTCAGGAAAGAAAAACCATGTATTCCCGTATAACAATTATTTATTTATTCACACATTGTCGTTTAAAGATAGGTACATTTAATATCTTTATAAAAACAGTATTTAGGCTTACAATTCAATTCACTATTCGTCTGACTGAACGAATGAAGGCTAGTTGAATGAATGAAGAAGTGAGTGAGTGCACGAATCTATTTAAAATTGATAGTTGATATTGTATGGGTTGCCCAAATAATTAATAAAATTATTAAAACAATCAATAATAAATAATATTTAGGAATATACGCTAACATAACATAAACACATCTGTACAAAAGATCAGTCCCTAAAGCCGTGCCGTATGAACATTTTTGAATATCTCTATGTAGTTTAAATTCTAATTTAGTAGTGGTATCCGCCATTGTTATATCTTCCACTGTCGTAGGTTCCCTCACTGAAAAGCAAAAGAAGACTTAAGTATAAACTAACACACAAAATAATATGAGGTATAATGGGTGTCTATGGTAAATATTAAATTTACCAAGCCATAAAAACATTTAACAGCCACACTTTAGCGCAGAAAATTCAATTTCAAAGTCGTAAAAGGGCAGTGATTTCTGTTAGGTTCTTTCGAGGTGTTATGTGACGTTTTGCAAATTTAAATAACATAAAATACATAGTAATTAAATGAGTTGCAAAAATAGAGCAGAGAGAAAATATTTTTCACAAGATTACACAAATTTTAAATCGATTACAGTTGAGGATGACGTCGAAATGTTGTTTTGTTGTTTAGGCTAAAAAATACTCACGAAGATGGGTTTTGCCTGTTGTACTGCAAAGATCGCAGAATGGCCTCAGGAATTGGAGGAGGAGTAGGCAGATGGGAGCCAGTGGGGTGGAAGCCGTTCTCGTCAGCAGTGTAAGTCAGGGAGATCTGTTGACCGTCAGGGGCGCGGTATGAGAACCCTCCCTCCGCAGTCACGGCGGCTCCTTCAGGCCCTGGGGCGCGAGGGGCCCCGCTCTCATGAGCTGATATTCCGTTGCCTGTTTCGTAACTAAAAAAACAATGTTCCATTTTTAATTAGACTCCCTTGTACGGATCTTCTTCTTCTTAGCGTGTCGATGGAACACGAGGAATTACACCGTGGCAGCCCAGAATTCAGCCACTTGTAATGCGGATCGGCTGCAGTTCATCAAGAAACCCATTGGGATGAATCACGAGGCCGACCATACATACCTGGACAAACGCTTATCGCCGAGACTTGTCACCCGAAGCACGGTAACGCAGTGTTTGTTACTCCCGGCGTAAGCATTACATCCGCCCAGTGTTCTACCCAGAACGGTATCAAGGTTATAACCATCGACCTCGGCCACTGCACCGTCACATCGGTCTACAAACCTCCTGGTGCACCTTTCGAGTTCGAGTTGTACGGATAATAAGTTGGAATAATCCTGCGTTCCCGACACGAAAAACTTAACAGTTGGCACATCTGTAAGCCCCTGTACGCTTGGTTCAGGCAAAAATGAATTTGCGGTAAATGTAAACTGATTTTCTTCAGAGCAATGTCGTGATTTTACTGTAATCGTTGACTGATAGATGTTTCTTAAGTATAATAATTGTAATCAGTTGTGGAAATATGTTAAAGTACCTACTTGTAACCAATTTTCACTGATATTACGAAATAGCTTGATCTGCTAACCATGAAACGGAATGGCAATAAGTTAGAATTAGTCGAATTCTGCATGTGACTATGTGTAATTGCGATACCGTTCATTTGTCGGGCTGGATTATTGCAATTTAGATACTAATAGTCGATTAATTAGCGATCGGCACGAGTGTGATATGAAACATGAATGTCGTCGTCAATCGCTGTGTAAGGGTAGGTATGTATTTGCTTTAATTGCGTAGTTAGTAATTGCTGTAATCACTTGGTAACAAATCTAAATAGAATAACCGGCCACAACGTTAAAGATTTTCTACCTATGATTTCTGAAGAATTCATTTCATGATGGTTGAAGCTTCTTTTGAAATTCTTTATCAATGTATTGTTACTTAATTAAGTAATCCATACGACCACGGGACGACCAAAGGCTTCAAAATGTTTACTCGACGAGTTGATTAAAAACTAACTATTAAAAATAATACTTACTTATATCTGTAGGTCCCGTCGCCATTATTGACATTCTCGTATCGCAGGATGGGAATTTGGGCTCCGTAGCCACCACTGTAACCGGAGCCGAAGTTGTTATTGTTGTTGTAGCCTCCGAAACGGTGCTCAGCGGTTGCCATGGCGACCAAGGCGAGGGTAACGATCAGCTGTAAACATGAGAAATCAAAAATTTTATGGACGGACGGACTGTTTTGATCCATAATTTGTAATAAGCACTTAGTTCGACAGAACAATTAGGTAATTATATGACTAAGATAATAAAGACTTTGGTTGTACTGTTGGAAAGTCTTTACTGAGATTAGTAAGTTAGAACTCTTTTTGAACACACCTCAAGTAAAAGAGCTAAGTTGTTTTTTTGTAAGAACAGAGCTTCTTATTGGACATGTTTTTGTCAAGAATTTCGGATTTTGTAAGTAATGACGGAACACGGACGGCATAAGTATGAATTATTATTTTTATACCTTCACAGAAGACATGTTGCAATGTTATGTTTGCTGCGGTGATGTTATCCAGATGACAGTCGATTGCTGAGTGATGTTCTAATGTTTCCATCATCCTTTTATATTGTACAAGATTGCCATGGATCACCTTGTTCGACATAGGATTCCTTGTGTTAGCATTCCAAAGCCCCCTGCTGTTTCGATGATTGTTACCTACACCAAATATAATTCGGCAAACTTTTTGAACTTATCTTCAATTCAAGGGCGAGCAAAATGCAACAATGAGATTGCATAAGGTACGATTGTTATACGCGTACAAACGAATTTGGTGCTAAAAATAAATAGGCTGTATTTGGTGGTGGTTTAAGTTATAGTACCAACTATTGGAAAATTTGTTTTTTTTGTTGGTTTAGTGGTATATCGGATCTCTGACTCACATAACGCTTTAAGTACAACCACGCTTATGTAAATGGCCAAATAACTTACATGAAAAAGTATAGTCGCGTTAAACAAATTATAAGACGTATTTAACGTCTAATACCTAATTTTCTTAAAATAATTAAATAAACAAATCTAGAAACGAAAACTACGCACTTAGCCAAAAAATCGCTGAACACCCTGCGAGTACAGTATAATAACGTTTTCAGGATGATGTTGGCACTTCCCCGTTTCTGCAGTGCATCTGGCATGTTTGCGCAGACCCGAACTGACGGCTTTAATGCCGTAGTTCGGAAAAAAGTAGCGTCGCTGATGGGAAGAATACGGAGAAGTGACAACAGCATCCTGAGAATGGTGGCAGATGATCCCCATGCGCCTATTGACAGGCATTTCGTGCGACTGATGACTCATACAGTGGACGATAATTCTTCTAGTTGTCGGCCGCACGGGGTGCCGTTACATTTAGGTACATGACTAATTGATTTTTATATTTATTTATTTTTATTTTTGGATTTGTTTTTAATTTTAATTTGAATTTGATGTTGATTTAATTTGAATTTAATTTAATTTGAATTTAATTTAATAAACTGGTTTGATTTAATTTTATAAAATTTGAAAACATATAATGTCATGCCCTGGCCTGCTCAGTCGCCAGACTTGAACCCGATTGAGCATGCATGGGATATGCTACAGAGAAGAGCTCTGCCGAATATGGAGGGTATCCAGTCGCAAGAAGACCTTTTTTTGTTGTTGCAACGAACATGGGCGGCCATTCCACAGCGTGATTTGGATGGACTCATTTTGAGTATGCCAAACCGATGTTCTTGTGTTGTTAGTGTTCGCGGTAGAAACACGGATTATTAATTGTTTAAGTTACCCAATAAAATTTTAAAGAAAACTGTTATTTCAGTATTTTTTTCGAACTTTAATGTTAGTGGTTCAAAAGTCAAAAATCCCTTTATTAGGAAAATGGCAAATTTCTTTATTAATGCAAAGGTGACTTGGTTTATCGTTACTGTAGACAAACGAAAACACTTTATTTGATGAATCCTTAAAGAAATTTTTTATTAATATCAATCAGGAGAAAAGTTATTGCAAAAATATATGTTGATCCCTAGACACTTTTGATGTGTGTATAAAGGAGAAAGGTAAATTGTGGTTAATAACGCAATGTAAGTTACCATTACAAATATATATATAATAATAATATAATATCAATAAATTTAAGTAAATATGAAATTGTACTACAATATACAAAAATATGATATTCAAAATTTTCTTAATGATCATTTGGTTTGATTTAGGTTCATCTGATAACTGATGACAAAACTTGTAAAGAAGATGCTATACCTATGGGTAACTAGTTTTAAGTTACCTTTAAATTATTTACATGTTGTATAACACAACTAGTAGGAATGCAATTCTTAACAAATAAAAATAATAATAAATAAATCTGAGCATCAAACCGATATTACAATTTACCCACATAACAGTGATTCAAAAATGGTACAAATTATGTAACAGTCATGCTATTTCCCATACCAGTTTAATTCACTATTTATGAGACACTCTGTATGTGTCTAGTTTTGCGAAATGGCATAAGATAGAGCCGCTTTGGAAGATGTATTTTATTCTGACCTAAATAAAAGAGTTCTTCTGCAAGATAAGCAAATGAACTCGATGAGATAACCATGATGAGATTATGATTTCCGCCTTAATACCATTCTTCATTTGGGCTACTACTTCTTGCTAAACTCATTCGTATCAAATACATTACTATACACCACTTTTAAAATATTAACTTGGGCTGTGACACGATCTGTGGTAGAAGAACAGAAAGAACCTGAGAGAAGAGAAGCGGCAGAGAACCTGCAAGAAGTTGCAGGTTGACAGAGCCTGTCATCACGGAGCTAGTTTTGAATAAGTTAAGTAAATAAGTTTTACTTGTTTCAAACGTTGAGCGTGTAAACTTGCTTAAGATCTGGGGGCACGGTAGTGCCCCCGCCAAGACGAGCCAAGCGAAGCGCACGGGCACTACCTACCTTTTCTCGAAGCGCTTCGTCGTTTTTTTGAACCCTCATAACTTGGGTTTGGATTATGCTAGATCAACAAAATTTTCGGGATATATTGTCAATAGCGGACTTATTGAAAATATTAAGTTTATATTACGAACGGCCAAGCCACATATTTTGACTAAGGTGTAGAGTTTGTGAAGTTAGGCCTTGTAGAGTTAGGGCGTGTAGTGTTAGAAGCTTGGCTCTACATGAGATCTGATAACTTTTTGACAATGCGAGTCATATGGGCTCGTCTTGGCAACATTTTACATGAAAATGTTTTTGGTGGGATTTTTTTTATCGCAAGATCCTTGAAGAAATACCTATGTAAAACTAAAAGTTTATGTAGTTGTTCAACTTTTTTTTTCAGAAATTGAAAGGAAAGGTTATGCTCCTTACCAGTACTTGTGATAGCAAACAATTAAAAGGTATTTATTGGTGTAGAGATAGATAGGTAACTCTTCAGAACACCATAGAAAAATATTTACAGAGAGGTTATCATATGATGTTCATTTTGGGCGGTTTTATCGCTAAAAGCAATATCTTTCAGATAACTTTTAAGTAAAAGAACATTATCATCCACTTGTATGCCAAATTAAATTAACAAAGTCGCGTGCGTCCCCGCAACTTCGTTCGCTTGAATTTGGGATATCCATACTAAGTTTCATCCCACAAACCATTTTTATGGTTCCGACAAGGAACCCTTATAAGATCGTTCAGTCCGTCCTAGTCTGTCACAGCAGAATATCTTCTACGTTTATGGACTGATTTGCATGTAACTTGGTTCGAGGATACTTCACATATAGATCTCATTTTTAAAAATACGAAAAATTTTAATTACCCCTTTGTAAGGGTACCCTATACATGTAAAGGGGGGGGGAGGGGTGAATTTTTTTTTGAGTGCAACCCCTTTTGTGGTTTCGTTGAAAAGGACTATGAAAATTAGATAGGGTTTCGATACAACACTTATTTATCAGCTTTACCATTTGCGAGTTATAGCTCGCCAAAGTCGTTTACACGGTGTCCCTGTCCCCCCCCTGTAATTTCTAAAGTCTTGGATTTCTAAAGGACCTATAAACTTTTAATCTCTCATGTAAAGAAACAGGCACGGAAACTCTTATTTAAAATTGTTTCGGGTATCCTGTGATGAATACTTTCGAAATTATAAATATACTAGCTGTCCCAACGAACTTCGTACCGCCTTAGCGTTGCAATGATTGAACAATGTCATCGAATGACATTGACATTAATTACGCGCGTTTTTAAAATATGCAAAATTAAATGTATATTTTTTAATATTTCTGAGAGATTTTCTTAATATTTTTTTCCGTAAGAACCTTCTCCTAATAATAACAAATACAACAATAAAAGACTTAGTGAAATCGGTCCAGCCATTCACGCGTGATGCCGTGACCAAGGAAAACGGGTTTCATTTTTATATATATAATATAGATATAGATATACTTTACAATGATGACATTGACGGCCAGGGAGATGATGATGATGCCAAATTTGCCAAAATTGACAACGGAACCCTTTTTTATGCGTGATTCGACACGCAATTGGCCGGTTTTTTTATACCCTACTATCTCCTAGAACATATTATTTTTTCACATCATTAGAAAGTGTCTTTTCACTGATCAACTTTTCTGAAGTATTTTCTGAAACTATTTTTGTGAAATACATGGAGGTACAGGAAGACATAGTCTAATATTATAAGTTAGAATCCAAATGATTGAGTTCACAGCCGTGCTGCGAATCTGCCTTAATAACCTATTCTTATACGAGTAGTATAATCGTTACTGTTTTTTTACAGTCCAGGTCAGAAAGTGCTTGCATACATTTAAGTCACAAGTTTCAAAGTCCATTTTTTTAGTTTTAGTATGCAAGTTTTTTTTAGAATAAGTACTTTCTGACCGCTAAGGTATACCTATGTCAAAAGGAACAAAAATAAGGAATTTGAAATGAGAATAGATTGATACTACTTATAAAGTCACATTTATTCACATTCTATGTTCTGTACATAGCTAAGAATATAATAGTAATAAGTTACACAAGTATTGTGCCCGTTACATCGTGGTATCACAGTCCATAATCCATGGGTTGTCCAGTCGCCGTCAGAAGTCGCTTTTGTTTTAAGTATAAAAAATATCGCAGCTGAAATGCGACCTCTTAAACATTTATAAGCTTATAACTAAAAGTAAATACTAAGATTACTTCTATAGTAAAACAGTAGCACAGACACATATACAATTTTATATTGAGTTCGATTAGTATTACATCCTGAACATACACATGAATGAATACAAGATATTATTACAAAAGTTCATGGACAGGTGTAAGATGAAAAATGAAAAAGGCATGTCACGGTTTACTTTAACAATAAAATATAAGAGACGTTTTTAAAGCTTCAAAATAAGAAAAAAATAGTTACATTGATTTATTATACGTCCTTATGCTAACATGCATTCCTCTTTCCTTACATTAAGAAACCCTTTCCAAAATTCAGTCCTGCTATCAATCTCACACACAAAAATTAAAATTAAGTTACAAGTATTCAGTTTCACTTGGTAAAGTAGTCACTCGATCGTATCCTACTTGCGCATTACATACACGTACATATTTCAGTTTCTTCTGCTGAAAAATGTACATTTATCTATCGTGATCTACTTTGAAGGATCGAACCGTTTTTTTTAACAAATGTTGTATTTTTTTTTTAAATCTAATTCTGCGAGTCCTGCTGTCTTAGTCAGGAGCCAAATCATTTGATGAAGCACTGTGGTTTAGCAGCCTTCATGCATTTTAATGCAATCTTTCTAAGCGTTCAAATGGTTTCGTTTCAGCTGCGACTTCTTTAAAATGAGTTTTGAGATCAATAGTGGTAGCCGTTAGCACCGCCGCCACCGGAGCCGGGGCCTCCTACCCCTCCGGAGCTAGACCCTGGGTTGTACGCGCCTTCTCTGTGAAAGACAAGAACAAAATGTTTTGAGCTTTTTTTTCCTATTTATAGGTAGTCATATAATTGTTTTTTTAAACTTGTGCACAAACTTGTGTACAATGGCGGACTAAATGCCGGAGGCCTTCTCTACCAGTCAACCACAGGTCCAAGCAGAGAACATTCAGGCGGTGCAAATTTAGAGGAAAATATAATGCCTTTTATGGACCTTTAAAGCTATTACTAGCTTTTATCATAGGCTTTCTGAGCGGCGACCGAATCAATAAATTACGTAAAGGAAAAAAAATACACATCGTCTAACATCGTTTCAGTTCGGCAGATGGACCGGTGTTTGTGTGCGTTTTTAGACTAGCAATAGCAAGACACAATAACTTAACAAAGACGGGCTCTTTGTTAAGTTATTGTAAAAAAGAAGAATTGTGGAAGCGTATCCGACTAGGCTCTCGTCTGTTTATAAAATAATTGCTGTTGCGATTGCCTGTTGAGAAAACCAGCGATTTAACCAAACTCACCAGTTGCTAGTTGCTGTTTTTAGTCAGAAACAAACTCTGCAACTGCCAATAAGCAAAATCTGCAACTTTTCTAAACTCGCTAGTTGCTAATTGCTGCAAGCAGAAACTAACTCCAAACTCATGTTACTGTGTACGAAATTCCATTGGAATATAATGCACAGCGTGTTGTCAGTTGCCGGTTGCCGCAACAAGGCGCATGATGTTGCTTGTCTGCAAAGCACCTTATGGTTGTTTTGGTGCTAAAAACTCTAACTTTGCTTTAGAACGTTTTATATGAAAGATACTTACGAAGAAGGGTTCTGCTTGTTGAACTCAATAGATCGCAGAATCTCCTCAGGGATTGGCGGTGGGGTGGGCAGGTGCGGTCCTACAGGATGGAAGCCGTTCTCGTCAGCAGTGTACGTCAGGGAGATGGACTGGCCGTCAGGGGATTTGTACGAGAATCCACCCTCAGCCGTCACAGCTGGACCCTCGGGACCCTGAGCGCGGGGTGACCCGCTCTCATGGGCAGAGATGCCGTTGCCAGTTTCGTAACTGAAAAATAAAAAGGTAGAAGAGAACCGATGGTCATAAAATTTACTGATTTTTTAATAAGCATTTGCGCACTTCAAGAACTAAAAAATTGGCTCAAGGTTGTAACTTAAGCACAAATCGCGCATAATTTAATTTGCTAAATGAGGCTCAGTTTTTTTCCCCTGATGATGTTATAGGGAGAATTATTTGAAGCGTTTAAAACAATTACATTATGTTCATGACACAGTTCGCAATGTAGTTTCAGAGAATGGAAAATGTAGCTTCATTTTATTGCACGCGTTTAATTGGTTGCAAAGTGGTTTCATTAATGAAACCATCGAATTAACATTCGGGGTTTTACTAAAAAAAACTTAACAGCGATTTAATTGCTTGTTTAAAAAGTATTTTTATTTTAATAATATTGAATACAAATTACAATGCGAGAAATTAGAGCGCAATGCACACAAAAGGGTGAAGTCATGCCTTACCTGAATTTGTAAGTGCCGTCGCCATTGTTCACGTTCTCGAACTTTGTGATCGGTATTTGAGATCCGCTGCCGCCACTAGCCCCGCCGAAAGATCCGCCCGACCCAGCGCCCGCTCCGAAACCCGCTCCGCTACCCGCGCCAAATCCGCCTCCACTCCCTCCGCTTCCAGAGCCCCCACCAAATCCGCCACTGCCAGAACCACCACCGAATCCCCCACTGCCAGAACCTCCACCGAAGCCGCCGCCACCGCCACCGCCACCGCCCCCAGGCCTAGGCGGGAGGTACTGAGGCTCCAGCCGCCCACAAGATCCAATCGCCACGACCATCAGCGTTATCGATACCTGCAAATTCAACGGAATTAATTACGTTCATTGAGTGGCACTAATGTAATTAATATGTTCGTTGATACGGGTATAATCAGATATGAAACTATATTGATATTTTAATTTCGGTTTAATAGTTATTTGTTATACAAGAGTGCAAAGTTTCTTTTTAACCGCGTGTTCAATTTTGATGACCGAGCAAGCGAAGGATTCTAAAATTGAATCACGAGCGCAGCGAGTGATTCAAAATTAGAATCCCGAGCGTTAGCGAGGGAATCAAAAGAGCACGAGGTGAAAAAATCTTTGCACTCGAGTGCAACACGTAACTTTTCATTCCACCTCAGCGAGGAAATGACTAAATGCAAATAAAACCGTTGACAATCACAAGATAGCTAGGTACTTTTATTTCAGTTTAGATATTAACTACATTATGAATTTATGACAGGTAAGTATTACAGAATAATCTTTAAATTATAAAAAATAATACTTAGGTATAATTAATAAAAATTTAAAGTAACGTTGCTACAGTTATTTAAATTGAGTGTAATATTTTTCTTGGGTAGGTACTGTAATATTGGTGTTAGTCACTTGTGTCCTGTTTTTCGAGTGCTTGCTTTCTTGTTCTCGGATAATTCTATAAAATATGCCAGCAAAACGTTTTCTGAGAAAGTTTTGGCTCCATTTGCTAGCCGCCACGTGTTGAACATAACGTTCTGTTTTAAATACTTCTCGCGTGATTGTTGAGGGAGAAAGATCATTTGCGCATTATTAACAGTTTCAGTCAATTCTGTTGGCGTCAAACAAACTTCCTCGTCGCTAGAATCACTAATTTTAGTTTTTTCACTTGTTTTCAAGTTTCTTGTTTTTAATATAAGGTTTAACAATGACGTGAAAAAATGCCGCGTAAAGAACCGCCTACAAAGCAAATTGAAAAAAGAACACCAAGAAGGTTCCGAGTTTGAGTTTTTAACAAATTAAAAAAATGTTGTATGATATATTTGGCTCCATAGAGGTAGCAATAAATAGGTTTAATGATTTTTTTAATTCACAAACTTGGTGCACACGATGTTCTAAATTCAAATTTACTTTAACCTCTAGTGGATAAAAACGGCTTTTCCACTCAGATATTGAAGAGCAAAATGACTCTTTCCGAGATGGTGGGATGAAAAATAGTTTTGATTGCTATTTTTGTCCGTTACAGCAAAAATTTAAGCTGATATTATCTAATAGCGTTTTGATGACGTCTCAACTATCTCGCAAATAAAAACAAAGGACGCGCGCTCTAAGAATGACCTTCAAAAATTGCACCGGTCCTCAACACTTACCAGACCGAGCATAATGTTTGATTTAATTTGTACTAATGATGGTGCTCCTCTCTCGGCGGTTGGCACAGTAAACTCAGTCAAGATGTGCCCCGTTTTATATCGGTTGGTGCGCCCTTTCTCGTTGCCTCACCTTGTGCATCTTAGTACTGGTGCATCCACGCCTATCGTTGAATAGCCTGGAATTCCGGATGCGCTTCTATCGAATATTCAGATCATAGAACTTTGACAAATTCTTTTGAGGCAATAAAGGTTTGGTATGTTGTATAGACTGGGATGAAACACTACCTACGGTGTTGGGGCGGGAAGAGATGATTATGACGGAAGTTATATCAAAATTGACATTACTACCTGAGTTAATATAGATGCAGATTGTATGAAGCTTTGGATTTGGTATGATTAAGATTATGAAAAACATATTAGGTTATCATATTTTTAGCATTAACAATGCAAACTCTACAATTTGAAATTTGAAAGTAGGTACAATCTTTTCATTAATTGTGTTTCAATTTCACATTGCAATTAATAAGACGGTTGATGAGTATATGTTAGATTATACAAATTATGAACCATAAACAAATAACATAAGGTAAATAAAAACATACATGATGAGATGACTCTAACTAGTTGTTACGACCGAGTGTGGTGTTTTAGCTCACAGTTTTTTTTTAGATATATTGCGTTTCAACTGAAACGTAAAATGGAACCTTTCTCTTCACCTTTGCAAATAAAATATAAGTAAAGCAGATCCAGCCACAACGTCGTCATCGTGAAAGGTTAATTGAGAGTACAAAGGAATATTTCGGAATTGAAATAACGAACCGTGAATTTCACACGTTTAAGAGAAAAATGTGGAACACGAAGACTGCTGTTTATTTAAATGGGGGTCGCGAAAATAGGTACATACAAGAAAACAGAATATTTTTTAAAATAATAATAGTCCTCCTGGCCGATTTCGACCACGGCGGCCAATCTCAACAGAGATCAGCCAACTACGCAGGAGATATTACAGTGCATAAATGTGAGCGCAATACACAGGTGCACTCACTGTTCCATCACTCTCAAAGTTCGGTGAGACGTGATGCAATCCGACATGACCGGAGAGAGATCAGGCGCAGGACCAACGGCTTAACGTGCTATCCGAGGCACGGGGGTGTTACACCGCCAACTTCCCGACTCCGAGCTGTTTTTGAGAAATTCATGATAGAAAATCTCAGAAACAATTTTGTCTCGACCTGGGATTCGAACCTAGGACCTCTCGGATGTAAGGCAGAAACTTTGCAACTACACCAACGAGGCATTTTTTTTAAATAATTTGCAATGGTCAATAAGTAATTTGACTGATAGAACTTTTATTTAGGCTACACCTTTACCCAGTAGCCAGAAAACGAATTTTTCGGCACTCTTATTGACAGTTTAAGAGTTTACCTGAAAATTTGATACCCTTCAGAAAAAATAAAGGGCTACCGAGTTGCAGATCTTTATCAAACTACGAGTATTTAAGCTAACTACGCAAAGAGGTCCCAAGTATCAAACTGACACCCTAAACGTATAATAAGTAAAAATAACGTTATTTTGTCTAAAACCTATGTCAGTGTAATGATACAGGGTTAACTTAAGAGTTTATTCTTGGTCGTACATTTTGCTAGTGGTAAAATTAGACAAGACGAAATCCATTCACGAAGCAGATCGAAAGAAATTGAAGGATGTGACGTGTGTCTTTATTCAATGTAAAGTTATGAATCCTTTGCCGAGGAGCCGATCTCTGGAATCAAATGCAAATTGATCAATTATCGTCGAAGTCTCAGTTACATTTACAGACTAATTTATGTTTTAGAGGTTACTACTACTGTTCGGCAGTACGGTATGAAAGGTGTAAATCAGTCGAGTTTGACCAAAACTTTTGTAGTAGGTACATTCAGCGTCTTTAATATTGTGGCATACGAGGTATCAACGTCCACACTCCACCACGCTAGCTCAGTGCGGATTGGTGGAGTATATCAATTTGTTTAGATCTCTTAAATTCGTTAATTTGACATGGTACAAAAGTGCCACTACATTTTTGGCGTTGACTGTACACGCGACAGCAAATCAAGCTACGTTCGTACTTATATTCCTAAATACTGAATGGCTTGGCCCTTGGGCTTGGCTAAACAAATGTTCTTTATATTGAACGGCAATAAAACATTTAAACTTTGAATTGCAATTTTTTCCATTATTTTTTTACTTAAATTCTTCTACTTCTAACTACGATAGTGCGGCATCTCAGAACGAAGTTGTCTCGGCCATATTATACGGTAATGTATTCCAGAGATTATCCCCGATATTATAACTCAATTACAAGAATATGACAAGAATATTTGAATTTATGATTATTGAGCAGTTTATCGTCTTGTCGTAGTAGAACCGTAGAACGATGTGCGTCAGCGAAGGACTGGGACGAACGGAATATAATAATTGAACATTTGTAATAAATAAATTATAAATATTTCACAACAATTACACCAATTCTCTAGTCCCAAATTAAGCTACGAGGCTTGTGTTATGGGTACTAGACAACGGATAAACATACTTAATACTTTTTTTTTGTAAATAAATTCATATTATAAATAGAAAACACCCAGACCAGTACAAACACACATGTTCATGCACACTTATGCTTGTACTGTGCGGGGATCGAACCCGCGACCCTTGGTTTTAGAAGTTCGACCTGTGGACCACTGCACCAAGCGGTCGTCAAATATATAATAATAATAACGCATTAATACGTTTACGCAGTATAACGCGTTATTTTGGCATTACCTGTATTTTTTACAAAGTTATGATAGTAATAATAATAGTCCTCCTGGCCGATTTCGACCACGGCGGCCAATCTCAACAGAGATCAGCCAACTACGCAGGAGATATTACAATGCATAAGTGTGAGCGCAATACACAGGTGCACTCACTGTTCCATCACTCTCAAAGTTCGGTGAGACGTGATGCAATCCGACATGACCGGAGAGAGATCAGGCGCAGGACCAACGGCTTAACGTGATTTCCGAGGCACGGGGTTGTTACACCGCCAACTTCCCGACTCCGAGCTGTTTTTGAGAAATTTATGTATAGCTGGGAATCGAACCCAGGACCTCTCAGATGTAAGGCAGAAACTTTGCCACTATAGAGGTACAACGAGGCATATACAAAGTATGTAATTAATTACAATATGTGCTTTCAAGACACCGGTTCAGCATCTTACTGAAAGCAAATCAGGACACGGCGCAGCTATCATTTTATATCAATTAAATTAATCAATAACACCGCTATCTACTTTACAGCTTTAATACTGAGTTTTTGATTTAAATTACCAACTGTACGATAGATTGAGCTTCACTTAAAACTTTCTTTCCAATACCATTTATGTGGTGCTTATTACTAACTGAAAGCTTACAGCTTTACCTGGAAACTATTCTTAGTCGATGGCGAGTTTCAGTGCAATAACTACCTACCTATGAGCCCATAGATGTGCGTCACTCCATAAAGCTAAGACTTCTACTCCGGGTCCGTTGCTTTGGGTCTAGCTTTAGCACTCGCTCCTGCTGAGGAAAATATTTTTGTAGTAGAAACAACGAACTTTCTAGTTAATAAACCCTCGAATTAGCCAGGAAAAGAGCCGGTGAGCTTCAACGGCTTGTCGGATTGGGACCAACCAAAGCAGAGAACCACCATATAAATTATCTTTCGGATAAAAAGAACCGCATGAAAATCGGTCCATCCGTTCGGGACCTACGATGCCACAGGCAAACAAACACAAACATACAGAATAGAGGTTGAATTATAACACCCGTCTTTTTCCTCAGGGGTTGAAAAATCAACTATGGGTGAGGTAGGAATCAACCTGCGTCCATCGGGCATCCAGCATGAGCGTAGCCCATACGCCACCCAGACATGAGCTTGTTGAAATTATTTATTTAAGCTTTATTG
Organism: Pyrausta despicata; assembly: GCA_963921415.1. NCBI lineage: Eukaryota > Metazoa > Arthropoda > Insecta > Lepidoptera > Crambidae > Pyrausta > Pyrausta despicata. The sequence continues at coordinate 10,986,085 of OY992853.1, forward strand.
CACAACAAAACTATGAACAAAAGAGCGGACATAATGCCGTAGGGCATTCTCTGCCAGTCACACCTTTGGTCTAGGCAGAAATGATTAGTGGGCGGTGCGACAAAATAAATAAAAGAGAAAACACAAAAATAATAATACGAATAATATGACACATGATTAAATATAAATTTATATAAGAATACATATTTATAAATACACATTATATATACTAATATACACTAAGTAAATAAATCAATATAACCAACTGTTCCAGAAAGATCTATAATGAATGACGGTTGCGATAAAGTAAGAAAGTGGGTGCGAATGAGTCTCTTGCATGATACACACATCAAAAGTGTCTAGGGATCAACATATATTTTTGCAATAACTTTTCTCCTGATTGATATTAATTAAAATTTTCTTTAAGGATTCATCAAATAAAGTGTTTTCGTTTGTCTACAGTAACGATAAACCAAGTCACCTTTGCATTAATAAAGAAATTTGCCATTTTCCTAATAAAGGGATTTTTGACATTTGAACCACTAACATTAAAGTTCGAAAAAAAGACTGACATAACAGTTTTCTTTAAAATTTTATTGGGTAACTTAAACAATTAATAATCCGTTTTTCTACCGCGAACACTAACAACACAAGAACATCGGTTTGGCATACTCAAAATGAGTTCATCCAAATCACGCTGTGGAATGGCCGCCCATGTTCGTTGCAACAACAAAAAAAGGTCTTCTTGCGACTGGATACCCTCCATATTCGGCAGAGCTCTTCTCTGTAGCATATCCCATTCATGCTCAATCGGGTTCAAGTCTGGCGACTGAGCAGGCCAGGGCATGACATTGATGTTAGCTGCGGCGAGAGTCTGTCTTATATACAACTCTTGCGGTGTGCGGTCGTGCATTATCATGCATTAACTGAAATAAGGGACCGATTTGCACTTGTAGAGGAACGATGACGTCTGATACAATCGTCTCAGCATAAATTTGAGCGTTGAGGTTGCCTCTGATCCAAGTCAACTCAGTTCTTCCGCCGATCCAAATACCCGCCCATACCATGATGGTTCCACCACTATAAGGATGGACTTCCTGGCAGGGTTTTAATCGCTGTTGGCGTCCAGGGGTTCTCCAGTGTCGTATACGTCTTGTATCCAGTCTCATACCAAAACGAGACTCATCAGAAAATCACACGAAACGCCATTGTTCTTCTGCCCAATTTCTGTGTTCAAGAGCCCATTGATATCGAATCCTACGATTGTGCATTGCTAAAGGTGGTACCCTTAGCGGTCTTCGGGAATGAAGATTCACTTCATGCAAGCGGTTTCTGACTGTTTGGTCGCTAATTAAGTTCCCTGAAAAGTGATGAAGCCTCACGGCTAACATCATGGCGGTTATTGTTGGAGCTCTTCGAGTTGTGATTTGAATGTATCGGTCTTGTCTCCGTGTGGTGCAGCGATACCGTCCTACTGGTCCGTATGGCGCTACTACAGAGAAGAGCTCTGCCGAATATGGAGGGTATCCAGTCGCAAGAAGACCTTTTTTTGTTGTTGCAACGAACATGGGCGGCCATTCCACAGCGTGATTTGGATGAACTCATTTTGAGTATGCCAAACCGATGTTCTTGTGTTGTTAGTGTTCGCGGTAGAAAAACGGATTATTAATTGTTTAAGTTACCCAATAAAATTTTAAAGAAAACTGTTATGTCAGTCTTTTTTTCGAACTTTAATGTTAGTGGTTCAAATGTCAAAAATCCCTTTATTAGGAAAATGGCAAATTTCTTTATTAATGCAAAGGTGACTTGGTTTATCGTTACTGTAGACAAACGAAAACACTTTATTTGATGAATCCTTAAAGAAAATTTTAATTAATATCAATCAGGAGAAAAGTTATTGCAAAAATATATGTTGATCCCTAGACACTTTTGATGTGTGTAGTTTGCTGGGTGCCTGTTTTATATTTTCGGGTAGGCGGTCGCGGAGATATCAAACATATGAAACGCGACTTTTAGGCCATAGTCTAAGGCGGGTGCTTATTGCCATAAGATTTGACGCGCACGCTTGCCGCACTCGCCGTCGTAACCGCGCTAAGCCTCGCAGTATGGACACACAATTACCCGTTTCCCTACGTGAACGTGAAAAGTCCGAAGCAACATGACGCGACGATATCATTTGAGATACATTTGTATGTACATTTATGATAGTTTTGTACGTGACGAAGCGCCATTGAGACAAGAAGGGTTGCATGGCGTCGCTTCGCACTTATCGGGTTGGTTCGCTCATGTAGGACATAGCCTTTGTCTTTTTAATAACTCCTGCCACGGTCGGTAGTAAGAATAAAAGGGATGGCAAGAAACAAAAATCGTATACGACTGACAAAGTAAGACCTCAGGTTACGTGGCGATTGCTTAGTTGGCACTAGCTGATACATTGTAAGTTAGTTCACGAGGATCGAGATTTAAGTTTAGTCCCTCACGTGCAGACGACGAGTATGCATGCATGCAACATGTGTAGGTACCTATGTACAGGCAAAAGTACATCAATCTTGCTTTTATTCACAAGTACAATAGATGCAGCAGCGTTTCTCGGCAGTACAAAACAGGAAATACAGTTTTTCAATTAGGTACTGTACTTGGTTGTCGACTAACAAAAAATATTCTTATTCCTTTGCTGTGGTTTTTAAAACTCAGATATCCTTTAACAATTCTACAACATTTATTTCAAGTTTATAGTATTTCAGGGTTTGATTACTGAAATTAAAAATTTCATTAAATGATACTCGTATCATTTGGGAACAGGTGTTTTTCCGATCACGTTTATGGTTTGGCAGTATACATACGTGGAATGCACTGATAACTTAGCTAATAAACCTCATTTAAATTGCTTAGCCCTACGCCAACCTTCATAAACACACAGAAACCGCGACCCAAAAAGAATGTAGAGTTTACTTTACTTGATTTCAATGAGGATTTCTTTTTGTAAATGAAAATATCTCCAGATACATTTAGGTACTCGTATTGATACAATTAAAAACAACAAATTACAAAAACACATTTAAAATAACATTTTTTAATATTTTTATATTTAATATTCAATTTAATATTCAATTGACTAGGTGAACTCGTGGAATCTAGATATTAATTGGACTCCAACCACGTGGCTTGATACAGTATTAAATGTCTGACAGCACGACTTCCAGTACTGGTCGCTTTTCTTATAGCAATAACTACTGTAGGTGTATACATTCACTATCAAAATAAAATATGGACATTACTAAGTTTATTTTATTTTATTTATAAGTTTGTAAGGAAGTATCGAACAACAACATCCATGCAATGAAGAAAAAGCCACTTCCTGGCAGATTAACCAACAAAACAACACTAAAAAGGCGAACGAGCCATCAGCTGCTGATTTGGAGACTTGCTTTCTTGTGGCCTATTTAGTAGTGGCTACCGCTGAACAGCAACTCTAAATCATAAATTTGTTTTAATTTTCTTTCGAGCACTGCCATAGAGCGAAATAGGAAAGTAAGCTTGTGGTCTAACAGCACCTCTAGCCGACGAATGAAGCTATTGTTAATCCTAATCTTGTCCTATTATGTTCGTACTAACTTCACTTTCCACGTACATGTGTGTTTGTCGGTTTAGTTGATATAGCGATCCGTGACCGATCACGTTGTTCTCGTGTCACCTCCTATTAGCTAGAAATAGATTGCTTTTGCTATTGTTTAGGATACTATGTGTTACCTAGCCTTACCTGGTGATCTACTGAAGCGAATTTTATTTAATAAGTTGGCGGTCTGACTAATTGGGACACCACCAATTGTTGACGAACGACGAACTGTCAAAATGCCAGTCTCCCACAAATTTTGTATGGCGATATCGTCGTCATCATTCACACGCGTCAATCGTTGTTCTTTTTACTTATTTAAGCTTTATGGCACAAAAAATAATTTATTCAGACGGACGGCTTAACGCCTTAGGGCATTCTCTTCCAGTCATCCCTTCTATGAATTTTTGATCAATATAAAATCAAATATTGCAAATAATAGGAAGTTACTCAAGTAATTTGTTAAATGACAATTAATTTTGATAAATTAGGTTTTGGAATTTCTTTTGATTCAAATATGGAATGTCGTTATGGAAATGTCGAACGAAATAAATTTTTTATTTACTTTGATCTTCAATGGCAGTAGAAAGGAGTTTTAGAGAATCATCAAGTGACTTAAAAAGTTAGAGCGTTATACCTACAAAAGTTCTGTAATTTAATTTAAAAAATACACACGGAAAATGTCACGTGGTCGTCCGTGACCAGCGCCTGCGCATCGCCCATTAGTAGAAAATGATCTCATTTCGATCGTTATTCGCACGCTTAAAAGTACATTCTTTTTTACGTCAAGGAATATTATCATTTATTCACGGTCATTTCATTATCCACTAAAAACAATAGCATTGAATTAAATACTTAAGTGGAAGTACATACCGGCCCAATACAAAGTAACCTTCCACACGTGATTTTCTGATTGAATCCACCGGCAGAAAGGCGACAAACTGGGAGAAGTACTCCTAACCTCCTAGTAGTAAGAACTGGGTAAGAAAATAAAAAAGAGTTCTCCGGATTCTTACCGAAACATTTCGAAAGCTTTTGAGTGATGAAAGCAAGTGCTATGATGCAATAAGTAGTAGTAACATTTGTTTTTACAATCTAGATGGTGCATTGGCGCTTTGTTTGGCGTTCACAAATTGAATCGTGATTCGTGCCATTCGAGTCCTCTGTTTTCTTATCTCTCTAGGTGTAAATAGTAACAAATTTGGTTGCACCATCCCGGCCCCGCCTCAGCTTAAACACTAAACAATAATAAGGTGGCCTCGAACCTTGCACCCGATATGATCCGTATTCCTGTATCACGATCACACCAATCGCTGTCACGACGCTTCAAGTACTTTTGAACTTTGCCGCAAAAGCCTCCCGGGGCTTGAAGGAAGTTCGAATTTTAAAAACTTCATGTTTTGAGACTGCAAAGACACCTAAGTGATATTTTTGCAAATCGTTAAAAAAAGGATGGATTCGGTCTTATACATCACAGATTATATGCGCCATCTAGTCCATACAAATCCAGTTCCTTAGGCAACATAAGATTTTTCTTAATAGATAATGAACTTATGACGTTTTTGCTTATTATTAGTTTCTTACGTAGGTACATTATTTCTAACGTGGAAATAAAGCATCCTTATTAAAATAAATCCTTATTATCAAAAACTCTGAAACTAAATAGTGAACCAGGAAATTTGAAGACATCTATTTAGACTGAAAAAAATAAATTCTTCGACATCTTTTTAGACGGAAAAAAATTCAAACGAATATAATATAGCAAAACAATTCGATATGAACGAGAATCCCAATAGCTGACCTATCGGATGACGCTAGGAAAAGGCAATTCGCATCGTGGTTCCACCACAATTGGCTTCGAGCAATAATCCCATTGACTCACTTCATACTACTGGATTGAATGTAAGGTCCTACTCTGAAAGACGCAGTACGTTACTCACGCCCATGAAGCTTGTTCGCACTGAATGTGATAAAATTCAGATAACGTTAAGACTAATTTTTAGGAACAATCACACTTTAAGAACAAAGGCACATAAAAATTACTCCAACCATCCAGTATTACGAATTTTCAGGTTTATAATAGTTTTAGATTAAATGTTCTAGAAGCTTTATATCAGAAAAAGCCAGAGACACGTTTCTAGGATTTTTTTAACCCTCAAAATAAAAATAGTAGCCTACGGTGAGCAAGTCCTTGTCTGATATTTCAATTCATTTTCGGAATACAATCAAGTACGGGTGGTGCCAGTGTAATGTATTTAGGTCCTTGTATCAGAATGTTTGTATTTCAAAGGTTCGATGTTAAGTTATCCTACCTAAAACGGATTCTAAAAATCCTACCTATTTAGAATTGTCTAACTTGACTTTCAGAGTAGGACACCTGTTCGGGCGATGCCTACAGGCAAAGGTAAAAGCGGTATGTTCAACAACAATAGCGGTGTAACTGATGTATTAATAGTATTGGAATATGATTTGAGGGTTGCCCTTTGTGGTTTCGAATACTGACCTATTTATTGCAAAACATAATGCGTTAGGCCACAAAATTTAGGTTAAGGGAAAGAGGGGCACCTTTGAACACTTTTTACACTATTTTTAATTTCATTGTTTAGTTCTGGACCAATTTGCTGTTTCCTAATGCTTAGTCTGACTATTTAGCTATAAAATCGCCATACATCATATGACGAAGAGTATACAAATTATAGCCGAAATTTTATTTTCGTAGAAAAAGTCAAATGTTCAAAGCTTTTCGGAGCAGCTTTGAAATAACATGAAATTCGACGAAATTTGCAGGTCTTTTGCACTTACAAATAATAATATTCGTGGACTTATCATAAAAAATTATAGAGTTTAAATATCAGTAACAAGTATGAAATTAAATATTACAAAGTACCTACTTGTTTAATAAAATGAAAAATTAAATAGACATAACTTTTAATCGAAATAAGTTCCGAGTCTCATTTTAACAATAGGTAAATACTTCTTGATCAGTACATAGTATGTTTTGCTAGTCAATTTCTTAATCATACGAGTATACTCTTTTGTAAATTTAAGCATTTTTAGTACTGATCCATTGATAGTGTTCAAAGCTTATGTGAGGCATAATAATAGTAATCATCTACTACTAATAAAATAGTTACTATTTAGTGACTTTATTTTTTATTATTAACAAAGCAAATATCTTTACAATTTGTAATTAAAGAAAAATGGACTAGCTGCAGCCTAAAGAGCGCTTAAAGAAATTTGGACCAATAAGTGTCCCGGTAGCTCAATTGGGAGAGCAATTGCCTTTCTTGCGAGAGGTGCGGTTTCGAATCCCGCCTGTAGCAGTCCATTTTTCTTGAAGTTTATTAAAATTTCACATAGTTACAATTCTTTTTTACTAGTTATACCTCTGGATGCATCATTTGATTTATGGGAAGTAGGTAGGTAGTATAAATAGCGAGTGTGTGAGCAGAGCACTAACTGACCATTTTCCATACAAATTGATACCGCCTGAGTAGTCTCTTCGGCTCAATTTAATACGACAAAAATGTACGTACACACGACTCCACATACAGCCACTATTTTCGTTGCAAAATCACCCTTATTACGTACATATAAGAAACCGAAGTGATTAACTTGACTTGTGACCGTGCGTACCACCCACTTCGTCTGTGATATACAAATTGTTGAAAATATTTACTATAGTCATTTTTGCTTCTAAAAAACTAGTAAAGGTTTTTGATATTTTAGCAGAGCATATTGTTAAAGCTGATAAATTAACCACGTCTCTTCTAAATAGCTTCAATGCGACTGTCCAATGCAATACACTACAATTTAGGTAAAAACCTCATTTTATGTATAAAACTACAAAATTGACAAATTCCATTAAAACTATCAGTGTCACACAGCTTAGCTGTCAAGCTATCTCATTTGGATAATTTGTAATTTATTGTAATGCATTTTTATTAATCAATAATATCTAGAATCCACTTCCGCATTTCATATATTTTTAAAATGTTAATACCGACCTGTGTGATCAAATTATTTGAATTGGTAAGTGCATATATGCGACGACCGTTTGGTGCAGTGGTCTACATGTCGGACTTTTAAACCAAGGGTCGCGGGTTCGATCCCCGCACAGTACATGCATATGTGTGCATGAACATGTGTGTTTGTACTAGTCTGGGTGTTTTCTATGTATAATATGTATTTATTTACAAAAAAAAGTATGTTTATCCGTTGTCTAGCCTACCCATAACACAAGCCTCGTAGCTTAATTTGGGACTAGAGAATTGGTGTGATTGTTGTGAAATATTTATTTATTATTTATTATATTTGCAAGGGGTTCCAAAATTTCCGTTACTATTTCTATCAACTTTTCATAAGATGTTTCATTCATCGCTGTATTGCTCTTACGCAGCAGACTCTTGCATTTTAAAGACCGGTGGCGAGCACGTCACGTATCATAAGCGCTTGTGATACGATAACTGTGTTACTACTACTAGAGTACTTGTGATACGGGCGATTTTGCAACAAAAATGGGTAGCCTGATTTGCTGCCCACAGTACCTACCTACACCCGGCACCGAATCCATATAAAAAATCGTACCTTCTCAGACGAATGTTTTCGGAACCAAGTTTAAAGTTACACATTAGTGATCACAAATCAAAGTAATTCCACATTGCGACTTAAATAGTGTTAGAATAATCAAGTTTGACTGAATTGAGGGACGTATGAAAATGTAACTAAGCTTCCAGTAGTTGGAAATTCAGGCCTACCCCAGATCTATGGTTAACTACTTGAGTATTTTGCATATTTCCTAAGCGTATTTTCCATAATCCTTTACTTACAGCACCGAAGATCTCATCAAAATTATCTAATCTGTTTATTTCTTCAATTTGTGTTTACTTTTCTACTTTTGTTTTAACGACCTCTGTGGTGTAGTGGCGTGAGTACCGGTTTCAAGGTGCCGCCATATTATACCCTGGTGTATGACCCGGGTTCAATCACCGGATGGAGACAATGTTAGAAACCAATTTCCGATGTTGTCACGGATCTGGGTGTTTGTGGTACCTTTGTTTTTTCTGATTCCCATAACCCAAGTGAAGTGCTTAAGCAATTATGGTATCAGAGCAATGTATGCAATGTGGTCCCCATTTTTTTGACAACCACTTTGGTGTAATGGTCATGGAGTTGACTATTAACCAAGAGGTTGCAGGTTCGATCCCCGCACTGTACAAACATTTGTGTGCATGAACATGTCTGTTTGTACTTGTCTGGCTGTTATATGTACTACTTAAGTTTATTTGTCTGTTGATTCTGATATCTGTAACACAAGTGCTTTTGCTACTTACCACGGAGTCATATCAATTTATGTGATCTTGTTGTATATATTTTTTTGTCGGCCTTCCTTTATTCAATCTATCTTTCTCGGACTCTTCAGTAAATTGATTTGTACTGTTTTAGATGTTGGCAGTGGCGTGCCTGGTACTCCACCACTACAGCTATGACCTCACAGACGTGCCGACCCTCATGCTCTGCTCTGGCACTTTCATTGGCTACGTCGTCGTTTTATCTGGAGAAATTATCGGTGAGATTTGATGTTTAATATCTTGAAATATGGTGGGAAAGTTATTATTAAAATCATGCTGTCATTACTTTTGATATAACATTTGGGATACTACACCCGAAAGGTGACCCATTTTCTATACCGTTTATGTCTGTCTCTGTAGAACCAGACATAAGTTCCTACCTACTTATGTCTTTTTTCACTGACCTCTATGAGATCGTCGTCGTCAGATCGTTTACAGATATTCATAAAATCACGATTTTATTTAATTTTCTTTGTGGGAATGGTATTATTAAAATAATGCTGTCATTACATTTAGGATACTGCACCCGAAAGGCGACCAATTTTCTATCCCGTTGATGTCTGTCTGTATTTTTAGAAGGATATTACTTTTATACTTTTTTTCACTAATCTTTATGAGATTGTCGTCGTCAGATCGTTTTCAGATATTCAAAAAAATATCGATTTTATATAATTTTCTTTAAAATAAGTAATGTTCAAATAGTCTCTTTTATACAAATATTTCCGTAGCAATGTAGCTCTATGAATGTTAAAGCAATGGTGTTGGGTTTAAAGAATTTATCAGACTTAACAATGCCTTACGTTAGTACTTAATTTAATCTAAGTAGTCGCGTTACATCAACGTAGGTAGCTTATTTAAATCTGAGCGCTGAGTCTGTTATTTTATTAGGATTTACATCGTTAAGGCTCTCCCGAGGGACGCGTTTTGAGTCCCGTCTCTTTCGTGTAATTAGGTTTCTAAAGATGCTTTAAAGTGCGTAAAATCGTTTGCATGTTTTAATCCCAACATTCAAAGACTACGTGTTTTAAATAATTCGAAAAAGCTTGTCTAATTCTCATAGTACTATCCTGAAATAACAGAACAAAAAAATATTCATATATAATAAAAGTGACTTTTTAGTATGAAAACCGCACTTATGCTATTTTCGCTATTCACATCGCAAATATATTTTTTTATGGGCTTGATGCTTTTCAACATCATTTAATCCCTAAGCCTTACCTTTACACTTTTCTAGTATAAAATAGGTATTGTATATAAATAAGTTGGCGACGTATGCTCATCTTCCCGCTGCCATAGGTAAGTCCTCAACTCTAACATGATATCACCGTTCTAGGCGAGATGATATTCGCTCCCTTGGACCTCGTCCAAGACATGTACTTCGGCATCCTCGGCATGGGGCTGTTCACAGTCAGTGGGGGTCTGGTCCTCTCTTCGAGAGTCAAGCCTGCACCTAACGCGTACCCTAAGACTGGAGACTATACGGCAGCCATGATTGGCGGATCGCTGGCCATCGCGCAGGCGTTCATCATGCTGTTTGACTTGAGCCTGGCGTATCTGGATTCGGAGGAGTTTGACGAGGAGAGCGTGTGATGGTTGAGGTTGGTGTGCAAAGATTTTGGTTCTTAGTTCCTGATCGTTGTTAGCTTATATGTTTTTTATAAGATTTCAACAGTGAAATTGTATAAGTGCGGTTTTCATTAAATTATTATTGTCCAAAAATAATAGAAAACACAGAAGATTTTAGTGAAAAGTTTTGATGCACACTACGTTTATGCACACTACGTGATGGGTAAATCTATCCGACCCACGACAGCTTTAAAAGTATGTCTATGCGTCTGTAGTCAACCATCAGTGAAAAAATAGTTAAAGGCGACAGAGTTCTTCCAAAAAACATTATGTATGATACTTTATCTATAATATTAGGTCCTTACATATGAAATTGGCGTTTTGTCGTACTGGCCACTTTGATCACAAATTTTTCCTATTTGGTTAGGAATTCGAAATTCAAATTTATACAGCTATTTCCACATGTAGTTGTGTTTCGTAAACCGTCATTCATTTGTTTTTTTACTTATCTTTTTTCTGTTTGCATCGCTCAATTTACAAAATGGAAAATTTGAAATATCGCGTTATTTACGAGTACGAGTTCCACCGTGGCACCAGTGCTGCGGAAACGGCTCGAAGGGTTAATGATGTGTATGGCGGTTGTGTCGCAAAAGAAAACACAGTGCGTTTTTGGTTCCAACGTTTTCGTTCTGGAAATTTCGACCTGCAAAACAAGCCCCGTGGACGGCCGGAGACCCAAGTTGATAATGAAGAATTGAAGGCTATTGTGGAAGCGGATCCATCGCAAACCACGTCCGAGTTAGCTGCAGGCTTTGGCGTTAGTGATAAAACTGTTTTAATCCACTTGAAGCAAATTGGGAAGATTAAAAAACTTGAAAGGTGGGTTCCTCACGAATTGAGTGAAGCAAACCGGCAAACGCGCGTCAACTGCTGCGTTACATTACTTGACCGGCACAATAACGAAGGGATTTTAAATCGAATCATTACCTGTGATGAAAAGTGGATTCTCTACGATAATCGGAAGCGCTCATCGCAATGGCTGGACCCTGGCAAGCCAGCCAAAGCCTGCTCCAAGCGAAAATTGACCAATAAAAAGTTACTTGTAAGCGTTTGGTGGACTAGCGCCGGTGTCGTTCATTACAGTTTTCTCAAATCTGGCCAGACGATTACGGCAGATATCTATTGTCAGCAATTGCAAACCATGATGGAAAAGCTAGTTGCTAAACAACCAAGGCTGGTCAATCGCTCTACGCCACTGCTGCTTCACGACAACGCTAGACCACACACTGCACAACAGACGGCTAGCAAATTAGAAGAACTTCAATTGGAATATCTAAGGCATCCACCGTACTCCCCGGACCTTGCTCCAACAGATTACCATTTTTTTCGAAATTTGGATAACTTCTTGCAAGGGAAAAAGTTCAACTCAGATGGGGCAGTCCAAGTCGCCTTCAAAGATTTTATTGATTCCCGTTCGAATGGTTTTTTTAGTAAAGGGATCAATGAACTACCTATGAGATGGCAAAAGTGCATAGATTACAATGGCTCATACTTTGATTAAATAAATATGCTATATATAAAAAATTCGACTTTTTGTTCCTCCCATACAAAACGCCAATTTCATAGGTAAGGACCTAATACTCCCTCGTTTTCACGGTAACTTCTTAATCATTCCAGGGGAGGCGGTGTCAGCGGCAGCAGACGCGTACATAGACGCGTGGTGGTCGGCATCAGGGGGCGTTCTCTTCGGCGCGAGCGGCGCCTTAATTCTCCGCTCGTGGCGAACAGTGCCTCCAAGCCTCAGGCGCAACCACGCACAGGCCACCGCTGTATGTGCGCTTGCCACCGCCGCGCTGCTAACCATAGACGCGCTGTTGGCTGCCTGCTCTGCACATAAAGACGATACTAGTACGCGGACCAAGCCGAAAAAGCCAGTCACTACATGCTCGTGAAATTGTGAATTAGAGGCAGTTGTAATACTTATTTTGTCTTTTGTTCAGTGATATTCGTCATCATGGATAATTAAAGTGATGTTTACCATAGTTGAATGTGTTTAAATAAAACCTTCAATGGGCGTTAAAAAAATAATAAAATAAATAAGCGGTCATAAGCGGTAAGGTGGCTGGTCTTGCGCTAGTAGCGCTCAAACTTGGTTTTGAATAAAGAAATAAATTTAATATTAATATCGTATCGGTCACAAGCTTACAGAGCAAGCATGGCGACTGGTCCTACACTCCTGGCGCTCAGAATGCCCATCAATGCTTACTTATGCCCTTAAAATTGGTTCCAAAAACCAAAAAAAAACTGTAAAGGAATCGTTCAATAACAATCCTTGCGTTACGTGGCAACCGGCGAACCAAAGGTACCTGTGAAACTTTTACAATCTAGAACTGACCTCAATTAATTTCCCTGGATTACAAATCGGAAGCAAACACACGACTTGCACGTGTTTACTTGAGAAGTAATCGATTACCAACTTACTTGTTTATTTTATTAATTAATCGGCTATTGGTAAGCTGACATTTGCAATGTGTACTAGTGTTACAATGAGAGTAGATTTAACTAGGTCAATTCATAGTCTTGAGTCCTTTTGAATGATAAGGCTTTTCTTAAATAGATCTGGTATGTTATTAATATCGAATTGAGCAGAAGAAGAAGCTCAAAACGGACGTAAAGCAAGAAAATAGTCTAAGCAATGAACTACGTTTTTGCAAAAAAACGCAACGTAACGTAGCGTAGATACAAAATTATATTGTTTTCAAGAGCACCATAATATAAGTACAGCCTGAAAATTACAAAAAAAATAATTCCAGTTAACTCTACCTCTCGAATCCTATCCGAATTTCGTCGTAAAAATGCATGCTTTTCCAAAACCTCACTCTTTGTATGGCGAGCAAAACTTAACTCTGCGTCAAGTTGGCTTCACCGCCGCTAGATGGCGTTAAACCTTACTTTATTGCAGTTAATAAATGATAAAGTAGCATTGGGTTCCTTCTACGAGTAGTCTAGAAAATAAAGCAAAGTGGATTGAAATGTTGGGAGTGGAAGTTTTGACTCCGTAACTTTGTTAAGACTACTAAGCTGAACAATATAACAAAACTCCCCAAGCTTTAGACCTAAGCCGGGCGAGGGATAGGGAAAAGGACTTTTCTTTTGCATTTATATCGAAAAACATGCGTCGTATCAAATATTATTGCTACTCCACACATTAAAGGCATGAAATTCTCTACAATTTTGATCTCATAGTTTTTTTTCCAATTCTCCAGGTACGAGCTCCACAATAATGTCAATTTTTCTTTACCTCGCGTTTCGACCCAAGCATATTCACGCACATTTATTCTTCCATTTGATATGTTCAAAATTTGTGTCTTGAGGAAAATGGTTGTTATCAATTTATGTGCGTTATGTAATCCTTGTGTATCAGATATTTGATCAGGTTACTCAGTTTTGTTGTAAAATTGCACGTAGCAACAACAAGCAAGTACATCTTATGCACTTGCATAAGATACTGCAAAGTTTACCTTGATGTCCTGTCGGGTGTTTATTAAAAATTTGATCGGAAGACAGTCTCTGTCATACATTATTTTTATAATTTCAGGTCAAGATAGATAGATAGATAGATTAACACTTTATTGTACAACACAAAATAAAATTACAGACAGGTTTAACAAAGAAAGATGTACGATTTAGGCGGTCTTATCGCTTGTAGCGATCTCTTCTAGACAACCTTCGCTGAAAGGAACATTTAATTAACAGGAAGGGGGAATTTGAGCATAATATATACGGATAATACAAAACACAATTTTTACGAAACAACTAAGATATATACGGCTAAAATTTAATACATACAACATATGTTCTACTATATGAATAACTAAATAACTATATATATACATAAACATACATATATACATATAAATATTTATAAAATACAGATGAGAGATACCCACGTATATACTTTCGTTAGCTGAGAAATAGCTACCTAGCATTTGAAGCGAAATATAAGAAATGATAAAAGTCCATTCAAAATAAATTCCAATTACTTTTATCATTGGACTATGTATTTCTTAAAATAGTCTAGTTATTTTTCGTGATATGACAAATTAAAAATTCTTGACGAACATACCCAAAAATAATAATAATAAATAAGTTCTAAAAATTAACTGTTTATTTTTTGATGTATTCATGCTTTTACCCATTTATCTTTAAGTTATAACATGCATCGATCAGATGTGAAGAAGGTAAATCATGGTATCTAATGAGACGATATTTTATAAATATCATACCGTTATCTATCGATAGTGCTTAAAAGTAAAACCTACATCACTAAGCTGACGCACACATGAAAAAGACAAAATTGGTTTCACATTTTCGAGCTGATCTATACGCTTGTACGAGTATATTCTAAATCCATGGTTAAAACAAACTTAAGCACTAATGTCAAAAAGAGAAGTGGCATACGACCACGGCTATCATCTGAACATTGTGACATTTGCATCTTTATAAATATTTTTTCCTACTTTTGAATAGTCGGGTCTTAGTTATGGAAATTATTTCTTTATTTTAATAATTTTGGGGACATAGGTATTTACTATAATAATGAATTTATTTTTGAATTCTGCTAAATAAGCCCTTTCATTTAAAACCAAACACGACCTTATAAGTTACAAAAAAAAAACGTTCATGACTTAATGTGTCCTGGAGGGCGCCACATGCAATAAATTGCAACAAACCATACATACATACATACCGGTCAAAATCATAACCTCCTTTTTGCTTCGCCGTAGTCGATGTATAGTTGAAAGCGTGACCTGTTTTTCTAAGTGACTTGTTTTTGATCGGTTGTAAAGTTTATTCATAAACCTTTTGTTACGACATATTTTTTTAAGCATAAACAAATAGAATAAAATTTTGTCGATTACATTATTAAATTACTATCGTTTTATCGTCCTACCTCCACCCACGCTACTTTACGTACGGGCTTAAAATATAGTCATCATTTCCGAGCGTTAATGGGTAAATATGCTGATTAAATACCTGTTCGGAGGCTTTAATTAAACTGTGAAGGACACATTGTTTGGAACATTACGTAAGTGGCAGGATTGACTTGTTTTGGCCGTATACTACAATATTGATATGTAGTGAGGAGGTAATCAGTAAACTAAACAAATGATCATAAACATAATATTGAATTTAACAGACGATGTAAGCAAATCTTAAAACCATGGTATGGAGGTTTAATTAGCTAATACAAAATTAATCCTGGTAAATATCGAGTGATGGTTAAAGAATATGAGCGGGCACATATAAGTCAAGTTTGTTTTATTTGTAAGTGAAGTTCTTACACAAATTACTCAGATAGGTACAGTTATGATTGTACCGTCGAATTCCAGAATAAATTACATTTTGAACGTAAAGGAAAGGTATCTCTCTCATCGGAAGCATTCGCGTGTAACGTAACATGATAGATTCGTCTTCCAAGCATTACATTACAATACTTACATGTAGTATTGTAATGTAAACCTAACCCCTAACCGACGAGCATTACCGTGTGGTGTTCGACTTTTAGCATTACATTACATTACTCATTTTATTACATCTCATTCACTGATGTAAACACATTTTGTATCACCATTACTAAGTGCGCTCGGTTCTCCTCCTTCACTGTTACACGCTAATATTGTTATTATTACGCGCACGCTAGTATTGCTCCCATTGCAGCAATGCTCCCAGTGACGGATCATCTGAAAGGTAACGTGACTTAAAATTTTCATGAATTTTATAAAAGGTCATCATATATAATATTAATAATCAAAAATTAGGAAAGGTAATCTATAGATTAAAGTTGCAGAGTTATTTTGCTTCTATCTAATACCTAGATTATGAATCTGGTTATCGGTTTAAATTTAAATATTTTTTCGTGGTTTGTGTAAAGCTTTATTTATTTATTAGCTTAACTTATATAGACTCTGGTTCGAAATAAACATATATTTTTTTAAATTATAAAAATCACTTTACAAGAATTTAATATATTTTATACACACTTACTATTCACTAATTCTGTGTGTCGTCACTATCGTATAAATTTTTACTTATACGTAGATATTATTTTATTATTGTTATTCATTACATATTAAGTCATTCTTCATATCATAACAGAGCAATATTTTTTATAACAATATTTATTACTTACAAAAGTTGTAAGGTTGAAGGGTTTCGAAAATACAAAAGGCATTTAAAATTTACTTCTCCAAAAGCTTTCAGTTTTGGTCTTAGAAAATAGGATATTTTTACGTATGAATCAAACTTTACAATATGTTCTGTTCCAAAGTCAAAAGCAGAACTCAATTGAAGATAAAAATATCTTAATAGGCAGTACTCGTCATGTCAAGAGCAACTACCAAACACAAAATTATTCATTAAGTTAGATCATAATCCTTGAACAGTGCCGCCTTACGCATCCATCTACGATTACTACCTATCCCCTCACGTACACAAGCCACGCTACAAGTTAGAAACATTTCCATTTTAAGCTGGACTTACTCCAAAGGGACCAGCTGCATCAAAGAGGCTCATTTTGAAATGGAATAGTAATGTTGTTTGTACGAGTCGCCCCATTATACGCATGGCCATAGTGATCTCATTCTTCGTCATTCACGAGTAGGGTAGGGCCGGGCCGCGCAGTCTTCAGTCTCACTAGAAACGTCAAACCGTCCGCACGCACGCACGCAGTTCAGCAAACCTCGTTGCTTGTAAACAAACTTTGTTTGAATTCGGAACAGAAAACTCCCAAGATGAATATCAACAGGATGTCCATAATCAAATTCCTGGAGCTGGTGAGTTTTTTACGGTTATTTTTTTCGACACATTCCATAACCGGACAGTGTCCAAAATAGGAAGGGTCGGCTTTGTTTGCCATGGCCTGTATCGCGTTCGAGAAAACAATTCTATAGTGAAAGTGGAGCTGCATTTCACTCACGATTACAATTATTTTATTGATTCATTTATCTATAATTCTTATAAGTGTAATCGTTAGCGTGGAATGTAAATGCTTGATTTATTTTTATGTGAATTCATATTTACTACCCACTTAAGGTGGCCATATCCATCGAGCTTAGACAGATAACGAATATCGATAGATATCACATCACATTTAGTTACTCAACCTACCCTCTGAAAAAGCAACCTTCATAATAGCATAAGCTAGGTAGAGTAAAAGCTTTTTGGCTGTGTACAGGTAGGTATATTCTTGTATAGTTTGCTTAGGGGAGGAGATTGTGCGTCATCATTATACTTATAACCACGGAACGCATAAACATCTAAAATATAGGGACCATTAAAATTGTTCGTTTTCAGTTAATATTTCCTTTGCAAATAATTCTTCAGATGTCTTTAGCTTAGAAAGTGTTAGACCTTCACAAATGGCAGCCACGAAGTGCAAAAAGAAAACCTTGTATCAGCTCACATTGACAGAGTTGAATATTTATTAGGGAAACTATGAAGACGCTTCATTGGTCCGCGTAACCACTTTATTTATGGGGGACGCGTTGTTAACGAACATTAAGGATTCCGTCAATTAAAAAGTATATTAGATGTATAGTTCGACAACAAAACGCATAAGACGTTCTTAATTTAAACTTCTGATGAGACAGAGAGTTTAGTATCTGAGGCATTTTATACGTAGCATTCTACATTGTGCGCGACATTTACAATAGAGGATCTAAGCATAGCAGACTTATACTTCCTACCCTACGGCGGTAAGGTTTTTCCTGAAATGACAAAAACTTTGCAGCCTTGAAATAAAGAATGCTTAGCAAAGCAAAAAGTTTAAAATCAATTGTCTCGATTCGCTTGAACGCTCTACCAATGTTGATGAGTCCATGGTATTCTCGAGAATTCTAACGATTGAATCTTCTCTCTATCGTATGTAGGAGCTCGGTGAAAGACTATGTTTATGCCGACTGTACTCACGCGATCGTCTGACGAATGATATCGAGGTCGTTGACTCTTGCTTTCATTCATTCGAGTTTGTTTACCGAACCGACAGACTGAAAAGAGCAGGGATGTGTTTTAATTTACAGAAAATACTTCGAACTGATCTAATTTTACGTTCATTCCTTACTTACCTTCGAATTACGACATAATGTTAGCCACAATTATTTCATAAATCCTTATCTGACGATAGCTACGATGCTTATCAAGCGTCTTTTTTGCGTCATGCTATTGAGGAATTTCTGAGATATTATTCCTTGAATTGTGTTTATTCACATATATATTTTTGTTTAGAATTGATATTCGCATTCTACGAGCATGGCTATAGGTGCAATAGTACTGGGAATGTTACTATACTTTAAGCATTAACAATGCAAATTTCTTTACAATGTAAAATTTTGACACATCCGAACTCTTTCTCTTTAAGTGTGTTTTAATTTCACACAGTACTGGTGAATGCAATGGTTTCCTCTCAATGTCACGAGAAATAAACCATAATATTTTTATTTACACAGCGTGTTTATCGTAGGATGTGTTTATGTTATGTGATAAGACTTTGAAGGTTTAAACGATAAAATAATATTGTGGGCAGCTAAGCTCGCTTGCACAAGCGATACCGAAAAGAGGAACGGAGATAAAAGTTATGTGTAACATTTCATTAATAACCTATCATACCTCACATTTCTCCTACTGACTGCAACTTCTGCTTACCAGGATTTGCAACTTGGCCAGAATGAATAATAATTTACTTATGGTGATTAGGTTATTCCGGCAGAATCTAAAATTGTCATGAGATCCGCATTAAATTAATCAGAAAATACATACATTTGAGGATTGCTTTTAAAGCATGCTAACGTATTCCTTACTGGATAAGCAAAACTGTTAAGCAAAACTACTAATGAAAAAGACGTTGCGTGTATTCTTGCTCCTAATTTTAATTTTGAAAATTACGTTTAAACGCACTTAACGGTTCCCTGACTCATACTGATAAAGTTAGAATCCTGATCTTAAGCTAATCTATCTTAAAACCTACCTATTTTTTATAGGACAGTTCATTTTTTTAATATTGTGTCTTGAAAGAAGACTTAACTTTTAGTTGATGCAAATAAAGTCCGGTTCAGAAGTTAACTCTTACTTACGTATATCACGAATCACACAATTCATATTAACAATGTAGAGTCACTATTTGCGCTAGTGATAATGAAACTGTGTGCGAGTAGCGACGCAATCATTGTTGATTCATTTAAAACATTGAGTCAGGTTTATTTTCGGATTGTTTTTTCTCGCGAATGTTATTTAATCACAACTTATCTGAACTTTGTTGTACACGTCGTTTATTCAATACGAGTGACGATTTGCATTACCCATAGCTTCCCGCTTCGCCCGCTTGCTATTAATAGTAAAATTTCTGGAATTAAAACTAAGAACGGTGGCCAGCACGTCATAATGTCTGTTTAAAGGGCCTGAATTGGTAACAATTGGCATGATGACAGCTATCTTAAATATTTTCAAGACCATGGCGTTTAAAAAACCATAGCCCCTATGAAGTTAATATAACCAGTTTATTTCCAAAAAGCTGTCGAAACCAATTTTTGAACACACAAAACTCAATAAATATTTGGTCAATTGACTCCGATTTCTTACATATGACCGTGACGTCACGTTCATGTATTCCCATACAATATCTATGGAGGCAGACCGTTTTGACAGATAATAAAAAGTATGTCAACGATTGGTGGTGTCGTCTAGCCAATTTTAATCCAAATAGGTTGAGTAGTTTAGGGGTGAAAGCGTTATAGACTGACAGTTACGAGAGTTAGTTACTATTGCATTTATAATATTTGTATGAATGTTTTTAGCCGTCGATATCTGCCATTTGTCATATGCGGTATTGATGTCTACTTTTATTATTTTACAGTTGACTGAGTCGAAATCCTAAACGGTTAGGAAACTGAACTCATTTAAAAGGAATACTATCGTGTTCGTTTAGGCGCGTTTCTTTAGGCGCGTTTTTCGTGATTTCGTTAAACAAAACACACGCACCCTACTCAAAACATAAATTCTTTTACGCTGACTTGCATCGCTGGCCGTAAAATCTATTCTGATCCGAGCACACGCTTGATTTTACGAGATTCTCGCTAGTTACTATGAAAAAATATTTAACCGGAAACTGGAATAGAAAACTAATTGGACCATTTATGGAACAGAATAGTTTGACTTTAGAGATACAGCTTGTTATTGCACGCTGGGGTTAACAGAGTTATTACGCTCCTAACTTATTTTGGGTAATTGGTAGGTAATAAAGCTGAACTTTTGGGTCCGCGTGTTACGCCATCGATGTGTCTTGCCCCTGTGGTGGAAGCCACCGATTTTTAACACCCGACTAAAAATAGGGGTGCTATAAGTTTGACCCTAATGTCTGTGTGTGCACATGTTTGTATGTGTGGTTGTCTATGGCATCGTAGCTCACAAACGGATGGACCGATTTCAGTGCGTTTTTTTTTAATTTGAAAGATAATTTAATCACGGTGGTTCTTAGCTATGGCTGATCAAAATCGATCCAGCCCCCGAAGCTCACCAGCTGTTTTCCTGGCCATTGGGTTTTTTTTTATAAATAAAGTAAGTTAGAGTTGATTTCGTCGAAATGCGGTCGCGTCCACCACGGGGGCAAGACATAACCAACAAACCTGAGTTTTTATTTATTTTCCTAAGATTTTGCTATAAATCCAAAAATCACTGCAAACGACCCCAGTCTCAGGTAACCAGGTGCAAATACCACCTGCTAGTTGTTTATTTGTGTGAGCGCGTCAAAAGGAAGATCCTAACGCACACCAGCAAGTTTGTATTTTTTGTGATACAAGTCCTAGGGCCTTGACTGGTTCCAATAATAAGTTCAAATTTACCAACTTTATTAATATTTATTGCTGTAATCATAACTAGTAACATGATAAACTATCTTTTTGAAGATGAACTTGTGATGCGTTATTCGTTTCGTGTTTTCATTGTCTTCTTAAGATTAGCCTGATATCTTCGAATACGAAGAAAATTCCATATCCTAATCTTGAAAACTACGAATTGATGATTGTTAATTAATGACAAACCGTTAAATTGTATTCGAATAATTAATACTCCTTTGAATTACAAGAAAAAAAACTGGTTTAAACCAACGTTTTCACGTAATTAAAATGAACCTAGTGTAGGTACTTCGAATAGGTAAAGGGTTACTGCTCATAGCTATTAGGTGCTGAGGTAACGTCCGTATTGCCATCGATAAGATAGAATGTATATAAAAATACACTAATCAAAATAACAGTAATCCTCTAAGTCAAACACACAATAACATAACAATTTCCTTATCATATCAGTCCATGTTTCAATAAAAAATAGATAACTATTTATTTTACACCTCTGGTGATGTTATGTAGGTCATAAACGAAAATTGTTATTAAATGTTGCTTTACGACTGATTTTGGTGCTTGTCTAATCTAAATTATTTTAATGTGTTTAAAATCTGTCTCCATAGAAAATACAAATCAATTATTTTCTTATGATTGAGTGCTAGTATTCTCGAGATAAGGCAGCAAGAATTTACTCAAATGCGAAGGAACGTTAACCTTATTGGTAGATATCTTAGTTAATTGGAAAACAACTGTTGCTTAATTACTGTCCCTACGTTCATTTACGAGCGGATATCCATCATAAAGTAGATCACCAGATACATATTCAAAAGACACGTGTATTTTTTTTAAGTCAAAGTAAGGAACTAGTAGATAAGCCGTGTCTCCTCTGCAGCTTAGCTCAGAGAGCTTAGCTCGGTTCAGGCTTTGACACAGAGTGAGTGCGACGTTAGCATGGCGATGCGTTTTGGCGTCGGTTTCTAATCTACTTAGCTTGAGAAACGATCATGAGCCGATTTCTTACCATTCGGAAATGTATGCAAGTTATACAATTATGCTCCGCTACCATACGCCGTGTCTCGCTAGCTGTTTAGTATCGATAATATGAAATCAAATGAACATAAAAGACTTAGAGAGAGGCTGTCATCGATCTTAGGAAACTACTTTACATTACGTGGTAGGTACTTACTTACTCGACATGCACTAAGCTTTACTTTTTGGAACGTAGGTAGATATGCCACAGAAACTAGACATGACTGTAATTGAATGACATCACCACACACCCATCGGGCAGTTAGATAAAGATAAGTCTTCAAATTTGATCTACTTTAGAGAGCTAACATCTAGAGCAACTTATACAACAAAGCTTACAATCATAATACATTGTGAGTGACAAATTTTTGTATGTTTGTTAAGTTTTTATGGGCGAAACGAAAAGAAAAATTTAACCCTTCTCTTCAGCCAGTGTAAAGGCTGAGGAACAAATATCAACACAATAGACAAACTGCAAACAATGAGAAGTAGCTACACAAGTATCCATAGGGAATCGACTAATTGAATTATCACTTGAGCATTGTTGCACAGTTAAAACAATGGATTCAATTGCGCAGGTTCAAATCTCTGTGGTTTTGAACAACTCTATTCAAACTCTATGGAATGATAAATGATGTTAATTGATTGTTAGTTTTCTCTCTTACAGGGCTCGAAGTTTCAACGTTTTAAAATTTGAATGCTATAATACGAATATGCACACACCTTACATTATCCATATATACTTATATATTTTTGCTCTAAAGTACCCCTAATTGTTAATTAAAATGTTTACTTCACTTTATCCGAAGGTTGCCTGGATGAGATCCCTCCCAGTGATAAGACCGCCTAAATTGTTTTTTTTTTTATTAAGAACATATTTTGCACTTGTCTATCGGTCTCAGTAGAAAAAAACGAAATGTATTTAATTTGCTTGACGCGAGTCAGTTTCAGATCTAGAAACGTAGTAAAGTCAATAGCCAGTAGCACTATCAGCTAATGAATATTAATGAATGAGCATAAATAAGTTTTTTATGGTACGATTGCATGAGACTAATGATTTCATACTTTAATGACATTTATGGCTTATAAAAAGATGTAAGTACTATGATACTCATTGTTGTCACTCAATGTACTCTTAATATTACAGAACCTCTATGAATTGAAAGATCACCTGTTAAAAGAAGATGGGCTAGCATGAGAAAACCATTGAACAAAATGAAAAATTTGAACATTATAAAAGATATTGATGGAGCTTATCCGAAATGTAATCAAAAGTGTCAGTCCATGACATCTACTTACTGAAATAACATGCTTGTAGAAATCTTCAAAACAGATACCTGAACAAAAAGACGTTACTAGTATCTACTATTTTTTTTTATCCTAATCATTCCAAAAAGAACCAGAAATCTTATCTTATCGACGCCTTCATTAAAATTTGGCATTGTTGACAAGTGCAACGAGTTCGATTGACCTCATTCCGCGTTCACTGTTGCCATCTTTAAAGTTTGACCTCGCAAATTTATGGAGGCGTTATATGCTGTGGTTATAGCATATGACATCACCTTTCCTGCTCGCGAGCTCAGTCAATGCTAACGGGTGACGTCAGCGGCTTATCGATGTTGGGGGTCGGTGGTACAAGAAAATGGAGCCACTTTGCGCTGACAAAATAGAGACAATGTTTAAGAACGACCTTACGTATTCTACGTATGCATCTTTTGTACAGTTAACGTCAAAAATATAGCAGCATATCGAAATAACAAAGTTGTCAGATTTCAACAGATTGATAAGGGAATGCTCCAAATGTTATTTTGACATGGTACACATGGCTCCAAGTCAAGCTACTTATTTTTGTATACTTTTTTGACCATTTTCAAGCTTCAGCAGCTCTAAGCCTTCATTTGTTAAATCAATGCCTCAAACCGACAAGTTGTTGTCACAACTAAACCTGCCGTATTTACTACACTCAACATGTCATGTTTATCGTCATAAGTACATTTAAAACTTGTGATTCACAAATTATTGATAGCAATATCCTCATTTTTATGCGTAATTAATGGTAGTATTCATATTTTGAACGATGATGATGTCAAGTATTTGTTGTATTTGTTGACTAGCTTAACGAAGCAATCTTTGGCGGCAAATGTTATTTGGTGGATCCCACCAATTTTTAGCAAGTAAATACAGAGTGGGTGAGGTAATTTCATCAAATAATTGAGCAAAAGGGAACATTTGTTAGAAAGATTGATTGGAAGATTTGTTAGAAAAGAATATCGAAAAAAAAATGACTGACAGTTAAGCTTAACACATAACGAGAGGTTCAATTCTGTATCTAGATTTATGATGTAATGTTTCCTTCGCATTTGTGATGTCATTCATTGTGGGTTCTCTCTCCTTGGCTACCCAAAACTTCTGCTCATAAGTACTTATTTAACCTAACTAGAACGAAAGGGTCAATTCCGTAGCTACACTTCGTAAAATTTCGGTATTTCAAAAAATCAATGACTAAATGCTCTGTTTTGATTTCCAGGCGCTGACATGCACATGCGTGGGGCTCCACTACCAGAGCTACAACCCTGACGCCGATGTCGGCATGCTCGTCACCGGCACCTTTGTTGGCTTCCTCATCATCTTCGCTGGCGCTGCTGCAGGTAAAGGCTCTCACTGAGGCGTTAGTGGTTACCAACAACCTACAAGGGCTTTAATATGTAGACACCAGTTATCGCAAACAGTTTTCTGTTCAAGCTTTGTACCAGAGCTTTGTAGCTCTGGTACAAAGCTAGAACTCGAGCTCGAGCGTGCCGACGTTAGCTTCGGGTTAAAACCCGTCACTGGCACCTCATCGGTTTCCTCATCATCTTCGCGGGTACTGCTGCAGGTAAGATCTTCCAATGAGATACCATGATCTCCGTTGGGCAACGTGGAAGTCTTTGAACAGACTACGTACTCAAGTGGGCCGTTGTGAGGAGAATATTACAGTAGCTACAGTTTGGAAAGCACTTGTCATGGTGTGTATGGATGTGTTGTGTGATGGTGTGTATGGATTATGGTGAAAGGATGAATCTCTTAAACCCTCCCTTTTGACTGTTCAATAATAAGTTTTTACGTAAAGCTCACAGTTATCACTTTTTAATTAATACGGCCCTACATCCGTCATCAATTTGGGGGCGCAAATATTGTCACGCGCCACGCACCATATTAAAATAACGGAAGGTGTCGTCATGTTGTCCTATTATGTGGCCATAATAGTTTTTATTGTTTCACAATTCCATTGGGACACTAAACTGCGAAATACTTTGTAGTACGGTAGTAATAATTGATGACTATAATAACCCTACCTTTTTCTCAAGATGCAAAGCAACGATGTAGGACGGTATTGTCTTTTTCACACGGAAATTTAAACTTTCACCGTTGATTGTGATACGTACCTACCTACCTAATTGGCGAAAGTTAACTTGTTCCAAATCAATTGATGCTTGAGCTTTTTTATCAGTTTGCAGTTCCATCTCCTAGGAGAGGTAGCCGATAAGTTTATTAACAGTTGATGTTCTAATTAAACTGTTTTGATCTTGTCCATGATGTATGATGACCTCCGCATATAAAAAGTATGGCTAAACTAATTTGGTACATTGCGAATTCCAGGATACCTGATGCAGACTCCAGCCCACAAAAGGGTGGACATCTTCTACTCGCTTGTAGGAGTGTGCTTGTTCGTCGCGAGTGGTGCCGTCATTATTGACAGGTAAGTAAATGTTATTTTCTTAAGGGGCTGTGATAATAAAAGTACCATTTACAATCATAAGTCACTAACAGATAGTCACAAAAAATTAAGTATTGGTCTACCGTAAGAATATGGGATTAGTAGAAATATCCTACCGTCGTCCGATATGATGTGAAGAACGATGTTATGTCCAAAAAGTTTATGATGAATTAGGTTGGCTTGGCCAGTGCTCTCCTTTACACAACCATATCGTAATTATCAAACAGTTTAATTTATTGAGCGAAGGTAAAAAAAAACTCTTTTTACACTTTGTTGATGCTTTCGAAAGTTATGCGGCTGATGCAGCCTTTAAAGACACATCAGTTGCTTAGGTCTCATGTTCTTAACCATCACGAAAAACTGTTCCAGGTACCAAAACGGCGGGAGGTCAGAGTACGTCAGATACAACTTAGCTAAGGCTTCTCTGGCCATCATTAACGGGGCAATCCTGCTCATCGACGCCGTGCTCACCCACCGAGGCGAATAAGCATGACGCGCGCAAGCGACACCCTCAAACTTGTACAGGAACCAAAGCTATAATGACACTGTGATGTATCAAGTATGTTTACCCTTTGAAAACGCTAACATTTCAGATGCAATCTCAAGGTTAAGGAGAGGCAAAGCCCAATTTATTAAAATTTAAAAACAACAACACATTTTTTGGGGTTTAATGCTACTTTAAAGTATTTATGATATATCAAGTTTTAAGTTACTATATTTTTTGCAATCATCACCCATTGCAGGTATCTCGAACCCGCACCTCTCGCAAGCCGGGCGATCTCGATCGAATCTACCAATTGAGCTACCATGACACTTACTCGTCGGACCGAATTTCTTTAAGTCTTCCTTAGGCTGCAGCCAGCCATGATTCATCACTGTTGCGGTTAGATACCTACGAATGGGTTCTGAATGACCCTTTCTAAACGAGTAATTGGGAATCATACTTGGTACATCACATATTAGTATTACTTATTTATTGAGCTTAACTTGTTGTACTGTACCGAATTTCTTACTGGAGTTGCATATGTTAAATCATACTAAGCAGAGATTGAAATATTTATTGAAACAGCAAGTAATGGAAACCAACCCAAAATGTTGCATTTAAAATACTGTATGATGTCTTGATGAATAAGCAGATTTTATAACAATCCTACGATAAAGATATTTCCGTCCAATTGTAGGTTACCTTTAAACCAAATGCAATTTCAGTAGGACATCTAGAGTAAAAAAGCTACGTGCCTGAAGCTTAAATCTATATCAGACCAGATATTAATGTTACACAATGTTTAAATTATTATAATTCTGAAAAGTTTGATGGGATATTTTTCAATGTGTGGTTGATGATGAGATTTGTTAGATGTGTTTTAATGTACGTGTATGTTGATAAAAACATGTTAAGTACGATTACGCTACATACATTAAGTACCTTTCAAAGTGAATTAATTCACAAATTTTGATATTAACTTTAATCATCAAATAAACATCGAATCGAATACATGAATGAATAACCATTCGGTTTTTTACAGAATTTGTCAGCATGTTTTATAATAATATTAGCTTTACACTTATTTTTTTACGATAACTTTATTTTAGTATTAAATATTTGTCTCAACACAAATAATAAATGTTTATGTAACATTACGTCTTTTATTGAGAGTACATTATAAAATAAAATAGAAAATATTTCATAGGCTGCTATTGCTGATATAACACAAAATATTCATTTTAACCTTTTAGACAATTTTGTGAGTCACACAGGTATTAGGTGCAAAAATATAAATTATGTCTTGTTCACCGCAAAATATAATACAATACCGCTGATTGGATGGAGCATCCTCCTGTTCTTGCTTCTTGCTCAAGTTCTTGGAATTTTCAGGATTCGAAGTAGGTTAGTAATACTTAATTTGCAAGAATATAGTTTTAATACAAATTGCAGCCAACATCTTGGTTTGCTCGTGATAGCAAATACGACGCCGATAGCACTTGGCACTGTGCTTAAAGAACTTAAGCGAGTCTCCCAATCCATACAATGAAAAGGGACAGAAAAAACCTTTAGTGTGTGTTCTTTCTTTCATGGGAGAACTCGTATGGTCATATGGTAGGATTATAATATAGTCCTGCCATGGTCCTAAATACTATGTGACTCTAAATTTTTATGTTAGAATGAACCGCTACGTATGGTTTATGTTGCCGTTAGTAAGTCGAAGCTTGTAACCCATAAAATTCTTGACTCATGTCAAACTAATTTTTTTTTTTTTGCTGAAATCCTTAATAAATTATGTAGGCCTATTTCGGCAAATTGAGTGGCTTATGTTCATGTAAATTTTCGTCGTAAGTACGGCACTAATGCTTCCCGAAATAGCTTTACTAGGATTGGACAGACGGACGGACGGACACAGACAATCAGCGTGATATGTTAGCGAGCATCCTGATTGCAACAGATTAATTATTCTACAGATAGGAAATAGAATGAATGGATTAACTGACTTACTGACTTGATGGGGTTGGATACATGTTTCCTACTTATTGGCGAAAGTATGACTGAGTAGGGTAATTCCTTGAGTACCCCGATCCCCGAGGCACCCGTCCTGGAGAAACCCGAAGACAACTTTGAGATCACCAAGTTAAAAAGAAATCGGTGTCCTCAGGGACGTGGGCCTCGGGGATCGGGGTCCTCAGGGAATAACCCGCTGAGTATTGCCGTGCCTATGCTGTATGTTTTTTGTCCAGTATAATTTACGTGACCTATTTGAGCTTCTCAATCCAGGGGCCGTAGCCGCAGCGTTCGTATTAGTTTGGTAAGAAAGATCTCTCAGATAAGTATTGCTCGACTGACACAGATTCTCAATACTGCCGCATAAAGTACGTAGTTGTTTACACAAACAATTATTTAACAAATGAGAGAGAGAGAGACATTACAGTCGATTTAGGTAACTTTGGACCAGGGGTGCAACATTGGACCATACATTTAATAAAAATGAAATGTGTTGTATCCGAAATAAACGTTTATATCTGATCTTTAAAATATCCTTCGAAAAGGAAATATAATTTATACAGAAGACGATTTTTAAGTTATTTTTTCTTGTGAAAATATTCATTTGACATATTACGAATTAATATATTTACGAAATTTTTACTGTCTAAAATTAAAAGAAACCTACAATCGCAGTTTTTTTTTAATTGTGTTGGTTGTCATGATATGAAATATTCAAGCACTCCGACCATATGGAAAGCGATGGAATGAAAAAGCTTACAAAAGATCCGCACAAAAACAATGCCATGGGTACGATTCTGATGCATTCGTTCTTTTTCCACTCGAAATCGAAACCAACTTAACCCAAGTTTATTAATGCACATTAATAACTTCTATTTGCTGTTAACAGGTGCAATTCATGACAGCTACACGATTTTTCGTATTCAAATATTAAACTTCGACTGAACCGTTGCGTTCAAATAGTTATCAATCGAACTTTTTACGAATGTGAACTTTTTCGATCGCACGAGAATTGGCCTCCAGTATGTGACCTGAAAACAATACAGGATGCGAAGCCTATGCTTATCGCAATGATGAAAATATATTTTCTTAAAAATATTTTTTTTTTTCGATAAAGGTAAAACTTGACAGTGGCAATTTTGGACGATGTTGTCTGATGCTTTCGCACTCTGTGTTCAAAGTAGTCTTAAGGTTAGCGTCTACAACACCGCATTGGACGCACCAGACGCATCCCACACGTCACGGATTTTAGTTTGCCTGGTATAAAAACTCATACAACAGCGTCCATTGATCCGCAGTTTTATACAAGCATACTGAAAATGTGCGATGCGACCGATGCGGACCTGTGAACGCATACCTTTAGATCGCAACTTAGGTTCTCCAAATTTCAGAATCACCCTACTCACATGTGTAAGTCAATATCCCGCTTCAAACTGCTCTATTTAAATCAAATTAATTAGTATCTAGTAAATTGATATGTGACGATATCAACGAAGATATTCTGGCAAGGTAAATTATTCATCGCATAAGTTGGTAGCATCGAATGCAGGTAGGTGTTTGCCTTTCATCGGCAAATGGGGTTGGATTCAATGTTTGCCGATACATACATGATGTACTATATCATTGTCAGAGGTCTGAAGTGCCTGTTTGATTAGTTGAGGTTTTGCCTATTAATGGAAATTGCAGATTATGGATGAAACGTCTGTAGGCAGCATTCGCGGTAGAACACACACACCAACACAAAACACCAAACTTGCCCACACCAAAAGCAAAACCCGGCATCGTCCAACTCGTCAAATTATTCACATGTACTGTTTTTTCCAGAAATTGAACAGGCTATTTGCTAGCCAGTGAAAAGTAAGTAAACGAGATATTGTCCTTAATTACAAATGAGTAAAATGCACTGTCTGCAATATCTGGTGCCTGTGCTGTGATTTGCTTCTTAAGCGTAAGTAGAAAACTAAAAAATAGTATCGGGGTTACATTTGGTTTGATCAATACTTTCGTGATGATAAAATAGAAACAAACTCAAAAATTTAAAGGATTGTATTTTTAAAGCTGGATTTGTAATTTTATACGAAAAGAACAAATTGCATGTACTGTCTGCAATACCTGGTGCCTATGCAGTGATTTGTATCTTCGTAGCAAAATATAATAACGGTTATAGCAAAGCTCATGCTCATTCAATCTGTTAGATTGTCGAGTTTGCTTGACCGGGAAAATAAAAGTATGTAAATGTGTGTATTCAAATTGGGTCCGATTTGTATGACCGACCGTCGAGAGACAAATCTATCCAATACTGTATGTGATATGATCAAGTTTCGTATACAAACGTTTTTTAAATTCGACTTATTTTGTTCCCATATCTAGGCAAACTAGCATCTAAATTTGTTGATACTAAACAGTGTCCTAATTCCCTTTAGTGCTTGCACAAAAGCTTAGGTTTCCATAACCATAAATCGCAGAAAGCAAAGATTTCACGGATGCAATTTCGGGCAGCCATCTTTGGTATTTTATGTAGGTTAACTTTGCCGTACCTTGGCCATAGCCGTACCTAGAAATTGTTTGCAGCTGGCTTAGGTATGGTTATGGTAAAGGTACAAAAGGTTGCTATCTACTCGAACTAACCAACCAGTTGGGCTAAATCTCAATTGCATGCCGGCCCGTAAGCAACTGAAAGTTGTCAAATCGCAAAAAAATGTGCCTTCTAGATGAACAACGACTCGATGCGATATTTAAGTGAAGTAAGTAGTAAAATGCAAATTTATAAATATTGTTGATGATTAAGTACAGTTGCACATCAAGGCAAAATTGCGGATTCTTAGGTGCTAGTAATAAGGGTGACTCTGCTACAAAAATAGGTAGCCGGATGTGCTGTTGTTTGTCTGTACCTAACCTACCTATAAAGTTTTGAGACAAAAAAGCTGAAATCACACTTTGATGGTACTGGAAACCATCGTGTTTTTCCCTATTTACATACAAGATATTGTCATTCTGTAGTCGCGGCTGGCAATCACTGAAATTGTATTTTCCATGAAGGCAGCGATTTTCGCGCAGACCGCGACTTTAAGCTAACATGAATAACAAGAGGCAGGTAAATCTGATATTTTTTAAGCAAACATGCCGGAAATATTAGTTTTTATAAAAAAGAATCGCAAAGGAAAAACTTACCTCATTGGTTCATTCTGAAACACAATCAGTGCAATCAAAAATGAAAATCAAAAATAAAAATCAAAATCAAAAATGAAAAAATGAAGTCAAAGTTACTTTGTTTAAATCTTATTGCCAGTCATTTTACACCTGCAGCCTATGGACCTCATATACGCAGAGAGCCATCAATGCCTTGCGAGTGCAGTATAACAATGGTTTCAGGATGCTATTGGGGCTCCCTCGACACTGTAGTGCTTCAGGAATGTTCGCTACAGCTCGTGTTGATGGCTTTCATGCCAATATGCGCAAAAGAATCGGGTCCTTGATGCGCAGGGTGCGTGGGAGCGCCAATACCATCCTGAACACCATTGCATTAAGGGAGGATAGTCCCATATTAAGGCACTGGGTGGCAGAGCATTTGTCTCCCACCAAATTTAATTATGTATAAATTTCTCTTAAAAAAATAATACTAACGTAGTTTTAAGTCATCTGTCACTAACACTATATGGATTTATGGTCCGAAATAAAAGATTTTTAATTTAATTTTTAATTTAAAAATATGACTCTTTGACACAGCTCTGAAACATTATTCACAAATTAATAAAAAACAAAAAAAAGGTAACAATTTTTCTCCAGCTGGTACAGAGCCTAAGCACGAATAAAACTTGAATGGTCAATAAGCAGAACAAATGAAAATGGAACCGAGTCTACAATTTTGAGAATTTTCGTAGTCGGATTGGTTTAATAAAGCCTTTCTCTTTTAATAAATCTTGTTTTCTGATTAAGAACAACATAATTGTCTCAAGAATTTCTTCGGACTGGATTAGATTAATATTTTAATAATTGAAAGTCGTCAGAGAGGGTGACGAGATGAGGGTGGGAGAGGGTGCGGTTACAACAAACCAACACAAAAGGTAAGGATATACAGTTTTGCTTTAAAAAGTGCTAAGTCATGATTGACGAGACAATTGTGCAATTTGTTACTTTCCAACTTGTGATATTACAACAACAATTAAACTAATTTGGATAGATCAAGTCTGTTTTTCTGCTCGGTTCATCAGAGACCTTTCAAACCATACTTGAACCAAGGTGTACGAACCTTTTTTAATTTGACAAATAATATGAAGAGATATCAATTGACGGTAATCCACGCTTCCCATTTTTCTGATAAGAACCTTTGTAGATACCCACTTAATCGAATTCTATACGAAAAGTATTGTTCATCTCCAACTGCAAGTTGAGTCAAAGTTTTTCTTTAAATCACTTAAGTACTTGTTATTTCATACCTTCAAATCTTATCAGTAAAAGCTATAATTAATTTTAATAAATTACTTGAAAATGGAATATGACTTTGTCCACGTCTGAAAATATTACTTGAATAATTTATTGTTGGTGAAAATTAATTTACTTGTAAAACAATACTTATTTGTTCCAATAGACGAATTAATTATGCCAAGAGCGAAATTAAAACAGGGTCGAGTCATTGTTGGACTTAATCAATCTTTCATAACAATTATTCTTTACGTACTTATTATAAAGTTTTTTTTGGTGTGGTCCATAAAAGAAGACCTTACTTGTTTTCTACGTAGAGTTATCAGTACGTTATTATAGCAATAATGTGATAGCACACTTACCACGAATTATTAGGATAAGGATGAAAGCTTGTATAAATATAAGATCGCATGCTTTTTGTAGTTAAACGTGTACCAAAATTAGTATTAAAACCTAACTGGTACATTTTGATTACTTTTAGAGTGGTAAAATATATTTTAGAAAAGCTTTTAACACTTCCTCTTTCTTCGTGGTAGGGCTGCTAAAATTTGTTATTTTTATTTATTGAAATTTAGTTACAATATAATATAAGAGTAGGGCAGGCTACTAGATTGAGTTGAGTTTGATCCTAATGTGAACTTTAAAAGAGCCGGCTAAGTCTTAATCAGCCAATTTAGGACAGTGTCGGTGTCAATTTCCATACTAAATATGACACTAACCGGGTATTTTCTTAATCGTCAGTATAAATTACCTTGGTGGAATCAGAGTTTGGGTTGTCGAAGTTTCCATGAAATCCGTGTAAGCATTAAGCAACTATCCACCACACGCTTGCCCATGTGTCGAACTGACTGGGAACACCGAAAGAGTTACCAACTGTCTGTTTGTATCTCATGCTTGGTTTCGGCATACACCGCCTAGCAAAGTTAGACTACTATAGCTGTTTATTTTGGTTGAAGTAATTTTTTTGATGTCTGAGGCATTTGTGCGTTAACTGTTTATAGGATAATGCAAAATGATATTTTAAGCTTCTGAAAAGATTTTTTCTTTATTTTGCAATAAAACACTACGTATACTTTTTTTAAATTTTGCCATCAAATTAGTGTAAATTAGTGTTGTCAATCTCAATAGATGTCCCTTTTGCTTTTAATACTGCATTCCTCAGACATTGAACTGTCACTCAGTTGAAAATCCGAAATACCGTAATCGGGGTACGTATTGCGCCTTTATTAGTCGCCTAATGAAATTTTAATGTAGAAAATTATTTACTCAATAGCGGATAAACTTTGAAATTTATCCTCGGGACGCACGGGATGGACAATTAAAGCCGGGATCACCCGGGATACGGTCCCGGGATTCAAATTATCTGGGCACATTTATCTATTCCTAATTGCACGCTAGTTGCTAATTAAGTGGGCGCCTTCTTCTACAAATATTTCCAATTAGTGGACGGAGTAGGATACTTTTCCGTTTGCGGTGTTGATTTATTTTGTTTTAATGGGTACTTGTTTGCGGTACTTTTTTCCGTACCTTTTAGTGTTTTTAATAACGGTAGGGAGAGTGGGGTATAGTGGATCACGGTGTACAGTGGATAATTCACAATTTCTCCGTGTGTATTACACTTATGCACACGCAATAACCTCTTGTCGCTGCTCGTTCATACCCCTTTTCTCATCAACTAGTCGTAGTCCCGCTTTCAAGGCCCAAAATCATAGTACCACACCACACTCTGCTCGGTAGATAGGTACGTTAGAAAAAAAACGACATTTAAAAATTTGCAGTTTTGCTTAGTTTACTGGAGAAGTAGATATTTTTATTTTGTCGTACGAGTATGCTATCAAATTGTTAAGTGTTGTTTTGTCATTACAAAAATATTTACTAAAATAAATCAACGATTTTTGATGTCATCGACATATTTTTTTTTTACCTGACGTTTCGAATTCGCATCAGATTCCGGTGTCCCTATATTAGTTTTGCCGGATATTTTATTTATTGCGGCGCAGTAAATTTTTACCTATTCTGGAACAACAAAGTTTTCTATTTTTCTCTCTTCTCAAATGCACAATACAATTTTATTAATTGACTTTTGATACTCGCAGTATGACTATTATACCCTTAACACAAAAGGATACACAATACCTTTTATCTGGCCGTCAAACCGCAAGGCTATGAAGTGTGACATTGTTGACGTTGTTATTAGTCACGCACACCCTTGTTGTATCACCGTGATTTTTAACCAAATCGGATCACAATGCATGCTGAACGATTCAATTTTTCACGAAAGAAAAGCTGTTTAGCTATGCAATATTGTAAGTAGATCTGTAGCAAAGCGTATCCTTAATTCAGGTACCTAATTGAAGAGTCCTAAGTACTTACGTACACTCGCTTTATCTATTTTACAAAACCGGATGTTATATCCACTAGCAAAAGAAGGTTCTTTGGCAGATAAATAACAGGTATCATTTCACCTGTTTAGAAGACGATATAATGCAAATTTTCCCATATCGGTAAAGTTCGAGATTTCCAAGTTGGTCGGTCCCACAACGAAAAACATTCTCCTACACATATTCTACGAATGCATATATACGTGTCAGTGTCAGTAGCGGCTAAGTGCGTTGAGCACACAAAGTGGAGGTCCACACTGCGAGTCTAGCGGTGGCGAAGGCAGGCGCGGCATTCGGGCGCTTCAATTCGTATGGCATAAGGCTCCCGTCTTAGTCAATTTAGTAAGGCCACAAAGGCGCCTCGTTGGTGTAGTGGCAAAGTATCTGCCTTACCGACCTTACCGACCTATCCGAGAGGTCCTGGGTTCGAATCCCAGGTCGAGCCAAAATTGATTCTGAGATTTTCTCAAAAACAGTTTGGAGTTGGGAAGTTGACGGTGTTACATTCCCGTGCCTCGGAAAGCACGTTAAGCCGTTGGTCCTGCGCCTGATCTCTCTCCGGTCATGTCGGATTGCCGTCTCACCGAACTTTGAGAGTGAAGGAACAGTGGTATTGCGCTCACACTTGTGCACTATAATATCTCCTGCGTAGTTGGCTGATTTCTGTTGAGATTGGCCGCCGTTGTCGAAATTGGCTAGGAGGACTATTATTATTACCGCCGGAGGAAGGAAAGCCTTAGTTCCATATGAATTCACTGTTCGTCTTAAAACACCTAAGTATTTACGTAAATTCCAGTCGATGCAATCCAGTGCATGCACCGATGTTGTTATTAGCGTAATTTGCGATCGGCTCATTGGAACCGGCGATGAGCACAATGTCCCGTCGAGTGAATTGTTCCGCCGGCGATAAATCCGGGAACAATGCCCGGCGCCTGCGACCGGCCTCGCGATAAATCAGAGGCCGTGTTGTACGGACAACCGATGCATAGTTTGCAATCTGTACAATGCTAGCTTTACATACGACCTGGCCAGGTCTGGCCTATCTGATTGGCGGGGAATACTTTCGGAACACCGAATTAGTAATGGTTTTAAATGCAGGATGTATTCGTAGGTAAGACCAACCAATCAAAGTATATTGCCTATTACTAGCTATTGATTTTAAGGTCCTAAACTCTTTCGTCTTTTCGGTCAAAATGAGTCCAGAGGTAATCCGAGGAATGCTAGGAACTCCAAGACGGTCCACAAGCGATACTACGGCGCTGGTGATGTACATGCGCCACAGCTGCAGTCCGCAGTACAGTTGTGCTTGGGGTCAATTGGCATGATGACACCTATCTTAAATATTTTCAAGACCATGGCGTTTAAAAAACATAGCCCCTTTAAAGTTAATACAACCAGTTTATTTCTAAAAAGCTTCAAAAACCAATTTTTAAACACACAAAACTCAATAAATATTCGGTCAATTGACTCCGATTTCTGATACATGACCGTGACGTCACGTTCATGTATTCCCATACAAAATCTATGGAGGCAGACCGTTTTGACCGATTAAAAAGTATGTCAACGATTGGTGGTGTCATCTAGCCAATTAATAAAAGTATCATAACAAGTGGTGCAGAAGTGTTTCATGCGGTTCATCCCGGGATTCTACCTTATTTTGTAATTACTCCGGTAGGCTTTTAACAATATTCATTTTAGTTATTTTAAAAATATCAACTACACACCACCATACAATTTCCGATATCAAATTGAAATGACGTCGTGGTTTTTTCTAGGCCATAAATAATTGGGCGGTTCGATTTGTTGATTTATGGTTATTAAAGATGAGGCCTGAGATACGCACCGCTACAAAATTCATTTGCATGGAAATGTGGCGCCCTGCTCAATGAAAATTACATGCGATTGTTTTAGCACGTACTATAGTTAAATACCCAAGTACGTTTGTTGAATTGTGAACTGCAATATAGCATTATGACGAAAGTCATTCACATACTACCGAAGTTTATTTCAATCCCCTACTTACGGCGGTTTTTAGTTAAAAAGCGCTAACAGTATGATTAAATTTAAAAATCGATTTAAATTGTTATACGTGTGTATGCTTTAGGTCAAAATTAATGTCATCTCAAATTACTCAGGTCGGTTTATACTAAATAGTCCGATAACTCCGATAAATGTTTTCGACTTCTGAAAAATCAGCCCGAATAAAATTTTCGGATAGGGTTATTGATTCTCCTGTTTAGACTTGTTTAATTGTTTGAGTTCCTTACTAAATTTTATGTGTAAAAACATCCTCAAGTTTTGGGTTTAGAAAAATAAAACAATAGAAATACCTTTAATTGTGTTATTGTGAGATAGTGTTTTTTGGTGGTATGCTATAAAGTATAAGTATTATAAATATGCAAAATTCAATATCAAACACACAAGATAGCGGACGGAGCCACCAATGTTTAGTTAGGCGTTTAATAAACGACAAAAACGCCATAAGCTATAAAACGTTATAGCGAATATCCGTAGATAACGCAGCGAAGCAAAACTATCGGCAGTTTGATTGTCGATAGAGGTATTCTTGTAGCGGGAATAAAAATCTTTGTACTAATCTCGAGACAAAACGTGGAATTCTCAAGAACAAGTGATAGTTCTAATGACGAATTTGGATTGAACACAAATTCAATTACAATGGTTTCATTTATGCAGCAATCTCAGCAACTGTGTAACACCAAAAGTTTCACTAAGTATTAAATAGTACCTCGTCCTTTTTTAGTATAAACTAGATAACATAACATCCTATGTACGAGCATTTAGTAAATAGGTACTCGTAGGTATATCAAATCAATCCAGAAAAAATGTTGGTCGTCTGTTGATCAGTGTTTATAAAATTAAAAAAAAAGAACTACTATTTATCGATGGGCATCTACCGAGCAGCAACACTATCACACCATTCATATTCAGTTTTTATGGGGGGCCGGACATATCTTTGTGTTTCTTGGTTTTATGCGACCTTTATATGACGGCAACGCGAACAGTGACCCACAAAATTCGTTGTTTTACGTCTCTATAATTCGTTTTGCTATTTCACTGCTCCTGAAATCGCGGGAATTCATTTTCAGGATATTTGAAACATCGACGTTAGTTGACTAAAATGTTACAGATATTGTACGATTGTACTATGCAAACATCAAAACTTTAACTTGAAAAATGTGTATTTACCCTCATACAAACAGCTAGCGAAAGCTGAATTACAATTGAAATTACCCATTTGTAATGTAAGTATGAAGTGGACGTAGTTATGCAACAACGTTCCAATCCACATCCACGCAGGTCAAAATTGAGTTTTTGAGCTCAAGCTAGGTATTTTTGATCGTCCTATCTAGTGCTGAAGACACCGACTCTCTTACGACAGTAACTATTGA
This sequence comes from Pyrausta despicata, assembly GCA_963921415.1. Classification (NCBI taxonomy): domain Eukaryota; kingdom Metazoa; phylum Arthropoda; class Insecta; order Lepidoptera; family Crambidae; genus Pyrausta; species Pyrausta despicata. The sequence goes on from OY992853.1 coordinate 11,024,979, forward strand.
AATAATTAAGCGGTCTAAATGATAAAACGATCCAAGAGATCTAATTATAATCTTAAAAAGTGACATTCCATTTGGATCGTACTATTTTAATTCGTTTTGGACTGAATGCAATAAAAATAAGAATCCAATCATCTTGGAACGTTTTAAAAAAAAACTAATTTTTAATCTTAAAATGTGACATTCCATTTGAATTGTACTACTTTAATTCGTTTTGGACTGAAAAAAATAAAAATAATGATTCAATCAACTTGGAACGTTTTGAAATTTCGATCTAGATGATGAATAAATTGTGATGCTTTTTCTTGCTTTGCTAACACTAATTCTTAATAAATATTCTTATAATAATGTAGTTTCATTGTTATACTTATGAAAAAAGATATATTAACTACCAAAATATACAAATTTTCAGACTTCGGAACGTTTTTGCAAATTATGTTAAAAGCTACTTTCATACAAAAAACCTTTTTTCAAAAACGTTCCAAGTGCATTTTTAAAAAAAATTGTATGGCAAATATTAATACATTTTAATGACAAATACATTATAAAATTATGTTTATTAATTTAGTTGAAGTGATACATACTACTTAGTTCTACCAGCTACCAAAAAAAAAAGCGTACCACAAAATTACAAAAACGCGATTTGCTCAGTTCGACCTGCGTGTGGATTGGAACGTTGTAGCATAACTACATCCAAGTTATTTACGGATTACGGACGTAAGAATTTCGTTTTGAAAACTATAAAACTTGCGCGTTTCGAACTTCTGATTTTCAGAATAATTCAATCGATTCGCTGCCTTCACATTGGCTGTGCGAATAAGCCTTTGCCATTCGATTCTAGGCTTAGATAATCAAAATCACTAATTCTTTATCATTGGTTAACATATTATATCTTCTGACTAGTGCATTCCTTATCCAGATAATAGTAGATTAAAAATTAAAACTCAACCACAGTTTTGTAACATTTTACTCATCAACAGAAACTTGCATTCAAGTAACACGCCCTGCACTTTATGCTTACATCATTATAGTTATCCGTAGGTAGGTCTTTGGCAAGTCGACTCCGATGATGTAGATAGCCATTTATTAAATCAGAAGAACCTTTCAATATTTGTTTGTTAATCTTGTTTGAACTACTGATTGACGGAAGCGTTTTTTGTAAAAATCTGTTGGTACTTTAAAATCGATAAATTAAACATAGCCATCAGCGTAACTAATTTCATAGTTTTGATAAAATGCCAATCATAAATTATATCGTCATTAATACATTTAGGTACTTATCATAACGCGTGTAGGTTATAACATAATATAATTGTATTTAATTATACTGAAAGGCTCTTCTTATTTTACAATCTTATATAACTAATCAATCACACTTTTCACAAAAGCTAAAAAGCTTTCATAAAAGCAATCATTATTTTCTTAACTTATTATTTTGCATTTTCAGCCACTTGATTATTCAATTTTTTCGTATAGGATGGGATATTTAACAATACAGGTTTATTTCTCACATAACAACATTAAATAAAATAGGCACTGCGTATGTTTAATATTCCTTTTTTCTGTTTAAAGTATGATCATTCATTTCTTAAAACTTATGTCTAAGGTTAAACCTTGAATTTCTAATTAATTAATAAATACAGGTAAGGACTTCCAGCGTCTTAACAAAAAAAAATAAGTAAATAGACAGCAATCATTCATGTACGAGTAATCGTAAAATGAAACTACAAAGTTCCATGCTTCTATAGCAAAATGAAGGGTACAGGGGAAAAATGATGGATGTCATATTTTCTTGTTTTTTTTGTTATTGGCAACATTCGAAAGTTCGTTAAAAATAGTACAGGTTTACTTCAGAATACAGGAAAAAAACGCTTGCTGTCACCAAAAAAATAGCCGTTAAATATTAGGGCACACGCAAAAAACGATGAAGGTTTTCTGATACGGGCAAAAAATGATGGATGTCAGTCAAAATATGATGAAAGTGTCTATGGCAGCTATGGCGGGGTTTCGGCTGTCACTGTCAGTGTCAAAGCTTCGTTCGCTTGATTTGTGCTCACTGTTTTATTTACGCTTTTACTAGTTTTCTTTGAAAAATGGATGTTTATGAAAGTGAAGATGAATCTTTTAATGATTTACTAAAAAAACAAACCAAGAAACGTCCTACACATGGGAGACTTACTGACGTTAATAAACGATTACGTGCCACTACCCATGAACATGGGCCGAGCTGCGAATGTAAAAGATATAATGAATTCACACATCCTCAAAAATTGTATGATTCATTACTTCCAATATCCGCAGCCAAATACAAAGATTGCTTGGATTTGGCAAAATTCTGCTCACAGAGAGCAAAAAATTATTTTCTTGCACTACCTAATGCTAGCAATATAATTGATGATGGTTAATTAATTAAGCATACCTGGTATTTCTATGATGACATTCATCAATTTTTAACTGACATTCATCATTTTTCCCTAGGAAAATTAGGTCACTTTTTGTTTAATTTAAAAAAAAATACATAACAATATGCTCTAATAACTTTGAGTTTTATTCCAACTATGACAATAAATATAAACCTATAAACATAAATTTTATTTAGTGCGAGGTCAATGTTAAACAGACACAATGAGTCTATGAACTTTTATATCTGATTTTCTCAAATCAAAATGTAGTTGACACCCATCACTTTTCCCCTGTACCCTTCAAATGTAAAATATATAGGAAATCATTTTCATATACCTACCTACTTAATCACTAGCAAAATTATTAACTTTACTCTTATGCTAAATAACTTATATTTGTCTGTGTACATTATTATATACAATCAATGTCAACTTTATTTTTCTGCGATAGAGATGGGCTAAGCTGGGAAAGAAATCTAAGATTATCTTTAGTAGATACCTGTGTATCTCAAAATGTAAAAAAATAATGTTATATTGATAGACAAGGAGCAGCTAAGCGTCCAGCTCAGAAATTGGTAGAGTGCAGTCCCAGACACAATCAATAAATACGTGCAGAGTTTTGTCAACAATTACAGTAGGTATGATGTTCCTTTCTTGAGATCACAAACACCGAATCAAAAAGTATGTTACCTGATGTAAAATAATGTCGCAAAAAATAAAAATAAAAATTGCATTGAAAAATAATTCCAAACATTTGTAGCCTCGATGTCAGACAAAACTTAAAAAGTTAGTTATGTATCACAAATAGCTTACAACGGCATTCTATGATATGTATTCTTGAGCTTCGAGCCACGGTAACATAATTCACAACAACATTAATTTAGTGATTAATCGGCTAAGACTGTCAAATACGATCAAACAAAAAAAACCGTTCGCAAACGAGGCAATACCGATGACTTATTATGTTAGTCTTGGCTTGTATTGCTGACAGAATCGGTTCGAGCTAACATAATTTTACTTAAATCTAATCTAAAGTTTGATTAACATCAGATAGCTGCCTAAAACTAATCAGTAGGTAATATTATGTACAATGTTGCACTTTGCCCTTACAACATAAGTCTTATAAACCAAATTAGATAGTTATTTTCCAAAATATACACTTAATAATTAGTTTTATACATAAATCGTCTTGTCAATACTGTTTTTTTATTTTTTTCTCTTCAATATTTACGAAACTAATAACAATAATTTCCTTAAATATTTGGCTTATAATGGCTAACTCATAGTGGAATGGTTTTAAATTATGCTCAGTATCTCACAAATTCATTTGGACAATCTTTGGCACTATATTCTTATGTCTAGAAGTCTTGGAGACAGAACCAAAGATCTTGCATTGATTTGCAGGTGTGAGTACACCTCCTTGGAGAGTCCGGCGATGCGACTAGCTCACACCTATTCCGTGGCACACCAGCTCGTGTGCTTAGAATAGAGTTCACACCTTGTTCACACGCGCATGGATCACAATATCAAACACTCAAATTTTAGGTCCGGTCGTTATTATTGGGGGGTCATACGAAGTCGTTGACCTCTCCTTGCATGGGGTTGTCGGCTTTGTCGACGCACTTCCTAATAGCGTCGAGGATGATCACTACCCTCCGGTCTAGGGCTTGAAGGTGTGGCTCCCATAGGATGGGCGAGACTGGGTCGACTCGCATCGACTCGCGGAGGTGCTTCGACAGCGGAACTCCATTGTGGTACCTTTTAAAATATATGTTGGCTTTAATCGAGAAAATCTGATAGTGTTTTTCAAAAACAGCTGACTGTGAGTCTAGATGCTTTCGGTCCTTTCGCACTATAAGATGTTTACCAATGACGCAATTAATAAAATATTCTCGTATTTGAAATAAGTACACAAGTCCCTCATATTGTCACACTAGCAATGTTTCATCTAAGACTAATGACTCAAATAATATTGAGAGCTGTTTACCGGTGTAATTTTTTTGCCATTATTTCTGAAATCAGAAACTATTCTCGTCAATTACGCTACAATATGCGTAACGCTACGAGGTTTGCTACGACTGCTACGAGAAATGTTAAAACATAAAACTTAAGTATTTTCCATTTAAGACCTATAATCTGGTAATGCAATTGTAGGAAAAAATGGCATTGGCCCTGAATGACCTGAAATGAATAAATCGATTCACATATGTTAAGCATCATATTATTACGATTTACCTTCTTTTATTATCAGACTTGAACCCAGGAAGTTTTAAGATAGCACTTACTTAAGCAGCGTCTTAAGAGTAGTGTGCCGGACCATGCAGCACTGTAGCAAAGGAGCGAGGATGCTCAGCTCGTCATGGAAGGCTTTGCCGAAGGCCCGGCCTTGGTCCAGGTGGAGCGTGAACGACTCGTTGCCGAACATTCTGGAAGGAACAAGATAACGATGATTATGAAAACAGCCAGAGGGACGTTTGCTTTGAAGACTATATTTTTATGGCAACATAATTTTCGTGTCAATTCGCCACTATCAATCAATTTAATACGAAAAAAAGGTTTCTGAGCCAAAAACATGAGAGTAGTCTTACAAACATACGATCGTTATGATGCCCGTATACATAACACATACACGCACACACAAAAAATCATCAGCTATGGGGATCAATAGCTTCTGGAGAAAAAGATGCGAAAGACATAAATATGATTTCGGAAAATGGGCCCTAAAACACCCTGTTAAATGCAGGCGAACATACTTAATGGTCTCGTAGTGGTGCCTGTCCATGTTCCCGGTGAGGAAGTCAAAGATGGACATGTCCATCAGGTCGAGCAGTCGCCGGCCCGAGTCGTAGGGAGGGGTTGTGCGCACCTGTGCAACAAAAGAAAGAACCATAGGTTTTTTTTTAAATGAAAACTATGTCAAAATATACGTCAACACGCTAAAGCATTACACCCTGCACTCTATTCCTGCTGTTTTACAGAAAATACAATTTGAAATTGATTCCAAAAACGCAACATGATTCCCAAATGTAAATAATATACTTACGGTAGGTACCAGTTAAAAATAACCTTTTTTCTAACCTCTATAAAAACACAACAACAAACTCCAAAAACTGTTATTGTATCTAAGGAAAATTAACCTAGCTTCAATTCTAACAATTGGTATGAATTCCAAAACTATTTATAGCATATCTAGCTCCATCTAGTATCTTCACGTAACATACGTATGTTTATTAAAAGTCTAGAATATTAATTCATTGTTGCAAGGCTACTTACAGTCAACAACACTGATTAACATTCCCTACCGCCTACTGTCACTTGGAACTTGTGAATCATCTGTTAAAGGTATAAATGCGATGTCCTCTTTAAAGGTAATTTAGCGGATTCCTTTAATTTGAGTTGAGCCGAGTACGAAAGGATTTAATTCAGTCAAGTAATATCGGCACGCAAAAGTGGGGTCATACAAAGGGTCTTGTAGTAGAGGGGAACTACGCTTGGAAAATGCGGAGAACAAGAACTAAATTCTAAATGTTTTTAATTATTGTCTTTTATCTCAGTCAAATGGTCTGGCCTTTTATATCATCTGATTTAATGATCTGTCGTTTTTCATCATCACCCTACATTCTACGCCTAGGTTCAAGGAGTTATGACTAAATTAGTCTATTTCCATACAAAAGTTTTGCAGAAACCAGCTGTTTACTAAAACGTTTGTTAAATTTTATTTGTGTCAGGAAGAACAGTTTAGTTCATTATTACAAAAAATCGGGGCTATTGAGTAATGATTTATCGTTAAATGTAGACTAACTTCGAGTTTATCTAGATTAGCTAAACTCGAAGCCGGCTGCTGTGCCCTTGCCGGGCGTCACTGTACTAGCTTACTCATAAGACTGTAACACCTTACTGTAACGAGTGATTTGCAATAAATATTATGATTATGAGTATTAAGTAAAAAACTTACAGTGTCACAATAATCAGATTGAATCTCCCATTGGGCTTTTCTTCTCTTGTGATAAGACCTTCTCCATGGATGTCGCCACACCTGATGAAAACAATTTTCTGTTTCGCTTTACTTTATTCTAAAACTTCTTATACCTGTTTGAAGATCAGATACAGGCATGTAACAAATCAGAACAGTATGAAGATGACTTTTCTCGCGGCTAAGCGGGAAAGCGGTATGTTCAAAAATACTTATATGGGACGCGTCCGCATCCACCGTCCCCGTATTTACACGATATTTAGTCTATCAAAATATCACAGTAGTATCATCAAAAAGGTATGCTTTGTGCCCAAAATGAAAATTTTACTCACTTTCCGTTCAGCCAAGTCCGAAGACGGCAAAAATGCAGCGAAGCTACCCTCTAACATGTCGGGGTTGCCACAGATCGCGTGTCCCGTGTCGCAGTAGTACGAGCACTTGCCGTGGAAGCAAAAGTTGTTTGCCGGCGACACGAAGAACGTCTTTAATATGTCTCCCTCAGTGACGTCATATATCTCCGTCGTCATGTTCAACACTCGGCCCACTACTGGCATTGCTCGTCGGAAACCGAGTATCCTGGATTCAAACGATTACGGTTATGAGACCAGCTATATTTAGCACCTTCTTTTGTTTGGAAACAAATGCTACTGGGGAATTGGAATGACACTGACCAGTAGATTTATTTCTGAAACTAGATTGCAAATGATGATAATGATAGATGCGCGAATGGTGTTTCTCTCTCATTATTAATATTGAGAGACGCATTAAGAAATAAACTGCTACATTAGAAGGCATACTCTCTACATCTTCATCATCTTTAAAAAATATTTAAAAAAAATATAATTTATTAGCACTCAATTAAGAAAAAAATTAAGACTTTGTATGAATGGAATTTGAAAATAAAAAAATGGAAAGAAAAGATGTGACTGCATCAAATTGGAACAAAAAATCGCAAATAATCTGTTTATATACAAATGAATTGCTGTTCGTTAGGCTCGCTAAGACTCATGAACGGCTGTCCCAATTTTGCTAATTTTGGTTTTGAATATTTGAGAAGTTCAGGGAAGGTTTAAACGGTGAGAAATTTTTTTTTTTAAATGAGAAAAGATTTAACGGGCAAAACGACGTTTGCCGGGTCCGCTAGTATTAGAATATTATTTTTATCCAACAAATAATATGGATCCTCGTGTCTTGTGTAGTTCAATGGCAGCAACAAACCCCTGCATTTTCAAATATGCCATTCAAAATGACTCGTTGTCACTGTTTGATCTGCGATATGATTTGACATGTTTGTTATTAAATATTTGCCTAAATTCAACATTAATTCTTTCTTATGACGTTGTGACTGTGATCTTCACTAGTAAATATTAGTCAAAATAAATATGTATAGGGAAATTTCAATGCCACACTAAACATTCCGCCACACCAATGAGTCATATTTTTAGGTAGCAAACGTATCATTAGCCCCACCTGTTAAGACTACTACATTCAATAATAAAGGTTTGATAGAGAAAATAACACTTAAATGTTGGTATTACCCACTGGTTTTTTGGTAATTTTTGGTCAAGCAAATATTAGCAACGCACAAATTATGTACCTACATTCATTTTCCGTAGAGTACGTTAATATGGTCATTGTTTTAGTATATGCTTTTCCTTAACATTATTTAAGTGTGTTACCAAGTGCCTGTGCCTATTCTCAAGAATTTAGGTACTGTGGAATGGGGAGATTCTGAAATATGGAATAAACGTACAACGTTGATTTTATTATTACCTGTCAAGGTGAAATGCTGCAATCTCAGCGTTGTGTCGCTCATAGTCCGAAAAGTAGAAATGATTTGGCAGCGTTTGGACATCCCTGGCGAATCTGACAACAAAAAATAGGAAATAAATGACCCTAGTATTTTATTTTTAACTGTTTTGCTCAAAAACTTCACCAAATATTTCTGAACTATTTAGTGGGATAATAATAAAACCTTTTATAAACCAAAGCCACAAAACAGTCAATTTTCACAAAACAAATTCCAGACATAATATGTAATGAGACAATAAATTCAAATATTTGCAACATTAACACGTGTAGGTTCTACATTACTCATAAACGTTGGGTATCTAAGTATGTTGGTAAAATTAATTTTATTTGTTTATAGAAATTGTAAGTGGTTATAAAACAGATAAATTTACATAATTTGTCAATTCGAAACATTCAAAATGTTTTTAATTTAACTGCTTAGGTCTTCCTACATTTCCTTCGTCTTAACCTCTTGTAGCAAGATTCTAGCACAAATTTTAAGTGGTCAGCAAACTATTTGAATGCCAAAGCGGTATATCGCACCAAACGATCTTGATAAAGCACGGCGTGGCAAGATTCACCCCTGACACCATCTTTTGTATAATCTGCGCAGAGTATGCTTGTGACGCCATTATCGAACAACGATCGTCTGAAACCTGCACTTACTTATAGATAACTACTTGTTCCCTGCGACTTTGCCCATATTTTTATCTCCACGACCCTAATTAAAAAAATATGTCTTGCGCAAAAATATCTTACATAGCCGTTACATGCCCTAACATACTATATACTTTATGTAGAGTAAAAAAGGAGAGTTAGCAACAAAGTTCTGACAAAATTAGCTACGAAGAGGTATTAGTAAATGCAAGTTGATCAATTTGCGATTATTTTTTAATGATATGAGTTGGTACCTAATATGCCTACTTGTGTAGCAAAATGTTACCTTCGCTTTAAAAGCAGTATTTTGTAATCCGTTTGCAAATACATGTGAAAGATTAAACGAGATATAATAATTTGTGGATTACTAGATAAAAACTCAAGACAGTTTTAGACACTTGGTATTTATGCAAATTATAATACGTAGTAAAATGAGGTCGTATAAAAAATTATTGTTAGACAAACAACCACTTAACGTTAGTAATATAATTATTTTATTGCTACTAATGTTATGTTTACATTCTAATTGTTTAATGGAGTCATTTCATCATTTGCGTACCAAACTATTTGTAGGTGTGCTCGTATAGCTTAAACAACGGAAAGGAGGATGGAAAATATACAACGAGTATGTCATTCGGAATTATAGCGAAACATCTACTTCAAAATCACCATCAGGTAAATAAATAAATATTTCACAACAATCACACCAATTCTCTAGTCCCAAATTAAGCTACGAGGCTTGTGTTATGGGTACTAGACAACGGATATACATACTTAAATACTTTTTTTTTCTAAACAAATACATATTATAGATAGAAAACACCCAGACCCAGAACACACATGTTCAGGCACACTTATGCTTGTACTGTGCGGGGATCGAACCCGCGACCCTTGGTTTTAGAAATCCGACATGTGGACCACTGCACCAAGCGGTCGTCAATCTCAGTCATTCGTCAAAATGCTTAATTACATTAAACATACCTGTCACTTGTTACAGTTTAAATGTATAAATAAAACTTACATTGATTATAGTTTCAGGTTGTAAATATTATTACTTATATTATTTATAAGTGACTAAATCAGTAATAACGTATTTCTTTCCTTATATGTGACTCTAAAATGTACACTGTGAAATTGACTTCACAAGGTTATATTATATCCAGATTACCATGAAGTTCCGTCAAAAGAGTACAGTCATAAACAAAATCCTTATGCTGATATATTTGAGATTCAAAGACTTTCTTTTGAGACTCTACTGAGAATGACTTTTGTGGTTCATTGTATACAATTTATGCGGAGGAGACAAAGATGACTCATCCCTTGACATCGCGGACGGCGTAAATTGAAACCGAGTCATATAAATCCATTAAAGAGGGATATCGAATATCGCATCTCGTTCGGTTTCTTGTAAAATGTATTTATTACGTGGAAAAACGCTCAAAAGGCAGCGATGTAAATTACGAGCCATAAGCAAATTGATGTTAGGTAGGTGTTCTACGAATTGAGCCTTGTCAAATGTCATAGGTACAGTTAGATTAAAATAAGTACCTATGTTTGTGTTATTGCGTCATTGCTATAAAAACTACTAACGCGAAGCAAGATACATTTTCGTTCTATCTTTAGAGTAAATATATATATATATATATATATATATATATTATTTATATGCATATGGCATGTCACTCGTGACAACATCACTTTATTTATTGGAATTATAGGAACACATTTAAGCAATAATACAAAACAGCATTGGCTTCAAAATTCGGGCCTACTCGATTATCTTCAAAATTACTCGTTTTTTTTTTCGATTTTACAATATTAAAAAAAACTGATTTACGTTTTTAAAAAATTGATTAAATAACATAATGCTGTTTTAAGCATAGGCAATCTACGTCATGTTTAAAAACAAAATAACTGATCTCGATTTCAAAACCAATCTCGTAAGTCATATTTAAATCAAACCTTGAATCGAGAGACCCTATAATTACATCAATTAGTTTCAGTCTTTATGGATAAAACACTATGCATACCCTAAACTAGTTCAAATATTAATTGAGGTTGGACTTAAACGTTGGTTTGCCAGTATTCAAATTCTTGGGTTGGTATACCTATCGATGGCGCTTTCTAATAAAAGTAAATTTATTCGTTTGTTATATTACTTCTAAAGGCCTTCTGCACTTGAAATCAACTTAAGATAAGACGTTTGAGGCGTATGAACACAAGAAGTAAAACAAGTGACTGTGAACCTTTCTTGAGACTTTCAGTTAAATATTTTACTCATAATGCAAAACAATAAACGTCTCGCTCGTCAAATTAATAAGTCTTAATAAAAACAATTTTACCTACAAACAAAATACGAGTAAATAACAATATACCTATCTATGCCGGAAAAATGCAACCAAGTAGGTATGCGGTGATGGAAAATCATATATTTTTAACTGATAAAACAATCATTCCATTACTGTTTTATTATACAATTTACAATACATACACATAAAATAGGTTTCAAATCTCATGAATCGTATTCTAAAGGAAATCCAAAGTGTCCAGTCAATTTATACTAGTACTTAAGTAGCATTAAAACCCGACGTTACATTAAAACGAATTCGGCCCTTAATCAATTTCTGTGAAACAAAACGATTAAAGTGGATATTAAATTCCGAATCTGGTCAGATAGGGGTGCTCCCGGTAATATACTGGCCGAGTCAAACCATTTATTGTCTCCACCGATCGTTCCAGCTAGTAAATTTTAAAAAGCTTAGTCTGCCTAACTCTTCTGAGTTGAAACTCAAGCAGACGTGTGTTTTATTAGTATAACAAAATGCCAGCTATACTTTCTCTGACGAATACTACACCGCCATAAACTTTTATATTTTTTAAACACTGTGGTCGTAAACTTAATTTTGTTGTTCCAAAATCGTTTGTCTTTAAAACCGCAAACATTTTTGCTCGTAAAAATTTCGAGGCGCTCAGCAAATCGTTGAGAAATGTTAACTGCATTTGAAGTAAGTACTTTAATCTTCGTTCGGCAACACTTCTCGGGATGTTTCTAGAAAAATTATAGACTCCGGGGGGTTATCCTGACGACGTATCGAGAGCCCTCGTGGGTCCGCAATCCACTCGGGGCTCGTAAATTAGACGACAGTCGATAGGAGTAACCCTTCCCCTGCGAGCGTGCGTTAGTTTTATCTGAACGAGTTAGGGTTATGGGGCTGCTATATTTCCTTACGTAGTTTTGTGTCTCGGACGGAGAGGATGCACGACGTGATTCATTATTTTACATGGTCCAGGAAATTTGTAGGTGCAGCAAGTTTAACTGTAGCAGTGGTAGGGTTAACAAATTTTCCGTACAAAATTATGGTTTTTATACACATAAAAACCATTATAACCACACATAACAAACAATGTAATTTACTGCCTAAAGCAAGGGCGCTTATGACGAACAATTGGGTAGGTACTTAACTATTTGTCAATAACATTAACTTTGGTATCAAATATTATTGTTTCCATTATTTTCACCAAATGTGCAAACTAACAGAACACAAGATAACGAACGTCACTACCAGGATATACATATGTAAAGCGAGAGAAAACACCTAAAACTGTGTTTGAACGCAAACACGTCCGTGGCCCGGCATCGCGTTAGGAATATAATAGTAGTGTTTACTCTAACCTTGCTACCAAGTCTACAATCACATTCATTTTCTCCGGGAGAAGGTGAATGAAAGTGTTGACTGCAGGACATGGGCAGAATAGATTGCTAAACTAACGGACATTTCCTTCTAGGAGAAGCCGTTATTATTATTAGGAATAGAATTCTTGCGGAATAATCTTGTAAAATAGTCAACATCTCGCTCATTCTTAATAAGTTTTAGCAAATTAACATGTAATTTATAAAACCTACCTACTCTAAGTAAAAATGTGTTTCATCAAGTTCTAAATTCAGACGAGCCAATTTGTGCTGTTGCTTATTTGATAAATCAGACTGCCATATTTTCCTACGATAAACATTTGAATATGCACCGCATTTACGGGTAACAGACAGCTACAAAAATATGACATCTACTATCGCTTTTCAGTCTCCAAATGCCTGACACTCGATAAGCCTGTCTTTTGGGACCATCGCGTGGATTTTTGGTGGCACCTTTGTTCTTTGACAATGAAAATTGTATTCCTTACCCTTTCAGAATATTTTATGTTTCAAGATATAATTTATCGACATGGATAGGGAATTGGGGGTGACGGGAATTTTGGAAGGTACGAAACAGAGAAGTACTGAACGAGGTTCCAGTTACGTTATTGACACTCTAATGTCACACTTTTAAGATAAACTATCATAAGCATTAAAACTTTAAGTAAATTTAATATGGAAGCTTCTTTATCTAAGTATTCTAAGCTGTGAGGAATTTTAACCAGCTTAGCCCAACTTACACCGAGTTTAGCTTAACTCAAGGTTGAAAAGGCATGCTGTCTCCATCAGCGTCAGAGAAGTTGACAGTAAAATGTCGTTATTTTATCTCAGGGTATGCTTACCCAGAATGGCGCAAGTGAGGCTTTAGTATTTTAACAGTAACCACGTCATGTAAACCTCAATCAGCTCTGTCGATTAAATCACCAGTTGTTTCAATTACTTAAGACTTAATAATAATACCCGTATTTTTGGCTTCTTCAAGTAGTTAGATCAAGCCGTTTTTTTACAACTAAAGTCCCTACTCGTTTATAGTCTTAACTTCTCGAGTGTTTTAGTTTGAAGTGAGGACCCATAGAAACTTCCCTGTCACCTCCAGTGTTGTGCGTCGCTATTCACACAACTTCGAGAATGTTCTTTCGATCGGCTTAGCTTGCCCACACTCGACAAGTACTATACAAGTGTGCCCCCAGTAGTTTCTTAGTAGTTCTCGCCCATTGTTGGAAAGTGATTGTGTTTCTGCAAAAGTCTGTAAGCTTGTGCATAGGACTTGTAGTAAGCCGATTTAGATAACTTGTCTTATATTTTCTTGTATGTACTAGGGAAATTTAAGTTTGCTTTCATTAATTGAAATAAATACTGATAGATGTTATAAACATACAACCTAAAGCTGCGTGTCCACTGAAGCGGAGAAACAGTAAAATATAAATCATTAGGATAACACTGAGGGGTAAATGCTGTGATTTTGTGCCATCCTATTATTTATCTCTTTATGCTGAGGTATGCAGTCAGCCTGAGTCTAAAATGCAACTTTTATATATAGGCACTTATAGTGAACTAAGAGACTAGTGACTGATAACAATATCGCTACGCGATACTAAATTAGATGACCGATTAGTGTCGTTACATTACGAACAGATATGAGTGGTTCTAGGAAAACAACTTATATTTTGTTTGATGACAAGAATCATACTTTACGTCATACAGACTATGCAGCCACTTAATCATCACTTAAAAAGATCCGAGGGATCTGTTACAAACGTGATTTTTTACAACTTTATTGCACAAGAAATGTACAGAGGGTGGATTTAATTCTGAAAGCATTTTCTGCCAGTCAACCTCAAACTCATGCAGAAAGAAGGCAATGGGTGAATCGTTAATTATTATCTCTTTATTAAAATAATTTAATAATAATTTAACACATCATCATACCTAACTAACTAAAGAAGCTAAATGGTAAAACTCTTCCTTTCTCGAGCGAAACCAAGTATCTAGGGGTAATTTTTGACCAAAAGCTTACTTGGAATTCGCACCTAGACCATATCATTCAAAAAGCCAAAATGGCTCTGTGGAGCTGTTGTCGAATGGCGGGGTCAAGATGGGGACTCAAACCCAAAATTGCCCTATGGCTGTACACAGCGATCGTGAGACCTATAGTATCTTATGCCTCCGCCGTCTGGTGCAGCAAGGTCAACCAAGCGACAACAGTACAGAAACTGAGCAGCCTACAGCGGCTAGCCTGCATCACAGCAACCGGAGCACTATCAACGACACCAGGAGCCGCACTAAATGCCTTGTTGGATCTTATACCACTGCATATGCACGTGGAAAAAGAAGCCAAGCAGAGCATATACAGAATCTACACCCGCTCGAAAGTCAGATGGGCTTCTCAAAATCTGATAAGACTCAAGGAATCAGTATTTGAAAACAAACTTCTAAGCATGCCTAGTGACGACATGCATACGGAATGCAACTTTTCTAAGTTATACTCCGTAAACATACCTCCTAGAGACAAATGGCTAGAAGGTCAAATGTCATTTAAGAAAGGTAGTCACGTCTGGTATACGGACAGTTCCAAAAAGGGAAATGATGTGGGCTGTGGGATCTACGGAGAGAAGCCTAGGCTCAAAGTTAGCATTAACATGGGGACTGAAGCTTCAATCTTCCAAGCCGAGGTCTTTGCCATAAACAAATGTGCAGAGATAAACCTAGAGAAGAAACTCCGGAACCAACACATCTACATAAACTCAGACAGCCAAGCAGCACTGCTGGCTTTAAAATCCTTCGAACATTCATCAAAACTGGTGCAAACGTGCACTGAAACACTGGTAGTACTGGGAAATACCAACAAAGTCATACTCACGTGGGTACCAGGACATTCGAATATAGAAGGAAACGAAGTAGCTGATAACCTCGCCAGAGAGGGCGCCGATAACCCTCAAATCGGCGTAGAACCGTTTTGTGGCATCACCAAGCAACGAGCCACTACGCTACTAACCATTCTCTATAAACAAGAGGCAATTGAGTGGTGGAAGTCTACATCAGGACAAGAACACTCAAAAGCACTCATTCAGGGATACAGCAACAAAGTAACTAAAGAGCTGTTAAAGTTCAAAAGATACAAAGCTTGTGCTTTGACCAGAATACTAACAGGTCACTGCAAACTAAACAAACACATGGCAAACATGAATATGACAGAAGACGCTCTGTGCAGATTCTGCCACACAGAGGAGGAAACGGCCATGCATATTCTCTGCTCATGCGGCCCGCTTATGAGCAAAAGAAGTATCCATCTCGGGCGGCACATCATGCGCCCGGATGAGATAACAGAAGTCACGCTCCAAAGAGTCTGGCAATTTATAGACTCAACGGGACTAAGCAGTGAACTGTAAATACAAAGGGCTGCCACAATAGATCAAACTTGGTCGAGTTGGCGATAAGAAGGCCCATAAACCCAATAAAAATAATAAATACCTAACTAACTACCACTAGTGCATAGTACATAATAGGTAATCTGAAAAAGTGTTTAATGTTTTGATTCACGCGCGATAGGATGATACGAGTACTAGGGCGGTTTGATAAGTCCATGACTTTGAAAAGAAAAACATATATTTTGTGTACAAAAACATTTTATTTTTCTACATACTCTCCTTTCAACTCTACACTCTTTTTCCAGCGATGCTCCAATCTCTTCAACCCATCCAAAAATACTTTTTGTCAAAGCCTGCAAAATAGGCCTCGGTTGCAGCTATCACCTCTTCATTGGATGAAAATCTTTGCCCAGCAAGCCATTTCTTCATGTTTGGGAAGAGAAAGAAGTCACAGGGGGCTAAATCTGGTGAATATGGAGGGTGCGGCAATAATTCGTATCCTAATTCGACAAGTTTTGAAGTCGCGACTGCAGACGAGTGGGCCGGAGCATTATCCTGATGAAATAGAACTTTTTTCTTTGCTAGATGCGGTCGTTTCTTCATCAACTCTTCATTAAATCTTTCCAGCAATGCAGCATAGTAAGCACCGGTTATTGTCTTGCCTTTCTCCAAGAAATCGATGAAAATAACCCCTTGACTGTCCCAAAATACTGTTGCCATCACTTTACCAGCCGAACATACCGTTTTTGCCTTCTTTGGTGCACGTTCGCCGGTAGAAGTCCACTGCTTTGACTGTTGTTTAGTCTCTGGCGTATAATGGTGGACCCACGTTTCATCCACGGTTACGTACCGACGCAAAAATTCACTTGGATTGCGATTATACATAGCCAGACATGCCTCAGAAGTAGTTACGCGTTTTCGCTTTTGGTCGACTGTCAGTAAGCGCGGCACATCTTGCAGAAAGTTTTTTCATTCCCAAAATATCGTGCAAAATATGAAAAACTCGTTCAGTTGAGATGTGCACAGCCTCAGCTAACTCGCGTATCTTTACTCGACGGTCAGCCAAAACAATATCGTGGATTTTGTTAACAATGTCCTCAGTGGTTACCTCAATCGGCCTTCCTGGGCGCTCGGCATCATTGGTTGTAATACGTCCACAACGAAACTCAGTAAACCATTTATGTACCATTCCATGAGACGGCGCTGAATCCCCGTAATATTTTTTCAACTTGTCTTCGGTCTGCTTAATGGTTTTCCCGCGTAAAAAATAGTGTTTAATCAAGACTCGAAACTCGGATTTCTCCATTTTCGAAGAACACCTTCACAGCCGCCAAACTTCTTTTGTTATTAAATATTGTTTTCGCGCCATATTTGAAAATAGAATTATTTTAGGTTCGCAAAAATATTACTTTTAAGAAAATATCATTAAAAATAAAAAAAGTTTCTATTCAGCCTGAAAGTCATGGAGTTATCAAACCGCCCTCGTAGTGGAGACAACTATACGACAAATAATGCGACAGTTTTTTAGCCCCATCAGTTCTTATATTTCGACTTGTCTATAAATTGAAAAAAAATATATATATGCGTATTAAATTTCATCCAAATCTTTTCATCTCATTCGATATATACGTCTCGCTGCTGGGCACAGGCCTCACCTCAACTGTGAGGTGGTACGATACGAGCCATACTCCACCAAATCTTTCAGTAGCCGTGAAAGTATAACAGACAGACAGACAATTTTCGTATAGGTTTCTCCCCTCTGTATAAGTGTTACTACACGTTCTTATTTACGTCGTAGCAACATACTGATCCGACAGCAAAGCCATACAAAACCTCGATTAGTTATAATTAATTAAGTAACTCACCTCATCGGCTTGAACAAGGCTTGAACACCGTTCGGGTAATCGATAATCAGCTTCAACTGCGTGCCTCCCTCTTTTTGCTCTGTCAAAGATAATTACAATTAGTACACGAAGTAACAAAACACAATATTCCCCTTATTATCACATTAGTTTAGCATTATTATCCTTCCGTATGTGCATTTAAGGAAATTCACACACATTGATGTTTACTGCATTTTGTATTCTAATGCACTAAGCTTAATAAGCCAATTATGTGTAAGTACTCAGATCTTATATTAATCCTACTAATGCTGAAAAAGAGGATTATTTTGCTTTAAATTTCTTCTTTTTCAGCTTTAGTCATGGATTTCCGCAAAGGAACGCCTGATTCCATAAACTAAATCCTAATATTATAAACGCGAAAGTCCGTAAAGATGATTGTTACTCTTTCACTTAAAAACTAATGTATGAATTTAATGATGTTTTACCAAAATATAGTTTATACGACAGAATAACACATAGGTGTACACATACGTGTTTTTTACATATTGGAGAATATATAAAGTACACACGGACAAAGTCACGGGCAGCCACTGGTGAGACCTAATAAGATGCATAGTTACACATTTCCCGAATCTTTGAAATAATGATGGCCACTCAGAGAGGTCTAATGGTTAATGCCACTTTAAAAAGCCTATTTAGGGTAAACGCTTAAAACCCTTTTTACTGTTATGTTCCAATAGTGTAGTAATAACGTTCTATCCGTATTGTATCATCAACGTTATGCATCGGGTCAGTAAAACTAGAAATATTTATGACCACTTACAATCTGTGGCTTTTGGGTAAATTGAAAAAAACTATCACAGTGCCCATGAATCAGTTCCGAATTGTAAAGCTGGTTTACTTCACTAACATTTCACGTCACTTCTAAAAGGGAAAAATTTTTTTTTTGTTTTTGTCAGTTTATTGTCCATATATAACTTAGGTACTTTAAACAATTTAAAGGTCATGAATAAGTAGTTATTTTCCAATGACAAATGTTCCAATTGCACTTGGTGGGAGTAATTTAAAAAGGATGATTTAGCGAAACCGTGCACTTCATTGCAGAAACAAAACACTATAATGATATTCATAATAAAACCTTGCAAACCAAAAACTAAACAAAAATAAGCAACAGTCATCCAAACAAATGTCAAGAACATCGTACAAAATGTCAATCAATAAAATACTCTGCTGGTCTGGTGCATAGTATTTATATTTTCTTGGGTGTGGTGAACTATGGTGTTCCTCAATACTTCTTCTGTGTTACTCTATGGTGGTGTTATTTTTTATTTCGAATGTTATTTTTTGTGAACTCTTAATTCAAGTCACTACGTTGGCTTAAACACACAATTACAGATATAGGTACGATTACAAGTGAAGAGAAAAAACATTTATTGACTGGAGCTAAAATAAAATCACGCCATGTGGAACGTAGAATAGAACCTACTGTGTTTTTACTGTCTGTCGTCGAGAGAGAGCAACAAGGTGGTAGCTACTTAACAGCCAATTTTTGCAACAAGTTGGACGTTGGACTCAGAACCGTCAGATGCTGTTTGCATGCCATGAGTGTTCTGTGTGTACTTGTCGTATGCTCGACACGAAGGGACAAAACTGCGGAATTCCTAGACCACGTTTTTTAATATAAATCTAATAAATAAACCAATTATTACACTTTTGTTTTATTTTGTTGTTATTATCCTGTCAGTAATCATCATTGTAGGTATATATTCAGTATATAGATACCGCAGTGTTTACCGTGACGTGGCCACCGTACTTTATGGTCATATCTTGACCAAGCTGAGTAGAAATTATCTAAAAACGAATAACAATTATGACATCACTACTCGCGCTTGTCAATTCTAGGCTAGGACAGTTCATATATAAAAAAGCGCTTGTCAATTGTTATTGTACTTGTTTTTTTCTGAAATTGTTAATTGTAATAAAATTATCTCAATCGATGTTAAGCATTCTCAATCGATATCAAACACGGGTTGTCCTACGGAGAGCGTTAGGTCTAAAAATATGCAATGAAGTCGGCTCGAACAATGAAATCCATTTAAATAGTTTAAATATTTAAGTCCAATTCGAAGTAAAGGGCGAGATTGTTGTGGCACTACTGCCCGAGGGTAGCCTCTGATTGTGCACATCTAATATACATGTTTTGCCCCGGACTGCCATCATTTCGTATGGACAGGTGGTGAACGAGGAGCGCCCTACCAAGGGCACTGTATTTTTTAAGCTTTTCGCTTCATTTTCTCAGATAAAACTGTCTGTCTGAGGTAACCTCTATTTTAAGTTGGAAGGTTTGAAGAAAACTACTAAGGGGAGGAGGTATTAACGGCCTAGATCCTAAATAATCAAGCTTGTATATATTTCTACCTACCAATTAAAGTACGTCATATTTTCTCCATTTCCAAATTAATGAAAAAAACAAGAAATCATAAAAATCTTCAAATATTGCGTTAAGTCATACTTAAAGCCCCCCTTAGGTACGATCTTTTTGGATGACGTAAATGGCGTGTTTCTAGCACATTAATTGAATACTATTAGTTCGATAAAAGTAATGTGAGACAGTTCAGTACCACATTTGACAAAAATTGAAAAAAAAATACAGTATACAGGTAATTTTAGTGTCTGTGATTAGTGATAAGTATATTTATTAACTAGCTGTGCCCGCGACTTCGTCCGCGTGGAATTTTAACTGTTAGGTACCGCCTTCACCGCGTGGAGGTACTCCCAGCCTATGCTACTGTTTAACATGACCCAAATGCAGGCATACCTGCGACTCTATAACAGGTACACACAATGAGTTCCCTTAGGTAGGGTGATTAATTCATCCCAAGTTTAGGCCAGTTAACACTTAGTCACTTGGCGTGAGTTATTATATATTTCACTGTCTAGGTAAAACTCAATCAAATGAAAAAATCCCATCAAATTCAGTCCTGTAGTTTCTGATATTCAATTTCCTGCCTACACTCTTAGTCTATTGGCGTGATTATTGCAAGTGATGCTGAGTCAAATAAAAAAAGTCCCATTAAAATCGGCCCAGTAGTTTCCGAGATTCAATTTTCTGCCTACCCCCTTAGTCTATTGGCGTGATTATTTCTATCCTTCTTTACCTTCCAAGTAATGTTGAGTCAAATAAAAAAAAGTCCCATTAAAATCGGTTTAGTAGACTCTGAGATTCAATTTCCTGCCTGCCCCCTAAGTTCATCGGCGTGATTATTTATATCCCAGTTTACTCTCCAGGTGATACTGAGTCAAATAAAAAAAGTCCCGTCAAAATCGCTCCAGTAGATTCTGAGATTAGCCCGGACAAACAGACAGACAGACAGACAGACAGACAAAAATTTTAAAAATTGTTGTTTTGGCTTCTATTACGGTAATTAAGACCCCCTGTAACAATTTTTCATAAAAATCTTCAATGTACAGAAATCGATCTTTTACAGTCTTATTATATGTATAGATTCCCTGTCGATAACGCAGTTCGATATCATTAAAATTTGCCACCCAAAGTAATAAATTAAAAAAGTCTACCGACACCGACAATGTGTATGCCACTTGCATATTTATTGTTTAGGATTAAGTTACAGTATGAACTTCTGGGAAGGATCTTTGCATATTTATCGAGATGCATTTTTTAAAAACAGACCTTAATAAACATTATTTCTTTAGAGTATGAAAACGAGAAATACAATTTTGTAAGGCTGAGTAAGCCGGTATTTAAGCATAGTGCCAACGTGGGACTACACCAAAAAAAAACCTTATAATCATAAATTAAATAATAAATTGTGTCAACGAACACACCAATTACCTAGCCACGAACAATGGTTACAAGGATAACGGATAGAAATACTTAAATATATTATTTATAAAAACCCATGACTCAGAGAAATACTTATCAAAAAAAGTTTTGCCCCTAGCCAGATTAGAACCCGCAAAATTTTTCCGGTTTGGTAGTCTGTACCTCAGACCACCACACCGGCTTAACTGACCAAAGCTTTTGATAAAATTATGTTAGTAGTATAAAGTTTTATAGGATAGGTATATTTTAATCAAGTTTATGAACATGCCCTATTAATTTGAAGTAAGTTCTGTAAGAGTTATGTTATTTTATCGATACGGAGCCCAATCTGATTCTGTGGCAATTTTCTTTCACGTCCTGAATTTTTTACGTCAGTTTATTTAATACAGTGGTTTCATTGCAACACTGCAGATTTAAAGTGCCTACTAGACAAAGATAATTTAGCAATAGACTATTTTGTGGAATAATTAATAAAATGGCGAGTGTGGACGAAGGCCTATATACTCGTAACATAATTGCTTTTCTCGGTCCGATCAACGATATCCTGAATATTTTATTGTTTGAAATTCGGGGCATTTTGATCAGATTCAGATAGCAGACGGAATTAATATTGTTTGTGTCACTGTTTTCAAACCCCTCCAGTACCGACTGGCATTCATAGCTGTCATATCTGTTCACCACCTAGAAAGTACCCGACTATCTAGGTGGAGGATTATTTCGCGTTATTTAACCTCACCAGGACAGCCGGGAGAAGTTGAAATAATGTGCGCTGTTTCTTTGTAAGGTAATGATAAAAACCAAGTTTCTCACCAGCATGTAAGATGGGGAGCGTGGCCATATCCTTGATGACGGCGTCCACCAGCGGCTCCCCCTTCTCATACAGCTCGTGCTGGGCTATCTTCAGCTGGAACTTCTCCAGGTTGGATGCGTTTATGCTGCGAAACAAAAGGTGGGTCAGAAAAAAATAAGTGATAAAATTATTTTTGAGTTTTAACATGATACATTTGCACAGTGACTTTTTTCCCATTTTCATCTGCGCAGGAGTGGTGCGTCTTGATTTTTATTTATTTATTGTGTCGTTGTGTCGAAAAATCGACTTTATTTTATTAGTCGCTTTCAAAAATATTTAATTAGGTACCACCTTTAGTCTAGGTAAGTAAGTTAAGTCATTTACATTTAGCAAAAACAGTGCCTATCATTCAAATCAATTGATCTTCAGCGCAATTGCGCATCAAACAATTATTACGATATCCATTCTTATAACGTCTCAATATCGGCCGGCGGCAGTAGGCGCGTGCTTAGAATAAAAAATCGCCAGCCGTATCCGCGACCACGGCATATACTTTAAAATTTCCGCACACACTCCTAAACCTGGTCGTTAACGAGATTTACATGAAAGATTTTCCGATGGAGTGTTGGTTTTGGCTGCGTGGAACACATAAGTGGACGTGATTTGCCTACGAGCAGGTGCGAGGCTCCGCGACGCGCCGCAGGAGGCCCTGTATACTAAGAACCTACGTGTAGCGTTCTCGATTTGTGGCATGCTCCGATAACCTGCATTTAGAAATCAAGCCAGCCACTGCTGAATTTATGGACTCTCTTTTACTGTGAACTGTGCCGCGCCCGGAGGGAACACCAAAAACACAGTGAGCACGATTAAGACAAATAGGCACTTAGAATTTTGAACGTCCAAAGCGCACAGCCAAGCATACCTAACGTTTACCTATTACCGGAGATCGCATTACATATCACTTGTGACCCGCTTCGTTGTTCGTGATAATTGCAAATTCGAAACCATGTCGACACATAGATTAATATGATACTTCAAGATTAGTTTCTAACCCGACTTGTCTTTAGCTCTCACCCGTGCAAATAAGGATACAATATGACACTAAGGATACAAAGTTACCATTTATTAAAATAAGCCCATCATATCAAGAGCAGCGTTTCGAGGAAGCCATCACGCATTCATTCCATTTAGTTTTATTATCAAAGACCCGCGCCTATCTCGCCGGAGCCTCCTTACTGGATTTTAAATAAGATTCCTTGTTGAGCTTCTGAAATTTGCCTTACAAGATAAAGAAAGGTCGCCATCTATGTCTCGTAATATTATAGAATCAGGCTGTCGTGCAGCGTAATATGATCCGTCCTTATAGTCTCGTATCATGCAAAATCCATTCTGAGCTTATACGTATAAAAGTGGGTATAGCGTGCGATTTTTTCATTATTCTTTTCAGTGTTCCTATGAGATTGTACCTAATATTTGATCTAGCGAAATTACGTAAACCGCGGGGGACCGGCCGGTGCCAACCTGTTTGATTTTGATGCATAGTTCAGTTAGGCGGGGGCATTCGCAGTAGATGAAAAGCCGTAGGACGTGCCGCTTTATTGAAATTAATATTGTAGGCACATCAAGTCCCAAAGAGCAAGAATAAATTCACAGGAACGGCGAGTAACTACTCGAAGGAGCAACTGCTCGTTGCGATGCCACGCTATCAAAGTTTAATTGCAGTAATAACGAAGTAACTGACAATTTAATTTTGAGACTCGCGGTGCGGTACATAAATCGTACTTGTGGATGTCAGCTGTCGGCAACTTTAGAGAATTTTCCTTGTAATGTCCCTTTCCGCGTCGTTTTTGGTGGAACAATTTTAATTAATATCTCTTAACGGGCTAAATGACTTATTATTTTGACAAAGCACTGTGTGGATTCGTGATTTCATTTAAGGAAACTTCCTTGAAGAACTTTCTTCAGATTTGACATTTTAATTCATTTAAGAGTTAGGGCACTCTTTACTTTTGGATCTACTAGACTGGACAGTGTGTTGGTGACGGTTACCAAACCCATGAATAATATAACGTGCAGCTTTGTTGTTCTAAAATATATCTCACCTTGGTTCTAAGTCCTCGATCTCCCTAATGGTCGGGTTTACCGGCTTCACAAAGTTGAGGTCTCGATGGGGGGTCACGACCACGGCGTGATCTCCAGCTCTGCCTTGCATATGGTCGCGTTATATTTGCTGCGGGTGCTTATACTTAGACTATGCACTGTAGTTCTTAAATATACCTCACCTTGGTTCTAAGTCCTCCATCTCTCCAATCGTCGGATTCTCCGGCCTCACAACGTTGAGGTCTCGATGCGGGGCCACGACCACGGCGTGATCTTCAGCTCTGCCTTGCATCTGGTCGCGTAGTATCTGCTGCAGGTCCTCGTACTTGTCAGCAGGGGGTGCGGGGGTGCGGGGCTCTGCGTCAGCGCCTCCCCCACTCGTCTCGCTGGGGGCTGACTGCTCGTACTCCCGGGAGCTATTGCCACCGTTGCTGTTGAAGATGGATGGATTGTAGTAGGTTACAACGGTTACAAGTCATGCAGTGTAATTTAAAATATGAATTTGTAGGTTGTGTTTTTTGCCATATTAATGAAGGCGAATAAACTTAGATCGATTCAAAAAGAGTACGGTAGAGATACGGTACGTCCTTACAATTGTCAACTTAAACATGGGTCTGCATCGACAATTACATACACATCTCATCTCAGCCTTAGCTATGAAGTAAACGCTTTGATTATTTGAGTCTAAACCGCTAACGATGACATCATAGATTGCGTGCATTTTTTTTGTTTTAGTTATTAACTATAGTTCGGTGTAATTTATAATCTTAGTACTTAGTTTTTTTAGTTAGTGGAATCAGTACACATTGATTTGTACTACAATTTTTAAAATTTTTCAACGTCTTACACAGTCTTACATCAACCTACTACATTAATACAATGACAACGTTGAACAATTTATTTCGGCTTATTAATCAATTGCAAATAACAAAACAAATAATTCTTACAATCAAACCACTTGTCATAACATCAAGCTTCTTAAAATCCATTACGGAGAAACAATCACAACGAAATATAACAAATTGGAGAGTTCAGATGAAAAGATTTATTTTATAATAGAGGTGGTACTTATTGGAATACAATTCAACAAAAACCTTGGAGACCTGCAAAAGATTGCAAACAAAAATGAACAAACGAGATTTTGGGGTGCTCCGCTATTTTAATCAGGGTTCTCCGTACTTACCATTATATAAAGGTTACATAAGTTTGTTAGGGAAAAAGCAAAGACCAACTATGCATATATGTATTAAGCTTGCAACAGTTTTTTTTCTAATTTTTTTAAGAAAGTATTTGTATTAAAAAGTAAACCATCCGTTCTACACCTTTTTTTTTTTTTTTTTTTTCGCGGGGAATGCATTACGCATACTTTCCAACTCGGGGGAGAGGGAAAGTTATGTGGGACTCCTACCATTTAAGATTGGTAGTTTACCCACTAAACCCCGCGGCACCTGCAGCGCCTGAGTGGCAGTGTTATGAGAGATCGGCAGAGCCTTAGACGTCCACAACACTGCCGGCGACGGCCCGTCTTACACGACGGGCCCTACACGTCCTCCTTGTGGAGTGGTGGAAGGTGCCACACCACTCCCATCCTGCTGCGGTGGCGACCTGTGCAATGATGGCGCAGGCGCCCCCACGCCTGCAACCTGCAAATCGCCACCAGGCGGGGGAACAGAGTTTGCAAACTGACGCCGCACTCGTCCCCCTCTTCGTCTACGTAGCAAAGGAGCGTGAGGATCATTCTCACGCTCCCGCTCTGCCGCCTCCTTCTGTGACATAACGTTCTCGCAGAAGGAGGCGGCTGCCCTCCAAGCATCCTCACTCCCAAGCATTGCGTTGATGATGCTCGGGAGTGAGAGATCCGAGCCGACCTTATCCACCAGTGCGGTGCGCTCGGTTGACCATGCCGGGCACACGGCAATAGTGTGCTCCGCAGTATCTTCCGCCGCGTCACAACAGAGACACGACGGAGACTCTTCTCGGCCTATCTTATGCAGGTACTTCTGAAAACAACCGTGACCAGACAATACCTGCACAAGTCGGAACGAAAGGTAAAAGGCCGATGGCCTCTCCAACCAGGGTTCTAGCAATGGACCTATAGCATCGAGGGTCCAGCGCCCAAATTGAGCAGTGGCGAGATCCTCCTTCCAGAAGCGGATAAGAGTCTCCCATGCTTCGCACCGGACTGCCCCTATTTCCGTTGGAGAAGGACGTGCTCCAATCCTCTTTTGCTCTGCTACCCAATAATAAACTCTAGCTTGCACTTGAGCCTCGAGTTCCCAGGGCGGTGTACCCGCCAAAACGCATGCTGATGCGAAACTGGTCGTGCGGTAGGCCCGTGCCACCCTCTGTGCAATGGCTCTTTGGGGCTTCCTCAGGTGGGATACGTTTTGTCTCCTGCTAAGCGACTCTGTCCAGATTGGAGCCCCATAAAGAGCCATACTACGTAAAACCCCAGCGTAAAGTCGCCGACATCTGGCTCTTGGACCTCCCAAATTGGGTAGCAGCCAACTAAAAGCGCCAGCTGCCTTGAGGAGCCGCGATTGCATTGCGCTAAAATGCGGCCCAAAACGCCACCGTGCATCAAGAATGAGACCCAAATATTTTATCTGGGTCTTCACTTCAACCCTGATGCCTCCAACAACGACATGAGCGTCAGGTGGGAGACGTTGCCGAGGGCCGTGAAAATAGATAGCCTCAGTTTTTTCTAAAGCCACCCGAAGCCCAAGCCTGCTTATTCGGCTAGCCACTAAGGTCCCGCCAGCAGATGCCAAGCTGACCGCATCTCTGAAATTCTTTCCTCGGGCAGTTACTAGGGTATCGTCCGCGTAACAGATAATGTTCATACCCGGGAGAAGGACCCCTCGCAAAAGCCAATTGAATCCGATGTTCCACAGGAGAGGACCAAGAACAGATCCCTGTGGGACACCGGATTCTACCGCATAGCGTCTAAGCTGGCCATCTTTTGCCACAAAAGCTACATGACGCTCCGACAAGTAATCAGCAATAAGCGCCTGTAAGTATGACGGTACACCATGGTATCGCAGTGCCTCCAGAATGGTGAGGTGAGGGATGGAGTTGAACGCATTCGCTATGTCAAATGATACAGCCAACACTCCCTCCCCCTCCTCCGTCGCACCGTGAACCAGGGTCTTCAGCCTGGACAGGGCATCGATTGTGGACCGTTGAGCTCGAAAACCAAACTGGGCATCTGAAAGGTCGGGCCCTATCTCCCCAAGATGTTTATTAAGACGAGCGGCAATAATCCGCTCGAAAAGCTTGCCAACCTCATCGAGCAGAACAATGGGACGGTAAGCAGAGGGAGAATCGACTGGACGCCCTTCCTTGCGAAGTAGACAGAGCTGCCCGTCTTTCCAAAGTTTTGGAAACCTTCCGACCAAAAAGCACGAGTCAAAAAGGGTCCGAAACCTATCAGCCATCTCGCCAGCAGCCAGGGCAAGCACACGCGCTGGGACGCCATCTGGGCCCGGTGCCGTCTTTTTAACCCGGAGGCATTCTGCCGCCACACCAAACTCTTCTAACGTGACACTTGGAATACTATCCTGCATAGGGCCCGCACTTGGAAACGGCTCCATTGTCGGTGGTATATAATCAGTACGTGTGGGAAAAAGAGCCCGTACTATTCTGTCCAAAAGGATTGGTTCCAGAGTTTCCGTAAGTGGGGGTCCGATCAGGCGCAGCTGTTTACGCACGGCACGGTACGGTCTTCCCCACGGATCATTGTTTAGACCGTCCAGCATCTCCTGCCTCCCTCGATCCTTAGCTTCTCGTATTGCTGTTTTCAATATTTTCTTGGCCTCGACGTACAAGGAGTAGAGGTGTTCCTCGTTTTGGAGATCTCGTATCCTGCGTCGTCTGCTCCGGGTATAGGATCTTCGAGCTGATACACAATTAGCCCGAAGATTCGCAATCTCCTCCGACCACCAGTAAACGGCGCGTCTGGAAGGTGGCCGTCGAGACCGTGGCATAGAGGAGTCGCATACTTCAGTCAAAGACGCCCTTAACCGATAGGCGGAATTATCAACGTCAGACCCATCTATCGGAGGCCCCAGCCAGTCCTGCACAAAGGCGACTTCCTTTGCCAAATTTCGATCCAGGCGCGACAGGGCCCACCTGGGAAAGTGCGTTTGCACAGAATGCTGTGGTCGCTCAGAGACTTGAGTGGAGACCTCCCATCGTATATAACGGTGGTCAGAAAGCGTTTCTCCTAATTCAACCCGCCAATCCCTTACAAGTGTGGCTAAAGCAGGTGTGGCAAATGAAATATCCACCACTGACCCACCCTGCTGTCGCACACACGTTTGGGTATCCCCAACATTAAGTAGAGACAAACCGCTAGTTGCAGCCCAGAGCTCTACCAGCTCACCCCGACGATTACATTTCGTGGCTGGATTTCCCCACGCTGTAGATTTGGCGTTCAGATCCCCAGCAACAAAGATCTGGCGAGGTGCCAGTCGGTTTAAGACTGCCGCCAAGAGTCCAAGAAAATCTTCGAACTCCTGAAGAGAGCGATTGGGAGAGAAATAGGTCGCTAAAACAGCTCTTTCCCCCCATGCGGCAGCTACATATCCAGATCCCTTTTCGATAAGGGAAAGAGGAGAAGAATTTGTACCTGGTCTCGACACAATAGCCACCAAACCATCCTGGTCACCCAACCAATGATTGAGCACCCAATAGGGTTCTGTGACCACAACCATATCAATCAACCACTCGGCCATAGCCTGGGACAGCATGTCCTGGGCAGCTCGACAGTGGTTAATATTCGCCTGTAAGATGCTGAAATTTCCGACCTGAGGCATTATTAGGACATTTCAGCATCTTGAATCGCAGCTGAGCGACTTCCATCAGGTGTAATTGTGGGTGTTGGCTGGATCAAAGCCTTCACTTTTCCCTTTTTGGATGGAGGGAGACAATTCCTTCCTCCCATAACATGGCCCGCGGGTAAGCCGCTTTCGGCGCAGATCGCGCACTTTGGTTGGGCCGTGCAAGAAGTGGCCTTATGATCGGCCTTCCCGCATCGGTGACACAAGCCCGCTCTTTCAGCTGTTGATGGACATAGAGCACGAGTATGGCCTATACCGTAGCACTTAAAACAGCGTAATGGTTGTTCTTCTACTATCTTCACTGACGCTGAACTAAATCCCACACGAAGTCTTCCACCATCCATCACTACTTTAGCCGTAGTGACAGGGCAATGAAGTCGGATAGTACCCATGCCACCACGACCAGTGTAGATTTCACCTGCTCGGATATTGTCACCGGGGCAACCTCCAATATGTGCCACCTTTTCAATGACTTCCGCCTTCGTGACAGAATCATCCAGTTCGGAGATAACCATACCCACACACTTTTGTGGTCTCGTGATTTTTGCCTCCCCTGCTACAGCTATAGTAAGTTTAGAGGCAAATAAATCCGCGTGGGTGGCTCCCTGTGTACCTGGAAATTCAAATTTTCTGGCCCCAGTTAGGGCTTGACGGCAGCGGCCTACCCCCAATTCAGAGACATCTCCCATTATCTCACGAGCCCGCTTAAGGACTGACTCGTAAGTTTCCCCTTTCTTAGTGGCTTCCTCTGTCAAGGTTACCACCACAGCCGCTGACTTTGGCGGCACCAGCTTCTTCTTCTGTGTACCCGAAACCTTTTTTGCTGCCGCAACAGAAGGAGAGGCAGCAGCAGGCTTGGTTATTCCCTTCAAGGCCTTCTTGGCACTGCTTGAAGTACCGGAAGCTGGCAGTGGACCAGGAGTGGAAGATATCTTCTTTCCCTTCTTTCCTCTCTTTACAACTGTTGACCAACCCTCATTAGCAGATGTGGTGGAAGGCAACATAAGACTGTCTGGCGTCACATCCGCTGGAACCATCACTGCATCTCCAGATGATGGAGAAACTGTAGAAGAACATGCCACATCAGATGTACTAGCCGTCTGTGGGGCTTTCTTTGCGGTTCGCTGCCTACTCGGTGTCTTCGCAGCCGTTACCGGCTCTAAGTGGCCATCCTTTTTGCGGTCTGCTGCAAGTGATGGCCGTAAACGCTTTTCTGGCAAAAGGCGGTCCTCTATACCAGCAAAGCATGCCCTGGTGAACGCTCGTTCCTCCATTATGACCTTGCGGATTGTGGTCTCCAAATCCAGAGAGCCTGCATCTTTAGTAGTGAATGGCGCAGTTTGAGGGACAGAGGCAGTTGTTTCCTTATGCATCCCCTTGGGTGAAGCTTTGTTTCTAGACATGTTGTCTAGGGTAGTCTTAAGTTCACTCACCTGCTTCTTTTGCTCATTGAGCTCAGACTCAAGACGATCAATAGTCGCCTGTAACCTCAAGGTTTCTTCTGAGGCTGATCTTTTAACCAGTTCCGTCATTACCGCTTTCAGACTAAGGGCTCTGTCTTTTAAACCCTTTTGTAGTGTACCCTTTATCTGAGAGCACTTACTAGCAATCTCGATGATGCCTTCAACATCCTCATCAGTTAGCTTTAATAGCTCTGGAACCATCATGTCTTCATAATTTGTCAGAGAGACACCGTACCCGGCTTTTGCTCTAGCAGCGCGTGCATGGCGTTCACGAGCAGCCACCTTTTCTTCAAGCTCAGCTTCAACCTGCTCTTTCCTAGCTGCGTTTAGCATTCGTTTAGCTTCCGCTAATCCCTCAGAATGACTTGTTGTGGCAGCAGGACGACCGCGACCGCGACCCCTTTTGGCCTTTCCGCGGCCAGATGAAGGTTGAGATTCTGGGGCAGAGTCTCCAGCATCCTCAGTCGAGGCGCATTTGCGCTTGCGGTATTGAGATACCACACCCCCTTCAGACATAGCAGAAACAACTGATTCGTTGTCTGACTCCCCAATGTCCTCTGGTCGGAAGAACATGCTTCCAGTTGCAATTGGAACACCACTACTACCAACCGCACCCGAGGACGACACACCGCCTTTCACAGGCACTTTACTTACAGGTACTAAAAATTCCTCCATGAGAGCTGATTGTCCGATTCGCCTCAAAAAGACGCCTACAAATTCGGTGAAATCAAGACAGTACCAGACACTCGAACGCAGAGCTAAAGTCGCAGAATCGCAGTAGTCGCAATGCGCACAGTCGCTTGAGAAGTGCTCTGTTACCGGCCTGCCACTCCGTTACGGTGGTCAGGAACACAAGTACATTCGCAATAAAATTGCAAATCACATTATTATACACTACGAATAAAACCGAAGTATCTTTTCAATCTGATAAAACAGAAGAATCTACAAAAGTGACAACAAACAATGCTTGCCGTCAGAAGTGAAATGTGCTCA
Organism: Pyrausta despicata; assembly: GCA_963921415.1. Taxonomy (NCBI): domain Eukaryota; kingdom Metazoa; phylum Arthropoda; class Insecta; order Lepidoptera; family Crambidae; genus Pyrausta; species Pyrausta despicata. The sequence goes on from OY992853.1 coordinate 11,056,733, forward strand.
TTAGTGCCCTTATGCGAAACAAAACACTGCGCCGGCGTGCAATCACAAAAGTGGTACATAATCAAGTTCGCAATGATTCGCCTACGATGCCTAGTGCCTGCACCCTTGTTCAGTTTGCTTTATTGAAAGAACTACGTAACAATGTTTTCCTCAAGTTCTATTCATTGCAATTTAAAAAAAAAAGAACTGAACGCTGTACCAAGAAAACCTTCGTCGTGTAACGAGATTTTGTACAGGCAGAGTATATTAGTTAAGTTTGATTGAAAATAAATACGCTGCTATTTTCACAATTCTGACGAATAATGCTACATTTGCAACAGCTGAGACCATGCGCTCTAGGCACTAAAATAGTTAATTAAGATCGGTATGTAACTGTATGTCACTTTATCCGTGTGAGAGAGTGTTTAACTTATTTGGTTTGCAACGAAATATCGATTAAGAAAATTACACTGGGCAAGAATTAGGGTAGAGGCACCATCGGCCTTTACGGAAATATTTAAAATATGTTGTTATGTTTGTCTTTTATAATGTAATCTAACGAAGAATTCGTCATTTTGGGACACAATAATAGGGTTTCAGTATTCCTTTACCCTAAAAAGCTAGCACATTAATGTCAAATATACAAGCAATCAAAAGTAAAAAAAAGTTGAAGTGGCCGATAATTGGTACCTCTACCTTACGCCAGTTTTAGCCGACTGCGGAAAAGAAAGAGGTATATAAGATGTTAAAACCATTTCACCTACTGCAGCTCAATCAAGCGCGATTAACTTTGTATTTACTTTATCAATTGGGAATTGAAGTAGAGCTAATGAGATAAGCTTAAGTCTTAAAAATTCCAGATAAAAGTTCACTTTTTTATTTTTAGACAATATGGAATATTATATTATTATGTATCAGATGTGTTGTTGGTAAGTTTATAATGCGAAATACGACATTAACAAATTTTGATGAAAATGTAGGTAAGTACTCTACATCCTACTTGATATTGTAGGTACCTTTAGTCAGTAGACTTAAGGCAATGATTTAACGTGACTGAAGCATATTTACCTTTTTCGAGTAGTTATACATATTGACGTAATATTTTTAAAGGAAATTAATAGCGAACGTCAAGGCTATGCTAAAAACAATGATCATATCAAACAAAGCCTAGCGCAAAAAGAGATTCTTAAGATTTTTCTTTGCGCCATTGTCAATTTGCGCGTATTGTTTCGGGGGTTAAAGCATTGAGTGCCGGGCTCATATTACATTTATTTTCCATATTTGCCCAGCCGACCCGGTGACAAATTAATTAAGGCATTGTTCTTCAACAAAAGCGTTGGCCAAGATAAGTGACACCTTAATACCAGCCACCCTGTGACGTTGGCGTTTAGTTTATTTTTACAAGGAAGTGCGTCATTATGTATAACCACGAAGATACCTTTTTATGAATCTTTTTTTCTTTAACGTTTTAAAGAGTTGCCATTAGATAAGTTTTGCTATATGATAAATCTATTCACGGTACCTAGTAAACATTTTTCCTTATACGAAATTCAGATCTTTAAGGTTTGCGGTCTTTTCGAATTTTTTGTCTGGGACGTACTGCAAAAAGGTTAATATCGGCATTTTTTATAATTCGTTAACCCAAACATAATGAATAAAAATAATAATCAGAGGTATACTTTACAACTAAGATACCCTCAACAAATTTCTCAAACATAAGTTGAAACAGGAAAACTGTCTCAAAATTGCCAATGTTTTGTTATGTCCCAATAGTAACAAACGTGCAAGCGCAAGTGATTGGGTTGTTACGGCGTAAGTTAAACGTAAACCGATAACTATATCCCAAACTTACGACTTTGTCTGTCTCTTATCTAGTCATTTCCTGATAACAATATCGATCACTTGCTATTTTCGATACATAGAGAATATATTTTGAATGTGAAGGAAAGTGTCCAATGTATATTTTTTTGTTATCTGCAAAGTAAATCACATTGATAACGAGTTTGTACCACGTGCGTTAATGTATAATGTGTGTTTCATGTACCATGTAAATAATCATTTTGTTCTAGCCGCTCAAGGTAAACACCTAATTTTGTAATATACTATGACGTGTGTGACTATCAGGAATTTAACTATACTTACATTTTAGAACGTTAACTGTATTGAACGATTTGTATAGATTTGATTTCACATTAAAATCTAATATATAAAATTCTCGTGTCACAGTTTTCGTTGCCATACCCCTCCGAAACGGCTTGACCGATTCTCATGAAATTTTGTGAGCATATTGAGTAGGTCTGAGAATAGGCCAACATCTATTTTTCATACCTCTAAGTGATAAAAAAAAATTAAATGGCAAAACAACGGTTGCCGGGTCAGCTAGTTCATCATAAACTTTGATTTAATTGAAAACTCAGTTGTTATTATGCACGGTATGCACCAGATTTTTTAACAGTACTCATCATATACTTTAGGTACCTACAAGTAAAGTTTGTGCCTTTTTACCCGACTGCGAGTAAGTTAGTAGGAGGGTCATCATTTTGACCGGTTTGTATGTACTTAAGTAATTCTTTTAATACAAACTTTATCCATATTGTAAAAAGAAAAGTGGCATACGACCACATGTACACTAAACATCAATCATACACTTATTTCATACTTTTTAGAACGCGATTATAAAGTCGGGTTTTATAAACACTTACGATTTGATTATCATAAAACTTAAAGAAGAGGAATTTGCATATTAACTGAAAAGAATTGCTGATAAGTTACCTATTATATTGCGACTTTACCTATTGTATTGTTTCGTAATCGAACCGAATGCCTACTTTAATACACTACAATGCATATTTTAGTAATAAACACGTTCTGCATATTTTTATTATGCAACTTATAGACCCAACAATCCTGGTTTTGCAATATTGCAGTGCTATTAGCGGATCGGGTTCTAAATCACTAGGTACACTCACACCTTACTTTAAAATATGTATATTGAAATTGATCAAGGCTGTTTTGTCTTAGAAAGATGCGACAGTAACCTTTGATTGGCATGCATTTGATTTGCGAAATACATGTCATACTTTTTTAAGTTAGGTGGTAAGTATGTATGTAGTAAGAATTAAAAGCGCAAAATGCGGCAGGGTTCAGACGGCATAATTTCACAGTTTCCAAACTATTAAGAAATTATTTTAGTAGAAACGTTTATTTTTTATACGTATTTGGAGCTGTTCAACATCCCTCTCATTATACTGAACAAAGGTAGGAATACTGATTTTTTTTTTCTCTCTTTCATTGTGATATTCGAATTTAAGAAAACTTGACATAATTCTGTACCTATTTTGAAATTTAAATTTGACTTATTGTGTTATATTTTTTATTTGTATGCTAATACCTGTGACTGTAGATGTTATGAAGAACTACTAATATAATGTTTGAAGCAAACAATTGATTTATGATTGTAAATGGACTCAGAAACACACCCAATGTAATTTTATTCAGTGCACGTCCCGCCCCCTAAGTCGACCCTTTGATAAACCATGACATCATTCGATTCAATATCTTTCTAATCGTATCCAGTGTCAATTTCACTGCATTAGAAGTACTTACACGTGCATTATCACGTACCTACTGCTCTAGAGGGAGAGCAATGGCTTAGATTTGTTTGTACATCTTACATGTTTAATTATCTCAGATTTTAAGACAATGATGACCACCTACGGGGTTGACATGCTTCTTTCAATTTCTTTTTTGTAAGCTGTTTTACTCATAGTGTAATGTATTACTCATTTTGTAAAGTGCACCAAAAACGGTTTTGGTGCCTCCATTTCTACGTGATCTTTATCGGAATGATAATAATTAATAATAATTGTTTTTTTGCACACGCTAAAAAATCGTAACGCAGTAATCTAATTATCATTTGAACATTACATTCCAGCTGGAGATTTAGCTTAATCATTTACTCCTAAGACCATCTTATTTTGACCAGTATTCTTCCACAAATTGAGCATATAAATAATACAAACATCTCGTGTCCTTTTAAGCGATGTACCTACTGGGTTATCTTTAAAGACTCTGTCAAACCCGTCAACAGTGATAACGCACACCGATAACAGTATGCAATATGGAATAGAAATATTCAGTTAATTTATAATTAACATCATCTATCTTGAAAAGAAAACATTTTTGATTTTTAATTTAATTATTTATCTGATTTTAGTTAATTACTTATAAGTAGACTGGGCTCGGACTTATTCGAATGATATAACAATTAATCTTATCTTAGGGTAAAAACATTGATAGCGTTCTTGGATCGGTGTTTTGTTTTTTGTTTGTTGAATAAATATCACAAGAATTTTGTGCCGTCGGGGCCCTATTTACATACAGATGTATGATAATACATACGAATTGACTTTAAATGCTTATTTTTGTGTCTGTCTCGAAAATCTGTTATCATCTCGGTTCAAAACAATTTAATCACATTGTGAAAGATAATTAACTAATGTTTGTTAAGACGCAACCGAAAACCTGTTTTTGTATTTAATACGGATACCAATCAACAATTGTTTTTCGAACTTTAAGTTGAAAATTGGTAGTAACTAACTAATTATATTCATAACTATTAGAACTATTAACACGAGTATTTCAATTAAACTGGTTTAATTACTTTGTAAACTGGTATTGTTTCTCAAGAAGTTGAAAGTTAATGAGGACACTGTTATACGCTATCGAAAGGGTCAGTGAATTTTTGATAACATAACATGTATTTTAAAACTTGGAATAAATCGGTTTAGTATTCTGTATTCTCAATTAAGAAGTTCTATCATACAAAACCGGTCATTTGTTTGATTTGTTTACGAAATGTGCCATCAATGATTCACTATTCTATCAGCAGCTGTGCTGTGCCAAAGTTCATACGTGATATAAATACGTACCCCATTCCACACACAAATCACTAAATCACACACTGATCACAACACCAACCTTTTTTGCAGGAATCGTTTCCTGAACTCGATGTATGCTGATCTGCCTTTATCCTCGTCGTCCCCGATCTTGACTCGCCCATGTAAAGGTACCCTGTGACCGGAGATGCCATAGTCCATTTGTATGTCGACTATGAGCATGAGCGTGAAGAGTACGAGGAAGGCGCTGATTGCGAGCGCGAGGCGCTCCTTTAGTTTCATGTTGAGCATGTTGGTGCGCGCGGTCGTGCGGCGCGGCGCGGCGGTACTGCGCGCATGGTCGGGCGGCGGCGAGCGCTTACAGCCGCCCGCGCACTCGCGAACACGGCGCCGCCAGCGCGCGCGCGCCCACCCGCTGACTCTGCAAAGAAAGTGCGCGTTAGAACGTAGCGTAGCGTTTCAGGAGCTCGTAGCGAGGCTGTCGTAGCGCGTAGACGAGGGGTGCTATAGCGTATTGATTTGAAATTATAAATAAATATACATCAAAATCACATACGAGTACATTGATCTGACTCCGTGGTGACTTAAGCACTTGTGTTACAGATATCATAATTAACAGTGGTATTACAAATAAATATAAATAAATAAATATAACATCCAGAACAGTACAAACAGACGTTCATGCACATAAATGTTTGTATAGTGCGAGGATCGAACCCGCGACCTCTTGGTTAATAGTCAACTGCGTTTCAAGAGCTCGTAGCAAGGCTGTCGTAGCGCGTAGACGAGGGATGCTGTAGCATGTCAATTTGGAATTGATCAGCGATTAGATAAATTAACATCACGCTTCTTCTTAATTTAAGGTTCTCTAATAGCGCAAGAGCGGTTGACATTACTCTTTTAACAGTTTTGGCGATTCTTATTTATTTTGTATAAATATTGAGCTCTGATAGCAATCCAAAATAAATTACGTCGATTTATTGTATGCATTTTATCTTGGAACACTGATTATAACGATAAATTCATAAAGTAGAGCTATGAAAATGGGTACTTATTAGGTTGATATTGCTGAATTTACCGAAGATTAAGAAAACTGATTAAGGTGATCAACTTCTATGCAAAAGTCGGTTAATACGCTGCCCTTAGTATTTATTTAGTATTACGCAGAGTTCAGTTAAATGATTTCTAATAAGAGTATGATTAAATTATAGTACCGTGACCTACTACTACTTATTTTTGTTGCCAAATCGTCCGTATCACAAGTGCATATGAAACCGCAGTGATTACCGTAACGTGGTGGCCACCGTCCCAACCTAACTTAGTAAACAAAATCTCATGACAAAGTATATTGATGAAAACACACGCATTTACTTCAAAATAACTACTTAGGTATATTTTAATACACGTGTTAGCAATCTTGCAATTTTCAGGTCATTAGGTCGGGCATAGAGCAAATATAAATAGTTTATCTGTTATGCTACGTTACATTATGTCAACGACTTTGAATGTTGCACTAGAATAGAAGTAATTGCGTTGCACTAAAATATTTACAATGTTCAAATAATTAAGTAGTTTTAGTACCTAGTGACCTTAATGAATCTAGAATTGTATAAAACTTAAACAACTTTCAAGTATTTTTAATACTAAACCATAATTTTAAGATGCTTAAAAATACTTCACGACTATTTACCAACTGTATACTAATTTCCAAATAAAGCTTTGAAAGATTAAACAGATAAGTTAATAATTTATGTATTATGTACAATTACAAATGTTGATAGCCATTGTAAGTCAATTAAAACCTGGTTTAATATCGATTGAAGAAGAAGAAGAAAACATTTTTATTCAGTATAACATTTTTACCAAATAGAAAAAACACATTTAAAAATCACATACTGAAAGGGGGGCCAGTCAGCTTGTGTCGTAGCATCCAGGAATGCCACGACGCTGGTCTTCCGTGGCCACCCAGAGAGAAAGATAGCACTACTTTGCACAACAATTGCTTTATTCAAAATAGGTACTTATACAGCATAATTAGTTAGTATTAGTTCAAGTAACGGTTATTAATATTTAAATACCATTTATTGAACACCATACGTGAAGATAGGTAAGTTAGTACTTCATAGCTTTGTAATCAATGAAAAAAAGTATAGAATTAGGTCGGCAATTAAACTTATGACATAACATGCAGTACATGATGTTACCTCATTTTAATAAGAAAATTACTCTCATGATCCAAATTTATAAGATCTGAAAAAGTGCTATGACAGACAAAACAATACTATCTGCAGAGCACATAACGAAAATTCCTAACGACGTACCTATGTGCAATAATAACATGAGAAAGAACATAATATTACCAACCTTTTTATCTTGCCAGTATAATGTATGCTTCGCTACGTGATGTTTGGTGACATAGTTTTTTAAATTTGTGAAGTGAATACCTATCAACTTAGCCTAAGCGGAAAATCGTTTTGAATGTTTTTTTACAGTACAACACTAAGCATATTCACACGATGATAAGTAGTGTTAAGGTAGTTATGTCTGAAAAAATAGTCTAGAGGTGATGACTAAGTACGAGTACGTTCGAAAAGTAAAAAATAAGAATCTTCACTGCTTACGGATTCAAAGCCGAGAAATGAAGACTTCCATAGTGATAGAGTATCCTTTCAGCGATCAAAAGTGTTTTTGGTAGGTGCGAAAACATATTTTTCAGCCTCAATGCCTCTCAGCATCTAATGCCAAATGATAGCTCACCGATGAAAGCTTTTACTAACAGGAGCATTTTGATCTTGTTACCACGAAAAAATTGTTCTTTTGTTAAGGACTTCAATGTTTCTCCCAGAAAAGGCCACGTCTAAAAACAATGAAAAGTCAAGAAAAAAAACAAATAAGTAATATTTAATATATGTAGTGAATATAAAACTTCATCAAAAACCCGATACGGGTAGTAGTAGATAGCACTTCAGACTCGCGGCATGAGGAACAAAATGTGCCAATTATGCAAGTTGCAGTGGGAAAGAGCTTGTTGGCTTACATGAGTAGCGAATAACTAATTAAGAGGTTGAATATTCATATTTCATCACGATAATCATATAAAACTTAAAGGAAATCTGATAGGGAAATTATATCGGTAGTCGAATCTGTTCTTATCAGCAAAAAGTTTGGTGCAAGATGAAAACACTGAATCGTATAACTAACCGCCAGGAAACATATGCATTTGTTAAAAAAATTATGTAGTCTATCTGTCGCCGCGACTCGTGAGTCGTGACTGTCAGCGAGTCAACCAATGGCCGTGGTTAAACGACAGCCAGTCACGGTGACATTAGGTATGTCGCATAATATGTGCCCTAAGGCTAAAGGTAAACGTCCAGAGGTCAGCATCGGACGCATCATACGTAACGAATTTAATTTTGCCTTTTATAAAAACTGCAGTCACACTGCAGTGGACGCTGTTGTATGAGTTTTTATACAAGCCAAACTAAAATCGGTTACGTGCGGTGCGACCGATGCGTGCGATGCGGGCCTATGGAAGCTTACCATATGAAATTAAAACACACTTAAAAAAAAATGGACTGTCACAGGCGGGACTCGAATTCGTACAAAAAATAAAGTAACTTAATAAGTGTACCATATGTTCGGGTCTTATCGCACATAAGTTTTCTTCTCCCCAACTTTTAACACCCCATCTCTTGCCTGCTTATATTTAGTTATGATATAAGAAGAAAGTTAGTTATTTGCTCTTTGTTTTCACCTTTCTTTCAGCCTATCTACATATTTAAGTCAAAGCGATCAAATGATTGTCACACTTCACGCTGCACACAAACTACAATATCTCATATCATAAGTATAAATATTTTAATAGAAGTAATAAAACATATAGCAATACCTTCCACCTCAATGCAAATGGACAATGGTTTTTGATAAAATATGATTTGGTTCATAATAATAAAATAGGTTGTATAAAATATTATTGTGTTAGAACATAAAATGGTATCTACCTATTTGCGTTTTATTTACGTTTCGGTGTTAGTTTAAATGCGATGTAAGTGTTCATTTTTTTATTCATATAAAATGTTATTAAAATCTGAAACGAGCATATCTACTGTATTGAATGTAAGGACCAGAGGACACTTGCGGCAGTCTGTCGCTACTGTTAGAATTTAGCGCGGTGATTCGTTGATAGTCTATCAATCGCGACTCGCGGCGTCACAAAGTTGAATAAGTACCCCGGCGGTAATAGATAAATTAATATACAACAACATCATATTGATTGATCTGTCTCCGTGGTAATTACCTTAAGCACTTGTGTTACAGATATCAGAATCAACAGTGGTATTACAAATAAACTTAAATAAATACATATACCACCCAGACCAGTACAAACAGACATGTTCATGCACACAAATGTTTGTACAGTGCGGGGATCGAACTCGCAACCCCTTGGTTAATTGTCAACTTCTTGACCATTACACCAAAGTGGTAATAAATAAATAATAATTATTAAATACATTGTGCATGTCAAAAGTGCGTAGGTCTCTATCGACTTTCCATATTTCGACTTGTCGGATTGGTAAGTCGAATTCAACTAGAAATATATGCACAGGTCTTTATCAAGCAGCTCTATAAGCAGTACAACATTCCAGTTTCTAGCGTATTGCCGTTACCAAGCCACAGGCGCGAAGACCGAACTAACACATCTATCACGATCCATTTGTTTTCTTGTAAGATAGGATCAGTGAAATTTGGTGGAAACGTGTAAAAATATATTTACAGCAAAATCTACAACCAAATAGTCGTAGTACCTTATAATAGTAGTATAGATGGATTAAATGCATTGACTAATACGTCGTTGGGCAGTAGTAGAAATGAAATCTGATTGGAACGGAAGACATTGATGTCTTAATTTCAAACACAAATGCGGACTTGAATGACAAATTTAGCTCTTTACAACATTGGCAACTGATTACCGTGCGCGGCGCGCGCATAACCTAACCGCTCGTTTCGCGGCTGCCGGCGCGCGCGCATGCATTACACTATTGTCCGCAACGAGCGCTGTTTCGACAGCGCCACCGTGCGGGAAGGTACAGTAGCATCGCTTAGTAGTCATGTCACTGCACTACATAATATAAAGAAAAGTCCCTTTCCGCGTCTGTCCCTATATCTGTATGTATTTATATGTGCTTAGATCTTTAAGGTACTCAACGTATGTAGATGCAGTTTTAATTAAGTAGATAGAGTGATTTAAGAGAAAGACATATAATCCATATGTAACTAGCGGCCGCTTCGTGGACTTTATTTTTTTGTCACCGAGTTTCATACAAAGTATTATCCCTTATTTTATCTCCTTGGGGTTAGAATTTATGAAAAATCTTTCGCAGCTGATGCGTACATCATAACATCTACCTGCATGCCAAATTTCATCTCGACCCATCCAGTGGTGGCAATTGATATCCGTGCGCGGCGCGCGCATAACCGCTCGTTTCGCGACTGCTGGCGCGCGCGCAAGGGTTTAGTAGCATCACTCAGTGGTTAGTAATTGTAATTGTAATTTATTTATTCCTTAAAAAACAGAATATTACAAAGGTACATAGTCTGCCAAACTGAAAGAGCGTTTGGCAGCAGTCTTCGTGGACTACATTACAGAGGAGTTAGTATTACTGAGTAAGTAAAGTATTAAGTAACCTTCCCTCTACTACAAAATAACTAGGCAAAGATTATCCCATGTTCAAACAAAAGCCAGCCAATTCCAAGTGAATTATAGCGCAAATGACGTAACCTAAAGGAGGCATACGTTTCAAGAAATGATTTCCCTAGGATATTCTTGACAAGGATTGATATGAAAGAGTAGAATCCGGCTAGCTAGATAGCTAGGTACTAAATGCAATTAATAATGTCATTAAAAGAAAACCCACTGAACTATTCTACGCTGTGGCCGAACTCAGGAAGAACTAATAATGCTCTTTGGTGTTGCACATGGTCAGAGCGCGCGGAAATGACGATAATTTTACAGGGGAAATATGACAATACCAGAAACTAGGAGCTTGACATGTTAGTGGAGTTTGATCGATTACCTACTTATTGGATAGGGTTTGGTCTACCAAGCTAGTATGTTAGGTGCTTTGCTTAAATATGGTTTTTACCCCGATAGATTCAATAGCTTCATCTGTGGAACTGATTATGTTATCTGATATATTATGATATATTATTATCTGATGATTATATATATGATAATATCAGACACAAGAAAACCTGTCATTTTTTTAAATATTTCAACAATACTAAGTAGATCTTCATCTCGTTATTGAAAAATAAGGAAAAGTTCCTCATATTCTCTTAAATCCAAAGGATCAATACATGACTAACTGCGGGAATCATAAGTGTTTTATTAGAGCTGTGTGATGTTTCTTATCTCAAAGCATCAACTGAGTCTTACCCTATGAGAAAAGCAACAAATAAAACGAGCCAGTGCCCAAGGATAAGCGGCATAGGGCATAGTTTTAAGGAACCTTTGACCTTGTTTGTTAAACCTAAACTTCTTTGGTACTTGAAAGAAACAAACATAAAGAGCCAACAATATACATCTTTACTGTGAAAAGATGCTCAAAGCATTAGATACAATGCCACACATTTTCTCTGTTCATCAAAATCGTTACGGCTGAGCATTTGTAGATAAATAAGCGAAAACAATAAGGTAAACGAATGTTATGAACAATGGAAGCATAAGTGCGCCGCGCACGCGAGCACTGTCCATTCAGAATGGAGATGACTACAACATAATGGACGAAAGATACGAAAGGCTCACTCATCAAGCAAAGTATCTACCTACTTCAAAGTACAACGAAATACTTAACAGACCGTATATTCCCTAAGCTGTTCTAGTTTCGAATATAGCACTCTCTCTGTCATAATTCGACGACAGCTTTGGTCTAGTGGTCTGAGATCCAGACTAAAAAACCGGCGTTCGAATCCTGCTAGGGGCAAATGTTTGTGTGATGAGCACGAGCATTTGTACCTGAGTCATGGGTGTTTATTTATATATTTCAGTATTTCTATCCGTAGTTCTAGCCACCATAGCACAAGCTAACACTTAGTTTGGGGCTAGGTAATTGGTGTGCTCGTTGAAACAATTCATTTATTAATTATTTAATTCTAAACTTGACCGTGCAAGCGAAAGCACCGGCAAGACCTGAAAATATGCTACTCTCTAAGCCTTTGTCCGTAGTTTCGGATGTACCCATCCCTGTCACTCTTACAAGCTTCACTGTGCGAACGAAAGCGCTGGCTAGATCCGAAAATACGAACGAAACTTTAGGGAGTACGGCGTCTGTTTCGGAGACTATTCGTAATGTAATCGAATCCTAGCCGTTGCTTTGGGACGACTGAAATGGATCATCAAACAACGTACTTATTCTCAAATAACGCTTTATTTACTTACAGCAAAAACGAATACGAGTAGTACCAGATTTTGTTAACCAATTAAAAGTTTGGAAATATGTAATGGTCTGATGTGTGTCGTCAGTTCGTCACACTTCAAATTGCTATGCTGAATCTTAGGTCGATTCGCGTTCAGTTACTTCTAACTAAGTAAAAAAAAAATAAGAGAAAGAGTAATTGTAAAAACATAAAATTGCATAACTACTAATTTAAAATCTTATTACGGTGTCGGGCCACAGCAGATTGAACCCGTATAATCGATTACTTTTACAACAAATGAATGACGTAAAGTTACCGCCATAACGAAAGATGCACCTATATAATTTAGCAGGCGTGCAATTTTACATCGTAAAGTACGAGTTTTTTTTTTAATTTTTGCACTGCATCGGAATCAAATAATAAAAAGAAGAGACTAGGATGTGAAAAATATTAAAATTGGGATTTCGTTTATAAGTACATCCAGTAGTCATAAGGCTACCGATACTTTGGGACCTTTAAATACCTACCTACTTCATGTTAAATAGGGCTCGCAGTTACTCATATTGGTAGTTAGTGCCCGATACCCATATAGAGCTCTGTTGTGACGTGCACCTATGTGCGTGTGTCATTTCGGGCTTTTGGTCTTTGCTAACTGCTTTACCTATCGAGAAATGTGCCGTTCTTAGACTGCAGGTTCTTCTATATCTATTCCGTGGTATCTATAAGTATTCGAGTAGTCTTAAGGCTACTTCGGATCGAATTTGAAAATAGTGTGAATTAGTTGTAATACGAAGCCACCACTACAACGACTGTAATGGTCAAGAAGTTGACTATTAACCAAAAGGTCGCAGGTTCGATCCCCACACTGTACAAACATTTGTGTGCATGAACACGTCTACTTGTACTGGTCTAGGTGTTATATATTTAAATTTATATGTATTTATTTAAGTTTATTTGTAATACCACTGTTGATTCTGATATCTGAAACACAAGTGCTTAAGCTACTTACCAAAGAGTAAGATCAATGTATGTGTTGTTGAATATTTATTATTTATTTACTACGCTACAGTGCAACACACAGAGTGACATAGACAACGAACGAGCAACAAAAATAATCACCAGCTTATCGCGCGACCTGACGCCAATTCGGTTCCGGTAATTATCCCATTAATCGATGAAATGTTTGGATACCGACCCGAAAATCGACTGCTAATTGACCACTTGATGCTATGAATAGAAATAATTATATTTTCATTCCTCTGTCCGGGCGTTTTCGCTGACATTTTGTAGGTAAACAAAACGAAATAAATCGTTTGGGTAGTTCAATGAAGTTAGGCAAAGAGTATCTTCGAAGCTAAGTAAAAACGTAACTTATTAACATATCTTTTGTCGTTGTTAAGTTCTGGCAACCTTTGCACTCAAAAATATCAACTAAACTAACTTCCCTTATTTTTTATAATAGGCATTTATAGTATGATACTGATCTGCTCTTACGATCTTAAAATACTACTTATCTTTTAATTTTATTTATCTACCAACATATCTTAGAAGTATGTAGATGTGTGCCTATATACTTGTACCTATGTAATGGCAGCATAAAGAATGAATAGGACAAGTAACATTCTGTAACTTTATTATTTGTAAAGAACGCGTAAAACTTTCTCATACATCCAACTTTTACCGTTTCACTTACATTTACGAGGACACGAGTGTAAGAAGCTTTTGTGGTGAAGAATATGTGTATCTTATATTCATGTCGATAGTTTATGTGCCTTGATATTTTTCTATGTGACAATAGAATGGATCCCAGTCCACTTGTTCGAAGGTACAGAATCTATATTAAGGTTTTTGTGCATTATCTGAATGTTTAATCAGTATTCAAAGAAAGTGGATTATTTATGCTATTAAATTTTGTTTATTTACATTACCTTTTTTATCATCCACTGATTCATTTACAGTATCTACCTATCTATGTGTTATGGAAAAAATCGACCAACCTACTTTAATGGGTCTTTGTGTGAATGATCGTATTGTATTATATATTATGATACCAGTTGACATGATAGTTTATAAATAAGCATAGAACCTACTAGATTTATATAGTCACCGCTTCACAACGTCACCTGAATTAAACAATACCAAGGAAAATCGCGGTGGGAAATAGGCCGTTTTTCCGAGCACACAACAGAACCATATAGTCAACGCGATAAAAAATTGCATATTATATAGGAATACTAGATGGGACTAGAACTATTCAAAGTTTAGGTTAGACTTGTACTTAAAAGCCTTATTTTCCAAAATAACGATATGGAACTCAATTTCTATAAAAACTAGGTACAAATATTGCAAAGTTAAAAATTGAGAGGTTAGATCAGCTTTCTAAACAGGCTTAGGCTTAAGTCAGAATTAAAAATACCTTCATTCTTACTAACATGTATGAAATCCATGCATTCATTTCCAAAAAACTGAACTTTAACTGAAAAACTTTACTTAGCGAGAATTTATCGAGATATTCTAAACTGGGGCAAAACCAGTTATTTTATTTAATGTAGCTATCTATTTGGATTATAATATAATCTACTTGTATACCAATATATTAAATCATCGCCATTGGCCATGTTGTTGAGTACCATGCACATAACATAATGGTATTGGCCATTGTGGACCACGATCAATGTCACCCATTCATAGTGGACACGGTCTGGATCCTACTCTGTATGCTGAGCAGAAGTTTCAAATATAGCTGTCTCAGTTAGTGACTGAGACAGCTATATTTGAAACTTCAGCTAGCTTGAACGGGCGCATCCCTTAATTAAAAAAAATAGACAAAGGAAATGTGAAAACATTGATTTTTTTTGACAATAAAGACTCATGGTTATTGGTTACCGACTCATGAAAGTATCTTTAAGTTATCCCAATTAATATTGGAAATGCGTATATTAAAAGTCTGAAACCTGACTCGCTCACACACAAGTCGAAATCATATTTTTTATGAAATCAAAAAAAAAAAAATTTTCTTTTTCAAATCGGGAATGACGCTTTTAGCTACTTACCTAATTGAAATAAAAAAACATGGGTAGATAGTAGATACATTAAAACCGAACGATAACAAAAATCCTTCTTTTTTAAATGGTTTTAAATACGAACTTGATATAAAGTAGAGGCCCTGGTGCTGGGCTGACACAACAAAATGACCTTAGATGATTAGTATCATGGCTGTGTGTGACACTGGGATAGCATGACATGCACCTCATTACAACTGATACCATGGATAATATTATGACTGAAAAGAGTGAGCCATCAAATGTACTTAGAACTACGTTACTTACTTCACTTAGTTACGATATGATACCTTAAACAAGAGTCAAGATGTAACTTTAGGGTTTATTTCTTCAGTTTATGACGTTTTTTTAAGTGTGCTAATAAGACTGTGTCCGATAGTTTGAATACCTACAAAATAACTGAAGATTTCTTCAATTCATTTCGGGTAGGTGTACCGATATCTACCTTTTAACTACAGCTAAACTTCGCACCAGCAACTCCACAAACCGGATTGCTCGAAATTACCTTGCCAAGAGTTTTAGTGCTTAACAAAACACCAAACTAAAGAAACGTTCTTTCGAAAAAAGCCTTAAGCAAGCTCGGACTTCTAAAACAGTCACTCAAAAGTGGAATGAGCCCGCGCTGAAAGAAACTCATTTCCGCCACCGACTTTTTCAATACATTTCATTTAAATACTTTTCCCAACTCTAAATGCCAAGAGGTTTTAATTTCGCATTTTGCTATCACACGTGAAACAAGGGAATGCTTTTGGCACCGACGTCTTGGCTATTTCAATGGTATATTCTTATGCACTTCTTTCTTGAATCTCTGAAATTGCTAGTATTTTTTATATAAAGTTTAGGTTAGTGGCACATCAAAGCCATAAATGATTGCAGGTAGTTCTTATGTCAAATGTATTGGGGAAGTGTATACTGCGTACATTATAATGTACAGCCAAAACTAAACACCCAGTGTACATTCTAATGTACAAAATAGTTTATGTGCTTCAGGCCCAGGCACTCAAACAATTCTTTTTTCTAGTAAAATGCAACCAATACCTTTTCGTGTATTTTTTGGTTGATGATGTCAAAAGAGTAGCATAGGGCTAATTTTAATGCGATATATTATGTTCATTTTAATGCACAATGGGCGTTAACGGAAAGAAAATAAGGATGTAAATAGCCATTGTAAATAGCCTTTAGAATCTACACTCAATAATCACTACTAAAACCAGTCTTATGATTCAGACTGTAGAAGACTTCTACAGTTTTACAATCAATCCGTAACAGGCAAGGGTCTTGTTCTTAGAGTGATTTCACCATTCTCACGACCCAGACCTAATATACCTACTACAGGATTCTATTTGCGTTCAGAGCTAGTGTCATTATTTTTGCTATTAACGGCTGGAAAAACCTAGTTCGTTCTTAATTTTGACCCTAATTGTCTTTAAGTCAATAAGAAATCTCCAAATATTATAATCATTTTTGATAACTTGATCGAAAATCTTTTCATTTTTTATCCAGTAATGCTCAGTGTACACCAAAATGCACATATTTGTATCAAGTCAAATTAAAAAAAAACTATCATGGCAACTCGGTTTCCTTTTCTGTAATAGACTTAACAGACGCCCAATAAAATCCAAATCCACCATGAATTTACTCAATATTTATCTGAAAATAATCGATTGAATCACGTGTCTGCTCGTATAGAAAATGGCTATTCTTCTCTAAGATCAAATTTAATACAGTTATTTTATGATAAATAGACCGCTGGCATTGGTCAAAATACTCGTATCTAACAATCAGAAAAGAGCACGGTAAATTATGACGAAAGGCGGCAATTCAAGTAAACTTGGAATTTATGACTAAAATGTATTTTGTTGGATTGTTAATTGCAATATACATTGGGCGTGTACGTGATCACTATTGAAAATTGTCTGAGTCCGAACTACAATCGTATTTTGTACATTCAAATGAACATTGAGCGTTAAGTCGACGATTTTTTTTGCTTGGGCCTCAGGAGGTTAAAGTTGAGTTAAACTAGGTTTAATGGTTAAACATGGTTTTAAAGTGTGTGGTAGCGACCACACACTTCAAAATGATCCAACCAATATTCATTGTATACTATGTATTTAAGACTCTACCCTTTCCTGTGAGGTAATCATGATATTCACACAAGTTACTGACAAAAATAGGTTTTACCTTATTCAAATCGGCTTTCATTCAATGAGTGCTGAACAAATTACATGTTCAAGTAGGTAGCTGTATAACAGAGCGTAAACTCGTCCAAATCCATTAGTTTTTAATTAATCTAGATGAGATGGTTGTTCATTAGACTCCTGTGTCTAGCGATTTGCTACGAGTCACGGGTCGCAAGTTTCCGTTCATTAATAATAATCCAGCAATGACATAATAGCAATAAATTTAGAACCTCTCACCTAAAACTATAACTAACTAAAAATTCAGAATAATTTATTTTATCTAGACATGGGTTTACCTACTAATGAAACAAATTTTACCCAAAAAATCAAAAAAAATATGAACAAGCAGTTTCCTAAAGGGTATGGTTCGATCCTTGACTGCATCGTCGCCTATTGTTTAGGTCCTTATTCAATCAATTGAGGAAATAAATAAAAAAACTAGTATTTTAAATTGAGAAATACAGGAAGGCACATAAGCCAGGAAAACTACGTGATTAAATTATCTTTCGAATCGAAAAAAAAAACACCGAACTGAAATCGGTCCATCCGTTCGGAAGCAACGTCGGGGGTTAAAACTCTATGACTAACTTTTTAGTTACAGGTAGAGATCCTTCAATAACGAACTTGCCGTTATTTCTAGATCCAACCAACAGGCGATTACTGAATAACAACTCATTAATTTGTAGAGCCACAATAATTTAAATGAGATCTAAAATACGGTGAACTCTGCGAACAAGCCCAGTGGGACGCGAGTGACGTATTAGCTGCGCTTCGTATTTATCGGCGCGATGTTAGTTTGACAGCACCTCAGAGAGTTTCTGTCAGATTGTGTTATATCTCCTGTAGCTTTATAGTGGTCATATTAAAATAAGGTGTATGTCTAACAGCTTTGATAACCGAACATTAACAGCGTTTAAATGGAACCTGCTTACCTATAAGTGTGCATAAACAGAGCTTCTACATTAATATAGTCAAAACAACACCAAACCTGACAATTTGGTACTGTAATTTAAAAAAGGTAAAATAACTTTAGTCACTTTAGTTTTTTGTTCTGTACTGTAGAAGTTCATGGTCAAACTCAAAATTTGCTTTCAAACTCACCCATCTATACATATAATAAAGCTAAAGAGAAAAAAACTCTCTACTTGAGAGATATTACAAAAAAATGTTTATAATTAACTACGAAACACTACTTTTTTTAAAATTTGACTGTGTGTCTGTGTATATGAAAGCGCATCACCTGAAAATGGCTTAACGGATTTAAATGAAAATTTTATCAATCCGTCAGGAAAACTCCCGGCCATATAGGCTACAATTTATTTTGAAGATCTGAATATCTGAGGTGGAACCCCAGTCTAGTTGAACTGTAAGAGTTATAAATATGACCGTATGGCGTCATATTTATTAAAATTGGTCCGCATAACGAGCTCTTTTCATTCCCATAACAAAAATGAAGGTCTGGAGTAACCGATGTGACACTCAACAGCCCAGCTAAATTGCAAAAAGTATGAATATAGTGCTTTAGGAAACGTTGTTCAACCGAACGAGCAATTTATGTATAGCACGTGACAATAATCAAGATCTGAATATACTCGTATGATGTCGAACCCTAGCAGCCAAGCTCAAGATTAAAAGTTGATGACGCATTAAGAAAAGAAGTTTAGCGTGTCGAGCAGTTACTATCCCCATATCAAAAATGAAGATCTGATGAGACACATCGGCAGCCCAGCTATCTACTATACCATAAAGAGTATGAATGTAGAACCTCCGAACCGAAAAAGTTGTTCATCTACTCCTTATACAAAAAATATATACTTAAGATCTGAATGAGGAACACTAGCAGTCCAGCTTAAAAGTGTGAGGTACGAACATTATGCCTTAAGCACTTTCTGTTGATATAAGAAAGACAAAGTTCCAGAAGATATAGAAAGAGAGAGAGATGAAAATTTATGTGTAAGCTCCAAATGCAGGTGAACGAAGTTCACGTGCGTTCACTAGTGTAAGTATAATGTTGATGGTATTACCTGAGTGGCGCTTGTATTAGCATGTTTGTTTTATGATAAAGACCTAATCAACTTTAAGATTACTCTGGTTAAACAATTCATACATAAACACTAGTGATTAACGGATACCGCGCCTACTAATCAAATTTACTATCATAGGCGAGAGTTTTCACCTTTATCTATATATCTATACATATAATAAGACTGTAAAAGATCGATTTCTGTACATTGAAGATTTTTATGAAAAATTGTTACAGGGGGTCTTAATTACCGTAATAGAAGCCAAAACAACAATTTTTAAAATTTTTGTCTGTCTGTCTGTCTGTCTGTCTGTCTGTCTGTCTGTCTGTTTGTCCGGGCTAATCTCAGAATCTACTGGACCGATTTTGACGGGACTTTTTTTATTTGACTCAGTATCACCTGGAGAGTAAACTGGGATATAAATAATCACGCCGATGAACTTAGGGGGCAGGCAGGAAATTGAATCTCAGAATCTACTAAACCGATTTTAATGGGACTTTTTTTTATTTGACTCAACATTACTTGGAAGGTAAAGAAGGATAGAAATAATATTACATATGATAAATTCTGCCCCCAAAGGGATAAAATAGGGGTTGCGAATTTGTATGAAGCCCGGTCGCAAAAAACTAACATCCACGCGGACGAAGTCGCGGGCGGCCGCTAGTATCGAAAATAAATGAGTAACCACGTGCTAAGATGAACATTGTAGTAGAGTGTTTAACAATACTTTCTTATTGAAAATCGGAAAAGATCTTTAAGTAAGTATTGTAAGTAAGTAAAGCCCGCTTATATCAGATTTTGTATGTAGATATTATATTAACTGCAAAATAATTCCGACACGTTCCGAGGTAAGTTAGGAACTTTCTAAGGACTCTACACACAAATAGCCTGGTTGTTTCTGATAAACTTTCGAATCTTGTTATGTTTAGGATTCTTCTTTAGCCTGATGACGATGCGTTTTCGGATAGGTAAAGTTAGAGCTAATTTACTTATTTCCTATTTTATAAGTACAGACAACAGCACATCAGGTCACCCCACTTTAACCTTGAGACCACCTCTGTTCCCTTCGTAATAAAACTATTTTTGTAGTTAACATGGATAACCTGATGTGCTATCGACCGTACATTATTGTTTTTTTTTTTAGTTGCTTAACTTATGTTTGTTGTTCCTCCATTTATGTCAGGCGGTTAATAAGGCGTGTCTTCGTGCATGCTAATCTGTACCTCAGTTTCACGGCCGCGAGCAAGGGTGCTGATGTTATCTCTGTCACGTCTGCGCAAGCGCCGGTTTCCAGCGAAACCGCCAAATTGGAGCACCTTCGATTAACCTCCTTTTGATTTTTGGACAGTTACGCTAACTGCATCGGGAGATTAAACATCATATTTTATGAAAGTTAATTCGAACGCGTGCAAAGAGTATCATTTTGTGAAGCCTACCTTACTTTGTGAAATAAATGTTCGATTATTATTGAATAGGATTTGATTTGATATAATTGCAAGATTATTTAAGTAGTAAGAATAGCTTCCCCTTTATTGCAATCACTAGGATCCTGTAAAGTCCTACACATTATACAGTTTAGAAGCCGGAGTCAAGAAGGTAAGAAGAAGCAGGGTATCTCTGGCATTCTGTGCTTCGCCATGGTTCCGGTCACAAAACAACAGGTGGTGCCATGTAACTTCCATATCATGTTTCTCTCATCTGCTTATACGTCCCACTGCTGACCACAGGTCTCACCTCTACTCCGAGCCATACCCCACCATGAGGGCTCAGTGCGGATTGGTGGAAGGGTGTTTGTAAGGTAAGCGACCAACCTTACTGTCAGATGTTATTAAGCCGTTCGAGGTGCTAATTGGTGGGCTAAGGTGTTCTTGTAGCGCAGTGATGCCAATAGTTAAGCATCCTAAAGCGCGGTCATGTTAGGAATGGGTAACGATTTAAGTAACGTCTATTTACACGCATCTCCGTGCTTCGGAAGGTTAGTAAAGCTGTTGGTCCCGGTCTATATCGATAGATATTAGTCGTTAAGCCATATCATGTTTATTTTTTACTTATATGTAGGTGTGCACCTCAGCACATTATGGTAAACTCTACATCATCTTGTCCACTTGTAATAATAATGTTTTTTTCAACAAAAAAATGAGTAAAACTGATTTGCTCTTGTATAAACATAGAGCATCGATAGAGTGTGTTGTTATGACAGCCACTACGTGACTTATGCCCTAGTTATGTTTGACCATTCAAACGTCTCCAAAAGGACATTCTATTCATAATTTCTTTAGGCCAGACGTGTCTATAACTAATTCATTGTGTTATTATATGGCAAAGCAATTGGTATTGAGGTCTTATAGAGTACGTGACCAACGGGTTCCATTCAGGTTTTTATAGTGTATTATCATTCGTTAGTAGTGTTAGCAATTTAATCGTTATTGAATCTACACTTTTAATTTTCATATCTCTCTGTGGAATGAATAACGGTTTTCAATTATTATTTTTTTACAATGATTGGCAATATTGTGAAAAAAAGGTTAAATAAGGAAAGAAGTTACCTATGTAACAATTCCATATTATGTCTCTACTACTCATATAAATTACAAAAACGTAAAATATGCCCGAAGGTCACTCAGCTGATTTACACATTTGAACGTGGGCGGCTACTCTAAAAGTTTCAAAGAGACAATTGCCATTAAATATGTTAGACAAACAAATAACCATAAATGTCTCGAGTGAAACACATAAGCAAACAACTTCACACACGCTAATAGATTATGAAACGACCACACACACAATGTAGTGTGTGTTACGGGTGATAACATAATGTGATGTACGGGCAGCAAATAAAGCTATTAATTGTTGCTGCAAAATGACCCTTATTAAAACTATATTCTTAAGATATCGCAGTGTGAACCTTAGTGTTGTCTGTCGTGTGTTCATTCTTGATATCTTAGAAATTTATTTACATAATGAAGAACCTAGATTTCTAATATGTTATCAACAAGCCAGCGGGTTCGCCCGCGTGGAATTCAGTTCTGTTATATATTAAGCACTCTTAAAATTGAAAAACTTCTTTAAATTCCGATAAGTAGTTTTAAAGATCTAAGCATACCTTACATACTGACGAAGGAACAGACGCGGGAAGCGACAATACTTTATAGTTTGTTTCTAAAATGTTCTCATCTTAATTTTAATTAAACAGTCATTACCTACCTTAGTTAAACTGGATATTAATTGGTTATTAGTTATATAGAGAGTATCATATACATTTTATGGTTCCGTTGTAAACAAGGAACCCTTATACCCATGTCTGTCTGTCCGTAAGTCCGCGGTTATACCGACTGACCATATTTTATTATGTGGTAGAAAGCTGAAATTTTTATGAGTATGTATTACAATAATTGCAAAAAAGTCGTACAAAAAAAACTTGAAAAAAATTTTCTTTAAGTTACCTCCCATTTAAGTAAAGAAGGGTAATATTTTTATACGACATATTATGTCGTTAAATTGTTCTTTCAAAAAAATTATGAGGTTGAATTTATTGCTTTAGATATCTGTTTTTAAAATATTTGATTTTAAAATTCATTATTTTGATAGGGTTAAGTGTCCGGGAGGACACTTAACCCTAACAAAATAATGAATTTCACATAAAGCCGTTGAGCAGATAGAGGGGAACCTCTATCTGCTCAACGGCTTTATGTGAATTCTTGAAATTACAGCAGTAGTATATATAACAAAGTTTAAAAGAAAACTCTCAGAGCTCTTAGAGCATCAGTAAATAAATGTAATAAAGTTAATTACAAGAGACCAACTGTTAAAATGTACACTGAAAATAAAATTTACGTCATTAATACAAAATCTTTTATATCATGTTACTTGCTGCTACGGAACCCTTTGTAGGCGAGTACGGCTCGCACTTGGCCGGTTTTTTGTGTAACAAAAATATTCTAAACATGTTACATTTGTTGAATTGCACGAAATGTGCTGTCAGATAAAATCTACATTCTATTGTTCAAGGTATCGTTTGGCCTAGAAATTATTTTCACACCTCAATGTTTATTAGTTTAAAACACTTGGATTCTGAAAAATATTTCAAGGCTCGAATGACAGCGTGTTAAATGCAAGTGACAAATTGCAAAACATTTGCGAAAGTTATGTGTTATGTGTGTTATTCGTCCCTTTTCCACGGCCAAGTGTTTTGCTTTGTGCTAGACAAGGACACAGTCTGGCGATGAGCCAAGATCTAAAGAGCTCTTGACCTAGACTACTTATACAAAGACGTAAATACCACGGAACTACTACAACATCCGAAATCTGAGAAAAGATCAACAAAGGAAGAATGATATTTTTAGTTATTATTACGGTATAGCATATTAAGAACAGTTTCAGCTTATGCACGTCCCACTGCTGGGTACAGCTCCCACCAATTATTATTGAAGCGACTAAAAATAGTAAAAAACATGAAACGAATGACATTTACTGAATATAAGGGAATCCATTTTTAGTTTTGGAAATCATAAATAATGAAAACAGCGGCAGGCGCACCCGCAGGATAGAAGCGGAGCGCTGAATGCAGCGCGGGAAAAGAAGAATATACATATATGATATAAAAATGAATCGCAAAATGTGTTGGAAGCGCATGACTCAAGGACTCCTAAACCAATTAGGCCAATTCTTTTTTTATTATATTCCTTGAAGTAGTGGGATGGTTCTTACGTTGAAAAAAATCAACGGGCTGAACAAAGTCTGCGGGATCCGCTAGTATGATATAAAAATGAATCGCAAAATGTGTTGGTAAGCGCATAACTCAAGAACGCCTGGACCAATTTGGCCAATTCTTTTTTTATGATATTTCTTAAAGCACGAAGATGGTCCGCTAGTATTAAAATAAGAGTAATGGTAGCGGTGAGTGAACGTCACGGGACTAGCGATCGCTGTACTTTTTTGTGTAATTCGTCGGTGTAGTGTAGACGATTAGAGATTTATTAGTCGCCACGTTAAATACGCGCCATAGAGTTAATTAAGTTTTCTAACTGCAAATCACTATTAAGCAGTTTGTGTAGCATATATTCAACATTATGATTCAAAACAAACGTCCTGTCCTTCGAAAATCTTGATTCCGGAATCGCTCTGAATAATAATACAAATTTAAAGATGCATAGGACGGCTAATTACTAACGAAATTCAGTTCAATAAAAAAAAATACAGAATATAACATATCCTATTTTTATTACTGTTGGTGGCAATTATATAGTTCTTATTTTACAACACTTAATTATATTTAAGAGTTAAGTCTCTAGACACCAGTTCACCTCAGCCGTCTATAAAAGCGAGTTGTTTTTACGGTTCTTCTTCCCAGGCGTACAAATATCTGACAGGATTTAATGTTTCGAGACTATTTTTTAGGAAATAGGCCTAGCCATTGTCTTTAATGAGTTATAATCAAAATACACATAGCTGTTTACAAAAAGATCAAAAGTTTTTTGTGTCGTTCTTCTGATTTCCGTTCGTTGTCCGGAACCCAAAATCAATCTACTGACTATCTAATAAATACTGTCTTGTCCTTAATTTCCATCACGCATTTCGACATTAGAAAGTACCTAACAATAGTGGCTATGTTTTTACCCAATAAAATAATAATTTATAAGCCATTTTCTAATTTCCATCACGCTCAAACAAAATGTTATCACTTCATAAATCCAAAACCAGAAAGGACATTTAAGTGCCAAATGCATAATCTTTTACAGTTTGACGTCCTTTCTAAATTTAATTAGCAGTTACAGAAATTAGACGAATAACACCTAAACGAAGAATAACCGTTAATAATTTTTCAGTCTGTCTGATATAAGGAAATCAGAAAGCGATGGTGAGCCCCGAAATGATTCATTTAAAACAGTACGTAATAATAATAATAATAAAATGAGTTTATTGCTTCCAATAACATACATACATTTGGTATTCATATCGCAGTCGAATTGTTTAAATCATCATATTACTATGCGTTTCCAAAACAGGGCAATTGCTCTCATTATTTTGCTTACTATTCCTATCTTGAAGTCGGTTGGATTCCGGTCGTATCGTATAATTTTTTTACTTTATCTTGGTTAGAAGGCAAGTTATTACCTATCAAATAACCTCATTTGTCATAGCCTCATCTGGAGAAATTCAAAATAAATGTCATCTTAAAATAAGTCGGTTAAACATTTAATATTATTCCAGTCTTTAAAGTGACGTTAAGAAAAATCGGGCCGTGTTCAAGATAGAAATTTTGTGCTAGTCTGAAAAAGCGTAATGTATTCGGGGAATGCTAGCTATTGTGCTGGTTAATATTTTGGATATACGAAGGTTATACATACAAACAATATCAAATATCGGTTGTCTGAAAGAATCATCGCAAATTAGGCGTGATGTCCCCTGGGGTAACTAATGACATCGTCTAGGCAACATGAGGAGATAAAGGCTGTTCTCCACTGTTGGTTCGTAGTATCGATAAATTGTCGATATTCGACAAATACTAGCCGCGCAACCGTTGAACACGTTTGCGCGAGTTCAAACCAATTTTAAGAGTTTTGGCACAGTCTGATCGCCAAGATCTTTAAAACGGCTCCTCAATCATATGTTTAAGCACCGCGACTCATGCTGGTGGGAAAGGAATGCTCTTACACAAATAACACATATAGAGATAGTACAAGTACTATTCACGTTTCATATTGCTTCGCCGGCGCCGATAAGGATTTGGCTTACCGATCTGGTAATGGGCCATGTCAATTTCATAACCACAGATATAAGAGTGTTAGTAAGCATTTATTTGTGTTTTTTGACACAAATAAATTCATAAATAATTCATTTTCGCTGACTGGCAGCTCTTAACACTTGCCTATTAAATTTAAAAAAACGAATAGCTACTATGTTAGCTTATAATATTAATTGTTTTTTAAACTCAACCATATCACATGGTTGTCAACATATTAGTAATAGTACTAATTTAGACATTATTAACTTGACAACCTCTGACACTTTAAACTAAGGGGGAAGACAAAGGCTGGGTCTAGTTTTAATGTTGTACATCAAAACATACAAGGCCTAGCTGGCAAAGAATTAGAATTATCATTAGTTTTGCAAGATTTAAACGCCCATGTCATGTGTGTGACAGAGCACTGGCATAGGGACTATGAATTTATGTTAAGTATTGACAATTATAAGGTCGGTAATTCGTTCACAAGGGAGACTACACCTAGAGGTGGGTCACTTATTCTATTGAAAAATCAATTTAACTGTAAAGAACGAAAAGATATTGTATCTCTCTCCATTGAGCGAACTAGTGAACTTGCGTGTGTTGAACTTGATCAATATATTGTCATAAGCGTATATAGCCCCCCAGACGCTAATTACCAACTTTTTGAAGATACTATGGATAAAGTCTTATCAAAAGCCTCAAAATCAAAAAATAATTTAGTAGTATGCGGTGATTTTAATATATATATATTAAAAAAAAACACAAAATTCTATGAGATTTCTTAATCTCTTTGAATCATATAACCTAAACAATGTTTTTGAAGAACCTACCAGAGTGACTCCAACAACGGCTAATTGCATAGATAATATCTTTTGTGATGTCAAAATAACAAATAAATCTATTTTACAATGTCTAAGCTCCGACCATAGAGGACAAAAGGTCACATTTCCGTCTGGTCCGGCCTTGAGCGTAGTAGATATAGTTTATAGACCAGTCACTGCAAACAGGATAAATAGATTTAAGGATAGAATTTTTGATGGTGTGAATACATTAATTCCAAACAGTAGTAGTAACGTAGACAACTTATACGAAGATCTTTTTAACTTAATTAAAAGCAAATTCGCATCAATTTTCACAAAAAAAAGGTTAAGTCTAATAGGTTTACAAGTAAGTTTAATGTATGGGCTACACCAGGTTTTTATAAAAGCAGGAACAAGTTATATGATCTGTATAGTATTAGAGAACATTTTCAGGACCCACATATTATAGAATATGTTAAAAAATATTAAAAATCTTTAAAAAAGTTTGTGCCCAAGCAAAGACGAATCATCTTCGTATGATAGTTTCAGGTTCAAAAAATAAAGCCAAAGCTACCTGGAATATCCTAAACAAAGAAACCGGTAAAGATAAAAGAAAAGATCGTTCATATTTATTAAAAGACGGAAGTAAACTAGTTAAATCTGATGCAGAAGTAGCTAATATTTTTGAAAAGTCCTTTGCTAATGTAGCACCATCTACTACTAAAGAACTAAACTCTTCTGGAGAACTGTCTGAATCCATTCTCAAATCCAATATTGATGAGTGTGATTTACCACTATACTTTAGATACGTTAGCACCGATGTAATTCTTAAAGCATTCAATGAAATAAATATGAAAAAAACCGAGGATCTTTGGGGAATATCCGTATGTATCATTAAAACTATTATTCAATTCATAGCACCTCTTTTAGCGATCATTTTTAACAAATGTATTGATGAAGGGAAATTCCCAAATTTAATGAATTTTAGGAAAATAGTACCGTTATTTAAATCTGGTGATAAAAATAACCCCTCAAATTTTCGACCAATATATTCAATCAGCTACTATTTCACTTTACATCAAACAATTTATTGCATAATAAACAATTTGCTGATGCTGGAGTCGCTCTGTTGAAACATATATTTGATGCCTATGATAGTAAGCATGATGCTATAGGATTTTTTGTGACCTCTCTAAAGCGTTTGATTGTGTTGACCATGAGACCCTGTTGAGAAAACTACGGCATTATGGTGTATCAACTGATGCATGTAACTTATTTAAATCATATCTCACTGGGTGAACACAAAAGGTTTCTATCAATGGAGCAGAGTCTCCTGGAGCACCTCTCACTATGGGAGTGCCCCAGGGTTCGATATTGGGACCGTTACTGTTTCTGATATATATTAATGACCTTCCATACTTTGTCGACGGTGTTTGTGAGATAGTGTTATTTGCTGATGATACTTCACTACTTTTTAAAACCCCAAGGGGTAAAGAATCGTTTGACGATGTAAATGGTACTCTCTCGCAAGTACTTCATTGGTTCACCGTTAACAATTTATTGTTTAACGCGACCAAAACTAAATGCATTAAGTTTACAATGCCCAATGTTTGACAAGTTCCAACAAAGGTTGTTGCTAAGGATGAACAGCTAGTTACTTCAAATACTGCAACTTTTTTCGGAATTACTTTGGATGATAAGCTACAGTGGGGTCCTCATATCGTGACCTTATCAAAGAGACTAAGCTCCGCTGCATACGCTGTAAGAAAGATAGGTTTTTGACTGATGTTGAAACGGCAAGACTAGTTTATTTTAGTTATTTTCACAGTATCATGTCATACGGCATCTTACTACTATGGGGCTCAGCTGCAATAGAAACAATTTTCGTATAGCAGAAACGAGCCGTGCGGGCTATTTATTATTTTAAATCAAATAAAACACTTAGGGGATTGTTCAAAGAAGTTAAAATACTTACAGTTTACTCGCTATACATACGAAAACCTAATTTACGTTCGAAAAAACTTACACTTATTTCCTAAAAATAGCGATTTGCATAACTTCAACACAAGACAAAAAAATAGGCTTGCCGTTCCACATTTTAGGCTTCATAAAGTTGGTCACTCATTTATGGGTAGATGTATATCATTTTTTAATAATTTACCTAAAAAACTAATTTAATTGCCTTTAGATAAATTTAAAACAGTTGTAAAAGATGTATTAATGTCGAAAGGATATTATAAAATTGATGATTATATAAATGACAAAGATATATGGAAATGTTTTAATGCAAACAATTACAATTATTGTAAATCTATTTTGAAAAGAGGCAATGACAAAAGTGACTGAGTTTCTTGCGCCGCTTTTTCTCAGCACTGGCCCAAATAGTCCAGAAGCGATGGTAGGGTTAATTCATATGTTGGGACGTGTAAAAGTGCTAGTTGTTAGCCTACTTACAGAAATAAATGGATTTTATTGGGATTTATTGGATTTTCATCAAAACTATTATTCAACAAATAAGGGGACGTATTACTGCAATATCTGGAACTATAGTGTATGTGGAGGGAATCAAATACTCATAGAAAAGTAGAATTTGAAAAGAGTCAGAGGATCGTTATGCGTTTGATCATGTGTGTAAATAGACATGTTTTGAGTTAGCATCGAATAGCAAAATATTTCAATAATAAATAAGCAAAATAGTTCTATTTTTTGTGTAGTAATGTAGTCCCGCCCTTACGCACGCTCGCTTGGGCTGGCAACACGCGCCACAGGTGTCGACGTCTATCCGGCTAATTCCCCGTGATGTCATAATTGTGATCATACACCGAATTATTTATACCGTACTATTTGTCAGTTTCTCGAACTGAAGTGGGAACGTATCTTGGCTATTTTAGTCACTGCTTATTATGAAAAGAGTAGCTAGATCGTTATCGCTCTTAGGAGCGATAACTTCACTATACATTCGAGAAGCCGAAACTCGCTTCTAACTTCGCTGTAATCTGTAAGTGTAATCAATAAATAAATAAACTCTGAGCTCGTACCGAAATTGAGCTTAGCCTTAACCGTTAAAAAAAAACAACTGTATGGAAAGGCAAAACATATGATTTGTTGACCTTGAACCAATTTGAATGTGACGTTAATCATAAACGAAATGACCATTCATACTAAACAAATAATCATAATGTCACCTTATGAATATAATTAAGTGTTTGGGCAAGTTCTGGACTCATATTATCATCGAACACCTAACGAATAATTGATTATTTTAGGTTCATAATCATAAATAGACTTCTGTAGGTATTTGGATGGTTGGCGCATTTTGGTGGAAAGTTTGCCAGGCAGTATGTTTATAAATTGAATATTTCAGTGTCATATTTGAATTATTTGTTACATGTAAGTATTTGCGTTATTTACGCAAATAGGCCCGAAAATAAAAAGTCCAGTTCACAAAATCTTTTACATAAAATACGAATCATTCATGCTTTCGTGTTTTGTATAAATCAAATCACTTATTGGAGATTCTAACGACTTAATACGTATAATAATAATACAGTTTAAAATAATTTATTACGACATTTCAAATAGCCGTGTACCTACATAAAAAAAAACTTTACGTGTAGGCATATGAAATCAAATTTCCACGTTATGCAAGAGAGAAATATTACGGCAGTATAATTTTGATTACTCACGATAAAAACTGCGTATGTACGGGATTTATGACGCTAGTCAACAGATAAAGTTTTTGCGTGGAATGATGTAAAATAGATCAACGTTACCGACTAGTAACATTGTAAGAATTACGTTGTGTTATGTTAGTAACGTAATTAATTATAGTCTGCGTTTGGTCTATACGTCGTTCCTAATGAGAATCTAGTTGAATTTAGTGGGAACACCAATGTTTTAGCTACCTACCAACTCTTCGTTGTTATAAACGTTATTAATTATAGTCTCCACTGTTGTTATAGATCTATATGCCGTGCCTACTAAGAATCTAGTTAAATTAAGTAGGAACACCAATGTTTCAGTTGCCTACCAACTGTTCGTTACGACTCCGTTAGTCAGGTAAAAAAAAATACGGGTGTAATTTGAATAGAACGTTATGAACCTTTTAACCAATCACCAACAAAGAAGTGTTACTGCAATGTTGACCAAGCCAGCATCGTTTGTTTTCACAATATGCATAATGCAGTAGGTACTTACAAGCATAACTTGTAAATATGTGTGCAGGGTCCTTACTTAACTCGTTGCTGAACATGCGCAATGTAACTTATGCAATCGAACTATACATAACTGGTGCAATTACAATGATTTGATGAACAGATACCTATTTTTGAAAAATATTGTATTATATTCTACTACTCCTTGAAATTGCTACTCCTTGCTATTCCTTGAAATTAATCTTTGTCAGAACGCAGCACGCGCAATTCCGTCAAAATGGACAAACGACGATGTTTTAGACGCGTTTATACTAAGTCGACAAAGCGCTCAATGTAGAAATTTTAGGGATAACCTCTGGGTAATAAGGTTCAGTCGTAGACGTACTGTGGCGACTGCCTTTGATGACAAAAATGCAAGTGAGTTAGACTTACAAACCCTATGTATGTAAATCATCCCTGTAAGAAGCTTATTAAGAAGCCGCAGTGATTACCTTTATGTGTGTACGTAAAAAACAGATACCGCACATTTTGCACGCTCGTTATCGAACTCTTGCGCGTCTTCGGAAGCGGAACTGTGCGCGAGGTGCGCACGCGGCTATTTGAGTTGTGTCTGCGTTACGCCGATGAGGGGAAGGGCTGGTAGAAGCTTTTGAAACGGCCGAGTTGCCGATTTGAGGAGTTAGGGTTTCGAGCTGTTAACAGAGGCTTACAAAGATTGTACGGTATGTGTGATGGTCCGTTTGCAGATTTACTAACAAAACATTTACTTCCAAGTCCAAGTTTTAAGGGCACGCAGAATACAGATAATACTTAGTTATCAGAGTAGAGGATTTCTTTAGAAGATGAAACGATTAAATATTGTTTAAATGTAATAAGGTCAATGGCATGCTACGTAGATTGTGTAGAATATGATTGGCGGCTGTCAAACGCTTACACGGTAGTATACCACATATTTAATAGAAAAGCGCTCAAAAAACCATGTCTCACGTGCCGGTTGGCTTAGACGCTATTAATGGTAAGTCGTAGCGATAGCGTATCGCACATGTGCCCTAACGGTAGCCGTCCGTAAGTATGAGTTACCCAACTGATAATTAGTATAATAATTTATTTCATAAACAAACATTCTTTGTACAAACTTGTGATTGAAGTCACCTTTTAAGCAAGATGCCTGTGACAGGTGACATCGCTCTACCATGACTACTTAAACATTAAAATCTCAAAACTAAAGCTGTATTTATTTTTACGATTTTATAATAAAATGAATTGTGTGAGTGTGTGTGTGTATGGTATTGATTCTATTCCATGTGTTTGATGAGGTTTTTCGTCTCCTCGTAGATTTGGATATTAAGTATTTAGTTATTAAGTATTGGCTGTACACCCCCGTACTGTTTGACTGAAAATTTTTGTTGTGTTATTCATTTTATTGTAAGTTTGTGAATCATGTTCTTATCCTTTCGATTCACTTAAAGTGCCATCCCTACCGACTGAACTTCTGAACAGCTCACACGTCATTAGCCATGTGAATCAAACTAGATAATGACGCGTAATGATAATGCTACTGTAACGTTGTATTGTTGTTCACGCTCTGTTGAAAAGAAATCGTAAGTTTGATCAGCCGTTGTGTGTCGTTTTAGGTATATAAATAGGTACAATATTTAATAGAGATCGATTTGTATGGAAGTATGAAATGTTGTAAGTTGTAATGAATTTTAGCGATGTATTAATGACAAACTTTAACCAAGAAACGGTCCTACAGAAGGCCCGCAATTTCGGTACCGTGGCCAGCATATCAGGCTACCCATTATTCTGGCAAAATCTTTCGTATCACAAACGCATAAGGTGCCGCACTGTATACCGCGACGTGCTGGTCACCGTACATTAAAACTTTGGAAAGGTACCATATTTTTTAGAAGGTTTACAACCGTAACCAATAACCGTAATGCCAATTTAATAATAATAGCCTCCTGGCCTCCTGGCCGATTTCGACCACGGCGGTTAATCTCAACAAAGATCAGCCAACTACGCAGGACATATTATAGTGCACAAGTGTGAGCGCAATACACAGGTGCACTCACTGTTCCATCACAGTTCAAAGTTCGGTGAGACGGCAATCCGACATAACCGGAGAGAGATCAGGCGCAGGACCAACGGCTTAACGTGCTTTCCGACGCACGGGGTGTAACACCGCCAACTTCCCGACTCCGAGCTGCTTTTGAGAAATTCATGACAGAAAATCTCAGAAACAATTTTTGGCTCGACCTGGGATTTGAACCTAGGACCTCTCGGATATAAGGCAGAAACTTTGCCACTACACCAACGAGGCAGTCAATGCCAATTTTATTGACTTAATCAACACTAAAAATGCACTTGGTGCCAATAAAGTTTGTCATTACAAATACATGCATACTCGTATGCAAACCCAGAAATAAGCTAATAAACCTAGCCTAACCTTGAATAGTTTCCGTACAAAGTACCTACAGTTAAAAAAATATAAGACTAACGAGAAAAACTCATTTGCTTTAAAAAAATCTGTTCATAATGAATTTTTTCTCCAAGCAATTCAGTTTTCAAGAGGTTGATTCGAAATAAAATGACTGAAAGTTTTATTCATTGAGATTTTAGATTATCGTGACCACCATTAAAGTGCCTTTTTTGATTCCTTGAATATACCATAGTCTAGCAAATTATTAAAAATACTCGGCTTCTTTTCTTGTAAACATTTGACTCAAATATCTACATTTCAAATAATGTTTATAACAATGACATAATTTTTAACAGATATACATCTGTTTTTTGCTTGTCACGACATTTGCACTGTGTTTTATGATAGTTTTTGTCGCTTATTGTCAGTAAAAAGTCGTTCTGCATATTTTTTGTCGTATGATGTACGATAGTGGCGCTATGTCCAACCATTTGTCAATGGCGACGTAGAAAGCCGCCATTTTGTGGGGCACTCACACGTGTAATCGCATACTTTTCCTACATTGTGTACAGTCAGCATCTATTATAAATGCACATTGCCCACTTGTCGTTCGAGTAACTTTATTCCCTTGTTACAAAACAGAAAAAGGAGCATCTATTGAAAATACACACTTTTGACATTCAAGTAGGTATTTAACATTATTGCGTTATAAGAACTAAAGTAGAAACAACATTCAAATGTGTTTGTGTGATTGTGACAGTGACTGTACATAATTATTACGTCTCATCCTAAATACGAGTATTTTAAAATGCTCCAAATGGTATGAAATTATTGTAATCAACATTTATTAGAAAGGTTGCGGAAAATAGGCAGATTAGAATATTTCAAATTTGGCGTCCACAGCACATGACAACAAATCTATTTACAACACACAACTTCGACTTACTTGTTTAGTATAATTTAACGTTATGAATCATATGAATGCTTTATAATCCCGTCCACGACTTCGTCTGCGCAAACGTTGGATTTTACTTCTACTGTGTGCGATAGACAAAGTTTGAGTTAATCTAACACCGAACAAAAATTGACTATTTTCAAACTTTGCCACCTTTTTGCCCCCTTAAAGGTTAAATTTAAAAAAAATCCTGGATACTTCATCGTTTATTTCTGATGAAGTACGTACCTATGAATAACTTTTTTCCATTTAGCTTCAAAACTGACGACGTTTCATACAAAACTCTCCCCCTCATTACCCCCTTAAGGTATGAATTTTCAAAAATCCTTTTATAGTGTTCCTCTACACCACTAAAGGTAGCATGATACAAAATTTCAATTTCCTAAGCCTTTTGGTTTAGGCGGTGCGTGCATATTTAAGTCAGTCAATCAGTCAGTCAGTTTTCCTTTTTATATATTTAGATTAACGCTTAGATATCAGTTCAATTATAGAATCAAACTGCAACAAAACTAAAACATTTTGCAACATAATTACGGTCGTGTCCGCTCACTGCCATAAGCTATTGATCGAAGTTATCAATAAAGCTTAGCAAAAAAACTAAGTGATTTTTTCTAGCACAGAGTGTAGAGCGTGAGAAAGATAATTCATTGTGCTAGGATGCTGTTATAGGCCTGGTTTTGTCTTCTTGTAGACAGGTAAACTCATTGGAATGTACTTAATTTACATACACGGTGAACATGAAATTAGTCTTTGTCGGCCGATAATATTGTTTTCTGGAACGACCATTCACATAACATAAGTATTGTATGTTTATATTTTTAAATTTATAATATTAATGGAAAACTCACCCTAAACAAAAATGAAACGCAGCGCCCACGTTCCTGAAAAGAAAAAATAGGATTAAAAATATGTTGTAGGTATTTAAATTAAAAAAAAATATTATGCCTCCTTCATTCTTACAACCAGTACCTACAGATAGGAGTATACCCAGTGGTGAGATTCTAAAGGAAGTTAGTGTAGGTATGCTGCCATAGAACCTACCAGAATTATGGTAAACTTGATGTGCATAAAATTATCACGAGTACCACCACTAAAACTTTTCAAAACGGTTTGGTGAATCACTAAAAAATAATTTTCAGGTAGTGTTAAAAGTCAG
This sequence comes from Pyrausta despicata, assembly GCA_963921415.1. Taxonomy (NCBI): domain Eukaryota; kingdom Metazoa; phylum Arthropoda; class Insecta; order Lepidoptera; family Crambidae; genus Pyrausta; species Pyrausta despicata. The sequence continues at coordinate 11,092,506 of OY992853.1, forward strand.
CTATTCTCCGGATCTGGATGTATGTTTAGTTCTGGTCAAAAACTATTTCATACAAGGTTTATGAGATTGGTTGCATGCTTAAAAAGCTATAACATCGCGATTGATACTTGTAATTACTAATTAACCATATCGTGTTATCAAACAAAGTGCACAATAAACCCGAAATCATAAATACAGTAAAATATCACTGCGGTACTAAATGCCCATAAAGAGCGAAGCCATTAAGGGAGAACGGGCAAAATCAGTCATTAGAGGGAAAAACGTTACAAAATCAAACGCCAGCTCCCCACTGACAGTGCTCAAAAGTTCCTAATTGCCAACTCCTTTGAGCTACTTAAACATTACCGCAAAACAAAATGCGTTGAGCAATTTGCTGGGGAAATTAAATGGTGCCGGTTTGGTTCGAGATTTTCTTGTTATTCAAAGTATCAAAAAAAATACTTCCGACTTTCTGTCACCGCGACTCGCTTCTGGCAGCTTGTCAACCAATTGGCATGATGACACCTATCTTAAGTATTTTAAAGACTTATGGCGTTTAAAAAAATAACCCTAAAAAAGTTAATACTATTATAATAGCTAATATTTCCAAAAAGCTGTAGAAATCAATTTTTAAACACACAAAACTCTATACGGTTCAAGAATTTTTTGACATTAAGAATAACTGACATAATTATAACAGACACACATACACACACGCACATATCTGTCATTTTTATTTTCAATTTAATTTGTGACTAAATATTAATGAATGAATGTAATTGTATCTACCTATGTATTGAGAGTATGAATTTTAATTAATGAATATAATTGTACTTTTAATTCTGTAAAGTAAGTTATGTAATTAAGATTAGTGTATTTATGACATTTGTACGCCAAGTGGCAGATCACAGGGCACTGTCTAAAAGTTTTAAACATCTGTACTAACTACCTGTGTATCACAAATAAATAATTTTGAATTTGAATTTGAATAAATATTTGGTCAATTGGCTCCGATTTCCAATACATGACCGTGACGTCACGTTCTTGTACACCCATACAAAATCTATGGTGGCAGACCGTTTTGACAGATAATAAAGAGTATGTCAAGGATTGGTGGTGTCATCTAGCCTTTTGCAGCGCCTCAATCGCTAACAGTCGTAGTCGTAATAGTAATAGTCGAGTGGCATGGTTAGAAAACAATCAAATTTGAACATATAAGTACGTAATTTCCGGTAAAATCCCTGTGATAAAAAAACAAAAGTCTTAAAGCTTCGCCAAAAAAACATTATCGTAGCAACAATAATATAAGCATTATTATCTATAATCTTAACGACCACTTTGGTGTAATGGTCAAGAAATTGACTATTAACCAAGAGATCGCGAGTTCGATTCCCGCACTGTACAAACATTTGTGCGCATGAACATGTCTGTTTGTACTGGTCTGGGTGTTATATGTATGTGTTTAAGTTTATTTGTAATACCACTGTTGATTCTGATATACATATCTGTAACACAAGTGCATAAGCTACTTACAACGGAGTCAGGTCAATGTAAATAAATCGCGAAATAATCCGTTAAAAATGTGTATCAGTTCAATGTCTACTGTTCGCGTATACCGAAGAAACAAATATGTGATGTTATTGTATATTTATTTATTTATATATTTAATATTGTTGCTAGAGATTGATAATGACGTGTTCTCGAGTAGGGCGTGCGAGTAGGTACGTGATAGTAAGGTACTTACTTAGGTTATATTTCGAAGCTTTATATTAACATACGTCAGAATTTCACACGCATCAAATGGTACGAAAACGAAATCGCAAAAGACTGATACAGCAATTTACCATTTGAGCTAGATTCGATGCGCTAGCGCACGATTTACGACGTGCGGCGGTGCTGCACGTGAGACGATTTGCGGTTCTGGTGAAATATATATAGTTCTAGTTTTTTTATATTTTAGATCATAGAAAACTAAGTAAGGAAAAATATAGAAGTTTCAAAAGCAACTAAGGACTGGTTGCCTTATTTACTTAATCTTAATTCACCGTATTTAAAAAAAAAGTATGTTACCGCATATCTCCGGAATTTATAGTCCGATTTGAAAAATTTATTTTGCATTCAAAAGAGAGTGTCCGTTTGGTTCCATAGAAATTTGGTTAAAATCTGGTCTTCCATGTAAAAAGGTCTGCGGTTAAGTTTTTGCTTAGTAATCTTGAGATTTTCAAGTATTTGCATACAAAAGTCGTAATTTCAAAGCAATATGATGATGGAGAACTCCTCCACTCTTAGGAGTTCAGAGAATCTTTCACCACAGTTTATGACTATTCGACTGGGTTACGACGATAGTAATAAAACTTCATACGTCGCCACTAAAAAGTTTTCATTATGTTAAGTCATTCAATAAATTTAAAAAAATTAAAGCTCCTTCCAAAAGTCTTCAACAAGGAAATTCACTGCCCAAATTATTCAGAAGTCGGTGCCAGCATGATGATTAGATTGAACAGTGGCATCGACTTCAGAATATTTTGAGCAGTAAAATTTAAGTTTAAGACTCTTTGAAGGAGGTTTTTTTAATGACTTAACATAATGAAAACACTTAAGTAAAATTGTCAGGACATGTAAAAAATTGACCGTAAATAAAAAAAAATACTCATGCAAGTATGTTATCAAAAATTACAAAAGAAACGTAAAAAATTACAAAACATAATTAACTTTGTGAACGGGAAATGACCTCCAAGCCATTATCACTGTAAGAAAGTAAAGGAAGCGAGACGGAAACCTCAGCTTATTTGGTAGTGACAATGACCTAGTAAAAAAACAAGGCCAGTGTTATTAAAAATCCAAAATCAAGTAGATCGTGCGCGTTAGTGGCTGGTCTACTTTAAGGTTATCAATGTATTTTTTACATAAATTAAATCAGCGTGTTCAAATACATTTGTCAATGGTAAAGTTTTAAGATATTTGTCCTTTCTTCCTTGTACCTTCAAATCGTGTTGTATTGCTTGATATCCCCCATTTCACGGGTTTGATATCCAATTTTCGACTACAGTTATAAGAAAACTCCATAAGTAATAAGTAACATAACTCACCATTTCGAGTGTTCGATTTAAGATTGCCAAAGCTTTTTCCTATGTAGAGCTACTTGCTAACTCACACGTAAGTTCTCTGCTTGAACCTGTGGCTGACTGATAGAGAATGCCTCCGGCATTAAGTCCACCATTGTACACAAGTTTGTGCAGAAGTTTAAAAAAAAGTAAATAAATAAGTTATGGCTAAAAAGTGTTTAACCGATTAAAATGTAACCTTGAACCGTGTCATAATTATTAAGGCATTGTCGATTGTGAGCAAAACTGTTGTTTTCAAGGTGTGTATTATAATAATACGTAATTACATGTGAAACGTTGCGCATTGTCTTGCACTTGGACTAGCCTTAGTACCGCACAGTTAGATGCAGAAAGTTTGGTAGCATCCAAGGTAGGTAAATAGACAATTGAAAGTCAATTAATCCATCGATACGCTACGTGTGTTGGCAAAGAAGCGGAATTTATCCGAAACGATAAAGGTTCTATTCAATTAATTAAACTCAAAATCTTCAGTCGCATCGCTCTGATGACTAAAAAGTTTTTGCAGTAATTGGCACTAATAATAATATAGATAATTACCTATTTCATGCACGCAATTAATATGAACGCAATTTGGATAGACCATGTACCTATGTTAACTCTACATGGAAGTGTAACGTCGTTCTTTACAGTTTATACTACTGGGATTCCAAAAACGTATCATTTTGTTTTGTTTTTGTGTCAACCTGTTTCTTCTGCAACGACCTATCACAACAAGTTAGCCAGTATTTAAGTACCTACGTGTGGGCTTGCTGTATCTTCGTCTACTGTCATTACTCATTAGTGTGTTTGTTGACTGTCTAGCAGAGAACCGGTGTTACGCCATTCCAAAATATGCATAAATTAAAAGTCATCATGACCTTAGCTACGCAACTTTAATATACAATATACAACAACATCACATACATTAGTCTGAGTCCGTGGTAAGTAACTCGTGTTATATCAGAATCAACAGGGGTATTAAAAATAAACCTAAATAAATGCGTAAAACACCCAGACCAGTGAAGAGAGTTTAGAAAATGTTATACTTTTTGGTTGATAACTTTTTCAAAGACACCTCGTCTTTTATGGCTTTGCGAATATACTCATACCTACTTGTACCTACTCAGTTATTTTCGTACAATAAGTGAAAACAAACAATATAACCGAAATTTAATTTTCGGACAAATTGACACATACTTTGACTTGTTTAAGATTGAGACATATGCCAATGACCCCAGAACTGCAGTATTGTGTCAGCCTCAGCCTCACCGCCATGAAAGAGCAATGCCTATTTAGATTATGATGTAATTAGTCAAGTTAAGTAGGTCAGTTATGGAATTTGAACGTTGAATCTGAATGTCGTAATGATTTATCACAATTAAGTTTCATGTATTGAGAAAGTCTAAATACAGTTCTACAATTCAATTAAAAGCCGTAAATCTATATATATATAAAATTTTCGTGTCACAATGTTCGTTTCCGTACTCCTCCGAAACGGCTTGACCGATTCTCATGAAAATTTGTGAGCATATTGAGTCGGTCTGAGAATCCGCCAACATCTATTTTTTATACCCCTTAGTGATAAGGGTTGTCCGCAATAATTAATATGGCAAAACAACGTTTGCCGGGTCTGCTAGTATAAAATAAATTTTAAAGTCTTTCAATATTGGTCCAGTCACCAGACTAGAACCTTTTCTAATAAATCAATGCCAACTATTCCCTGCACGGAAGTTCACCGATTAAATTGAATTACCCTTCTTATTACAGAAATTACATAATGACTGGTCAATTTTCTTCAGAACTTTCATTGACACTCGAGTCGAGAGCGTAGTTTAAGACTCATTCACACGGTTTCCGTCATTCAAGATACGTCGAGTCATGATTAGTTAGAAACTGTATTGATGTCTAGTGAATGAATTCAGTCAGTGGGGTAAGCACGAACATTTTTGAAACGTATTCGTGTCGTCCAAACGTCAGAAACTGTCATTTTCCCCATACAAATTGACAAGTTAACGATAGGTAAACGCTACGAATACGTTACGACAGGTGTTCGTGCTCACCCCAAAGATCACTAAACTACTAACTTAACTATTGTTAGCAATTAAGTTATTGTATAAACAATGTATTTATGTATACCAAGAATTAAAGAAACAAAAATATTATACAATAAATAATCCATAACACATTACGATTTTCGCACCTATTTAAACAGACTAGACGTATCCGTTACTTTTCACGAATATGAAGTGTTTAAACATCGATACTTAAAAAGCATTGTTACAGTTAAAAAAAGAACAAATCGTAAATAATTTCGCAAAAAATACAAATCGTCAACGTGTGAATGAGCCTGAAGTTCTATAAATAATGAGTTAAGTAAAGTACCGGTTTCCAAGGCCGGAGACAGGTTCTACCTAGTTCTTTGTCACTCGATCTCCGTGTGCCGGCAAAAATGCAATTTCATAATTCGCTGTTCTAAACTCCGACGTTAGTTGATACGATAAATAATTAAATCGTTCGATTGCCCCAGAAATGTCAGCTGGTTGATCACATTTGCTAAGTTACCTGGCGGGGTGCAAATAATGCTAGAACACTCGAGACTTGTTGCAGTTAAGCGAACCCACACATTTCAGTTAGTTGACAACTTGAGTTTAACGCAAAACAAAACAGAATCAAGCACAGACAGTCACTTACACCGTACTCTTATGTATATACCTACATAAAGCAATGTACTGTTTGCGCAAAGCTCTAGTTTAGGTACTTTGCCTAAGCAAAAATGTTACTTGATTTGCGTAGTGAAGTAGAAATGGCAGTTGACTCAAGTCCCGGTTCAAAAACTGAATGATGAACTACATATGCCAACTCTGAAGCATTATGGAGAGTAACCGCAATGTACGTAAGTAGGTTTCGTCCCAGCGGTAGTAGAGCTACGTGAACTTCAAATATACAAGGTGTAACAAAAAACCCCGTTATAACTGAAGGGTGTTGTTGTGCCCGGAAAAATGCACAACATTCCCAATGATACCTTGGTCAAAATCTCAAAAAAAAATCGGACCTCCCATACAAAATTGCCAATCAGCTGATCGATTTACTATGGGAGAGCCAATAGATTTTTTGAGATTTCGACCTAGGTTTCTTAGCGAAAGTTGTTCAGGTTTACGGGCACAAAAACACCCTTCAGTTATAACGGGGTTTTTGTTACACCTTGTATAGATCTATTTGGTAGAGTTTTAATTTTTTTCCAGTACCTAGTTGTCGTGTGCCTCATTTATATAGAATACGTAGCTACATTCGAATTATATATTATTTTTATATTTATAATCAATATCGTTTAAACAAATAAAGATAATGTTTTACAAACAAAAATTAAACAGCACCATGAAACAGCACATATGTTTAACAGAAGTTCTGTGTAATTTTTGTTTGAAACAACTTAAATAGCAGTAAAAAAAATATTAAATATTTACCTAAACATCACGATGAGACAAAACTGAAAATACCTCATCACAAGAAACAACTTTATTCCTCGCTTCACTTCAATCACAAATATTCACACTCTCAACGCATAATTTTCTTCAGTTGTTTTTCAGCACCACACGTTAAACTATGAAAAAGTAAAGTTTTAAAATGTCACACGTGCTAAGGGAAAGAGTAAAACGATACGCGCGACTCGCGATGCGCAAGAGTCGAATGTTTTGAGCAAATCGCGGGTTAGTGAAAGATGCTGCGCCCACGCACTCCGAACTATTACAAGCGCGGCCCTGCGCACAAGGTTGCCTGGAGTTCACTATTTTGGATGTGATTATGCTCTGATAACAATCATTTTTTTTTGCGGTGGTATAAATTGTAATAAAATGCATTCCGCTTTTTAGGCGTTTAGTTAAGTAGTGGTAGTTTTGTAGTATCACTGCGTAGCCATAACTGACATGTTCGCTGAATAAAATCATTACTTTAATTACATATTTAAATAATAATAAAAAATACTGAGTAGCAATAGACTAGAAACGTATTGTTGTTTGCAAAATAACGTTTAGGAATGGAAGGAAAAATTTAAAATTGAATGTTACTACGTAAGCCCTTAATAAAATAATTAAAAAATCTACTTAAATATCATAAAGGAAAATACATTTTCAACTACTTTCAGGACTCTCAGGTAAGAAATACACATTTACTACAATACAAAACGTATTGTATTGTATAGTCTATTTTTTATCACTAATTTTGAAATGTAAACAAACCCTCCAAAAACAATTGAAGATTTACGCGACGAACGACTATGAAATCCATAGTAAGTCATTAGAACACCATCACCATGAACTGCTTCACAATTTCAAAACAATAACCATGGGGTTTTGAATAGCTTTACACCTAAAACGTAAAAGTAAGCCCCCATGTTTGTTTACATATTATGCTTAGTGTTAAAAAATAGACACTCAGGATATAAACACTGCGGAATCATAATCACTACTAGTCTGTATGTGTCAGAATTTCAGAGAAAAAAATTAAAAGAAAACGATACTAAATATTTAAAGCAACTCAAAAGCGTGTACCCGTCTTCATAGTTACTCAACAACAGGTTGATACACACGCGATAATTGTCAGCGCCAAATGTATTGGTAATTTGGATAAATATTTGCCAGAGTGCCAGATGATATGAACGTTATTGCTTCACTAGTGGACGCCCGCGAACTTCGTTCGCCTACATTTGTAGCTTACATATAAAGTTTCATCCTCAATAAAACTTCATTACACTATCTTCTGGAACTTTGTCTTTCTTATACCAACAGAAAGTGCTTAAGGCGTTACGTTCGTACCTCATACTGTTTAGCTGGACTGCTAGTGTTCCACATTAAGTACAGATCATAAGTATATTTTTGAACTACTTTTTCAGAGATTCTACATTCATACTCTTTACGGCATAGTAGTTTACTGGGCTGCCGACATGTCCCATCAGATCTTCATTTTTGATACGGGGACAGAAAGTGCTCGACACGCTGAACTTCTTTTCTTAAGGTGTCATATTTATACCTTTTATTATTGTGCTGGGCTGCTAGGGTTCAATATCAAATATTCATATCTATATTTGTTATATGCTATCCATTAATTGCTCATTACGTTAAACAACTTTTCCTAAAGCACTATATTCATACTTCTAACAACAAGCTAACTACAAATAAGCTAGGCTGCAGGGGTTCCTCCTCCGATATTCAGATCTTCAAAAAAGAGTTCAAAGAGGAGTTTTCTTGACAGATTGGTAAAATTTTCATTTAAATCCGTTCAGCCTGTTTCAGGTGATGCGCGTACATATACACAGCCAAACAGATAATCAGAGACACCAACAGACAGACAAAAATTCTAAAAAATGTGTGAAAAAAATGTGTGTTCTAAAGAATGTGTTCTGTAGTCGATTCTAAGCCAATAAGCCAAACCCCTAGCCAATTTTTTTTAATATATCATAAGTACAGACTTTTTTTCATCTTCGGCTTTATTATATGTATATATTGATTAAGAAAATCGTAGTAGACGTAGTGACGGAGTTTTGAAGATTTTTATTTTCAAAATGAAAATAAGCTTAAGTTATTACAGTTGTACTGAATATTTCAATAACGTTAGTCGAATCATAATATGAAAGTAACGAATTTTGAGAATTAAAGTTACAGAAACGGTATCTGAAATTTAAATTCTTTATTCTTTAAATTGTGAAAATATTTTTTTCTAAACCTGAAACATGTTTATTCAAGTACATAGTTAAAACATGAACTGTGACGTGTGCGATGCCCAAAACTCTTAGCGCTTCAAATTTCAAATTAACTGTTTTAAAATCAACAGCATAAAATATTAGGCGACGCCGATACAACGTTTGGCGGCCCTCCAATCGAACATGCCCACAAAATTATACTTCCACAAATACAGCTCATTCTTGGTATCCAAGACAACTGTTCAAATTAAGATAGTAACGATATTCGATAAATTTGAAATACCCAGTCGAACGTAAGTAACATGTTGATAAGACGTTAATTAAAAAATTAATCATGCGAAAAATTTTCATGTGAAATATCACTCACGTGAAATTTACCTACATGAAATCTTTTTGGTTTTGGTGAACTCTTACTTATTACAATTACTTAAAAACATAGGGAAAATGGTAAAAATTAAGCAATTACTGATTTAACATAAGTCTACGTATGACCACTGCACTGGGGCGACGGACGGAGAGCATGCGTCAAGCGAGACCGCGGAAGGTTTAGTGCGTAAACCTGGTCGACAGAGTCCCACATTATATCCCATAACTAACTTCACGGGTATGCATAAATTATTCCCTACACGAAAAAAAGGTATAAAATGTCATATCAGATATGTACGAACAAAACATTCTTCGCCTCATATCTAACTACGATATATGCATATGCTTATGCTAACCTAAAAACCAACGTATGCCTAAATTTAAGATTTTTATCGCAGCACAGGCATTGAGTTTTGCAATAGACGAACATAAAGTCGAATCGTAAACATAACTATTTCTGATTAGGTTTATACAACGCGCACTAAAATGTTCAGTGTATGAAATGTAGGAAAAAAATTCAAGGTTCTAGTAGAAGTCTTTAATCTATGCTCGACTACTGGACAAGAAAACACGATTCAACAAATGAGTTTTTAAAGATATCTCTTTATAAGTATGTGTTAACTTTACCCGTTAAAAAATTGGTACCCTCATTGAATAAGTATTACAATAAACTAGGTATCCCACAATAATTTAATTACGAGGCACTTTTCTCATATTTATTATCCTACAAGTTATTATAATTATGTTTACTCAAAATCTAAATATGGAATAAGTAGAATTTAAAATTGCTGTATCAATATTATTTGGTCATGAATAATAACCATTTTAATGTTAAATTCTAAGAAAAACCATATTTCAGCTGATCATATAAGTAAGGTAAAGGAAATTATAATGGTATGCGTACAGTTATGGATGTCATGGTATATTCTAGAACTTTTAATATTAAGGTCTGATTATGAAGTTGGAAGGATGCAATATGATGAAGCTTACTAGCGTCTTTTATTGCTTGCAGATTTATTTGTTAATACTGCTGTAATATAAATAACCCCTGATTATATTACACTTTTGAACTGATACTTTTTATGATCATGTGATTAAGCCTAACAATAAAAGTAATTTATTTCAGGCAATTATTTAACCAATACACAAAAACTGCCTTTGTACCTACACTACAACTGTTTTTATTGTACCTATGTAGGTACAGGCTAACAATGTCACTTTCAAGGCTTCAGACCAAAAATAAAACTAAAGCGATTTTATAAAAGGCTCGTTTAGCCTTGATACCTTTATCAAATGTCAGACGGTAAGTGTCACCAAAGCAATTTTTTATCCATTACTCAAGTGATGCAGATCAGATTTAGCATGTACAGTACCGGACCATCAGACTTTATTTTTTTGTTGAGAAATCGGTCTTACTACAAGTTCACAAGATACCAGATGTTCTGTCATCCGTACGCGAAGTAAAATGGCGAGCCACGCACGCCAGTGCAACAAAGGTTATTTGGACAAGTTTCACTATCGTTCGCGATCTTCGAAAGTTACAAGGAATAAGGAAAATAACAACATGCCAACTTATTCATTGATTTCTGCGGAATATGGTAGATATAAGTGATGCTAATTGACCTTTTCTTTCTTACCTCTTGCACAACGTCAATCCGAGTCGATTGCTATCTTAAAAAATAAACTAAAGAATATTTTCATAATTTGCAAGTTTAGTCCTATATATCTCAGTAGTTTCGTAAAAACTGTGTTTTGCATTATCCGCATATATTTTGCTCAAATTCCTCCTTCCTGTTAATTATTTTTTTCTTTAACCGAAGGTTGTCTCAAAGTGATCTCTACAAGCTATAAGACCGCCTCAATTGAACATCTTTCTTTGTTAAAGTCGTCTGTAACTTTGTTTTATGTTGTACAATAAAGTGTTAATCTATCTATCTTGTAGCAGTAAAATACTTCACGTTACTTGCAAATGCAATAAAATAACGCTTCCCATATTAACTTTGACGTCGGACTAACGGGTCGTCAGATAATTTAATCAAGTGTCTACTTTTTTCTATCACTAGGAAGCTAATTACGTCAGCTCATGTCACTTAATTCATTCTCTTAGCACGCTCAGTGACGTCATACAGTAATACAGCGCAGTTCTCTGCTAATCTGTGTCCTTGATAGTGAATACACACTTAAAAGTCTATTAATATTGCGGTTAAATGAGGATGTTGTAGATTCACGTTATGCCACATTAATCTTAACTTCCTTCTTACTTATATTTATTAAAGAGATCATAGTTAAGTCAAGTTGGAAAAGGCTTTGGCGCCTCAAAAAAATAGGTCGTTTATATCAGCATCATAAGATGAAAATAAGGAATGATACATAATCATCCAGTTTTTTTTTTTAGAAAAGTGGGATTAATTCTCCATTTAGTTGTTTAATCTTCTTTAGATGTTTAATCTAATTTACCGTATTATACTAACCAGGCTCCATTTATTTATTATTAGCCTAACAACAGGACATCACAGACGAACTCCGAAATATTTTCTTCTTTTAATTATCCTTCCTTTAACGAGTAATTGAATGTTCCTCTAACCGAAAGTTGTCTGGAAGAGATAAGACTGCCTTAATTGCACTTCTTTTTTTGTAACCTTGTCTGTAAGTTTTGTATTGTACAATAAGTGTTAATCTATCTATTTTACTTATTGCTAAAAAAATATGTTCTGTTTAAAAATCGTCTAGAAGGATTTTCAACTAAAAATCTGAAGCTGGTCGTTGGCCTACACTCATGACCCCCGAAAGCAGATGGTATCTGACGTAACCGTCACTTGCATTATTGGGACGAATCGTGAAAGTCGCCGGCGCCGCGGGCCGCTACCACGGTAATATTATCTATACAGTATTCCATCTTCATATAAACGGACGACGCGCGAACTATACCTACGCGCCCGGATCTTGGCATGCGCGTGGCATGCTACAGTCGCGAGTGCGCGCGGTGACGAACGGACGGTGTGCTGGTTTTTAATCAGTAACCGCCCGAATTTTAACTCGAAATAAGTGCAAGTAGCTATTTAACATGACAAGTGGAATATGTATATTGTGCTGTTTTTGGATTGCGGAATTTTTATACACTCAAATATTATCATAAAGCATTTCGTTCATACGAGAATAATATTAGTAATACAATCAATGTGCAAATATTTTTCGGTCGCAAATTTATTAGACCGATTTGTTATAAAGTCACATAATCATGGGTTTTAATTAAATCTATCAATCAATAAAACAACTTGCATTTTAATTGAACACTTTCTATTCAATTCATAAAGTATTTTATGTAATCATATAAAAAAAATATATTGTTTCTAAGTATATTGCTTATAAATAAAAAGTAACAAATTTACAATCTCAAAACTAGATAGAAACTCAAAGTAGGCAGATGCAATTAAAACGCTGTAGGTAGGCGACAGCGAGTACAGCACAGCCCTATCTCATGCTTACGTACCACGCGGCGGTAGGTACTTATTTTAAAAACACGGCCAAGTTGGAATACTGTATGGATAATATTACCGTGCCGCTACGCGGTGACGCGTAAATAAATGCAACTTGTCAGGGCTGACAACGATGTTTTAATATTTTTTTTCGCGAAATCATAAATAATTATTTCACAACAATCACACCAATTCTCCAGTCCCAAATTAAGCTTCGAGGCTTGTGTTATGAGTACTAGACAACGGATAAACATATTTAAACACTTGTAAATAAATACATATCATACATAGCAAACACCCAGACCAGTACAAACACACATGTTCATGCACACTTATGCTTGTACTGTGCGGGGATCGAACCTGCGACCCTTTGTTTTAGAAGTCCGACCTGGTGGACCACTGCACCAAGCGGTCGGTCGAATGTTTTATGTATAGGTACCTGCTGCCATGGGGATAGCAAAGGGTTACATTGGTGCTACAGACTGCAACCTGCCAGCAATGTAACACTATAAATATGTAGGACGTTACATTTCCTTCAAGAAGGTAAAGGTATAATAATAATCTCCCTGTGCATAAGCTTTTCTTTATGCTTAGTACCCATTAAAGTTAAAGTTTTGTTTGATGAAGTGATGACAAGTAGGTTTTATGTTAGTCTATAGTAGTATGTATGTATCTATGATCCTGTATATCTTGTAATTATTCAGTCCTGGGAGCTCAGCTAAGTGTTAATAAACTTTGGATTCCAAACTTATTTCAATTTAGTAGCATTTGAAATTTAAAATTTAATTGTATACGGGTATTAATTTATTAATTTATCAAAAATAATGGATTTCTTGATATAAGTAGTTTAAAGCAAAGACAAGGTGGTTTTTCTTTATTAGTCATATAATGTACTGAATTTCTTAGATAGCAATTTTCTATAGAACCAGACCCAGTATCTACCGTTCTGAGCAATTTTTTTAGTTTTATCAGAGGCCTTTGGCCTATGTATATTGTTCAGGTGTTAATGGTGTAAACACGGCTCTGATATAATATATCCTACTAAATGCCCATCTCGGCTATTATTCAAAACCTTTACTCCTTTTAACACACTTTGTCCGGGGTCAGCCGAGCAATCCGGTGACAAATGGCCTAAGAAACTTGTCAGCTCCAATATAGTTTAATAATTTAACTAACGCTGACGTTTCTTAAACCCTATCTAGAAATAAGTTATTAAAACAGGTGCATGTTACTGATACTAAAATATTATTTTTAACACTTTGCCAGTTACAAAGGGTCAGTGGAAACTTCCATCCAAAGTAAATTAAGACTGCAATTGGATAAATCACTACATTCACAACGCAGAAACTGTCATAAAATGATATCCTTGGTGGTCTCCACCTTTGGCATTTGCACACATTACTTTTGCTTTTAAATAGTAATGAATATTAATATAGGACTTTGAACTGGCGACCCTAGCTCGGGTATCTTCGCGATGCATTATTGGCGAACAATCACTGTGTCAATGGAGCAACGAACATTAATTATTATCTGTGGCTGCTTATAAACGCAAAAACGTCATCTTCTTTGCGGTTCCGTACTCACAAATGCAATCGTTTTTATTATCTGAATGGTAGAGACAGACATTTTATAAAAATCCGGATGTTTATAATCTAAAAGAAAATTGACTTGACTGTATTAATGCTTATTTTAAGTACTGTTTAGGTAAATGGTTGACCGGTTGGGAATGCACTATGACGTTAAGTCCGCCTACTAAATTCTGTTGTGCAATAAAACTTAATGAAATATGTTTTCTATAGATATTGTTTTCTAAAGTTCTGATAAGGTCATCCACATTGTCAATTTATGAAAAAACCGCCTCGTATTGCCAAACCAGCTGCCTTAGTCATCATAGTAATAAAATATGCAGTGTTGAGTCATAGTTTTTTCGACTTATCCTTTCGGATGTGGCACACATTTGACTAAGTATAAGTGTTCGTTTTTACTGGTGGAATATGTTTTTGTTGTATTGTATATCATACTCATCCACGCAGGCTCAGTACTAAATATAGTTTTTGTTTGCTATAGAAATTGACCTCGCGTATTTTCAGATGTTTTCAACCTAAACCTCTAGAAAGATTGCAAAATTGCCGTAGATTATAACTCATTTGGAAACTCAACACGCAGTTGGTCAAGTCGAGCAAAACTGTAACAGCTGCGTCATTTATTTGTTTATTTAACCTTTATTGTTATAAGTGTAATTGTCTAGCATAAGACCTGCTATAATTATGTATGTATTTAACACTTAGTTGGCAAATAAAAGAATATGAATATCTTTGTACGAAAGGTAGACTTAACGCCATAAGGCATTGATAACTGGAACCCTTTAAACTGTCAATAGCGTAACCGAGTACGCCACGGCTGATGTCCAACTATGATGGCTTCGAGGCTAGTGTTCATAATGCCTTATTGTGACTACATTACTGACCGCGACCGAAGCGAAAATAATCGCGAAATGTCGAACGATAGTTTCTTTTTATCTAATGCCGCTTACCGCTAGCACTACTGTTAAGTATTTTTCTTTTTGCTACTGGAATAGAAACAATATGAATAAGGCATACTACTAACATGTCAGATGATTACGTATTTAATTTCTTTTTAAGAATTCAAATTTAAGTCACACGGTATGTAAGAGTAAGCAAATGTCAAAACCAATACGATAAAAATTAACTATTTTAGTAGTATTCCGGCATTCGGCATCCCCGCTGATCTTTGCAGCTGGATATCAGACTTCCTGAGTGAACGGTCGATCAGAGTAGTCTTAGATGGCTGCTCCTCTGACTCTATAGCTATTAATGCTGGAGTTCCTCAGGGGTCAGTTCTCTCAGCGACCCTTTTCCTGCTACACATTAACGACCTACTTAAACCAGGTATCGTAGGGTATGCAGATGACAGTACAGTTTCTGAGAGATACTTGACCGGTGCATCGAACAGTAGGGACGATACACGTCTGTTAAGAGAGGCCATAGTCGAGCGGACAAACCTGACCTTAAGTAGAGTCTCCTTCAGCTTCAACGCCTCAAAAAAACAGGCCTGCCTATTTACGGCCAAGAAGAGCCCCTTTCATCTAGCTCCTGTCTTTCAGAACTCGTCTATTGCTATTGCAGACCGTCTTGAGCTTCTTGGCGTGGAGGTGACGGCAAATCTCAACTTCGGCCCCACTATCGAGATCAAAGCCCAAATTGCAGCAAAAAAACTGGGAATCCTGAACAGAGTCAAGCGATATTTCACACTCTTTACAAAGCGCAAGTCCGATCCTGCATGGAGTATTGCAGCCATCTCTGGGATGGTTCCGCCAAAATACCAACTTGCTGCTCTTGACTCGATTGAACGCAGGCTCATAGGTGACGAGAGGCTTGTAAGCACGCAGCTCCAAAGCTTGGCTCATCGCCGCAGAGTCGCCTGCTTGTCAATCTTTTACACGCTATACTTCGGCGAGTGTGGTCATGATCTACATCAGCTTATTCCGCCAGCCCCCTTTTCTATCGGGCCACCAGACGTACCGCGGAATACCATCCGTACCGTGTCGATGTTCCACTGTTACGAACCAAGCGCTTCTCATCTACATTCCTGATGCGCACTGCAAAAGAGTGGAAGTCACTACCTGCGTCAGTGTTTCCCTGCAATAACAACCTAGGAATCTTCAAAGCTAGAGTGAACAGGCATCTTCTAGGTGAGCTCGCTCCATCGTAGACTCAGTCTTTGCCTCGTTGGGCTTAGTCTTGGGTCAAGATCAAACCTATCCCGAATAAAAATAAAAATTTATGCAGGTACCAGATGTTGATAAATGAAACAGGCTTCGGACTCAGGTTGGTCGAAGTAAAGAGAACATGGCCAGGTGGGGATTTTCGGCAAGCTCCGATGTGGACTGTGTTTGCGGTGCAGTTCAAACTATGGTACACTTAACATCTTGCCAGGCGTGCCCCAACACCTGCACGCCAGCGGATTTAATGAACGGCAGCCGATCCGCAATACAAGTGGCTGAATTCTGGGCTGCCACGGTGTAATTCCTCGTGTTGAAAGAATGAAACACAGAGAACGATTCATTTCACTCTCTCTAGCCCGGCGTCATGATAAGTGTGTGGAGCGCCCCCGCTCCCCGCACCTGACCACCGCACGCCCTAATAGTTATCGTGCTCTTACTTATTAAGTAGTGGCATAAGCTACATGTATAATAATCTAAGTTCACTCATTATGATTTGCTATGAAACTGCGGAAGTGAAAATGAGAATCGATTTAATTGAGGATATAGTGTTAGAAATCCAGAGTACTCGTAAGAATGACATGTAGGTAACCATAAATCTATCCAATCATAAAAGCACTTACAACAGCCATCATATTTAGATGGGAAAAGTCATTGTGGCCACAATAATGATTGGTTGAGGCCTTACTTCGGAAGCCGATGGCCATTGTTTCAAATGCCCCTGTTTGTCACTTATGCTGAAAGTTGAACAAGATAGTGTGCGACCACTTGCCTTAATTACACTTTAAAAATCTTGCTGTTTTACTTTCTTCTTGCAACAAAACAGACTTGGTGACAGACGTTGGCGATGGTGAAGTATTGTAGTAAGTGGAAGGCTTCGCACATCTTTAACGACATTACTACTTAACCGATTCATTGCGATATCTAATTTTGCGAACATCCAAATGTGGCGCTGAAAAAAAATGTCGTGGCACACCTGGCGTGCTTAACGCCGTCCGATTTGATGGCACGCCTCTTGTGTCCTCAATCGTGCAGAAAAGAAAACAGTATTTTCACCATTTTTACATGTTCTAAGCTTGAATTTCAAATGAAAACTCCATTTAAAATCTAACGGCCAGGATGATCGTTTCTAGTCAATAGGGAGAGTTACTACGAATTTATTTTGTCACGGTTCATATTTCATTATTGATAAATGATAATAGATCTATTTATATCCAGATCCAGATAGAACATATATGACAGAAAGACTTGTTAGTTAAAAGTTATGGCTAATATGCGTGTCTGTAAAACAAGTGGACCGTGAGATTTGATAAAAAATCACGATAGCTGTGTGTAAACGACAATAATTTATCGACTATATGATCTTTTGATCGCCATGATTGTAAGTCATTTCTATTCACTTAAAGTTTTTTTAAACTGCTTCAATATTTTACAGTGAAATTTTTATCTTTTTCATATCCAAAAACATACAAGAAAAATATTTTTTACATGAAAAGAGAGACTTCAATTATTGAACACTGCTTTCTGTAAAAATATCCTAAACTAACTTACATTCATACTACGTGAAGGTCAACCCACTGTATCAGTCACCATCACACTCACTTCCACCATACCAACCTAACTATTTTCACTTTCGTACACATTCGCGAGTGCTAAAATACATTCACTGGTTTAAATGCGTACAACAATTGATCAGTACAAAAGTCACAAAGGGTAGTAACACCAACCGATGGCACTAAACGCGTTCAACAAGAGTCAACGAGTAATCACCGCGTTCCGTTATGGACAACACTAACTTTGTTTGTCATTTTGCCGAGCGTTGGCCTCATTGCCCAACACTATCTACAAACGCAATGCCCCCCGCAGAATCGTTTGCTAATCCAAAGATTCAAACTCAGACGATTTTGTCACTTTTCTTCACCCGGTCTGGTGAGTGAGCGGCCTTGAAACTTTACTTTTTTTAAAACTGTTCCGGACCTCGTCGTACTTGACATACAAACCTTGTTGAATCACTATAAAAGCGCGCATACCGTTTTTTGTGTTTTTAAAAGCTGCCATAACAGTTTAAATTCGAACGATTTGAATAAGAAATGAATTCAATGTATTGATTGACCTTGCTGATGAAGTGTTTAACGGTCTTACATAAACCAACATAATTGATCAACTTAACATAACAAAATATCCTCATCACAATACAAAGGTGTAAGTAAAGTATATCCACTCATTTCTTCATAAACCTTATCTTAATTATTTAAAGTGTAGATATGTAGGTATGTGTAGTTAGTATCTAAATGCTAAAAATATTCTATTACAAAGGTCAAACCGTAACCTTTGCACCCGTGCACTTTTGACTGTGAGAAATGTCGTGAGTCGTGGTCGTGAATTGTGTTAAAAGGCGAATTCACATTTATAACAAGTATGCATAGCTAAATCCAGCTGAGTCCTTATTCATATGTGGTAGTCGATACAAATTCGCAATTGATTTGACCGATTTTGACATTACACAAGAACTGTCAACATCAGGCGATTAAGATTTTGTTATATTATTGTTAACAGAATCAGAGATAACTTGAATCCAACCCGTGCAATCTTTCATGATGAAAATATAGTCTCACTTAGATAATTCCGATCATGACAAATCTGTAAGTACGCATTTTGTAATCAATAATATTAGGAAAAAAAATTGATAAAAATTACACAAACTACCAATAAAATTGCAGACGATAATTAAATCTTGTATCACCATTCCTTTCGCTAGTTTCTCATTATAGTGGAACTAATTGATTTACTTATCTGTCGTCAATATTAGCCTACCTTTAGTTTTTATTACCTTTTTATAATTTGAAAGTATGCGAGTCCAATCGAATAATACATTACAAGTAGAAAAGTACACTTTCTTACGACAATAATAAAATATGTAATATTCCATAATAATACTCAAACTAAGTGTTACTAAGTATACCTTATCTATCACCAATAACTTAACTGTTAATTCACATTTTCTAAATAAATTCTAAAAGTGCAATAACACATTGCAACGAAATAATCACAAACCGGATATTAAATCCAATCTAGTCGTAATTTCAAGACTACAATTGGTCTGACCTGTGGGTTAAATCCATGTAAGCTTGAGGATCTAACAGATTTACTTACTAAGTTAAGACCTATTAATAGTAACTGTAAGATCATACTGCTGGTTCTATCTATAAAATGCGTAATCTTTAATTCTGCATTCATTGTCATTTACTAACTTATTTACGACCTTATTTGACGACCGTTTGGTGCAGTGGTCTACATGTCGGACTTCTAAAACCAAGGGTCGCGGGTTCGATCCCCGCACAGTACAAGCATGTGTGTGCATGAACATGTGTGTTTGTACTGGTCTGGGTGTTTTCTATGTATGATATGTATTTATTTAGAAAAAAAAAAAGTATTTAAGTATGTTTATCCGTTGTCTAGTACTCATAACACAAGCCTCGTAGCTTAATTTGAGACTAGATAATTGGTGTGATTGTTGTGAAATATATATATTTGTGAAATATATTTTAAATTTAAAATATCATTAAGGCCGTCTGCATGGTTAGGAATTTCTAGGTCGACTAAGTCGTTAGCCATTGGATACTTCCTAATTCTTATTGTCTTATACAAAAAAGATGCTATTTACTTTATTAAATTGCACAGTGAACCGATTCGACATAATTTAAAATCTCATTATTAAAACATCTTGTGCATACGTTGTAATACGTATACCATTATGTTCTTTTTAGAAAATATCTCTTATGAAAAATTTAAAAAAAAACTGGATAATTAAACTGTATAAATAGTAAACCTGGATTCGGGTCGTTGAACTACGGAATCCAAGATTTGAGCGTGGTGCATTAACACACCTGCGGCGTATTGTCGCCGAGAGTCGTTGTTAGCGATTTGGCCGCGGTGATTGGTTGAGCCGCGGCGACGGTATGCCGCAGGTGTGCGCTGGCGGTTTGTACGTAACAGTTTCTTGATCTTTGACACTCTTACCTGCCTTATATGTAATCATAGTAAAGAGTCATAGTCTGCTGTCAAAAGTGAGGTAATTATTATATTGAAAAGGTCAGTCTTTATACACTGCGTGATATTCATGCTAACTACTGCGCCTGTGATATTTGTTAAAATGCTTCCTTGCACCATCTTATCGCAACTTTACCATAAGTCTTCGCACTTATTTCATAAATCTTTTACTAAATGATAATTACGATTCGGACGTTTGGCTGTGATAAAAGTTTCCTGATGCAACACACTTTACAAGTTATTTATAAATCCTACTAATATTGTAAAGGCGAAAGTGTATAAGTATGTATGGATGTTTATTACACTTTCACGCCAAACCTACTGGACCGTTTTGACTGAAATTTGGAACTGATATATCTATCTATCTAAGATTATAACCTGAAATAACGCAAAGGATAGTTTTTATCCCGTTAAACATCGCGCTTCCTGTGGGATACGTGATGGGTTCTATGCGGATGAAACCGCAGGGCACAGCTAGTATTATATAAATAAAAGTTACTAAGAGGTACACCTATTGCATGAACCCTTATCCAAGAAAAAAAATCATCAATATGTTTCATAGGTGTAAATAACTATGCCGAAAATCCTGTACAAGAATTTCACATAAAGTAACAAAGTGACTGTATATCTGCACTGCAGCCGCAACAAAGTTCTGCAAGCCATCGCCGACGGCGGGGACTGTCCGCTTGTCGAGCACTTGTGTAAATTAACTCGCACTAAATTAGGTAAGTATTAAATACTAACATAGGTATAAGTCTTTTTGTGCTACTAACTTTAATGGATCTTTGTTGTCCGATAAATAAAGATTTTTATTTTTATTTATTTATATCTGTTAGTTTTTTAACAGTTATCTTCAGCTGTGATCTATTTGCAAAACATTTGTTTTCCGTATTCAGTGTCGCGACGGTTTTAATCGATTTAAATATCTGGATAACAGCAAGGGGACGGTGGTCATTTAGCCTGTCTCAATGAATCAATTGTCTACTGACCCAGCCGGACTGCGTCTCTATTTAAGTTAGTATTCTTAAAGACGGGTCAAAAGGAGCTATCTCTTAACTTTATTGTCATTTTTAAGAACTAACGGTCCCTCTCTCGTTTCATGCCTATTCTCCTGTCCGATTCGTGAGGGTAGTGATGAAAATTATGTAAAAGAAAACACATAACACTTTAAAAAAAATCTTTTCGGCTCCGGTCATCAGGGAGGATTCGAACGAACAAAACGCACAAAATACTTAATAAATATCATGTAAAAGAACTCAGATTGCCTAATTCCGTGAAAAAACCGGAGATAGGCAAGAATCTAGTTTATTTTTGGCCATTTAACAAACCGTTTAGTTAGTCTGATTCGGCGTTAAATCAACGCCTTGCTACAAAACTTATCTAAGTTACTAATACAGGGTTGGCAATTAAGACATCAATTTAAAAATATTTTCTATTTTAGTAAATATGTTTTACAATTTGTATAATTTGCTACAGTTCCGTAATTTGCAGCTTCAGTAAAATGATGAGCTATAAAACTGACAGGATTTTAACTTTTACCTTATTTGTCTGTAAGGAAGTTCGAAACTACGTTTAACGAGTAACAGCCCTAAAAACATTATGCAACGAGCATTGTTCGCGGTACAGAACAAGACATGAACGTGACGATAAAAAGTTTCGCATCTTATTTCACGATCGCTATCGTTTCGACATCGTCGTGAGAAACCCTAGGTGCACGCACCAACATGATCCATTTATTTTTAAAAACAACGTTACTAATCACTAAATTAAGGTGAACAGTATGAGCTAAGATAACACAGGACTAGATTTGTTATTTTTGAAATGGCATTAGTTTGATTTCAATTGACGTATTAGTTCTAGTCTAGCCTACTTTGATGTTACAGATGCTGTTTTGATTCAGTCTCTGAAGTAAATTAAATGAACTTGTTTTAGTTTTGGTCCTGTCAAATACAAGTAGGTAAGTATTATTTCTTACCCTCCGTGTTGGAAGTGAGTAAGCAAAAGGTTCTGCGTCCCTACTCTCTGAGTCATTTTCAATAGTTTCAGATGTAATAATAGTCCTCCTGGCCGATTTCGACCACGGCGGCCAATCTCAACAGAGATCAGCCGACTGCGCAGGAGATATTATAGTGCACAAGTGTGAGCGCAATACACAGGTGCACTCACTGTTCCATCACTCTCTAAATTCGGTGAGACGGCAATCCGACATGACCGGAGAGAGATCAGGCGCAGGACCAACGGCTTAACGTGCTTTCCGAGGCACGGGGGTGTAACACCGCCAACTTCCTGACTCCGAGCTGTTTTTTGAGAAATTCATGACAGAAAATCTCAGAAACAATTTTGGCTCGACCTGGGATTCGAACCCAGGACCTCTCGGGTGTAAGGCAGAATCTTTGCCACTACACCAACGAGGCAGTCAGGTTTCAGATGTAGCCACCCTATCACTCTTACAAGCTTGTCCGTGCGAGGGAAGAAGCGCTCTGACTACATCCGAAAATACGAACAAAAAGTTACGCTTCCTCAGTCGTGACAGCCCTTACCAACTCGTTATGTTGGTACCTTTTATTTTCCCTTTCAAATCCTTTTAAAATAAAATAAAATAAAAAAATCGTAAGTTAGAGTTTCTGAAAATGTAAAATCGAAGTGCACTAAAAATAACTTTTTCAGAAAGATTCAATAAGCAAAATTATTACAAACAAATCATCATTTCATTACGAATAGACTATACAAGGAAAAAGTGCTATGTGTGCTTATCTTATCTGAGTAGTAAGAACAGACGCTAATAACATAGGAGATACTAGTTATTATTTTTTCCCACATGTACATTACCTAACTCTTGGGTTTCCGAGCTCGTGCGTATGTTTAGAAAAGGTTCTACAACCTTTGAAGAGGTAAGCTCCAAATTGCATTGGTTATTAAAATCTTAGTCAATGCACCCTGTCTAAAAATGATGCCAATATTTAGGTTATTAGAGATGATGTTATATTATTTCTTGAAGAAACTTAGGAGCCTATATATGTATAATGAATCAGCAGTACCTATGCGCTACAGAATACTACAAAAAATGGTCTCGAATTTTTTTAAAACGTGCTCCACAATTTAGGCACTGCACTCTTATGTCAACATGCTAATTTGCGTGGCCATGAAAGTTTAAAAATACGACTAACACAAAAAATAAGTTAGCTGTAGATTCGAAAGTCACGTTCAATTAAGGACTAAGTAATTTAGGAGATTGGTAGTGAAGATAACTAAATGAAAAAAGAGGACTCTGCCATTACAATTTCTCTGATCTATTCGCTATTACATCTCGCAATTTTTTGTAAATGGCATGCATATAAAGATCTGATTTTGCACACTAGTAAACTACACAATGACCTTCACAAATTTAGCTTTGTTTGTAATTTAACGCACTAATTACCTTATGAATATCTTAGAATACATTTTTCATTTTTTCTAACACAATGCCAAAAACGTGACATAACTGCTATATTACATATTGTATTTGAAGTGTTTAACTGCTCATAATTATACTTTGAACATATGTTTAAAAATATTTAACCTAACCATTCTAGATGTTTTTTAACAAGCAGGCTTTAATTAAAAATAAAGGTAAACTAAAGAAAAAATAACAATCAATGACTTGTTTCAATGCGGCTAGTAAACAACACTTAACTCGCTTTTATTACGAGTAAGATACGGGAAAGAGGAAGCCGACACGTTGAACGTAAAAAAGTAACGCACGCGATTTTCTAATTTCCGATATTCTTTTGTTACTTGCCAAAAAAACCGAACTGTCACAAGTTGGTAACAGTAACAGCCCTCATAAAGTATAGGTGAAGACAGCAGATTAACATTTTGTTTTAATTACAGCTAAGTAGCCAACCACTGCTGTTTATACTCTTTTCAATACTCGGGATTCCTTATTCATTGACGTGTCAGTAATTTCATTGAATGTTTTCTATTGTAGTAATGACTTTTAAGAAGCAGTTATTGGGGTAGAGCTTTTACTTTTACTAAGCCCTGTGTTTTTTCTTAAGTCAGTAAGCGCTGACATTCAGATAAAATTCTAAGATGGCTAATTTGAAAAGTCATCACCGTATATGTAGAATTTCAAAATAAATGTCATATTAATTAAGACCGGCTAATATTTAACAAACCGATTACTCTTTGTTACTGCTTCCTCAATAATATGGTAGAATAATTCTACCATATTCCTGTAGAATCACATCGAAGGTACCTGCTTTTATACGTGACTAGTGAAACCGCTAACGGATAATACTTGGCTATGGTTAAAAGTAGGCTAAAAACGTAACACCGTAATGCAAACAATAAATCCATTGCAGTGTGAAACAGGTTGTATCAAAATATCAAATTGTTTTACATAATCCAGCCCTTTTGACACCCAAGTAGTTAGAGACTGTACAGTCGGTGACAAAAAAATGTGCTTTTTAAACATTGTCATTTTATTACTTTTATACATAACATAACAATTAATAAATAACATTTATGCAGTAGAAAAAAGAAAATTTCTGAGGCAGGAATCGAACTGACGAACAGATTGCAACATAAATGCTTATCACGATAGAACATAAAACAGTAATGTCAAGCCAGGAGAGAGGGTCAGTGTGAGGAAGCCAGCAAACCACGCCTTGCCTTCGTTTCTACAGGTTTGAACAGAAAATGCCAGCTAGAAATAAAGCCTAGTAGTTCTGTCTGAAAGTTTAAAACTAAAGCTAAAAACTGAAGCTTAAAATTCTGACTCCCAAGGTCAGAATTTCAAGCTTAGCTTTTTCGAACATAATATCTTCTCCTTAGCGTATCGATGGTACAGCGACTTTATTCTTCAGCCCAGAAATTTGCGACTCGAATTGCCCTGTCGTGAGCGCAAATAAGGACTTCTGGAGAACAACAGTCAGGACACCCAGGACAATACAAAAGATGGGGCATGTCTTGTGGTGTGTAGCCGCAGATACAGGATAGGTCGGTTCCATAGGTAAAGTCCGAACATAATATGGTGATACGCCAAAAATGCGTGACATTTTTGATGCTGTCAGTACTAAATATTATTACAGTGATTACCTATAATAAGATGTCGAGCAGTTGACCGTGACCACTGGATTCGTGCCGAAACTGACCCAGTGATCACTTTCCTTTTTTTAACGGTAAAACACTATTGTATAACAACTATTTCAAACTGAATTAAACAATATTCGCTAATCTTAATCAAGACTTAGCTAATTTTGGAAAAGTATTTTAATCTGATCGAGTTTTTAGCATTTTATGGACGAAATAGTTAGAAGGTACTAAGTATTATCCCTTGAAACTGTTTATTTAAACGCATGTTTAATTTCTAATCTGAGTGTTATTCGTTTGATTAGTGTAAAATGTGCAGTTTTCTAGGAGAAGGTAAGACAGTTACTTTATTATATTAAACTTGAAAGACATGTAACTTGCTGGAAGAATCCAGCATTCTTTTAAACCGTTTGTTTCATAAAACCATTCACAGACACGTGGTTTACTAAAAACATACGTTACAATCAATTGCCATTTGAACTTGACTCATACGTAATATGAAAATATTGAAAAAGCCTGACATTGTATCCTCTTGCTGGATATTTAAAAAACATCTTTTAAATTTTATGCTTTTACATGACGAAGAATTATAAGTATGTGATTTATCCCTTATGCAACATAATTAGTTGATTTTATTAATCCTTGTAAATAGAATTAGAATTACTTTTCTTAATACCTGACATAGGCTTTGAGACACTAATAACAAAATGAAAAAATGTTTTTAAGCACTTAAATAAATAAATTAACTTAGCATTTGTTACAATTGGGTATCTTTATCAGTTAAATTTTCAGGGCATAGGTTTTTACCTATGCCCTGTCTGTTATGATGTTTTCATCATAATCAACGCTGGAACTTAAGTAGTAGGACAAGTTTTACGTAAGTAGAACGAAATGTACGTCAGTTTCATTGAATATCATAAAGTTACAGAATGATTCAACCAAATTACGATTCTATAACAAGAGTGATTATCACTTCCGTAATTATAAAAAAAAACAAGTGCGAAGTTATGAATGACCGACGCATAATTGGCCGTCACAACTGAGTGAAACAAATCATTAGATAGAGCCTCCTCATTACTGGAAACAGTCCTAATTATACATGTAAAGTATCAATTTTCCTGTCGCAAGTGGAACATGAAAAATACCTACCTACCTTACCATCAGAGCCCCATTACAAGCAAGAGTTAATAATACGCGCTTGACAGATTTCACTGTTATGGGTCTTGAGCGTGAAAAAGTTGGTACTTATTTTCCTTTCCCAAATAGATTTCACCTACGGTTAAGCCTTATTTAACACTAGGATGTACTTATAACGCTGTATTAAAAAAAAGCTTCAATCAAGGTTACAGTTAACCCATACAAATACGAATAAACATACGATCTTTTTTCAATTGACAAATTTTGCTTTACTGCTAAACTAGTTGACCCGGCAGACGCTGTTCTGCCCGCAGTTGTTTGCATTTTGACGTGTCTACGTCTTATAAATTGGTTTGCCGGGTGACACTTCAAGAAACTGCGTTACGCTGCTCCGCTCACGTTCCGCGCTCACAATGAGAGCGAGTGAGAGGCACGCGTCCCTTCGACTCGGGCATGGTTAGCCCGCCTAAGAGCGAGTGAGACAGACATAAAAAGTGAAAGGCACGCGTCCCTTCCACTCGAGCACAGTTAACCCGCCTAAGAGCGAGAGAGACAGAGCGAGAGAGAGAGAGTGAGAGAGATAGGCATACACACCGGTTCATGTTATACGAATGAATATTCACATTAAAATTATTTTACCACTCAAAGTCGTTGTCACGTAAAACTTTCGCCCGTATACCGACTTTACAGGCAACCAATTTTTTATTCATATGAACTTTCCTTTTGAATCACTCTATCCCATTTTCCGATTCCAGTTGTCTGGAAGATATCGCTACAAGCGATAAGACTGCCTAAATTGTACATCTTTGTTAAACTTGTCTGTAATTTTTGTTTTGTGTTGTACAATAGAGTGTTGATCTATCTATCTGTCTATCCACTAGAAAAACTGCATCAAAATCCGTTGGGTAGTTTTAAAGATCGAAGCATACATAGTACATACAGACGGAGAGACAGACGCAGGCAGCGACTTTGTTTTATATTATGCAGTGATTTCATTTGCATAACATACGTGATAGTTGTAGTTTTGCTAAAAATTACATCTAATGTGATTGAATAAGTAGTCGATGCACATTTTTTTTTAAATAATAACATCACATATATTGATATGACTCCGTTGTAAGGAGATTAAGCAATTATGTTACAGATATCAGAATCAACAGTGGTTTACAAATAAACTTAAATAAATACATTAACACCCAGACCAGTACAAACAGACATGTTAATGCACACAAATATTTGTACAGTGCGGGGATCGAACCCACGACCTCTTGGTTAATAGTCAACTTCTTGACCATTACACCAAAGTGATCATCATTAGAAAACAAAACTGCTTGTATGCCGACCCGTGTCCGGTTCTAATAAACATACATTCATGCGCAGTTTTAAAAAACATGGTTTCCTTATACAGTCATCGCACCCATCAAAAAATCAGTAGTTTGAATTTAGATTAATGTATAACATGAGAATGCGTTATCACGGTTGTGCCCAAAAGAGAAAAGCGTTATTGACTTATAACGCTCGTTATACGTACTTGCTTATCAATGCATACAGATAGGTACATAACAAAAGACAAATAATACCTCTACTACGTTAGTTTACAGTAATACGTGTTGAACAACGTGAATAAATATTTATAGTAAATTAATAAGTAACTAATATAAATTAGTCATCGATAAATAAACGGGTACATTTAGTATTTCAATGCAGGTCAACAATTGTTGTACATTTGGTACCTACTTCCTACTGAGCGTTACATATTACCTACCTAATTATTACGACCGCTAAATTATTAAGGCTCTCACTAAACTAAATAGGTAAATTATTATTAAATATCTCTGGACACCAATAACAGTTTTCCTTATTATTGAGAACTAGTGCCTCCCAGCGACTTCGTCCGCGTGGAATCCCTTTGTTTTTGAAATCGCGGTCGAACGGGATAAAAAGTATCCTATGTCCGTTTCCTGGTTCTAAGCTCCACCAATTTTCAGCCAAATCGGTTCATCCGTTCTTGAGTTATAAATAGTGTAACTAACACCACTTTCTTTTATATACTCGTATATAGATAACTACGAGTAAACACCGCCTCGCGCCTATGCCATAGAGTAGTAACTATTTAGTAATCTGTGCCATAGACTTTTAATTACCTAATTATGGTGCATTTTTTACGTTTACTGTTTATTCTTGAAAATAATAAGACTTTATGGCTATCACACTGTGACGATTGGACTTAGCAAACACCGTCATTGCTTTGCTATTGGGTAAATATTAGCCTGTCTAGGTGTGAACAAGAAATATTCTAACTGGTTTCAAATATCGGTGACCGGTGACGGAACTAAGCAATAACATAGAGTATAGACACTATAATCCAATAGACTTCAAGGTACTTACCGCTGGCCCTAATTACATTATTTATTAGACAATATTCAAATTGAAAGCGAATATTTCAACGAAAAACGAGTTTAGTTTTAGATGAATCATATCCTAAAGCTTTGACATAAAACCTAAATAATTAGTACTTTAGATAATTTAATTGATCAAAATATATTTAATCTGTATCTGTTATGTAGGAACTTTTCAGTCAATTACCCACTGGTATGTACCGTGGTCAGGATATCACGGTAAACACTGCGGTATCTTATGAGCTTGTGATACGGGCGATTTTCCAATATAATGGCTAGCCTGAGTTGCTGGCCACTGCACTTCGAACATAGAAGTTTCGAGCATAGAAAGGTCGTCGATTTTTTTTTAGTATTATTGCTGGCTGTAACAGAACTCCCGAATAAGCAAATGTTACGCTTTCTGAATTTTGCATGATGGAGGATCTTCGTTCACATAACCAATTGTCATGTAGCTGTGAACTAAGTATTTGTATTATACAACTGCTGTTGTCAAGCGATTCTTATTAATCGCTACTTGTTAGTATAAGTCACTCCTCCACAATCTTTGTGCCAGCCTCTAGTTTCAGCGCATGCCGTTGCATAAGTCTCGGCTCGGCGTAAGCGCACACAATGTCGACGAGAACTTATAAACACGCATGTGTTTACAAATCGTTACAATTCGCTCGTTTCGAACGTCCGATACGATTTGATTGTGCTAATTACTCAGAATTTTCTTTGTTGCAACACTCCGTTATCGAGTTTCCGGTGCAAGTTTGCGTTTCAGTCATCTTGGGCCGCTTTTGTGCTTTCAGTTTTTGGTTGTGTTATATCAGCAAGCATTCGTTGTTATGTAGGAACTTTTCAGTCAATTACCCACCTTGTTGTTTGATTTGCACTAATTTCCTTTTTTAACATATCCATGATGTCTAAAGTCATTTTTGTAAAGTTCGGCAGTTTTGTCGATAAGTACTAAAATAATCGAGTACAAAACAGTACAAGATTTAATACTTTGTTTTACAAATAACATGTATATATGTTAGGTTACCTAATAGGTTCTTAGATAATGTTACTATGAAGTCACCGAAGCCTTAATTTGCCTGACGGTAGACGGAACTTCTTAAGTTACTTTACATTCGTTCAGTGCAAATCCGTTCAGAAGCGACGTTAGCGCTTTATCTGTCGTATGGGGCCCCGGCCCAGAGCCCCCGAATGACATAATATATCATATATCATAAATGACATAAAAAACTATGAATTTTTCTTTTTGAACATCAAAAGTTGGCCACACCCTACATCGGATAAATAAATATTACGGGCTGCGAGATTTCCACTTTAAAGTTTTGGTTTAGTGAAAAAAAGAAAAAGTAACAACCGGGGTTACTTTAGATTCTGTAAAGTCGAAAGCTCAATGTAGTCAGGGAAATTAATTAAAATCAAGGGCTACCTGGAAAGCCAGGGAAATAAAGATTTTAGACAAAATGTATTTTCGAAATTTCGAGTGCTCGCTTCGCTCGCACACTATATTAAATACTTTTGGATTGCTAAGAGACTTTTTTTCTACTTCTAAAAGAAAAATTTCGAGCGCTCGCTTCGCTCACGCACTTATTTATATTACTTTCTGAACGATCGAATCGCCCACGCACTATCAATTCATGTTCTGCAAGAAATTAGAAAATAAAAGCTCGAAAACTCGTGAGTCTGATAGGTCATAAATCCCCAAGGACAAGGGTTGCCCCCAAGGACTTTGTATAAGCGAGCTTTTCACAAGGCAACTACTTACCCCCGCACCAATGGTGCCTAAAAAACTTTCTGTGTGCGCTGTCAAGGCTTATTCTTTTACTGCGTGAAAATAGACGTTTCGTCAAAGAGGTCATAAAAAGTGTCCAAAATTTCATATTTTTTAGAGAAACCAGTAAATTTTTATCCTTCCTGATGAAGGATAAAAATTTACTGGTTGCCCTGGTGGCCCTCACAAAAAAATTATACGGGGCTCCGCCAAGGCACTCTACGCCACTGTTCAATAGTGAATAAGTTAAGTTCGGAAACTTCTAAAGTAATTGATAAGTATAATTTTTGCGTTCGATCATCAAATACTATGTATTATGTATTCAATCTGCTTCAAACATCTCTTTTCACAGTAATTTGGGCAGAACTAACACGATAAAGCTAGATCCGCACCGACTACGCACAGTTGTGCAAGCGAGCGAAACTAACTCCAACCAACCACTATACGGACAATTTGAGGCGACTTTAATTTAAAAAGGGTTTGCGCAAGAGAGAAGCAGTTTATTATTAAAGAAAAGTGTTTATTCGCTTCAAAAATATACAGAAATTTAAAAACAGTCGTGCAGTAACTTTAATCCGAACTTATAAAAAATCTTGTGCATAGGTCGACCTAAAAAATCAATAAAAAAAGAATCTTAATAACGCAATTGCTGTAAAACTCCTATACTTATTATAGTTTCTGGAAGCATTGACCACTTAAATACCTACTTGTATCAAACTCATTATTTTTCTTTCAGTTTCGCTATATTTACCAGTCTAGGGTATCTCGTCTTGCTCTTTCGCGATATTAGCCCGTCGGAAATAGACAATAAATTCGCAAAGCGTGATTTATTTTTGCATTTTTGGTATGTTGTATGGGTGTGTTAGGGTAGTTTAAATTAAAAAATGCAACTTCGCAAACCTTGTGGAAATCGAGAAAATAGAGAAAATTTTCGAAATTTGCGGTCTTTTTATAGATTTCGCCCTGCATGGCCAAAACTATGCATTTTTGGCGAACGATGTTATCCACAAGTATAAACTGTATTAAATTACCTGCAATTTGGATCCTATTTTAGCTCTATTGACCCTATAGGAGCTGAGCTAGAGCATTTCAAAGATGACCAATTTTTCTCGAAAATAGCCGTTTTCGATTTTATTGTCATATTTCGTAAAATATTCGCAAAACTGCGTGTTCTACATAAAACAATTTCCAAAATATTTTAAAGTACATATTTAGCTACCATCACTGCCTAAAACGAGGTCTGTGAGACCTATAGTTCACTCTTAATCTTAATAAAACGCGAAAACCCAAATAATTTACAGAGTCAAAATAATATAAGTATACAGGTTTATTGCAAATTAGACAGAAATTTTATTAATAGCTTGGAAGGTCTTACTCATACAAGCCAGCATATACTGTTACCGCCTTCACCACGTGGAGGTACTCCCAGCTTATGTTATTGATATACAGAATGGTATCATTGAGACAACCAATTATTAATTACGATGTTAAGCACAAATGTTAGCTTGAATGGTGAATTGGTGATCTACACATCAGAGTATGGGTGTTGACAAACGACAGAAACAATAATTCTAATTTTTGCCTCTAAAACCCATTTTAACTTTTAATTGTTTTGAGATTGTGAGTGACCTGTTAGTCTTACAGACTTCATTTTGGGCTCTAAAAATGCTTAATAAGTACTTAAAAATATTTTTGGTTATTCTTTTCTGTAAAACAAGCAGTTTTGCGAATATCTTACGAAATATGTCAAAAAAAACGAGAAAAATTGGTCATCTTTCAAGTGTTCTAGTTCAGCTTCTATAGGGTCAATAGAGCCAAAATAGGACTCAAATTGTAGGTTATTGAATACAGTTTATACTTGTAGACAACATCGTTCGCAAAAAATGCATAGTTTTGGCCATGCAAGGCAAATACGCAAATTTCGAAAATTTTCTCGATTTTCTCATTTTCCACAAGGTTTTCGAAGTAGCATTTTTTAATTTAAACTTCCCAAACACACCCATACAACATACCAAAAATGCAGAACTAAATCACGCTTTGGGAATTTCGAATGATTTTCTGTCTATTTCCGACGGGCTATATATTTTTTTACGATTTTTATTTAATGTTATGATGAAGTCAATAGTGTCCGTTCCAATATAATAATTTCCAAAAAACAGGGAAAAACAATTAAACCGTGGTCAATATGTCCTGCCACATAACATATTTTAATTTCGAAAGTGAATTCTATATCTGATTTTATATCCTTTACCCCCTGTATAAATCCAAGCCCAATACCATAAAATAAGGTAAAACAAGCAATGGAAATCACAGCAGTGGAAAAATTCATGACGTACCTACAAAATAGCTATTTGTTAAAGTTAAATACGCCTTAAATTAAAATTTGTTGCAATTTAAAACATAACCCTGAAATGTACTGCTTTGCACAATCGTACAGCTACGCACTTTAAGTGCCTATCCACACTTAATGTGATGCGTGTGGTCTTAAATTATTTCATAATAAAAATAGCCGGGTGTATTCGCAATTCGGTATACCTAGTCTGCCTAAAATAAGGTACAGGTAGGTACTACGAGTTTTCTTTTTTAAATTGAAACATGACCATGAGTCTTCGTTTGATTAGTTTTCAGATAGCTGTCCGGAAAGAATTTTCTCTTAATCAAACAAAGATAAGCATTATCAGTAGCTCTAATGATCAAATTTATGCTATGTTACTCGCATAATATTGATATTCTGATATCACACACTTCGTTGCCTTTACGAGAGTAAAGTTTCAATGAACTTATAGAAATGTAAAATAAAAAACTAGCAAACATTCTTCTTTAAAACAATTACAGAGCTCTACAAGGTGAGATCTGTAGATAGGGACTGTAAATATTATACTGTAGTGCAGCCAAAGCTATTTTAATTGAATTAATAATTCCGACATCCATTATAGTCGTTGCTCATTACGTAAATTGAAAATTACATTGACAATACTGTTTTAGCGCAGTGCTGCAGTGTTGTGGTAAAAAACCACAACAATTTCCCTATTCCAACGACTCACTTGAACGCACACTTCAGTTTCTAACTTAAAATATTACGATATTAGTGGCAATATTATACAGGATTATTCCTGTGACAAACAGTTGTTTTTTTATAATAGTAATAGCCCAAATGCGTACGTACCTGCAATAGTTGATGCCGGCCGCCGGCAAAACGCGTCGTTTCCTAATCAAAACAAATGACAGCTGAGTGAATCGTCCGATTTAGCACCGAGATAATGGCCCTTCGACGAACGGACCCCAATATAATTTCCTAACGCACTTTCACAAGCGAGATTTATAAAGAACAACGGCAGTATTTGGATTGTAAAAAAGTTTTGAAAAGTTGACGTAAACGTTTACGCTGAACGCGGCTGGAAAGGCGCGCGGCCCCTCTAATGTCACAGTTGTTACTGAGACGAGCCGTAGTTCGCTCGGGAGTTCCGGCCGGCCCACTACGTTCGACGTTCACGCATAACAACAATCCGAGGGCTCCTTGGGTATCCTCGAGACAGTATTTGGGTCGTAACGCCACTGAAATAAGGTCTAACCAGGATACGTCCTTCTATTAAGTAATTTTGAAACAAGTGGGCGGAGCTTCAGGCGTAAGGAGTATGAGGTGGATGGAACCTAACGGCGTATAAACATTACTGAATTACTTCAAAATATAGGGCGTGGAAAAGTTCATACCTGAAAACTTAGAGTAGGTAGGTATATACATGAGCTTGTTAGCTGGTTTATTAACAGATGAGAAAAGCCTATTACATGTTGCTTCCTAAAAACATTTTTCAAGATTTCGAATTGAATTAAGGGCAGAAGGCACCTTTGAACAGGGGTAGCTTCGAACATTTGAGTTTACGGAGCTAATTCAAAAGCTGATTTGGTGGTGATTTTTTTTGAGGAGTGGCAACACAAACCTGCACAACTGGCAGCACTGACATTTGACAGTCTGTCGTTTAGTTATGAGGAGATTTTTTATTTCGAGCGCAAATAATAAGCTTTTTCCAATAAGCGCGTAAGGATCTTGGTCATCGAATTCAAGGTACCTATATGGAGCGTTTATTCCCTCTTTTAGTCAGAATGTGTCATGTATCACGTAAGAGACTACAGATCCATACCATTTTTTAATTTTACTTGGATGAAATCGTTTCTCATTTTCCAAATACCCCTGGAGCAGATTAGAACACTTTTGCATGTTTGACAAAACAAAACATGCTGAGCTTGTACCTTGTTGTTATACTATTATTTTAACCATGTTTTGTACATATAAACATATCTCATTGCATATCATGGGGATATCAGTACTAAAAGTAACTGAAAATAATAAAAAAAAACTGAATAAGAAATTGACTAACCAGTCTTAAAGACTGTGGATCTAAAAGTATTTATCCTTCCAAAAAGACTCGGAACTTATTTCCGCCTACTAAAGCACTCAGAAGAGACAACTTAGTAGGTGTACGTATGTATACGTACGTAGCTATGTAAGATAAAATATCGGATGGAAATTAAAAATAAAAGATTAAGGTATGTCAAGCGAGAATGTATACTCTCAAAAACTATTAAACCGACCTAGATAATGATCTGTAATGTTTCATCTTTAGATCTACAAGTTCAAGCACGAAATTCAATAAACTTATCAATAGCTTCGTTGTTTACAATCAAATTTAGGTAAGTTCAGTCCTGACCTGGGGCCGTATTATGATCTAGTTTTCCGCTTACTGGCAGCGTTCTATTTTTTTTTAAATTAAAAAATATATATTAACACCGCTTTCGCAGAGTTTCTTTTGAGTCTAAACAAGATCGAAATTGGGCCCCTGATTGAAGAATCCAAATTGTAAAACGTCATTCTTTGATATGTTTGAAATAGGCTTAGGTATGTATAGTTTGCAAAATAGTAATCTTATTTGTCACAATTGCTAATCGGAACGTGAATAATAACGTGCCTAGTTGCATAACGTTTTCTGCATTGATGGTTATTACATTGTTATTTGAATCGTGAACGTATAGACAGCTAAAATAAATTAAATTACACATACCAAATAACAACTTAATAATTAATTAAATGAGCGATCGTCATAATAAAACTTTAGTTGCCGACGTTTTTTTAAATTAATTACTTACTTAATGTACAAAAGACGAAATAAAGATTATTCATTTTCATAACTTTTATATTCACCAAAGGCAGGCGAATAGATGTAGGTAGGTAATTGAACTCCTTTTCAACATTCTACTCGTACGCTAATTCCGTGTAGGTAATTAAAATTAAAAGTGAGCTAGGTGGTACAAGCCATACTTCACCCCGAGGTCAGTGCGGATTGGTGGAGGGGTATTTGTAAGGTAAGTGACCAACATTACTGTCAGGTGTTATTAAGCCACCCGATGACCTCTGACCAGGCTTGACGACTAACGATACCGACGAATCTAACGATATGTAACCGGGACCAACCAACAGCTTAACGTGCCTTCCGAAGCACGGAGATGCTTGTAAAATGACGTCACTCTTATAGTCTGAACAGTCAACCGTCACAAACATGACCGCGCCTTAGGTTGCTTAACTTTTGGTAAGTATCACTACCAAAGCGCTGCCACTACAGTAACTATATAGTAATCTGTGCCACTACTGCGCCACAAGCACCTACCTATGCACTTCTATTTCTGTAAGGATTTGAATAGAGCAAACAAAACACATTGTTTGTCGTCAGTAGCCGTAATCTTACAGAAAGTACCTGCTGGATAAGCGGCTTGCGTATCAAATCTATTAGATGGTTCTAATAGATTTGATATGCATGACATGCTATTATTTTAGTTTTGTGACGTCATAGCAATCTCTGATTTGAATGTCTTTCCTTCAATGAAGCATGAACGCAGGGAAACTTAAATAAAGATTATTTTTTATGCACTTAATCATGCGATAATTTTTCGATATAGGAAAGGTAGCTACGTATCTAAAAGTTCATACAAGCGTTTGCCTTGCTAAATTAAACTTACAAAGCAAGTACATATCGTCGGCTAAAGTGTCAAACCTCGTAACTCCATTTTTTCTCAAAATGACTTTTCAGTGTATTTTTATTGCTAATTTCTGAACGCAACCAATAGTAAAACTCGTAAATCCATTTAAAAAGCCGTTTTAGTTTAAAAGGCTAAATAGAAACACACGTATCTCCAGGCTGCCATTTTGTTAAAGCAAAACGCGTATATCCTCCCGCTCAGTACAAAACGATATGGCGTTGACAAATTTTGAAAATTTTCCACCAGATTCGCCATTACCATCTAGTAAGAATACAATTTCTCCTCATGCTACACAAATAACGTTTCAAGCTGATGTCCACGCAACTTCTATTGATACTTTCTTAAAAACTGCTGACATCAAGACTGAAATACAAAATACTATTGTACATACAACTACCCTTTTAAAACCCAGGCATATCATACTGCAAAATGACAAATCGATAACTATAGCAAAAGATAGACGTTTCAACACCCATATCTACAGAGCGCCCTTCTGAAAATGATTTCACGGTGTTAAAACTGAAAATGACGTAGACAATGATAGATCCTCACCGAGTATTTTAGACACGATCACTACTACTTCCATTGATCAGAGTAACTATGAATGCGACGATTTAAACTGTCTTGTACCTTTACCAACAAATAAAAGAAGTTTAGAACATTTTGATGTAAATGAATATTTTAATGAACACAATGATAAAGACCCAGAAACTTTAGATGATATTCCAAAACGAAAGAGATGTAAGAAAAGTAACGAAAATAATTGAAAGAGAAGCAATGATAATTAAGAGAAAGGGGTTTGCAATATAACGGGAAGAAGTAATGCGGAAATTCATGGTCTTTCGATAAAATAAAAGAGGAGAAAACTTTAAAAACTAGGTGCCATTGTAAAACAAGTACCCAAGAATCTAAATTTTAATGCTCAAGTATTACAGAAGAGAAAAGAAATAATATTTTTAAGAAATTTTAGAGTACCATGTCATGGAAAGAAAAGAAAATGTATGTTATAGTAAAACCAATTGAAAGAAAAAGAACAGACAAAAGTCGATTTATTTATACCTTTAAATATAGGCCACCAACCAAATTCTAGAATTAAGGATTCATTATCTTCATTGTATTACCTATTTAAAGCATTTTTTACTGTTGTTGCAATTTCAGACCAGAAGAGGTCATTTGCATTTCTTCAAATAATTTATAATTAACTTTTGTAATAAGTAGTGGGGTGTTTCTTGTAGCAAAACTCGTATCTCCCCAATTATATAATCATTTTTATAAGAAAAGCTCGTAACTCCATTTTTATCTACTTGCCGCCAAATTTTTGCGTATTTTTTTTCTGGAAAATATTTTTATTAGTTTTAATAAGTAACAATAGATAAAATCATAACACACCTTCAAACTATTTTTTTCGTGACGAAGTTTTTTGTGCCTCCTGTAAAATTTTGTCAGATGGAGTTACGAGGTTTGACACTTTAGCCGACGATATTTTCTCGTTTCTGTACATAGCGTTTTTTCTTTTCAATGTTAATTTGCGATCTAAATAGCGTGGAATTTCACTTAGAACTTTGGTACTCCATCGATGTGTTTAAGTTACGTTCATTGTTAATCTATTTATTAAATTTCAAACTGAAAAAAAGTGTACAAATGAAGCTAGCATAATAAAAAATGACAAAACCTTTTATTATAGTAACACTTACAAGATAAACTGATACTTATATTTTTTTAGTTTCTGTAATAAATAAATGCATGAACGCAGCTGCATAGATATTTTTGTACGTCATGCGAATGAGTGAAGTGAAGGAACCCAAGAAAAGACCGAACTTCTTTGTTTTCATGTTGCCATCATTGTTATATTTTTCGCTCTTTAGCGCCATCTGTTGTGTAGTAAACTGAGTTTTGATTTAAAAATTAATCTACCAAATTAAAGCAACCGCTATCATTGCTTTTACGATTGCTTCTAAATCGTGAAAAAGAAGTCATGCTGATTATACAGCTAAAATCTTGAATCTTATAGACAGTACCATTTGATGTTAGCATGTTGGTACTACCAATAATTTATGACAGAACAGACCACAGATAAGGCTACAGAAGACAACATTATCACTCATTCTTTTTTATTTAATTCATTCATTCATTCGTTCGCGATCGTGGATGTGTGCAACGAAATGTGTGTTTTAACAAAAAGTTGATGATTATCCGTAATACTCATTGCTTTTTTATATATAATTGTGTAATAATAGTCTTCATACAGCTGTTTTCATAGTGTAAAATAAAATGAACTTACAAATAGTGCTGTAACAATCTCAAAAGAAAATGTTTTTGTGCGCTAAGTTTCATAATGGCGGCCCGTCGCGTCCCCCGCGCCTCCATTTCGATGACAGTCAAATTATGACAATGTCGATGAGTAAAGTTTAGAAAATGTTGTGTTGTAAATAAGCTAGTGGAAGTTGTTTATTTTAAGAATTGTGAGGACTAAAAATGAATCCTGAACACCATAGTATGAACACGGGTGGTGGCCAGCCTCCTGGAAGTTCGGAGGTTCGTGTAATTTGTGTGGTTTTTTGTGCGAAATCCGGCGGCAGATTGTAATTTGCGACTTTGGTGTTACAGTCCCAGAACCAAAGGGTTCAATCCGCGCAGCAGCAGCAGCAGGCGAACAGTTTGCCCGCTACAACCTCTGCGACGGATTTACGAGTGAATTCGGCGGCCGTGAACGTTGCTTTGTCTAGCGTCGCCAAATATTGGGTGTTTACTAATTTATTTCCCGGCCCGATACCGCAAGTGTCCGTATACGGCTTGCCCACTGGAGCCCGAATTGAAAATGGAAAGCCTGTCCAGGTAAATATCAAGTATTGTATTTAAATATGTTTCTTTGTAAAATATATATCTGCTATAAAGTCAAATTATTTGTATATACATCATTTAAGGAATATACCTAGATACATCAATTTGTTATACACTTAACTAGTAATGTCTAATTTGATTCTCACCTAGTTGAAAATGTCTCTAATTTCTGCAGTTGGCCAGACAGCCTAGCACTTTAGATATTTAATATTTCTCCCCACCATGTCCTATGGAGTGCCATATAATTATACAGTTGTATAATTTGATTCTTAACTGCGTAATATTCATTTCTATCCTGATTTCTACTAAAATTAGGGTTGCTGAGGTTTGATTTTCTTCATATTGAAAGTTCCACAATATTTTGGGTTCCTTAACCATAGTGTGTATTTTGAGTATAGTTTAGATTTACACTTTGGTCCACTGGAGAATGACCTTTTAATATTGTTTTGTTTATGTAATTATGTACCTAGTTGCATACAGACAGGACATATTTATGACTCCCTATCATCTTCTCCCTCAACCGCTACCTCTTTGCCTTCCTCATCCCCATCCTCTTCCTCAATCATTGACACAACAACCCTCAAAACAAAAAAGTCAAATAGCTAAAAAGATTTTTTGTACCATAGGCTTATTATTGAACAAAATAATGCCATTTCATAAGTTGTTGCAGGACATTGGACAGCATGCCAGCATACTCAATGGTGATCCAAATATCATTTTGGGTCACCATGGGGGCCAACCGCAAGTCACAGTATCGACAGCTGGGGCGCAGCAAATACCTGTGTCACAAATCATTGCCACACAATCTGGACAATCTCATGGTATGTAAATTGTGCTTAAGTTATTTAACCCTCATTATGTTTTTATTTTCAATAGGAAGAGTTTGTCAACTTGACTAAAAACTGTTCTGCTGGTTGTAATTTTCCATTAAATGTAGTGTCATTTGCTTCCATAACTACTTTTATTTGGCTAAATTCCTATTGCATTAATCTAATTTCTGTTCCTTATCTACTTGCCTTATGAAGAAGTCTGACTTTGGGTTAACTAATGGGAATTCAATACACCTAATCTTGTTTTGGCTCAACAGAAGCTCTGCAATAGCGCTGTTAATCTTAATTTAGTTTATTTTTTTGAAATTAGAATATGGCCCCAGGTAGGATATACGCGTAAGGGGCGCCAACTTCGTGAAATTTACATTCCGTTCTTGATACTTACGTAGGGTGCACCTCCTTCATCATTAACGCCACTCCGCGCCCCTTCATTTAATTTCTTCGCGATACGCATGAGTTACCAAAGACCTGAACTGACTGAATTAGTGCCTTTCGCGTTTTTGCAACTCGCGATGCGTTGGAGAATATCTATCGCCGGCGATTAGCCGCGACTGGCGCCGACTTAAGTCGCAAGCAGTCACCGATATTCAGTCTCTTGTCTGTCCTTTTCTTGTTTGGCTATGTCTTAGGATTTTTTAATGCATTTTTGGCAGTCTTTAGTGTTAATAACGAACACAACCAAGTCATGTCATAAATCCTTTACAGAAGCATTGGTGCAAGCCCATAACCAACAACAACAGGAGCTCGCAGCCCAGCAGGCGTCCGGCGCCACTCAGGTCACAGTTAGTGCAGGCCAAACACACCAGCAGGTACCCAATAATCGGGTCGAGTTTGTACAACACCATAACATTGATATGGTAAATCACGTGGTAACAATCCCTTTATTAGCGGGAATGCTAATTATTTAATGTTGCTGATGAGTAGATCATAGATTATAGAATTTCGTACAGAGCTTATGAGGTTAGTATTGGAGCATGCATTGGATACCGATAGACAGAATTGATGAGGATTCTTCTAGTTTCATGTGATGTTGCCAATGTTAGAATTTTAAGTACTTCCTTATTTTAATTTCTTTTCCTTAACTCATTATTTAAACTGTCCTTTAGGCGGAACTACCAATGCATGCAAGCAGTAACCTTCCAGTAGATACTATTTTGCATGTCCAGTACTACTCATACCAAATGGAAACTGAATGTTAGCCAAACATATTATTTTGACTTTTTTTTTACATTACATAATTTGTGATTGATGTTCCTTCAAATACACAGTCCATTGAATTGGCTATATTGTCTTAGAGTATTTGTGGTTACAGAAAACCATTTTTGTATGCACAGGGGCATCATTCACAACAACACTTAATGCAGCAACAACTCATGGCTACTGCCCGGCCGGAACACTCAAATCAGCAGGTGTGTGTTTTTTTTTTAATCCATTACTTGTTGCTTGATA
Source organism: Pyrausta despicata (assembly GCA_963921415.1). NCBI lineage: Eukaryota > Metazoa > Arthropoda > Insecta > Lepidoptera > Crambidae > Pyrausta > Pyrausta despicata. The sequence goes on from OY992853.1 coordinate 11,134,442, forward strand.
TACCATGATTATGTACATACATTACTTAATGTGCACTTGTAAAACAAATGTTCCTGTATCACACGCTGCTTACATTATCACCAACAGGTCAGCGAGGTAAGATCATTAATGATTGTCACTTATCACAATTAGCAACACTGTAAATTTCTACTAAAAGTGTTCATAAATAGCTTTATGTAATAACATCACCTGCGTAAGCATTCCATTAGTATCTCTACCCTCATCAAACATAATAATTTCTCAGGTATATAGTAAACCCTTTAAATAATAATTAAAAATCTATTATCCATATCATAAATGTGTATTTGTCATTGTTCTGTGCAACCAAAATCTAAGCAATATTTACATGAAATTTATCTATTTATATTTCTAAATGTACCAAAAACATAACAGCAAGATTAAATCAACACAATCTTACACAGTAATGTTTGATTTACTTTAGCTGTGGACTATATTAGATATGTCTTGATTTGCAAAAAAAGCTGTAAAAATCATCTAAGTTAACAATTTAAAAAGGCATAAAGATAATATTTTTGCTAGAGTAGTAGCAAATTTCAACAGGCTTTGCCAATGTATACCCATGTAGCCGAGTGCCGAAAGCTAAAAATCAATTGTCTGAGGCGGGGATCTAACCCACGTCCATGGGAATCTAGCCCGTGTGTATGGTACTCCCATGGACGCAAACTACTGCAAAAATATTATCTTTATCTCGCAACGTGAATGCTTGTCACTTGTCATATTGTTGGAACTCACCATCTGACAAGACTTCTAAGTCAGCAATTCTCTCATCAGATCCAGCTGACGGTCAGCGAAGACGGCATCGTCACCGTGGTGGAACCGGGCGGGGGCAAGCTGGTCGACAAGGAGGAACTCCACGAGGCCATCAAAATGCCAAATGACCATACACTAACCGTGCACCAGTTACAACAGATTGTTGGACAGCAGGTGTGTAACAAAATTAGTATAGTCTAAATGTGTTCAAACTAGGACCCTGCCTATAGGAATTTTAATACGTTTTTACTGCCCTAATTTCATCAGAGTAAATGGTAATTACATTTTGAAGACTCCATTTTAACAAAAAAAACGTCAAAAAATATCCAAAATCAAAGCTTAGCTTATCAGTTGTAAACTTTCCCTTAGTGTCCTATTTCTATATCTACCAGTTTAGTTTAATTTTACTTTAGTTACTATCTACAGTCATCACATTTTTCACACGCTCTAAGAAGGGTCCATCTCTCTCAGGTCCTCGACAGTGTAGTTCGCATAGAGCAAGCCACCGGCGAGCCAGCAAACATTCTGGTGACGCACAACCCCGACGGGACCACGTCAATAGAGGCCAGCGCTGGAGAACAACTTATAGTCAAAGACGAGAAAAGCGCCGGAGGCAAGATCGAGACGGCGCAGTTTGCTGAAATCAAAGATATCAAGGGAATTGACTTAAAGGTTTGTTACAATGATTCTTCCCAGTCGTAAAGTATGTAAACCTCCTGTGCGATACGTTTGAGGAAACACAGACGCGAAGGTAGCACGGCATCGCTGACTCTTGACACGTCTCATTCAATTCACACAAACACATTCACACAAACACTGTGTGGGATCCTTATGAAGATAAATATATTCTCCTGGTTGAAAAAATACAACGCAAATTCGCACGTTGGCTGTATAAAAGAAAGTATGGGTATTATCCACATTTATATCCGTCCTTATTTGTCAGCGGTATGGTAGGACTAGATACGCTAAAATTTAGAAGGGGTGTGCAGACGATAGTACACTATTTGTGTATTATACACAATAAGATAGATAGCCCAACGATTCTTAGCCAAATAGGATTACAGGTGCCTAATCGATTGAGCTGGAACGCGGAGGGGTTGGTAGCGCCGCGACGGCGCCCGCGCCTTTTGTGTTGGCCCTCAGCGCGCACTAAGTACGCCGCGAATGCACCCACCGTTCGGGCTCTACGCCTTATAGGAGATATACTCGCCGACGACTATGATATTGACATATTTGCTGACAGTTTTGGCCAATTCATGCATAAAGCTGTTAATTATATAGAAAATTTGTGTTCCGAGTGTTTTAGAAGTAGTATTACTGACCTAACATAATAATTTGATTATTTTTGTAATTCTGACTGACTCTTATGTGTATTTTTTCTGACATATTTAATATTTGTGACATATGATATGGTAATCCCGATGTATCTATTTTTCTTTATCTGATTTTATACTACTTATAAAATGTTTGTTTGACCATGTTTACTGTGCGACTAGCATGCTGACGCTTTGGGCGACTGTAAGTCAGTATGTTTTCTGTTAAATAAATAAAATAAAATAAAATTCATTTCGGAGTAAGATCTAGCATCTTACCCCGAAATGAATTGAAGATACTTGTATCAATATCCAAAGTTCCACACCCCTCCGCGGCTTAACTAACCTAGACGCTTAGATCAAACCAAAACGAGGTCCTACTAAACTAAGTCCAATGGACCAACCCCACTCCTAGTCGTTGCCAGTACTGCGAGTTGTTTACACGTGCGTGCATTAATTTTTTTTTGAAATTAAAATTCAAGTTAAGTGAAATCGATAGATATGGTACTCAGCTATCACCGCCGGCTTGACTCCGTAAAATAAACACCCTGTATATCAGTTCATTAGGTTCGTATTGTAGGGTTTACAATCAATCTTAAACAATACTGCTATTGTTTCAGAGTGTCGGTGCTATGGGTATGGAGGGTGCCGTAGTGAAGATATCGGGAGCCTCTGAGCACGACCTTCATGCCATGTACAAAGTCAACGTAGAGGACCTGTCACAGCTGCTAGCGTACCACGAAGTGTTCGGAAAACTTAACGCTGACGGCCAGCCACAAACAAAAGTAAGTGAAATTAAAACGCACTTTCACACAGCCACAGGCGGGACTCAAACACCACGCCTCCTCTCGTAAGCCGGGCGATTGCTTTCCCAATTAACCTACTGTGACACTTACTCATCGGTCCAAATTTCTTTAAGAGCTCCTTAGGCTGCAGCCAGCTATAATTCATCACTGTTGCGGTTACATACCTACAACATCCAAATGAAACACACCTTTACAGCTGTTTAATAATAGGTTAAGATGAATCAGCAAATTTATTAAGTTACTTTATTTTTCAGCATTAACATATTTCTTTTCAATGTTAAATTTCACATACAATTTGAATATGAAATGAAACATTTTAAAGAAATTTGCATTGTTAATTCTGAAAAATAAAGCAACTTAATAACAAGTAAGTGAATTTTGTCAGTTCTTAAGACCGCACATTATAATCAACGGTTTCCTTAGACGGCATTACCCAATTACCCTCATAAATCTTATCAAACTCATATTAACCAAGCAGCATAATCAACTAAGAGATTTTTCATTACATACATACATCCTGTGTGTCCTGGTATGACCGTGTTTGTCTGACACAACAAACAGCCTGTATCAAACATGTTATATTTTTGATTCTGCTTCTTATAAAATTACAAAGCCATCAACGTTTCTTCGAATTTTATTTTAGCAAAAATATTATCTTATTAAATAAATACTTTCTTATTCATATAGCAAGTACTGACCGAAGTTGAAATCGAAGTGCCAGGCCCAAGCGCCGGTATGTCCGAGGCGGAGACGTCGCCCGGTCACCACGCATGCGATATTTGCGGGAAGATATTCCAGTTCCGATACCAACTTATTGTCCATAGGTAAGCATGACCGACGATTTGGCTCTGTGCAACACAAGCTATGTGTAAGCAAAGCCTTGTGATCATTGTCATTTACATTAGGGCATGGAACTTTACACCAGAGGGCATAGCTCGACATCAGCTCGAAAAATGTGTATTAAATCTTGATATAAGTTATTGTTATATTTCTACTGCACTATAATTGATATTTCGTCTTAGCGACCATTACTGCGTTAAATGGTAAACTTAGAGTAACATTGTATTGGAGTATCTGATTGTGCTGTATTGCTCAACAGTAGTCTTTCAAAAAAACTCAGAAAAAGTGCCTTATTGTAAATGACAAATTATTTTTGTAATTATCTTAACAGTTTTTATTCACCTGCCTCCTATAATAGTATAACCATAATTTGAATAATTTATAAAGATCCTTGCCAAGACATCTTTAGTAAATTTATAACTCATCTCAGCAATATTTTAGTTAAAGTTATTTGTAATCTTGGCTCCTAAACTTTTATTAGTTCTAGTATATAAGTTATTATTTGCTTATGTAGACGATATCACGGGGAGAGTAAACCATTTACATGTCAAGTTTGTGGTTCCGCCTTTGCCAATCCGGTTGAATTATCAAGACATGGAAAATGTCATCTTGGTAAGTGAATCTTTTATTATTATTTATTAATTTTTATATCACTTTCTCTGCTATTATCTTCAAATGTATAACAAAGTAAAAAAGTAAAGTTAATAACTGAATAATGATTTTTGAAATCTCATAGCCATAATATTTCAAATGTAATAATAAAGTAATAATGTAATTTTATAATGTTTCAAATGGACTCTGATACCTATTTGATTTGTAAATAAAAGTACAGTGGTCAGCGCATCAGGCTATTCATTTTTTACGTACGTAAGCGCAGATACCGCAGTGTTTGTTTACCGCGTTGTGCTGGTCACCGTACATATGAGCCAAAAGGTACGTTAAGGCAAACACTACGGCATCATAATCACTTGTAACAAGGGCGATTGTGCCAGTATGTCAGTGCCCTGATGTGCTGTCGTCTGTTGAAAACTTCAATATACCGAATCTTGGGCAATAAACGATTATATTCCGTACTAGCCGGCGACCCGACCGAGCGACACGCGAAGAGACTGACGCAGGACAAGCCGTACGCGTGCACAACTTGCCAAAAGACGTTCTCGCGCAAGGAGCATCTCGACAACCATGTGCGAAGCCATACCGGGGAGACACCATACAGGTAAGATCTTACAGTCTTATATATGGGTAGATGTCATTTTCATTTAGTACCAATCAGCGAACCCGGCAGACGTAGTCCTGCCTGCTGTGTATTATACATATAAACCTTCCTCTTCAATCACTCTATTTTTAAAAAACCTGATCAAAATCCGTTGAGTATAAAGTTCTAAGCATACAGACAGGAACAGACGCGGGAAACGACTTTCGACTTTTTTACAAACTTATGATCACTGTCAGAGCGTAGATGAGCAAAGTAGATGTCCTTTAGTCCTAAATCTATCTGTTTCTGTTATACCTTATTTACCATTCAAAGCAAATCACATCAGTAATTAAATAGTCAAAAATAGGAATGAGGTCGAGAAAAGGACTTTGATGTATTTGTCTTTTGACAGAGAGTATCAAGAAATGTTCAACACTCGCTTGTGACTTAAACGCCTTAGCATTTACTATGGATCCTACTTGTGCCATTCACTATTTATCAACACCTAGTTGTAACCAAATGTTCAACTGGAAATGAATAAAACTACTGTACTTATAATCAATTTTTTTGCACTTAGTACAAAATGTAAACAAACATGGCGACTCTGTTTAAATAAGGAATGTTAGTGCTGGGAAAAACTAGAGCAGTTAGTCACTTGAACACATCATTCACGATTAGCAGTGTAACATCCAGTTTCAATAATTCAATAGGTCAAACAAGCCTTTGATATCAGAAGTTCCCTTCACATACCTCAAACGACTCATTCATTTTTATCAGATGCGAATTCTGCGCAAAGACCTTCACCCGCAAAGAGCACATGGTGAACCACGTGCGCAAACACACGGGCGAGACGCCGCACCGCTGCGAGATATGCAAGAAGAGCTTCACAAGGAAAGAGCACTTTATGAACCACGTCATGTGGCATACAGGTTCGTTGTTGATTGTATTCTTAAGCTATGTATGTTCGCGCTCCAGTATTTACTATGTGGAGCGAGGTGGAGAGCGCGAACATACCTAAGATTACCCTTAGATGTATAACATAGGCTTTCTTGTGATTTGTCGGTGCGGGAGCCGTGATAATTGCGCGAATGGACACGCATCCCGAGCTGCGCAGTGATACACCACTGCATCTCCCCACGCTAATATGAAAACGCATATTAAAATATAGGTCTTCGGCAAGCTTTCAGTACTGCTCATACCGAGCGAAACGAATCTGATGACTACGAAAAACGAAATACGTCAAAACGACGTTCTTTCGTTGTCACAGACAACAGCTCATCAAACTACTAATTTTTACTGCAAAATTACCCTTATTATCGTCAATGTAAAACTGTGGCATGTTAAGCGCTACATGCGCTTAATAGTTAGTGTAGTCATGTGAACGTGATTCATACAACGAAAGGACTTGTGTCGTGTTGACGGATTTAATTTTTTATAGTAGGCCTACTGTACTGCGCCGACCAATCAGAAAAAAGCCTAAATTATAATATACAGTCCATCATCAAGATTTTGCTACACCGCCTTGTGGGGTAACAGAGGTTGGCAGGGGGCAAGGTATTGTAGATCATCAGCCACGACTTATGGTGCGACCTACTACCTCATCCCGCGAGCGTCTGTTTCTCCTATTTCCGGCAAGGATGGTCGTACACGTACTTGTCTCACTGTAGAGAACTTTTAATACTACGGGTTAACAGAGTAGTACATTATTTTTCCTGAAATCTGAAAAAAACCTGTATAATGTTACTTATGCTAAAAATTTTTTTTACGCAGACAGTGATAGTCAATATTTTTATCTTTGTTTTATAAATACTAACCTGGTAGGTGACCTTTATTAAATCATTCATAATTTATTATTCGTATTTTATTATTTATTATGTAATACTTATAGTTTCAATTGTAATTGTATGGAATACCCAAGCCTGCACCAATACAAAGGTTGGTTCAAGTGGTGCAGAAAGTAGAAGCATAATTGAATGATTCAACTATTAATCGAGGACATAATCTTAACAGTACAAATCTCACAAACAAGCTTCCCATTATATGAAAACTTTGCTAAAATACTAACAAACCATTTATTGCCGTGATAACAAAACCGGTAACAACCGAATCGCGAGACATAGTTGCATCATTGAATGCTAACGTTTTATTTTCTGCCCCACCCAAATAGGTGAAACGCCACACCAATGCACGTTGTGCGGTAAGAAGTATACTAGGAAGGAGCATTTAATCAACCATATGAGGTCGCACTCTAACGATACGGCGTTTCGTTGCGATCTGTGCGGCAAGTCGTTCACAAGAAAGGAACACTTCACCAATCACATAATGTGGCATACCGGTTAGTATGTTTTCGTTAAACAGTGATGTTGCTATTGACGCGTCGTTTTACAGTTTAGGGTCTGCCCTTTGTACTAGTTTATCCTTGGTGTCAGGCTTGGATTATCCCTCCTTTTGTGATGAAAGCATGATTGTTTTTTTTGTTCAAATTCTAATGTACGTGTTTGTTTGTTTTTTATCGCACTGGTGTAAACACAGCAATGTGACTAACGTTTTTTGGTCTCTAAACTAACATTATATGTAAAATTATGATATATTTTACAAACAATGCACTTATGGAGACAAACTAAAGGCTTAGAATCAAAACGACTTTTTTCTTTTCTTCCACCAGGCGAAACACCACACCGCTGCGATTTCTGCTCAAAAACGTTCACCCGCAAGGAGCATCTCCTTAACCACGTCCGCCAACATACCGGGGAATCCCCGCACCGCTGCAACTTCTGTTCTAAGTCGTTTACGAGGCGCGAACATCTCGTGAACCATGTGAGGCAGCATACGGGAGAAACGCCCTTCCAATGCGGATACTGTCCCAAGGCGTTCACGAGGAAGGACCATCTCGGTAATACGTTTATTTTTGTTCACTTAACTGTTTCATTTTTTAACGGGGAAACGGAATATTTGAGCTCAATTTTCACCAACTTCAAGAAATCGGATTATTTTGAAACTTTGCACACGTATTAAGTACCGATGACATTGCAATAATTTGATAAGAGTTTCCATTATCCCAAATAACTAAAAAAAAATTGTTTAAAAAACTAAAAAAACACGCTTTTATTGCTAACTAAAAAAGAGAAAATAATTTGTGACTGCACGGAATTTATATTACAGTAGAGTAAAAAGCGTGGAGTGCTTGGTATAGTAGTATGTGAAAACCATCCTATTATTGGCAACTATAAAAAAAAGTATGAAAACTTCATAAAGTGCACTCTTTTTAGCAATAAAAGTGTGTTTTTTTAGTTTTTTAAACTATTTTTTATTTTTATTTATGATAGGGAGGGAGATAGTGTTTACAAAGCCACAGCCAATAAAAGTGTACTTTTATTGGCTGTGGTGTGAACCTTGAAAGCGATGAGGAATTTTATTTTGAACTGTTAACCGCATTTCTACTAGCTGGCAAAAACTCAATGAGCAATTTTTTTCTTTCAGTCAACCACGTACGACAGCACACGGGTGAATCTCCCCACAAATGCTCATTCTGCACAAAGTCGTTCACCCGCAAAGAACACTTGACGAACCACGTTCGCCAACACACGGGCGAATCCCCGCATCGGTGCTCGTACTGCGCGAAATCTTTTACGCGCAAGGAACATCTCACGAATCATATCAGGTGCGGTTCAAATGCAATAACGGGGTGTGGTACTTTTTGCTGTAACATTGGTTTGCGGGTGCTACTTTCTTAATATGCATTCGGCAATCTTGCTGGTGTATCACATAAGTGAATCACTTGATTGGTGCAATGTCATATAATAAATTAAAGTGTGTAGAAATCACATGCAGATAGATGGAAGCGTGGCTTATGCACCGGTCAAGCCGTCTATGCTCTTTATCTGATCTGATACTAAAGTAACATCATAAATATTGCTTAACTTATTTATTTAAATTTATAATAATATTGTTGAAGCTTAATTAAACTGATGTTGACAGCAAAAATAACCATATTACTTTTTAACGTCTAAATGTCTATGTATTTATTGCTCTAAATTTTTCTATTTTTATTTTAGTAGATTACAAACAATGCTGTGCTACGAAGCTGTTAAATGTTAACACGGTTATGTCGATAAACTGTCCGTCTGTCGTAGAATAACTCTTAGTACCCCTGCCGCATGTTACTCCATTATAGTTTTTGCATGAATTAAGCATGACTCTCTACTCTTTGAAAGGTAAGGTCAGTCTTAATCCTCTACTATAGTCGTTAGTTATACCAGACGGCATTTGTGTGATGTTACCCCCATGAACTTAGTAGCACAGCATTGTGCATTCCGATTTGAGCTCTCAGAGCTGTGTGCTAGCTTCCAGCTTTAACAATACAAAGATGTGGACCTACCACTCGATTTCTTACTCCTATTATGATTCAAATAAGTTGAATTAGGTATTGAACAAAATCTTGTATGATTCTATGTATCGTATATTGACTAATATTCGTTTTACAATCAAATGTAGCACGATTTCAAAGTCCTAGTGCGAATTTATAAGTACTGTATAATTATTGTTACACAGTTTACATTTACCAAAGCAGTAATGTGCTCCGATTATGAAACGTCGCGTCTCACCAGCCAGTGTCTCTATATATTATTTGTGTAAAAGCATTCCTTTCCCACCAGCCTGTGTCGCGGTGCTAGGGCCTAAAATATGATTGAGGTACCGTTTTAAAGATCTCAGCGAGTAGATTGGGCCAAAACTCTATGATTTGTTTAACTTGAACGCGGGCGAAGTTGCGCTAGTTACACAAATAATCCAAATCGGAATGTACTCTGTTGCGCAGACAGCACACGGGCGAAACGCCACACAAGTGTTCGTTCTGCCCGCGCTCGTTCACGCGCAAGGAACATCTGAACAACCACGTGCGGCAGCACACCGGCGAGCTGCCGTTCAACTGCACCTACTGCACGAAGAGCTTTACGAGGAAGGAGCATCTCGTCAGCCACGTTCGGTACGTGATATATACTCTAGTACTCTCTGCTCTGAGCCGTTCCTTTAGGAATTCCTTCCTGAGGATCGTGTTTTTTTAGACGATGGTACTTTTGACCTTTTGACAAAATGTTGATTATGCCGCGGACCACTCAGTCGGTCAACTGATCTGGAGGTAATGTTCAGTAAATAAATGTAAGTAAAAATAAAGAGTTATTTTAGATTTCAACAAATAAAACGTTTAAGATTGGACTCGCGGACCACTTGAGATACTTCTAAGGACTACTAGTGGTCCTTGGCTTTAGACGGCCCACAGCACGTCTCCATCGATACTTTAGTACAGAGCCCTGAAATATATAGAAGGGGAAACTCCTTGCGGGGAGCATAGTTTGAGAACCCTCTGTCTAGTATGTAATCTGTGCTTAAAGGGCGCTACAGCAACCAAACCAACCTTGTCAAAGAAAATAAACTCGGAAAATTTTGGCCATAGCCACCTTTATCTGAGAAATCAATCAGGATCAACTTTTTATTCAGCTTTAGCGAAATCACTCAATGAGCACGAGTTGACAACAAATTTTCGTTAGCACGCCATTGTAAGCCAAGAAAATTTGGTTTTCCGCGTTAGAAATAATAAACCAAAATATTTGCTACGTGCTTACTAAACTCAATTGTTTGAAACAACAACTCGTGCGCATCCTAAGAGATTGCAAAACATACAAGAGGGCCGACATTCACCGAAGAAACTGAACAGTAAAATCGGATACGAGAAGCTTTATATTTTGGAAATCGCAAACTATTCGGCTGATGAAAACCAAATTGATCTGAATTATTATGTAGTCCTTGGTTTTCGTTTTACAAATCGTCAAATCGGTAATGCCCGCTCTCTATGTGTTAGCAATCCATCCCATGCTTCCATTCGGAATCCCCTCGTACACTACATTCCGATTGGAGCTAACATTTTTACAACAAAGCTTACTTACAAGTGTCTAATCGGAATGTATTGGTACAGGCAACATACAGGCGAGACTCCGTTCAAATGCGCGTACTGCACGAAGTCTTTCTCGCGCAAGGAACACCTGACGAACCATGTGCACCTTCATACGGGAGAAACGCCGCATAAGTGCGCGTTTTGCACCAAGACCTTCTCGAGGAAGGAACACCTCACCAATCACGTCAGGTTAGTAGTTTAAGGCTTCGTGTTCACTACTGCTCTAACCCCGCCGACGTCGGAATGAAATCGCGCGTATTCGAAGATTTATCCCGCTGAATAGCCGGACCGACATCGCATAGTCATCGGCCCGCCTCTATAAGCATGCGGTTTCGGTCCGACGCCGGTGCGGTGGCGGCGTAGTGTACACGAAGCCTAATTGCATATATGTGTTTTAAAAATAAGGGTGGTGACACTGCTCAGTTTTGTGCATTGTGTATGTGAGCTTAGGCCGTAGTCAGAGAGCCAAAGTTTGTAGTTGCGAATATATCCGTCCTTGCCTTAAGCGAACGAGGGATCCCATGGGATTGCTACTACCTGATAATCCGTTGAAACACTTTGTAACACACACATTTTTACTTTTTAATAAGTTGTGTATCACCCCTATTTTATATCGCTTATTTATTCTCGTCTTTACAGTAACTTGATGTTGTTATTTTATACATCTACGAGGGTGAATCAAAAAGTTCTTAGAAGTGCATATATATGAAACCTTTTTGGATCAAGTTCGATATTCAAATTAAAGAGTGTCATCACACTATATTTATGCAGACTGTAACTTGTTTTTTTTTCAGTTCGTTCGCATGTAATAAATTTTTTTGTGCAACGAGTTGCTAAAAAGTCAAAATTATGGATAAAAGTGAGTTACGTGCGGTGATAAAATATCTCAGTTTGAAAAAAATGTCTACGAAGGAAATTTTTTTGGACATTCAGAAGACATTAGGGGGTGATGCTGTACCCTATTCTACGGTTGCGTACTGGGTGGCTGAATTTAAAAGAGGTAGATCAAGCTGTAAAGATGACCCGCGTTCTGGGCGGCCTTCAACCTCCGTTACAGAAGAAAATGTCAAAAAGGTTGAGAATCTGGTTTTGGAAGACAGAAGTTTGACTATAAAACATATAGCTGAGATCCTAAAGATATCTTTTGGTAGCGTTCAATCCATTTTAATTGATTCACTGGGGTTCAAAAAAGTGTCTGCAAGATGGGTGCCACGAATGTTAACCGACGAAAACAAAAAGCGACGTTTGGAAATTTCCAAGCGTAATCTCGAAATGTTCCAGCGTGATTCGGATAATTTTTGCCGTCGTCTTGTCACCATGGATGAAACGTGGGTCCACCATTTTGATCCTGGAACTAAAAGACAAAGCATGTCTTGGAAACGACCATCCTCTCCATCCATTAAGAAATTTCGAGTTGCTCCTACCGCTGGCAAAGTTATGGCCTCTGTGTTCTGGGATAGTGAAGGAATCCTTTTTATTGATTACATGCCAAAAGGCCAGACGATTACTGGACCCTATTATGCAAATTTAATCCCGAAAGTGCGTGAAGCGATTAAAGAAAAACGTCGTGGAAAACTGTCGTTGGGCGTGTTGTTCCTTCAAGATAACGCTCCTGCTCATCGATCGGAAGTTGCGCTCAACGCAATCCGCTGTGCTGGCTTCAATCTCCTTGACCACCCACCATATTCTCCGGACTTAGCCCCAAGTGATTTTCACTTATTTCCAAAATTAAAAGAGGAAATTCGTGGAACAAAATTTCACGATAATGACGCGGTTATAGCTGCCGTAGAGGACTTTTTCGAGAGTCAAGAAAATATTTTTTTTTTCACAAGGAATAAGGAAGTTAGAAACGCGTTATTCTAAATGCATTGCATTGGAGGGAGATTATGTAGAAAAATAAAATATTATTATTTAAATCTTTGCATTTTTTAATATTGATTCCAAGAATTTTTTGATTCACCCTCGTACAGACCGTGAAAAATACTTTGACTGTTAAATGAGTTTGAAGGTCCAGGCTTAATTAGGTTATTGCAGTAGAACAGGATCTCGTATATCAGAACATGATTCATTTGTGCTTGATTATTCGATTTGAATTTTTTGAAATATGGGTTATTGTATTGCAAAACGCTTCTATACTAAATGCCGGTAATGGTAGAATTTAAATGTTGCTATATTTTATAATTTTATTCGTATTATAATTATACAGTGTATTCCTACTCTGACTATTTAATTAAGGGTCATATCACAAAAATGCGTTTTTAGTGAATAAATCGAAAATCGAAGTCTGCTAAATAGTAAGTAGCTAAGTAGTAACTTCGTAATGACATACATATTAAGTAATCAATTACGTAAAATCATTTGTCAACGTACAGAACGATGGGCCAAAGGAAAATTCAGTTTAGTCCAACGATCTGTAATAAATAATAGTAATAATAATAATAAATATTTCACAACAATCACACCAATTCTCTAGTCCCAAAGTAAGCTACGAGGCTTGTGTTATGGGTACTAGATAACGGATATACATACTTAAATACTTTTTTTTGTAAATAAATACATATTCTAAATAGAAAACACCCAGACCAGTACAAACACACATGTTCATGCACACTTATGCTTGTACTGTGCGGGAATCGAACCCGCGACCCTTGGTTTAGAAGTCCGACATGCGGACCACTGCACCAAGCGGTCTGTACATTGACAATGGTTCCAAAACTGCTGAGCTGTCAAAACTTTGTGATATGACTGTGTAAGTAAAATTCTCACTAAGTACTTAATAAAGTTCTTACATTGACTTTCTGCCTGACCAGAATCCACACTGGGGAATCGCCTCACCGCTGCGAGTTTTGTCAAAAGACGTTCACGCGCAAGGAGCACCTCACGAACCACATGAAGCAGCACAATGGCGACAAACCGCACAGCTGCAAGGTCTGCCAGAAGACCTTCCCTAGGAAGGAACATCTCATCACGCATATGAGGTATGTCTAGCATAAGGAACGTTAAGAGTGTCATAAGTATCGTCTTATCAGCCTACAGTATACGTCCCACTACTGGGCACTGGGCTCACCTCAACTGTGAGGTGGTACGAGCCATATTGCGCGAGCGCAGTGCGGATTGGTAGAGGGGTGTGTGTAAGTTAAGTAAACAACCTTATTGTCAGATGTAATTAAGCACCCCGAGGGCCTCTGACTAGGCTTAACGACTAATATCTAGATATTAACCGGGACCAACAGCTTAAAATGTCTTTCGAAGCATGGAGATGCTTGTAAATAGACGTCACTTATATGGTCAGAATGATCACCCACACCAAACATGGCCGCGCCTAAGGTTGCTTGACAGTTGACATCGCTAAAATGGCTAGATCTAGCAAGAAAGTTGCTCAGTTGGCTAGTGGCAAAGACACGTCACGTGTTATGTGCACAGCACGCGGACGTGTTAACCATAGACTAGATAGATTTCTGTAGGACGTCTAAACTCTTACACTATGGCCAAGGGTTGACCATAAGTAAGAGTTATGTATGAGTGAAGATAGAAATGAAGGTAAAGCGAGTTTGCATTGTTCTGCAAGCATTTCGTTTGAACACATCCGCTGATTTGCACGAAGCTTTAGATTAGAATTTCAATAACTGAGCTGCCAGTATCACATGACATGCTACCATCCTCTTACACATCCCATTTAACTTCAAACTTTTGTTCCCAGATCGCACAGTTGCGGCGACCGACCGTTCAGTTGCGGCGAGTGCGGCAAATCGTTCCCGCTCAAAGGCAACCTGATATTCCACGAACGATCGCACAAGACCGGCTCCGCGAGGAACTTCAGATGCGACGTTTGCTCCAAAGACTTCTTGTGTAAAGGTCAGTATTGATTGTCGTTCCCAGATGGACAGTTGCGGCGACCGATCGTCCAGTTGTGCCTGATATTCCACGAGCGATCGTACAAGACCGGCTCCGCGAGAAACTTTCGATGGGACGAGTGCTCCGAAGACTTTTCGTGTAAAGGTTAGTCTTGACCTAGTTTTGAGCTGCCGAGTTCAGAAAAGCTAAGATAGAATATTTTCCGAAATTCCGATTGCTCATAAATATCGGTAACTGTAAACATCTTAAAAAGAAACCGGCACACTTTTGTCTTGTCTGAAAAGCTACTAATTACTAGATCACAATCAAGTCTCGAGTTCCTCTATCAAATCTAAAAGTTGTTATTATTACTTGTGTGTATTCTATACTAGACAATGGGTCATACATGACGGCTCATGTGTTAAATCATTGATTTATCAGGCATTTGAAAATACTTAAAAATTATAATGATGCAGAACTTCTTCAAAGTGATTCTTTCAAAGAACTACTGTAACCTCTTGAAGACCAAGATGACGATGTTTCATTACTGTGTCTGAAAGGACCTAAAATATGTGATCTCTATGTTATAAGTACTAGGGCTGATTAAACCTTGATATGCACCAGGTCACCTGGTGGCGCACCGGCGCACGCACGGCGAGGGCGAGGCGGGGGGCGCGGAGCCGCCGCAGGAGGGCGAGGACTGCAGCACCGACTGCGCGCCCGGCGACACCGACGAGCCGCCCGAGAGGAAACACGATATTAGGTTAATATAACTGACCACCTTCTCGCGTGAAGACATACTAGTCAATAACCAGAGGGCTACCACGGTAGCCGCTTTCTCTGCAAGTATGATTTAGCCCGTGTTCTTGCCGACACGAAAGAAGAAGAAGAAGGTTAATATATATTTATTTTACTGTAGTACAATCAGTCGGCGTCAAAGTATGTATAGTGTTTTTGAATGCTCAAAATGCTATTTTCATATAGTTCTAAAGTGCTACTATAATTTTGTCGCTAACTGTAGTGTACTGGTGTTGGACTAGCCAGGAAAACTTATGGTTTGACGACGAGTTTCAATGTTTTGTCACTAACTATACTACACGGGTGTTGGACTAGCCAGGAAAACTTATCGTTCGACGACGAGTTTCAGTGTGTAAGGATTATCAACGATTTACGTACTTTCAGACTTCGGATGCTATACTGTTCGCAAACTTTCAATACTGTTCGATTAAAATGATGCCGACCGGGAGTCCTTAGATACAAAGATATAAAAGTTTTAACTAATATAGTGTAACGTGGTTTAATGAGACTAATTGATCACTGCTGGGCTTATGTACCGCATGGCATTATTTCATTAACCAAAGCCATTAATTATGTTATATTTTTTCAGAGTGAGCACAGAGAGTAGAGGGGCAGAAACCAATGTCACCCAGAGCGAAACTAACGTGGCAGTGATGCAATTAACAAGTCAAGTAAGGCATAATATTTAGTTTTCCATGATTAATCCTCATTGAATTGTTTATTTTGAAACAGTGCTTTTTGTTTCCTTGGATAAAAAAAAAACATTTGATTGACATTAAAGTATTTCATTTTGACAATAGCTTTGGTCTAGTGGTCTAATTTAAGGTGCAGAACCGGCTGTTAGGGGTTCGAATCCTGCTAGGGTAAAATGTTTGTGTGATGCACACGAGCATTTGCATCTAAGTCATGGGTGTAATGCATTAAAGTATTTCTTTCTGTTATCGTAGTAACCATAGCAAAGCTAACGCTTAGTTAGGGGCTAGGTAATATTGGTGTGTTTTACCATACCAATCGATCGATCATCATCAATCGAAAGTAGAGAAAGCAATTACCAATATTAGCAGTTACCAAGTTACCAGTACCATAATACCAGTTACCTTTTAGTAATTACCAACAGATGTCTGCCAATGACATCGATTCATTGAGCCGGTTACCCCCCAGAGTCATCTACGCATTCAGCGACACTGAAATATCTATATGCGGATATATCTAAATAATAAATGTTTCTTTCCAAAGCAGCAAGTGCGTGCGGCTTCGGCGCCGGGCAGCACGAACGCAACATTCACCCACACGACGCCGCAGCACCACGCGGGAACGACGCTCGCGCACCATCCCGTCACCGTCAACTACTAGCACTTGCCGGACGAGGTATACCCTGAAACCGGAACCAATCTGCCCTACATAGTGCTGTAGGCCGCCACGCCGACGGCTATACAAGCCGACCATTAAATTGAGCTACGACAGTGCCTGTCAACGAGCTACATAATGGTATAGGATTGTGACAAACACAACTTCTCGCGCTCTAATCCGGGCCGTGAGTCTCTACTCATGATTGCCAGGAATCAGACTCAGTGTTCAATATACTGTGGAACAGTCAGTGGCTTACACACGTGCTAGAAACAAATCGCGCTCCTTCCTAAGCCCTGGGACATTGTGCTGTAAACTCCGAAATAGCCTGAGCAAGTCTGATGCTGAGTTATACAATGGACTAAATAACAACCTTCGTACAGTGGCTAACAGTCAAAGCACTTTACCGTGTTGTTGTGACTGATCGGATTCTTACGCTGACGGAAAATAGACCCTTACACCGCCTTGTTTGTGACTGTTTAATAACAGCTATTGAGAAAGTATTGAAAATGCTGTGATTAGTATTTTTAATCGAGCGATTTATGTGATCTAACGACAATCAGTGTGGTGTAATCAATGACTGTGATTTAAGCTAACACTAGTGATATGCGGGATTTGACCAAATCACAAAATTATCTACACTGTGGCAAAGACAAAACCGACAAAATAATAAGGCTTAGATATAGTAAAACTAAGTAGTGATTTTTGTACTCATTGAAGTATTGATAAATTTCCTTGCTTGGATGTGATCTATCAAAAAGAATGGCTGAATAGACTTAATTTATATACTTTTTTTTAAACCATTATTTATTTCTGTTCTGGGATGTAAAGGAAAGCCATTACTGTTCTTTGGATAAATTTCATTCTAGTACCTACAGAAATCACTTCTTATTTTAAAGTACCACTGATGTAAAACCATGTATGTATAAATAAGATATCGATAAATTAACGAATGCAAAAACAAAATAGCTTTTTGTAGTTATTAAAATTTATGTAGACCACCAACGGCCATAAAGCAACATTGTTGTTTTAAGTATGAACTTTCCTCTAAAAACTTATTTCATACAATTTTTATTACCTATATCTTCCATTTCTCCTTCAGATTTTGATACAATCCATGATGTACAGTAATTCGAGTTAATCTTGTACAAATGTATAAATTACTACTTCACTCTACAACTCAATGATGTTGTATTGTAAGATAATGGCCAGTATGCAAATAGTGCTGCTGCAGTAAATATATTACGCGTTCCGTTTGACGTTCTATTATTGAGAGTATTTCGTTTCATTTCCACGCTTTGTTGCTAGATGTCGCTACTTTCTGTCTAGTGACTATGTGACTAGCGCCCCTTGCGGCCTCACATGCAACTAACTCGGAGACCACAGAGCGAGAGAACCATATTGTGTAATGTTTTTCAAACCGTATATCTTCATCATCATCGCTTATCATTAAAATTCAAAACGTTAATTTCTTTCTTTCGATTAAAGTAGAAAGTTCAATGATTAGGTTTCCGTTACGTTAGTGTTGATTTAAATGAGTAACGATAACTCCGTGCCCACGGAAATAGTTGGTGATCGTGTTCGTCCGTGTTCGCCGTCGGTAAAAAAAGATGCGGAATCAAACGCCAAGCCACGTTCGTCGTCCTCGTCTTACAGCAGTTCCTGGGGATTCGACCTCGTGTGGATCTCCCCTCCACCAGCTCTATTACCCCGCATACTGTACCATCTCAACTCAGTATCTGGGAAGTTCTTAATAGTTGCACCCAAGTGGAAGAAACTCATTTGGCGTCCAGACCTGAAGGGCCGTGCTCTGTAGCGTCGTGCGCGTCCAGTCAAAATACAGAATCTTTCAACTACGCTAGTAGATTTCATGACATGCCGACCTCCAACTCAAATTCACAGCCTCCAGTTGGAAGCTTGGCTCACTTTGGCTGGGACGCATTGACAGGCAACTGGACAGAAGAAAAACAGCTCCTGGCTTCCTCCTAAGACGTCCGAAGTCCAAACAAGGACTTCTGGTGGTACACCTTTTTTGGTGGTACTATTATGAGCCGAACAATGACCAAATATAGTGGATCGCTCTCTGGTCTTTGAGTTAGTTGCGTGTTTAGCCGCAAGAGGCGCTAGCGGCGCTAGTCACGTGACGGAAAGTAGCGAGATACGACAACGCCAAGAAATGAAACGATGTACTCTCATAATAATGGACTTCGGATGTGCATGACTATTAAATTTTCGGCATATTAATCATAATCCCTTTGTTAGTTAAGTTTATTTAAAAAATATTTTCTTCTATATTTTTTTACTTTACTGATGGTAAATTATTTTTATTTTTGTATTTAAAATTGTGTGTGTGATGATCACGAAAACATTACGTATTATTTTTGTCTGTAAAATACTTTTGTAGCTTCCAATCGACCATTTACTATTACCATCTAATATAATAGAAAACTTGATTATTACGGTTAAAATGTTATTATGATCATAACAGATAGTTTCTAGAGTTAACAAAGGAATAATAGTTCATAGTGGTTACCAGATTAACACTAACTTTGATTTTAGCGTTGTAAATAATGTCAATGGAATCTTAGACATCTTTACATTGTATTCATTTCATTTAATTATGATATACCATCATGAATTTTAGTATAGGTGTGAGACAAGAAAATTACATTCCTTCAGTGCATAAAATTGAAATTGTTCTCTCAGAGTTGTGGCTAGTGGCTAGGTCATCATTTCATCATTGTGGTTTAAGTTCCTTAAAATACTTATTTGTTATTATTTAATTAAACACTGCACATTTTAACTAATATTTCTGCAATACTGGTGTTGAAATCTTGTGGCGATCCTATTTAAACGGTTAGTCAAAGGTCACGTCTATTTGTCAAAAATTTTTTTTAGGTAGATATAAGATATACAATTGTATACAAAATATAATGTTTTAATCCTGTCCTCAACATTTGCCATCATTCACAAGTTATTCAATGACCTAACAAGTCATAGTGCGTTTCAGATTAGATAAATGTAATTAATTAATATTCTTTGCCATGATTGTAGAGTACAAGTGTGATAAATCTTTTATATTAAGTAATGTATAGTTGAGAACTGGTGGGTGTGTTGCTAAGCTTAGCGAGACCTACCGCGGTGCACGAAGTGGTGTTGTAATCACTTCCGTGGTTTTTATATACATACCCAGCTTGTAAAACTATATTAAATAGCTTGTATTGTATTTACTTGTACATAACATAGATGTAACCTGTTAGATTTATCCCGTAGCAAAACTTAAGACTAATAAAATATATCATATTACTTATTATGTTAACAATATTCGGATTGTGGATAAAGTGTTACAGGAAACAGGACAAAATGGGATTAAACGATTTTGAATCGTCTGGTTGTAGTAAGAATTTTCTAAGGTGCGATGAATCATTAAGATAGTTACATCAGCCAAAAGATAAACTTATCTTCAATGATTGTACGCTGATTTATATTTTATAGGAAATCTAAATCTCTAGTTACAATAGTGTACTAAAATCTAATTTATGTTCAGTAATTTGATATGAATGAGATTAAAAAATGAAAGAAACTCTGTTGTTTGATTCACATTTAGTGTAACTAATAATATTGCTAATCTTTAATGGTAGCTAAATAAGAAAATTGGTAGGCTGTTTCTCTCCTCGCGCAGCAGCTGGTTCAGCGAGTTTGCCTTGATCTGCTCCCAGCTTGAAGTTGCTTCTGCTACATCTGCAAAACTACCTGCAGTAGTACCTGTTCCTGTAGAAGCTGCACCGCACGCAAGCTGCTTGCGCATTAGCATGTGCGGCGAAATGACCATAGTTAGTGATTAGAATACGAAACATTGTGATTAGAATATAATCACTAACTATGTTTCGTATGAGCAATGATAGGGAAGTCTCTCTGACAAGGCACTATACTCCTGTCTCTTCAAAATAATTTATCATTGTCTGATTTTTAGAATTCCGTAGCTAAATGACAAAAAGGAACCCTTATTGATTCCGGGAGTAGGTAGGTCACAGCCATTTTTTTCGAAAACAACACATAAATTTTATGGTAGGTATGTATATCTTATAAAAATTGAAGTGTTTCGGTTGAATGAATAGACGCAAAGAGATTGATTGAATAAGTTTAAACCGATCAGTTGGTGCAAGTGCAAATTGATCAACCGACCTTTAGAACGGACGAGAGATTTAACCAGGGTTTCTGTAAAGGTGACAAAAAAATTTGCTATATGCATGTAAAAATGTGTAAATATGTTGGTCTATGGTCCTCGTAAAAGAACCCCACTACGCGGCCAGCAAGGTATCAACTAGAAAATCGCGTATGTGATATTATGTATGTACGCGATTAAGACGACATTATTATTATTTTAAGGTTTATTGCGCAAAGGGCGGAACTAACGCCATGAGGCATTATCTACTACCAGCATTATACCAGGAAGCGTATGTGTTGCTATATGGTAGCTGTAATCAAAATCATTGACTGACACTTGAGGACCAATATGACAATGTGCTATGTAACAAGCTTTACTGTATCCAATCTTAGTCAATGTCTCGTTGTCGTGGCTCAAAGAATTCAAAACAAAGTAATAGGAAAAACATTTCGTAACCACCAAAAATCTTACCCGTCCAACGTGAACGAAAAGTGCGAGTATATCAAATGTATGTACGTTTATGAGTGTCCTACATAACAAAGTGCGACTGATATCGATCAATGACCGAATCTATATCCGTGACCGCTCAGGTACTAGTTTATCGTGTATGTCATCTGTACCAGGCGCCGTGCGATATTTATTTTACCCCCACTTTTAATGATTTGTGCTCTTCAATGCAACATTTACTAAAGATATTATTATTACGTTCTCATAGTATTATGAATTCTTAGTATTACGAATGTAATTGTTTGTAATATCTTTATCTTAAAACTTATATTGACACAAGTATTGGTTGCATCACATTACTTCGAGTTGCAATGCTCGGCTTTGCTTCGCTCACATAGGGCAAAGGGGTTTTGTATTGGCCAGCATTTGCATAGGCAAATCTGAAACTAAGTCACACATCTATTTAAATATTAGAAATAATAGACAAAGAATGATTGAATAAAAATATATACTGCTTTACTTACAAGTTAACTCATAATATGTACAGTCTTTTGCACAAAAAGTTAAAAAGGCATAAATTATGTTTTTTATCAAATACTTTACAAGGAATAATTAGTATGGCATAATCTATACAATGCTATTAGGCTTCAACAGCCACTTTGGATGGACTTTCTTTGGTTCTGCGAGGTTTTTCTGGAATCTTTTCTTTGACAATCTCTGGAAGATTCTCTTCAGGCACATCAGGTAGCTGATCTTTGACATCGAGGATTGCTTCAAGTTCTGCTTCCACAGCCTCATCATCTTCTTCAGTCAACTGGCCAGATATCAGTTCGTCTATTTCTCTCTGCTTTTCAATGCCTTCTTTAGTTTCATCCATAATTTTCTCAATCTCATCTATGTTTAGAATGTCGTGAACCTTCTTTAATGCTACATTTCCGGTCTTCAATCCATCTAGCACCTGCAAATCACACATTTGTGCATAACATTAAGATTTTGAATGTTTGATGGAATAGGAAATTGGTAAACCCTTGCAAAAAAAAAGCAGATAAGCAAGAAAGGTAAGAGTATGAAAGGGATAATGAAAGCAAGAGCAGTATGGCAAGTACTAGTTTTCAAACAATGCACAATAGGATGGTTGTCTAGAAAGGGTTGGTGTAGACTTTTTTTGCAATGTGCAGGGTGTAAAATCAAAGTAACTACTTTGTATAGAATAAAGGTACATACCTGTATTTCAATTTGCGCAAATTCAAGATCATGCGTCAGCTGTTCTAAATTTTCCAACTGCGTATCAGTGTTCTGTAATAGTTGTTCTTGGTACCTCTTTTTTCTCAACAAAAGTTTTGCCTTATCCCTTTTACCATCATTTAGAAGTTTTTTTGCCAGTTGCCTATCCTTCTCAAGGTTCAATTCTATCCGTTTCTGATACTGTTTGAGTTTATCTCTCTGCTGTTTGAGCTGTAAAACTGCTTTATCTTGTTCAGTCACTCTGCTAACTTGCTTTTTATGTTTACCGAATAAACCACCCATTGCTAATGTAGCACTAAGCGTATAATTATTGTTAAAAACACAAACTTTTTCCTAAGTCCACCAATAACTAGTATAAATAGTGAAACTTCGGATATTAATGAAAATAAATAAATTCATTTACGTTAATAGTTTATCGTCCGTCCTGACAGTTTCTGTCACTTTCAAAATCAGACGTGAAGTGACGTTTCGAAAAGTCTGATGAATATGCGATTGGTGTGACTGAATGGGTGAACGGTGAACCACTGGCCGCTAACCTCGGGTCCACACGTTGGCTGAACAGTTGGCCAACCCAATGTTACTCTCCCAATTTGTGAATGGGATTTCGTGCGATTTCGGCACTCGCGCCAACATTGGTCCAAGCATTGGATATTTCTCATTGGATGGTTCTCCTAGGTCGAAATGCTAATGTAATGAGGGACTTAAGATTTTTTGGACAAAAATACTTTCGATCCACTGTGTCTCGTGCCGGTACCTTTAAAGGTTTTGGATTTGGCCATTCGCAAGCAGTTCACATGTTTGCTTGGTGGTGTTTAGTCTTTTTGTAGCTAATTGAATAATTCAAATTAATATTGTAAAACTTCATTGATTTGAACTTTTAAGGATTTTGTAAACGTTAATGATTACAATGATGTAGATTCTACTTTAAAATTTGATGAACTTCTGCCGTTGTTGGTGCGGCGGCTGATGCTGCCGAGTCGCTGAAGGTGCGCAAATATGCTGCCCTCTGAGAGCTACATATTAGTGCCTTTCGGGGTGGAGACCTTGGGCTCCTGGGGCTCCAGGGCTATCACCTTTTTCAGAGAGCTGAAAAAGAGGTTAGCTTAACACACTAGTCACCATAGGGCTGGCAGCGACCTCGGCCAAAGGATCAGCCTTACATTACGGAGAGGAACCATACCCAATGGCGGTGCTGGGGGTGTTTTTTTCTTCTATATAGTTACAAAAAATAATTCCTTTTTCTTTTGAATATCTGGTTTTATACTTTTATTACGTTTATTGTATTTTATTTAAAGGTATTTATTTAATTATATTAATCAAAAATGTGTTTCAACATCGTATCTTATGCTATTATGAACAGAGACTTATACTTTTTTAAATAAAATATAGCGGACTTGGCAGACGTCGTCCTGCCCGCAGATTTCAAATTTTTCTTATATAGTCTCAGCGGGTTTCTCATTTTTCGGTTGTATGATTACGTAGAAAGCTATTGCCATTTATGACATACCATGCTCATTTCTTTATTTTTCAATGATGGCATGCTTAAAAAAGCTAATGATTTCAACAAATTTTTAAACTAGAATCCACTTCGTTGCCATCCATAAACATTTAGGTACTAAAAATAATATTTAATATATGTACATGCAATTAATCCATTTTTATAATATACATTTGAAGAACGCACTCGGTGAGTGCTGTAAAATGTCTGAGCACACGGCCAACGTGTGGACGACACGCGAATGGCCAACGCGCCAACGCATACATGGAAGGGCGAACAGCCAACGCTCGGGCCAATGTTGGCCAGAGCGTTGGAATCACCCGAAACTTCATCCACACGGTGGGCGAGAAGCATGGGCCCAACTGTTCAGCCAACGTGTGGTTTGGAGTTAATGTCTGGATCCGGTAGTTTTGATCTAAGGAAGGTCTATCAAAAACTATTAATTATTCAGTATTCAGTCAATTTATTAACCCATTCATTCATTTAATAAGTTCACTCATTCACTCGTTCTTCGTTCATCCAGTGAGATTTTTGCTTGTTGAATAAAAAAAAGGTTTTTTTTCCGAAAAAAGATTATTACATTGCGGATGTGAATGTGATATCCTGTTGTTTTCTATCGTATCATCAATAGTGCTCACAAAGGAATTTATTTAGTGGAAGTATCAATTAGCAACCATGGCAGTACTTGCGGCTGCTCAGTTGTTAGACGAGTTGATGGGGCGACATCGCAACACAAATCCAAATGAAAAGATAAAGAAGCCGAACTGGGAAGATCCGGAGGTATGCCATGCTTGATTACTTATGAGTAGGCTTTAGTTTTGCTCTACATGCACGTCTACTTTCATTGTTAATGATTATAATCATAGCCTTTCATGATCTACCTATGTGATTGCATGCATGGTTTTTATTTGACGTTACTACCGGTCGATGCACTTTCGGCTTCGGGTAAATCTCTCATTTGTACAATAATAAAAAAAAAAATTTGAAGTTTTATACTCTAGGAACTAACTTATACTAGGAACAATTCCTGTGCAATTATTGTGAGGATAATCTAGTTTTTGGGTTTTTTTTTCAGTATTGTAAATATTACCTGGTGAAATTCTGCCCTCATGATCTTTTTGTGAACACTAGAGCTGACCTGGGTGTCTGTCCAAAAGTTCATGATGATGAGGTTAAAGAAATGTTTGAAAAAGCTGATCCATCATATAAGAAAACTCAGTATGTGGATGAATTTCTACGGTTCTGTCGGCACATGATTAATGATGTTGAAAGTAAGTTACCAGAAAATTGCTGAACTACAGGGGCCTAATTCTGCTAATCAATGGTAACAAAATCTTTATTGAATCACCTGTTTTGTCAGTTCTTGAATGGATGATATTTCAAAATGTGGCAATTTAATAATGATTTTGTTGTAAATTGGCCCCTTGTCTGTCTTCTTAGCTATGCCTATGTATGCATGTGTAAGACATAAATTAACCTCAACTTACAGTTTGATGAACATTTGTTATGTTTCAGGAAAAATACAGAAAGGCAAACAAAGGTTAGAATTGATGAATTCAAAGCCTGAAGGTCCACCAATGACTGTGGCCCAGACTGAGAAAAATCAGGAACAGGTATAGACATATTTCACATACCAAATGTTTAAGCTAAAACCTTGTTTTCTTCAAATTTTCATAACCTTTCATTTGTGACATAGATTTTTTATGAAAACAAAATCATGCTTTTTAATATTGATCAACAGCTGATGAGTTAACATGTTGCAACTCAAATTAACTGATGCTGAGCTTTTTGATGACCATAACAATATTATTACTAACAGGATGGGGATGATGATACAGAATTTTTATTTTTATTTGTTCAGCAGTTATTAATTGATGTTATTTTAGGATGACACTTATCCCCAGGTTCAACTGCTCTCGGAGAAGATTGGGGCCTTGGTCCAAGAGGCGGAGGAAGCCGGCACTCGCGGTGATGTGGAGCAGGCTCAGGGGCTGATGAAACTTTGTGACCGGTTAAAAGAAGAGAAAGATCAGCTCTTGAAACAGCAAGAAAACAGGTACATATGTTTCAGTTACTTTATTATTATCTCTAATATTGAGTTAAATTTGTCAATTTTTATAATATTTTGTTGTAGCAATGTTAAACATAAGGCCCACTTACACCATCTGTTGGCTTACAAGCTTTCATTAGTAGGTTGTTTTTTTTAACTTGATTAAATATGGCCTGTATTTTTATAACAATGTAATTTTCCTAAATTTGGGTTTTGGTTTTTGTTTATTTTTAATGTTTGTCATAGCCATTGGTCCATGACAGCTGAGTTGGCAGCTGCCCAAGAGAAGCAGATGGAAGTGTGTCCCGTCTGTGGCGCCTTCTTGATCGTGGGCGATGCTCAACAGCGCATCGACGATCATCTGTCTGGGAAACAACATGTTGGGTGAGTGCTGGTTTAAAAATGTTTGTTGTAGCCATTTATAGAAGAGGGAAACTACTCTTACTTCGTTAGGGTAGAAGGCGAAAGTGGACGAGGCCTGATTCGTCATAATTGCGCACAATAGAGCAAACTTTTTGATATTCAGCGTGTCGGACAGTGACGGCAACTGGGCATGTATCCTCGTTGCACACTTTTCTAGTGCAAGAACGTCAGCAAAAATAAAACCAGCGAAAAGATATGTTTCATACCATCAGTATGCATTATTAACGGATATTTTATATAAAAATATAAATCAAATGCCTTCATAAAAACACAACATAAATTCGATCTATCATTTCATTTGAGTGAAGGTTTCATATATCCAGAAAGAAACATCATGGTTCATGACACACATCTGTGGTGACATCTACTCTAGCCAAGGAGTAGTAATACTAAAAAAAACTAATGATATATTTGGTTTAGATTCAAAATGTGCATGCAATAAGGTTAAGTTTGAATTAATGGGTTTGTGTTATAAGCTATTTTGTAACAGTGTTTGGTGACAGGTGAATAGTTATCAGACTGTTAAATATAACTCTGCCTAATTTAAGATGACATTGCACTTAAACTACCTTATTGAGATCTGGGGCTCAGCACCTACAAACCTTAAGCCATTGCAAAGATCTCAGAAAAAAATTATTAAAGCTTTATTCCACTTTCCCTTTCACGCATCTTCTACTCAAATATATAAAAAAACAAAAATATTTAATCTATTATACAGCTGGGAGCTGTACCAATTTAATACATGTGTTCTTGTGAAAAAATATATTTTAAAGTCTATCAAGAGTAGTATAAACTTGAGTATACTAATACTATACTACCAAATGCCATCAAAGAGTGTGAAAGCATAAATACTTTTAGAAATAAGCTTAAATCACATATAGAGTCGAGTACCGGCTAAAAATTGTTTTTTTGATGTGTGAAATTTCTCTCATCTTAATCTCATTATAAATGAAGTGTAAATTTCGTATGAGAATAAAGATCTTTAAACCTAAACCTACATTCGTTTTGAATTTCTACATAATGCAGTTTGACTTTTTAAATAAGCCATCTTTTAATAAAGCTATCTAATAAATAAGCTGACTATTGAAAAACCGGCACTACATGAAATAAAATAATTGACCAATCCATCATTTTTAGCTACTACAAACTCCGTCAAGCCTACGAAGAAATGAACGAATCTCGCGAGAAGGAACAACAAGAGAAAGAGAGGAAGCGACGCGAAGATAGAGAGAAGGAACGAATCGCACGCGGCGGCGGCCTGGGGTCTGACAGGCGTGACAGAGAGCGCGCTGAGCGAGAGAGGGAGAGGGATAGAGACCGCAGCGAGCGAGGAGATAGGGACAAGGACAAAGAGAAGGAGAAGGACAAGGAAAGAGATAGGGAGAGGGATGGGCATCGGCATCGGTGAGTAACCTTTCAGTTTTTATATTTTTTAAAGCACAAGTCGGCTCCGACTGGTGTTATAGAGAGCGGACCAAAAGAGAAAGAGAGCGTGTCAGGAAGACCGAGGCGATAGCGAGGGGAGTGAGAGGGGAGACAAGTATAGGGACAAGGCATAAATAATGAGATAGGAAAAGGGATGGATATCTGCATCAGTCAGTTACATGGGCTATTTTAAGACACATGCTACGCAAAGTTAGGTGCGACTTCATCATTTCTCATAGGTTCACATCTCTATTATATAAAAAAAAACAAAAGAATGCACACTTGGTTTCCCAAAGAATCAACATTAAGACTGCCTTGATCAATTTTGCTATCTTACACTTCTCCAGATAAGTCTCGTGGACCTCTTAAGAAGTTATATATAAAAAAATTCTAATTAATTTTAATTAAAATTTTCATTTTAAATTTGACATTTTAGATCGCTTTGTTAATCAATTTTATGTTGAAATCTTTGCGCAGGTCGAGTCGCGACGAGAAAGGAAGCCGGCACGAGGAGCGTGACAAGGACCGCGAACGCGACCGCGACCGTGACCGCGACCGCAAGCACCGCAAGGAGAGACGTGAGTATCACTATAGCTGATTAAACTGCAACGCGCGCAATACGGTGCAAATATGCGGAGAGAATTAAAAAATATATATATCATTTGTTAGTTACCTTGCGTATTTGTACTATTTATTTTGAAGATTGGTTAATTTAAAAAAATAAATCGCGCGTCTTGCTACCTGAGATGTATAGCGACTGAAACAATAAAACTTTTCCCTTCTATTGAAATGTCCATTAGACAGTTTCCTTATAGAGCGCTTGGACGGCGTACATTTCTTGTACGATCCTAAGGATTTTATGGAGTTAATTAGTTACCTTGTGTATTTCTACTATTTATTTCGAAGGTTGGTTAATTTAAAAAAATAAATCGCGCGTCTTGCTACCTGAGATGTATAGCGAATGAAACAATAAAACTTTTCCCTTCTGTTGAAATGTCTATCAGACAGTTTTCTTAAAGAGCTCTTGGACGGCGTACTTTTTGGAGTTAACTACGTTAAATGATATAAAATGAAACGCGTACGTGCCAGGCATATCCCATTGTTAGCTTTCCTAATCTCCGATTTTTTCACAGGATCTTCCCACGATCGCTCGCGTCGCCGCTCCCGCGACCGCCACTGAATGACTGAGGTATCACAAAAGCGCCTGAAACCGGTAAGCATATCGCCCGTCCGCACACTGTACAATCCCGCAACGCGATCCCACACAACATCCCACCCATCTGTAAAACACAACCCGACCCGGTCCCAACAAAAAACTACAACTTCAGTCATATCCTCAAAAACACAAACACATGAAATGATAATACAAGTAATAAAGTGAACACTGTTGTTTTACAGCTTAATATAGCGTACCAAAATAATACGGTATATGGCAATCATATGGGGAGTAATGTTGACCCCCTATGCACTCTCGATTCGGTAGTTGTCGTCACACCGACGGATGGCAGGTATTTGATTGGTATTTTGAATAGTTGCCGCGGGCTGTGAGGCTTGATAGACGATCGCTCGCCCACTCGATTAAACATCGAGTTGGCGCTATCGATTGTTTTAACAAGACTCGAGATTAGCGGGTCGGCTCGTCGTCGTTTTGAGGTATTCCAAATATTTCAACACATCACTATCGCTCGTGACTTTCCAGTCGACTGGTGCTGATGCCAGGTATTTGTTAGGGAACTCTCGTCTTTGATAGGGTGTTATCGAAATAATAACATGATACTGCCAAATTTTGATGATTTTCATAAACATAATTGCATTTTTTGTATCTATAGCATTTTCATACGGTATGTTATTTCGAATGTCTATTTTAATTCACACTTTAGGCTCTTAACTTATCTATTCTCTAAAAATAAAATTTGTACTAGAAAACATACCTAGTAAATCAGTATCAAAAGTCAAATCAGCCGGAAAACTTTCTATTTATTACGATATGCAAAAATCAATTTGTAACTAACAAATCAACGCAAGGTGTCTTACATTGCCATCACATACAATGCCATGTAACGGAGATGTGAGCAGCACACGATGTGCTTGTACAGCACGATATTGGATGCTGTTATCACGTCATCTACTGTGTACTTCAGGTACCAAAACTTCGTAATATATGGCATCAAGTTTCGTGAACGCTTAACTCAATTTATTACTCTTACGAAACTCGAAGAAAATTGAAAAACTTGATGCCATGTTATAAAATTAATTAATACCCCTAAATCCTATTGGAGCGAAACTTTTAATGATTGAAATTGTCGAGCTGTTGTAAATGAGCGTTATTAACTTTATTTTCGATTTATGTAACATCCGAAATTATATTTTATTCAATCATTGAGAGAGTTCGATCTGAACTTGGCGAAGTGCGTGTTATTAGCTTGCTCGATGGACTTTTCAGTTGGCAAACACGAAGAGCAGACGTGGCAACCACAACATCGCACGGAAAGAGGTACTTTTGACATTAAATCAAGCGCAGCCGAAGAGAGAAGCTAGCGAGAACTTGCCGAAACTACCCGCCAACGGTTATCGAGGTGACATAGAATAGTCACGCGTATTAATAAGATTATATTAACAATTAGCAATTCCAAATTCATTAATATGAATGCATGTAGTCCAGATAAAATTGGACGTTTATTTCGCTTAGACGAGAATTGTATAGATAAGGTGTAGCTACCTCTGATGTTTGTTCTCTAGGAAGGTCACTGTTATTTACTGTTAACCAGTTCCCACTGAGGAGTGATTCAGGTATTTATGAATATATTTTATTTTTTATCTTCATGATGTATTGTGACTGGTTTTGTTACTTATGTTTTCAAAGTGTGAATTGGTAGGGACAATTTCCAAGGAATAAATTTATTGATATGAATGTTGGTTTTATTTATAATCCCCTAAAACCGAGCAACTAAAGTATGCAGATTAGTGGATAAACTTTGTATTATCCGGCTCGAAGGACCACAGAAAATGTTAACTTTGCGTGCGAACGATAGATTTTCCAAAAATAAACTTACCTTTTCCTAATAAAATCGCTTCATTTGACACATTCAAGTGTGTTTGTAACTTAAGTACACAAAGAGTCCTTTAAGCCATATAAAACAGAGCACAACGCGAAAAAACACATGAGGAGGACGTGGGTGGAGAACTTATTTCGTTGTTTTCGTCCACTGGGGATTTCTTATTTATTTTTCTTGTTTCTTTTCGGCCACATTGTTCAATTGTCCCGAAATTCAATAAGCTGCCGGGAATCAAATTGTACGTAAAGAATGGGTATTGCTTTGCTTTTACTGTAGTTTTTTGTTAGGTCAGGTTTTATTGGGTCATTGTAATCATAGTGTAAAATTATGATAGTTTTGAAAACATGCTTGAATGTCCGTATTAATGCATCATGTTTTGTGCTTTGTTAGCTCTTGTGAACACTTAATTAGGACCATAATTATCAAAAATAATAATAATAATAATGTTGAGGATGGCCAAAATAAAACCCCGGATTTCCTTTATAACCAGCTCATCATCGTATTTATTTTACACTGTTTTTGACATAAATAGTTTGAATGGTAAAAATAAGGTACAAAACAAAAGTATATAAAAGAAACTAGAATTTCGAAATATTGTGGCCAAAAAGGATCTTGCGGTGCAGGTCGCCAACAAATAATATATATCATAGGCTAATAAATACCCTGTGAAGTAAAAAAATATTCACCATAAAGCAATGATTAATGTCAAGAAATTACTTATTTCGTAGAAACACAACATTAAAGCAAGCGGAACATCGTTAGCTGACCCTAATTTAAGGAAGTTGGACATCGTAGGTAAGTTGGTTTTGGAGGGTGGGTAAACGGTGACGTCAGCTGACCATAATATTATATGATTATATGATTTTAAACTTTCGCGTTGCATTGTTGTAACACTAATTACTTGTATTCGGGTCTAAACGCGATTTGACGTGACGACGTCTTAAATTAGGTTGTGGCTCGGAGTTACTCATGAAAAAGTGTAACGCCCGCTCACGTCTGTTACGATGAGTCACCGAACGAGAGAGAGGCCCGCCGGACCGGGTCCGGCGAATGCCTTGCGTCTGTCTCCCACTCAAACATGATCGGTCCGCCGCGCGCGCAGCACTAGAGAATTAGGCGCGTTGAAAAGACGTTGTCACGTAAAATCTTCGCCCGTAAAACCGTCTTTACAGGCAACCATTTTTTTAAATGAGTATTAGGTACTTACTGCTCGACGTTTCGGCTGGATTGCGAACAGCCGTGGTCACGAGCTGGCTGGCGGCGTCGTCTGCTCGGAGCGGCCGCAGTTTCCAGATCCACCATCACATTTTAATTATTAAAAACGTTAGTACAGTCACCACAAACAACACTGACGATATCACTTTGTGTCTGTTAAGGTAAAACTCGCGGTTTGCACTTATAGACCACTGGATTCCACGCTGATGACAATTTAAAGTCGTCGTCCCGATTGAAATTTTTGTATTTTTTGATTTCAATCGCTTCGCGTATTATCCTAGGATAGTAATAACGATCGGTGAAAAGAATTTTTGGTTCGTGCAGTTCCATCCAGTGATTACAACATTCAAGATTACAAGATTAGGATCATTAAAATATATCGCGTTTAGACCCGAATACAAGTAATAAGTGTCGGCTTTCCATTCTGTTACTGGAGGGTACTAGAGCAATCATTGATAAATAGCTTCCAGTTTTCCCCTTATCCTATCACCGACAGTAGCAGACGAAATTCAAGAGACATAAGATGAGAGAGAATGAAAAGCTGTAGCTTAGGGCCCACAGAACGCGGAAGCAGCTTCTGAACGGGACATGATGAGCGGTTCGGGTGTCGTTGTGTTCTATGGCCATAGGGCCATGTAGGCAAACAGAACACCCCTCATTCCCGCTACGCGCGAACATGTCGAACATGTAGCGCCCTCTTCTGAAATGACTGTTCCAGGTGAACCGGTAACCTCCCCTTTTATATGCTGAAGGCTAATGCCACTCACGTGCCAGTGTCAAATGTTATTGTGAATTTAAGTCTCCACTTTACCTTGAATGACGTAGCTTGGGTTTGTACCTATCTAGTCTTGAGATAACAGATGCGACTGCTGAAAAATCTTCAAGAACTGCAAGATTAACTCGTTTATGTAAATTGTGTAAGTAAACGCATAGATATTAACTTGTATTGTACCGGTCATACATTTGGAGTAGAGTATCGAACAAGAAACTAAAGTATGTAAAGGACAATGGATGACGATCAATCGAAAATAAGGCCTTTGAGACTAACGATTCTAATATCTCGGCAGATTCCATCGAAAATACCTTTCAGTACCTTTACCTTTTCAGTAACTTTCATCCCTTTTGACTTGGTGTTAGTACTCATTGGCAAGTAGAAGTGAGTCGTGAGACTTATGCGTAATTGAATAATATTTTCAAGGTTTGAAAAGTAACGAGTTTTAGTTTCTCCAACGATAGTATCACATATCTGTGCTTTGGCTGTGTAGCTCTGAATCATTGCTTTTCTCGTTAGGTAAAAAAGTGAAGTGTCAAATCTGTCAATGTCAAAGTCAGTCAGTTTTGATTGTAAACAAATACCTTTATTATTATGAATTTCTAGCGAAATGTGTGTTGTTTTCACATAAATATTTTGAGATTAAGAAAATTGTTTACAATGCCTTCGAGTCCAGAAGCTACAGCTCTTGAAACCAAAACACAGCAGGAAGCGAGGGCTACCCTACGAGAAAACTTTTTAAGAGATATATGTGACTTACGCGGTAAGTTGTAAGCCATGATTTTCCAGACTTTAATGGCGTAATCAAAGAAATAACGATAATGAAACGTCGCTAATACGATAATCTCAGGGTGTGCATAATTTTATCCAAACATCGCATAGGCTAAGAAAGTAAAACCACTGTTAAACTGACATGAATTGTAACTTATTTTACTAAGCTTTCGGGCTGTTTAAAGCAGTAATGTTGGTCTTAAAAGTACAGTAAACAAGATCTACATGATCTAAACATAGTTTTTTTTAAACAATAAATTTTTCAGTAACAAACAGCTTTTAAAAACTAGGTTTAGTACTTGTTGAACAGGTGTTTATTATATATCTTTGGGTAATTTCAGGACAGTCGGCTAAAATTCTAACCTATGAACTGACAACTCTTGAAGCAACATTTTCTGGATGGAATCCAAATGGCTCCGAAGTTTTGGTCAAAGACATGACCACACCAGCTTGTGTGAAAATGCCTGCAGCTATCTTGCGGACGCCGGATGTTTTAGCCATAGAGCTTACAAGACCAGTACCTTGATAAAGTTATACCAAGTTAAATTATTTTAATCAATAGTTTTGAGGTGCATGTCTGTGAAATAAATTAATGTTTTCAAACCAATTTTTGATTGATTTAATATATATTTAAACTGGTCTAAGAAGTCTTTATTACAGTATCCTATATTGTTGCATAAAGTTTTTAACACAGAAAAAAAAAATCAGGCTTCTCTGTACAAGAATATTTTGTATAAAAGGCAGATTTAATACCATTCAGCATGCACTCCCAATAAACTTCATTCCAAAGCTGAGATGTAATGCAGTGAAGTGTGACATTGTTATATTTCTAATCATAAAAAGGTAACTAAAACAAAAAATATAAAAAAGACAATAGAAATGGACTTTTCAGGTAAGATTCCAAATGATAGATGCAATCCACAAAGTAAGTAGGTGCAAGTAATTACCTATGTTTTATGCCAGTACCCTTTACAGTTAAGTGGTTCTCCCATTTTTGATGTAAATGTACCTACATTTAATTTGTACTGGGAACATTCTACAAAATATACAGGGAGTCCCAGAAGTATTGAATCACATAAATATGTTTCGAAAAAAAGGACTACATATTTAACATGACATAATTTTTAAATGCATATCCATATGAAATATTAATATGGATATTGTATGAGATAGACGTTAAAATTAATCGAGTCGAGTCGATCTCAAGATTGAAATGCAAGCAGATAATTCCATATGGCGTGCGATCGGATTGTTTTTTTTTTCGTGCTTTCGATTGGCAATAGCCATAGATCTAGGGCTACCAAAATTTTATAGGTTGTTTAAAATATTAGCTCTATTTGTGTCGCATTTTTTACAGTATATTTGTGATTGATTTATACGAAATCAATTGTGGTCTTGTCCTGACTAACCAGTTTTTTTTTATCAATATGGGTTCGCTCTTGACATCATTCTCCCTCTAGAAGGTAAAGAAGATGTCGACGATGTAGCGAGCTTACCCAGAAGGTACCTATTTATTTTCGCTTTGAATGAGCTCAAGTTATAAGAAAAGGGGAACACCGACGGCGGAAGCGCATTCCATTCCTTGGCTGTGCGCATTATGAAGGATGAAGCGAAGCGCTTAGTGCGTATAGTAGGTATATCAACCAAGTATGGATGGTAACCCGCCGTACGTCTGGTGGTCTCTGGTAGAATGGACTTGGTGGAATGAGCATATGGACTTATGAGCACACTCCCCGAAGTAGAGTATGTAGAAAACCGAAAAGCAGGCAACTTTACGGTGGTGGTCTAGACTATGAAGCTTAGTCTCCACCAGCTTCCTGTCACCAATCAGCCTCCTGGCTCGACGCTCCACCGAGTCCAGAGCGGCTAGTTGATATTTAGCTGAGCCATCCCACAGGTGAGAGCAGTACTCCATGCAGGAGCGAACTTGTGCTTTGTACAAGGTTAAAAGCTGTTCAGGGGAGAAGTACCGCTTCACCTTGTTGAGGATGCCCAGCTTCTTTGCCGCAGTCTGAGCTTTGGACTCAATGGCACCGCCGAAGTTCAGATTGGCTGACAACTCCATACCAAGAAGCTCGAGATGGTCGGTTATGGGTACAGACACACTTCTGAAAGTAGGAGTCCAGTTGAACGGAGTCTTTTTTGCGGTGAAGAGACATGCCTGGGTTTTGGCAGCATTGAACGTTACCAGATTGTTGTCTCCCCATTGGAAGACACGTCGTAGAATCTCATCCGTTCGTTTCACCAAATTCTCCTGTAGAGACTGGGTTTCCTCTTGTTTAGCTCCAGCACTGGACACGTACCTCTCCATGACAGTACTGTCATCTGCGTACCCAACAATGCCAGGGCAGAGCAGGATAGTGTTTTTATTTTTGTTTGCATATTTCTGTATTTACATAGTGTAGTAATAGAGCGGAACTATACCTACAAATAACGTAGGAAAATTAAAATAAGTCTGCTAGAAACTATTGAGCAAGCAAACAACTAAAAAAACCCCGAATGAGGCAGGAAAACAGCTGGTGAGCTTCGACGGCTGGACGGATTTTCAGCAGCTATAGCTAAGAACCACCGTGATTAAATTATCTTCTGAATGAAAAAAAAAAAGCGCTTTGAAATCGGTTCATCCGTTCAGGAGCTACGATGCCATAGACAAACAAACACAGAAACACAAACATTAACAACTTAAAACACTTTTTCGCCGGGAATTAAAAACCAAAGTTGATTTTTATCTTACTCGTATAAAAAGTGACACTGCCTGCGTTCAACACGACCAACCCTAATGAAATCGATAACATCGGTTCTAATGAAAAAAGCGGCAAATGCACAGATTGGCGCCGAGATAGGAATGGCCGTGTGGCGGATGGGGTCATCTATTATACCCGTAATTACACTTTTTCCTTTAATGAACTGTGTCTGTACGGTTGCCGAAAGAAAAAAATAGTCATTATCCCCGTCTGTCTTCTGACGGACGGAAAAATATTAGCGGGACGGATAGTTGTTGTTTTGTTTGTTTGACACAAACAGTTCTTCTCACTTCAAAAGTTGTGTAACATACCTACTCTAATTTACCATTAGGAAATGGATATACTTATTTGTTTCTTTGGTTAACGCGAACAGTAGACATTGAAATGATACACTGGATATACTTACAAATAGGTATTGCTTACTCATAAACTAAGTAGTACTTTATATAATAGCTGATTTGGATTTGAACAAATGTGTCCTACCTAAGCTTCGAGAGGCTTGTGTCCTAAGCAAGTTGGAAAAACAAATAATTTATAAAACGAGACCTTCCTACTACTTAGTAAGTCAAAATAAAATAAGTTAATTTGTTTGTAAGTATAACGTTTTTCTTTAAAACAGAGTATAAACAGTCTCTTATCTCTTTGTTTCATAGCGTGTGCACAGTATATGTCTAAAGCGCGCTTCATCATAACATATTATTCGAGTATTATGCCTATCCAGCAACATTAGTACGAGATATAGGCCTCGCATCGGCCGGGCTGAGGGCCGGGCGAATCGATCGAGCAACAGGTCTGTCAGGGTTTGCGGCCTCTCGCCTGATTTAGTACGCGACTCTTCAACGACGAACGAATGTACAAAACTGGGGTACGATTCTAGATGAAAAGAATAGAATATCATATTTTATTATTTGGTAAAATAAATTAAAAATAACATATATGCACTTTTCCGAGCCAGCTTAACCTAGGTCATAGTATACATACTTGTATACATACTTGCCTACATATTACACATTTTATTATTATCATTAGGTATAGAAAGAAATATCTAGGCGGTGCCTACATGTAACCTACATATTAAGCGAAAAGTACTGTTGAGAGTTCTATTACAGTTAAAGATGATTCGAGATGATGATGAAGTCCAGTTATACCTCATTAGGGACATAGGTCTTTCAGAAGACTTCTCCACTTTTCTCGATGCTGGGCGATTCGTAAGTATACCAATTTTAAAATATCTACAGGTCAATACCAGGCCACAATAAATTTATTATAGTTTTAGGTAATCGAACTTTTTACGAATGTGACCTTATTTCGATTGAACAAGAATTGCCTCCTTGATTTAGCGACCCTTCAGCGAACGAAACTAGTGTCATGTAGGTACTATGGAGATTGGCAGCAAAAAAAGTTTGTTTTTAGTACACTCCCTTTCAGTTGCGGAGTAAAACGGTGGTTTCCTTGTAAAATTCATGTAAAAAGGTAGAAAAAAATAAGTTAACTCTTTGAGCGGTGAAGCAAAACTCAAAGATATGTTAGAAATATTAGATAGACTGTGACAAAATGAAAAACATTTAAAACATCTTCATTGTTTTTTTTATTTTTCTTGGAACCTAATTGAAATTTGGTTAAATCTTTTCGACAGAAGTAATTTAACAATTTGATTCTAGTGTACAGTAATAATCAGTTTGACAGAGTTCAATCAAAAAGGAATCCTAATGAGTTTAAAATAAAACATCAATCTATGTAGATATAACTTGACTGTACAAATCTAAATGAGACTGCTACAAATTAAGAAATTAATTATACTTACTTAAGTACTTCGCAATTAATTCACGAGTGTGCTTCGTTCATAGGTACCTCCTTTTTATTGGGTCGCACTCGTCACCTAGAGTAGCGAAATGAGCGCGATGTGAATACCAAATTAAGCTCATTCATGTTACATATAAAACAAATATATCCAACTGAATATGCGCGTCAACTACCAACGTAAAAACTGCCGTTAATGCAACTGAAAGTATTTGAAGGTACATGTGCAATTGATTACTGTTATTTTATTATTTTTATTGCTAAATTCGGTATTTAAAATAAAAAAAAATGGGACAGTTTATGATAAAAAGTCTAAAAAGAAAGAATAGGTTGAGATTTGAGAACCTAGCCTGAAGGAAGAAATAAGTTCATGCAGATAAATAGGTGAAACTAATTTGCAAAAGTGACTTATATAAATAAACAAATCTATAATAAATATAAATAAATAATTTAGTTTTTATAAACAAAAGTTAGCATTAGAGCTTAAAATTACACTGAGATAGAAAACTTTCTTTGCCTGAACTAGGTTAAACCTCATATAACCTTTCGTATCTCAGGCTAGAAAGAGCTTTCTTTGAGTAATTTTAGTGCTTGTGGCGCAGTGGTTGCAGCTCTTTGGTAGTGATACCTAAAGTTAAGCAACCTAAGGCGCGGTCATGTTTGGGATGGGTGACCATTCTGACCATTTAAGTGACGTCTATTTACAAGCATCTCCGTGCTTCGGAAGGCACGTAAAGCTGTTGGTCCCGGTTAATATCGATAGATATTAGTCGTTAAGCCTAGTCAGAGGCCCTCGGGCGGCTTAATAACATCTGACAGTAAGGTTGGTCACTTACCTTACAAACACCCCTCCACCAATCCGCACTGAGCCCGCGTGGTGGTGTATGGCTCGGACCACCTCATAGTTGAGGTGAGGCCTGTGCCCAGCAGTGGGACGTTTATAGGCTGATGAGAGATGAGAGAGAGTAATTTAAGTATGATAGGAACTTTCTTCTTCATTCAATATTATTTAGGTACATCTTATACAGGGTGTAAAAAAACCTTAACGAAGCCGAATACCACATATTCTACCAATTGTTACGATCATTTTTTTCCTTTACACCATTGTACCTGGGAAGTTAACGGTTACTGAGATATTGATGGTTAAAGTTTGAAAAAAAATTGATGATTTTTACAGAAATGACTTCTGTCCGTTAAAACTGAACTTTTTTCCAAAGAAAAATGATTCAAATTTTCACTAGTTCTTTCATAAAAAGCCTCTAAATGGCACACTCCGCAATCGCACTCCGAACAGCGCACACTCGAACCGAACCGCGTCGCGGCGGCGTAAAGCAACACGCCCCGCGGTGACTTTTCCGCGTGCGCGCTGTACATTGCGGGTTAGAATTAAATTATTTTTTTTGATGTGAAAAAATAAAAGTTGTTTCCCAGCCAAAATGTCTTTTTTATACGATTTGGTTTGATGTACTGAACGCGTGGTTGACGGCTTCGTTAAGGTTTTTTTACACCCTGTATGTTTACGACACAATCAATGCTGTACATACAAATAGTGAACTCAAAATTAGTAAATTAGTCAAAACAAAGACTTCGATGACTTCTCTTTTCCTAATAGATAGCTTATATCTATAATTTAATCCCATCTACCTAAGTTATTTCATTCACCTTACAGAAGTTCTAAACTCGATAAACTGGCTATTTCTCATGGTCCATGTTTCTTGGATTCAAGTTTATACAATTACTAGCTGACCCGGCAAACGTTGTTTTGCTATATTAATTATTTCTCTCATCACTCAGGGGTATGAAAAATAGATATTGGCCTATTCTCATACCTACTCAATTTGCATACCAAATTTCATAAGAATCGGTCAGGCCGTTTCGGAGGAGTACGGGAACGAACATTTTGACACGAGAATTTTATATAATATAGAGAGAGATAAATCTAATTTATACATTCCAGAGAGCAAGCTTGTGAGCAAAATCAAACCAAAGAGAGGAGGATACGGTACGTCCATACAATCATCATCTTAAAAATGGACCGCTCATGCACGCACACGTACGTGTAAACAACTCACAGTACTAACGACGACTAGGAGCGGGGCAGGAGGTCCATTGGATTCGGTTTGTTAGGACCACGCGCGAGTAGTTCATACCGTATATGCCTTTTTTCTCAAACTCAACTACAAAAACTTTTTTAAGATCTTAATTAAGTATTATACCTAGTTGGGTACTTACTTAAAATGCAATATAAAATCTATCCAGTATCTGTGCAATTTTATGAAAGAAGGCCGAGTCAATAAGACGGGATTATGTTTATGTATGCATGCAGCCGAGCTTAGCTGATCATATTTGCCTTTGACGGCAATACGCTTAAACTGATTATACTTTACTGAGAAAATTCACATTACTTAGTTTTACTGATAGGAATCCGGGCAGGTAAATACCTAATGGACAATAGTTTACATTAGGTAGTTTTTAACTACCGACGAAAAATAGTGGTATTTTAAATTTGACCTCTACTCTGTTTGTGTGTTTTTGTTTTTGCGTGGCATCATAACTCCCGAATGGATGGACCGATTTCAGTGCGTTTTTTTTATTCGATAGATAATTTAATCACGGTAGTTCTTAGCTATGGCTGGTCATAATTCGTCCAGCCGTTACTGCTTAACAGCTGTTTTTCTGGCTAATGTCGGGGATTTTTAATTTTTTTAATGTTATGTGATGATAACATGTTAGCTTCTACGTAGGTATCTAACTTAATTTAATTTTTTGGCAACAGTTATGGCGGAAACTACAGTATATAAGTATTTAATATATACAATATAAGGTATATATATTTTTTTTTTTGGTTTTCGTCCCGTTTGTATTTTGTTTAATATGCAGAAATGTTTCTGTTATGTTAACAAGTGCCGTGAAAATTTGTATGTAAATCGTACACTGTTCCCCATAGGACAGGCTTGCCTAGTTCGGGGACCGGTAAAAACTGTTTTGTATTTTTCTTATGCCAATATTTTTTTTTCATTTTTTTTAATTTTTTTTCTTTCAGTTGTGTTGTGCTATTCTACAACAGAACAATTCAAATATTTTGAAACACTTTTGTTCACTGACATCAATTGAAAATTTGTATTGTAAGAAATAAGTTTTCGTACACCTATTTAGTATTAAAGTCACCGGTTAATGAACGTCACACTTAACCGCGTTATCGAATCAAGTTCTAGCTAGTCTTAACGCCGAATTTTTTTAACGCGGGAGATTTTATCAATAAAAAAGTGTTAGATTTAAGTCACCATTGGCTGCGGCCGTAATATAAGTTGAATAAACAGGCACAGATTTCCCGAAAGCCGGGTATCTAATTGAGGTCATGTACACACTAGGGCACATGAAATTGTAATGGAGCGGGAATGAGCCTGCGACCTTACTTTAGTCGCGAGCCTTGTTTAACGCTTCTTGTTGCTTTTTTCACAATGGAAGTACTCACATTAAAACGTGGCTAGAAAGTAAAGTGGCCAAGTAACAATGTTACTTTTATTTGGCACAAAACGTGAACGAATGTGTATTTGATGTAAGCGAG
Organism: Pyrausta despicata; assembly: GCA_963921415.1. Classification (NCBI taxonomy): domain Eukaryota; kingdom Metazoa; phylum Arthropoda; class Insecta; order Lepidoptera; family Crambidae; genus Pyrausta; species Pyrausta despicata. The sequence goes on from OY992853.1 coordinate 11,176,478, forward strand.
AAGGGAGCACCTTTGAACAGGGGCGGCTTATACATTCGAGTTTATGAAGCTATTATTTTGGGATGAGGCAACACAAATCTGTCAAATCTGACACTTATCACTACTGACGTTTGACAGCTTGTCGTTGAGTTATGAGGAGTTTTCGTTTAAATGGTGCAAATATCAACTTTTTTTCAAAAAACGCGTAAATATCTCGGTCACCCAGTTCAAGAGATGTAGAGCGTTTAGCCCCTCTATTAGTCAGAATTGAAATAGACTTAAGATCAATACATTTTTTCTGAATATTCAATACACACAAACTTTAACTTGGAAAGAAAACGTCTTTCATTTTTCAAATACCCCTTGGGCGGCTTTCAACACCATCAAGGCTGCAGTACTAAAATTGCTTAATATAAAAATAAAAACCTGAATTAGAAATAGATTAGCATGACATAAACACGGCAGAAGTATTTACTGTGCAAATGAGACTCGGAACTTATTTCAATTAAAAGTTATGTACATTTACTTTTTTATTTTAATGAAAAAGTACTTTGTATTTTTTTATTCAATACTTCTATTGATATTTACTCTCCATCACTTATAATATGACGACCGCTTGGTGCAGTGGTCCGCATGTCGGACTTCTAAACCAAGGGTCGCGGGTTCGATTTCCGCACAGTACAAGCATATGTGTACATGAACATGTGTGTTTGTACTGGTCTGGGTGTTTTCTATTTATAATATGTATTTATTTACAAAAAAAAAGTATTTAAGTATGTATATCCGTTATCTAGTACCCATAACACAAGCCTCGTAGCTTACTTTGGGACTAGAGAATTGGTGTGATTGTTGTGAAATATTTATTTATTTATTTATTTCAAAACTGCCCTGCATGTTCAAATCTGCGTCAGGAGCAGCTTTGGTCATTTGATTATGCTAACATATGATCAATTGGGATTTTTTAGCCGAATAGGCAAACTAAGAACCTAAAGAACCCGAAGATATAACAAGAAGAGTAAAAAGTGTTCAAAGGTGCCCCCATCTCCCTTACATTACGGGATCGAGGATAAAATTTACTTCGGCTGCGGTATATTGGAGATTTCATTCAATTCAATGTTCTTTCTTTACAATATCTGTGATGAAAGAAAAATATTCAAAAGCATTTTTCATGATGTGTAATTGAAACCTTTAACAATGTAGGGACCCAGCTGCCATTAGTAGTTTTATAACGTGCATGAGTCGTTATGCTGAAGTTGAATAAGTAAATCGATCTGTAATTGTATTGTTCGGGCAACAACTGGGTGCTACGAAGATTTTCTAGCTACGAGATGCTACGAATCGTAGCGTAGCATACTCGTAGTCGATCTCTTTTCTTCGTGTACGACTACAGTGCTACGATATTACAAAAAAAATATATTTTTGATTTAAATTAATACTACATTTTTGCTATAAACTTTTAGGGTTTTTGCTTACACTAATTTTTAGTTTCGAAAAACAACACTTAAAAAAATATTTTCGGCTCCGGTTATCGGGAAAGATTCGAACCCCCGACCTTTGGAAGTCCGGTCCAATGCTCTGACCACTGAGCTACCGAGAACCTTGTATTTTTAGTGTAAATTTGAGCAAATTTTGGTGCAAGATGTTATAGTTCACCTATAATCTATTTCCATTTTTCAGCTGCTGACATAGCTTTGCGAGTCACTCAGAAGAAAAGTTTCACAAGTTGGAATGCAGGCTAAATTAACTGCGGGCAAGATTTTCCAGTCTAAAGTAAATTGAGAGGCACTAACCGCGTCCCGCCTCATTGCTACGCCCTGAGAGCCTTAATTTAACAGGTTTTCCAGCTTAGGTTTTCTAAACCACTTACATTTTTATTAGGTTGGCTTTTGACATCCGTAGTTAGGTAGGTAGGGTATTTTTCTTTCTTAAGATATTTGATTAGACCTCATTTAGGCACAGGAATGTGTCACAATGTATTATGTATTAGTTCATGCCAGCCTATCTGCATGTGTTTAGAAGCGAAGAAAACACATGTTATGAGTTTGTAACTAACGAAACATGAGAAGAGAATCATCTTTACTTACCAGTGTAACCTATTCCTAACCCATAATTATTAACTTGCATTTTATAGATAATACCTTTTCATTTATATTCATATTATATTTTATATCTGTGATGATAATAAGGATGAAATTTTACTCTATTCGTCTTTAACAAGCGATTTGCTCTTATGGGAAAAGTTAGAAGCGCCACTGGAAATTTCAAATAAAAATAAATCAAACTGTAAATAGTCCAGAATTGGTTTCTTTCATACTTAAATTGCTTTTAGCTTGGGATTGAAAATATCTGGAGTTGACTAAGAAACTGTGTTTAACACATTACCGGACAGACTGCCAGACACAATAGAGGTTTTATTGTTATAACGCCTATAGGCGTGCAGTGTCCGTGGATGTGTTAATATCCTCATTTTACTGACGACGAAAACGAATAATGATACTACCTGAAGTTAACATTGTTATTTAGAGCTGGTAATTTAATAAATTGTATATAATACTAGCTGACCCGGCAAACATTGTTTTGCCATATAAATTATTGTGGACAACCCTTATCACTAAGGGATATGAAAAATAGATGTTGGCCGATTCTCAGACCTACTCAATATGCTCACAAAATTTCATAAGAATCAGTCAAGCCGTTTCGGAGGAGTACGGGAACAAACATTGTGACACGAGAATTTTATATATATAGAGATGATCTTTATCCAGTACATTATCCAGACTCAAATATTACCACGTCTATACGTGGTAATAGAGGTAGTCGTATTTGAGCCAGGAAAGAGGGTGTTTGTTTATGTACGAGTACTAATTCACCCTAACTATTTCAGGTTGCTTTTGTTTGCTCTAGTACCTACTTAGGTAAATGACTTACCTCGTTGGTGTAGCGGCAAATTTTCTGCCTTGAATCTAAGAGGTTCTGGGTTCGAATCCTGGGTCGAGCCAAAAATTGTTTCTGAGTTTTTCCGTCACTGATTACTCAGAAGCAGCTCGGAATCTGGAAGTTGTTGGTGTTACACTCCCGTGCCATGGAAAGCACGTTAATCCTTTGGTCCTGCGCCTGATCGGTCATGTCTGATTGCCGCCTTACCGAACTATGAGAGTGAAGGAACAGTGAGTGCACCTGTGTATTGCGCTCACACTTGTGCACTATAATATCTCCTGCGTAGTTGGCTGATCCCTGTTGAGGGCTCCTTGTGGGTCTATTTAAATAAATAAATTGATTTTATTGGTTTTATGTCCTGCGCAGAAGGCTGAATTCTTATGAGATTGACTGCCGTGTGGTCGAAATCGGCAAGGACACTATTGTAAAAAATTTCTGTCTTTGTCTGTCTTGTTAGATACTCTCACATAGAAATTTGGAAATCCTGAAGGAAACAGATAACATACATCTCTCAGCCATGTTGCAAGATATCTAAGTAGGTGTGTAAACCTCTCTCTCTGTTGATGACGATTACCGATCCGTGGATAATATAGTTATTAGTGTTGTCCGACCCGAGGGAGGTATAATCGATTTGCACCGGGCAATGGCGTCTACTTCACTAAGACTGTTCCTGTGAATCCCTCGGTCACTAATTGACTATACCTACTAATCGAGAGAGGATTGAATTAGCAATGTAATTTAGCTAACGTTACTGATTAAGTACATAGGTACTTATCTCATAATTTGTCGTTGACTGGCGCGACGAGCCTAAGTGGCACTGCCATTCTTTTCAATAATGGCAAATATATTTTTTGGATTGAAAGTATTTTTAACGGACTAGCTTAGAATGGTTACCTATATTTAAAAAAAAGTGTTATGTGTCTCACAAAGTGTTTGGAGTACGGGTATGTGCTAATGTCATTTGAAACCTCAAGCTACAAAAATTGTTCCATTAGTTCCATTGAACTGATTCCATCACTAATTTAAACGTGCACTAGTCAAGCTTCGCCGCAAACTCATTTCTGTTTAGATCAAACCAAAAAGATGCAGATACAGTATGATGAGCTAGTCGCGTGTGGTCCTACTAAACCGATTCTAATGGATCTTCTCTGGTCCTGGTCTTCGTCAGTACTGTCAGTTTACACTTGCGTGCGAGTGCGGCCCATTTTTAAGTTTACAGTAGAAGGTTGCAAGGACGTACCGTATCTCCCGTGTTTGGTTTGATCTAAGTCTGGAATGGCACCCTGGGTTCAATTGCACCAGTGTACGTGCTCTTTTAGATTGTGCAAAGAGCACTTACCTACAACATATTGTAATAGTTATGCCTAGAGTAGTTGCTTAAAGACTAAAATCGTCGAGTATCGAAGGTTTGCGTAGCCTTGTGTACGAAGGGGCTAAATGCTTCCGGCAATGGTGATGGGTACATAAATAATATCATTGTAAAGTGCAAAAAATTGGTAAATTACCTCCTTTTTTAGATTGCAGGTATTTTTTCACGGATTTGCTTAAGTAGGGGTTATAATTTTTCTCTCATCTCATCTCATCAGCCTATATACGTCCCACTGCTGGGCACAGGCCTCACCTCAACTATGAGGTGGTCCGAGCCATACTCCACCACGCGGGCTCAGTGCGGATTGGTGGAGGGGTGTTTGTAAGGTAAGTGACCAACCTTACTGTCAGATGTTATTAAGCCGCCCGAGGGCCTCTGACCAGGCTTAACGACTAATATCTATCGATATTAACCGGGACCAACAGCTTAACGTGCCTTCCGAAGCACGGAGATGCTTGTAAATAGACGTCACTTAAATGGTCAGAATGGTCACCCATCCCAAACATGACCGCGCCTTAGGTTGCTTAACTTTAAGTATCACTACCAAAGTGCTACAACCGCTGCGCCACAAAAAAACTGAGTAGCCTTACCTTGCAGGCAGATATATATCCTATTCATGTTATCGGAAAACACATGCTTCTTAAATCGCTACACCACAATCTCATTTCTACGGCCGTTTCCAAGCAGGTACATTGAGTGAGTCTGGCATTCTCTCGTTACCTGGAATGGCACCCTGGGTTTAATTGCACAGTGTACGTGATCTTTAGCATTGTGCGAATGAGCTTTTACAACATTTATTGTAAAAGTTATGCCGGGAATGAGTACACACATGCACGGCAAACAATACATACAAAGTACTAAAAGTACTCGTGCGTATGTAACTAATTATCATATTCTAGTTGGATAAAAGTTTGTAGGCACCACAAAAAGTACTAAATGAATGCTCCCGGCAATAGTGATAGATACCTATAGGACGTAGGTATTCGAAGCATTTAAAAAAATTGGTCATAAAAATATCTATTATCTTTTTTCAGTCTTAAGAATGTTAGTTTCTTTTAATGAGAACAAAATATTACCGTCATTCTTTGTTAAATATAATTTTTAGCACATAATTTCCAGAAAAGTAGACAGACAATATAAATCCGGGGCAGAAAAGGTCGCTTTTGTATTAATACTTACCTAATTGTTTCGAATCCTAATGTTACAGAGTATAATGGAGCTAATGTTAAGTACCTTATCTCCTAATGGCCGTTCGGCAACTTGAGCTTGCTCTTAATTTTATTTCGGACCGTTGTCGGGTTAAATATATAATTTCTGGTTATTTTCTACAAATGTCTAAACATACTGCATTAACTTGTTAATTAATATATAACAATAAACAACAACATCGCATACATTAACATTAACATTGGTGTGATTGTTGTGAAATATTTATTATTATTATTTATTATTAATCTCACTCCATGATAAATAGCATAAGCACTTGTGTTACAGAAATCAGAATCAACAGTGGTGTTACAAATTGATAAATAATACGCAGCGTCGTTCAGTAACGGTTATTTATTCGAGACTAAACTGACAGAAGTACAGAGCGGTCGACACAGCTGAGTGTGACGTCACGTTAGGAATACCCTCTAAGTATGACAATATATAACACCTCCACCCTTAATAAATAACTTAATTAACACAAAAGTACGCAAGTGGACAGCGTTATCCATTATTAGTTACAAAACAAATTTTACATCTCATATCCCCTCTTCCAACTCTTATAATATCTTAGAACTAACATTAAGCAGGTACAAAATCGTAAGATACAACAACAAATTATACAACTTCTACAAAATACAATTAAAATATTAAGTAGGTACAAAATCATGTGATACAAAGTCGAATTCTAACCCATATCTTTTTACTGGTAAGCGTTTTCTTAACGGATACCTACGTTCTCCGCCGTTGCATGGATTTACCACGGTTTCACTATTTGTGGCGACACTGGGCAAGACAGCGGGTTGAGCAGGTGTGGTCGGTGAGGTAGGGTGGTTGGTATTGTTGGTACCCTTATCACTCGTTGGCTGAGTGATCGTTCTTTGCGGTGAAGAGCGGAAACCATCCTCAGATTGTATTGACTCATTAGCCGTTGGTTGAGTACTTTTATTTGGAGTTACTGGGAATATTATGGAAGGGCGTATGCGCTTATGAGCTGGTGAACTTATAGGTATAGGTAGTGTTGGCTCTAATATCAATGAATCTGGTGAATCTTTTGCATTTAACACTCGTAATTTTAATTGGTCGATATGTCTATGTACCACAGTCTTATCTGTACTATTCTCGATAGTATAATTAGTACTACCTAATTGTGCGATAATTTTTCCGGAAAGCCACTTCTTTGTGCCCCTGTAATTCCTATACCACACTAAGGTTCCCAAATCGAAATGCCTACTAGCGCCTCCCGCCGCGGCCTCCACCTTAGCCTGGTGTTCGCTGACGCGGGCGGTGCGGTCGGGCTTGAGACAGTCAAGGCGCATTCTTAAATTTCTACCTAACAAGATTTTGGCCGGACTCTCACCTGTTGCGTAATGTTCTGTGTTTCTATAGGTTAATAGAAAATTACATAAAACGGAGTCGACATTCAGTTTGGCTTGCAAGGCTTTCTTTATAGTTTTTTTACAAATCTTTACTGCACTTTCAGCGGCCCCATTTGATGCTGGGTGATAAGGAGCTGATAGGATATGTTGGATACCATTTCTCGATAAAAACATATTGAATTCTTCACTAATAAATTGCGGGCCGTTGTCACTAACCAGTTGTTTAGGAAAACCGAACCTTGAAAATATTTCTAACAATTTAGTTATAACCGCTTGTGACGAGGTACTAGTCATTCTGATCGCTTCTATCCACTTTGAGCAAGCGTCTACTACTATGAGGTAAGTCATTCCTTCTATGGGGCCCAAAAAGTCGATATGCACTCGAGACCAGGGCCGGCTGGGCCAGGGCCAGGAGCGCGGCGCGTGCTGCGGCGGCGCGGCGGCCTCCTCGGCGCACACCGGGCACGCGCGGCACGTCGCCTCCACGGCCTCGTCTATCCCAGGCCACCATACATACGACCTAGCTAACGCTTTGGTTTTCACCATACCCATATGCGACTCATGTAATTCCTCAAGTACCTTATTTTTGCAAGATGAAGGTATAACGACTCGTTGGCCCCACATAACGCAACCTAACTCACTGTAAAGTTCAGATTTTCTATTGAAGTATGGCTTGAGTTCTTTTATTTCAATACTGGAGGGCCAACCATCATTTATGTAACTTAATATTCTACTCAATAATGGGTCAGACCTCGTTTCTCTTTTTAAGATATGATAATCTAACAACAACGAATCTACTGCGAAATGTAGGTATGTTTGTTCCGGAGTATCTCTTTCCTCCGCGGCCGTTACTATTTTATGTTCCCTTATTAATCTAGATAACGCATCGGCTGTGTTTTTATCAGTTCTAACATATTCTATATTGAAATCGTATGCAGACAGTTTGATCGCCCATCGCTGCAAGCGACTCGCTGCCGTACTCGGGATTCCTACCTGTGGTCCGAAAATGGATACTAATGGTTTATGATCGGTACGTAAAGTGAAATTTCTTCCATACAAATATTGGTGAAACTTGTCTATAGCAAATACAATGGCTAAGGCTTCTTTATGAATTTGACTATAGTGTTTTTCCGCTTGCGTAAGCGCGCGCGAGGCGTAGGCAACGACGCGCTCGGGCCCGCCGGGCGCGCGCTGCGCCAGCACGGCGCCGATGCCGCGCGCGCTCGCGTCGCATGTCACTATTGTCTGTTTGCCCATGTCAAAGTGTGCGAGTACAGAAGTGCTACATAACATGCTCTTAACATTCTTAAACACTAACTCATGTTGTTTGTTCCACCTCCAATGGTTACCCTTTTTTAATAGGTCGTATAATGGTGTTAAATGAGCACTTAAGTTTCTAATAAACTTGCCGTAAAAATTCACCATGCCTAAGAATGATTTCAATTCAGAGACATTTTTAGGTGCGGTCATTTCTAAAATAGCTTTAATTTTATTTGAATTAACCCTTACGCCATCTTTGTCTATTATAAATCCTAAATAATGAACTTGCTTAGCCAAGAAATCACATTTACTTTTTTTAATTTTCAATCCATTTTGTTGTAATATATCTAATACCTGGTCTACTGTTTTCAAATGACTACTCAAACATTTACTTTTAATTAAAATATCATCATAGAACACTACTACATCGGGAATGTTTTCAAATAAGTTCATCATGAACTTTTGAAAAATTCCTGGGCTCGATGACAACCCATACACCAAACGGTTATATTTAAAAAGCCCCCTATGAGTGTTAATTACTGTAAACTTTTTGGACTCTTCATCGAGTTCTAGTTGATTGTAGGCTTGTGATAGGTCTAACTTTGTAAAGAATTTATTCCCTGACATATCGCTAAATAAATCATCAATCTTTGGAACTGGGTACCTATCGACCATTAAAACACGATTAAGTGTTACCTTATAGTCCGCACATAAGCGAATACCACCATCGGCCTTCCTGGCGATCACCAGAGGCGTAGCCCAGTCCGACCGGGTCACAGGTTCGATTACGCCCGCGCTCAGCATCGCATCGAGCTCGGCGTCGACGCGGGAGCGCAGTGCGTACGGCAGGGGTCGCGCCGCGCAGTACATGGGTTCTGCTCCTTCCCGGACACATAAACTAACTGTTCCACCCGTGTATCTGCCCAATGTGCCGTCAAACAGGTTCTTATGTCTGGAAATAATGTTTTCAATTGAGCCAACGTTAACTTGAACTAGGTTATTTACACTACACTTCGGTATATCTATATCTAACTCAGTTAACCATTGTCGTCCTAATAGGTTTGTTGATCCATTCTTGATAACATACAAGTCTAACTTCTTTCGAACATTTTTGTATTGTACATTTGTTGCTAAATAACCTAATGGCCGAACTACGGACCCATCATAGAATTTTAATTTTAAATTACAACTTTGTAGTGTTAGGTCGCTAAAGAATTCCTTATAGGTTGATGAACTAATACAAGATAAGGCTGATCCTGTGTCGACTTCCATTTCGAGTGACTTACTTTCAACCAAAAGTGTCATACGAACCGGTTTATAATTGTTCAGAGACATTTGATACATGGGTTCCTCGAGATCTTCTTCCGAATCTTCTTCGCCTTCCGGTTCTCGAACCCAGTACGCCGCGCCGTTGTCGTGCGCGCGCGCCACTGAGCTCGGTCGACTATTGTTACCTCGGCTCGTTCCGCCGGAGGTCGGGCGCGCTCGGCCTCGCTGCGACTTCCAGCCGCCGCCGGAGGCGACCGTTGGATTTGTTTTCTTATCTACCCTTTTTGTTTCATTACGATGCAAACACATTCTTCTAAGATGACCGGTTTTTTGGCATAAACTACATATGAAATTTTTATAGCGGCACTCTGTAGATCGATGATTGAATTTCCCGCATGTAAAACACTTTTCTACATTCAATGCGTTCACTTCCGTACTGGTAGTGGATTTATTATGCTTTTCCACTGCGTTTGAGTCTCGTTCCGCTGCTTCCAGTGCTATTGCCAGGCTAATCGCTCGATTATAGTTAAGGTTTTCTTCCGCAAATAGCCTCTGTCTAATCGATTCGCTTTTAAGTCCGCACACGAATTGATCCCTTAGGTTTTCTTCAAGTTGGTTGCCGAAATCGCAGTACCGCGTAAGCTTTTTCAGATCTGCTACATAGTTCGCAATGGATTCCTCTACGAGTTGTCGTCTTTGTCTAAATCTGTACCTTTCTGCTAATGTGGATGGTTTCGGCTGCAGGTGAGTTTGTAGTAAGGTAAGGGCTTGTTCGTACTCGAGTGAAGATGGCTTTGCTGGGCTCGCTAATGTTGCGAGTAACTCGTAAGCAGGCTCCCCCATTACCGCTATAAGGGTAGGAAGCTTCATTTCACTTGGTATTTTATTTGCAACGAAATACATCTCCATACGGTCGGCGTATGCACTCCAGTTCCCCGCAACTATGTCGAAATCGCCAATTTTTCCGATCGACATCTTAACACTAATCCACAGCACAATTGAACAGCACAATTTAATTATTTTAGCCTTATTTTCCTCGCTCGCCAGTGATAAATAATACGCAGCGTCGTTCAGTAACGGTTATTTATTCGAGACTAAACTGACAGAAGTACAGAGCGGTCGACACAGCTGAGTGTGACGTCACGTTAGGAATACCCTCTAAGTATGACAATATATAACACAAATCAACTTAAATCAATGCAAATAACACCCGGACCAGCACCACGGTAAAATTATCTATTACAAGCTGACCCGTCAAACGTTGTTTTGCCATATAAATGTAAAGTATGGACTACCCTTATCACTAAGGGGTATAAAAATGAGATGTTAGCCGATTCTCAGACCTACTCAATATGCTCACAAAATTTCATGAGAATCGTTCAAGCCGTTTCGTAGGAGTACGGGAACAAACATTGTGACACGAAAATTTTATATATATAGAGATATAGAGATATTACCGTGCAAGCACAAACTTTACACAACTTAATTAGCAGTTTCTGGTGGCGATTATAAAGAAATACCTTCCTCCCTGCCATCTTGAAGAATCCACCTTCTTCATTATCTTAACTCGAGAACTCTGTAATATTCGACACTGACCCCAAAGTACCAGAAAATGTATTTAGGCAAAAAAAAAATAACGATGAAATAAAGATCTAACACAAAAATCCCCTTGCTGGGTTACCTTAATATGTGAAGTATAGCGCCCATGTACATTTAAAAAATATAGTTTCTTGAAGTATAACTTACTAAGCTTATTTAAAGCAACTTCACTTGTATTAGGTAATTGGGCTGACAAAGTCTATTGAAAAATACTTATGGCCCTTAATGCTTTCAAAAGTTTGGACGTGTAATAATAACTTTAGGAAAACGGCACCATTAGGATAAATGGAAAATGGGTCGACGCTCCCGAAAATTATTAAATGGATTTATTTAACCCAGATATTATTGAATGACGACTGCTTTTTGAGGAGTTTTGATTCTCGACTGTCCTCTAATTTTCTATGATTAAAAGAAAATCATCGTCTCTATAGACAAACAAGACGAAGCACTGACATGATGGGGTGGCATCTAGTGATTAAGTAATTTAGATTGTTCTACGAAACACGTGAAAAGTCCATTATTACTTAATTTACGATTCCAAACAAAAAGGATCCGTGTGCTTCTGAAATCAAGATAAAGCATAAATAGTTTTAAAACAGTAATTAAATTGACTCTGTGGTCTCATCAGCCTATATACGTCCCACTGCTGGGCACAGGTCTCACCTCAACTGTGAGGTGGTGCGAGCCATACTCCACCACGCGGGCTCAGTGCGGATTAGTGGAGGGGTATTTGTAAGGTAAGTGACCAACCTTACTGTCAGATGTTATTAAGCCGCCCGAGGGCCTGTGACCAGGCTTAACGATTAATATCTATCGATATTAAGCGGGACCAACAGCTTAACGTGCCTTCCGAAGCACGTAGATGCTTGTAAATAGACGTCACTTAAATGGTTAGAATGGTCACCCATCCCAAACATGACCGCGCCCGAGGTTGCTTAACTTTAAGTATGACTACCAAAGCGCTGCAACCACTGCGCCACAAGCAGCGGTTTTTTTTTCTTATAATTTTTATAAGAAAAAAAAACTAAGTAGCCTTGACTCTGTGGTAAGTAGCTTAAATACTTGTGTTTCCAAATTCATCCGTTTTGTATCCTTTAACCCATTAAGTTGTTTCGTTACGTTCCAAGTCTCTCACAATATGATATGCTACTCGTACCAGATATAAGTATTTCGCTACTAGTACGTAGATTGTCGACCACTTTGGTAGGTATAATGGTCAAGAAGTTGACTTTTAACCTAGTGGTCGCGGGTCGATCCCCGCGCTGTACAAATATTTTAGTGTATGAACATTTCTGTCTGTACTGGTCTGGGTGTATTGATTTAATTTAATTTGGATTACCACTGTTGAACCTGATATTTATAACACAAGTGCTTAAGCTATTTACCACGGAGTCAGATCAATGTATGTGATGTTGTTGTAGGTTTATTTATTTAGGTATTTACTTTGTGACCAGAAACAAGTTACTACGCGTCACAGAAATGAGACGCGTTAAGGAGTTGTAAGTGATTGAGTCAAGTTGATTGAACTTTAACTCAAATAATGGTGATGAAATGAATAGCAGAAAACTAAGCTTTGAAAGTAAATGTACCTTAAGCTTATACTTTTCGGTTACCAGTGACCTGTGCTATCTATTTTGGCTTTACTTGAGTTTCAAATATTAACACTCCCTTTCATTTCGGCACGGGAAGTGTGTTACATTGTCTCATTATTCGATTCGCTTGAGTCCAAACAATTATATTGTTTGTTCACGGGTTAACAGCGTTTTGTAATGTATGTACTTTGCCGTTTTTGCTAACGAAGGAACGGATTAAGGACTAGGTCATACTTGCGTCATTCTGTTTCCGCGACTCGTGGCTGTCAGCGATTTGTAATAGAGGAAGATAGGAATTTAAATGGACCTTCAACGAGCTGATGATAGAATGAAACATGTTTTATAACAATTTTTAGATAACATTATATAAAAAATGGATTTGGTAAAAATCCTGGAGTTATTAAATTTGAACGCAACATTCATTCACTTTTTATTTTAGACTGGAGGCAATCAAGCTAGCTTTTGTATGTAAGTATCTACTTTACTTGATGCGAGGTAAATAGTCCTAGTGCGGTTGACAGACAAAAACACTCATTTAGAAAATGAGTTTGGCGTCTAGCCCTGCACCCTAATCTAAAACCCTGCCAAATTGCCTCCTTTCGCACAGTAAAAACAAGTAGAAAAATCTACAATTGAGATCAAGTTAAGACTGTGTTTTAACATGGTAGGTTATGGTATTTTTCGCAAACAAATGACTTCGTTCAAAGTTCCATTTTCACAGAAAAGTACGAGAAAGCAATATCGTTGGTCGTTAAATCAATAAAACAGTAGAAATACTACACTGTGGAGATCGTTATCCGTTCCGTGAATTGATGAGGTCCGGAAAATAAGTACCTACTACCATAACGTAGTCAACGGTATTTGTACTAACGTGAAAAATTTCGATATAACTGAGAAGTATGCAGTTGTTCGTTTTCATGAGTCCTTCCAAGTTTTTCGGATATCTATAGAGTAGTGTATTCCGGACACGAATGAAATGATTTCCGTTTTCAGCCGATTGTAAGTAATTATTGATCATCGTGTCATTTTTTATTTTATTTATTTATACATTAGTGAGTTACATTATTTTACTTGATGCTAAACTGCTGAGCAGTTTGTCGGTAGACGTTTTCGTGCTCATCTTTTGATTTAAATGTAACATTATTTTATTATATACTTATCTAATCCGCTGATATTATAAATGTAGGTACAACAATGTATAATTTTCATAAACTACTTCTTTTTTACTAACTTATGTTATTTAACATTTACAGTTTTGATATATGATTTAAGCACTGGACAAAATTTTCTTTCCGGCCCATCGATTTGTATACATTGACAATAATGTTGTAACGCAATTGATTACTTAACATGTATTTACTTCGTAGCAGTATCTGATTTCTGATTTATACTTTGAAATTGAAATTTTCGGCAGAAAAACTGCTGAGCTGTCAAAATTGTTGTGATATGAGATTGCAAAGTTAATTTTCACGATCAGCCACCGTTAAGCAAATGAGTCCATATTACGTAGTATTTACCATAAAAGATCATATTTTTGTTTGCGGCGTTAGGGGCTAAGGGGAAATTCTTGGTGATGTTGTTAGTCTCGAATAGTGCGAACTCGAGGTGCTGGTGGCGCAGTGGTGGTAACGCTTTGGCAGTGATACCAAAAGTTAACCAACTAAGGCGCGGTCTTTTTTGGGTTTACAAGCATCTCCGTGCTTCGGAAGGCAAGTTAAGCTGTTGGTCCCAGTTTTTATCAACAGGTCTTTAAGCCTAGTCGGAGGCCCTCGGGCGGCTTAATAACATCTAACAGTAAGGATGGTCACTTACCTTACAGACACCCCTCCACCAATGCGCACCGAGCCCGCGTGGTGGAGTATGGCTCGTTCCCCCTCATAGTTCGGGCGAGGCCTGTGCCCGGTACTGCGACGTATATTGGCTGATGAGATGACATGATGATGAATGCAATATTACCTACCAAGCTACACGAAAGTAATATTTGGTGATAAATTAGTAGGTTACATACCTACTAAACTGAGCCCCTGCTATCATCTTTAACTTATTTTCCGCTTCAAGCAATCTCAATAATGGTCCAAACTTTCGACAGATCTGGGTCGTCTTTTGGTCATAATTATGAAGGCTTGAATATCTTCAAACAATAAAAACTTGTTCGTTCATTAAGTTCTCAAAGTAGTCTCTTGACGACCGTTTGGTGGTGACAGTTTGTTGGAACTAATTATCTTTTTAAACCCATCTAAATTAATTTGGTGTCACGCTGTTTGGAATGGTTAAAATTGAAAGAAATCAAGGACTTTTTTGGCCAAAAGTGAAAAGTAAAATCAAAAAAGTATAAAATATTTTCAAATTACAGCGTTCATTTAAATGACTAAATAGGTACCTTAGGTACTCATAAATCCACTAACATACCTTTGTTTCAAGTGTATCGTGTGGGACATTGTTGAAGAAATGGTGTATACTTCCCTACCAAAGTTTCCATGTAGAGATATTAACTAAAGATCGATGAAAAACATAATAACGGCAATTTAAACTTATGTTCTAAAACGTGTTTTGTGTAACAGCTCATGATTTATGAGCTGTTTGAGCTGTTTGAACTCCTCAAACATTATGAGATGGGTTATACAGGCAGACCTCCATGAAACAATGAAAAAAAACTACAATAGTATAAGACAGGCACAATGTTTCGTATAGTAACTTCATGAGCTCAATGACTGAGATAGAACGCAGTCTTTTGAAAATATGCATCAACTTTCTAACGCGAGAGCTGACATAATCTATTCGCTTGATCCAATTCAGGTGATTATCAACATAAGTAACAAGGTACGTTATATAGCACAGAATGCAGGACAGTCACAGCTATTCAGACGAGAGTCACTACATGAGTGGAGATTGAGTTGGAATTGGCTAGTTGAATTTGTGCGTTTAGTGACACTGAAGTTAATCACTTTCATTTGGTCAATGTCAATTGTAAACAAACAATGTTTTAGCCAATCCAAATCCTTTTGCTTACCAGACTCTGCAGCCTCATTTACAACTTTCCATGTACTTCCATAGAAGACAATAGGTGTGTCATCGGCATAGGTGAACATTTAGGCGTTATCTAGATTAAGTGCGCATAGACCATTTATATAAATGATAAAAAGGGTTGGACCCAGTACATTGCCCTGAGGGATTCCATATTTAGTACTAGCAAACTCACTATGCAGATCTCTTATGCGCACTCTTTGCCTCCGATCGGTGACCAAGGCAGAACCAAAACCAATCAAGATCAACTTTTTTGGTTTCCATATCATTGAAAAGAGGTGACAGTCTTATTATTTAAAAAAGAAAGCTATCACTTGACTTAAAAAAGAAAGCTATCCATATGATCCATATCATTGAAAAGAGGTGACAGTCTTATTATTTAAAAAAGAAAGCTATCACTTGACTTAAAAAAGAAAGCTATCACTTGACGGCAGGTGCCAACCTGTGTGTGTATGTCAGTTTGGGTGTCAGTTGAACACTGGGCACTTGTCAAGGGAGTTTTTTTTACCATTTAATTTGTTTGTACACTTGTGTTTAAATAAAATATGGAAGTTATCCGAGTGGCAAAACATACTCAAACTGTTATGGATCAGTTGTACCATAACCTAATATTCATTTTGTGAACAGAACCTTTATTTTAAGTGTGACATTTCAAAAAATTATTCGTGCTTGATTGGATGCTGAAATTCAGGACTGCTGTAAGAGGTAAGAAAGATTAAGAACTAAAGGGAGTCGGTTGTTGAATCTTCTAATCCTTTGACGACCGTTTGGTGCAGTGGTCTACATGTCGGACTTTAAAACCAAGTGTCGCGGGTTCGATCCCCGCACAGCACAAGCATATGTGCATGAACATCTGTGTTTGTACTGGTCTGGGTGTTTTATATGTATATTATGCATTTATTTACAAAAAAAAAGTATTTAAGTAGGTACGTTTATCCGTTGTCTAGTACCCATAACACAAGCCTCGTAGCTTAATTTGGGACTAGAGAATTGGTGTGATTGTTGTGAAATATTTATTATTATTATTATTATTTGTAGTCTAGTAGTTGACTGCCTCGTTGGTGTAGTGGCAAAGTTTCTGCCTTACATCCGAGAGGTCCTGGGTTCGAATCCTAGGTCGAGCCAAAATTGTTTCTAAGATTTTCTTTCATGAATTTCTCAAAAACAAACGAAGTCGCGGGCGCAAGTTACTTATTAATTAATATGTATGAGGCATAATTACTACTTCTGCAGGTGTTATTTCAACAAACTATAAATTCATAAAACAAAATGTGATCTTGTTAATTAAATGGAGTAGGAGGAAGTTTTCTTAGTTCATCTCTCTAATGGAAAAGTTACAAATTTTCACCGAGATTTCCGATCCGACATCGTCAGATGTCAAGGGAGAACGGCTAGGCTTCTTTTTAAAAGATTTTGGAAAAGGAGGGTAATGCATAGAAAGGAGGGCGATGGTACCATTCTCGGACATTTATGAGACTTACGACATGTGATCTTAGAGCATTAATGAAGAAATAGATGTGATAAGAATAGTTTTCTACATAGACTTGTCAGACTTGGTCATTGGCATGGCATTATCTTTCGAAGTTCTGACGTATATATATGTTCTGATAGACAGACATTTTTTACTAGTCAACACTGATTTTCGACATCATCTTTGTGACAGCGGATAGACATGGTTTTCTTAGTTGTAGTGCTAATGCGAAGAAATTATTTATAGTGGAGTCGTTGATGATACATTTAAGAGACATATATTAGTTAAGATTCGTGATAAAATTATGTGACGATAACAAGCTGTTCCAACTTCTCTGTCTTAAGACGAAAAATAAAAGTTGTCTGATGAGTATTAACTATTGCGACTATATTTCTACGAAATATCGGCCGGAGAGTGATAAATTCGGGTTACGACAAAAATAGCCTGACTCGCTGTGGTGGCGACTGATTGAGTATTTATTCAGAAACACTGTTAGCTACATTTTTCACTACAGCCTTTGTTTTGTTTAACCCTAAAGCCTTTGTCCCAAAAATTGCTTTCGAAACACACTAGGCTGCACAAATCACAATCCGTTTAGAAATTTCCTTAGAATAAAACCTTTTAAATTTTTCTGAAGTGAAAAGATACTATTATAGCAAAACTAGCTGACCCGGCAACCGTTGTTTTGCCATTTAATTTTTTTTTATCACTTAGAGGTATGAGAAATAGATGTTGGCCTATTCTCAGACCTACTCAATATGCTCACAAAATTTCATGAGAATCGGTCAAGCCGTTTCGGAGGAGTATGGCAACGAAAACTGTGACACGAGAATTTTATATATTAGACTAGCTGACCCGGCAACCGTTGTTTTGCCATTTAATTATTTTTTTTATCACTTAGAGGTATGAAAAATAGATGTTGGCCTATTCTCAGACCTACTCAATATGCTCACAAAATTCCATGCGAATCGGTCAAGCCGTTTCGGAGGAGTATGGCAACGAAAACTGTGACACGAGAATTTTATATATTAGATATTATAAATATTAATAGTGCATTGTCAGTTTGTTAGTGATGTGACCAAATTTTATTGAGATTTGCTTAGTGTCTAAAGCCAAGTATATTATATTTATTGAAGAATATCTCAAGATTATCTAAAACTTAACCAATCTCCCTCAACTTAACAGTCGCCACAAGGCTGCAAGCACATAATGCAAAGTATAAAGCATCTAACACTTCATCAAATCTGTTTTATTCCTAAGCACGTAGGTACCCACAATTAATAATCTCATCCCCCCCAGCTCGTCTGTGACTGTGACATTGTCGGCAACTTTGTATGTATGCTGATCCCTTAAACCTTTGTTTGACTTGCGAAGTAACAGTCCGGTAGGTAATCAACATTTGCCATACCCTCGCCTTTTAAATGCGATCCCAATTAGACTTAGTTTGCTCTTTGACGATCCTAATACATTATGCGACGAGACTAAGCCACGAACTAACGCTTGTTAAGTCCATGTTCTAAGTATTTAATGTACGTATTGTATAGATGTCACGAACTGAAGTCGGTGGGGCGTGTTTTGGACATTGTCATTACATAGAACACGCTTCCTACATCATGATTGCTGAGTGACAAAGGCTTAAGTTGCTTATTCAGGAACTCTTAATTTTATTAAGCGATACTCGCAAAATCAGCACGCGAGGTTGTATCTAATAAATAATGCAGGTTTGGTTTTCTCTAGCATTAAAATTGATCTATTGAAAGTTTAGTCATCTTCAGTTGTAGACTTGGGTTGACAAAAGCCTGTAAACCAATACGATCTCTCTGCATGACCTAAAGGTCTGACTGGCAGAAAAATGTTTTTTAGCATTAACTCCGTCTTTTGTACAACATTTCCTGTGCAATAAACTTTTTAAATAAATATATAAAGTAGTTTCCCGAAAGCAAAGAGAACGTGTACCAAGTTGTCAGAGGTCGCGGAGCACACGGATTCACGTGCGTGTTACCTCCGGTTGAGCAAACAGCGCGTTTGCTATGTGACCCTACTGTGTTAGCTGATGTTTGCCACCTTTGGAAGTAACCATCCCTGTCGGTCGTAGAAACTTGGCAATACGAGCGAAAGTGATAGATAGAGTTGAACATAGGTGAGAATATGTAGGGAGTAGAGCTTCAGAGCTTGCTCAACAGGTACAAGTTACGCCTTTGAGACGGCTTTTTTGTGTGGATTCAACTCTGATATTAAGGCACACGTAGAATCATACATTTACAAATTTTTTTTTGTTTATATACATATATCGTTACTTTCTATGAAAATAATACTTACGAGTATACACAGTACTCGTACTTGTATATTGGTACCCTAAAAGTTGTCTCAATACCTACATATGGCAACCTACACGTGTAGGTATGCAACTATTACATTTCATGGTCAAAGGTCTTTTTTTTAAAATATGTATATTTCTATGGGTATTTAGCTATTTGTACGTATTATCAATATTGTAGAATACAAAATTTTCCATAAATTTTGTTTCTTTTTTATACTGTGAACTGTTTTGGAGACATAGGACCGAGAGCGTGCGGTCACAGGATCCCTTCAAGTCAACCGGTGTGCCTCCGGTCGTAAACGAGCCATATATAGTTGATGAATATTATATTGATATTGTTACGGAAGTTGTTACGGGATTGGAATAAGATGCCGATTCAAAGAGTGACGATTTATTTTCACCTTACAGCAGCACTCACACTTAAATGGCGTTGATTATAAAGTTAAAATACTACGAGTAGTACAAAGGCTATGCTGTGAGGACACGTCAGATTTGATATAGAACAAATTTAAAAAAAACAAAACAAATTTCCATGCTAATCATGAAACTTCAGCCACACTATGGAGTATTTAGAACAATAAACAATTGTTTATTGCAAATACGTCAATGAAAATTGATTTGTACAAGACATTACCATTCTTAGATGCTCAAACTATCTCCACATAAAAATTCATTAAACTAATAGTAAACATGCAGATGCAGCAATTTTGTCTCATGTGTTCCCTTTGATAAATAATAATTGGTTTATTACTTTCATAACTTACCTTTAGTTCACATTGGGTCAAACTATAGTTGAACACTTTTCTTTATCATCAATTGACGACTGATGCAGAGTTTGGGCCTATCAGAATAGTTTTTCTTTGAGTGATTTTATGAAATTTTTCTTTATGATAATGGCAAATACCTAACGTTTTACCGGAATTCCTATATTCAATTTATCCTTTGAAAACCAAGTTTTCGAAAAGAAAAACTGCTTACTTGCCTGTCAAAATTTTATAACACGGCTCTTAAAGTTACACTGATACAAGAAAATGTGTAACCTCGCATTTCGTCCGGCCGGAAATATTCTTCTGTGCAAGTGCGACCTTATTTTAATAAAAATGTAGCCAGTTATTACTTTAAATAGGTGCTCAGCAGCAGCGGTGGCAAGTGATTTATGAGTGCTGCCGCGGCCGAGGTTGAATAAAACGACTTTTGCTTTTCACACAAATGCACCGGAGACGGTAAAATATACAGGAGAACAAACTAGATGCGATTTGAGACGTTTGATGGCTTGAACGCAGACCACATGAGCGAAGACAGCTGAAGAGACAAAGCTTTTGTAGCAAGCTTTTTTAGTCCTCCTGGCTGATTTCGACCACGGCGGCCAATCTCAATAGAGATCAGCCAACACCGCAGGAAATATTATAGTGCACAAGTGTGAGCGCAATACACAAGTTCGGTGAGACGGCAATCCGACATGACCAACGGCTTAACGTGCTTTCCGAGGCACGGGGGTGTAACACCGCCAACTCAAATCTCAGAAACAATTGTGGCTCGACCTGGAATTCGAACCCAGGGCCTCTCGGATGTAAGGCAGAAACTTTGCCACTACACCAACAAGTTCATTCCAAAGTATTTTGTAGTATGGTAAGTGTTTAGTAGTTTAACTTTAATCTATTCCTACATATTTGTCTTGGGTTTTCGTGAAACTTTAATGAATACATAAGGATGATATTGTGATGATAATTCTTACGAGGTATAAGTAAAAAGTAGGCTTAAGAATAGGTAGACTTTTGACACGAACCGCGAGTGCGTTTATAGGAGTTATTAAAATGAAATTAATGACTGATTAATAGATTTCAATTGAAGGGTTTATTTTAATGTATTTAATGTTCATCACATTAAATAAGCCCTTCAATTTAATCTGCTAATAACACTTATAACCTTTGCTGAATACAGGGTTCACCTGGATAAAGTGCGGCGAGTTTTTAATTATAATTTTAATTTAGGTTTGAAAAAAGACGTCCTAATACCTAAACTTCGCTACACTTTAAAAAATTTGGCTTTTTCAGTTGTTTCTTTTTAATTATCTCCAAATTGTAAAAAATGATTTAAGGAAAGGTAAGTAGTAAGGAAGTAGTAGTAGTGCGAGAAAGTATAAAACACCGGTGCGCCAGGTCGGTTAATGCAGTCGCTCGTGGTCTGTCGAAGCGACAACATCTCCTAAGGATGCCACGTGTAGTGGCGAAACGCGTCGAGTGTTTTGTTGGTGTCAGTGTTGTGATTCCAGGTGCATCTTCTGTGTCACGTTGTGAGTTGTAGGTATTGTAAGTCCTGCGACTTCAAGCTCTAGCTTTTTCAGGTGATTACAGTTGTATTTTGGTTCCTTCACTGGTTTCGTTTAGTGGAAATTTAAAGCTCCTTTTAATCCTCCTTTTCAGCTTTAGTCATGGATTTCCGCAAAGTAACGCCTGATTCTATCAATTATTTCACCTCCTATTGGTGTTGCACTTTATCCAAGGACACCTGTATAACTGTTCTCGAGCCTCATTACTTCTGATAAATTAATATTAAGCTTTATTGTCTCTTGTAAAAGTTGTGAAAGATGAAAACGAACACAATTGCCTTAGTCATTAAACAGGGATATATCTAGAGTTGTTGAAACGACTTCAGAGATGTTTAATTTTTGTTCTTGTTTGTGTCGCGTTTGTTAGACGACACGATAAACGGAATGACTTTGTTGACAGAAATAATAATGGGTCGTGGCACCGGTAAAAAAACAATGTTTATCTTCTGTGGAGCTGTGTGTTGCAAACTAATTTATTTCGTGTCAGAATTTGATTCAATGAATACGCGGAGGTACTTAAACGTATATTGTTGAAAATCTCATTTAAACGTTACCTACACGAAAGCATGTACCTAAGTATCTTAAAGTAAATATAATCAGGCCACGTCCTCTGATGCCAATATTTATTTACTTCTTAACAGATAAGTTCACTAATTTTCTAGCACCAATCAATAGCACAATGCTCGTGCTTATTACACAAACATTTTACCTTTAAGTTATTCGAACTAGCAACAGTTGATTTCATAGTCCGTGCCGCGAACCACTGGTCAAGAGCTGTCTACAACAAATGGATTGTAATTTTAAACAGACGCCGACAAAAGTATCTTCTGGAAAAATTACTTCTTCGTTTTTACCAACGGCTAGCTAAAATCAAGCCCCGTAGCTGACTCAGATTAGGGGCTTTAAATGTGACTGTTGAGTATCACGCTGATCGGTAGATGCCTATCACCGAGGAGGGCGCGATTATCGCGGTATTGAGCGTGACGGTCGATCGTAGAGGCTAAGATTCACAAGTGCCGCGAAGAAGGGATTCGAGTCGGTAGCTAACCGTTTATTAGGCAACGATCACATAGTACCGCGCACCGTCCTGGTCCGCGTGGCGACTAAGGTTTTTTTAGTGTGCAAGTACATCAGTTTGCGTAAAAACACGCGTCCCACAACACACTGACAAAAAGAATAGGCTTGCCGTTCCACATTTTAGGCTTCATAAAGTTGGTCACTCATTTATGGGTTGATGTATATCATTTTTTTAATAAATTACCTGAAAATTTAATTTCATTGCCTTCAAATAAATTTAAAACAGTTGTAAAAAATGAATTAATGTCGAAAGGATATTATAGAATTGATGATTATATAAATGACAAAGATATATGGAAATGTTTAAATGTAAACAATTACAATTATTGTAAATAAAATTTGAAAAGAGGCAATGACAATAGTGACTGAGTTTCTTGCACCGCTTCTTCTCAGCACTGGCACAAATTGTCCCGAAGCGGTGGTAGGGTTAATTTATATGTTGGGACGTGTAAAAGTGCTACTTGTTAGCCTACTTACAGAAAATAAATTGATTTTATTGATTTTACTGACAACGCATCAACGAGCGATGCGTGGCGCACGAGCAAAATCCACCGAAGTGTTGTGCTGTGTGACTATCGCCGTACGAGTCTCATGATCGCTGAATTACCTATGAAAAACATCAGTAATGAGGCGTGGCTAGCAGTTTACACAAGGCATTAAGTTGCACTTTAAGATTATCTCATCATCGTACAAACAAAATTATGGAGAAGCCGTCCTTTAGTGTATTTAAGTAAAATAGTTGCAAAATCGTTTACATACCACTAAAATGTAAACCACCAGTCTGGTAAAATTATACAGATTTTATTAAAAGGCCGCACTCCCTGAACTGTACGAACACTAAGTAGTAAAAGTTTTGTTTGCGTTGTTAGATATGTGTGTGTATGGTGTGTATCTGCGTACTATTTACACACGACCCTCAACCATCTGTGCCCTGCGTATGAAACTTCAGTCCGTATATAGTTGAACCTCCTACAGAACCTTGCTGAGAGTTAAATAATAAATAAATAAACAACAACACATACATTGATCTGACTCTGTGGTGAGCTTAAGCACTTGTGTTACAAATATCATTCGTTTTGTTCACGCAACATGTTTAGAAACATTGGAAACACTATGTTCTCGTTTGACAGAAAAGTTAACTTTTAAGAAAGAAAGAAAGCAACACTTCAAATTATTGTATATCAAGAAAAATGTGTTTCGCTCAAATGCGGGCTTATGCGCAAAAGCACCTTAGAGCAACAAAATGGTAGCAATCAAAATACTTACTTGTCTGAATTTGTAATGTGAGGCAACTGGTAGTTTTGTAACATTATGTTGTAAATGTAACATGCAAAGAACACTAATCTAGGAAAATAAAATAAATAAATAAAACATCGTTCTACTGAGTACAAGTTCCATTATATTAGGCACAACTATTTTAGTTTAATTAAATATAATTCAGAGAGTTCCGTGCACATAGAGGAGGAAGATCTGAGGTATGATTCTTCAGGTAATGTCCCCTCTCTGAAAAGGAAATGTAGGGTTTCACCAGAGACCTGAGGTTTGTAAGGGACTATTTAGTTGTGAATCTTCCTTATCACGATCCTTGCCCACACACCACAACTTGTTATCTAGTTTTCGTTAGTCGCTTATGCTAATACTGTGTCTTTGATATTACCTTTTCAGGCTAAGATTTCACGCGCCGTTTATATACGAGTATGCTTTAATACTATATAATTACACTAGCGGACAAGAAAGATTATAAAAATATTTAGTGGATTCGGATCATCCAATCTCGACATTTGCAGCTTACCAACACATTCAGCAATAAAAAAAAGATATCATGGATTTGGAATTATCTCATTTATAAAAAACTAGTGGCCCCCGCGACTTCGTCCGCGTGTCCCTTTTTTTTTCGAAATGGGGTAAAAAGTAGCCTATGTCCACTTCCTGATTCTAAGCTACCTCTCCACCAATTTTCAGCCAAATCGGTTCATCCGTTCTTGAGTTATAAATAGTGTAACTAACACCACTTTCTTTTATATATATAGATAAACAGCGTTTTCAAAGAAATCGCGTAGAAGGTTCTAAGCCTCAACATACATAATCTTCATTATTAAACGAACAATATTTTTTTCAAACAAATTGGAGCTTAGACCGTTTTACGTCTTGATCTTTATTCTTTCAAAATTAATGGCAATCGGAGGTTTTCTTTTATGTTTCTTAAAATATAAGTCTTGAAAAGGTTTCCGTGTATTAAGTATCCACTTGAATCGAACGGCCCTCGTGATTGAGCCGAAGCCGACATTCATCTGATTCCTATCTGTATGAGGAATTTAATTACGACGGACTTTGTAAGGATTTGTCGAGTGGCCTTTGATTTAGCTGTGTGCTTCATATGAACTTGAGTAGTTTGTTGTAGTAGTTGACGTGATCATTTAATGATAATCATAATAGTCCTCCTGGCCGATTTCGACCACGGCGGCCAATATCAACCGAGATCAACCAACTACACAGGAGATATGTGTGTGAGCACGATACACAGGTGCACTCACCGTTCCATCACTCTCAAAGTTCGGTGAGACGGCAATCCGACATGACCGGAGAGAGATCAGCAGGACCAACGGCTTAACGGCTTAACGTGCTTTCCGAGGCACGGGGAGGGGGGGGGGGGGAGTGTAATACCGCCAGCTTCCGGACTCTGAGCTGTTTTTGGGAAATTCGTGACAGAAAATCTCAGAAACAAATTTGGCTCGACCTGGGATTCGAACCCAGGACCTCTCGGATGTGACATAATTCAGGACCACATCAGCATTTGGAACATGATTTACAATCTTTTTGTTTTGATGTAACTTCTATGCAAATAAACAGAGGCAATACGCTTAATCAGACACAAAAAAAACATTCGCGTCACGATCTCATTACTCTACAGCGATAAACATCTTAAAAGTAATAATGTGAAATGGGCCGAAAGGAAGAATGGTGGGCATCGTCGTTAATGCGCCCCATACATTCGCTAAGGCCCTATCCAGAAAGACAATGTCCTACTTTTGCTTTCTATTCGTCTTTGTCACTCAATTCAATACGAAAGGATATCGATAAAAATATATAAAAATATAACCTCCTTCAAAGAGTCCTAAAAATGAATTTTACTGCCAAAATTATTCGGGATTGTCACTGTTATCTTTCGCATGTCACCTCAGAAAAAAATATTGTTTGTTTTTTTCCAAGGGGATTCCATTTTCGCGTAACAATTTTATTTATACCCTTTCAGTGACCACGTGTGAATCATTATTGGTATCATCGTAACCCAGTAGAATGGTCATGAACTACGTCGAAAGATCCCTTGAACTCCTAAGAATTGAAGAGCTATATTTATTCATCATTTTTTGAAATCGGTTAAAATACTGCCAAATTCTTGCAGGGTAGCACCCTTGTATAGTCATTTGCTGGCAAATGATGAGAATCACGCTGTTCAGGTAATGACGTTGGAGTAGGTAGATCCAGGTAATAGGACTTTAGTTCGACATCCTTACTTTAGGCACTAAAGATCGCTAATTTGGGGAAACAGGGCTTTATAAAACTGATTTTCAGGGGTTCCGGGAGCGGAGAACTAAAATAACTGCGTTTTGAAAATGTTCGGCCTAAAAAGGCAACTTAGGTACTTGAAAATGATTTCAAATGATAGCCTATATCATTTGAAATCATTTTCACCAATTTGATCATTACCAACGATAAACTAAAATAAACATAGCACGTAACCCTGTAAATAAAGTGGTTCGGAAAATCCGAAGAGAGCGAAAGGAAATTTGATTACTATCGGTCGACTTGTTCACACAAAATTGACCTCGTATAATGATAAATAAGAAATTTTCTCCTGACACATAATAACGTTACAATTTGTTCTCCGTTATTATAATATTTTTGTGTCGATTGTAATCTTTGTTTATTAAGTTTTGTCATAAAGAAGTTGAAGGACCAAATATTTTCCTTATTTTATCAGCAACTACGAGTGTACCGTGTTTGTTTTTTCTTGTGGATAATCTAGCAACTAAATTACTTTTGTTTTTTAACAACTTAACTGCACTTCGTGAGTTTTCCTCTATTTGCGATAAATTATTATTTTATTATGTTTCTACACAACGGGTGTTTTCTTATTAAATTGCCGGTTAACTGTGTGCCACTTTTCCAGAGTAGCTAAGCCCTGATTTCACCAAGGTAATTTAACCAAACTTTTAGTAAACAGCCGGTTTGTGTCAAATTTTAGTATAGATATTGACACTGACACTGTCAAAAATTAACTGATTAAGTCTTAATCGGCCATTTTAAACTCCGTGAACTTGAGCCTAAGAGCTATAACGTTATTCGGTGCCCATCATCACGACATGCAGACTGAAACTTCTCTCGTAAACATACTCGTTTTGTGCTAATACAGCGTTCGAAGCCTCTGGACCTAAAATCATTCCTTATTATACTTGCCAGTAAATATATCTATGATGATATGTTGCTATGATGCTATGTTCATATCTATCTGTTATGGTGCTAATTTGAGTCATTCGGTGTTCATCACCAGTACCCAGAGTACACACGAGCGCACTCGTTTCGTACTAATGACGCCTGCGAGGCCTCTCGACTCTGAATAATTCCTCATTTACTAAGCTACCGTGCGCGCCGAGTGAGACCAATAAACTTTACGCAGTATGATTTTCACGGGCATAGCGCGTTATTGATGTTACGAATTTTATGAAAAAAGTCTTCTTTCTTAAGCACGCCATTCGTGATGCCTTTTTTCAACAATCAAACAAAATTATTTTTGTTATTTAATAAAATTGAATTATTGAATTATTGAATCACGATAAACGGACTACCTAAAAATGTTGATCAATTTTGTTAGTAGGACCACCTGCAAAAAAATGATTTAATGAGTTAAATAAACGGTACTTAAATTGGAGTCCTGCGAGCTTGTTGGGGGGATTTAACGGAAATATTCTATTTAAATAAGAAAACATTGCGCTTACCGACCCAATTAGGTAAATTACTAGTTAGTCAGCGTCGGCATTATTAACCATTAATCATGTATCACAAAGAATGTGGTGGGAAATGAAAACTGACTCACAAATTGGGTACCCCAAATAAGTGATGAGAAACGGTCTCTTACACAGGCAATTACTTAAGCTGGCGGTCGCAATAATAGGTACAGACTGTTTCGGATTTTATTCTGAAAGACACGAAGTCCCACTGAAAATTCCTTGCTTCGAAAAGAGATGTTTAGATTTTTTTTAACTTAGGGATGGCAACGTTTACATCGTCCAACATAATTCTCTTAGACTAAATAAACTTTTTGACAAATGTCGTCACTAAATTGTAAGACAAACTTTACAACTTTCAGCATTATGTAAACCAAGAACGCTGCTTACAAATCAAAAAAATATTTTGATAAGAGACTGTTACTAGACAGTCGTACATCTTTGGCTGCAATGTCACTTACCAGAGTGAGAATTCGGTCAAATATCACCTTGACGTGCTGCCAAGCACTAAAAAGTCCCGTAACCCTGTTACATCCAACGTACCTCAAAACACTAAGAAATAGTTCCCTTCGTCTTGCTTCTTCTTGTATTTTTTATTAGCAAGAGCCGGCCAGAAGGGCACTGGTGTACAGAAAGGTCGCAACCTGAATTTTTAATGGTCCCGCCATGCTTCCGCTGCGTATGAGATGAATAAGTTACGATGTGAATAAGCAAATCCGCGTTGATAAACACAGATTTCTGTGTAGTGTACTGTGTAACTATTTTCGTGTGTTGTTTACCTGACAAACAAACAGCGCCCGCGAAACTGCAATACGACTATCGCGGTTCGGAAGTTTGTTTAGTTTTCGAGATTTTAAAAGGATCGCTTATTATAGTGTAGTAGTAAGCTTTTTGTTAGTTTTGATGGTTGCAGTTTACGTTCTAGTAAAATAGTACGAGAACGTGTTGTTTTGGAAATTTCTTTTGTGATTGTTAGTGTCGTTTCTGTAAAAAGAAGATTTTTACATGTTTTAATGCGACCTCAAATCATTTTATTCATATAGGAAGATATGCGGTAGGTTTTTTGTGTGTTTTAACTCACTCACTCTCACGTTCAACTGCACGTTCTGTTACAAGATAATTAAATACTGAAATCAAATGCATATGTAACATTCTAAAGCCTTCAGGAATAATACCTAATGCCCGCAATGTACATAAATCTATACTCGTAATACACCATCCGAAACGACCTATATTTTCGCATTTCGAACCGAATAGGTGATCATTCCGCTCAGTGAGGCTAGGGTATCAAGGGGCCTCCAATTACCCTATAAAAATGGCACACATTTGGCGGTTGGTTTTTTTTCCTTCCTTTATTTCACTGTAAATATTGCCGGCGTGCGGCTGAGAGCTCGTTTTGCGTATTTACGACGTTTTAAGCGTGTGCTGTGTCGTTTCACATTAGATATGATGTGAATTTCTTCGCCATTAAGATCTGGAATGGAGCGGTATGTGCTTTGAACGAATTGTGGTGGGCTTTGTAATGAAAATTTGATATTTAATTCAGCTTGAAAATCTACGTTGCGTGGCCTTAGTACCGCTGTTACTAAGTAGTCAAGACTAATGATGATAATTGACCTGAAAATACATAAAAACTAGATAATGACATTTTGCACAGGTTGCATCTTAGGTAATAATTTGGTAGGCTCTTGAAAGTGAGATATACGTTATTGTGTTGTACTTGATAGGTTTTTTCGACACAAAACAATTTTTTATTTACCTCAACCCCACGTAATGTATAAAATTCATAGGTATATCGAGTTCTTAGAGATGCCAGTCCTTGGAGTGGGCACAAGGGCTGGGCATAAGAAACTTAGGGGTCTGAATTGTGTATCTGCGACCCACATTTCACGTTTTTCTATTCAATGCAGCGCGCTGGCGTAAATAAGACATGTTACTTTGCAAATATTTTATTCACATGAACTCCCCGCATGTGAGGTCTTATTTGACTTATAAATATACATTCTCTCCCGAAAGATCTACCACGTCAGGTTTTAAGTTGTTACTTTTTAAAATATATATTATAAATATTTCACTCTGAATTCGTCACCACATAACTTATTCACAAATCCCAAGCTGTGTGCTACTGTCATGGCAATGGATACTAATGCAAGTGCATATAGTGCTGAGGGCTTATTCCGAAAAACGAAACTTTAAACTTTTTTTATTTTTTGTATGAATGTGACACTGAATAAACATGTTTTCTTTATTTCTTTCTTTTAAATACGATTATCGTTTTTAGGGTTCCGTAGTCCGACAAAAAACCCTTATAAGATCGTTAAGTCCGTCCTAGTCTGTCACAGCAGAACATCTTCTACGTTTATGGACTGATTTACATGTAACTTGGTTCGAGGATACTTCACGTATGGATCTCATTTTTAAAAATACGAAAAATTAAAATTACGCCTTTTTAAGGGTACCTCCCTATACATGTTATGGGGGGTGAATTATTTTTTTGAGTGCACCCCATGTGTGGGGTATCATTGAAAAGGACTATGAAAATAAGATAGGGTTTCGATACAACACTTTTTATCAGCTTTACCATTTGCTAGTTCTAGCCCGCCAAAGTCGTTTACACGGTGTCCCCCCCCCTGTAATTTATAAAGTCTTGGACCTATAAACTTCAAATCTCTTACGTAAAGAAACAGGCACGGAAAAACTAAAATTGTTTCGGGTATCCTGTGATGAATACTCTCGAAATTATAAATAATATAAAAATATATACTTTTTTCGGGAAAAAGCTGGAGATGATGATGATGCAAGAAATGCATAACAGCGCGGTTCCAAAATTGACTACGGAACCCTACTTTATGCGTGGACCGATACGCACTTGGCCAGTTTTCGTTTTTAGATATACGATAACAGAACGACAGTTAAAAATTTTGGCATCATGTATGTAATTAGGGCGTTATATTCACAGCTTGTGCTGTCGTCTGTACACGTTATCGTTTAGACTGATCTCGTTATAGGTTCGGATTTCGTTCGGCCGTTAGCTACGAATATCGTTACAGACGGTACATTTGCAGGCTTTATTTCGAAATAAAAGTTCTCTTTAATATTTTATTATAACATAAATATGATTAATGCATTAAAAAAATATTTAAATTATTGACTTATGATTACGATTATAATATTGAAATATGACGAGCTTGGTGCAGTGGTCAACAGGTACAAGCATACGTGTTCACGAACATGTGTGTTTGTACTGGTCTGGGTGTTTTCTATGTATAACTAGCTGACCCGGCAAACGTTGTTATGCCATATAAATTATTATTACTAATGTGTATGAAAAATATATGTTGGCCGATTCTCAGACCTACTCAATATGCTCACAAAATTTCATGAGAATCGGTCAAGCCGTTTCGGAGGAGTATGGCAACGAAAACTGTGACACGAGAATTTTATATATTAGATATGTATTTATTTACAAAAAAAGTATTTAAGTATGTTTACCCGTTGTCTAGTACCCATAGCACAAGCCTCGTAGCATAATTTGGGACTGGAAAATTGGTGTGATTATTGAGAGTATTATATATTATATTTATAAATTTAATGAACCCCATCCAAAGTAGCTACATCATTTCAATTTCAAATAAAATACCATGAGCACGATACTAGTATCTAATGCACAATACTTATGCCGTGTACTTGTATTCGAGGTGTAATTCTTACGCCTGTGGTAACCATTAGTCACAGATTGTGCCTACTAGAGTTAGATTTAATCATGTTAATAGTTTCCGTCCTCGAATGTGCACTAATACGCTTAATGATATTCCCTGCGCGACCTTTGGGTTCGGGCGATGCGAACCGAGCGTTATTGCTAATTACTACCACCTAGGGAGTTTGTGCTACATTACAGGAAACGTACGTTATTATGAGTACCAGCTTTAAATGCTAAACTGAAATGTCAAGGCTTAGGATGTAGGTAATGCAATACTTTGATAAGAGCGAACTATGTTTCAATGAACCACGCATTCAAGCAAGTTTACATTCGGCGTCATGTTACGCTATTTAATGAATGCCTTGGAAAATATCTAGCGATGTCGAGAGGTAATGCTCATCATGTCACGTCTATAGCTACTGAAAAAAGTTGCTGCCGTCCTTTGTCATAAGATTTTGCAGGACATATCGTGTAGTGTCCGACTATATCGTGTTACCTCGGCTCGGTACTGCGACACATTACAAGTCGTTTGAATATTGTTCGCCAATCTTTCATGCGACCTCAAATCATTTTATTCAAATAGGAAGGTATGCGGTGTTTCATACACAAAAAAACCTACTGCTGACGTTCTGTTACAAGATAATTAAATACGGGAATACAAATAAACAACAACATCACATACATTGGTCTGACTCCGTGGTAAGTAGCTAAATCACTTGTGTTACAGATATCAGAATCAGCAGTGGTATTACAAATAAACTTATAAATACATGTAACACCCAGACCAGTACAAACAGACATGCACACAAATGTTTGTACAGTGCGGGGATCGAACCCGCACTGTATCTGCATCATGCCACGTCTATAGCTACTGAAAAAAGTTGCTGGCATCCTTTGTCATAAGATTTTGCAGGACATATCTTGTAGTGTCCGACTATATCGTGTTATCTCGGCTCGGTACTGCGACACATTACAAGTCGTGTGAATATTGTTCGCCAATGTGTAGCTGGCTTTATTAAAATGTCTGAAATACGGTTATTACGTTTCGGCTAATCACTAAAAGATAAAATAAGTCGTTAATTCCACTGATACGAAACAAGCGACTCTCATCTACATTCCTAAAGCGCACTGCAGATGAGTGGAACTCGGTGCTTGCGTCAGTGTTTCACTGCAATGACAACCCAGGAATTATCAAATTTAGAGTGAACAGGCATCTTCTAGGTGAGCTCGCTCCATCGTAGATTCAGTGTTTGCCTCGTTGGGCTTAGTCTTGGGTCAAAAGCAAACCTATTAAACTCTTAACTCACCGTAGCTTTGCTACGAAAATATTACCGTCTACGAAAATTCGTAGCATTTGTCATAGAAGGTCGACTGCTGTACTACTACTACAACAAATGTTTTAACAGGTCATTCATTACTTGGGTTCAAAAAATAAAAAGAACACTTTGTAAGTAAAACTGATTTTCAAGATTTCATGGGTAAGTAAAAATAAGTGAAAAAAAATCTCTCAAATAATTTGTTTTCAATTTGTTAATGGATTTTGTTAAACGTGAAAAGAAAGAGTTGAAACACTCGTACTGTTGAGGTCATTTAGAAACTTTTCATTGTGGCAAAGAAAATGTAATTCGAAGCCGCCGTCTTGATTCGAAGCTTTTCTTCGCGAGCACAAATACATTTTCTACTCGCTCAAACGGGATTATTTTTATGTTTCATAACACAATTTAGTTCGCTCGTTGCAGCCGAGAAGCTGTTGTTTAAAAATTAAATTTAGCTTCATTTGAATAGGTTTTCTTCGTACATTTTCAGCACAATATTTAAGAATACGTAAGTGAATAAACAGAACTTTGTGGCCTTTGACTTGAAGTTCTCTGAAGTTCGCAAGTTGGAAACTGATTTTAGATGGATAAGTCCCGCTGATTGTTAGTTTTGTTTTAGTAAGCTACTTAAACTTCACTTATCGGATTAAATTATAGGCCAATTTTAATTCAAGATTTATCAAAAATAATTCAACAAAAATATTATTATTTATAATAACAATTTATTTCAGATCCAAAGATTTATTATAATAAAGACAGACAAATCGGTACGAAAAAATTATCCAAAAAAATCTGCAGTGGCTCCTCAAATCCATCCAATATAATACCTATGAGGAATATGCGGAGGCATAAAAAGTTATGTCAGAACTGAAGTTTGATTGGAAAAGTAATTGGAAAGGAGAACATAAAGATCCTCGTTCAAAATGACATCTGGTGACTATTTATTAAGAGTTACGACTTTTTAGGAAAGTCTACTGACTTGGCTCTCCTCTTAAAGTTATGAAACTTTACAACAAAATCCCAGCTTTTTTCTTCATAAGGCGGTTACAACACATTGATCAAAGTTGTTTTTTATATGGACGATGGATGAAAGTTTGCCCGCCGGTACTTTGAAAACAAATTCAATTACCCTCTCAGTTTTTTTATATTTGGCAGTGTGGGCACGTCAATAGAGGGTTAATGTTGATATTAAATTTGGGCCGGCCTGGGCTCAAATATAAAGTTAGAATCAGAATCAGAGCCTGATATTCAATATTTACCTAAGGTAAGACGCTTTATGCTTTGAAAACGAAATTGGAAAATCTCTAACATCTCATACAAAAAAGTATAATTTGTTTAAGAAATCAACCTTTTGCCACCCTTAATAGAAAAATTCAACTGCTTAAATAAATATGTATTGAATTTGCATTTTGGTTGGCACTCAGGTTACGAAAGCTGAAAAAGATGATTATTTTGCTTTAAATTTCCACGAAACGACGCCAGCGCAGGAACCAAAATACATCCAACTGTAATCACCTGAAAAAGCTAGAACTGGAAGTCGCAGGACTTACAATATCTGCAACTCACAACGTGACACAGAAGATGCACTGGAATCACAACATTGGCACCAACAAACACTCGACGCGTTTCGCCACTACACGTGGCATCCTCAGGAGATGTTTTCGCTTCGACAGACTACGAGCGACTGTCAGTCGCTGTATGAGTTGTAGATATTGTAAGTCCTGCGACTTCCAGTTCTAGCTTTTTCAGGTGATTACAGTTAGATGTATTTTGGTTCCTGCGCTGGCGTCGTTTCGTGGAAATTTAAAGCAAAATAATCATCTTTTTCAGCTTTAGTCATGGATTTCCGCGAAGTAACGCCTAATTCCATCAACTATATCAACTCAGGTTACGGTTTATAAAAACTTCCATTCATAATTAATATAAGACGATTGTAAATGCGTGATTCAGGAAGCCATTATTGAAAATTTTTTATCTAATAAATTGTCAGACTTTCTGTGCTTTTAACATGCCCTTAACGTCTTAATTCCCGTTCTTAGCAAAATCTTGTTATTTATTTTCGTACTTCTGCGGGAGCTCTGCGGCCGATACAAGAATAAGTAATGAGCTACTTTCATTTGACGGCCTTTTTAATTTCCTGCAGCCGGACGAAATAACATTCACCATAATATTCACCAACTAAAACAAGTACAGAACTTCCAGCGCTGCCCATTGGATGTTGTATTTCTCTTAATTCATTTCTTGGTTTGGATAGAAAATGGAAAACTTACTCGCTCTTTTCAGTACAAAGAATTAATCTTCAACTGAGTAAGTTTCCCCTTTCAGTTTTTAATTTTGCGATGATTTCACAGGTACATCTGTAAAATATAAAACCTAGTTATCAATCTTGTGAAATGCTTGCTTGCTTCAGAATAAAACTAACTATCTATTTAAAAAAAAAACAAATAAGCTAGGAAAACAGCTGGTTAACTTCAAGGACTGGACGGATTATGATCAGCTATAGCTAAGAACCACCGTGATCAAATTATCTCTCGAATAAAAAAAAATCGCTTTGGAGTTGGACCATCCGTTCAGGAGCTACGCTCTACCACAAACAGACGCACACAGAAACACAATCACAAATACAGACACAGACATCTCTTTTTTCGTCAAGGTTTAATAAACGCGAGAAAGATAACATGTCTCAAACGTTGTATCTTTTTTTAAACAAAAAATTAATGCTTGTTATTGCCATACGTACAAACATTTAAGAGCCCGCGCCTGAGCGTTGTAAGTTCTACAAAGTTTTCAACAAGGACAACACTCTACATTTGTTTACCAAATCGAGTGCATCTTGGGAGGTAGTTTATTAAGTAGGTGAAATGGTACTCGTGAACCGCTAAGTACTCGTATTTCGAGTTTCCGCCCGCCCGCCGCCCGGGCCGGCGTCCGGAACGCAGCTTGCGGCATAACTATCACGGGTGGGATGCTGGTATACCAATGAGAGAATCTCAGTGTAAGAAACTGGACTTCTGTTGTCCTCCCTTGTTTGTTAGTCCTTCTTATACTGTTTACGTCTTTGTTATAAAGGCGTTAATGTATCTCAGCAGCTGCTGGGCACATGTCTCACCTCAACCACAGTATAATGAGGTCAGATTAAGCTGCACAGGGGCCTTTGACAAGGCTTAACGACTTTTATCGACCGATATTAACCGGGACCAACAGCATAACGTCCCTTCCGAAGCATGAAGATGCTTGTAAATAGACGTCACTTAAATGGTCGGCATGGTCACCCATCCCAAACATGACGGTTGCTTAATTTTGGTATCACTACCAAAGCGTTGAAGTAACCGCAAGTAAACAAGCACCTTTATTAAATAGATTCGGCTATCACTACTAAAATGAAGAACAGGAGAAGGGTGAATTGTATTTTCGTGTTCATCAACCTATTGAAGGTCCATATTCAAAATCAATTACATACTTCGCATAATTATCTAGTTCTTGAAAGTCAAAAAATCTTGAATTGAGGTAACCAAGCCAAAACTTACCTTTAATATGAATCTATTGAGTACTTATAGATCGTTTTTTTTGACATTTATGACCTTAAAGATCTAGATGTGCTACTTGTTTTAGTTTCTAATAACTAAGTATTTTTTATACTTTTTTCAACGCGCTTGTCACTGCACAGTAGGCGGCTCACCTGCATGTTTCAGTCGAGCCGCACAAAAGGAGCACTTATTCCTCCACCGGCACTCGCCGCCAAATTAGCTGTTCAACGGCAAAACTCTTCCGAATGCCGAGAGTTTAACTCCACTCCCAGTGGAAGTATAATTTTATTTCGAAGGAACTTTTCATTTCGAAACTATTGCAGTTCGTATCTTATGAATTGACTTTTCGTCTACTTTGAATGCAATATCGTATTGCGAAGTTTATTTCATTTCTTAAGAGACGATTTTTGACTAACCAATTTGTAAAAGAGCGACCCGCTCCAGCTCCTATTATTTCGATATATATTTTTTGAAAACGGTATATGGTATCAAAAAACATCACTTGGATGGTTTTACAAATCTATCATGTATTTTATCATTGTAATGTCATCGCAACTGAGTTTTGGCTTCCAAAAAATCTTCTCCTGAGAGGTTTTACAGTTGCAAAACATAGCTTTCATTTATGAATGATGTTTACTATCAGATTAGTACAAAACGACGTTCCACATCCACAACACGGCAAATAAAATCGGACACTAGATTGGAAGACCTCAAAAAAAAAATCAATTTCAGACAACCCTCACCACATAAGGCTCAGTCACTATCTGAATGTAGACCCAGCCATAAACATCTCAAGTGAAGCTGACAATAACGCAGCAATTTTATTGGAACAAGCACCAGGGCCTAATCCCACTGTCTTGTCACGTCGGCCGCCGAATGTTCAGGCCGTGCGATGTCAAAGCTCAGAGGATTTCGTTTAAAGAAACACTCCTGCTCCCAAATGGTTTGCCACAGATGTTATGCCAAAATTGGAGCCTGTGTCTCTGTGACCTCATTTTGGTTTGTACTCCAGTGTGATATTTGTCGTATCTGCTGAAGACAAAAATGATTTTTGTTTCATATTCTTACCCTTACACATTAAACTTGGTTATAATGTTATTATCAGGATGAAGTTACAGGCAACTTCGACGCCATCCGCACTTCTACTTGCACAATAAAAATGCATGGAACCTTTCTTTAGTCGAATATTAAGTCATTATAAGAGTACACAATGACATGTAGAAATTGGTTGATGCAATAAACAAATTTATTATTACGAAATATAATTCTAAGTGATGTAAATACATGCAATCAGTTAAATAATCACAAGGTCTAAGTTTAAAGTGATAAACAAACTAGGGTCTCATAAACCTTACCATACCAGTAGGTCGGCTTTAGTTGCTCGTTGCCAAAAGGTATCGCTGGCTAATTTGGCCTCATGTTTATCTTCGTGGGTCGCGTATCGCAACGCAAACATGGCGCTGCTATTGTTTTAACTGAATTAATTTGATGTAGCGAATCATTGTTAGGTACCTTCATTATCACGTAACGTTACATTGTATGGTTTGGTAACGTACTTTAGTATCATTGTAGACTTGTGAGCGATACTCTAGCGGGGAGACAGGTGATGGCAGTAGGTAGATAAACAGAATAGGCGTTTTTACAAGCAAACTACTTACTCTTGTCCATATCAAAAAGCCTGTTCTATCATTCCCGTACCAATAAGTAGAATGCCCCTGTCTATACAAGAGAGAACTGTACAAATTAGGCAATTATAATAACGATTGTGTTAGGATCCTATTTTTGAAGATAACTTTTTCCTCGCTTAATTCATTCATTCTCATTTTTATTTTGACTATTATTGTGCAGGTACTTCCGTTTATTTTAAAATGTCAGGTAATAGGCAATTAACCGGAATTTTAATGCAAGTTAATCTATTTAGTATGTATGTACTTACTCCATTTATCCTTATTATGAAGTAATAATTTATCTAAAACAGACCTTTAACTTTAAATAATAGGTTCGATTCTGAAGTTCTAAACCTACAAATACGTATCTTTCGCGTACAGAAGCCATCGTATTAATAGAAAGTGGCTTAACACCTCCGTCACGTTTCAGACAGGATATCGTTATTCAGGCTCCGTGAAGTATTGTATAATCCACCTGTGGAATTACAAGCATTATTTTAAAATGTGCCGACGTAGCTATGTTATATACGGTTTTCTAACAGACCCCTTTTGCGAGATAGATGGGCTGAATATTTAGCAGCTGAGGTATTTTCGATTAGGTTTCGAAATAATTGCTTATGTATTTATCTACTTCACTCTAAGAGCTACCTGCTCGATATGGAGTTACCTACGTAGATGGTTGATTTATTTTTAGAAACTGTAAGTAAATTTTCGTACATTTTAAGGGTAAAGTTAACATTATTTTGACTTTAAAGTGTCTATTTACTATACCTGTGCATCAATTTTTACAACTCAACGAATTGTAAAAATTGTCATACGATACGCTTCACTCGGAATTAAATAAACTACTACAGTTTGTCCGTGTCATTTTACTTATAAATTAAATGTCCTACTTAGTGCGACAAATCTCCGCTTAAACTGAAATAATGTGTATTTTTGTGTGGATGTAAAACTTAAACATAAGGATCATGTTATGAAACCATCACTTGTCACACAATTACCTACGTTTATAAATGGAGAAGCTCATGACACGTGTGACAAGGACCCTAATTGTCTAATCATGCTTTTGGTTGGATCTCCGATTTACAAGGGGTTTAGAGTGTATCTATGTCGTGTCGTGTCGTGTAGTTTATCCTATTGTAATCTTTAAAGCATTGCTTACTATGAATATCAGGGTTTCACTGTAATATTGTGTTCGGTTATCGGTTTCAACATGTCTTACGTTATTGCTGCTTTATGTATTGGAATTATCTGGGATTGTTAATCAGTTATTATGTTATTCAATTAGAGGGATAATTGAAGGTGATCATAATTTGTTTAGGATAGATACGAATATAGTGCTGATTTAATGTAAAATGTTCTTAAATAGCTCGTGCAGCGAACAATTTAGTTTTAATTCTATGAGCAATATATTTTTTAATTTTTGATGACGATCACCTCGGAGTAGTTATGAGAGTACCTTTTCACCAAATTCAATGTTATCACGGGTCTAGGTGTGTGTTTGTGGTACCTTAATTGTGTCTGATTCCCATACCACAAGTGCTTAAGCTATTTACTTTGGGATCAGAGCAATTGGCTAGACGACACCACCAATCATTGACATACTTTTTATTATCTGTCAAAACGGTCTGCCTCCATAGATTTTGTATGGGAATAATGAACGTGACGTCACTAGAAATCGGAGTCAATTGACCGAATATTTATTGAGTTTTGAGTGTTTAAAAATTGGTTTCGACAGCTTTTTGGAAATAAACTGGTTATAATTACTTCATAGGGGCTATGTTTTTTAAACGCCATGGTCTTGAAAATATTTAAGATAGCTGTCATCATGCCAATTGATGTGATGTTGTCCCCATTTTGTTTACTTATCTACTAAAGACACCTTGTTGGAGTATTACCAATAATTTTAGTCAACTAGCAATGGACACACTAAAAGTACAAATTGCTGTTTAATTCTATAGGCTGTCTTGAAACGTATCAAACGTGTACGGTCAAAAATGCAGCATAGTTCGATTTGTAAAGTGTACTCAGTTCAGTGTCAAATAACTGTCTCTGTAGCACACTCGACCATTCAGGGAACAATCACAATACTACTAGTTGTATGCCGAGTGCCTTTTGTCAGAGACGGCCGAAGCTTGTCACGTTAAGAGAACTACAGATGTCTAGATGGTTACAGAACCTCTACTCTCTAAGTCAAACTTGACCGTGCGAACGAATGCACTGGCTTATCCCGAAAACACGAACGTAAGAGAGAACGGCCACAGATTTCAACTTCGTTGCGATTTTGGTCTAGTTAAAACGCTGAGCTAACACTAAGCAATGTTTTTTAGGGTTCCGTACCTCAAAAGAAAAAAACGGAACCCTTATAAGATCACTTTGTTGTCCGTTCGTCCGTCCGTCCGTCCGTCCGTCCGTCTGTCAAGAGCATTTTTCTCAGGAACGCGTGGAGGTACCAAACTGAAATTTCTATATGATACTTAGGTATACTGTCCCTGGAAGCTGTAGAAAAATCAACCTTCTAAGCCAACGCAATCAAAAGATACAGCCATTTAGGCCGCAAATTTCCGCAAATTTTTGAAACTCGCACGGGAATCAAAACCTACAGGGTACTTCCCGTAAACTTAGAATCTTGAAATTTAGTTCGAAGTCACGTCTTATAGTACAGATATAGGAAAAATTACGAAAACCGTAAATTTTCAGTTTCATCATAAAACAAATATTTTTGACAATTTTGAAAATTTCAAAGTTACTACTCCTTATCTACAGGTTTGCACGGAACCCTCGGTGCGCGAGTCCAACTCGCACTTGACCGGTTTTTGACAGTTATTCTATCTCTACACGTCTTCTCATCATACTTATCATCAAAAATTTAGAAGAGATGTGACGTATTATTAATAGCTTTTGTAAGTACTTTAATTTAAACCGTACGTTTTCAAAATATCGTTTTGTACTGTTTTTTGTTAAGCAAGATAATCTTAATATTTATGCTTCATACTCATCCATCAGAGTGGTGCGAGAGTCGAAATAATCAAGCTTAATTGCATTAAAACAATAGTAAGAATTTGGAAATTTCAAATCAAAATTGCAATTAAATCTCGTCTGTTAATCAAAATAAGAGCAAAGCTGAATATCGAACGGTTAGGAATCTCCTTAAACAATAGGTAATCAACGGTGGGTCTGAAGCAATATCCAATAATTAATGCAAAGTACCCATATGGGATTAAATTAAAATGGGCGGTCTGATTGAATTTCTCCGCCAATTAATTTGGCCTTAGCGTACCGCAACACGATATGGTGGGGACCCGCCTAATATCGGCATTTTAGGCTATAATAACTTACACCAACTTGTAGACTCACTAAGGCCCTGAAGAAGTCAAAGTGAGACGGTCCACGAAACCAGGTATGACAGATTCTACTTATTTTTTTTAGGTATATCGTAAGTAAGGAGATATTATGTAATTTGATAAAATCCATTTTTAGCTTATGGATGAAAATTTAATTTTAATGGACAGCTATGATGGCTAACCATTGCGTTGCAGTGTTCACGTTGCTAGTTTTTATCGCTATTCATAAAAATATTTTATGATATTATAATTATACCATATGATTGTAAATGTTAAAGAATGCTCCTTGACCCTGTGTTGTTACGGTTTTCTTAGTGCAGTCTCGATTCAGACTTAAAAATCAGTGGTGAGTTAAAATCAGTGAGTTTAAATTTGGTTTCACCGTCATTCCTAATAATAAAATTGTTTTTAGGTTTCTGAATATTACGGATTACTTTTTCCTACTTACTTATAAAAGACACCAAACACTCGTTTAATTTTCAATTTAACATGAAATGTTTTGCTTGACTGGAGTGCGTCTACTCGAAAGTTTATGATAAAATTAATGGGCTTTACCGTTGGCAACGACACGATGAAAGCTTAGTTCATGTGTACCTGGTCGTATAAAGCAGGTAGGTAGGTACTTAGAGCATAAGCTCGTTAGCGCGATAGGGATACGAACTCCTAATGATATGCCCGTGAGTATTATCATTAGACAGGTAATTATTGTTTTAGTTAATGAGCACAAAGTTTCTCATACCCATATTATTAGTGAGGGTAGTATGGTTTTGGCTTAGGGCTTGCACTTAAGTTGCTTATATAGTTGTAGATTTCAAGCTCTTTTTAGCCATTTCTGATTAAGTAAATAAGGCATATGTTGCATGTTCTTTCTTGTACACTTTTGAGTTTGCGTAATGGTTTAATAGAAAAAGGCAAATGATAATAAAGTAAGGTTATGCTTACTTTATATAGCATGTCGACTGGCTACGTTACAATGACATTAAGTTCAACTTTTTTCACTTACCCCTTATTGGTACAGTAAAGAACTTACTGTACCAATAATAATAATATTATTTGGATTATAGTCGGAATTCATGTTTCAGTCGAATACAGGTAGCGTACAAATTCAGATAGACCACATTTAAACATCACAGAACTGATGTTAAATTAGTGTGTGAATTCTGCGTGTGTTGCATCA
The DNA here is from genome assembly GCA_963921415.1 of Pyrausta despicata. Lineage (NCBI taxonomy): Eukaryota > Metazoa > Arthropoda > Insecta > Lepidoptera > Crambidae > Pyrausta > Pyrausta despicata. The sequence goes on from OY992853.1 coordinate 11,219,026, forward strand.
GATCGGAGTTGCAAAGGCACCTTGTTAAGCCAATACCGCCACAGACAGCTGAAGATTACTGAATTTCAGGGGCTTATCCTGATAGCTGCTAATTCGTTTTGTTTGACAAACATCCAACTAGTAGGGTAAACCGATTACCGCGGGACAAACAGATTACGGTCGAACGGTTAAACAGCAGCCTTCCTGTACCTACGGCAGCAAGGTCGTGAATCTGTGGTAGTCATCGGAGTGAGCTAGCTAATATATTGTAAATGTCTTCTAATATCAGGTTGTAGATGACGCATAGATGGATGGATTAACACTTTATTTTACCACACAAAACAAATTTACAGACAAGTTTAACAAAGTGAGATGTACAATTTAGGAGGTCTTACTGCTTGTAGCGATCTCTTCCATACAACCTTCAGATGTGTGTTTTATGAGGGAAGTACTACAGCTGGTAGATTGTTGGACATCCGAATATCAAGGTCGTACAGGTAAACAGGTAGATAATTTAAAAAAAAATTCATACCTCATAATCAATTATTTCGATGTTTATAACCTACCTGGGTACATTAACTAGGTTTCTTTGACCGTTTTTTTAAATAGACTGAAGGACAACGATAATGATCTATCTACTTGTAGAGATTCAAGAAGGTAAATGTTACTAGAAACAGCACATTTTACAGAACATGTAGAACCTTTCGAGTGTAAGAAGCAAACATGAGTTTAACTTGGAAAACTGAACGTTAAAAAAATATAAGCTTCAGTAATAAGGTAATGTAATTAATAGTGTCATCGAGTGTGTAATAAAACGATTTCAAACGTTTACAAATTAAAACGTAGATACTCTATGACAGGAAAACGTGATATTTTTAATCCTAAATAGCGCTGAAACATGAATAGTTAAAACAGCTCCAAATGTTTCTGTACAGTCTACAGAGCAAACTTTACTGCGTTGCGAGTCAAACCTAAAAGATTTACAAAAAATCTCGATTAAGTACGTACTGCGAGGAGCGCTGTTAAACACTTTACTGCGAACAGGGTTTGTAAAAATTAAACAGTTTGTTTGAAATTCATTAAGCGAGCCTACAGCAATCTGGGTCAATGCAGCCTCTCTTTTCACGGGTTTAATGAGGCAATACTGTGCTCCAAAGTTTTCACGAATTCATGCTTGTTCGAGGGTTGTTTTTGTCGGATTTGAAGAATTCAAAAGTGCACTTGAGCTTGAAGAAAAACGATTGTTGTATAATTTGATTTAATTTACGTGCAGTAAATACAACAAAGATACTTGAAAAATACCATATTTCCAGCTCAAACAAAACATGACCCAAGTTTGGGCAAATTAAAATGAAATACGACTGAAACTTGCTCAATGACGCCATGCCATGATGGGGCTCTTAGAATATCATCTAATTGGAGTTTGCATTTGGGTCGCTGTGGCTCCGCGGAGTCTCGTCAAACAAATAAACCACGACAAATCACAACGATGAAAAGAGGCATTTCTGGGAATAGGCAGAGGAAAAAAAACAACTGTTATGTGTTTTAAGTTCGAAGGACGATGCGCACAACATCTAAGGCCGACACCAGATGAGGGTTTTTTGTGTTCTCGGCAATTAATCACTGAGCTACGAAGGGAGGACGCTACGTGAGAAAGTTTGCACTACATCCTGAAGGCTAACATACGTGGTCGGCTGTGACAAATTGCTTCGTAATGTTATTACAAGGTACAGCGGTTTTGTTACAAAGCTCTTTTCCTTTATCCTAAGGTAATTCCTCACAATAAAAGTCCGACACTAAAAGGTATCCTCCATTAAATACCTCGGAGGTTATGAATTCCCTTCATTTGAAATTCCAAGTGTTGGGATTTGATCAAAACTGAATTCCAAATTAGTTCGACATTTATGAACCGCTCGGCAGTTTGAGACTTAATTATTTGACAAGTAAATCCCTTCCCTCAGAGGGTCTGGCGGCTCCTCGCCTTTTTGGGAAAACGGCATTATGTTGTTCAACACGATAAAGAACCCATTAAAATTCGTTCCAAGGAATTATGCAAATGAGATTGTAAGCGCTCACTAACAAGATAGGGCGCGCAAAGATTGTTGCTAAACTCAATTGAGCTCGCCTGTTGCTCGTCTTTGTAGGTACCTACCTCACGTAATTTCTGTTAGGGTCCATTTGTTTTGGGGATCAAAACAAAAGCTCATTGTATATATAGTAAAAATATTTTTTTTTAACTGTTCGTGCTTTGGGGATCTAAACAACGGTTTAACTTTACTTGTTTAAATAAACCGTCACAACTCTTTCAACTCTTGATGGAGGTGTTCAGTGAAACGCAGATGGAGAATTTAGATTTATTTTTCAACCTAACATCGTCGTAACTTTCTTAACTTGACAGATCACCAGCTAATTTTAACAGGTGTACTCAACTAATGAACATTGTTCATACCACTTAAATTATAATACAGTCAGTACCGAAAAACAATTACTCATCGTTATCACGAAATTTACTTATATCACGAAAACGCTATTCTTAAATTTACTAAATTCCATTTAGTCAATTCTTTTATGTGACGTTAAAATTATAATTGATTTGATAACGTTACTACAGACACACAAAGTTTAGAAAGTGTTGTAGTTATGTACTGTTTAAATGTAAATATATCAAGTCGTAGTCATAAATCATCGGCAAAGGTATAGATGGAAGACATTGTGTAATTAAATGACAGCACAAAAAAGCTAAGATTAAAGTTCAAATAACAAAACAACTAAAAATCCAATGGAATTGCATAGTTAAATAACAAAGTTATAAATTGGTAGAATTATACAAAAAAAAAACCTTGTCATCGGAATGATGGAGTAAAATTCAGTTTAAATACCACCTGAAATGTCTTAGTAAGATATAAATGTTCACATGTTTTACAACAAAAACTTAATAGTCTCAACAAGAGTTAATGTTATGTATCTAAACCTTCAACTCCTACAGTATACATTTATTAAGATCAGAGTCTACCCACAATAACTTCACAAGCTAGTACATTAGAAATAGGAAAGGCACAGTCGAAGTATAAAATTTATTGCTGACTTCCCTAACTAGGTATCCTTTACTACCCGAACCACATAGTCACGTCGCGTTGCTGAAATTATTCTAGCGGCTTTTTAAGCAGTTTCTTCTCTAAGATTTTGGTACTAAGCTTTGTCAATCTTGCTTTACAGCTCTTTCTCGTTTATAATTAAATTAAGCTGGAAACTTTTAAGAGACGAAGAGCTACTTGAATAATTAATTATAATAGTACAAAACAATCTGCTTAGTCTCAATAGGTTTTCGCAGGTTTGGCACATGACAGACTGCGCTAAGAACAAAAACGTACGTCTAATAAATGAGATTTAATATTTCTGATCACTTCGATAAGCTAATCAGTTTAAGAATTGAATCCACTGACTCTACTTTACGTTCTAACCGCTATGTTTATGTGCGTATTGCCTGATACACGTCTAAAATACGTACGATTCTGTAAGAAAATAGGATTCTTTTATATTCAGAAAATATTTTCTTTATATTTAAAGAGAATAATACTCAATTCACGAACGATTGGTTCTGTTTCAAATACTATCAGATGAAGATCTAACTTCGAACAATTTACTACAAGGCTAGACAGTCGTTGACTAGATATTACTGAAAATAACAACTAAATATTCGTTCTAAATCATAATAGGCTTTTCATCAAATCGTTGGATTACACATTGATTATAATGTAAGTTCTAAAATTCAATGATTTGAAACCCGTCCTTATAATGTAAATAAATTCTAATATTTAAATTGACACACAAATAACATATTCACTGCATAACGAATCAAACTTTTTCCAATACTAAAACTAATTGATCGTTGAGGTTTTTCTGACTCTTAGAGTACCTCCTAAGCTATCATTAATAAATAACGAATAAAACTTTAACAGCAAGCACCGTACTAGTTAAATTATTCAGTAAAATAAGAAATATACATAGCTCTCGTAGAAAACATCCCACCACAACAAATTGACTAGTTCCTAGTTCCTATCTATCTAATTTTATACACCTAAAATAAATTTATTAATGTCTCTTAACAATAAAAAGTCGCTGAACCGGCCGCATTTGGAAAAGTAAGGAATTGATTGTTATAGGATCGAAGGTGTGGAAGTAAAAGGAAACACCATCATCAAACTTTACAAGCACTGCCGCACTATCGGTATAGTTTAAGAACACATTAGAACGTATTAAGTTAAACACTTTAGTCACTGCGCTATTATCGAAGTGCAACCGAGTTCAAACTTTTACTGTTCCTTGAGCACTCGTGGAAGAGAGAGGATTAGAGGAAGAGGTGCACCCGGACGCCATTTTGAATGGCGTCTAGATGTAGACTTCGTGGTGTTGCTGCGGCCGGCCCCGCCTGGACTAGGAGCCGCGTTCCGCCAGCTCCACTATTTCGTCGGTCTCAGGCCTCGCCGCATCAATTTTCCGCCTTTCAGCTATTACTATTCGAATTTTCTCTTCCTCGCTGATAGGCTGGTCATTTGTTTCGGGTGTCACCAGGATCTGTGATCGTACCGACGCGTGGCTTGCGTCACTAGTTGCAGCCGATTCAGTGGAGGATCTTCTCTTTGAACTTATTCTAGTATTCTGTCTCGTTGAGGGCACAGCCAGGAGCACTGGTGCGGGTCGAAGTAGCCTGGCTTCTTCACCTCGTAAGGAGTTCCTTTTGTCGACTCGCTGTCTTCGATTCTGTGCGAAGGAGTCTCGTCTCGGGGGACTACCGGGTTCTAGTTCTTCGATGTCGTCAGCGTCGATGAATCGGGCGTCTTCCTCGTACAGGGCGGCCGGCGGGTCCGAGGTCGAGTCCTGCCGACGTCGACCGAAGGCATGAGGAGACAGTGAAGCCCGTCGCGGTGGTAGTAATGCCGGCAATAAAGCGTGGTGGGAGTGAAGCGTGCGCCTTCTGCTGCGTGCGGGGGACGGCAATGGTTGGTGTTTTGGTTCGCTGTAGGTGAAGTTTGCTGGGAGTGACGGTACCTTATTAAGCGGGCGAGGCGGCGTGGTGCACTGTTCTAGTGCCCTGCACAGAGCCCTGTCTTCTTCATCGTCGGCTTCCCTTTCTAATTCTCGTTCAAGTTCCACGTCCATGTCCTGTTCGTCTTCCATTTGCTTGTGCGATTCTTCTAGGTGTTTCATTAGTACCTGTAGAAAATAAAACATTTTGTACACATAGAAACATACAAGAAAAAATGCTTGTTTCAACACTTCCAATCTAGTTCCAACACTTACAGCAACAACAACGTTGACAAGCACGAATTGTGCCATCAGCACAAACACGACGAAGAATATGGGCGCGATGATGGTGGACACGCAGCAATTACGCACGCAGTCCACGGAGCTATCGCAATCTTCTCTCAAGGTGTCCTTCATGATTCCATTCCAGTTGTCTCCCGTGGCTACCCGGAACAAGGTCAGGAATGCCATACCAAAGTTGGCGAAGTGAGCGTGCTCTCCCAATCCTATTAAACAATATTCCCGTGTTGTTATTTGTCCAAGCTAGAAGATTTGTTTTTGAGGCAATAACATTAAGCTTGTGTTATCTTTAGATTTTGTAAGTGTACGTTGAAAATAAAGTTTTGGTAGTAGGTATGGTTAATGGAGGAAAAGGTTAAGATTATAAAGATTTGTTTATCACATTGTTTGAAACAAATAAGTTTGAGTTTTGAAATGAAATGTTTAAAGACAGAAATGAAATACTTCAATTAATTTGTGAAATATTATATAAATTACCTTGACATGGTATTTCGTCGGAACATTCCAGTCTTCCAAACAGCTCCACTCCCAAGGCAGCGAAGATGAAAAAAAGCAGAAAAAACAACAAGCCCAAATTGCCTACTTGTGGCAGCGCTTGCATCACAGTGTCCAAAAGCGCTCTTATACCCTTCGCCATCTTTAACAGTTTCAACACCCTCGCTATCCTCAACACCCTCATGACCCTCATTATCGTTGGGTTTATTGGAATTATATTTGACTCTAATTCTTCTAAAACTATACCCACAATGGAAAGAATAACGATTATCACGTCCAGCTGATTCCACTTGTCTTTTAAGTATATTTTAAAACCTAATGCTACTAGTTTCATAACTGCTTCTAAGATGAAAACAGCAGTGAAGAAGTAGTTGAATATCTTCAATGCGTACTGCAGAGCTGGTGGCATTCTGTAGTACTCTATTGCCATCGTAACTACGTTCAGTCCAATCACTCCAGCTATGGCTAAATCGAAGTATTTGGAAGTGACCACATTATGTACAAAGAGTCTTGTTTGACAGTAGTCTGCATAATACGGCCTCTGGTGCATTTCTGAAACAAAGGTATATTTCATCAGTTACTTACAAATTAACCTTTGATATATATATGATTTTAAACTTTCGCGATGCATTTTAACACTAATTACTGGTATTCGGGTCTAAACGCGATATATTTTTAATAAACATTAGGTACTTACTGCTCGACGTTTCTGTATTACTACCAAAGCACTGCCATCATTACGCTACAAGCACCTCAACATGATGATTAAACAGGAGTATCTAGTAATAGAAGATTGCGATCACTAACTTCGTCGTTTCTTCTCCATCTGCAGCGCTCGCTTGGCGGCCCGGCGCACCCGCTCCTCCTTCTCCTGCTCCTCGCGGCAGCGGTGGAAGTTCTCCACCACCACGCCAACGAACATGTTCAGCACGAAGAAGCCGACGAGCAGGATGAAGGCGATGAAGTAGAGTAGACGCCACTCGGAGTAGTTCACTATTGGCTGCAGGATTAGTTTTTGTTATATTTTATTTCTGACATTTGTATTTTTGGTAAGATTGTGCATTGGTGATTCTGATTGGTAAGGTTTATACTTTTTTATTGAGTTTATATGGTTTTTAAAGTTTTTAATTTTTGAGATATCAATATATTGTAGTGATTGAGAAATCATGATTTTGATTGGTTAGGTATCTTTGCTATTTAATAAATGAATTGTTCATAATAATTTCTCCTGGTTTAATATTTAGAATCCAAGTTATCCAACTCAGTCGATAAACTAGGCTATTCGCTTGTATTTTCTTTCTTACCTGCTGATCAACTCCAACGGCATCCAAGCCAGTGTACATGATATTGACCCAGCCGTCTCTCGAGCTTAGCACGAACAGCGACATAAGGGCTTTGCCTAGGTCGTCGAAGTTGTACTTGCGGTTTACCCACACATTGCCTTCGATGGCAAGGCAGTCGGTTTTGTTCTTCACATTTTTGATGTTCGCACCCTCGCAGTAGAAAAAGGCTCCTTTGAATAACTGAAAAATGTAAAGCCATTTTGGTGGTTACCCATTTTTGAAACGAATCGAGCATTAATTAAAACCGAAGAATGTCTTACTTACCTGCACTCCTAGGATTCCAAATATGATAAAGAAGGTGCAGCAGATCAGAACTATGTTTCCGATAGGTCTCAAAGAAGAAAGCAGAGTTTGAACAACCAACTTCAAACCTGGCGCTCGGTTTATAACTCTTAACGGTCTCAGTGACCTTAATAGCCTAAATACCTGAAAAGACAATATTGTTGTTGTAAGTGATGTAAATGCAACTGTTGACAGAGATGGAAAATAATATCTTACCCTGAGGATTCCAAATATACGTGGACTTGACTCTGAGACCACGGACATCAATAAATCAATAATAGATATTATAACAAGGGAGCCGTCCATGATGTTCCACCCTGAAGTGAAATAAGCTTCAGGTCCGTAAAACATTCCCGAAGCTACAACCTACAAGTAAAATAAAATATAAGGAGAGCTGTCTGCAAAACAATGAATTGAAGAGAACTAGACAACATAAAGCAAGACAAGATAATCTGAATGGTATCTGGTTCATGGTGGACTCGAAGCCACATGCTTTTCAGTCAATTTACAAGCAATCAAGTGATTTGTTTTACAACAAGTGTTCCTACTTAAATATGGGGTGGTGTAGAGAAAAGTAATAAATAATGAATAATTAAATGAGGACAACATCACATACATTGCTCTGATCTCAAAGTATGTAGCTTAAGCACTTGTGTTATCGGAATCGGTAACAACGGTACCTTACTACAAACACCCAGACCCGTGACAATATTGAAAATTGGTTTCCAACATTGTCTCTGTCCGGGGATCGAACCCTGGACCTCAGAGATGGCGCCACCAAACCGATACTCAACCGAATACACCACGCCACGGAGTAAGAAAGTAAGAGATCAGAATCATGATTAACATGATTAGAACGATGTAAGTTTAGATTTAGGTGACGACACTGACCTTAATGAACATCTCGACGGCAAAGACGACTGTGAACACGTAATTGGCACTAGAGAGGAATGAGCGCTCCTTGGAGTCTGGGGGGATGTTGGGCCGCTCCATGGCCAACGTTATGCAGTTCAGCGCGATGAAGAGAAGCACGATGTTGTCAAACCAACTTCTAGTTACCATCCAGGTGCAGAATCTTCTCATGCTAGCGCACAAAACATAGCGCTTGAAGTCAGAGCAGAGACAACACTGTTGCCTCCTCATGGAGAAATGCACTTCATTTGGTAGGATTTTAAATTAGGTTAGGGCAATGCACGGAAAAGTAAATACTATATATAATAAAATATATTATATTTTGCCGAACTAAGGACCTTCATCATATTAAGAGTCTATTTTAAAAGCACTTTTTTAATATGATAAATCGATGAAAGATCGCAGCACTAAAGATAAACTTTATCAATGTGATATCCATGTTAGTTGAATGTTTTATACAGGGGTAAGGAAAAACCGATCGGATAACGATCACCGGAAAATTAAGTTGGTAAAACGCGAGTAAGTTAAGGAAAAAAAGTTCGTGAAGCGAATATCAATATACTCCCGAGATACGCATCAGTCAAGTTTGTAACTTGACACTTCTGTTTGTATAAGTCCTCGAGTATTTCGTGAATATTTGCATGAAGGATTCTTAAGATGCTTACTTGTTGTCGGGAGCGAAGATGTAAAGCGAATAATCCTCCTTTTCTTTGAGACACCCTGTTGGCTCCATGAACCGAAAAAGATCTTTGAATCTAAACGTTCGTCTATCAAATCTTGCTGATAGAAAGCAAACGTTATTACTTATTGCCACCTGTAATCAAAAACAAACAGAAGAAAATGTGAAGGCTGCGACATAAATAAAATAAAAATCTTTCTTTTTCAAATATTGATGCCATTATTTTCGCCGTTACGAAATTAAGCAGTTTAAGGTGTCGTCAAAAAGAAATTGTTGTGTGCGATCGGTTAACAAGATTATTAAAATGGCGATAGATCGACTGTTGGCAGGAAACAATAGGCTAGATGACTGGCTACTCTTTATCATCGGTTAAAACGAACTGCCTCCATAGATATTATATAATACTATAATTTGACATCTTAATATAGTATCCGAAATCGAAGTCAATTGACTGAATATTTTTTTAATTCTACGTAAATAAAAATTGGTTTTTACAGCTTTTTGAAAATAAATTGGTTTAACTAGATTCTTAGAGGTTATGTTTTTAAAACGCCATGGTCTTGAAAATATTAACGATAGGTGTCATCATGCCTATCATATTCTTATGAAAGTGTTACGATGGGATTTTGAATCTTAATATCAGTAGAAATACATCTTACATTTTATATAACCCCATACTGAATCTGAAATGACTGTGTACTGAATAAACAACAAAAATCTAAAATAGGTATGCGATCTTTAGCATTATTGCTTTCCAGGAATTCAGTAATGAGGTCGCGAGTTACCTCTTGAAATAAATACCAAGTAAGAAGAAAGAAAGAAAATATCAGCTAATTAAGGCTTCTTAGTACTCGTACTAGTATATTTCTATGGCAGATTATAATAGTATTTCTTACCTCCTCATTAATTTGTTTGACCAAAGGCAGCGATTGATTGTTCCTTGGAGGCAGAACGGGTGCTTCGGCTCGCACCGGCCGCGGCGAGACCGCTAGCGGCGCGCTCGGAGGCAGGGGAGTCAAGTTGCTGGCTTTTACTTCTGACACGGTCGTTACTAGGAGGGAGAGGATTTTTTTGAATAGTAACCACTTTGAAAAGACATAACACTTAAAACATTCTTTTCGGCTCCGGTCATCGGGGAGGAATCGAACCCTCGACCTTTGGAAGTCTGGTCCAATGCTCTGACCACTGAACTACCGAGAACCTTAATGGAGTCGTTGATTCCTCCCCGATGACCGAAGCCAAAAATTTTTTTTAAGTGTTATGTCTTTTCGAAATTAAAAATAGCGTTGTGAACGCAAAAAATACTTAACAAATAGTTACCACTTCTTTACGAATGTGACGGTAACGTAGGTATGGTTATATCGAAACTAACTTTCCAGTTAAAAACCCCCGAATGAGCCAGGTCATAGCGGTCAATCCGTTTGGGAGCTACGGTGCAACAGACAGACACACACAAAATGGGGGTCAAACTCATAACACCCATCTTTTTCGTCAGGGGTTAAATATAGGCTAACGTTCTCAGAAGTTACTACGAGTATTTTTACCTTGAATATCTTCAGACTTGGTTAGAGTTGAAAATTAAACAAAATATGCCTTTTATTTGTTTTCAGATAACTTTATTTAGCTAGGAATGGGCTAAAACCAAAAGCATGAAAGATTTACAAAAATTGTTTTTTTCGAAAAAAAAATTCCCACGTATGTATAGTTTGTATAGTTGTACAAAACGGTAATTAATGGATACCATGTTTTGTAAAAAACTTTTCTTTACACGCAATCGAAGTTACGAATTTTTGCAAAGTCCATATAAAAAGCAACTCCACAAAAATATCCGAAAATATTTTTTTTTAACAAAAACCCACGCAAATGATAGCTGTGCAGCAGCAGTATCTCAGCCCAATCCTAGCCCTACCTAAACCAAATTGTTTGGAAACAAATTAAATTATTATTATTATTTTTAAACAATTTATTCCAAGCTTTAATTTAAGACTAATTTGAGAGCAAAGTAAAAACGGCAATTTCATAGGTAAAGACCTATTATTAGAAGCACTCACATAAAACAAATGCCTGCTAAAAAATTACTTTAAATTTGAGGATATTGTGGATTGCAATCAATTTATTGTTGAAATTTAATTATATGATTATGTCAAAGTGATATTTATGACGTTAACTATCGAAATCATTGTAATAAAATTCCTTATTCTTAGTTCCTCATCAACGTATAGTGTAAATATCCATTACCGAACATAATGAAAACGATTTATGTTTCAATGAAACGAAAATGTCGTTAGCCGAAAGCTTAATTAACGAAACAAACAACTTTGTCATGACTCCAGATGAAGGAGCAATTGATATTTATACTTCTCCCAAATTAATAAGGCTCCCACTTTGGCATACTAATCTTTTGTATAAACAACACAAGGGCTGCTATTTATTTGCTCAGTGTTTGTCCCCTCTGTAGGGGCTCGTATTTCAGCTGACGTCGTTACGTTGGGATATTTGCTTTAGAATTGCGCCTTGTTTCACTGTTCAGGTTTAATGTGTGTGGTCAAATGCTTCGGATCCTTTGCAAATAGAAATTTAAGTTTTTCCGCCTGGGCCTTTCGAGGTACTTGTGACTAGGCTCATCATCATCATTATCAGCCAAGGGACGTCCACTGCTAAACATAGGCCTTCCCCACAGTTTTCCACATAGACCGATCACAAGCGGTCTGCATCCAGTGCGATCCTGCGATCTTCACAAGGTTGTCTGTCCATCTTGTCGGTGGACGTCCTACGCTGCGCTTTTGGTCGAAAGGTCTCCAATCCAGAACTTTTCTGCCCCAACGGCCATCAGTTCTTCGCGCTATGTGCCCTGCCCATTGCCACTTGAGCTTACTGATTCTTAAGACTAGGCTCAGTGTTCTTTGTTATTTTTGTCAAGCTATTATATCTGAACGTACCTGTCAGGTAGTCGTTTGTGAGTGATAGCCTGTGCGGCGGTGGTTTTACTGTGTCCAGTCTCACGGTTGAGTCTGATGAGAAGCCAGCTTCGGGGGCTTTCCATGATACCTTGAGGATAAAATAGATTCTTATTTATACTATACGAATAGTCTTTAGGAAGTTACATCAGTATTTGTCCATAACATATGGGCATCAGAAGGGCGCAACTACCAGGGAGGACATGGTACCCATGGCGGTACCGGGTAATCGATTTGCACGTTAACTGGTAAAACAACTACTTCGAATCGGTTCCAACGAATAGATACAAGAGATAAGCAAATTAATTAAGCAACCAGACGAATAGATACAGCATGGTTCATATTAAAGAGGCAGCAGTCGAGCAGTATGAGTTGACACCCTCGAGCCAGTTCTCATGGAGCTGCGACCGATTGTTGGGCTAATTTGACTGAGTGTCATTTATCACCATCAAAGACGACACGTACCAACACTTGCACCAAAAAAAGGTGAATAGTCACTTACATCAGGCAGCAAAGGAGCAGTGTGAGCCGACACCCTTCTAGCTGGCTGGGCTAGTACCCTTGGAGCCGGCAGCTGCGGCCGAGACCGGTTATTAGGAAGCTCCGACTGGGTATCATTCTTTATCACCATCGAAGAAGACAGCAAAAGTTCGTTCTTGCGAAGCCCTGAACCTAGAGTAAGAAGAGTAATTAGTAGCGCAATTGTGAAAAACCAATTTTTGAACTATTCGAAAGCAGTTCTAATGAGTCATTAGATACATTTTGACGAGGCTAAGCCTAAAGTATTGATTGCTCAAACGAAAACAACATTGAAATATTCCTAGACAAACAAACGGGCGAAGAAAGTTAGTTGCGCCGAAAATAATTTTGATACATTACAATCATCATCGGAGAAGTATGAACTGAAAAACCTTACGATAAAAAACGAATTTGTTCGTGTTTTTATTGTAACAACTTGATATTTGAATACTTAGAAATAAGATCGTATAATTTAGCCGCCGCAGAAAAATATCCACTGTTTTTAAACAAGCTTTATCGATTTTCTCCTTTAAAGGTTTTCAATGTCTGGCAAAAAGAAATGAACTAACCGTTACAAGTGGCGTGATCTCGCCCATTGTTGAGCACCACCGCGTCGGAATCAGACCCCGTTCTATGCTTCGGTTTCCTCCTCAAGCTGGGCCTGGACAACCGCCAGCTGTACCCTCGCTGGACCCGGCATTTGTCGTCACCGTTCACAGCGCTGGAAACACTAACGCTCCTATCAAAACATAAGGTAGATCTCTAAGGAGCAGCTAGATGCTACGGACAAGGTGAAATACATAAACAATTGATAATGGCAGTGATTAAGTGAAGGTAGTTACTAAGGTAGGTACCATCTGGAATGAAACCAACTTATAAAATGAAGAATCTCAAAAAAGAGGAGACGCTTAAAAGCAAAGTTTACTAAAACGATAAGGTGGGATGTTCATATGGCTTCGAAAAATCATGCAGCACTTACTTCTGCGAGCTCAGAAGACTGGACTTATCACTCGTATTCAAACAGTTGTCGTCTTTCACAATAGTAATTTGGACGTTCTTCTCTGGAAGCACAGGGGAAGCTAAGGATTTTGGAGTAGTTGGGGTCTGGGACCCTGGGTTACTGGATCTGAGGGGAGGTGGCGCTAATGTTAGCGGTGGAGGTGCGAGGGTCATGGGAGGAAGACGGGCTTTTTCGGCGCCGAGCTGGGCGGCAGCCGAATGGAGGGTCAGGGTGTAACTGTTTGGTGGTTTCAGAAGACCTGGTATGCTGGTGCACTGCAAGAAAATTTATAGATTAAAAAAAGGAATTAACAAAAGAAAAGAAACAAATAACTTACAGATAAACAGCATAACTTTGAGGTCTCTTTACACCGACCAAAGTATTATTTGATAGAGTTTTAGAACGTTTTTGTCATTCATCAGCGTCTTTGAAAATTATTGCCTGATTATTGTGCTACACACACAAGAGGCTTTTAAAACTTGTCTATAAGTATAACTATGACAATGATAACGCACAAGATGGAAAATTAATTTTAATTTATTAATTAATAGCTGACCCGGCGAACTTCGTACCGCCTTAGCGTTGCAATGATTGAACAATGTCATCGAATGACATTGACATTAGTTACGCGCGTTTTTTAAATTATGCAAAATTAAATGTATATTTTTCAGTATTTCTGAGAGATTTTCATAAAAATTTTTTTCCGTAAGAACCTTTTCCTAATAATGACAAATACAACAAAAAAAGAATTAGTGAAATCGGTCCAGCCATTCACGCGTGATGTCGTGACCAAGGAAAATGGGTTTCATTTTTATATATATATATATATATATATATATATATATATATATATATATATATATATATATATATATATATATATATATATATATATATATATATAGATTAATTAAATTGGCTTGTTAAGGTTTCCAATAATTTGGGGGAAAAAAATTGTTCAAAGGTTGGAAAGCATACCGAAGTCCTGTCAATGGAGTCCAAGCTAGACAGCATGGATGACCTCTCCAGTGTTAGAGCGAGGTTGAAGTCCCTGAACGACGCTCCCGGCTCCAGGGTCGTGGACGGAGAGTCTTGAGGCGTAGCGGCTGTGTGCGTGATCATGGGCAATGCGGACTCGTTAGTCGTACCGCTTGCGAGCATTTTGGATTCCTGTGGCAGAAAAAATTGTGTGACAGAAATTCATGAAATCGTATTGAAATCAAATTGACAAAAAGATTTTTTTAAAGTTTATAGGTTTTTAATGTCAGATGAGCTGGTCACTTCTCCACCAGAGCGAAGCGAGCCGATAGAGTAATTTTTTTTCTGTTCCGAGTTACATACGGAACTGGGTTTACAAAACAGTCATGCACAGATTTATTTTTATTTGTCGAACTAAAATTTCATATACAATTTTATTTCAAACTAGCGGACTCCGTAAACGTTCTCCTGTTCGTTGTTTTATTTATTTTTTTCTTCGTAAGAACTATCGCCGTACTTTAAGGAATAGCATAAAAAAGAATTGGACATATTTGTCCAGGCGTTCTTGAGTTATGTGCGTACCAAAACATTTTGCGATTCATTTTTGTGTTAAAGATTAATTACCTACCTAACTGCATAGTCCTTATTGTCTTGTTACTGTTCACTCGGTCATCAATTGATTTATTACATTGCGGTCCGCAACTGTAAACTATGTTTCAGCTTACGATGTAGGTATTGTGTAAATAACTTATTTAATTAAGCACTGAAATGTTCACTTAGAAGTTTTGTTGATAAATGTAAGGCTACGTTTTCCAGGTAACTTTAGTTTAACCATACCTAACGGAACTCAACCTCACTAAAGTTTTTATTTTATCTAAAGCTTGGCAGATTTACATTGCCATTTGTTACCAGTTTGCTTGGTATAACCGCTTTCAAAGTAATCATACAAAGCACTGATTTCACTAAGGTAACTCTACTGTTTCGACACCTAGGTATCTTCTATGTGAGCCATGATAAATCTAATGCAACATGGTGGTTATTATTTAACATTAAATGTGTAACATTCAAATAGAAAACTTCTAAAATATTTATTATATGGCCAAAAATAGTAAAATAATAGCTTCTAACTTAATACTCAGTGCGATTAAAATGTGACTCGACATTCATTAATTTAACTATTCATTCATCAAAATATTTTGAGATTACCATCAAATACGAGTACTATAGGAAACGAACTAACATTAGTAAGGACTAACATTCAAATTGTTGTCCACTCATGTTTTCACATAGTTATGATCATGCTGGCACCGACTTCAGACAGATTTTCAAGACAGTGCACTCGGCCGAGTTCTCGCTTCGTGTGAACAGATTGTCGCGTGCTGCCTACTTAATAAATACTGTCTCGGCCGAAAATATTTTTCTGTTACGCCCATTTACTCGGCGCGTGTGATCAAGGCATACTAAAAGAGGCTATTCTCGCGATTTCAGAACTAAGATGTATCATTAAATAAATCCTAAGTTATAATATATGATGTTGCTTATTGAAGCTTAAAATTATAGTTATTGAGGAGCTTGTGTCAATGCTGTAAAACTTAAAATGGTGTCAAGTTGCAAAATCCGTGGTTAAATTAGTAAATTATGCGTCAAGTTATTAATCGGAAGGACAAGTTAAACTCGTAATTGTATGTACAATTATTAAAATTATAAAATTATTGTCGCTTTGTTTAAAAATAATTAGTGGGTGTTGTAAAAAAATGGATAAGTTTATTTTTGACGACCGTTTGGTGCAGAGGTCTACATGTCGGACTTCTAAAACCAAGGGTCGCGGGTCGATGCCCGCACAGTACAAGCATATGTGTGCATGAACATGTGTGTTTGTACTGGTCTGGGTGTTTTCTATGTATAATATGTATTTATTTACAAAAAAAGTATTTAAGTATGTTTATACGTTGTGTAGTTACCCATAACACAAGTCTCGTAGCTTAATTTGGGACTAGAGAATTGGTGTGATTGTTGTGAAATATTTATTTATTTATTAGGAACTAGCTTATTATCACGTGGCTTGGTTATTGAAAAAAGTTTTATCACGTGGCCAATTAAAAATTCTGTGGCTGCACTTAAGTATTATAACGCATTAAATATTACGTAGTTGACATAAATAGAAACGACTCGCTTTTACTGCATCAATCAAGTGAACTTAACCGCTCAACATGAAGCCCTGTAATTAATTTCAACTTTAGATGGCTTAAAAACCGATTTGCAAAGCGTAATCATTTCAAAGTCACAACTTGAATATAGTACGCAATAAACGTCGCGATTCGAAAGTATGGGTTCAATGAAAATAATAAAAGGATACTTTCTCAATAAATCCGTTAGAATTTGTTTTGTTCAAACAGCGCTGGGAAATCTATATGGAATAACGATAAAAGAGGAAGGAATCGTTCGTAGAGTGAAGTAATATTGAGTAAGTTACACTTATTGGATTGCGTGTTCCTCGTAGCTCTGATCAGTAACTGGTGTTGATCGTTTCGGAATTCTTTCGCCATTTGACTAGGCTAGTTTGTGAGTTGAGATATTTAAATTTCAGTTTAGATAGCGATGATAGGCGAATTTGCAATTTAGTCCTTATAAAGATAAAACCTAAACATCTGTACGAAAATTTTGTTGCAAAGACAGAAAACCTGTTTGCTTTCTTAAAGATAGATTAACACTAAATTGTACAACACAAAACAAAAATTATAGACAAGTTTAACAAAGAAAAATTTACAATGTAGGCGGTCTTATTGCTTGTAGCGATCTCTTTCAGACAACCTTCATTTTTAAGATATGGACAATGAAGCACTCGTGGTTAACAAAATGCTGGGTTTATTGCTTACACTGGATGAAAATTTAGGTAATAAGTAATAGATTTAAAGAAAGAAAAAAGATTTTTTTTAATAACACACCCATTTGCCTACTTACTTTAATTTGTCCGTTACGTACCTTTTGTATATTGCATTTGTTGGATTGGGCGCAATCCTTGCATAGCGTAGGATGGTGGCCAGATTTGTTCTTGCGCTTTGAGCGTTTGTCTTTGTGTCCGTTGACGTCGTCTTTAGCTTTGCGCACGTCGTCCGCCGATTTCCAATAGTTTTTTATTTCATTCTGTTCAAGAAAAAATAATAATTTATGAGTGCACAAAATAAATTCTGCAACTATTATGGCCCTTCTCCGTAATGCATCGCCCGTAGTTTCAAATCTATCGAAATCGATAGAACTGTCAAGTTAGTATGTAAAAACTCTTGCTAAATTTGAAACTACGGACACTAGCTTACAGAGCAATAGGACTTGTAAACAGTTACGATTTATGTAAAAAAAGCACTATGGAACCAATTAGGTAATGTATTCCGATTTGTCCAAATCTGCGCTGATTTATTTGTAAGTTGAGCATTAGTCGGTTAGCATCAAAACACAATTGAACACTTATTTAAAAAGTCTTTATCCAAAAGGAAAGCCAAAAATAACCATAATATTAAATAAAGAGCTACATTCTGACATATTTTCACGCTGAAATCATAGCGACAGTTGAAAGGCATTTTTGGTCAGGTATTTTAATCAGAGCATCCTGTTGCATGCTCGAAATAAAAACTGTTGAATGTTAACAGTATTATGCTACATGTCCCCATTCATTGAGTGAAGCTGCTCTGTACACTCGATCTATAAATGAACATTGACACGGAAAGAGCAACGGAATATTCGTCGTTAGGGTTGTCAGGTATCATTTATCTTTTTGGGTTTCGTACGTAGCCAAAAAGTTACCAAGCGTGATTCTTATATGCCTCCGCTATATGTCTGTCTGGCCATCGAATGCAGATGCAGTCCCATGCTTTGTATAGGGACTCTGTTTGTATTTTTATTGCCTCTCGATTATTGATATTAGAGTCGGAATATTACCCAGTAAAAAGCGTATATCTGTTTTTTTTTGTGCGGTACCTAAAGACGGTACCTACGATTGTTAATTCAGTAAAAGGAAACTTCGTGAAAACCGTTGAGAACCGGAAAATTCAACCAAAAAATAAAAAAGTTTGAGTCAACTAATATCTACTATAGTTTTACATGCCCTAAGTGTGCTTAGCAGCCCTAAATCCGTCGTTTCGATCCGTGATCCATTCACATCACCTGCGAAAAGCTGTCGCTAGAATGCGAGCCCGAATTCGACTCGTACTGTAGCTCGTTATTGTCGGAAAAGCATTCGCTCGACAATTTCGACTTCGCCAGCTCGCGCTGCTCGCGTTCCCGTCTCTCGTTACGCTGGAATTAATTTCTTCGTACAATAGGGATGATGACGGCGAAAAAAATAAAAAGTCGGTAAGAGAATTCAAACATATTACAAACCTATATTTTTTTAATTTTCAATTAAGTCAGATACGTTTTTTATCATGTCCAAAAATTTACGCATTACGGATTGGGGGTTTTCTACATCACAACTGTTTGGTGAAAATCGGACGAAAGCATGACGTCATGCGATATTTTAAATAAATTCAGCACCGTGATTCTTGTACAATTTACAAAAACTAGCGGCCCACTTGCGACTTCGTTTGTGCAAACGTGTTCAAGTTAGAACAAATGTTAGAGTTTTGGCACAATCTACTCGCCGTGATCTTTAAAACAGTTTCTAAATC
Organism: Pyrausta despicata; assembly: GCA_963921415.1. Lineage (NCBI taxonomy): Eukaryota > Metazoa > Arthropoda > Insecta > Lepidoptera > Crambidae > Pyrausta > Pyrausta despicata. Next base: position 11,238,156 of record OY992853.1, read on the forward strand.
ATAATTTTAGCGCTCGTACAGACGGATGCCGCCACCGAACCTCCACCGCGCTGTCTAAGCGTAATTTTACCGTTCAACGATTTTGTGACATATATTGCTGGTTAGTTTAGTGCTTAGTGTCACGTGCGGTCTACGTAATCAGCAATGCATATGCGACAGTGCAATACGCTTGAGACTCGTGTGAACAGGTGGCGGGGCCGGCATCTTAGGCCCTAGCACCGCGACCAGACTAATAAGAAAGGAATTTTCTTACACAAATAATATATAGAGATAAAAAATATGTATCCCATTTTTAAAATAATTTACAAACTAATTACAAAAAAGTTGTCATCATGCCTATTTAACTCGAAATGTTTATTTTACGTGGTAAAAAATGCGAACAGCAATTTATGTCGTTCGTTCATTGCGATTGAACGTGGAATGCTGCGTATGTTTTCTTGATTATATTTTTTCAGATGCTTAAAATAAATTTGGAATTTTAACTGAATTTCAGCAAAATTTACAACTTTTTATACAATACAGAATTTAAATTAAGTTACAGTTAATCTTCTACGAACGTTTTCAATTATTTACATCATTGTTAGTTATTGTAATTACTCACCTCAGAACTGAATCCCTCGACCAAGATGGCGACCAACAAATTGAATAGGACATAGTTTCCAAAGGTCATGAGTGCCACGAAATACAAAGCGGCCCAATGGCTTGTCTTTTCCATTCCGTTAAATAACACAACATTCCAATCCTCTTGGGTCAACACCTGGAATATTTACAGGACAATGAACACCGACACTACAAGGTTCGCAAATCTACCACATCAATGTCATCGTCAAATATCAATTTCTTTAATAAATTAAAATAAGCAAGGTGTGCTGTCATATTGTATTTAAGTAGTGCCTTTTGGTGTTTGTAATTTAAAGTTAAAAAAAAAACAATGTAAAAAAAACACAAAAATATCTGTCAATAAATCAGCGTGTTAGTGTTAATAAGTGTCATGTAGTTGTATTAGTGTACAATAATTTACAGGGTATTAGTAATGAAAGGGAACACAGACGGCGATTTGAGTACACAAGCATTCAGGGTCCAGCATATCCTAAGTTCTACCAAGCTTCGCTAAGTAAGATGCAACTAGCTACGGAGCACTCCTCTACGATGCACTACATACTAATAATCAGCTACAGCGAATCTCTCGCTTGTGCCAGTTTAGTAATGTACATGGCCAATTAGTGACTACATGTGTTATCCCACAACTGTGCGATATGGTGCGAGTTGTGTCATAAGACATTTCGATCTCAATCGATTTGGATTGGTCGGTACGAGAAACACGCGCGTCTAAGCTCTAGTTACATAATTCAAACGGGATCGCAAATAAACCGGTCATACAGTACCTAGTCTAACACCATTCTTGTCTCACCTGGAAGACGGTGACGGTAGCCCACAGGATGTTATTAAAATGTTTCCTGTCGCACTCACACTTGGGGTGGTGCGAGATGATCTCGGGGCAGGTGCAATCCCGCTCGGTGCCATTGTCTTCCACGAACTTGCAAAACTTACCACCGAATAGATACATGCCCAGAATACTGCGCGTCGCGGAGCCGATGATAAAATGAAAGAAAAACAAAATGCTATGCGCATATGCCGCGACCGAGTCATCCTGACGACGCGCGACGCTAACACTGCAACCGACGCTTGGCGAAGCGAAATACAACTAACCTTACCTCTTATACTATGAAAGTATGCAATCTGAAATCTTGCAAACCAATATTGTGGTATGTCGTTACATTAAGTTGTAAAATATGTGTAAAATTAGTTACATTTCGGCAATGAATCGCAGTTAAGTTACTTGATCGATGTTCTAACTAGATAATCAACGATTAAAAGCCTAATTGGTTAAGCAGTGTTACCGCCGTTAGGTCGCTCCCACCAGAGGGTTGTTAATAAATCTAATAGTTCCAATGTAATTAAGTACATCGAGTTACTTATAGTGCAATTGAATTTTTCAAATAATTATCAACATTATTATAAACCATTCTTTATATACTGCCTCATGATTTTACAATGATAGTAAAAATGCATCAAAAATAATCTCGAAGAGAAAATAAGGTCAAAGAAAGTGCAATAAATAGAGAGAAATTCGTCATTCTTGCAGTTCCAGGTTACAATTTTACTTATCATTCAAATTAAATGCATTTATTTTAAAATAAAAATTTATTCAGAATAATGCAGATGAAAATAGAGAAAAGGAAAATAAGGTAAGAGGGCCGGACCAAAACATACTAGCGTTAAAATCTCGAAGTAAAAGTTGAAGAAAGGGGGAAGTATAATTGAAAATTAGATTGTTGCTGAAGTTAAAACAGAGATGCCGGGCTCGATGGCGAAACCAGTGAAAGTTCAAGGGATAATTCAATTATCCTGCAATCGGGTCATAATTTTATTAGGGGCGAGCTAAGTGAGTTCACTGGTTTCGGATCTGTGGAGGTAGATACCTAAATATAGAAGCAGCATGCAAAGTGATAGAGATACTGTTTAAACTGAGTGCAGTTGTAGTAGTGGGAGTGGAGGAACTGGCGACCAGGTTAACCCGCGACACGGCGTCGACCGACCTCAAGCTAACCTACATAAATCAAGCTCTCTGACTAATTAAAGTGCTCTTGACGATTTCTGATTGGAGTACTGTACGGCACAACATGGTGAACGTGATACTAAATGATGTTGGATCAAGTTGTTATAATGGTACTAGTTCTCACTACGCGGGTACTAGGGTAGCGGTTATGCGACTCAACGCTTGGACTGACAACGCACACTGTTGCAAGTTATTATTTTCAATTGATTTTCCGTCAAACATGACACAGTCTGAGGGTAATGAACTTGCGGCAGCGTCATGTCAACTGTGTACTCGCGTGGTTAGTCAATTAGCCGTCACAAAGACAATCGTTTTGTTAATGAATAATCATTTTGTCGTGAGTGTTCACTGCTGACGGACCCTTAGGTAAGCGTTTAGTAATGTTGCAAGTTCAGTCTGTTTTGGATTGTCTGTTAGGTACGTTAATTTAAAATGTTGAATACCTGAAACACCGTGACAAAGGCCCACAAGAGAGTATCAAAGTTTTTTCTGTCGCACTCATTGTCGCCATCTTCGTCTTTCTCGCAGAATTTGCACCCGAAGAGGTTCATACCGAGGATGCTGAACGTTACCACGCAATATACAATTAGATAAGAGGCGATTACTCAAGACTCTTCCACAAAAAGAGAGGGAAAGGAAAGAAATATATAAATGCATAATATAATACATGATGATATCTAGAATATGGTGAGATAGTGCAGGTGGAAATAAACCGAAGTGGACGAAAAGCACAGAAGCGTGAAATACAAAAAGATATAATATAATAGAAGAAGAAAAGTTGTGAAAAGTGTGGGCGGTGGCAGTGTGTTGTAGGTCAAATGTCAGACGTAAGTGAATAACATACATAATACGGATAAGATTGAAAAGATAAGGAGAAATCACTCACAGTTAGTGCACGGGGAAGGGATGCGGGTGTGACAGTTAAGTAGAAACATTCAGAATTTCATATTTTATGGAGTCGAATAAATCTTCTTTCGCTACGGGAAAAATGAAAAATTGGGTTGAGCAATCAAACGATTGCATTGAATTGTGATTTATCTACTTGAGTACGATAGCTACAAGAGTATGAGTCGTCACAAATTAGATAAAGTGAGAAACGATAGAAAAAAGATCTTCTGGACTAGTTAGGTATAGTTCAACGTCAGTTCATTGAAAGAATACGAGTAGATACTTTTAGTGGAAAGAAAATCATAACAATCAAGTTAGTCAATATTTCGGAAAATGTACTTTTTATCATCAAAATGAACTGTTAGAGAAAACAAAACAGTAAGGATATACAAAGATCACAGAAAATTATAAAACAATAGCAGTCAATTTTTATATATTTTTACTAACTCATTTATTTAAATCCATGCAATTTATCTTCTTCTTTTATAATAGCTTTATTGAACTGGTTTCGGTGACCTGCTTAAACGCGGTGATACTAACTGATCATAACGCAGCTACTAAGCTTCATGTTGGTATATTAAGATAATTACCTGAAGATGAATATGAAGAGTACTAGTAGAGAGAAGAAGACGGCGACGTTGTCCATGGTTCGTAGCATGACGAACAGTTGCCTGCGCAGGTTTGGCATGAAGCGGACCAGCTTCAGGATGCGCAGGAGTCGGAATGTGCGCAATACTGATAAACCTGAGCTCCCCGCTAAGTCTCTTTCTTGGCCATAACTGTGTGCCAGTTCGAATGCGCTGAGGATAAAAATGGTTGGGCCAATTAATTATTGAACAGCAAACTACATACTAAATGTTAAGTAAACTATGTGTATTTATAAACAAATAATTGTTTCTTTAAAGTCCACAATGACAATTTCACAGAACTAGAGTACTTATTAATTAACTATTTGAATGTACTGCCAACCGCCTGACGGCACTCTTGACAGGCAAGAGCTTACTTAACTTAGCACGTAAAAAGTAAAAATAGGCATGATTTTTCATAAATATTTTTACTTATCAATTCTCTTGTGTTATGTAATTTACTCTGTTCCATATGTTTTTCATTCAATAAACGAAAAAGTGAGCTGATCGACCGTTTAATGTTTTTGTTAAAACACCTTACCAATGCAAAGTAAAATTTTATTGTATTTCTTCGACTTTCCACTCGAATAACAAAAGTTGATTCGAGCGTTAAAAAGTTTGGTCCCAACCCGACTTAATTGAATGAAAATAAAAAGTAATGTAAAAGTCTGCCGTTGCTGAACTTAGAGGTGAAAGGTGAAATGGTTACCTAAGGATGACAATGACTCCGTCGAACACATTGAACCCGTTTGAGATGTATCTAAAGGGCCCCTCGGCGATGATTTTGAGGACCATTTCCACGGCGAAAATTGCTGAGAACACTACATTGCTGATCTCAACGATCACTGTCAGCTCTTCGGGCTGGTTGTGGTATTCGATGCCCATGGATAGCGTGTTTATTAAGATGGCCAGGAGGATACCTGCACAAAAGGTACAAAAGTTTGAAACTCATTATCTGATGAACTATACATAAGTGTGAAAAAAAATGTCTGATGAAAACTAGGCTGGTATATGTCAAACATAAGCTTGATCTACCTGTTAACTGACTGTTTGATATTATATATCTGTCAACTTCATTCCATATCCCCAGAGAAAGATAAACAAGAACCACAAATATTTTCATAATATTAACTGCCCCATTTAGAATTCAACACATCTACACTTAATCAGGTGAATTGTGCTCTTTCTATGAAATGAGCTTCATGAATTTAATAAAACGTGTCGCCAGTTGTGTCATTAATTAAATATATTCAAAGTGCTAAAGTAAAATTAATTTTATCTGTCGTTTGAGTCTGAATGATGAGTAATCACTGAACTTCGGCCCTCACTGCCATCAAAACAAGTCGTTAAAGATAAAATGAGTTGAATCAAAAGTTATCACCCGACGAAATTTTCTTCGACATTTTATTCTCTCTCACCAGACGGCTTCAGTTTTATGTTCTAAATTACGAACTTCGCGCAACCCGCACAAAAACAAGTAACTCGATATTTGTGAAAATGAAATTGTACCTTGTTGGAAGTACTTGTGATTGACAATGTTCTTGATGCGCTTCCTCAGCTTGGTTAGAAATTTTGATATCCTCTTCCAGAACCGGGAACAAGCGTTGGAGAATCGATTTTTCCTTGATTCTTTCGCCAGCTGTTCAGCGGCTAAGAGTTCAGCGCAGCATGAAAAATCTTCTATTTCCACCGTCTACGAAAAAATAAATTGAGCTTTCAATATGTTATGACAATTATGAACGAACTAGGTAAGAATAAGATTATAATCTATTCTATTTTTTTCTTTATTAATTTAGGGACTTTTACAGAGTATGTCAGTCCAATCGTAACCTAATCTTAATTAACTCAACAATCAAGCTTTAAAAAACAAGAATCACAAAAAATAACTTAAAAATAAGAAACAAGTGACTGTCACTGGTGAATCACCAAAAGCATGTCACAAATAAGCTTAGCAGAATCTGATAATATTCTATGTTTTTGCAGTTCTCTCTCAATGAAATGCAGAAAATAACAGGACAAAGACATTTTACACAGTTATTACGAGTACCAAACCAACTATCAATATCAATAAGCAAAAGGTTACTACCTTAGAATCAGCCTTCTCTTCCCCTGCTCTTTTGCTGATCCCCTTCGTCAGCTCCTCAAAGAAAGAGTCCAGGGCCACCTGCCCCGTAGGTAGGGCGGCTGACAAGGCCCCCGATAGGGCCAACAGTTCTTGGCATGACATGGTGCCTCCAGCAGCCGCACGCTCTTCCACGGACTCCCCTGTTGGCAGGTCGAATTCTACCCCAAGATTATACTTACAATTGGGTTTCAAAATTCTTTGGTCTATTAAGTCTAGGCTGACCTCGAACGCATTAATTGCTTGCTTGGAATGTTAATAAACTTCTAGGAGAGCCAAGTTTAAATGTTATTCCAATTCCCATTTAAAATATTATTGTCTAAATCACTGTCAATCTAAATCTAAATTTCAGTCGGTCTGAACTCGTGAGATAACAAAGTTATTTATAAAGCAGTGACTTGAGAGAAATCCACGTTATTAAGTTATGAAATACTTTCAGTTTCACTCTCTTGAAAGCACAGAGTAATGGCTAAGATGAGTTCAAGATATAATAGTGTTAGACTTTTCAATAGCAAACACATTGTACCTGAATTCTCTTGGAAACTTTTAATTTACTTAGCCAGGATTAATTAGTCTGGCTTATCTTAGTACAGCAAACAGAATTATGCTTAAGCCTGCTTAGAGCTGAAATTAAAATTATTTAAACTGACAGATGGTAAGCGGTCAGAATATGCCACGAATAATGTAAGTACCTAAGTATAATGTATATTTGAGACATTATGGAAAAAATTAAAATGAGAACTTCAAATATATATTTCGCAATGCGTTCGAGGTCGGCCCGGATTAATCAGAATGTTACATAGTTTTGAAAAAAATCTAGACCTAGATTAAGAAGGGAAAAGCAAAAACCATAGTAGAGGAAATAAGACGGCTTAGGAATTTGCCGAAACGTCTTAGCTTTGTATAGCTTTCCAGTGCGTTAAGTGATTTTGCCCGGTCCTAGTTCTAAGGCAGGTCAACGTAGTGGAGGCTATAAGTCCGAGAAGGAAAGGGAAGCAGAGATAAGAATAGCTTTTCAATTGTGCTTATAAATCAAGTTATTCTTGGTAGTTGAATGGCAAAACTTTGACAGTTCACGTAAGATCAAAATCGAGCCATCCAACAAACCCTTCAGAAAGATTTCTAAGCCGAAATAAAAGCTAAATAGGTAGAGCAAATTGCACATGCCCTAATAGCTTCGTCTAGATCTACCGTCTCTAGACTCACCACTTTGGCTCTTAAGCCAATCACGTTGACACAATGAATCTATAAATATTTACCCAATTGTTAACAAACTTTACGATGAATTTTGACAACATCTAAGATGAAATTCAGCAAAGATAGTAAAGGAGAAATTCAGAACAATGGTAAGCCTTTAACAGCATTAAGTTTGGGAGCAAGTAATTAGGCGGAGAATAAGAAAACATCTTTTGGGTCGTTTAAATATTCATATCTCAAAAGCCGGGCGCGGCTTCTGCTAAAGCTTGCTTGTGGATGGAAATACATTTTCTGATTACATTTTTCATTATGGATCGGGTAGGCGAGCAGGTACAAGGTCAAGATTATTAGGAAAAGTAACCTCGCTTGCGTATATTGCTTTCTCTGAAGTATATTTTTAGTTGACGTATTCTGAACGGAGTTATGAAGGACCGCCCGCTGAGGAAATAGATTTCTATGTATGGAAGACACCTCATCTCTTTTCTGGCCCCCATACCAAGAAAAAAATTGGTTCACTAGTTAATATTGAAACCGTTACCGTTACCCCCGCTTAATGTGGGTATGCGGTAAGCAATTTCCAAAAAAGGCAATAGGGAAACGGTTAAGTACTCAATATCAAAAATGACAAAATTATTTGAAAATAGAAAAACGCATGTTTTAACCAATGAATTGACATGAATTATTGCACGTACGGAAACGTTATGACGAAGCCTAAAGTGTACCAAGTTTGGTTTGGTGTACAAAAAGATCGTTAATGGAAATAGATATTTACCTGTCTGCGTCATCTTCTCGGAGGAGCACACGTTATGGGGATGAGCTCCGTGGGGTGCGTTAGGTGTGTGTAATAGCACAGTGTCACTGAACATCACTGATGATCTTCGTCTGGCCAGCGATGGTGGTGATAGCAGGGAGAGGTTTGACGCGTTCTGAACAAATTGAAAGTTAAGTTTTGTTAAATCTCATTTCGGTAAGCTGCTGGGCAAAGATCTCTTCGCTGCTATTTTATGTCTCAACCAGAATAGTCACAACATCTCCTCCTGGGTTTACTTCTACAACGAAACTCTGTAAAAGTAAAGTTATGGTTCATACAAATTGTAAAAGTTTAAGTTATGTATGTTGATTAAATAATACATTAGAATTTTCATACAATACAACCGGGCAGGATCTATTGTCACTTTAAGGACCAAAATGACAAAAAGTTGGACTGGGTAAATAAAAATAAGCACGTACCTACATAATCCAAATGCTAAAACCGTTGCAAGATATATTGCTATAAGTCAGACTTGAACGTATTTTAATATGTTATGGAGCTATGAATATTGCGTCAATATAAATCCTTACTAATAGCGTTTACCGACCCCACTATATCACACAGTCTAGCAATGGCTCTGGGCTCGGGTATGAAATATAAATTGAGCGTTTGTGATTACGGGTAACAGACGTTCACGTGTCTTGTATTAAATATAAACGCTATAAACAGATATACGGTAAATAATAGTTACTTGTGAAACCAAATGGCTATTGTTTTTGATAAGTAGTCCCTGTTTCAAGCTAGTTACATTGACGACAGTCTGGAACCCTATCTCTTTGCCTAACTTAAATATATATTCGGTAAATATGAAACAGTCTTCAGGTTAAATATACTTTGTATACTAGTTGGCCTCTGTAAAGCAACAGTCACAACATGGTTAAATATTCAAGCAAATGGGACTCAAACGTCATGTATAAACCTTTCTATTCAATTACTTTCCTTTAAGTTGTCTTCTAGCTATAAATAGTCGATTCTAGTTAAGTCGATTCAAATTATATCAATATTTTTTTAACAGTCATGTGTCGGTTTTTAATCCCAAAGCCGCAGTAATACACAGATAGTAAGACCATTTATTTAATTACCAGGTCGTATTTTACCTCAAGATCAGCAGCCGACAAGGATGGTACGCGCAACAGGCTGGGCCTGCCAAGGGGCTCGTCTCCCCCCGCGCCCTCCTCGCTCTTCCCTCCGTTGCTCTGCGGGAAAGGCACATAACATACATTAGCAGTACGAAAACAAAAGGCGAAATTCAAAATGACACATGGAAGTACGTTTTATCGGGGCGCCTTAGCGTTATTGGTAGTATTGGTACCCAAAATTCTTTTCCTTAGTTTAGTTGAATCGTCTATGTGTCGTAAGCTTTCGTATGGTCACAGTTTATATATTTCTATACAGTTTTGTAACCAGATTGATGAACACCACAATCAAATGCGTCAATTGTTCATCAGCGTATGCCAAACGCGGCACGCGCTACTGACAGGGCCGCGATTATCGCTCAGGAGCCTTGCTGAGACGTGCATCTGTGTTTGTGACGTCGAGATTTTTTTCTTTGCACACTTACTGTTTGATAACTGTACTGTGGTTCGGCTCTAGCTTATATCCATCCGTGGAAAAGGGAAGATTTGTCACCGCGAATGAATACGGGGTAAAGACGTTAGATATCCATTACACGTAATGCGATCTTTGTTTCGACTGTACGGGGAATATTGCGAGAGAAGCGAAGCGCGGTGAAAATGTTTTTTTTGTTACTGAAGGTCATGTTGATAATAATAAAGTTATGTAGTTTGTGTGCTTGGTGAAGAAAACTATAGAACAACAGTATTTTTTCCGCGGCGTAGTTTTTTTCAGTATCTCGTAGTGAGTAGTTAGTAGTGATGTTTATTGTACGCACGTTCTTTTATTCGTCTGCGGTGTAACTGATGCGCATATGAACTATGTTTCTATCAATGCAAACCCGCATACAAAGAGCTAAAACACGTATTTACTGTGCGAATATGCGCAGACGGTGCGCTTAAATATCGCGTTCAAAAAGCATATGAAGAAAATCGTATCACGCGTGTCTGCTGCGTTCACGAAAGCCGTGAGCTTAGGGCCTTATCGTCACTTGACTTAAATGTAGAACATTAATTAAAAGTACCAGGTTTAAATCACGAAAAACCGAAGATTGAATAGCTACTCAGATCCCCCACTTAATTATGTTTCACAGTAAATAAACGCGTTCGGCTCACACCGCTATTTACGTCGCCCCAAGAACCCAGGCCCGTAAGTAAGTAATCTTGGGTTCCGTAAATACACGTCTCATTGCCCGCCTAGTGTCACGGATAACGAGCCTCGAAGGGAGCGATCGCAAAATCAATTTCCGCCCGAAGGCACCGCCGGCTGACATCACAGCCATTTTGGATAGCGCCTAAGTATTTAAATATCCGATCCGATTTTAATGGGTGGAGATTTTGAGATTTTGTATCGCATTAATTTCATGAAAGTTCACTAAGTTATGAGAACGTACGGAGTAGATGTGTACGATCTACGAAGTAGTGCAGTTAAAAAACCTGTTTCTCTTTTTATCAACTATTATATCGAAAAGATGGCCTTAAATCTAGTTTAGGGCCATCTTTTCAATATTCCGCTCTCAAAGTTAATGTAGGTAGATTCATATTTAACATTACGGTTTAATAGTTAATCTATTTTAAAATCTGCTGTCTTTTAATCAGCTAACATTATGCCGTTTGAGTATTTTCGTAGGAGGTATAGGACATGCAGGTAACAGCCGTAGTAGGCCAGCTACGAAGCGCTACGAATGTCACTACAATGTTTGTCGTAGTCACGAAAACTCGTAGCTCGTAGTAAACAATGAATAAAATGTTGTTTTTCTATCACAGCAATGAGACTCTTATATTTGTTTTCTCGATAAATTTATATTCGAATGAACGCTGTAATACCTTAACTATAAATAGGAATAACTAAGACCGCTAAGATATCAAGTTTCCTCTCAAAATGCCTCTCAGTTTCAAAATACTACGAATGTATTCATGGATACAGTTGCTTGTAGATTCGCAGAAATTGATATGAGCTCTCCGTTTCTCGAAAACAAACATGCCCGTAGCCGAAACCTCTCAAATATCAAAGCAGCCCGTCAAAGGTGATGAATAGACAGACCTGGAATCGTGGCTGTAACTAGTTCAAGTAAACTGAGAGAATGTCTTACGTACGAACGCGATTTGATGCCCGTCATAGACAGTTGATTTTGTTTGATGTATATGTCACCGGAAGATAACAAGATCCGGAAATTTATAAATTTCCTAGGAAATTTATAAACTTTCGTAGGATTCTAAACGAGAGAAAAATTGTATTATATTACGCCTACATTTTCGGAAATTTATCAATTTGCGACATCTCGTGGTAAATTTATAAACTGACGGATATCCATACGTAAGATTTTAAACGATTTGACCAATCACAGAAGAGTTTTTAATTTTACGCTTTTTCAAAAGACGGCAAATAACACACTGCTCTGCGATTGGTTCGATGTTGACAGTTGCAATGCTTGAGTCCATAGAATTAAGTACGATCAGACTTGCCAAACTATTTTATCAGTTTCGGTTCGACTGTACGGTAAGAAGTACCTCACAGTATCTTTAATTTTAAGCTAGGTAGCTACACAAATTTTATTATTGGGTTCCTTTTTACGTAATGTGGTAATCAAGACACCACCCTACCAAAATAAAACAACAGAAATCGTATTCAACGACATTAAAGGAGTTTATTAAGATACCAAAAACAATAATAAAACATAAAATTCGGCCTTCTATCAAAAAAATCGAAGTTCCAAAAGTAGATAGAGACCCTATAGATAGCAAGAATGTGTTCGGCAAAGTAAGTCATAGTGAAAAGGAATGAATTATACAAAGTTGGCAATTCGTTGTTTTAAAAAATTGAGTTTAAAATGTATAGGTATAATTTTTTGATACTGTGAGGTACTTCTTACCTTACAGTCGAACCGAAATTGATAAAATAGTTTGGCAAGTCTGATTGTACTAAAGTCTATGGACTCAAGCATTGCGACTGTCAACATCGAACCAATCGCAGAGCAGTGTGTTATTTGCCGTGTGCCGAAAAAGCGTCAAATTAAAAACTCTTCTGTGATTGGTCAAACCGTTTAAAATCTTACGTATGGATATCCGTCAGTTTATAAATTTGCCACGAGATGTCGCAAATTGATAAATTTCCGAAAATGTAGGCGTAATATAATACAATTTTTCTCCCGTTTAGAATCCTACGAAAGTTTATAAATTTCCTAGGAAATTTATAAACTTGCGGATCTTGTTATTTTCCGGTGACATATATAAAAATGAACCGATTTCGATATTTTTTTTTTAAATATTATTCCTTAAAGTACGACGATGGTTCTTAAGAAGAGAGAAAAAAATTACAGGCAAGACAACGTTTCCGGGGTCCGCTAGTTATTTATACATTTTTTTACACCTGAAGCTCAACTCTTTTTAACTAAACGCAAGATGAATTTGGCGTAAAATGTTTCACATTGACTGGAAATTGCGATGCGTGGCTAAAATCTGGCAATCACGTATCGACTGCCATAACTTTTACGTTCAGTTCAATTCTATTAGCAAATAAATCCACCTATACAATAAATAGGCTTTTCCATTCATGAATTACAGAATACGAGCTCCAATGCTACATTGCGGGACTGTAAATAAACATAACGACCAGAGGCCGTACTCCCAAACGTTTCATTATTATAGTCGGGTACTGTTGTTCACGCGTAACGCCTTTGGCGTGTGCCAAAGTGTGAGTGTTCACATGCACCATTGATGCGTAGGTCACCACCACTTTGGTGTAATGGTCAAGAAGTTGTCTACTAACCAAGAGTTCGCGGGTTCGAACCCCGCACTGTATAAACATTTGTGAGCATGAACATGTATGTTGGTACTGGTCTGGGTGTTATATCTATTTATTTAAGTTTATTTGTAGTTAGTTAGTTAGTTTTGCAGGGCTTTTTTCCGCACTTAGCCTCACGATTGGGCCATTGTGCGTGTTTGCCTCTATTCCAACCAACCCAAGCTCTCCCAGAAGGCTAGCAGCCTGCCTAGGCCACTAAAGATTTCCTGGAATGATGTTGGGTTTTTTAGAATGTCTGCTCGCTGTTTTTCCACGCTTGTGCACTCCATGAGTACATGCTGTGGCGTTTCCTCTTCCTCGAGGCATCCTCTGCATCGAGGGCTGTTTGTTACACCTATGTTAAATAGGTGCTTGTTTAGGGGACAATGGCCTGTTATTATCCCTATAACTCTGCGTAGATTGTCGCGCGTTAGTTTGGCGAGGTTGCGGGCAAGCTTTTTAGATGGCATCTGAACTGCATTTTTAGTTTGCCTGCAGCCTTCACTGCTTGTCCATTCTAGCAGATGGTTTTTTGCGGTGTCTTCTCGCAGCCATATTTTTATTTGGGCCTGCGGTATAGGTAGTAGCGGTTCCGGGCCAAACACTGTTGTCGCGGATCCCTTTTTCGCGAGTTCATCGGCTGCGTCGTTGCCGAGAGAGTTGCTGTGTCCCTTGATCCACTGCAAGGTTATCTTATTTTTCCTTGCAATGTGTTGGAGTGCGTTGTGGCATTCCAATATGAGGGCAGAGGTTATGGTGTTGTTTTGTAGAGCTTGAAGCACGGATGCACTGTCCGAGACAATTTTGATGTTGAGATCTCCGACGTCTCTGGCTGCAACGGCCTGTGCTGCTCTGATAATTCCGATACATTCTGCAAGTTTATTTGTAATACCACTGCTGATTCTGATATCTGTAACACTAGTAATGTTTTTGTATAAAAATTATTATTATGTTACTAGCGGACCCGGCAGACGTAGTCTGCCCGTTGCGTTTTTTACGTTTTCTTATCCTTTAAACCTTACTTCCACGAATAATTTTAAGATTAAATTTATTTAAATTGGTTTAGCCGTTCTCGAGTTTTAGCGAGACTAACGAACAGCAATTAATTTTTATATATAAGAAGATTAAAAATAATTGCGAGGTCTAGTTGCGAGTTTGTATAGGAAGACACATCTGGGCTATGTCAGTGCATTTGCTCTCACGTTCAAATTTGAAAGAGTGACAGGGACAGCTTCATTCGAAACTGCGGGCAACGGTTTACTGAGTAGGGGAGCAGGTCTTACGGCTAACAAGGTTCGAAAGGGCATGATCGCAAATTCAATTTCCGCCCCAAGCTCTGTTTGTGGAGGGCACGACAATTTGTACCAGATGTAACGTATTAAAATGGTTAGACATTATGATCGTTCGTTGTTTAGGAGGGCAGTATTTTATTATTTTAATACACGGGTTATTTTCTCTTCGTGGTATTGTTTGCAATATTATTTATAAATCATATATTTGCCAGCTCATGTTTTAGGAAATCTAATAAAATATGCTTCAAATGTTTTTAACCTACATTACTGGAACAAGCAAGATTATTCAGGGAGAGATTGGAAGACAATAATTGATATTATATAATTACACCTTTTCTTACGAATATTCTCATAAAGAGAAGGATAACGAAACCTACCATTGGCGATCTTTCTTTGGCGATCTATTATGATATTCGATAGCAATTTTCTTCTCACGGAAAAAGACCGCAAAGTGTCGGTAAATAACGGTTTCTTCAAATAAAGTATTTTACTCTGAAGCGGTCTTACTAGAGTGCTGCAGAAATATGTTTGCCAGTTTAACATGAGAAAATATTTACTGAATTTTGGCTAGTAGATATTTATAGCTTCTTAAAATTAGGAGAACTTCCAAGTACGACTGGGCTACTTGGTTCTTATAATATATATATCTTGGTTATATACAACACATCGGGCGTTCTCTAGCAAAATACTTGTTACAAGTTCATAAGAGGCTACAGTGTTAACCAAGATGTGATGTCGTGCCTTCCTTATTTAAGTAGCTGTACATTCATATATTCGCAGAATTAAAGACAGTTATCTTTCGAGGTTTCACGTAAATGCGATAAACAGAGATATAATATGAAGATGGCGATAAGCCACGAAAAACGTCTCCGCGTTAAGCACCGTGCTTAATTAACGCTCTGAATATTAACCTGTATTATGTTAATGAACACCTGAAATTAAATTATGTATCCGATGCTTAAGCTTTATTTAAAAGCTTTGGAATTAAATGTGAATCCATCAATGCGTTAATTTTACAGTCGGTTTACTTTTTTATAGCTTACGCTACATATGCGTTAAAATAACATTGCCCAATTTGGCAAGAGTGTAAACTTACTTACTTAAAAACTTAACTATTCATATTTTTTGAGGACTGTGTACGCATAGGGAGAGCCTGGGTTCGACTGAGGTATTGTGTATAAATGGATTCGCTAAGATTACGGTCTAAGGGTAGGGAGTAATGCAGCTTGCATGTCTTTATAACTTTTCTTCATCTAACTTTATTTGCAAAGTATTTCAAATTATATCGTCTGAGTCCTTTAAAACTACTCAATCCGACCATGAAATGGACGAAGAGTCGAACTTCAAAAATTTCTGGCAAAAAAGCAAATTGAAAGCCTACAGAAATTGTCATTAACGAACTATTAACTGAACGAGCATATCACATACAGGTGTACAGAAATATTTCACTTTGAGTATGAATCCACAAACAGCGCGTGTTGTTTTACATTTTAATTGCAAATGCCTGTTGCATTATCATTTCACTCGCCACACAGAGCGAGGCACATTATGTGCCTGTTAAACCGTAGGAAATTGAACTAGTCTGCTATTGGTTTCAAACGTGGACGTTGAGGCTAAGTTGCAAAATTCATGCATTGAATGTTAAATTGAAGAACAATAGATACACATCATTTTTAATTTTGTTCAATGGCCAGCAAATCGAGCTACCCATTTTTGTTGAAAAGTCGCCCGTATCACAAGCGCATAAGATACCGTGTGTGGACATAACATACGTGTTTACGGTGACGTGCTGTCCACCGTACTTTCATTCAGCGAATGCTTTTCAAAATGCTAAGTTGCGTTCCAGTTCCAAAATTATAATTTTCAGATGTTTCACCTTATCATTGTATGAATACAAGTGAGAACAGGGAACTTTCCAACCCATAAATAAAACACTCTTGCGCTTGGAAATGTCACGTTAGGCCAGAATCCCTTTACCGGCCTGGCAAAATTACCGGAAGTGCCCGCTGGCCAGAAATTTTCGGTACTCCGGTAATGTGATATTGTGATGAGCTTCAGATAAATACTTGAGCCACTAACGCTTCTGGCAATTTGAGGCGCTCACGGCAATAATCCCGTCTTTTTAAAAACTTTGCAAAAACCTTATTTCTTCAACTACCTGGCTACTAACATTTTATAAATCTGAAACATCATCTAGCTAGCCAGGGTCCAGGTGTTTAAGAATTGCGGGAGACGTGCACATACCTTTGCTCCTATCAACACTTTAAATAAGGGGTGATGGGGGCAAAGTGCTAATCCGTGGATTTTGCATGTCTACCTATTGGCCTAATGGCCATCAGTATGACAACATTAACGACTTAGGTAGATGGTAAGCAAAAACACGTACCTGAGTGTGGACTCTTGGGCAGCAAGGGTGATGTTGTTTGGGCTTGCTGGCTGGAAGCTGCAGTGTTTCGCGACTCTGCCGCCACTGCAGCTGGGCGCGCTGGTATCGGTACACCCTGAGGAAGTTAAGATGAGTATAAGATCATCATTTTATTAGCCTATATAAGTCCAGTCTGCTGGGCACAGTGCGTGGTGGTTGGTGGAGGGGAATATAAGGAGGATATAAAATACTGGGGATAGAAAAACTAGGGACTAGCATGGCAGATTCTAAACTTCAATATCTATGACTTGCATACTTTTCGTGCTCATCATGGAAAACAAATTGTGTCCGTATTCCGGGTTGCTTTATAAGTCGCCTAAATGTTTGAAGCAAAGCTTATCAAATTCTGCTAGTCCCATAAAATCATCTCCTAAAGGTACACTGCGAAGTGAAAATATTAAAACTTAAGAATATAGTTCAGCTGTTGCTTACCCAGAACGAACAATGGGCACAGTTTGTAGTTTGAAAGCTTTGTTAGCAAATTCTTTAACATCTTTGGAAATTTTGCAAATAATGAGACCGTTGACTGTCATATCTTCGGATTCTCTAGATCTGTACTAATTAACTAACTATTCCCCAATGCTTAGTATGTTTAATCAGCTCAAAAATAGCAATCATGATATAACGAAAAATATGCAAATTATAGCCGAATTATCTTTTTTAGAAAAAGAAAGCTCCCGACACGGCAGCTTAGAACACACATAGGGCAGTTTTATGATATCATTTAATTTGACGAAATTTAAAGGTTTTTTACACTTTTGGGTAACAAAATTACTATACTCATCATGAGAAACGATGGAGATGAAATATCAATAACAAGTATTGAATAACGATCAAAAATAAAAATTACTCATTGAAAGTGCTACCAATATTTTTGATATTAAATATTCAAAGTAATTCAAAATATGGTCAGTAGTTACCAATAATATAATCAATATATTTTTTGGTTTAAACGGCAAATCTTTAATTTATACAGAAACATTAAAAAGGGCTTGACTTGTGTGCTGTTAAAGATAAAAAAGAGCTACGAAAAACACGTCAAAAGCAAAATACTTCAGTACACTGAACGCAAATGCCATAATTTTGACTAACCATGGCGTTCCCTCGAACATCTGATGGTATGAGAGAGATAGTTAGATTTGAAACTAAGTATAGAACAGAGCAGTTCCTTTATGCTGAGCGCTAACATATGAGCAACTGATTTGAATGTACCATAAATCGGTCACTAGGTATCGTTTTGCAAACCGCCGACCGTTCAATTTGCTGCAATTGATATGAACGTTGGCGGGCTGGCGACCACTGCACCCATTATCGGAGAGATAGGAGTGAAATAGTGGTATCAGCTCGGCCGTGTGATTTTAGAACGCATCAAATATGGGCACATAGAATTTAACGCTTTGCGACCACTAAAAGATCTAAAAACTAATTCCTTATTCCAAGGTGCATAAAAAACTTCAACCTGTTGCTGCTGTACATAAACTAGTCCCTTACTATTCTTGGATCGGTTTAGGTTTAAATACGTCTGGCAAATTCTTGCACACTTAGCTTTTACTTAGTCTACACTGGGTTCTCATTTAGCAAGTGCGCTCTGCTTACATATGTTCTATTGACAAAAATTATGAACTTATGAGTACTAGACAATGTCCGATAGCCTTTACATATACGCCGCACACTTCACGACCTTTACATAGCATATTGCTGGCGTGCTGTTGTTCGGTGGCGAGGCGAGCGCTTTCCACTTTCAAGATAAAACGCACCAGCCACTAAATTCTGATTTCCTTACCCATCCACAAGTTGAACCGCCTCTACGAATGCGCCACATAGGTACTTCATGATCTTGGCGTAGCAGGTCGCTGACTTGCTCTTGTTTGTGATGCTGAGACGTGACGTGACGTGATGCTAAGCAAGCGCACTTGGCTCTCATCCATCCTAAAGTCAGACAGAGGTTTAGGCTACTAAAATGATACAAAAATGTTGGGTACCTGATCTTCTTAGCCATCCTCCGGTTGAACCGCCTCCACAGATGCGCCACATACTTCACGATTTCAGCGTAGCACGTCGCCGGCTCGCTGTTGTTGGTTGACGAAGCGAGCGTAGATGAAGATGTGAAGCGAGCGCGCTCCGCTCTCATGCGTTCCATTTCACGCTTTTTCGTTTCACTGAACTGAGTCGCGATGACGACTAGGCATAGATTGATCATGAAGAACGAGCCGATCTGTGGAACAATTTTTTTTTGTAATAAATAAATATACAACAACATCACATATATTGATCTGACTCCGTGGTAAGAAGCTAAAGCACTTGTGTTACAGATATCAGACTCAACAGTGGTATTTCAAATAAACTGAAAATAAATACATATACGAGTAACACCCAGACCAGTACAAACAGACATGTTCATGCACAAATGTTTGTACAGTGCCTCGAACCCGCGACCTTTTGGTTAAGAGTCAACTTCTTAACCATTACAACAAAGTGGTCGTCTAATAGAAACCAAGTAACCAGTAGTAATTACCCTGTCTGCTGTAGTAACGTTACCTAATAAAGATTTCACACGGTGTCTACAAAAAGGTACTACGAGTAGTAGTGTGTATAAATTAAATCAAGAACCGTGTTGGAATTAGGACTTTATCAACGCAATTTCTCATAATCTGACTGTTAACACGTAATGTTTTAAAACTAAGTGTTATTATAACGAACTAAACAACACTAATTAAGCTCGGAAACGGTTTTTATGGCCATACTAGCGGAAACTCTCGCAGTGCTAATATATTGAACGGGTAAAGTTGTGCATTCACAAAATGCATGTTGCTGCAACAAAGGGTGTGGTTTTGAGGAACGTTTTCAAAGCCTTATTTTAACATGCTTGCTTCCGTATTATCGATTATGTGTATGGCTGGTTTTTAGGGGCTTATATCTTGCTTAGGCTCGTAATTTTGTTCAACTTTTTTTTAAATAGGAACGCTGCCAGTAACTATTAAGCAATACCGTATTACGACCCCAGCTCAGATAACAAAACGTAGGTCATAGGTGTTCAAGAGTGTATAAATGTAAAACATTTATAAATGTAAAGCAGTAGAAAAAATAACTGTCTGCGACAGGAGTCGAACCTCCGTTTATCGGGTATCCGGCCCGTGCGTAATGGCTCCGCTATCCAGGCATTGGCAAAACATGTCGAAATTTGGTACCGCTTTCTTAACGCGTAGGCCTAATTTCGCCTATACTTAACATGTGAATTTGTGTTCTTTTGTTTTTTACCTAAGATTGAAAATAATCTTAAATATTAAAGAATATACTTACAACAATCAGCAACACAAAATATATCCAGTCCCAAAAACTGTGCGCGTCTTGTACATAGTACATGATATCCGTCCATCCCTCTAACGAAATCACCTGAAAAAGAAATTATGGCTCACTTCGTCTGTTTGAAATATTGTTCTTACAGCATTGAGTTATTCATAAAACGTAGAGCCTACGGAAATAAGGTAATTTTAATATCCGATTCACATGCTTGAAGCCCTCCTTTTAGGTGGAAATATGTAAGATCTGGCGGAATTGAGCGATTTATGAATTGCTTAGTACATACCGATGACAGATCTGGAGTACCTACAGAGTTAATGATTTATTTAGTAGGTAGATATTATGTCTACATGAACTTGCCTAATACGATGGATTCCACTTAATAGTTTCTCATACATAATTAGGTGTTGCTCTTATCACTTGACAAATTACCTGTGATTAGATGTGAGAGGAGTTGACAAGCTCTTAGCGTGTGACATGATATTATAAATTAAAATCATACTATAATTAATTATCAATAAATAACTCTGTTATACTCATATTGAGTATGTGAGAATGAAATCCGATATTATGGAATCATAGTTATGCTTACCAGAAAAATAGCAACCCAAGCCAATCCAATGTTGTCAAAAGAGATCGTCCCTTGGAACGGGTTTGATCCCCTCTGGGTGCAATTCGTGTAATACTGGTTCCAATTTACACAGGATGTATTTGTTGGTGTGTTGTATGAGAATGGCTTTGCTGTTTCATTGCAGACTAAAGGCCCGTAGCGGTAAGGTGGAAAATCCCCGCATAAGTGCATTCCTGAGTCTTCAGGCGTCGTGCAGATGTAGTCCAATTCTTTCGAGAACTCGTAGTAGAATGATATGCTGAAAAATTTTAACGAATGACAAATTTTTCCACATTTGTAAAATATAATCTAGGAGCCGACTTAATTGTTTGTTTATTTATGCATTTAGTGATACAAAATCAACAGAAATAAATGAAACGAGTACTTTTATAAATAGCTGGTTGAAAAATATTGTGCAATGCAAACTCATTTTGCTGCCTATTGTTGAAGATTTCAATAATTTTAATCTCTGCAAAACGCAGTTAAATAAAGTTTCGGCAAACGTTTTATTACTTAATTTGCTGAGGATAATACGCCTATTTCCTGAACTTTACGGGTGTACTCGTATTTAAAAAATGACTTTACATTTGGTTTCCCAGCATTGCCGTAATAAAAATGTACTTGACTATTGTAAATGTATCCGTAAAAGGCTATTTTGACACTCGAAGTTATTTTATATTGGAGTTCTCAGTCGTTTTCTTGTCGTTCAAGCCAAATTCAAGCATAGTTGGCATTCGTTGCACATGAAACTGCCATTTCTCAAGCCACTCAAGCTACTTTATTTCGTTTGGCGAAATAGCTCCGTACTGTTTTGACACTAACTTCAAAGTTTGATAGCTTTGTGAAACTTTAACAGAGCCTCACTATCGCCTTTATTCTTAGCAAAGTTAAGTCTTAAGAAGTTAGTTCGGAAATGTTATTGTAAGGTTTTTAAAGAGCTTCTAAGGTTATTGCTAAGTTTCCGATGTAAAATTATGTCGATGGAGTATAAAATGTACTTCATGTTATTAATTGAAGATGATAATATTAAAACATGCAAATCTAACATCGTCCTGACATGTAACTACGTCATGCAACATGCCGAAACGTAAGCGAAGAATGAGAGGATTAAATTAGCTCTCAGTGTGACTGGGAGAGCTAATAAAGGTACCTCAGGGAGGCAGGTAAATCGGTGGATGGGTAAGATTGACGTCAGTGGCCTACCGGTCATTACTGTAATGACAGCAGCTGATGTAAGCAGAAGGCGAGAGGCCGGGCGCCCCCCTCAAGGCATTCAACCCTGATGACAGCCATAAGGGCTTTATTGTGGCTTCAAACCGCCTCTAAAACGCTTTCTAGGCAGCTAAAGTTGTAACCCAAAATTGCCAGCAAGAAATGAACACACAAATATTTTAATATGATGATGATAATAGTTAACTATTCAAAAATTATGCGATGATGAAGCTAGGTATGTTAATATTGTATGTTGTTATTGTGTTACTGATTTGAATACCGTGTTGTCATCGTAAGGACGGAATGGTACAGTTCACGGCTGTGTCATATATTCATATAGACGCTACACTTGTCTTAAGTAGATCTGGGGTAAAGGAGGAGATATTAAGGTTCAGAGAACAAAAAGTGTAAACGTAATAGGCTTGATAGGAAGTTGATAGAGCTACCCATATCTTGTTTTGTCAGAAACAAACTGGCAGTTGTTGCTACATGACACTAAGATCTGTGTGTGATAGTGTGCGAGCCTAAGACTCTCAAAACTGCCAGTTTGCGAAAGGGAAGCAGTTACAGTTACAGCACATCTGGACGGCAGATGTGTGAAGGTACACGGAACAAATAGTTGTCAATGTCCTTAAAGAAACACATTAAATTTTGATCGCAAATCCTTACGAGTTCAGTCTGACGCGCACTCTGTACCATTCGGACAGGTCTCTGGAACACAAATTGAGGAGGCAGTGACGGGAATCTGTATGGTACTATTAGTAACATGGTAATGTGACTCGAGAATGTAGTCAAAGTTAATCATTCTCTTTATTAAGATTAAGTGATTTAATCAGAACCAAATCCAGAATTCTGTACTTTGTCTTTACAACACAATTTCAAATAAATTAAAGCCACCATTAGCCAACATTCTCAAGTCAAAAAGGTTACTGGGTGTAACTATGTACTGACTAGAACCTAATCTAATTATCTCTCTATATTTTGTTGTTTCAGTAACCATTACCTACAATTTTTTTCTGTTATTGACTTCTATAATGGTTTTGCTACTCTGTTTTATGTTAAGATTTGATAATGTTTCGAATCAATTAATAGAGCAAAGATTTTTTCATAACATTTTTGTTAAATCAATCAATTAAATTAAAATTAATATTTTAGTTACTTTGCTGCATTAACGATCCGCATGCGTGTATGGTACGGTCGGTTATATTTATATGTGAGTGTTGACAGAATGCAATATTCACATGTGTTACTGTTATTCGGTAAAAAGCTGACTGAATTTAACATGCGCGCTCGACAAATGTTAGTAACAGTGAAGAAATAAATGCAACGATAAAAATATGTTGAATGTCAAATGATAGAGCAGACATGACTGTGCTCGCGGGATGTAAGCGTTAAATATTGCATGCAGTCAACGTTAGCAGGGGCGTGCTGCTAAGACGAGCTCTCGAGCAAATGGAATAAAATGAAAAACTCATTTCAGCTGCCATTTCATCCACAAAACTTTAAACATTTCCAGCCATTCGTTGCGTCATCCAATTCAGAATGTTTACTTATTCAATACTAATTAACGCTTACTTCTATTATGAGCTACGGTCCTCGACAAAATGAGAGTGACTTTTGAAATGTCCTGTCTGTTTTTGCCGAGTTAATGAATTTGCGTGAGTGATGGAGACAACGTACTTGGGTCGCAGAACGTTTGGTGGTAGGACCAGTTCGCAGCGTTGTCTGAGTATGCCTTCCCACAGTTGGACGCCCACGATGCCGAATATGAAGAAGACGAAGAAACATAACAATAGGACGTTGCCCAACATCGGTAAAGTGTCGAGTAGCAGCATCACTAGAATACGCATACCTGTAACATAAATTAAATAATTAATGATATCAGGCGCACCAGTTTTTTTTAAACAATTTGTCATTTGTCACGGTAAAGCTAAAATCACAACATTTCTATCATGAAAATTACTTTATACTTTCTTCAGAAATCAGATAGGTACAATGTAATAGAAGGAATCTAATGAAACTCGCAAAAACCGATTTCTTGTTCATCAATATTTCATAAAGTAAATTGCTTAGGAACCCCACGGAGCTTTCGTGCAGCAAATTGCTACGAAAATTACAGAAAACATAAACACAAAGCCACTTTAGATATTTTAACGAACGAATACCGATAGGTATCTAATTATGCGATGTGAAAATAAAAATGTGTTGCAGACGCATTTAAGTATACAGACAGATCACAATAATACTCGTATATGTTAAATATAATAATTTAATTATAGCATAATTTGGAATGAAAAAAGTAAGAATTGTGTTTGATTTGATAGTTTTTTATTGAAAAGATAGGGCATAGGGGTGACCTTTTAATTATAATTATAGGATAAGTACAGTTTTTTTTAAATTATAATTATTAAGCAAACGGAACAACCCTTTTCGTTTATATATCAAACCAAATCGGAAATATTGAATGCTATGCGTAATCATAGTGGGTAGGTACAACATAGTGGATGTTGTGGCATTGCATTCAGTGTGAGTAAACGACCTACGTGTTGTAGTGGTGTAAGTACCGGTTTCAAGGTGCCGCAATTTATGAGGTCTCAGTTTCGATTCCTGGACGGAGACAATGTTAAAAAATGTTTTTCAATATTGTCATGGGTCTGGGTGTTTGTGTTATTTACTTTTTCTGATATCTATAAAACAAGTGCTTAAGCTATAATCTTTAGGATGAGAGCAATGTATGTATGATGTAACCATATAAAACTATTTAATGAGTAAAAATAACATTTGTCAGCATCATTTATTTTAAGCTGGCTGTTTTATTTGACTTGTTACAAGTTCGCAGATGGATTTCAATTAATTCGCCCGCAAGCTGCATAGAACATTTGCGCAAATTTAGGTGCAGCTCATTCTAGCTTATTAATGGACTATTTCCCTAATTAGCAACACTGCAATTACGGTCGATTGAAATCAGTGCCTAATTCCAAATCGTTTTATGTCAGGAAATTGTTGCGTTCATTGTTATTCAAAGGATGTATATTGGTATCACAAACTCACAGTGACATATTTATCTGGTCATTGATTGAGCCGCTGAAATAACGCATTGGTTTCAGTTAATCTTTAGTGCATAAGTATGAATCAACGGGGTTCAAGGTGCGATGAATTTGAAAAATACCTCATACTATCGTATCGAGGCCTAATGTATATCTACTTTTTAAAAGTTTTCTCAGTGTTTAGTCAATTTATGCGTTAAAAAAAGGGTAACCGTAATAACATCAGCTGTAACATGATAAATTGTAGCATACTAGTGGCCAGCGATACAGTTGACCGTCATATTTTACCTTCATCACAATATACTTACAACCACTACAACTGGAACACCAAAGACTGCAATCGTTGATCTCAGATCTGAGCCGGCACTTATAGAAATGAGCCAGGGGCGACAATGGAGCGTGGGTGGTCGATCGATGCGCGCAACAAGTGAAGCCCAGCCACCTCCCTCGGCTTTCGAGGTGACACTTGAGTCACAGTATAGATATTAACTAAAACAGTACAGAAGAATCGAACGAGTGCTTGAAGAGACAAAGCTCACACACCCGAACGCATGCCTCAAGACAAGGCCCCACTCTCTTAGCCGCTGTTCTTAGTTTCAGAGGCTACCATTAGGGCTCTAGACACGCGCAGCAAATAACGACAGCAAAAGCGACCGCAGTCGCCGTCACTTGTCTAGCCGTGGACGTGCCAGCAGCATGATGTCGACACGTCGACGGCGACCGTGCCGACTAACGTCTTTGTACAGGAGGCAGTTGAAAACGGATTTTATTGAAGAAACACTGTTATTGCTTGAACTCCGTCGTCTTCGACGAAAGAGAAAGAACCGGTCATTGTTGGTTGAAGAAATGTTATTGAATAGAGAAAGAGACGGCCTTTTTTCACTCTTTATCCAATATTATGAAAACGTGAGATAAAGTTCTATAACTATTTTCGAATGTCAATAGCTTCTTTTGACGAGCTTTCGACTATTTTTAAAAGCTTGATATCTCGCCAAAATACTGTTATGTCAAAATATGTCAAATTATGGTAGCCATCTAAACATGAAGCAAAAACAAAGAGGAGCTGGCCTAAGCAACTGTCAGGCCTCTCTCACTCGATGTACTTGCGCGCGATAATAGCCTACTCTCGCCCGCACCGACGGCGGTGCGAATTCAGTGGGCTGCCAACAACCGTCGGAACCGCTCACGACGCACTATAATTATTCGTGTTACGCTTACGATCAATTTAGTTTTCATACGAACCAAATTAGTAATCTGTGCTTGTTAATCGTTAGCTTTATTTAAGATAAATAGTTATTGAGTTATGAATGAGGAAGTCAAAAGTGGCTCCAAATGGTTGGTGTAATACCTATTACACACGGTGCTGCTCGCGAGTTCTGTTAGCTTGATCTTGGCTTGACACGCTACTGCGTGTCTAAATATGCTTTTATTTTCCTAATACACAATAGAGTATTTGACGGATTTTTTTATTGACTTAAAATGTTTATAGCAACACAACATAGAAAGGTACTTATTTTTAAATACCTTAATTTCAGCGATATAGAGCATCAGACTTTCTAATTAGACATGGAGACCGCTACCAGTCAGTG
This sequence comes from Pyrausta despicata, assembly GCA_963921415.1. NCBI lineage: Eukaryota > Metazoa > Arthropoda > Insecta > Lepidoptera > Crambidae > Pyrausta > Pyrausta despicata. The sequence goes on from OY992853.1 coordinate 11,264,791, forward strand.
ACGTCACATGCTCGTAGCGCCATACTCTCACCGTAGAAAATTTCGTTTCAGAAAGAGATAGCAAGAGTCACAATTAAGTAGCTCATAATTCGCTTGTACAGGCTGAATTTCTTATTTCACATTTGTTATTCAATAATATTATATTATTTCAACAACGGTCAATCAAATACCGTTTTAGGAAAATGTCGTTGAAATATTTTTACCGAAAGTGTCTAACCCTAGTTCGATTGTCTCAACGTCTCACGTCACGTGGTCTCGCGCAGCTGCGAAGCAATAGTGACATTATACTCAGAGTTCTAGGTGCATTTTTGTACGCGGCAGAAAAAGTAGTCTATTAACGCTGTAGGTATCGAAATTTTTCAATGGAGTGATTTATCTGTTACGTAGTAACTATTTAGTAATCTGTGCAACTGTGCACTGTGATTTTCAACTAGGTCCTGACGTCATCATTGTGGGCGGGGCCTAACTTAGTATGTTGTCAGCGTTCGTCAGTTGCACACGTAACGAGACTCGCATTATAAGAGTGTTTTTGTTTGTCAAAGTTAAGTCCTGTTTGTAATGTCAAAGTTACTCAGACAGACGTTCTGATAATATGGAGGGCATCACATTTTATTTGTAAATAGTTTTAATCGTAATAAAATATAAAAGTTCTACAATATTCTCAGCTTTCAGCGTTCAAATTATACTATTTGACACTAGATGGCGACAGTTTTGGGAAGTAAAAACATAAGTTTACGTATAATTTTGCAGTAGTATATTGCAATACTCATTCGATTAAACTGAAAACTGTTATAAACTTAGTATTAAATACCTTTTAGTAGCTAAAACACTACCTTTATAGCTTTTATTATTATATTACTAACAGGCCGCTATCTGTCGTCATCTAGAATAACTATTTTAAACATAACAAATATCCAGGGCCGTATTAAGAATTAAATGATCCTGTTAAAAAAATATTTATTTTTATGTGTTCGTTTCAGATTTCCATCCGACGAAAATTTAAAACAGAAATGGATTTCAAAACTTAATAGACCGGATTGGACACCAACAAAATGCACAAAGATTTGTTCTAGCCATTTCAATGACGCGGACTTCATAGTGACAAAAAAGGGCCTTAAATAATTGAAAAAGGGCATTTTACCTACTTTAAAACTGGATTTATCGATTTAATTTAATTTATCTATTAAAAATACTTAATTAAATTTAAGTTACACTTTCTTGGTTCTCTTTCCGGTAATTAGCAATAATTAATTTATTAATCTTTTAACCAAACGGCTTACATATGTTTTTGTCCAATTCTTCTTTTTATTTTTTATTAACTTTATTTGTAACCCTTAGTATAATTATTACAAACCCTCGTGGTTTACTTGTACTAAGTAAGTTAGTTAAGTGTTTTGTAATGTAACGGTTATTTACATGATAATAAAGAGAAAAAAAATTACATATTTCATTTTTTTGAAGCTTAAAGTTCTGAGTACGCCCCACCATATTCAAGACTTTCGACATCTAGTGTGAGATAGCTGAACTAGTTGTAACATCAACATACACCTAACTTAGTAGTTTTGCTATTAGCCGATATATTAAATATTGCAAAGTGGGCGGAGCCACGGGCAGAGCTAAACACCCCCGCATCCCGCAAAATATCACGCGTCGTTTCATAAAGAAATTTAACTGTTACGTCTCCTCATTGTTTTTGCTTCATGCATCTAAATTTGAGCTCGTTTAGTGCGCGTTCTTTGCTCCTGGACTACTGACAGTTGACCTTCAAAATGGCGGAGGCGGCTAGCTGTCGCCTTCTGACGTTAACTGCAGTAACATACGTCGAAAATGCTGTTCATGTGTTAGAGCCCTTAATGTCAATCTTACAGATTTACCGTATATGTCAGTGCAAAGAAATAAGCACAGACCATTAGGCAAACTTCCTAGGCGTCCCTTAAGGTCACGTGGGTCTCATGGTACTACCAATACCGCTTATGCGATCTGTTGAGACGTGAGTTTTTGTGCGCGTGTCATTATTATAAAGCATTGGTTTTTAGCTTCCGTACTGCTTTTAATCTATTCTGTGCTTAGGCCTTCGAATGCGAGTGTACGGATTTCATCTCGCACTTTTAAAAAGAATTGTAAGAAGCGAATTTCGCAAAATTTCACCGAAACGCGAACGTATTCGGAATGTATTTGGTTGAGATGCGGCGGCTGATTTCGACTACATAGGCAAAGCTCGAATGGATTATCGAAACTTCACAATGTTGAATTCATACGACGATATTTTAGAAGGCAGCTTAGGTACTCACTAGGAAGGTACCTAGTGCTCAGGACAACTAAGTGAATCGCTTATAGTGAATGTTTTAACGACGGAAGGGTTCGAATTCGAGGCTTTCATAAGCCTGAGTTTAAAATGAGTTAATATCCTCGATTGCGAAGCCTGAAATATATTATTTGAAATTCAAGGGGCATCGTTTGACAGTGAATCGTGTTGGAGGTATAAAACTAAAATAAAGGTGGTTCCTAAACAATTGATCCTAAATAAACATTCGCGTAGAGTTGTTTAAACTTTTGAATTAATTCTCTCGTACCTACATCATACCTTTTTAACGTACAACCTCAACAACAGAAACGAATTGTGGAGCGGAATCAAATTGTATTTTAATTGGAATATTTGACTTTTCTAGTCATGTTGTGATAAACAAAACATTGCACAACAAATCTGTTTGCTTTTTGTTAGTAATAGCTCACTTCGAATCAGAATGGTGCCTTGACTAAAGCGTGGAGGAATATTCGATAAATCACAGATGACGCGACGAAACGCCCGGTCATGACTCCGAAACGTTTCCATAAACATTCGAAAACAACCAGGTCGCAAGGCTTTACTTTCTTGTTGATGTTTTTTAAAAAAGCAAGAAATGAGGATGACGTTAAAATTGATCTGATCTAAAAGTACAAATAAAGTGCCTGTCGAAACTAGAAAATACAAACGTATGCATGGCGACACGTCAAGTTAATCAATACGGTATCCTATGCTTATGTAATAAGGATGATTTTGCAACGAAAATGAGCAGTTTAATGTGGAGCCGTGTGTACTACTAAGACATTTTCCCTTCCGGGACATGAGACCAGGACTTTTGAAGTGGCGACACCTTGAAGGATCAAAATGCCATCGTATGACATTGACAGTGCTCTTGAGATGGCTTAAAAGCCATCATTTATGCCACATTTATGATGGTAAAAATTGGTGAGTGTAAGGCAAAACGAAATACCCATTTATGTAGTACAAGAAGAGTCATGTACTACATAAAAGTACATACATATCGCCTGTGTTACACAGAAAGATCAATGAAATACTGTTAGTATTTTTTTTAACCGTATACATGAAGTCAAGTTTAAAGGCTCTACAGGTGTTATAAGCACTTGGATGCTGCTTGCTTTCGTTCGGCTGTGGCGATAAAACATTTTCAACAAAAGTCACTGGTTTGAGTTTTACCCAGCCCCCATCTGGGGCTCGGAAACAAGTAGGACAATACAGCGACCACAATTTAAACTGGATCAGTTATTTTGAAAAGGGTAAATAATGGTCTAGATACTTCTGGTTTTAGAACCGTGTCAAATTGTCAGTATCTGTATCGTAGATAGCGCTATGAATATGAATGGCTTGGTAATGGCGGACTGTACGTTTGATAAGGCAGTAATTTATTCTATTGGGATGTTAAATCTCACGCCCTAGTTGCTGTGATTGGAGCAGTTATGATTAAGTCATAACTGATAATGGTTATTGTGTGTTGTGGATACCGTGGAGAGCCGAGGCATTGTTATAACCCATCAAGTTAGGTATATGCTTTCGGTAATAAGCCGTAGAATGGAAAGTAACTCCAGACATCAAAATGAAGATTTGAAGATCCCATGGTTTACGTTTAGAGTGAAGTATTATGACACTATAGAAAAATCACACAAATAAATTTAATTAACAGGAAGGGGTAAAGGAACTTTTAATTATCATAGTGTGTTTAATGTTTATTGTGACAACTTATACACATGATCTTACTAAGTGAGCTAAACGAACGTCACACTATGTTAACATAACACTAAATAAAAAAGTTCTACAATATGCAAAAAAATCAGCAATATTAATTTGCTATAAATGAAGTCTTATTAAGCCCGAGCGCTCACATTTTCGACCTTGCCATGGAAATGAAGACCAACAAAGTGTCCTGAATATCACGGTGTAGCTACATCAATCATGGGGTGTCTACTGCGCCGGTCACGACTTTCATTTCTAACCATTGGTGTCGGGCTTCAAACAAAAGACGCACCATGCTCAAGTTTCCAACAACAGCTCTCTAGGGCGAATAAATAGACAATGAAGTTAAATTTCTGATAAACTTGTAGGTATTCAGAGAAGATGCCCTAGAATATTTTTATTGAAAAGAGGCTTGGCTGCCTAAGGAGGTCATTCATTCAAGTGAAAGTCGAGTTCTGTTTTAGTTTATTTAGAGTACAATGACATTTGAAAACACGCCTATTAGGGCAATTGCACAAGGCGTTCTTAGTTACTGATGTCTTTACGCTTTTTACATATAATATGAATAAAAACAAATGGAAATTATTTGTGAATTACTTCAAAATAAACGCATCTGTTAGCTCTGTTACGAGTATGTAATAAAAATCATTCCTTTCATTGATATCTGAAGTTAATGTTTGTTACTAAAATATTATACCTAGTAGTTACCCATAGTTGTTGCTGTGCTGCAGTGCAGCACTCTTTTTTTTTAAGGCAAACTATGGAAGACACTGAGCGTTAGGTTTGAGTAGGCCGTTTCAGTACTGCTAAATTAAAATTTCTTAATATTTGGTGTTTCGTATCTTTATTCAGAATTAAAGAATAAAGTGTTTTTTATTAAGACCTGAACACTAATTATATTTCTATCATCACGCAAAAAAACACGTAAGCCTTTATTATAACGTCTGCCCAAAACAAAATCCAACTTTGACCCCGTTCAACAAAAAGGAAAGTTCCACAAAACCCCATCGCGCGCAACTGGGACGATGCAACCCAACCGCAAATTAAATCGAGCGCGCTACCCGGCTAGACACACATCGGCACTAATTTGGCCCGGGCAACGATTTATGGTACTGACGTGCCTTTTTATTCCGCTAAATTGAAATGCAAATTTTGATTTACGAACGCGTGTATAAGGCACGCACCTGTGTAGACTACCCTTTAAGGATTCCGCCCATTGAACGTATCATACCATGACCGTGATATAAACGTATCAGACACGATAATGTCTTTATGGCCGATTTCGACAAAGGCAGCCAATCTCAACAGAGAAGATATTATAGCACACAAGTTTGAGCGCAATACACAGGTGCACTCACTGTTCCATCACTCTCAAAGTTCGGTGAGACGGCAATCCGACATGACCGGAGAGAGATCAAGCGCAGGACCAACGGCTTAACGTGCTTTCCGAGGCACGGGGGTGTAACACTTCCCGACTTCGAGCTGTTTTTGAGAAATTCATGACAGAAAATCTCAGGAACAATTTTTGGCTCGACCTGGGATTCGCACCCAGGACCTCTTGGATGTAAGGCAGAAACTTTGCCACTACACCAACGAGGCAGTCATCAGACACGCAACAGATCGCGGCATTCTATGACCGTATGTAACCCGTTTGAAACGCGTATCAACCCTGTAAGCAACGTGTATGTTGCCCGTATTCAATGTCCATTAAAATAGATAGGAATCCTTTTCATCTAGCATGCATAGGTATCAGTGCTGCGTGGATGTATTAAAGTGCTTTTTTCTTGGCCCGCTCATTTTACGGTAAAAACCGAGTATTATACGGTGCAGACGGTAAAGACCGTTAACCAAATTATTGCGAAATTGAGAGAGACGTAATTGACACCGCTTCGAGCGGTTCAGGTACTTGAGGTTGATTTGGCATTGCTTTGATTAAGTTACTTGATCTAGTTAGCTTCATTTTTTGTTTGAGGATATTTTGAGAGCACTGATTACGCAAAGCCTAGCACGAGAGCTTAGTAACGAAATTTCAACTTTAAGTACTAGACATTTCCCGACATAGTGACAATATTCAGTAACAGCTGTGAATAATTGAGTATTACATTTTTCACTGATTAAAAATATCTTCTTTTGTGGAGCAAAGGATTATTTCCTTCTTTCGAGATGAGAGAGCACTTAATATGAGAGCCCTTTATGTGAAGCAGATCCTTTCAGTATTCAATCTCTATTATGTAGTAGTGGTCTAATAGAGAATTTTTGCCATACATACTTTATCTATATACCTACATTATGTAGGGGTTCTAAGTGCTTATGAAAAAAAGAATGATTACATCAAAAGTTAGATTTGAGGAAAGTTACGGAATAACAAGTACTAAAGATAAAAAAAATAACTTGCTTTTATAATCAAACTGGTGCATTGTCATCGAAATTTAATACGAATTTTCACCACAATTGAACACTGGCAAGTGGTAAAAATTTCGCTTGCAAGATTTGATCACAGACAAAAAAATACCAGTAAGTATAGGGAGGACTAAATAAATAATAATAATAATAAATAAATATTTCACAACAATCACACCAATTCTCTAGTCCCAAATTAAGCTACGAGGCTTGTGTTATCAATCAATCAATTTTTTTTTATTTGTTATTAAATAGGGTGGGTACAGATAAATGTTGATCGTAGTAAATGACAAAGTGCTCCTATTTAGCCATAAACAATAGCATGCAAATGTAAAAGCATCAAATTTAGTTAATTACTTACATATATTAAATAGACAACCTTAAAAACATTCAATGTCAGATCAATTATGTATCGATTAAATTATTAATTTGGTTAGATCTTCTGTTCAAATCTTGTTATCCAAAAACTCCTTTACAGAATAGAAGGTTTTCTCCATAAACCATCTACGCAATGACTTATTAAACATTGGGGTGGGCAGTTTCTTAATAGAGTCTGGGATTTTATTGTAAATAGTCGTGCACATCGCAGGACAATTTTAAGTATATGGACAATTTTATGGGTACCAGACAACGGATAAACATACTTAAATACTTTTTTTTGTAAATAAATATATAATATACATAGAAAACACCCAGACCAGAACAAACACACATGTTCATGCACACCTATGTTTCTACTGTGCGGGGATCGAACCCGCGACCCTTAGTTTTAGAAGTCCGACCTGTGGACCCCTGCACCAAGCGGTCGTCAATAAAATCTTGTAAAATGTTTTATTTCCATACAATAATCAACTGACAAAAGTATGTATAAAGCAGTGTTCACTGAATATTTCTCGTATCATCTAATCCTTGTTTGTTGTGTTATTTCGCTTGTTAGGTAATTGTACGCGTTTGTTTGATGCACCAGCTGTAGTTGACACGACCAAGCTAGCATTAGTGCTAATTACGAGATCGCATGAGAGTATAATAGTGAATATTAAAGCAATTTGTAAGCGGACACCATTGTTAATTTTTTAATATAGAAAGATAGAGAACACTTTAATGTACACCACAGAAAATAATACAAAAACGACATAGAAGGCAGACAACCTTATGTACGCTATTTATTAGTATACATGTATAGGTCTCTTAAAAATATAATAAACAACCAGTGTACAAGCTGATAACAAACAAAAGCTCGGCAAAGATTTTGTGCTAATGTCAATGCGAGATAGATTCCTATTTTATTTGTTCGAGTCAGAATTTCCCAACACTATAAAAGTTGCAAACAAAAAAAATACAGTAGAAAGTTTTTAATCTTTGAGCGGAGTGGTATTTAACTACATCATCATCATCAAATTTAAGAGCTATGCTCTTGTCGGTGGAGTTTTTTCCATGTTGGTCTATTCAATGCCAAACGAAAATATATATATTTTTCCATATATTGTTTGTCTATTTAACTATGGCTCATAATATTTCATAATGTGCTGAAAACAAAGCCGGGCTTGATATTTTGATCATTAGGCATTTCAGCGCCAGTATTAGAAAAAAAAAACCAATCACAAACGTTACAGCTCGATTGCGTGGACAATGTATCACAACATTCAGGCAAGGTATGACATTTTGTTTCAGGTTTTTTCTCCGAGTTTTGTGCCTTTCATGCATTTCGGTTTCTGTCTCGTATCTATCCCTCAGCATCAGCTGTGTTCTTGGCTAATGTCGGTGGTTTTTAAATTAAGTTTATCGCATTCCCATTTTGTGGTAGGCTGATTTGGTCGATACCCAAAGCACATTGAGCCAACAAAGCTACTTATACCCGGCAATCTACGCTTCAAAGAAACATCTAGAGATAGCAGTAAGAGAAATAACAGGTTGCGAGCATGTCCAATATATACTAAGTTCAAGAACTTAAGTATTTAGGTTACTAACAAAACTCTTCCTACAAAGTTCACTGTGGTAGGTTAGTAATGCCCAGTCATCACAAATGAAACTGTGATAGTTTTAGTTCCAAGATCCTTTATGAAGCAAAACAAACTTCAGCGTATCTTACTAACTCTGAAATTAAAATCTAGCTGATCAGCTTAGCTTCAGAGCTCAACTAAGGGCGGAAGAAAATCAGTGGTGTCGGAGTTTGAATTATAAGATAAACTAGCGACTGCCCAGGACTTCGTCTGCGTTTAAGTTCGAAAAAATATTAGAGTATTTTTTCAAATCAATTCGTCATTAGGTTCCCTTTTCAATATTTAAAAGGGTACCTCAATCATATTTTTAGACCCTAGCACCGCGACACAGGCTGGTAGGAAAGCAAAGCTCACATCAATAATATTTAGATGTTGTTATAATTCAAACTCCAATAGTTGGCACGAAACACAGAAAAGATATTAATATAGAAGCTTGAAAAAAAATCTTATCATGGCTTTGAAAGTAGCTAACGCCAAGTATTACCAGATTGTTTTAATAATATGAAATGTTTAATATAAAACGTATAATATGAAAAGTGCAATATATTGCAGTAGGAATAGGTAACTTAATAACCTGTTTAGTTAACAAGCATCTTAAAGAAATTTTATTTTATTTGAGACAATGCATGCAATTACAGTCTTTCGTTCTGTGACTCACGTTCCCTTCGAAAGCTGAGTCACCTTAGTACCTACAAGATTAAGAAAACAAATTCTTCGACTCCTTAGAACTAATTGAAACTCGCCACATATCTCTTTAGATGTTCGTATTCTTAGAGATTTATCGAGCGAACTTTACGACTGGAATGTCTTTGTTAGTCGGTTCGATACGATTGAAATTTTATTGGTTTGATTGCTAGATGTCTGGCTGTGTTAAAGGTGGAGGAGCTAATATCGCGAGTCGATTCATTGGATTACGTCTGCGATAACAATTTGTCTACAGATATAATTAAATAAAGATATAATATAACTTGTATATAGATAGGAGCTATTTGAAATAGTGATTTCTTTACAGATATAACGGCGGATGGTTGTCGATGGAAATACATTCAAAATTGAAAACGTAATTTACTTTTCTAACGCCTGTAAATATCGCTTACGACTGACAGTTATTCAAACTAAGAGATTTGAACAAAATACCATTATATTATGATGTGTACAAGGCGACTGTTAGATTGTTTTCTTTTAAATCAATTTTAAATCTCAATGCCTTCCAACCACGTAATCAATCAAAAATATTAGGTACGTGGGTAATCATTCATTTCAAAGTTAATGTGGACTTAACATAGGTGGATCTAAGTATTATAAAAAGGTCCTCAAGTCTCGAACTTCATATCGGCTATCTCGGCTATCGAAAGTAGAAGAACAAGAAAAATGTAGTCTGTTTATGGCTCAGGGGTCGTTTACCATGACAAATGACAATCGAAATGCGTCCCATTCCTTTTGTAGTGGCCATAACTTACTTGGTATCCTATTGATGGCTCTCAGCGGTCGCAACACGCGGATGGTCCGGATAGCTGATAGGTTTATGTTCTCCACGTTTAGCGCGTATTCGAGGACTCTGCGGGAAATAATTTGTATTAGGAATGTTTGCGGTTTAGGGAAATAGGCGAGAATTTTAGTTTATCTGGTATTAATTGTTGTACGAGTATTAAGATTTTATACAAAGAAAAAGTTCTTAGATATATTCGTTCCATATTTAACGATTACTTACTTTATAAAAATTGTATTTGTAATGAAAACATTACATAAATGACTTGCTTGACTTGTTACTCCTTAATTAATTTGTATAGTTCATTATAAAGAAGTTCATAAAAACACATAGACAAAGAAGTTCTTCGAACTTCGAAGCAAAAACAAAGCAGTGTTGCTATACTTACCCTCCTCCTGTGTGTTTTACACTGTCGAAATTGAATAAATCCGTTTTACTTTTGTAAAATTAACTTTTTAGGAACTTACCCGGCCATCACAATAAAAAAATCCAGTCTGTTCCAGGAGTCCGCCAAATAAGTCCCGTGCCCGTACACTCCCATGGCCACCATTTTGATCGACATTTCGAGTGTGAAGAACGCGAATATTATGTCGTCGAATACCTGTTACACAGAAAAATTAATTAGTAATGCTGCAAAAAAAAGAATATGAACGTTATAAGTATTTTAGAAAGAAAAGAAAAACAACCTATAAGCACTTTAATAAGTAGACAAAAATTAATAATTAAGCTTTCACAATACAAATAATTCAACCCAGCAACTAACAAAGCAACTTTAATTTCTACGGGGCCTCTTAGCTGTTTTCCCGCTAAAACATTCATTTGTTTTAAAATAAAAAAGCTTGTTACCAAAAAGTCCCTTTTTATTCGAACAAAAGAGTTTTAAGGTAATTGCGTCGTTATTTTATATCTAACCTCTTTTCAATAATTTTATTGCGAAATGGAATAAATCCATCTTATAATATAAAATGAATCATAAAATATGTTGGGAAGCGCATAACTCAAGTACGCCTGGACCAATTTGGCCAATTCTTTTTTATGATATTTCTTAAAGTACGTTCTTACGAAGAAAAAATAAGACAACGGGCAGAATAACGTCTGCGGAGTCCGCTAGTTGTTAATATTAATACTAAAATCCGTGCCGTAGCTAACGAAATTCTAAAAGCCGATTTATTTTTTATTTCGGTAGTGCTCTATTATTTTAATTTGTTTTGATTAATCCGAATAGAATGCTGCATTGATAAAATAAAACAAAAAAAATAATAACTTGAAGAGAGTATTTTGATTTCTTAAATGCTCAACTAATTAACCTATCTATCACAATGATATAGAAGTGCTTTAAAATCTGGTCAAGTTTTAATAAGGTCTGTGGGCTTATGTCTCGGGTCTCGCAAATATAGGTATTTCTTAAAATTAACAATGAGAAGCTTTCATTTCACAAATAAATAAAACACATGTTATTTTTCAGATCATCATTGTCTGCGACTGACTGATTGGCTGAATTTTATTTGAGGAATGATGATCCAGTTAGTAAATGACGGAATTTGACAACTGTTTTGATTCTCACTCATTCTCATTTCGTTACATATTTATATTTATTTTTAATATGACACTGGCCACAATTACAAGTTTGTAGAAAAAGAATAAACAAATTACCTGTAAAATCTTGCATCTGTTGGTCACGCACTGGTCGTCGACGCATGGCTGGTACATCCCCAGTGTGATACAGTTGAGGAGTATCACCAACATCGATATTCTCTCGAACCATGTGCTTGGTGGTTAAGGAAATTGGTATAGTTGTTATGAGAAAAAAAAAGAGTATTATAACTACGGTAGTCTGTGACTGTGTTGCATAAAAATGTTTTTTTTTTTTTAATTAAAAAAACACACTTATATGTTTACAATATTTAATCTGCTCTCGTATAAGGTTTCCCTGAGCTACGAGAGTCAGGCCTTAGACATGATGTCCTCCAATTTAATTGTATTTGGGAAAATATGCCTTGCGCTTTTTTTTCGGTCCGACAAGACATTTTATCTAAGGCTAAATGCAGTGCACTTAAATTAATTTGTGAAAAGAAATAAACTATTTCTGGTGGTTTAAATAGGTACTTACATTTTATTTACGGAATTATCTGTTACCAGAAATCATCGATTTTTATTCTCTTTACACCTATTTATATAATATAAATTAGCTTAAAAGCATAACAGTCAAAGCGCAAACATAGCCTCGAAGTCACTGTAGATAATATTTTATTTTATTTTCACAGCTGTGTATATGGACTTGGTGACAGTAAGAAATTGGTTTTATTGGCTTTCCCTTGTAAATTAATGCTGTAACAGCAACACTGTACTTGAAACGCTGCCAGTGAATATAATACGAAATGTTATTTATGTACGCCGTGGTTAGGTTCTACTCGTATTGTACACTCGTCCTCGTTGGGCTAGTTGGATAGTTGCTATTGTTAAAAGGATAGTTGTTGCTGTTGATAGGATAGTTGCTTTGACTAAGATAACGATGATGATATATTGTATGAAGTCAAGAAAAAAGTATTTGACAATTATAAATAATTTAGATAAACAATTATCTATCAGCATTCGGTATACACAGTTGGCTGGAAGAGAATGCCTTTCAGCATTAAGTCTACCAAGTGTTTCCCTATCGGTGCAATAAAGGTTAAATAAAGATGTCGTCATTTTGGAGCGATATCAAAAGGTAGCTGATTTCTTAACAATCTTCTTACAAAATGATGCTTAATCAATAAGTCTTACCAATGCTTAGCCCAAATGATATGCGGCATAATAAAGGTAAAATATCACGATAAATATTTTTTTTAAATCGTATCGAATCGATAAACTGAATGTTTTTACACACAACACTATCTCGTACTGACAATGTATGATACACCGAGGCCAATATGCCAATTTATTTATGGGCATCGCAAAAGCAATTATCATACCATGCGAATTCTGTAATCCTGTAAGGTTATTTATTACGTAGCATTTTTAATTGAATTAACCGGAAGTAAATCAGTCATGTTTATAAAATAAAATAAATCGGGCACAATATTAAAACCTCTTTTTTAAGTGTTTTACATGTTCAAATAAATAGCCAATTATATAGGACCGGTCCCTTATCAGGATTTTTCACACGTTCTCAAACAAAAACAACTCTTTCTAAACATTGCCACAATACATACAGGGTTCTGTTGTAATCGCGATTTTTCGACAACAAAAAAGACCGTAATTATTTCGTACAAAAGCCATGGTGTTTAAATAATGGGCGCTCCAAACGGATCCTGCTATTATTCTACGGTTAGAATTGGAACAGTGATGGGAATCGTTTTGAACAATCATCTTTTTCAGTAATTTTATTGCAGTAAAAATACCGCACGATCTTAAGTCGGACTTAAAACTAAAGATTTTTCAAATCGTATCTAGTAAATAATTATTTTTTTGAGATGTTTTTTTTTATTAAATTAATTAAAAACAATTAACCTTATAGTCTTCACCTTATACTCGACAGTCAAACTATTTATTTTTAATTAATTTCTTTACCCCGCGCATTTCTGTAGCGAATTCGTTAAGAGGCCTCCGTAGTTTGTGATTACGGAGTGGGTTGCTTGCATTAATTAGCACAACGGAAGCTTGATTACGGTGCGCCGTGTTTGTGGGCCCTCGGGCAGCCGGGTGGGCGGGCGGTTGCGAGTTTACAGGGCGGGCGGAATCACCGTGTAGCAACATGTAGTTTGCACTTATTTTCTTGTCAAGTGTGTTATCGTTTATCGTAAGCATTTATAGTAATTATATAGTTTTTATCAATTTTTTTTAAGGCGCGGCTTTGTGGATTGTAAAGAGTAGTATTATAAAATTATCTAAGTAATTTAAATAAATATTGCGCTATATTATCTGAATTACCGAATCGTAAGTACCCAATTAAAATCACAATATATTATACATTGACCGTATAACTAAATTTAGATTTATGTAGAAAATAACCTGCTGTGTAAGTTCACAAACAGGATAGGCATTATAACTTTAATAAGCTAGAAAGCCTCGCCGTAAACCCCTTAACTGATAAAACGCGGGTAACGTAAACCTTCAAAGCTCCGTGACGAGATAAAACACATATCCCTACTTCCCTCAGCATTGTTCCGTTATAATATCCAGAATATTATGGAACTAGTATATTCGCGTTTCCGTTTTCGTCGGTAGAACAATGGGAGTAGCGCGAAAACCGAAATAACCGGGATATTAAACGGAAAGAACAAAGGAATATTTTATTTTTTTCCCCCGTTGCTTGTAAACCCAGTAAGTGGAACACGTGTTACCACAATTAGGATGCGGGAAGAATTTTTCAAGTTGCCGTATTATTTTTGTACTAAGTACTCATATTTTTACGTTTTCCTACGTAGGTAGTAATAATAATAATAATTCCTTTATTTCAGGCAACATATTTAAAAACATACAGGCCCATATTATAAATACCTTACAGACTAACATACATACAAATAATAAAAATTACACAATCTAATTAACTAGAATATGCCTACATAATAAAATGTACGTCATAAGGCATGAGTACAGAAAATGATTTGTGTATTTTCTGTACTCATGCTTTATGACGTACATTTTATTATGTAGGCATTTTTAATCGTTATATTGATATGAATGGCGGATTTTATTTGTGACATAACGTATCAATCTTCTTTAATATAAAAAAAAATATTGCTGTTCGTTAGTCTCACTAAAATTCGAAAACGACTAGCAAAATCAAACCGATTTTGCTAAAATTAGCAAATCGGTTTTGAATTATTTGTGGAAGTTCAAGGAAGGTTCAAACGGTGAGAAAATATATAAATAGAAATATAAATCTTTATTTGCGTTTGGTTAAGGTACACTGGAGATGGTCATAATTATTATATTTTTATATTTATTTTTATTTATTATAATTTTTATATAAAAAAGCGAAACTAGCAGTACTATGTCTGCCGGGCCCGCTATAGTATGTTTGCAAATCTATTTAAGATTATTTTACTTAAAGTGTATTTAACACATTGCTTGCATACCTAACGACTTTTTATATCTTCGTGTAGAAAACATCACAAATGACAAATATTTTGTCATTTTTATCAACTTAAAAGCTACTTCAAAGCTAGAGTAAACAAGCATATTCTAGGTGAGCTCGCTCCATCGTAGACTCAGTCTTTGCCCCGTTCGGGCTTAGTTTGGGTTAAGAGCAAACCTATCCCAAATAAAAATAAACTTAGCAACATAGATCAATGTTTTACATCAAAATCGCACTTCAAGTCGTGCAAAAACTTCAAAAACGATAAATAAACCATTTGAATAATTTGAGATCAGCAAGATTGTTCGCGTAGGCAATTCGATGTGACTTGCGTTTTCTCTTGTTGAATATCACAGCCCTGCGTATTATGACCACTCAGTAATTTGTTACACGCACAATGCTACAATTTATGAAGCATTCAAATGTATGACGGAAATCAAAATGCGTTAAATGCTTATATCACGTTTTAACAATTTGCGTTATTAAAATTTCAGCTTGAGCGTCAAATCTGACATTTCAAATGATATTGAATTCATTTGGACTAATTGTTAACCTTTTATCACCCGACTGCCAAAGGATGCTAATTTTTTACCGCCAACGAAAAAGAGGAGAGTTATAAGTTCGACCACAACGTCTGTTTGTGTGAATTTGTGTTTATGTTGGTGTGTTTTTGTGTGTGTATGTCTGTGGCATCGTATCTCCCGAACGGATGGACTGATTTCAATGCGGTTTCTTTAATTCGAAAGTAAATTTAATCACCGTAGTTCTTAGCTATGGCTGATCAAAATCTTTCCAGCTGTAATAACTCAACAGCAGTTTTTCTGGCTCAATCCCCCGAATGCGCTAGAAAAACTGTTGCTTTTTTAACAATACAAAGTGAACACGACGGCCAATAACCTGTGTGGTATCATTGTGGAAACAAAGCCAAAGGCTGAAGCAAATCCAGTTGAATTGTTCCCCTCCGATTAAAACTTGAATCTTTTCAA
Source organism: Pyrausta despicata (assembly GCA_963921415.1). Taxonomy (NCBI): domain Eukaryota; kingdom Metazoa; phylum Arthropoda; class Insecta; order Lepidoptera; family Crambidae; genus Pyrausta; species Pyrausta despicata. Next base: position 11,280,740 of record OY992853.1, read on the forward strand.
GAAAAGAATTAAAAGGCTGTTACTCGTACTAGACAGACATAATCCATCGTCGGTCACATCATCACTTAGTTACCATCTAGGTGAGATTGTGGTGGCCAAATGTGTAGATAGCTCCTTATGTAAATAACTCAAAGTCAAGAAAACAAAATAAAAGTTCAAGAAAAAACTAATTTACAAAAGTAGAGCGCGTGATTGAAAAACGTCGTTGTTTTGTAACGCACATGCCTGTCTTTGTTTAATTTTGCCTTCATAATCGCATTTTGGCTAAAAGGAAATTATTATTGTAAGCTGTTAAGCTTGGGCAAAGCCTGTCGTAACTTTCACATCGTTAGTGCATTGAATTGCATAACATAGAGAAAATGGTGCCACGTCCCGGGAGAATCTGTATTCGGCCGAAATGTGTTACGATTAAGTAAGTAAAGACCTTTGTTCTTCTAGACCGATTTTGAAAATCTTTTACTATTAGAATCCTACATTATCCCTGATGAAGATAGGCTATATTCAATACTAGCTGCACGTCCCTGTTTCGCATGGATGGAATAATTGTCCAACCATGCGAAGCCGGGACGGGCCAATAGTTTTTTAATTTCAATTAAAATTAACTTTGTGAAATAAAAAAGTGGGCCTTTAACTAATAAACCCATCCGCTACGAAACATAGGTAAGTACTCACAGAGTCTCGTTTCTATCAAAATGTTTCGATAATTTTTTCGTACTCGCCTGCAATATCGATTACCTACAAACACATCTGTGTCGGCCCGTTAATCGATGTTTAGGTGAGAATCTTGGCCAAAAGCCGTCACAGATTGGGCCATTCCCGTGTCCAGAATCCCCATTTCTGAGATATATGCCGAACGTTATGTGCCCAGGAAGCCTCTTATGTCATAAACCGACCATCGCACGGGTCAAGGCTAGTTATCTAATGAAAGTATTTTTCTATTACGGTTTTATCAGACATAAAAATTTTTTTAGTTACTTTTTGTTTTTCTGATTCTAGTATCTTCGTGAATAAGGTTCGTTTGCTAGCTTTAATGTAAAATTTATATAACCAAATTGATTTCAATCCTGAAAAGCTTATATTACCAACAAGAAAGAGGTAAATAACAAAATTAAGTAGTGCTCAAAGGTGTACATCAGATACTAACTTAGCTATTTACATTTTAATAGCGCTTAGTACTCATTATATCGTAAAGACTAACTCATAAGTGCTGAAACTATAGTTAGTATTTACATAAAGTAATACTAATTTAATCCTTAATAGGGACTACAGAGAATCCCAAACTAAATGATTTAAACATTCACCTTTCGCTACTGAAACATCAGTGTATATAATTTATAATTAATCGCTACCTAAGCTGAGACTTAGACATCCAACTTGACATCGAATTAGTATCTTATTCAAAATTATTTGTGATGAAGAACGTGCTCGAAGGATTGAATTGAAGATTTCGTATAAAAACTGAACATACTACAATGTTATCACTGTTAAAAATTTATGTTTGGGATGCATAGATTTTAAATATGGGTGTGTCAAAAAACTTTCGAAGTTAATTTTTTTGACGTGTAAAAAATAAAATCCATTTATTTCTGTAAGTAGGCTAACAACTAGCACTTTTACACGTCCCAAAATACACACATCAAAAGTGTCTAGGGATCAAGCATTTTTATGCGGATTTCTTGAGATTGAGATATGGCTTTTTAATAAATTTATGATTTTATAAATTTATATGGATCCTTTTTGGTGCATTTCATAATTTGAAACAGGAACTGTTCATCAAATTCGAGTAAAAGATGAAAATCAGCTATCAATATTTTCCCTATAAAAACATACAACGCATTGAAGTCATTATTAGTGCTACTGTTTCCCTACTACTGATTAAAACCAACGTTATTATGGAGCGGCGACGACATTTAAGCAGGGAAGAAATGCTCAGAGCCGTGGGAATGATAGAAGCTGTTTCCCGGCAACGTACTGTGGCTTTAGCTCTGAATACAAGTCAGAGTGTTATCAGTCGACTTTGGACACGTTACCGAAGCACTGGTACCGTGGCTGAGCGCCATGGAGGACGGTATCGCTGCACCACACGGAGACAAGACCGATACATTCAAATCACAACTCGAAGAGCTCCAACAATAACCGCCATGATGTTAGCCGTGAGGCTTCATCACTTTTCAGGAACTTAATTAGCGATCAAACAGTCAGAAACCGCTTGCATGAAGTGAACCTTCATTCCCGAAGACCGCTAAGGGTACCACCTATAGCAATGCACAATCGTAGGATTAGATATCAATGGGCTCTTGAACACAGAAATTGGGCAGAAGAACAATGGCGTTTCGTGTGCTTTTCTGATGAGTCTCGTTTTGGTATGAGACCGGATACAGGACGTATACGCCACTGGAGAACCCTTGGACGCCAACAGCGATTAAAATCCTGCCAGGAAGTCCATCCTTATAGTGGTGGAACCATCATGGTATGGGCGGGTATTTGGATCGGCGGAAGAACTGAGTTGATTTGGATCTGAGGCAACCTCAACGCTCAAATTTATGCTGAGACGATTGTATCAGACGTCATCGTTCCTCTACAAGTGCAAAACAGTCCCTTATTTCAGTTGAGTCCATGATAATGCACGACCGCACACCGCAAGAGTTGTAAGACAGACTCTCGCCGCAGCTAACATCAATGTCATGCCCTGGCCTGCTCAGTCGCCAGACTTGAACCCGATTGAGCATGCATGGGATATGCTACAGAGAAGTGCTCTGCTGAAAATGGAGGGTATCCAGTCGCAAGAAGACCTTTTTTTGTTGTTGCAACGAACATGGGCGGCCATTCCACAGCGTGATTTGGATGAACTCATTTTGAGTATGCCAAACCGATGTTCTTGTGTTGTTAGTGTTCGCGGTAGAAACACGGATTATTAATTGTTTAAGTTACCCAATAAAATTTTAAAGAAAACTGTTATTTCAGTCTTTTTTTCGAACTTTAATGTTAGTGGTTCAAATGTCAAAAATCCCTTTATTAGGAAAATGACAAATTTCTTTATTAATGCAAAGGTGACTTGGTTTATCGTTACTGTAGACAAACGAAAACACTTTATTTGATGAATCCTTAAAGAAAATTTTAATTAATATCAATCAGGAGAAAAGTTATTGCAAAAATATATGTTGATCCCTAGACACTTTTGATGTGGTATAAATTAACCCTTCGGGACAATTTGGGCCAGTGCTGAGAAGAAGCGGCGCAAGAAACTCAGTCACTATTGTCATTGCCTCTTTTCAAAATTGATTTACAATAATTGTAATTGTTTAACCGTCCAACCTGTAACTCAAGTTAGAATTTATTAAAATTTATTTTACAAACAATCAAATAGTAATAAGAGGATGGTAATAAATGAGATAGTAATAAAGCATGGCCCCTGCGCAAGGATGACTCGCAAAAGCGTTCCACATTTTTTTTCCAAAGGTCGGGGGTTCGAATCCTTCCCGATGACCGGAGCCGAAAAGAATTTTTTAAGTGTTATCTTTTCAAAATAGTAATAAGAGTTTATGTCTATCGATAGTCGTGGAAAAATCTGCACAAATTTTCCTTAAGTGAATCGTTAAGCCGGAACAGATTTCAGTTCGAATCTGTTGTCCGAAGCTCGTTTTGTATTTTATTTTAATGGCACAGTCGTTCCGTCAGTCACCATTTGAATGCATCGGTGATTTACGACCACTTTTTCGCAACATGTGCCCAGTTGTTTAGACCCGTACAGTTACTGTATTTCAGTTGAAGTTCTCTTTTCATGTGGAGGTCAGGTTGCGATGGTCGGTTAGCCGATCTCGACATTCAGTTAGTATGGCTCCAGGCGCCCATAAAACTGTCGTTAAAATATCTGAAATCGCATGTAGGCACACGTCGCCAATGTCCTGTTGTGAGTCCGTTCTTTTAGCTTAATGAGTTTAAAAAAATGTGCCTTTATCCCGTTAATTCCAAAATGTATCGGTATAAATTCTGCCAATGGCAGTTTTAATGAAAAATGAGCGGTAGCGATGGGTAGCGCTTATGATCATAACAGTTAATGGGAATCGAATTTTTGTAACAAAAATGCTCTGCCTGGCCTTATTCCACCATTTATTTTAAACAAGATCGACAGTTTTTTTAAATCTCGTGTTATCAAAACAGAATATACCTAAACAGCAGTGGTAGTTTTTATATAAAAACTAGCGGACCCCACGGACGTTGTCCTGCTGTCGGTGTACAACCCTTATCAATAAGGGGTATGAAAAATTGATGTTGGCAGTTTCTTAGACCTACTCAATATGCTCACAAAATTTCATGAGAATCAGTCAAGCCGTGTCGGAGGGTACGGGAACGAACATTTTGACACGAGATTTATATATACGAGTAGAGATAAGTTAACTTAAACGTCAATGCCTTTAAAATAAACAACAACTAACGAGTGCAAAGAAAGAGCTTTCAGTCGACAAAAGAGGTCGTAGGTACTTACAATCATAACGTTTTTGCAAACCGCAGAATTCAATATCATGTCACGAACACTTTTCGGGTTCGCTCAGCAATATTCGATTTCTATTGACAGCACTTCTCAGTTACACGGCATTGAACGCTTTTAATTTTTTTTAAGATAAAAGTTCTTTGAAGGCGCAAGGTAATAAGTACTTGCAGACAATCGTGGCGCGATTCAAGCACTTGTGCAGGGCGAGTGAGTACTTGGAACTTTTGTCGCGCGCCCTTGGCATCTTTCTGGCCACTTGTGAGTATTTTATTCTGTCTGTGGTTACTTCGTCTCTTTCTTGGTGTTGGTGTTTCGGGGTACTTTTTAACGGTACTTTGAGTTATTTCTGTCTTTAACGTTTTGGACAATTATAACAATAATGGTTTTTATACTGTCTCAGTATTTTTTTTACTAAATCATCAGAAAATATGGACTCTTCTGACACTTTAAGTGTAAGTGTATTAAATTAAATTCTAAATGTAAGCATCTTCAACTTCTATCTCTATAAATAAAAAGCCGAAATATATATTTCGGCGAGAATACATATGTACGCGCATAACTTCAGACCGACATCAAAAATATACTATACAAATAAAAATGAATCGCCGAAATTAATGCATAACTTCAAACCGTCGGAGTTTGAAAAAAAAATAACGGTCTGGACAACGTCTGCGGGGTCCTCTAGTTTGAAACATAAATGAATTAACTGTGCCCTTCTTATATGCGAAATAAGTCCATTCGAACCCAGAAAACTCTGAGGTTTATGAAGTATAAGATAACAATTTATATATTCACCACATTAAACAAGTAAATACAAAATACTGATCGAACCAACACTCCAATGCATGTTTTGGCACAAATCAACAATTTGCATCGCTGATATGCACCAGAAATCCATCCATTTCCAATCAGGTACAGACGACAGTACTTAATGCTACCAATTTTTGTTGCAATCTCGCTCTTAAAACAAGTGTATAAGATGCCTCAATGTTTTCCCTGATGTGGTGTTCTGTTGTGTAAAGTTTGCAAGTAACTGGGTTACCCCGAAATGCCAGGGTCACCAGCTCGTTGGCGCATGAGTAATTAGTCTCGATTCGAAAACACTCTCCGACGATCGTTTTATGAGAGGATGTTTACGTCTTGCAGTGCAGTGCTTGTGTTTTGTTTGAATATAGCTTTAATGCAAATAACGAGATGAACAAAATGAACTGTTGAAATGAATGAATAAAAATTAAAGAGATGAAATAATTAATTTTTACATTAGATTGGTATAACAAGGATCGGACGAGGAGCTTTTCTTTGTTCTGTTTTGGACTAAAAATGTAAATATCCTTATGAAATTCATTTTTTGCATTTCTTATAACGAGTACGTTTCTACTCTATTCTTATTACATGATTTAAGCCCAGAGCACACCTGCGCCAGACTATCGCCGCAACTCGAGATTGTAAGCTATTTGGCTGCATCGATGAATATCGCAGTGGTGTGCAAGTATTATGCGATATGTTAGACCTACCACTCACCCCACATCTATGGCGAGATGGGTGTGGCTAAAAATAGCGCTGTTTGGGATCATTTCCCAAGTCAGCACAAGCTGAGCCACCTCTAATTGCTTTAACATGTGTTATGTTTGTTTATTTCATTGAATTTTAGTTATGTAAGCAATAAAGATTTTACTAGTTTTATTATTGCTGTCGAGTAGTGGTTTTGGTTGCCGAGCTACAATTTCAACGGACAATTTTATCGGAAAACTTGATTTCATATTAGACCATGCTAGTTTGCTATCAGCATGGTAAGTGAAACTTGGAAAAATGAAATAATAAGAATTGCTACACCACACACACACTAAACAAAAATAATGATAATTCAACAGTTTTGTGTAAATTAATACAATTTTTTTTCTTACTTTTACTTAGATTTTGTTTAACTCCGGTCTAAATAACGTAATAAAGTCACATTACTCAGAAATATTGACCAGCCGCATACATATTACATCATTAAGTAAATCGTAACACAATATTATACGTATTGTTTTCTATCCACACAATATGAAATTACTCATTGTCATCAACTTCCGAGATTGAGAGTTGCTCAGCAAACATTTCCGTCGTGAGCGCGCGTATGAAACCAGATACAGAGGCTTAGATAAAACCAAACAGAGGAAAATACAATGCGTTTTGACACTCGTCAACTTAAAAAAGGACACGCACACGCACGCACGTGTAAACAACTCGCAGTATTGACGACGACTGGGTGCAGAGCAGGTCCATTGGACTCGGCTTCGTAGGACCATCGCGCGACTAGCTCATACCGTATCTGTTTCTTTTTAGTTTAATCTAAGTACAGACGTTCTACTCTAAACAACAATATCCGATCTTTATGGACTTGGATGGATTCGGATTGACCGTTTTCTCAAGCGCACATCGCTGGGGAACGAAATGAATAGGAATAGTTTAGAGAGCAGAGCGCGGTACGTGCATATCTTAAGCGATTTTATAAAGTTGATATGAGCATACATGGAAAAGGTTTTCGATAGTTTAAATACATATTAAATCAAATTGCTCAGCTACGACTGGTAGAGAATACCGCATGGCGTTAAGTCCACCTTTTGTACAAATTTCACTGTGCTATAAAGCTTAAATTAATCTTACTAATGTTATAAACGCGAAAGATTGTAAGCGTGCATTGTGTGTTTGTTACTCTTTCACGTCAAAACTACTGGACGGATTTAACAGAAATTTCGAACATAGATAGATTATTATTAACTTGACAACCGTTTGGTGCAGTGGTCTACCTGTCAGACTTCTGAAACCAAGGGTCGCGGGTTCGATCCCCGCACCGTACACATTTGTGTGCTCGAACATGCCTGTTTGTACTGGTCTGGGTGTTTTCTATGTATAATATGTATTTATTTACAAAAAAAAAAGTATTTAAGTATGTTTATCCGTTGTCTAGTACCCATAACACAAGCCTCGTAGCTTAATTTGGGACTAGAGAATTGGTGTGATTGTTGTGAAATATTTATTATTATTATTATTTTTTTATTATAACCTGGAATTACACATTGGACACTTTATAATTATCATAATTAATTTAGATCATTATTATAAATATTATATATTATCATAAGAATTTATAAACTTCATGATTTCTGTGGGATATGTATAAAACGGGTTAAATACAGATTACAGCGCAATGTACAGCTAGTAAATAAACAAATATAAATTTCGTCTGCTGGTTAAATCGGATAGGTAAGTATAAACATAAAAAGTATATAAGAAAGTATAGTATAGTATAGAAGAAAACGTTAAAGAGAATTCGCTGGACTATATTGAGGAAGATCTTTTTGACGCTTTCTACAGTCTCTTTTCAAATAAAAGATTATATAAATAAACTTGAGCTGCAGAGTAGGGACCTGTGAACAAAACACTATCGCCAGCCAAAATTTTATTGAGCAGCGCAAATATGGGGGTTAGGAGCTCGTCAATTTATTGATTCAGTGGTAACAATATTTATAACTGTATAGTCAACGTTATAAATTCGAAATATGCCGCCCAAAGGCTTGTAGTTTACTTCATTCGCTCGTTCAGCCAATAGCAACGCCCGATCCTATATGGGCATACCGGTGGGAGTCAATCCTTATTGGCTGGAAAAAAAGAAACGGGTGTGATGGCCGTTTTTTTCGTCGCGAGCTGCAAGCTTTGAATCGGAAAGCTGCAAACTTCAACTTTTCTCTGAAATCCAAACATATTTTTGTGATCTGTGCCTGTGACTTTGTGCGCCGAATAACTGTCGTGTCGTGGCAGTGAGGATTCTTCGAAGTGCTACATATTTACCAGCTATCGTATCGTCACCGCGTCAAGCGCGTGTGTGACCCACTCCTCGCCAGTTTTGAACAAGGGTCATACCAGCACCATCCTGTCCACTTGTGTGTGGAAAAGCCTTCTCCCACTGGTAAGTACAGCTTTATTGGTGGTAGCGAGCGAACCGCGAATTCGTATTTTTTTTTATTGTTGGCAGAGTCTGCTCACAGGTTCTGACCCAGAAGTGCCGTGATCGGTCTATCCGGCAGGGCCATTACGACACATCTTTATGGTGCCGAAACCCGGGAATCAAGGGTGGTTTATGGCCTTTTCTTTAAAATTGAAACAATCGTCCTATAAACATAGCTGGTATTTTTAGTATTTTCGCTATCAATTTTCGCCTAAAACGTATCGTAAACTCATCTTAACGGTTATTTATAACCTTTTCTTAGTGTTAAAATCAACATAAAATACATTTCAATCGATAGTTTGTGGTAGTTTCGCATTTTCAATTTATATTTTTACTGTGTTAGGTAGAATAAACTAAAATTGCATTCCATTGTAATTCGTCCATTATGTACGTTGAATTCATTCATTCCATTGGAAACATTCAATCTCTCACAGATCAAATACATTCATTCTAAATAGTGTGCAGATTCAATCACTCAGAAGTGACAGTGACTTTTATTGTAAACATTCGTTCTCATGCGTTCAATATTGTTGTTCATTCGTCACTTGTATTACTCGACATCTTCAAGTTGATCACTCCTAAACAAACATTTGTTCTCGTCGATTTGCAGCTTTAATTCATGCACTCGCATATTCGTTCAATGCTAAAGATAATTACCGATCTTACCTTTACAATCTAGCGCTTAATTCGGTGTTTAGGTATACTTTACTCGGCTGTGTTACTTTACATTCGGTTTCAAAATTATTATTACAGATCATACACAAGCAATCTACAGATAATCCGGTGCTTTGTGTACAATTTATCCGGCTGTAATAATAATACTTACCTATTATTTTCGTGTTGCCAACTGTGTTGTTGTCGCGGATCATACTCAAAACTTTTACGTCTTTGGTACAACTAATTCGGCTGTGACAATAAATACAGTTAGTTTTATTCGTTTATTACATTACAGATCGTACGAAAAACCATAAACATTGTGTTTTAGTACAATTAATTCGGATGTAATATTGACAGAATTAGACGCCTCACACTCCACTAATCGTTATCGTAAGCAAATAAATAATACGTCTTTAATTCGTTGTTATACTCTGTTAAGGAGTCAACTTTCCGCACTGTCGCGTCAAATTCGAAGTACCCGGTGAATAATAATTATTCAAAACGTCCTCACGTGACTCATACTTTGTTGACAGACAGCACTAATAAAGTTCAAACTTCAGTGAAAAATGATGAACCGATTTTGAGATGTTCTCTGTGTTCCGCTAGTCATTCAATTACACGTTGTGAAGCGTTTCACGCTAAATCCGTAGACGACCGTATGTCTTACACAATAGAGGCCAAATTATGTTTCAACTGTCTCAAATCGTCCCATCAATTGAAGGATTGCAAATCGATATTTCGTTGTTTGAAGTGCAAACATAAACATCACACGTTACTTCACAAGGACCATAACGATAATAAATCTAGTGTTGATAAAAACTCCACCGACTCTAAATCCGTGTCCCTATTTGTTAAGGGAGAAAATTCAAAGTCTTCGAAAAAACTTTTAAACACAACTGTACTGTTAGCTACGGCTATTATTCAAATACAGGACTCGGACGGTAAATATCATTCCTTACGCGCTTTATTCGATACCGGCAGCCAAAACAATTTTATAACGCAAAAGGCAGTTCAATACTTAAATCTTCAGCCAGTCTCATGCGATACAAACATCAATGGGTTGGGAGGTATTGCTACTGACGTCACCGGTTTAATTCGTTGTTCAGTAGGTTCCAATAATAATCTACTATTCGATTTAGATATGCACGTTATTTCAAACATTTGTGGTGAGCAACCCATAGCGAAACTTAACACGTCGGGTTGGACTCACATTAATTCGATACCGTTGGCCGATCCAGGTTTCGATTTGCCTGGCCCTATCGATGTTTTGCTCGGTGCAGACGTCTTCGCTGAGTCGCTTCTTACACAACGTATAAAAGGCAATGCGAATCAGCCACTTACAATTAATTCAGTCTTCGGTTGGCTCCTATTAGGTAGAACGCTACTTGTATCCTCATCATTGGTACAAATCTCTTCAAAATCCGACATCGAGTTGGCCTCAGCCGTTCAGCGTTTCTGGGAAGTGGACAGCGTTCCTCAAGCGTCCCCCCTTACACCTGAAGAAATCTTATGCGAACAGGCTTATATGACTGACCACTATCGTGACTCGAGTGGTAGGTACGGAGTGCGACTTCCTTTCAAGGATAATGTGGAACCAGTCTTCGTGGGTTCTCGTGATATCGCGTTAAGACGTTTTCACGCAATCGAACGTCGTTTGTCACGTGATCCTGTTGTCTACCAACAGTACTGTGATTTTATGGATGATTATGAAAAATCCGGCCACATGTCCGAAGTTAATTTAAAAGAGCTCAGCCAAGGCAAATTTTATATTCCACATCACTGTGTGATGAAACCTGATAGTGTCACAACGAAGTTACGCGTCGTCTTTGATGCATCTGCTAAAGATGCTAAAGGCATTTCATTGAATGACACATTGCTAACGGGACCAAAACTTCAATCTAATATTGTTAGTGTTCTTCTTCATTATCGAATACACGCGGTTGTCTTTATGGCTGACATACGTCAGATGTATCGACAAATACTGGTCTCTGATGATCATAAGGATTACCAGAGAATCTTTTGGAGGTCAGGCCCTGACCAAGCTCTTAAGGAGTACAGACTCAACACTGTTACATACGGTGTTTCGTCCGCACCGTTTCTCGCGTGTAGGACAATCAAACAGTTGGCAGAGGACGAAGGTAATAAATTCCCTCTTGCTAAGCAAATTCTATCAACCGATATTTACGTCGACGATATCGTCACTGGTTGTGAAGATCTAACCACTGCGTTAGCTGCTAAATCACAAATCGTTCAGTTATTCGAACTAGGTCATTTTGAACTAAGAAAATGGGCTAGTAATTCGCCAGATTTGTTGTCAGACCTTTCCCATGAAGAGTGTCTTCTGGATGCTAAATCGTTCTCTGACAAACAATACCCTACACTCAAGGTACTTGGACTCAAGTGGAATCCAGTATCCGACTCGTTTTTATTCGACGTGAGCTCGTCTGATCGACCATGTACCAAGCGAGTTATTCTTAGTGAGATCGCAAAAATTTTCGATCCATTGGGTTTCCTTTCACCCTTAACAATTCAAGTCAAATGCCTATTGCAAAGACTTTGGATTCTCGGAATTTTTTGGGATAAGTCACCACCTGATGGAATAATCAACGTCTGGAAAACTTTCTGTGACCAGCTGCCTACTATTAGTAAGCTGAGTATTCCACGTCGTCTCACTTTTGATAACGTCATTTCATACGAGCTACATGGTTTTTGCGACAGTTCCGAGCTCGCGTACGGAGCTGTTATCTACTTACGCATCTTGTGCGCTGATGGATCTATTCATATTCGGCTGTTATGCGCCAAGGCGCGTGTTGCTCCACTCAAACGTCTTTCTTTGCCTCGTTTAGAGCCCTGTGGAGCTGTTATGCTCGCGGACCTAACAAAATTCGTTCTTGACACGTATCAGGTCAAAATACCTATCGATACTATTCATCTTTGGTCTGACTAGACTGTTGTTTTATCTTGGCTTCGGTCGCACTCGTCACGCTGGACCACATTCGTGGCAAATCGGGTCAGCAACATTCAGGACATCATTCCTGCAGAATCCTGGCGTCATGTCGCTTCTGGCGATAACCCCGCGGATGTGTGTTCTCGTGGACAACTTCCCCACGATCTTCTTGACAATTCGTTGTGGTGGTCGGGACCATCCTGGCTGTCACAAAATTGTGATCGTTGGCCGAAAAACTCGACAAGGGTTCTTACCGGTGATGAGGAGCAAGTTGTGCGTACTGAGGAGCGCCATTCAGTCGCACTGATGGCCGATCAAAATACTGATAGACAACAGGATTCTATATTCGATACCTTGTTAAAGCGTTTCTCTTCTTTGGAGAAAATAACTCGTATCGTTTCTTACATTCGTCGATTTTTACACAACATTCGTTCTAAAAACTCATGCGAACGCCAAAGCGGTTCTATACTTACTGAAAATGAAAATTATCAATCGTTATTATTAATCGTTAAATCCGTTCAAAATTCTTCATTTGTAAGTGAAATACAATGTATCAAATCTAACCAAGCGTTATGTAAACCGTTTCAAAAGTTGAACCCATTTATTGATGAGGCAGGTGTTCTCAGGGTGGGCGGTCGGATCTCTCGTGCCGGTTTAGAGTTCGATCAAAAACATCCCGCGCTCTTACCTTGTGATCATCCCTTCACTAACAAACTTATAGAATCTATTCATCGTAAACACTGCCATACAGGGCAAAATACTACACAATATCTCGTCTTACAACGCTTTTGGGTTTTATCCGCTAAACGAGCTATTCGTCGTTGTCTTTCAAAATGTATCGGATGCTACCGAACTAAACCGAAACCTTTGGAACCGTTTATGAGCGATCTTCCGTCGTATCGAATCAACCAAGTTAAACCGTTCTCGGTAGTTGGCGTTGATTTCGGTGGACCATTCCGAATTAAAGTCGGGACCCATCGCGGTGCAAAGATGGACAAAGCTTATCTTTGCTTATTCGTTTGTTTGGTTACTAAAGCGGTCCATCTCGAGGTGGTGTCAACACTTTCCACTGATGGTTTTATAGCCGCATTACGTCGCTTCGTGGGCCGTCGCGGACGTTGTAGCATAATCCACGCTGATTGTGGAACGAACTTTATCGGTGCCAGCAACTACTTATCGTTATTGGAACATGCGTCACAGACCGAGCATATCAAATTCGTCTTTAATCCCCCCTCAGGGCCACATTTTGGTGGGGTATGGGAGATCCAGATTAAAGCTGCGAAGTCGCATTTGTACCGTATTGTTGGCAATCAAGTCTTGACGTTTGAAGAACTTAGTACCTTATTTATTCAAATTGAATCCGTTTTAAATTCGCGACCGTTGTGTGCCTTAAGCACAGATCCAAACGATTTAAACGTTTTGACCCCAGGTCATTTCCTTACTCTGGAACCTCTTACCAGTGTTCCCGATGAGGACCATTCCTCAGTTAAACTGAATCGACTTAACCGTTGGCAGTTAATCCAATCGTTCGTTCAAAGCTTCTGGGTGCGTTGGAAACAAGAATATTTAACTTCTCTTTCTCAACGCATGAAATGGACGAAGGTTTCTAAACCGTTATCCGTAAATTCTATCGTAGTCATCAAGGATGACAATCGTGCTCCTTTGCAATGGTCTTTAGGAAAAGTATGCGAGTTACACCCAGGTCCCGATGGAACCGTTCGGGTAGCAACTATAAAGACGAAGGATAGTTTTATGAAGCGACCGCTTGTAAAGTTGTGTCCTCTTCCTATAGAAGCGTAATCCGTTTGATATGATTCATAATTCGTAATTCGTTACTTAATCGTAATTAGCTATTATCTAGATAGGTTAATGTTTCTCGTTTCACTCATAATAACTTTTCTTCAAAATAATCTATGTTAGTCGTTAGCAGTAGGTAATTTATCGTTGTCTTTATTCGTTTTATCCGGAAAATACCAGCTGTATTTTGGTGGGCGGTATGTATAGTCAACGTTATAAATTCGAAATATGCCGCCCAAAGGCTTGTAGTTTACTTCATTCGCTCGTTCAGCCAATAGCAACGCCCGATCCTATATGGGCATACCGGTGGGAGTCAATCCCTATTGGCTGGAAAAAAAGAAACGGGTGTGATGGCCGTTTTTTTCGTCGCGAGCTGCAAGCTTTGAATCGGATAGCTGCAAACTTCAACTTTTCTCTGAAATCCAAACATATTTTTGTGATCTGTGCCTGTGACTTTGTGCGCCGAATAACTGTCGTGTCGTGGCAGTGAGGATTCTTCGAAGTGCTACATATTTACCAGCTATCGTATATCGTCACCGCGTCAAGCGCGTGTGTGACCCACTCCTCGCCAGTTTTGAACAAGGGTCATACCAGCACCATCCTGTCCACTCGTGCGTGGAAAAGCCTTCTCCCACTGGTAAGTACAGCTTTATTGGTGGTAGCGAGCGAACCGCGAATTCGTATTTTTTTTTATTGTTGGCAGAGTCTGCTCACAGGTTCTGACCCAGAAGTGCCGTGATCGGTCTATCCGGCAGGGCCATTACGACACAATAACATTATTTAAGAGATTAAATCTTAATTCTTCAAAGGTTAAACTCAAAGGCATGACAACGCCATCTGATTATTTCATATAAAAATACCTACATCATAGTTCATAATATTTGTTTAGGTATTAAAGCAAAATTAAGACATTGTTATACATATTTGTTATAGCATTGTTTCTTTATTTCAAGAATAATAAGATTCTAATACTCACTAGCAACATGTTAAATGTAGTTACGCAGAAACGTTTTACAAATGCTGACACAACTGATTGTACGTTTTATTCGTAGGTAAATCTCCAATTCGATAAATTTCATAAGTAGGCATCTCCGGCTTAAGTTAACAAACCACTTGTGTAAGCTACAAATTTGTTTAGCCCTTCTAATGTAATGACCTGTAAAATGGATCCGAGCACCCCATACAGCGCTTTTAATGCTCCACAGAGCGCGACGGGAAAAAATAACGCTACCTTTAGCAAACCTACGGCAAATACGGTGGCCGGGATGGAAGAAAAAGTTAACTTCCCAAGTTGTCACAGTTTTAAAGCTATAATCGTAATCATAAATAATGTTTTTTTTTTGTCAGAATACATCATAAGCGAGAGCATATCATAACGTATAGTATTGTTAGTGTATTCAGCCTACATGCAGGAATGCAAATATTAGTCATGGACATGACTCATGTCAAGGTAAATACAACAATTTACAATATTAAAAAAATGCAAACGATGTTTCAATTAAATCAACGAAAGTTTTTGGCCATTCTTGCTAAATCGAGTATTTCAGCAACAATCTTCCGAGCCTTCACGACAAATAAATACTGTTTAATAAAGACTGTTTGTAATTAAATTACAGCACGAAGCTGAATCGTATAACCCTTCAAAGGCAGAGTATTATTTCACCGTCCACTGTAGCTGTGGCCATCCTCAGCTACGATAATGTGGTCCGAGAGTTTTCAAAGGTTTGTGTACGGCCGGCCATCTATTGTTCGCTAAACGCTATGCCTCGTTTGAATGCAGAAACCATAGGCACTGGCTCAGGTAAAGTAAATTGCATAGCTCACGTTTCACTCAAATACTTTGAATCTAGCATGAAATGCACTGAAAGCTTTAAGCGGAGCTGTAATTTAGAAATGACTGTTTGAAACTCTTACAAATTAATTTCTACTAAATGCTCTATTTAAATAAGTGTATTTAAAAAAAACTGGTTCAATGTTATTTCGTAAAATCTGAAGTATCGATAATACTTGGTTTCTAGCAGAGTCAAGTACGTGAACGAAATAAACGAATATTGATCCATTTTTTCACACCTTCTACTCTGTACGTTGATTTCAGTACCTATTCAGTCAACCCCGTCTTTCATATTATCTTAACCGTGCCTGCTAAAGGTAGAGTTAAAATATTGACAAAGAGTTGCGAAACGGGCTGCAGACTATGAGTGAACAAGCCTCCTCGTCTTGCGAGAATCAAGATAGCATCTCCGATTTCAAATCATCGAGCTTCCCGCTTTAATATTTCATTCTTTACAAATGGACTGACATTTCTGAATGAATTCTGTTAAAATGAGAAACGGAAAGTCAACACCATTATTTTCTTCAATGATTTCATTTCGTTCCCTTCTTTTTTATTGTAGATGAGACTTAGATGAAAAATTTGAAAGGACAATTTAGAGGTCGTCTAAACGGTTTCGTCGCGTTGCCTTGGCAGCTATTACCGGTTCAATTAAGTAAAAGGGACTAAAAATAATATGGCGGAATAAAATGAGAAGTCGGATTTTGTTTTAACTGTTAGATCAAATAAGCCATCGGAATTTTAATCAAAGGTATCTAGGACAAGAATTAGTTTTTCGTTCCCATCGCTCTTGAGACAGGTTTATCAAAGCTGGGAAATGATTTTAATTAGTGCGTGAAATCGAATTACCGGGAATTTTATTATGTGTTAAATTGTGTATCGTTCAGCTAGTTCCTTCAAGTGATAAGGAACTCCACTTCAGAGAAAAAAATGTTATTAAAGTAATGTTTTTAATGTAATACATTTTTAGTTGGGTGTTTATTGTTAACAAACGTTTGTAGTTCAACAGAAGTGACTGAATAAAATAAGGACTACTAAAACCTTACAACTCAATAACTTAATGACTTCTAAATAACGCTATGGCTACAGGCACAAATATAATATTCTGAACGGGGGATCAGGTACAAGGTTCACAATTTGCTTAAGTTATTATCTGGACAGATCTGTTGAAGGCAACATAGCTGGTACTAAACTTAAGTTAAGTTTGGGTTTCTCTAACGGAACTCAATCTTCTAGCTTTGATGGTTTACTCTGTAAGAAAATCAAGTCTAGTAGGTAAGCATTCCTTTATGAATTGAACACAAAAGAATTTATTACACAGTTTGTTTTGTCAATAAGGTTTGGTAAATTGTAGAAAAATGGAACGAAAAATCCAATTATATTGACGGACTTAACCTAAACCATTTACTCCAATTGTTTAGGGTAGGTTAGGTTAGGTTTCTTTTTAGTTAAGAAACTATTCGGTCATCCAAGTTCTGTTACGAGTTCAAAATGTTTTAATATTGGTGTTAGCAGAAGTGTAGGTAGGTACAGGTGCTTTCCTGCTGTGGACTCCTTACTCCTCACGAAAGACTAGACTAGACTAAAGTGCTAACCTATGTAAACCCTACGTTTGATAGAATAATTACACGACGTTTGGAACATATCCTAGTTTCATTGACCAGCCTTAAAACCTACCGGTCACACTGCACATGTCTCACGACTATGGACTTACGCAAATTTACCCCCATTAGATTGTGCTAAAAGCGCACTTATTACGCTGATCGCCTCGCTAAGGCGCAAGTCTTTGTGTTTACGCACTCGTCGGAGTGAGGCGCGACGCATACGAGAAGACTACAGGAAGAAAATGTGGTGATAGTTTTTTTAGACGAAGGAAAATAATAACTTTTTGGTGTCTATTCGGACCATGGCAGACTTACACGTTCAGAAACTGTCTTTTAGGCATCAGTTTTACCAGATACTACCTGGTAGAGTTAACTTTAATAACCAAAACCGAATTTAGCCTTCAAGCTTTTATACGGAAAACTGTATACATTGCTATCAGAAGAATACATTAAGCGGAAAACTTACCAATAGAAAGGTAGGTCGTTAGGTCAAAACATTTTCCTATTAATTCATACAAGCGCACTAATTACGCTGATCGCGTCGCTAAAGCGCAAGCCAACAATATTGTCTCTTCAGAGGCTCGATTCTCCCCGGTACCAAACGACGGGCCGTGCAGAATCGCCTTGTGTTTACATACTCGTCGGAGCGAGGCGCGACGCATACGGGGTGACTAGATGGCCCCTAGAAGAAGTTAAATTTCATATTATTTTCCATACATTTTGCAATTGATATCGTTCGCTTTTTTGTCAATCGGCTATATCATGTGGCTTTGTAAAGGCCTAAGGACAAACTGAAGCGAAAACTTTCGAATAATATCGAGCGCCACTTTCACACGAGTAAGATTTCTCGGGCTTTGATAAGAAATATGTCTATTTCCGTATCTACCTGCCTATTTACACGACAGAATTAAAACCTATTATTGCTATTTGAACAAGATAAGAGTAGCATTTTCGAGTTATATCTTCATTCTTTGCTAAAGTCTTTGAGACCTAAAGTAGTGACTTTTTTGTGGCAAGAAAACGTAAAATGGGGAATCAATACAACGTTTGATTTCAATTTCAAAAAATGCTCTTTTGTTAAGATTTAACAATGAAATTACTTGCAGTATACATGTATCAAATGCACGTTTCATAAAACCAGCTCACCCTTAGATCGTGCCTAGGATTCTGGCATTATTGTTTATATTTTCATTCTAACTGTTTGTTTATTTGAGTCACTATCAGTGGCCATGTTTGCATTCAGCATAAGACCTTGCACCGTGAATTCCGCACAATGTCGAGGCGTGGTGTTTTCTTTACCCGTTTCCCAGTAAATGCGGAAACGGTGAATGTTTCAGCTACACCGAACGTGTTTCATGTTTTTTCAGGCCTTCACGTCGGCTGTCGGCGGTGCACAAGTGAACATGTTGTTTCAACTGTAATTTGCGATGGCAAAGACTGCACCGGATCATTTGATTTTTAAAATACAACATTATTTGTGGCAGCCAGACTTTATTGTTATTTAATCTTTAGTAAGTACTTAATATAATAGGAAATAAATAGTAAAAGTATGACTGGTAGAGAATACCCTATGGCTTAAAGTTTACCTTTTGTTTGTACAAATCAAATCAAATTGAAGGGCCCAGCAAAAGGATTTAAATGATGTATATCATCACGTAATTTGTCTAACTAAAAATACATGATTAAATTATTAAACGGCAAGAAATTGAATTATAAGTCATAACATACTCTCTTTTTACATGCCTCCGACTGCATGTTATGTATGATGTAGCTTAGTTTTTGAACTTTGTATCTTGTTCTATAGTAGGCGGGTGTTTGTGTTTTAAAATTATAATTTTATTAGTTCTTATTTCTTTAATGATTTTACACAGTTGTGACGTAGAAAGTTTTCACCACTTTAAGCTATGTTGTAATTGTATTCTGGCTCAATAAACTTTAACTGATAGCCTAATTTACATTTCATTTTCTTTGTCCCTGTTATCATCCCTATTTTAACGAAGTGGTACCAACAAACTACGGCAGTGTGTCAACGCTGGTCTAATGCGTTGATTTAGGACAGTGTCAGACGTTCAGTCAGTATGGATGTTTCCTAACATGGCTTAATAGCAGCCATTTTATGAGTCGCAGCTCAAATTGTCAAGAGTATTTTTAGTTTACGAACCGGCTGAAATTATGTTCAACGAATAACATAGCAAGAATTACTTGTTGTAAGTACTACATATTGAGTAACTTAAAACAATTTAAAATAAGTTTTTTTTAGTAAGCTAAATTATATTTTTAGTAGTGTATGGCGAAGTGAAATAGGTAAGTACTTTTTGTATGATTTTAGTCGGTCTTTAACATGAAAATCGATCAATTCTCGTTTTATGACGTGAAAAAGATCTACGAAAAGTAAACTTCGAAAATCCGAAAGCGTTGTTTTTCCAACAATGCCCAAAATTATTATCAAAGCAAACTTACTTTAGATAACAAAGCATTTGATGTGGAGGGTTCGCCATTTTAGCCTCGCTGGATGTTCCTACCCTACATTTTAATGAGGTATCCTTTCAATTGTGCCTATCATTATGCCTCCATTCACTTTTTATAAAAATTGTCCTGAATTAGTTGGTCTTGTACATGAAAATCGATCAATACCCGTTTTAGAATGTGAAAAAGCTCTACGAAAAGCAAACTTTCTAAAATCCGAAAGCGATATTTTTCCAACGATGCCAAAAAATATTGTCAAAGCAAACTTATTTACGAAAAAAATGCATTAAGATGCGGAGGGTCCGCCATTTTAGCCTCGCTGGATGTTCCTTTCAATTGCGCGGATCATTTTGCCTCCATTCATTGTTCATGAAAATTCGATGCCTGCTTCGATATACAGTTCTGATGAGATGAGATCATGCTTCTGTCTACAAGTAAATGTACCCTACAGTCGGGTAGTTCCGTTTTCATCCTGTAACGTCGGTCGGTGTTCTTATGTCAATCTATGACATTTATCGATTATTTTTTCTTACTTCATCCTCAATCCGTTCTTAACTAATCTAAATTAAACAAGAACAGAACGAGCTGAGAAGGCAGAAAATAAGTATAAATTATTTTTAACGGGATGAGTTAAGAAGAAAAATAGGTTAAGTACGGAAAAAATATGCATAAGATGAGACTTCATAGGATAAAAACGTAACCATGGGTGTGTACAGTTTCAACAATTACGTGACCTTGAAATAGAAGTATAATTTTTGTGACCAAATAACATACTTTGTTACAACTTTTATGAAAGATATCTGGCAGACATGGTGCTAGGTACAAGCGTTCTTAATTTGGGCACACGTCCAACTGGGCAACACAGCCACATTTTAACCCTCTGGCGAAAAAGAGGGAGGGGGGGGGGGGTTGTAAGTTTGACCCCTATTCTGTTTGTGCATTCGTGTGTCTGTCTAAAGCAACGTAGCTTCCGATCAGAGCGACCGATCTTTTTATTCGAATAATCATAAGATCGAAATACCTTTCTTAGTTGAATCACGGTTGTTCCTAGCTATGGCTGGTTAAATGCCGTCCAGCCGTTGAAGGTCATCAGCAGTTTTCCTGGCTATTGTCGGCTTTATTTTGACGTGACAACGACTTATAAATTGGCTCAAGAAACTGCGTTACGCTGCTCCGCTCACGTTTCGCGCGAGAGAGACAGAGCGAGAGAGAGAGAGAGAGAGAGAGATAGGCATACACACCGGTTCATGTTATACGAATGAATATTCACATTAAAATTATTTTACCACTCAGAGTCGTTGTCACGTAAAACTTTCGCGCGTATACCGACTTTACAGGCAACCAATTTTTTTTTATTGAAATATTATGAACTGGATCATCATCATCAGCCTATATACGTCCCACTGCTGGGCACAGGCCTCACCTCAACTATGAGGTGGTGCGAGCCATACTCCACCACGCGGGCTCAGTTGCTCATTGATGAACTGTATGGAAGAAGCAAAAAAAGAAATCAAAGACAAACGCAAAATTATTGAGCTAATGTTGTTTGATTCCAATAAAAAGCCGATTATCTGTGATTTGTGTCGAAGCGCTAGGAGAGTCTAAAAATAATAAAAACATGTTCTTAAATACCTATTTCAGTAATGACGTTCGCAAGTGCTATTTTGTATCCAAGGCAAAATATTTTATTTTCATTACTCAAAACTAATCAATTAACTTAAAACTCTTAAGGGTAATATAACAACATTTAGTAAAAAATATTTTTTTACGAAATATTCATTTTTTCTCTTAACGAAATTATTTTTTCCCAATCTACTTGAATTCACTACAGAAACACAACAGTGAACCAGCATTACACACTTCATACATTGAAATCAATGTTTTAATATTTTATGTGAAGGAAGTCCATGCCAAATTCATTCAATATTAAAGCAAGCTTAAGACGCAGATAAAATTTTACCGAGAGAAGTAAACGACGCTGGGTAAGAAACGAAATTCGATTTAATATTTCAAAGACGAATGTTGTTCTATGAGGCGGCGTTACAAACACAACCAAATATGCATAAAATAATTTTCTCGTTTTGACTGTGTAACCTGATTTACCCTAAAATAGGGTTTATCTCAACATCACGCGTACTGTTTGAGATAAAAACTTAAACAATTTGTGATACTCGCATCTTTATGCCTAATATAATAAAGCTACAACTTGCCAGCATGCGCTCTAGCATCCGAAAATTTCATTTAAAATCTCTATATATATAAAATTCTCGTGTCACAATGTTTGTTCCCGTACTCCTCCGAAACGGCTTGACCGATTCTCATGAAATTTTGTGAGCATATTGAGTAGGTCTGAGAATCGGCCAACATCTATTTTTCATACCCCTTAGTGATAAGGGTTGTCCACCTTAAACATTTATATGGCAAAACAACGTTTGCCGGGACAGCTAGTATCTATATAAATAAAAAGGAATCGCCGAAAGGTATGAACGCGCATAACTTCAGACCGATTGAACTAAATTGGATGTTTTTTTTTATATGTTCCATAATGTCAGGACAATATACTTTTTTTTAAAGACTTTTCCGCAAAAAAATACTGTCAGGACAACGTCTATTTTTCTATTATCGTTCTATTTTTAAATATGAATGTAACTATGTCGCTTTCAACTGGTCCTCAGGTGACTTGTTAAATGAAGGCTTTAGTTTTTATTTGTGAATGTAATAAGTTGGATGGAAAATAAAGGCAGAATTGTCGAGGTCAGTGTCACGATAAACATTTTTATGAAGAGTTATAGCTACTTTTTATATTAGGTCTAACGATAGTCTGTATCAGCTGTTTTTTTATGATTGCTCATTACTAAAAAGAAAAAAAACTTTTTATGAGTTCATGGAATTGTAAAATCATGAGTATTGTTACTTCAAGTATACAATACATATAGGTAGGAAAACTCGTATATTGTCCAAATCTGTACTTTCAACAAATGAAATTTTACAAATATAATTAAGTTTTTTTACCGTCGCATTACAATTAAATCAAGTGTTTTTAATGGCGACGGCAAGTAATCAAAAGACTGCAGCAATTTTAATATCAGTCACTGAAAAAATTAAATCAAATCATATATACCTGTGCCTACGTGCGTGTTACTTTGGCCCAGGGGGGAAAGGGGGGTATAAACGTCATCAAAATCAACTTCTTCTTCTTAGCGTGTCGATGGAACACGAGAAATTACATCGTGGCATCCCAGAATTCAGCCACTTGTATTGCGGATCGACTGCAGTTCATTAAATCCGCTGGCGTGCAGGTGCTGGGGCAAGCCGGGCACAGTGTTAAGTGTGCCATAGTTTGCACTGCACCGCAAACGTAGCTTGTCGAAAATCCCCACCTGGCCATGTTCTCCTTACTTCGACCAACCTGGGTCCGAAGCCTGTTTAAGGACTTCCTGATCGGCCATGGTAGATCATGTCCAGGAGGGTGATTCTCGGCTAGTGGGACACATCAACTAAAACAGTAAACAGTGAAATTAACTTATGACTGGTAAAGGTTCAAAGTGGTCCCCTGGGCTAAAATAATCCCCAGGCACCATAGAAGGTCTTCAGTTTCGTCATGTACTTAATAAACTGCCCAGATACTGTCACAACGCACTGAGAAGTAAACACGTTAAATTCTTTTGCAAAAATAGTCGGTTATACGAAAAAAATATTGCTAATAACATGCCAATAACACGAGCGAAACGCGAACTTTTTGTCTGGAATCGAGCCAGTGGCTTTGTTTATTTATTATGTTCAATTTTATAGACTTGTGTAAAAATAAAGCAACGCATAAATCATGTCCTATTCTATCAGACAGCATGCACATTTTCGAATTGGCTCATCCTTGTCACACTTACTGATTTGACAGAAAAGAAACATCGACTAAACTGAGTATAGTTCTTTCAAATCACGAAGTCGAGCAGAATTTACTTGTGGTAAATATGTGTCCGTATATGTGTCGATGTGTGCGTGAAAACGAAAGCGGGTATGGTTAGCATAAAAATAATACCAATATTTTTGTATGTTCAATTGATAATAAAATAAAACAACAAAACTTTTAAACTAAAATGTTTATTATTTAAAATAAATAATAAATAAGGGAATGTATTAAAATAAAATTATGTTCTTCTACATTTGGGTTTAAGTTTTAATTTAAGCGAAACATAAGACTTAAATAAGGATATACAATTGAACTCAAGATATGGCAAAATTATGAAAAGAAGGCTAGGCTGGAACTATTTAATAACAAATTTCTATCTATTTTTACGTAAAATGTGTCGCCTTAATCTTCTTCGGAAAAACTGTTGCTTTCGTTAGTTTCAAAGTTTATTACTTAAATTAAAAAATAATCATTTTTATTTAATGTCAAAACTAGAAAAAAAATATTTAACTCGCTATGGATAACTTTGCGCTTTGACATGCTGACAGTACTTCACGGCAATTAGCGTCCGGAAACAATAAACACAACTAACCTGAGCGACAGCGCGCTCGCGACTGACCGCGTCGTCATACACGCACACTATTGCATTATGCATGTACACGTTTAAAAACAAATAAAGACTACTCGCCTTCGTGAAATGCAAGAACTGTAGGAGACTAGAATTCCTACTACGAAAAACAAATAACGAAATTGTGGTGGGTTCGACAGTCAGACGACATCGAAAGTATGTTCAAACTACGCAACGTTTTCGTTTTATACATACCAAACATCAATGTACGATCGACTCAATTTCAAAATACGCATTTCGTTCTGACATCGGTTCCGAAGTGTTTCATAGTGAAACGAAAGGAGGATTATCCTTTTGAATTTCGTAGTAGACCTTAAGATCTACATTTGCATTTTATAATCCGATTGTTGTTACTGGCAACGAATTAATTCACATCCACGAATTTACACGAGGATGATTTGAATGTAGTTCCGTTTTATATTTGTTGGTTCAGACGCGAGTTTACGCTAACAAATCTTTTTGAATCGTTATTAAACATGTCTGGGTGTTTCATTAATCTGAATCTGTAGCCTGAAGAAAGAATACGAAAACATTTGCTATTGATTTATCTATGAAAGAGAATTCCCCGTATCAATTTTTGCATGTGCGGCGAAAAAAGTCAGATTTTTATGATAATAATCATGATATTTGTTTCTTCGGTGTACGCGAACGGTAGACATTATAAATCGCGAAATATTTCGTAAAAAGTGTCTCATTTCAATAATCATGATATGTATTGTGATAAATGTACACGGATTTATACCCCCCAACCCATAAGGGCTAATAAATCCAATTATTACAATAAAAATCATGATGTGTATCCATAGATATACCCTAATTTATTGTAAGTCAAGCGACAACACTAACTTTACAATGTCGTGCAACGAGTTTTCCGTTCAGTAGGTACATTGTCATACAGTGTTTTATGGAGAAAAATCTCGCAATCTGCTTTAATACCTCCCCGTATGGTATTTCCTTGGAAAGTCGTAAAGTGGCACAATTTCAGCGATCTTGACCTCGAGATAGCACAACTTTGTAGGCGGAGCCGTAACCTGCACTTGTGCCTTTAGGGCGAAGACACACTACAACGGCACAGAACAGATTAATACGCCTCTGTGGTTTAGTAATAATAATAAAAAAATCAGAATCAACAGTGTAGACATGAGCGCCGCGCCGACAGTTGGCTGCCGGCGCGTCGACAACTGCTTTTGGCAAATCACTAAAATTTTGCTTATTTCTATTGCTTTTGTAGTACATAGTACTCCGAGGTTCTTTGTTTACACTGGCCAAGATGAGCGCCAAACGGAGAAAGAGAGGCTGACAAGAACTACCATACTTAGCGTTGCTTCATCAGCCACTCGAAAACCTTTCCGTCTCAACGGCCATTGGTTTACCGCGATATGCGTCCCAACCACCGCTACTTCAGCTGAGCAATCCTTCGAGCAATGTCCGTCGTTTTAGTTCTTCGCGTATCTCTTTATTTCTGATTCGATCTCGCAAAGAAATACCAAGTGTCATGTAAAGCAGTAAATTTTGTTCTTTGCTTCATTACTGCTTAAACTTAAATCTATTCTGTTACTATGGTGAAGTCGGTTATCATTAAAATATGATGAACTTAAAGTTTCAAAGTAGAACACTAAGAAGTTAAACTTTTACCTATAACTCAAGCAATTTATATTTCTTTATGATAGTTTTCTTTAGTACCTTTAGTGGTTAATCAAATTACAGGTCTTGTGACGAATCACCTATTATTTTTCTTGTCATCCTAACTACACTCCCAAATTTTGTAAATTTTTCGTATACCTAGTTCAATATTGTTATTTTTGGAGACGAACAAGTGTAGTTTATCTTTACTGGCTACATAACTTGTTTCGTTATCTATAAATTGATCAACAGTTTGTATGCGGGCCAATTCATCTTTGGACAGACTCTAGCTAGCGATGAAATTTCAGCCTTCACTGGTATATGTTTTTTTTTTTTTATTGAGGTACACTAGTTTAATATTATAAAGCACTACAATGTTTTGTTTCAACTGTGTGACAAAAAAAAGACAAATGAGTCACAGTAACAGTATGTATTGTATCTCAGAATCGAGAAAGATGTAAAAACACCCTGATTTATGTAATTGGCGAAAAAAAAACATCGACTACATTTATTTGTTTTCAAGTTTTTCTACATTCACAGCTTACTAGCGGGCCCTGGCAGAAGTTTTCCTGCTTAATTAATAAAGAAAAATAATAAGTATTTTTTAAGCCTTTCTAGCACCGCGGAACAGGCTCACCAGCCTGTGCCGCGGTGCTAGAAAGGACCACCTTTGCCAACGCAAAGGAATGTTCTTACACAAATAATATTATGTACAATGTGCGAACTCACGACATTAAAAAATACGTACCTAGAAGAATAAAGTGTAGGAACTTTTTATGTTTGTGTTATTTGTAGGTATGAACATCATAATGTCAAAATTGACGTGAGTATGTGTTTGAAGATGTATTTTGATAAAACTTCACTATGCGTATTTAACTTTATTTTTAAACTAATAACTTTAAAGATTTCAAAGTAAATCTCGTTAATATGGTCATTAAAATACTGTTTGGATTATCTGTTTAGTTTTATTGTCATTAAATTTAATTGCTCGTACGTTCTGTAATCAACACCTTGAATTTTCAGCAGACAGTTGGGTTAAAATAGGGGTTATTTGGGTCTGTGCGGTTAGCTGTAATATCCGAAAATGAAGTCTCGCCTAAGACTTATAGGGTACCATTTTAATTGCTTCGCAGGTGTTGGTTTCAAAATTGCTTTGTATTTTGTGGTTTAGTTAACAATGTGCGAAGTGGCTTTACGTTATTCCAACGTTTTATGAAGGTAAAACTACGTATTATGAACGTTCATTAATCCCTGGATCATATTGATTTTGAGGTAGATTTAAAGCAAAATAGTCTGAGTTTGTTTTGTATTTAATTAGCTATTTTAATACCTTCTTTGTAAATAAACCATTGTAAGTTACTCAAGTTGAGACTGATGAAAATCTTAACGAACGTAATTTATGTTTGATTTTGGATAAAATAACACAGGAACCAATGGTAAATTTATAGAACCAATATGAAATAGCAATTGAACTTATAAAACGTTTTTATTTTGAAAACAACTTAAATTCTGTAAAAGGTACAAGACCATCGATTTGTCCACGTCATGGAAAGATAGCCCAGTTTAGCCTTATTAATGTCATATTGATGTCATTCAGTACACAACCACATCATTAGTTAGCAGTTAGGACCTTTATCCACCCAAGTGTCATAATTTAACTCTCCAGTTAAAAAAACCCCGATGAGCCAGAAAAACAGCTGGTGAACTACAACGGCTCACCGGATCTTGATCAGCTATAGCTTAAAGCCCCCGCCATTAAATTATCTTTCGGACAAAAAAAGCTGCACTGAAATCGGTTCATCCATTCGAGAGCTACGATATGTCGGATGGTAAAAACACGAATTTTCGCCTCTTTCACAGAAGGCTCTTTCACTATCCACACACTAGATTAACGTGTTAGCTTGCGTCACTAGGTTGTCCAATACACATTGCAGCTTTGATGTCCCACCCTATGAATAACGAAGAACCTTCCGCGCACTACTGGGACAGATGGTAACGCGACTAAGTAACACTGTGACATCCCAACTAGTTGGTAATAAAAGTGACATTCCAACAAAATGTAAACTCTGGCGTGCTGGCGACTGTTCAGGTGCAGTTGGTTGACCTCAGTTAGGTCATATAAACTGCAAGGAGTGTGAGTGAGTTTTCACTTGTTTTTGCTACCAAATAAGCTCTTCCGATTTCTATTTTCATATGAATATAAATCGCTGTAAGTTGCATCAGTAGCGCAATAATAAACTTGTAAAAATAAAAAGACAAACTTGTGAGTCCTTCTAATTCTAAGAATGATACTATTTAACCCTTAATTGGACGCGTGGGGTGTCACACACCCCAAACTAAGTTTAATGTCACATAAAATTTTAAATTGAGGTTACTGGTTTCTTATCTTGTTTCCTAAATAAGTGTAAGACACAAGAAGTCGGTTGGGCTCCGAGTGCGTGTTTAGGTCAAAGTCAAAGGGTTGCTCAACACCTCAGGTGACTGTTTAGGATAGCGAATCTCTAATACTTAGCAGGATCATGAACTTTATTGAGTGACCATGACTAAGAATCGAAGCAAAATTTTTCTATTCAGTATGGCACATATACACGGCATATATTATGTAACCTCAGGACTGAAAATTAGACATTTTATTGCAAAATTGACAGGAATATGTTAAAAGTTGACTGCACAATGACAAAACATCGCGTTTCAGAAAATTTTACCCGTGCAACCTCCTATATTTACCCCATATAACCCCCTGTATTTTTTCAGTATGAGACCATAAGTCCCATTAGTTTTAGGCTGAGGCAAGTATCACCTCATAGTTGAGATGATGCCTGTGCCCAGCAGTGGGACGTATATAGACTGATGAGAGAGTCTTAAAACTATAAATTAAGAACATTACAGAACTAATACATGACAGATGATTGATATTTAGCATAGGAACTTTAATCAGATTTTATAATTAACAAAATAAGTGAAATGTGAGGTTTTTAATCAACCTCATGAGTACACATGCCAAGGACATATACAGTTCTTGCATAAAAATATTCGACAAGCCTTGCATATAGTGTATGTTGCGTATTTTGCTTCGCTTGCGTGCACGTGACACGTCTAGGTATGTCTTATACGGGCTTGTATTTGTATTTCTTTTTGGATAGGGCTGCCTGAGGAGTTTGAAATCCTATAAAAGCACAAAACAACAAAAAATCCTAAAACATAATGCTACTTCAAATTGATTATCAGGACTGATAGGACTCAGGTTCCCACGGTTTTTGATTTTGGTGAAATACTTCTTTTTTTTAAATTATTTTATATTTTGTCTAACAATCATACTCCAAAACAGTAAAATAATATCATATAAACCTGGTAGGCACACGTGAAAGACTTCAGACATATGAGGCACTAAATACGTGCGTGCTCAATTGATCGATCACTGACGAAAAATAGTTTGGACACGTTTCAACCTGTCGCAATTTTATTAAACATAAAGAGTCTACCGACGATTTGGGACAAGCGAACCCAAATTGTAGGCGTGTTGCGTACATAGAAATATTTGTACCATCTGTCTTCTAACGACATGGGACATAAACATACCTACAGTACCGAAAGGGTTAAAAAGTAGCAACTTTCTTGTCAAGTTATGTAAGAACTCAATTAAACGTAAGCTTCTATGAACGCGACAGCCAACCCAAGTTTTGTTCCTTAAAATCTAACACGCACAATTATCATACGCCTGCTTTGCTTACAATTAACGAACCAAAGGTCCTACTCCGTAACGGTCCATCCGAATTTTTGACTTTTATTTCTATCCTGCTTGCACACATTGTCATCCTAGCTTGAATGAGGGGGAACAGCTTGATTAGGTAAGCTACGAACAACGGATTATTATATATATTTACTAGCTGTCCCGGCAAACGTTGTTTTGCCATATAAATTATTGTGGACAACCCTTATCATATCACTCAGGGATATGAAAAATATATGTTGGCCGATTCTCAGACCTACTCAATATGCTCACAAAATTTCATAAGAATCGGTCAAGCCGTTTCGGAGGAGTACGGGAACAAACATTGTGACACGAGAATTTTATATATATAGAGATTTATATACCCGACTATAGTGAGCTACTCACTATAGCCGGTACTCGGGTCTGTCACATGGTAATTTCGTTAGGGATGAAGCAACAAATAAATTAGCTTGCTTAAGAAATTGAAAGCATGTTAGCAAGGCCGGTAAGTAGGTACGAAAAGTTGTTTCAAAACTTTGCCGATGGGATAACGTTTTTATTTTCTTAGAACATGATTGATTACTTACGTTCACTCAAAAAGAGCTCGATATCAATAATATGGAAAGTACCTAGGTCAGTTAAAAATGTAAATAGAAGTACCCATTGCATAATGGTAAGGAAAAATTGGTTGCCTGTAAAGTCGGTATACGGGCGAAAGTTTTACGTGACAACGACTTTGAGTGGTAAAATAATTTTAATGTGAATATTCATTCGTATAACATGAACCGGTGTGTATGCCTATCTCTCTCACTCTCTCTCTCTCGCTCTGTCTCTCTCGCTCTTAGGCGGGTTAACTGTGCTCGAGTGGAAGGGACGCGTGCCTTTCACTTTTTATGTCTGTCTCACTTGCTCTTAGGCGGGCTAACCATGCCCGAGTCGAAGGGACGCGTGCCTCTCACTCGCTCTTATTGTGAGCGCGGAACGTGAGCGGAGCGTAACGCAGTTTCTTGAAGTGTCACCCGGCAAACCAATTTATAAGACGTTGTCACGTCAAAATAAAAATATGCTATTTACTGATAAGTAAGTCTCTAAAATAAGTCTCTAATAATGTATTAACTCTAAAAATAAACGATCCGCCAATAATTAAATTCAAACTAAAAAATATTTATTTGCGGTCTTAGGTACAAATAACTATTAAAAAAAACTATAATATGTACAAGTACGTTGTCAAATCGATTCTGTCAACACTGCTATCTCGCCTCCATTTAGGAAAATTTTTGACGAAATATTATGTCTTATGTAGTGTTACTTGTAATACTACATAAAGCATATCAATATCTTAATATAGTTCCCTTAGCGACATTTAATGGATTGAGAAGAGCTGAAGTCAGGTAGAATCAAAATCCTAAGCATTGCATTGTCGTTGCATCGTGAAATACAAACTTGTGAATAACGAAGCTGTCTCAGAGATCAAAGCTTCGTTTCTCGGAGTCGCATCGCATGTTTTATTGATGGATGGAAGTGAAAGAACAGGGGTTACTCTGTGTTATGAAAAGGTACAAACAAGAGTATATCAGGCTACCCATTTTTGACACCCTCATTTCAATGGTTGAGTAGAGAAGATGGTTGAAAAATTCTACCATCTTGGGATTCTGTTTTAGCCCAGACTTGAGCTAGTCCCGACAGTGCATGACCTCAAAATACTGATTGCTCTTACTACAAGAGACTTAACTTAGAGAAGAGTGTAACTTAATTTTTTTGAGCAATGGTTGTTTGATTTCTTTTTTCAAACCTACGTACTGAGAATAAACACCTTGGTCTATCTGTGACAACGTAGTGTTCAAATCGTTTTTTAACCTTTGACGGTTGCTCAAGGTGGTCCGAAATTATTCAGGTTGAAATTATATTTAACTTTATCATTAGAATGAGTGTTCGCGTAAATTAAAAACAACAATATGTACCCATTGTTGTTCCAAAATCACTTCCATTGCCATCGCATTAGATTCCGCAGTGCTTATAGAAATGTGCTGTCGTGTCATGCACACGACAGCACATTCCAGAAAGTTACGGTGTGTATTACATAAACGTAAAGGTGTTGTTATTTAATATTCTGATTATGTCGCTTAATATTCTGAAAGCGGCTTTATCTAGGTTAAATCTTTGAATTTTTCAGTCACAATCTAGGTATAATTGTGTCATTATATTTGACAATATGAAAACTAATACAGCTCTTTTCAACTAAATCATCCCATCTTATGGTCGTTATATTCATTGCCAGTAAAATACTGATGTTAAAAAACTGACACTCATGCGAGTTAATTAAGAATTATGACAAAAATATTTAAAGGCATTCCATCACCCTGTCTTAAACAATTTAAAGCAGTTATTTATGAGCTACATATTTGTCGCAGCGCCTAAGGAATGTAATTTTGAGTCAAGAATTTTGTAACGTTGATTGATAAATTAACGCATTTTGTTTGTATACAGAGCGCTTTACAAAATGCTTGCTTAAGAAATCATTGTTGTTGAGACTTTCGCGCGAAACTACGCAATAAAATAAAGCATTGAAGAACATTTCATGTTACGTTCTATGAATGTGTTCAGATAGCTATACATCATACTAAAATCTGACTAAACAAGAGTCGGGACCTTAAAATTCAATTGTGATTACAACAGATTATGTGAAACTGTTAAGTCTCGTTTACGTTTATCAGTCGTCGTCGTCAGCCTATATACGTCCCACTGCTGGGCACAGGCCTCACCTCAACTATGAGTTGGTACGAGCCATACTCCACCACGCGGGCTCAGTGCGGATTGGTGGAGGGGTGTGTGTAAGGTAAGTGACCATCCTTACTATCAGATGTTATTAAGTCGCCCGAGGGCCTCCGACCAGGCTTAACGACTAATATCTATCGATATTAACCGGGACCAACAGCTTAACGTGCCTTCCGAAGCACGGAGATGCTTGTAAATAGACGTCACTTAAATGGTCAGAATGGTCACCCATCCCAAACATGACCGCGCCGTAGGTTGCTTAACTTTTGGTATCACTACCAAAGCGCTGCAACCACTGCGCCACAAGCACGTTTATCAGATACCATCATAATTCAACCATAGGTAAGTATTTAATATAACTAAAGAATTATTTTTACTCAATTTTTTTTGGGAGAAAGTAGTACATACATATATTCAGTTTTCGTCTCCCTCTATCTACGTTAGTACTAATCGTCAAAATGTGTTATTATAAGATTTCGCACAGATTTTCGGTTCACAAATAATTTTTTCTACTGAACTGGCCGATTCTCGTGCAGATAGTTATTGAGATTTGCTCATTCTTAGCTAATTAAATGCTTAAAAGAGCATACTAAATCCTTAAACATATCTTTATTCTGATTATGCATTTACCGCTGACGATAATGAAGTCTGAATTGGACCATCTGCAGAGCTTCAAAGCTAGTACACAACCAGATATAATAGGTACACGAACGACTTAATATCGTAGGCAATTTGATTTGCATGTTAACATTATAGCCTACTCGTATAATCACAAAGATGTATATTGAAAAGGATATGGATTGGTGATCAGCTTCAAACACCAACTCCTCGGCCTGGTGTCTTGCGTCAGGTACCTAAGGGCGACTGGGGTGAAGCCAGGATACGGGAGACCCTGCCCCACCGTGCTCTCCGTACTCAGCCCCCCCTCCGAGTCCGAGTCCGCTCCGTCGGACTCCGAGCCCCCACCCGAGTCCGACTCTGCTCCCCCTTCTCTATACCCGTAGTAAGGCATCCTCTCGCCCGACATTAACTTAAATTATAAGCTCATAACAGTCTTATGCTACTTAACCATGGTGGGTTCAACTGTTTAAGTACGTGTCGGGGTGTATTCGTGAGGAGCTGGTGGACTGCTCTGACCAAGAGGATGAGGAACGCTGCATGGCTGCCGCGCACACACTGAGTTTATCTGAAACAAGGAGAAGTTCTTGTTAAAAGGTATAATAGATTTGCTGGTTTTACCTTAACTAGGGTTGGTCGGAAAATTACCATCAACGTAAAACCTTTATTATTTCATAATTGTATACCTAAGGTACCACCAGGATTTAGGCCAGTTTTAAAAAAGTTAACTTAATATAAGAGCAAATTAGAATATGGTCACTTTAATAACTTAACGACGTAATCACTTTCGGTTTTTCCTTAACTATATTGATGAAGGAACTATCCATTAAAATTATTAAAAGCAGATGTGGATTAATGTTTTTATAATGATGATTGTTTTAACTTTTACTGTCAATGTCCTCACTCATTATGTCCAAAGTTGTAAAACGTAGTTACTGTATGTTTAAGCTTTGGTCACGAGTAAAACTACTTTATTTAAACACCTTGCACATTTTTACAACCTCGCAAAAAGCTTCTTAACGATGCCGCACTGCCTTAAAACAAATAGTGCCTAAGTACCTTAGTTCACATGAACATTCACGTTTCAGCATAAAAACTTTTCGTACTTGTTTTTACACTGGGTTTATAAAATAAAATGTATTTCCACTTCAATTTCGTCACCTACTTACATACGTAATGGGGTGAACGAGGGAAAATTGGACGACCCAGCCGAAAACTGTCGTTGTATTTAAACTCGAGCAAACTCTGCTTACGTCTATGAGTAATAAATCTAATACATAATTTGAATGTATTCGTTGTTTGTTCAGTGAATAAGCATTATGAGTTTGGGCATTTAGGCATGGCAACAACATTACGTGATTTAGTTTGTTTCTATGTTTTAGATATAATGTAGGGCTGTTTAAGAGTGCCTGATATAAACATGTAAATAATTCTGCTAAAACACCGATCTATTAGTGTGTTGTCATTTGTCAAACTAACCATCGCAGAGAATTTAGATATCTAAATTCTCTTAGTCTAATAAAAATCACAGAGCTTATTTTTTAAGTTCCATTAAAAGACTGTGAAATTCAAATCTAAGAATTGATTTGAATTTTTGCACACCATTAAAGTACAAAAAGCAATTATTAAATTTCTGTTTGTATCTATATTAATAGACAGCAGTACAATGAAGGCGGTCTTATCGCTAAAAGCGAACTTTTCCAGACAACATTTGGGTAAAGGAATAATACTAACACAGGAAGGGGTGCCTACTTATCATTATAGGTTGATATTATTCATGACTGTTTGCAAATGCTAAAGAAACTAAAAAAAGGCTGAGAAGTCACTTGGGCAATCTATAAGCATATCTGCAAATATTTTATGCTCCTTTTAAATGGGTAACACTCAAGTTTCCTCGTCTGATGTAAGACAACACAGAGACAACCATGACGGCGAAGATTGATACTCTCTGGCCGAAGTACCCGGATATTGGAAAACTATTTTTCAATATTCTCGTTGGCACTTTGACCGTCGTATCATTTTTTAGTATCGCTTTGTTTGAACAGAGTTATGGTTGGATCGTTCAAATATAATTCTTAATAATCAGAGAAAACAATAAATAAAAGGTGGTCATTGAAATAAATAATTTAACTCGTGTGGGTTACAATGGCACTTCTTATAGTGCATTTCGGGATAAATAGCAAAAAAGACTAACAAAGCTTTTGTGAACTGTTACATTTATTATGTTATTACAGCCGCGTAGGTATTTTTCTCACAAAGATACCATGTAAACAAAATGTCTTAATATCTAGGCTGTCTGTAATCAATTTTATGCTATTATGAAAATCACTGTTTACTGAAATAACAATTACTTACGTTGAGAGATGTCGTTGATTGTTATTAGACTTATTGAGTGAAAATGGACCGAATCCATTTTTATGTTATTCTTTACTATCATAATAGTTTCAAGAACTCATGAGTTTCAATACGTCCAGCCTAACGCAACACGGCCGCAAGCACGCGAGAATTCCATAAATGTTTTATAGCTTCCGCCCACTGACGCTTATTAGTCATTCAGTTTATAATATTGACTTGTGCTCAACAAACTTCCGGTAGCCAGCACTAATTTACACAAGCAGGCTAAATACCGATGCAATTTTGCGTACCTAGGTATTAATATGGAAGAAGTAGGGAATGTAATCATTTTGGAAACAAATCCCTGAAAGTTTGTTGCTAGCTTTTTATTGTTAGAATAGTCCTCCTGGCCGATTTCGACCACGGCGGCCAGAGAAGTAGGGAATGTAATCATTTTGGAAACAAATCCCTGAAAGTTTGTTGCTAGCTATTTATTGTTAGAATAGTCCTCCTGGCCGATTTCGACCACGGCGGCCAATCTCAACGGAGATCAGCCAACTACACAAGTGATATTATAGTGCACAAGTGTCTGTTCTGTTGTTGTGTTCACTCACTGTTCCATCACTCTCAAAGTTCGGTGAGACGGCAGTCCGACATGACCGGAGAGCTATCAGGCGCAGGACCAACGGCTTAACGTGCATTCCGAGGCACGGGGATGTAACACCATCAACTTCCCGACTCCGAGTTGTTTTTTTGAGAAATTCATAACAGAAAATCTTAGAAACAATTTTGGCTCGACCTGGGATTCGAACCCAGGACCTCTCGGATGTAAGGCAGAAACTTTGCCACTACACCAACAAGGCAGTCAGTTATTGTTAGCGTTTGATATAATCGTTACTTTTTTGGACATTGTAATCTTCTACTTACTGCATACTTGGAGCTCATTTAAATGCCTATTTCGAATCACCTACAAATATCAAAATATAAGTGTCAACTTTAACCTACACCCAGTAATGAAACTGGATTGGCAGACCCATACTGACATATCTCCAGATATCGCCATAAAAGTCAGAAGTAAAATTGTTGAGAACAGCTGACCTATAATCCCACAACCCTACTTTGCTCGTGTCCAAAAGTCTTTATTGCCAAACAGTTAAACGAAAAATGTCGTAAGCGCCATGACGACAAATCGACTTACGGTGTTAAGCTACTGAGGTTAGCCTGACGGACGAATTTGAGGATTTATTGGCGTGATTCGGGGCATCATATCACTGGATTGGGTCGGTAAAACTTTTACGAGTCGTAAAGTATACTCGTATGTGTCACGCGCAATAAGCCGTGGATAAAGTTTAACCCACTACGATTATTAGCATCGATACAGTTGCAAATGGTGCGCCTTTACATACTTGCGCTACGTTTAGCATCGATGCATTTGCGATGCAGAAGCTGGCCATTGCACTGTAGGGATGCAGCATCGACGGTGTATTGCGATACAGAAGCTGGTCATTGCACTGTAGGGATGCAGCATCGACGCTGTATTGCGATGCAAAAGCTGGCCATCACACTGTAGGGATGCAGCATCGACACTGTATTGCGATGCAGAAGCTGGCCATCGCACTGTAGGGATGCAGCATCGACGATGTATTGCGATGCAGAAGCTGGCCATTGCACTGTAGGGATGCAGCATCGACGGTGTATTGCGATACAGAAGCTGGTCATTGCACTGTAGGGATGCAGCATCGACGCTGTATTGCGATGCAAAAGCTGGCCATCACACTGTAGGGATGCAGCATCGACACTGTATTGCGATGCAGAAGCTGGCCATCGCACTGTAGGGATGCAGCATCGACGATGTATTGCGATACAGAAGCTGGCCATTGCACTATAAGGAGGCAGCATCGACGCCGTATTGCGATGCAGAAGCTCGCCATTACACTGTAAGGATGCAATATCGACGCTGTATTGCGTTATCATCGTGACTGCATCGATGCTAACGTGGGCCACAACACGAGAAGGATTGTGGCCCCTCTACTCTCTAAGCCTTTATACATTATTTCGGACGTAACCATCCCTCTCGCTTATACAGGCTTGACCGTGCCAGCGAATGTTAGGGAGTACGGTGTCTGCATCAATGCTAACACGATATAGCATTTATGCTAACCTAACGCGACTCAACATCGATGCTTAAAACTGTTTATTGCGATTCTACAAGTCGCTGTGTGTAAGGGGCCTTAAAGTGAATAAAAGGGGAACAATGTTGTGGCGAAATATTGAGGTGCTATTCGAGTTTCAGATGTATCTTTCTTTACAATCTGTTTCTGATATTTCATGATAGATTTTGTTTGTGTATATTGTCAATAAAAAGCCGATCCGTTTTTGTCATTGATAAAGGTTGGCATTATTAGATAGAGCCAAAATACGAATCCCGTCTATTTTTCTTTGATCCTTCGTTTTTTATTAAATTCTTGTAGCACTATAGTTTTCTCAGTAGTACAAGGATTGCTGTCGAATTTAGATATATTATTTACCACGCTGTAAAACCCTAAGTTTTATTAAATAAACAATAATAAATATTGCAGGGTTTATTACTTAAATGCAATATAGCAAGCAAGAAAAGAGCAAGCGAATGATGATAGCAATAGTTTTTGGTACAATAACTCTTAAATCTTCAATTTATTAATTTGAAATGTACTTTGTTTCTTGGCACAAATAATGTAAGCTTTACCCGACACTGCAAGAGGTAGTAACATGATAGCAATCATGCTAAAACTATTATTTTGTTAGTACGACTAATAACAATCGCCCATAGCATTACATGTTCCAATTTATGTTAAGTATTCGTGATAATGGAATCAGACCTCCACACGAAGTAGGACCATTCCAAAAACGAGCTCACGTCTTGTGTAACGTCCGCAATTATCGTGACCACGACCTAGGTGCGTTTACTGGCTGTAACAGCCGCCATCAAACCGAGTGCTGATCTAATGGAGAGGGATTCGGTAGCTTAGTAATTAACTAAAAGGGGTTGTCTATTACGTGTTTAAGGGGTTACATATTGCAGTAAAATAAACCTAACCTAACTTAATACCTACTTTTTGTTTTTCGTACGACTTCTTCGTCGTACTTTCGTTCGACGATGATACGTGGTTTTATTTCAATTAACATCAATTACGTTTTGTATAAGCAAATATATTTTTAGGGGTAATTTTCCATTAATCCCAAAAATAAGTAGTTATCGGATTATGAAATATGAGCCTATTTCAAAACATTGAATTTGACTTTCCACATATACAGTGATAACAGTACGTAACATATAAGTTGATTGATAAAATAATATAAAGAGGTGCTAAACATTTCAAGCTTCTTCATTTGAGAAAGCAGTCTGCCTGTATTTTACACAAAGAAGTCACTCATAACACCAGTATTTTTTTTGTTTCAACCATTATTGTTACAACAATTACCTAGCCCCAAACTAAGCGTTAGCGCGGCTAGAATAACGGATAGAAATACTTAAATACATTTATAAACACCCATGACTCATGTGCAAATGCTATGCACACAAACATTTGCCCCTAGCGGGATTCGAACCCGCGACATCCGGTTTTGTAGCCTGGACCTCAGACCACTAGACCAAAGCTGTCGTCATTGGCTGGTCATAATAAACTGGCGGTTGAACCGTACCAAATTTCACTGTGTGGAATATTGTACCCAGTTAAAATACGCTCAACATCGCTTTAATGAAGATGGAGCGGTAAACTTACGGGGATATCGGTATAAAATTAACGTGCACCCATTTGGCAAGCCCATGCGTTTGTGCTGGCTTAATTGCCACCAATAAAAATGCTGTTTGTGAACGAAATCGCTTTATGATGCAGTAAGCTGCATGAATCCCTTTCATGTTTAGGGCTGAATTGATTTGTGAGTCAAAAAGCTGGTTGAAGCTGGCGTTGGGTAACAAATTTCAGTAAAAATTACGATGGAACTATTCATCCATTCAATAGCTTACAGGTTTTAAACTACCTACTGAAGGCCTACGTACCGACCAGCGGTTAGCAAAGCAGTAAAAAAAATTGTATCTCTTTTCGCAAACCTTCAAGACCGAGGAAAAAAACCTATACCAAAATTTGCTATGTCTAACGTCTGTAACTGAATAGCATTGAAAAACGAGTAAGACATTGAGCTCGTTGCCAGTTACAAATGGGCCATAATATTCCTCTGATTACCCAAGTATGCGTCACTCGTTCACTCATTCGCACACGTATTGATACATTTTAAGGTATAAATTCATTAGATTTAACCAAAAGTACGGTCAGCAGCATTCTGAATTAGTATATACGACTGTCAAAATAAACATTTCGGGTACTTATACACTTAAAATAAGAACGGCCTACCTACTAAAATGGGCCTAATATGATGTTGACTGTACAAATATATCCGCGGACACACTCTGAAATGACACGATCTTTTATGCATATCCCATTTCCCACATTTGAGGGTCGTCGCAAACATTTGTACAGTAGCCAGCACGTCACGGTAAACACAGCAGTATCTTAAGCGCTTGTGATACGAGCGATTTTACATAGAAATGCCAGCCTGACGTGCTCGCCACTGTAGCCGTCGACGGAGTCATGGCCCATGATGAACGATGTGTTGAGATCTTTGATGGTACGAGATCGGTCGAGTGGAACTGCCCTCTTTAGTAGAAAGATACCTACTTTGGAAAAATCAAACTTGTATTTTACTTAAATAAAAAAACAAACATTTTTTTTTTCATATAATTAAGGTTTTTGTCTACAAATGTGGACTGAGTATGCTTGGTAGAGTAAGTATGGCTAGTAACACTCATACCGAGTTGAGTTGTGGCCTTGATCCTTACGTACGTAAGGAACGTATACAGGGTGGCGACCTTTATACGATACTGAACAGATTTGGATGAAATTTAATGTTGACAACGATGTATGAGTACCAATTTTCACCCAAATCTGTTCAGGAGTTAAGACGCAAAAGCGTATCAGACAGAAAGTCAATTGTCGTATTGTCGTCACCACCCTGTATAGGCTGAAACTTTAGGTTTATGTAATTTAGTCAAAGTGTTGTAAACTTCATATTTTAAGCTATTATTAATAAATACCAGATCTTAGATATTTAATTATTTGGTTAAGTTAAGGGCAGCCTAAGTTAAGTTAACAAAGATTGGTATTTTTAACAAGTTTTAGTTCTTGAATACCGTGAAGGCTTCGTCGTTATTTTATAAAAAAAACTTACAAACTTTGCCTGCGATTTGACTTTGCAAATCAACAACGAACGTAATAAAAACTTTGAACAACTCCCGACTTACTTCGACTGGCAGGAAATTCAATTGTTAAAGTTATGATTAAAGTAACTCATTTTTCATAGAGTTTTAGTTTCTTGTTAATATTTTTAATTATTCTGAAGTAGAGACTTAAAACATAGATATTAAATTATGAACTTTGTGCTTCATGTCATAAAATGCCATTCACGCAAAGCGGGATTAGGTAAACGCAGTGAGAGTGTAACATTTGTTATTTTAACAGGTAGGTATGATCATATCTGATAAAAAACAATAGCTGATCTATACAAAACGCGAACAGTGGAGAAACAGCCTATAACTAACGGAACGCTTTTCTGGAGATATATTTTTTTTTAAATATAACCATAAGCGAGTCAACTGTAGGCCAGTTAACAATAGGTGAAATAACCGTAGGTGAATCGTCCGTTGGTGATTTCGTCCATTAGTTGAAACAAAAATATGTGTAACAACCTTTAGGCAAGTTAAACGTTAGGTCTTGCGACCGAACTTGTATTGTAAGTAGATGGACCAAACTTAGTTGAAATAATATGTAACCCTAAAAATATAATCGTAATCGTATAACGACATGTTAGGCGAGTCATTCAACTATGTTAATTAAACTACGGTTAATTGAATTAACGGACGATTCACCTACGGTTGACTTGCCTACTGGTTCATTCAACTACAATAAATAAAACTAAGGTTGATCAAACTAACGGCTACTAATAAGAGAACAAATTGGGTTGTCCCTACTCCCCTTGTTTTTTTTTAATGATTTGGCTTGGTGGCACCAAGTAACTTTGCCAGTAAACGTAAAAAGGAGTTTTAGTGATTAATTAACGTTTACTCGTATTCCAATTACGATACGATAATCTCGGATGATAAAACGATCTTTACCCCCTACACATAGAATCGTGTAGGTACCTACCTAGATTTTTTTCAATCAATCAATAATCATTCGCTGCATTAGTTATAGGCATGGCATTTCTCTTTTTATCGCAATAATTCATAATGGTATTTGTTTCCCTGAAAGCTAAATAAATAAACAGTAAATTACAGTAATGCCAGTAACTGTCGGAATGTAAAGCTACATTTAGCACGAATACGCATACAGATTAAGCTTATGACCCAAGCATTATTTACTATATAAGTAGTTACGAAATCACACCCATTATTAACAATAAACGTGCAGATAAATTAAGAACTCAAGAAGAAAATGAGCTGTCACCTCTATCTTCTCTCTACAATTTAATAGAAGATTACTGATATATCTCTGGAAAGTGCTCCTTTTGCGGAAACAGGAAGGATATAAGAATTCAATAACTCGGGATTTTTCGTAAGATAAGATAAGATATTTATTTGTATTACAAGATAATAGACTCTAGCTAGATCAAAACTTTGGTAAAAATAAATAATAATACATATATATATATATATATATATATATATATATATAACTTCATATACCTGAAAAGGTTAGACATAGAGTTTGCATTTAAACAAACTACAACCACTGTATGTACCTATGTTTATGAAGGAATAAATGATTATGATTATTATTATTATTGGTTACCTGTGTATCTAAATTTAAGAACGATAACGGGATAGTTACTTTAAGCTTACGTCAGGTTTATTGATAAGTGGATGAGTAAAACAACTGTAATGCAATTAAGACCTAACGTTCTAAACATA
Organism: Pyrausta despicata; assembly: GCA_963921415.1. Classification (NCBI taxonomy): domain Eukaryota; kingdom Metazoa; phylum Arthropoda; class Insecta; order Lepidoptera; family Crambidae; genus Pyrausta; species Pyrausta despicata. Next base: position 11,323,125 of record OY992853.1, read on the forward strand.
AAACAGTCTCAATATGGGAAACAAGATTATTTGTTAATTCTTAATATTAAGTAGTCAGTAACTGCAGACTTTGATTCATGCGTCAAGTCACTTTCAGGAACTGCGAATTTCAGTGCCTCCACACCTAACTCATACAGGCATAAGCGACGCTTTGCGTCTCTATATTTGCAAACGTACCGATATAAATTGTAAACTTGCCGCTAAAGCCGTGGAAGTACCCGTCGGCAACCGCTTCAGTTCGTAAATATGCGGTCGATAGCATCACTTGGAGTCGTCACGCTACATTTTGTCGCCCGAATCGATTGCTAGCGTCATTTCTACTTCTTTATTTTTGAGTAAGTGGGGTAATTTACATACTACCAACATCATCTTCGTTGATATCACTTTAACTTAACTACTCAAAATTTGATTTTCTGATTGTGGTACCCAACGGCTTGAAGGTATTATTAGTCCTCAAAGGGTAATCTTTGCATTTTCGATGGATGTAAAATAGGGAAAATCCTCGGAAAAAGTGATTATTTTAGTTCAACGTCGCAATGGATGTCGAGTTTTTTGTGAATGAAAGACACATAGATCTGTTAGTTCAAATAAGCTTGACAAATAACTATTAGTATTACTCAGGTAATGTAAAAGTAAATTGTATGTTTATTAACCACGAATGTAGATAAAATAACCTATCACACTAGTATTATAAATGTGAAAGTTTATGTGTTTGGATGTTTGTCCGTCAATTTCGTCAATTTCGTCCGTTGTCTAGTACCCGTAACACAAGCCTCGTAGCTTAATTTGGGACTAGAGAATTGGTGTGATTGTTTAAAAAAAAAATTACGCTGAAACTACTGAAAGGATTTTGATGAAATTTGTTATACAGACAACAAGGTATGAGCTGACCTAGGGATAGGATACTTTTTATTCCGATTAAGTGCTCACCTTGGAATAAACAAGTAGCGGAAAAAGTCACACGCGGGCCGCTTGTAATCTATAATAGCAGTGTAAAGTATTTTTTAATTCACAAAAGTTATCACCAGGGACTCCAAAACTAGGTTATGCCTGTACCTTGTTAAACCAGTCTTAATTTGTAAAAATTATAATAATCATTTATATCATAACCTTGGTTAGTCAGTGTGTGTATGGGTTCTTGTATATATAGCAATATATTATGAGTGTGGTTATCAGGATCTTTCATGAAATTGTACGAGAATCATTATCCTTCTGTCAAACAAGATTAATCACTGAATCACCACGATCATTGTGCTCTCCTCAGTTAAATAAGTTAACTGTTAATTGGCTAGACGACACCACCAATCGTTGACATACTTTTTATTATCTGTCAAAACGGTCTGCCTCCATAGATTTTGTATGGGAATAAATGAACGTGACGTCACGGTCATATATTAGAAATCGGAGTCAATTGACCGAATATTTATTGAGTTTTGTGTGTTAAAAAATTGGTTTCGACAGCTTTTTGGAAATAAACTGGTTATAATTACTTCATAGGGGCTATGTTTTTTAAACGCCATGGTCTTGTAAATATTTAAGATAGCTGTCATCATGCCAATTCTTAAGTCTTAATTCAATAGAAACTTTGTAAATGTCAAAAGCTAAAATATTGTTGATGAAATCAGGCGTTACTTTGCGGAAATCCAAGACCAAAGCTGAAAACGAGCTGATAAATATCTTCTGACGATGCCACGTGTAGTGGCGAAACACGTTGAGTGTTTTGTTGGTGTCAGTGTTGTGATTCCAGGTGCATCTTCTGTGTCACGTTGTGAGTTGTATTGTAAGCCCTGCGACTTCCAGCTCTAGTTTTTTCAAGTAATTGCAGTTGGATGTATTTGGGTGGCGTCGTTTAGTGGAAATGTGAAGCAAAACAATACTCTTTTTTAGCTTGACATAAAATATTAGTGACTCCGTGCTCATGGCACTTGCAAAAGTGCCGGAATATCGGGAACTCATAAATAAGTTATATAGTAGAAATTCCGTTAATAACTTCTCTAATGTTAGTGATCATGAAAGTTTAAAACAATATAAGAGATAAAATCATTCAGATTCAACTTTCTATCCACGTTCAAGTAAAGTATTACAGTTTTTTACTTGGCATCATGAACTGCTTTGCAAGACAAATAGGCTTATGCCTAGTGGGATTTACTCGTATTTGCCCAAGTATGGTGGCTAGAACATCAGGCTTCCTATTCCTGTTGCAAAATAACCCGTATTACAAGCTCACAAGATGCCACAATGTTTAACCTGATGTGCTAGCCTCTGTACTTTCGTCTTGAGAGGTTTTCAATCGCACCTTTTGGAACTTTGTGTTTTATCTCCAAAGTGCTAATATTAATGTGAGAAAAATGTTTTTCACGGGAGTTATAGGAGCAAGTTTGAATTTGGTTGGTACAGTTTTGCTTAACTTGCATGTAAAAGTTTCAAGTACATATTTAAGTGAAAAGCTATATAACCTAGGTAGGTAGGTAGATGGGAGTTCACGCAATCGTAACGCTTTCTATTTTTTAATATTATTTGGGATAGGTTTACTCTTGACCCAAGAATAAGCTCAACGAGGCAAAGACTGAGTCCTCGACGGCAATGAATTATTTTGACTGACTGATATTATATAACACATTGAAATAAATTCAGGTTTGACTATAGCCACTGAAAACCGTTAATATCGTCATACATCCACAATGCCCACTTTTTTCTAATTAACTAATGTCGGCAAATACCTTTGTTTGCAGACGCCGTACACCGTCAACTATTCGTCCATATTTTCTTGTTTATCTGGCGATTGCGCTCGCACGATCATGCTCACGCCTATAAAAGTGACATGGCCGTGGCTACATCCAAAATTACGGACAATGGCTTAGAGAGTAGGCCCTCAGGTACAAATTAGCGTAAAGAGCCACTTCTGTCAAAAGGCTTAAAATTGGGCCCCTCGCACACAAGCGCTAAGGCTTGCCAAGTGGAAACTATCAAAGCAGAGTTAATTAAGGCTTTGTCGCCTTTGCAGCATGACAGAAGTGCGACGCGTTTGTTTAGTTTTTAGCAATGATTAAAACCGTATGGAGTGTACATTTATAATACTCGTATATATATATCACACACTCCATACTCATATATATATTTTTTTTCTACTTGGCATCAACTGTCAGATTGCAAACAAGCAAACAAACCACTAAACTAAATTTTAAATATGATTACAAATTAGCGGACCCTGCAGATGTTGTTTTTCATTAATTTTTAGGGTTCCGTACCTCAAATGAAAAAAACGGAACCCTTATAAGATCACTTTGTTGTCCGTCCGTCCGTCCGTCCGTCTGTCAAGATTTTTCTCAGGAACGCGTGGAGGTATCAAACTGAAATTTCTATATGATACTTAGGTGCACGCTAGCTTCCGAACTTGAAGGGAGCAAGTAAAACGCCAATGGTTCAATATGTTGTTTATTCAATCTCTTCACACAATTGTACAGCTATTATGAACTTATAACCTATCAGGAATCAGAGTGGACTGCGGGGCTATCGCACTCCTATCCTATAAGTGATCTAAATCTAATACAGGGCTTAAAGAATGGACTGCGGGGCTATCGCATTCTTTGGCCGTACTGACCGATACTTGGAGGACTGCGGGGCTATCGCTCCAGTATGGTCGCTAACTGGGAAAGGAAGACAATTGTGTATGGCGCGCAGGCCGTTTATATAGGGACCGGAGCTCGGCTTCGGGGGTTTCCGTGATGTCTTCGGGCGTCTTCGTTAGAGGTGATCGAGAGGGGTGACAGTGCGAGTGAGAAAGTATTCGGATCCGCGCGGCGGCCGTCGGCGTATGAATAATAGGTTTGTTACAATCTCCCCCTCTGGTACTCGGTAACGGTAATCGTGAGAGTACCAGCAATTTAAGAAGGAGGCTGGTCCTTGGTAGTCTTGCTTGGCCGCCCTCTTCTCCGAATTGGTAAAATTGGAGTTGATGTTGTATGGCCTCGTTTCTCAAACTTTACTATGGCAGATGTATGATATCTTCCGATTGGTTTCTTGGGTTCTCGTATATTAGCAACTTCGTAAATGGAAGTTCCATATTTATTACTTATAACATAAAGTCCGTCACGTCGAGGGGCTAATTTTGCGGAGAACTGTTTTTCTTGATTACTAATAGGATGGGTTTCTACTAGCACGAGGTCTCCAATGGTATAGCCTGGATCTGGACGTCGTTTTTGGTTAGCTCTGCTTCTATTATTGTCTTGCATTGCTTCAATGTTATCCCTTGCTATAGCTAAATCATTAGCTAAATTCTTGAGATGTGGGGTAATCTCTGGGATAAAATTTTCTGTTTGCACAATGGCTGCGAAATTATGTGCTATCTCGTATGGAGTTCGCATTTCTCTTCCAAACGTAAGATTTGCTGAAGTGTACCCTGTACTTTGATTGTGTGCAGAGTTCATTGAAAACCTTATAGCAGGTAAAGTCTCTGGCCATTTATTATGTTTGTCTTGGACCATTATAGCAATCTGACTTTTCATGTCTCTGTTTTTTCGCTCAACAATGTTAGGTTCTGGATGATACACAGGAGTCAGGAATTGTTGTATATCGAGGCAGTAAGTCAGTTTTTGCATAACTGAAGACACAAATTGTACTCCATTATCACTTGTTGTATCATCTTTCGTGGTAGGCCATATCTCATGAATACTTCATTGAGTAGTGTAAGAGCGCACTGTTTAGCAGTGGCTTCATTCAATGTAAACAGTTCTATCCATCTTGATGCAGTGTCTTCTACTATGAATATCCATTTTTCGCCATTCGGTCCTTTAGGGAGAGGACCAAACAAGTCTATGGATAGGACTTCAAATCTTTGGTATGCCGCTGTTGATTGGAAAAGACTGCTGGTTTTTGATTCGTTGGCTTGTATTTTTGGCATTGAGCACAAGATTTTATGTATTTGATAACATCTTTGCGTAATCCCTTCCAAAAGAATTTTTTTTCAATACGTTTTACAGTTCTGTCTATTCCCAGGTGACCTGCAGTCGGTATGTCGTGGAAAGATTTGAGGATATTGTTTATTTCTTGTTTTGGTACTACTAGTTTTGCGTTTTCATCTTCTTGTTCTGGTGCAAATCGATAGAGTACTCCGCCGTGGATAAGGTATCCTCTTTTAGATAACTGTATGTAATCTTCAGATTCTGTCTATTCTTCTAATGTTTTAATGATAATACTCAGATCTTCATCTTTCATTTGTTCCGTACGTAGATCGTTTTCGCTTCGTCGGGGCAAATCTATTTCTACTGAACATATTTCGCATTGTTCTGTATGATTCTCGCAAGGAGGTCGAGAGAGTGTATCTGCTACAACATTGCTTTTCCCTGGAGCGTATTTTATTTCGAAGTTGTAGGGTTGTAGTTGGAGTGCCCACCGTGCAAGCTAACCTAACGTCCCTGGAAGCTGTAGAAAAATCAACCTTCTAAGCCAACGCAATCAAAAGATACAGCTATTTAGGCTTAGCTATTTAAATTTCCGCAAATTTTCGAAACCCGCACGGGAATCAAAACCTACAGGGCACTTCCCGTAAACTTAGAATCTTGAAATTTAGTACGAAGTCACGTCGTATAGTACAGATATAGGAATAATTACGAAAACCGTAAATATTCAGTTTTATCATATAAAAAAATATTTAAGAAAAATATTTTTAACAATTTTGAAAATTTCAAAGTTACTACTCCTTATCTACAGGTTTGTACGGAACCCTCGGTGCGCGAGTCCAACTCGCACTTGACCGGTATTTTTTTCTTATAATAACCATCCCCGTACTTTAAGGAATATCATAAAAAAAGAATTGGACAAATTGGTCCAGGCATTTTTGAGTTATGCGCTTACCAACACTTTTTGCGATTAATTTTCTGTAATACGAAGATGATAAGAGTGTAGATTATGCAATAAATATAAATATGAAGATATACACCCCCGCAAACAATTTTAACCATAACATGTTTTTTGGTGAAACTTCTCTGTGTTTGATTTGTAAGCCGGTTTGGATAAGCAAACTCGAGTTAACGCTCATAGCCATATAGGCTATCCATATCGGATTAAAAACATATCGGTTCGAAAAAGTTTTAATTAAAAAGTGTTTAATCTGTAAAAAAAACCTTTATTGGCTTGGCTTTCGATAGCGTGTGTATTTTTACCTTTTTTAAAAGGCATTTAAGCTTTTTAAGAGTAGAAAGCTCGCTGATGGATTTTTTTAATAAAACCTATTTTGGTACCACCCATCTGAATAGAGGTTGCTAAAGTAAGTATTAGTTGTTATTTTCATGAAGCGTTAGTTTTATATTTTGTATTTAAAGCCTTGAATTGAAGACCATTAATCACACAATTATTAAAGCTTTGGCTAGTGACTTCAAAGTGCATGAAAAATTACCTGAAGACGTTTGCATGTTTGAGATGAAACTGTCTTGGAGTAAATCTATCGTAAACAATTCGTCATCTTTTAGAGCTGTGTATTATAATATGCAAAACCATATACATACTTAGTGATAATAGTGTGTACAGTAAAGCTATTTATCAAGCCCAATGCTTAAAGATGTCTTCCAGCGATTTCCATACGAGCTTGCCATTTAGCTAATACCCCCAAATCTAACCACCTAATTAGATATATTTAAAAAAATGTTAAATGATCAAATAACGCAATTTAAAAAATACATTTATGAACAGACCTGCGGTCGCCCGCAACTTCGTCTGCGTATATTTCCCGTTCCCAAGGGAATTTCGGGGAATCCTTTCTTAGCGAATGCCTACATTATAGTAACTACCTGCATGCCAAATTTCAGCCCGATCCGTTCAGTAGTTTGGGCTGTGCGTTGATAGATCACTATGTCAGTCGATCACTTAATGAGTCACATTTGAGTTTTATATATCTAGATAGATAACTCTGATTTTTACCTACACTATGAAATAAAAAACATAAAAAGAAACTTAACACAGATATATGTATAATAGACGATAAGATTACCACAAGATTATTCCTTCTAACAAAGATGCAAAGGAAATTTTTGTGCTATCTCATTACCTTCAATGCCATTTTGAAATGCAGATGTTTAACGCAAAGCGTATTAATCATATGACAAACTCCGCGAATTAACAACTCAGTCGACTCACGGGGAACAATAAATCAATGTGGAACTTCACACAAGTGAACGTTTGCATGGTTAGTTGTATGAATTATGCACTAGCGAGAGACAGGTCTAAGAAAACAATTTGTTTAGCAATAGATTAACACGTTTACATGGAGGCGGCCTGACAGGCCCCAGTGGCATGAACATGAAAAGGAAATATACTTAACTAAAAATAAAATGCCAGTAACAAATGTGGAATGATAAAACACTTATAAAAGTGACTATGCCTTAAGTAAATGATTAATTATTTAAACATGACAGATTGGTAGGTTTCTTTCAGACAAGCTTTACAACAATAAAGCAACAATATCAAATTTTTCATCTTTTGTGAAAAGGCTGATAGTTATAACTTATCCAGGAGTAGCTTATAAATAAAGCAATATAGAGACATTGCGGAGACTAAAATTGACTTAGTTCAAACAATCATACTTATTTAGTTTACTAAGTTTGGGTATTAACATCCGGTGCTCACTTTGATGTACCGTCTCTTCAATATCATTCGGAACTTTAAAATACGTTTATGTAATACAAACTCTATATTACAAAGATACCTTTGACGTTTCATAACGGAATATTTCCTAAAAGCTTATTATGAGTATTATGATTCGCTCTTTAAAGCAACACCAAACTACAATCAAACCTTAATCGGCTTAAAACGTGTTTGTTCTGAATATTACGGTTCGATCACAATTATACACGTACTCGTATATTATAAATCGAGTCTATTAAGCAGCGTACACACGTTTTGTTAATGTTTTATACAGCCAATAAATGTGAGCTAATTAAAATTTAACGAAGCGCTCCAATTTTGGCAACAGGTAGCCGAATGGCACACGGCTTTTATTTATTGAAAATAACATTTTAGGCATCCTTTTAAGTTGAGTTTTTGTTAGCTATAAATTAAGTTACCTACATACCTACCTACTAAGAATTTGTTACTTAGAATCATTGGATTTGCTTTCAGAGACGGTCGTACACGCAGCGAAAAATTCGGTCAAAAGAAAAGTTCGGCTCTATCGAAAATTTATGTTACGTAACTCGCTCACTTCTAGTTATTAAGTACTAATACTAGTTATAAGCTTTTTGATACATTTACTAACTTCAAAATGGATTTATGTTGTCCGAAACTTTTTTTTTATTAATTTATTTATTTTCATCTTTTACCGAGTACAGTTTGAAGTGAAATGATCGGTATCGTACAAGAGTTGTACTCGTAAGAATGAGTTGCGTCATAATAATGAAAATATTATACAAAAAAACCTTTTGAAGCTTTGACGAGCTTCAAAGAGCGGCATTTGATCCAAAAAAATTTAATATAATATAAGCAGTTAATGAAGTACGGATCAAATAAAACGTAAATGCCAACCTTACTTTAACCCGAGTGCATTGACCCTACCTGACAGGGGTGTATTTTAGTCACACGTTGCTCTACACAGCGCATATTATATTCAGTCTAGTATTGTTATCTAGACGCCTCGCCGTACCAGCCACGGTGATCACTCGCAAATCGGTCTTAAAACGTGTTGGTAGTGTATCTGGTGTAAACGGTAGGTAGGCAGGTAGGTATTCTATCTACGGAATCAAACGACATGCATTTGGTGCGATGGCTCGTTTATTACTGCCCTAGGCCAACCGTCGCGCGGCGCGGGCGGCGCGGCGCGCTCGTAAGCTATACAAACACCTCAGTATCAATCGTTCGTTTTATACCAGGTGTATTTCCAGAACTTGAATACATTTCTATCGATTCTCTTGTTTGCGTTATAAAGAACTTAAAACGCAATTGGTTCAATTATAATTAATGACTTAAAATTAATATTTGCAGTGAACGGCCAAGATAACATTTTGCGGACATTTTGAATATCAATACTTGTCTCAAGTCTTAATACAGAACAGGCATAAGTGTGCATGTACATGTGTGTTTGTACTGGTCTGGGTGTTTTCTGGGTGGTATAATATGTATTATTTACAAAAAAAGTATTTAAGTATGTTTATCCGTTGTCTAGTACCCATAACACAAGCCTTGTAGCTTAATTTGGGACTAGAGAATTGGTGTGATTGTTGTGAAATATTTATTTTATTACAAGACTTCGCAAATATACTGATAGTAATAGTACTAAATAATATTAATATAAATATTAAATAAGTAGTAGTAGTAAAAGTAGGTAATAGTAATCAAAGTACCTAAATATAAATAAAAGACCGAAGCTTTTTTACTCAACAGCCGAAGTAATGTAAAAAAGGTTACTGGTAATTTCAAATAACAAGCATCAAAAAAAAAAAAAAAAAAATTCAAAATTCTTTATTAATAACAAAAGTAATTTGACACTTACATTGGGAATCTCCTTTTAAGCTAAAACACTTGTGTTAGGAGAAACCCGCTCTTTCAAAGCATCAAAAGTCGATCATAATATTTGTTGTTGTTGAAAAAGAGAAATGTAATTTATTTTTGATGATCATTCCATAATGTTTGCGTTTGACGACAGAAATTACGTTTTCACGTAATTTATAAGCTCGTTAAGAGTTTTTATGGGCGTCAATCGTCCTTTTAAACTTGGCGCAGTAAAACATACTTTGTATTTGATAAGTAGGTACTCAGGACGCCAATTTGTTACGAGTTTCTAGTTTTTATCGTATTCGTGAGTGTCTACTTGTCTACATGTCTATTTTATGAATGACACAAGAAATGGGTATTTGACACTAATCAAAATAATTTCCAAAACTCTATTTCTCATAGTAAATACGTAATTTAACACCTTAACTAAGTATCAATTTCTTATTATCGCAATATAAGACATTTAATTGATCAAAAAATCATAAAAAGTGCACCGATTCACGAGAGTGAATGATGACGTCACAAGCTAGTATCGCCATACAAAATCTATGGGTGACGGCCGTTTTATTGTTCATAATGGTGGTATCAATTACTCAAATATCATCGAATCTCATGCCTATTTTAAAACTATGTTAGTAATCTTAATCTCTTGGATATATATTTTTTTAAATATCATTACATTTACATTTCACGCTAACGTTACATATATACCAATTCTATAACTTATAGATATTAGATTCTTATACGGAAGATAACGCAATTAAGGTAATGCTAGACTTCTCTATATCAATATTCAATAAGGAAATGCCACAGGCATATCACGCAAAATCTACAAGCCGAAATGAAATTCCAACCATGGACATAAAAGCTCCTACTCTTAGAGTCCTCGCAGACTGTCGACTTTAAGAGATTGTTCTAGCTGTTCTTGTCATCTATCCTTGCCGTCTTCCTATTACAAAATTTATATTTACTGACAAAAAAATCTCGCAAATCTCAACGTTTTCCGTATAAGATAAAAGAATTAATGCCAAAGCCAGTTTATTGAATCTTCCTTAAAAGCAGTACCTACCGTATCTAACTGATATCGTTGAGTATGGCTCGTACCACCTCATATTCGTATATAAGGTAAGGCCTGTACCCAGCTGTAAGACGTATATAGACTGATGAGATGAACTGATATCGTCATCTTCGTATTTTCATAATATTTTTATAGATAGAGGAGATAGAGTGATAGAGTAGGGAACCCGACTGTACTCTTGAGTCGAAGGTTGGAGGTTGGTTTGTAGTTTGTCTATGATTAGGGAGAAAACAGGAAAAGTCAAAAGGAAAAGTCGTTGAGAAGCGAAGGAGATAACGTGTTATTTATGACGTTGTTTATATGTGTTTGAACGAACTATCTGTGATCTTATCTAAGTGGGTTGTTAAATAGAAATTATGAGAAACATCGGTGTACCTACGATGATTAGCAAAAAATAATAATAACCTACGTTAAAAATTACACTTAGTAAGTATTCTATCCGATCTCGAACGGCGACCGCATGCCGGGCTACGTATCGTGGGCAAGCCCGCTACAAGGTGGCTGAATTTATTTATTTATTTAGTGTATATTAGTTTATATTATGTGTATTTTTAAATAATGTACTATTTATATTATTATTTTTACACTTTTGTGTCTAAGCATGAAGCTGGTATTTCAGAGATGTACGGGCCCAAACATTTCCAATAAAATCAAATTATGACGTTATCGGTATAGTTTGACTTCTGAGTGTGGTTTGCGTGAGAGAGTGTAGTGCGTACGAGGCGCTAGAAGTATGTGGTTGTGAATGGTTTTCAGTTTGCTTTATTTTTATTATTATTATTGGTATTATTTTTTTGTTTTCTCTTTTATTTATTTTGTTGCATCGCCCACTAATCATTTCTGCTTAGCCCAAAGGTGTGACTGGTAGAGACTGCCCTACGGCGCTAATTCCACCTTTTGTACCTTTTGGACCGACGATCTGGTGAAGGTCGCGGGAAGCGCAGGTCCGTTCGTGGTGGAGATCCTTGCGGGAGGCCTACGCTTAGCAGTAGGCGTGGAACGGCTGATGGGATGATGATAATGATGAAGATTGTGAACTTGTCCGAAGAGCAAATTTTTTAATTATATGCACGGTAAAATTTATTTGTTTATTTATTTTTTTGATTATTTATTTTTTTACATTACACTATTACTAATTCAACAGTGTAAAACTAATCTATACTTAATCTATTTACTTATAACTTATAATATAAAATGCCGTTCTTGCGAACTCACTCAGAGAACACGAAAATATGTCGAGTTGTTCGGCTACCGCGTTCATAGTGCGCAAGACTCGAGTGAGCGGCGCCCTGGCCAGCAGGTTGGTGCGCGCGTGCGGCAGCGCCAGCAGCGCCGGCGCGCGCCGACGCCACACGTACCAGTCAGGCACGTCGAACTGGATATGTCGGAGAAACTCCGCGTTGTGCACTAAAAATAGTTTTGTAATTCACCCCTTGAGCATTGATGGGACAATATTGTCGTCTTAACAATAAAATAAGTAGTTTAATAATACGTATAAATATACAACAACATCACATACATTGATCTGACTCCGTGGTAAGTAGCTTAAGCACTTGTGTTACAGATATCAGAATCAACAGTGGTATTACAAATAAACTTAAATAAATACATATAACACCCAGACCAGAACAAACAGACATGTTCATGCACACAAATGTTTGTACAGTGCGGGGATCGAACCCGTGACCGCTTGGATAATAGTCAACTTCTTGACCATAACACCAAAGTGGTCGTCATATATTTTGGTGTCTAATTACGTGTGGCTCGAATCCTTCTAAAAAAACATAGACGAAAGTAACATCAAATTTCAGGAAATATGAGCAGCGGAAAAACAAAGTAAATTCCGTATCAAACCCAGATTTACATTGTTGATACAATGCAATACACAAGTTTCTAACTGTGTTTGCTCGTAACATGTTTGAGTAAGTTATTTATTTGTTGATCTAGGAATCGAATATTAGCATTTGTGTTTTGATTGCTGTTGTATGTAAGAAGTGTCTTAGGTTTTTGCACTCTAATAATTTCATGTAAACTATTATTCGTGCAGAACTAATAAGAAGTACAGAATCTTTTCGAGAAAGTGGTGAATAGGCATTTTCGGTCACATCAAAACTTACGATCAGGTGAGATTGTGTGTAAAATATCGGGATACTGCGTATATAAGATGTCAAAGCAATCAATTAATTTGATTGCTGATGACCTTTCCTAGGTCAATTGATTTAATTTGATAAATAAAATAACATCTTAAAAAAGATAAGTGCTAATGATAATTATTACTCAATAGAACTAACTACTGTAATGCATTGTACGAGGGTGAATCAAAAAATTCTTGGAATCAATATTAAAAAATGCAAAGATTTAAATAATAATATTTTATTTTTCTACATAATCTCCCTCCAATGCAATGCATTTAGAATAACGCGTTTCTAACTTCCTTATTCCTTGTGAAAAAAATTTATTTTCTTGACTCTCGAAAAAGTCCTCTACGGCAGCTATAACCGCGTCATTATCGTGAAATTTTGTTCCACGAATTTCCTCTTTTAATTTTGGAAATAAGTGAAAATCACTTGGGGCTAAGTCCGGAGAATATGGTGGGTGGTCAAGGAGATTTAAGCCAGCACAGCGGATTGCGTTGAGCGCAACTTCCGATCGATGAGCAGGAGCGTTATCTTGAAGGAACAACACGCCCAACGACAGTTTTCTACGACGTTTTTCTTTAATCGCTTCACGCACTTTCGGGATTAAATTTGCATAATAGGGTCCAGTTATCGTCTGGCCTTTTGGCATGTAATCAATAAAAATGATTCCTTCACTATCCCAGAACACAGAGGCCATAACTTTGCCAGCGGTAGGAGCAACTCGAAATTTCTTAATGGATGGAGAGGATGGTCGTTTCCAAGACATGCTTTGTCTTTTAGTTTCAGGATCAAAATGGTGGACCCACGTTTCATCCATGTTGACAAGACGACGGCAAAAATTATCCGAATCACGCTGGAACATTTCGAGATTACGCTTGGAAATTTCCAAACGTCGCTTTTTGTTTTCGTCGGTTAACATTCGTGGCACCCATCTTGCAGACACTTTTTTGAACCCCAGTGAATCAATTAAAATGGATTGAACGCTACCAAAAGATACCTTTAGGATCTCAGCTATATGTTTTATAGTCATTATTCTGTCTTCCAAAACCAGATTCTCAACCTTTTTGACATTTTCTTCTGTAACGGAGGTTGAAGGCCGCCCAGAACGCGGGTCATCTTTACAGCTTGATCTACCTCTTTTAAATTCAGCCACCCAGTACGCAACCGTAGAATAGGGTACAGCATCACCCCCTAATGTCTGCTGAATGTCCAAAAAAATTTCCTTCGTAGACATTTTTTTCAAACTGAGATATTTTATCACCGCACTAACGTAACTCACTTTTATCCATAATTTTGACTTTTTAGCAACTCGTTGCACAAAAAATTTTATTACATGCGAACGAACTGACAAAAAAACAAGTGACAGTCTGCATAAATATAGTGTGATAGACACTCTTTAATTTGAATATCGAACTTGATCCAAAAAGGTTTCATATATATGCACTTCTAAGAACTTTTTTATTCACCCTCGTATGAAATAATTTCGCTATTTAAGAAATTATAAACATTTAAAAAGTCATTGTAGGGATTTTTTTTAAAGAGTCACATAAATAGCTATCTGACTGTTAAATATAAGCTGACCGAATTCAGGATGACATTCGGTTTGACCTTTTGCATAATCAAGTTTGACATTTCAAATCAGCCATCTTGGAATTTTATCGGACTGTTAGCGATATCAGTCTATTGAACAATTGGCCCGTAATAAAACAAAATTATCAAATAAAATTAATTAAGTCGGCTACAGATCTGAATGAGGTGAATTTATTTTTCGTTTATATTATTCCGTATTCAGGATATAAAATTTAAGTTTTCTTTTAAACAAAGCGGGAGATTTTATTTCTTTAATATCCTTAGGTAAATGGTTGTACATTTTTTCACCTTCGTTGAGGATTGTCTTGTCGCCGTAATTTGTACGTGAAACGTATAAGCAGATGTTGCTGCCATTCCTGAGTTGTCTGGTCTGAAATTGGGATTTTTTCGTAGAGACTATTTGCGAGTGGACGTCTTTTTTATTTTTTCTTATAAGTATATGAGCGAAGGTCATCAACTTGTTTTTTTGGAAAATAGTTTCTGTTAGCATCAAAATTAAACAGTAGTTTTGTTATCTTGTTTTTGATAATTTGTATGGCTTTTGCTTTTGCTATTGTCGGCCGACCCCCACACTTCAATAAGATAGATACGACTTTTTATAGAATTGTATATTATTATATATTTATATATAGAATTGTATATTATGTGTTTTATAGACTTCGATAATATCGTACGGCTCTCTGTAATGCTCCTATCAAATTTTAAAGTATAAAACGATTCTTTTGTAGTTGAAATTATAAAAAAAATAAGGCTTTGTTACAACGGCAGCGTCAATGTTTTTAGAATTAACGCTAATTACGCATTTTTTGAATTGTTAGACGTAAAAAGGTGTGTTGTCGCTGAAACTGTGTGATAAAGTCCTTATAAAATCTATCATTTATGGCGCCTTTTGAAGGCGCTGTAGGTATGTACCTATTTACTAGGATTGTTTCCAAATAAAGTAACGTTACATACGAGTAAGAATGAATTTTGTTAAAATTAATTGAAAAACATACAAAACAATTCTTAATTGGACGTTCATAAATAACTAATATGTTTTATAGGAAATGAATACGTACATCGTAATACTGCGCAAAAACAGATCAAAGCATTCCCTTGATAGGGTTGTCTACAATTCTATTTTTGTTAAATTAATTTGCGGTTAATTAATTTACCAGTAAAATGTCATCTATGTAGCCTATTCAGTGTATTTTAATTCAAAAGCTTTTCATATCGTCTTAACTTTATATGTTTATTTATGTCTAATCCGCCGATGAAAAAATTCAATATGCATTGACCATTTTTTGGTGTTGTTCTGCCACCTTAAATTCGGTACCAAAAACATATACCTAGTTTTCTAGCTTGACAATAAAACCCGTGGGCGTTGTTTTATTTTTTCTTGTAGAGAATGAAGAAAAAAAACATTATTTCTAAAGCTTACCTACTGTAGACATGTTTTTACTGTGTACTCATGTGGTGGTTGGAGATTAGCATTGTTCTTGCATGTTTTATTAGCTTGAAAAGTGCGGGCAATTTGTTTTACTTAGCTCCTTTTGTTCTTGTGGATAACTTCATTTAGTAATCTTATGGGTATGTTAGGAATATCAGAAGAATTTTTCATTGTAAAGAATATAAAGCTTATTTTTTGTTGTGAATAAGACATTCCAATCTTTAGTGCTTGGTATTTTTCACAAATGTTTATTTTTGCTAATTGCAATCTTTTAATAATTTATTTCAGATAGGTTATTAATTAGTAACTTAGTTGAAGTCAAACACAGTGTCGTAACAGTGTTCTATGGAAGACCGCGTTTTGACGGTTAAACAGTAAAAGCGGTTTGTCATAGTCCTAAATGAAAATAGTTAAACATTAAATGTAGATACCTACTTACGGATTACGTTATTTATTCACCATGCAGTAATTAACCACCACGATTTTAACCACTTTTCGGTGGACAAAAAGTGTTAATTAGAAAAACTGACAACCCTATTCACATGCCAATGTATAGTATCGAACCAGCACAATAGGTTAGCGTTATTTTTGTTCGGCGTCTGCGAGCTTCGCTACACCGAATACACCGAACGTCTGTGTTAGCTTGTTTATATACAATTTATTTATATTGACGTCCGCTGCCCACGGGGGAATTTTTTCATATAATATCAGCTGCTGGTTTTAGCCCTGTGTTCTGAATATTCAAAATGGTAGGGGATTAAGTTAGTGAGGTGCCTAATTCAAATTGCTTACGTAAGGATTGTCCTACGTGTATGACGCAACGCGACAAGTGACACGCGACGCGACCCATTACTTGTGTCGATGTCAATTTCGCTTAGTCACGTAGGACACTATAAACAAAACACATACACATCCTCCCTGATGACCGGAGCCATTTCATTTAGCCGATTGTTAGGGTTAAGGTTCTCGGTAGCTCAGTTGGTTAGAGCATCGGACCGGATTTCCAAAGGTCGGGGGTTCGTATTCTCCCTGATGACAATGACAATGAAAATATATTTTTAAGTGTAATGTCTTTATGACTTACATACACACTTTGATATAGTCGCGTCGCGTCGCATTTGTTGCGTTTGTCCCACATGTAGGACAACGGGTAAGTTCATTGACCCTTTTAACTTTTGACCTTGTAAGAAAATAAAAGGAAGGTTTTCAGTTCCTATGTGGCCTAAGAGTCTCCGAGCCCATATCAAAATCAGAAAATATTACGAATTACAAGTAACGATTAAAACTACAAGTTGTGGATTAGGTTTTTTTAGTGACCATTTTATATTGGTTAACTAGGGCTTGGGTTGAGATACACAGCATCTTGGGCAGCATTTTATGACGAATATTTTATTACAATGGTCACATCTATATCTGTACTTAAGCCTTGAAAGGTACCTAATTGGTAATTAAGCGTACAACAAAAGCTAATATAACCGAAGTCTTAAAGTGAACACACGGTATAACACAGCATCAGGTGCCTGCATTAATTTGTTCCTACCGATATTGTGTTATTGTGAGAAGCCACGTGTAACGTAAATCAAATTGAAATTCGCCAGTTTCTATCAGTAAGCTATATACGAGTATTAGGCAGCCACTGTAAGCAGCTCTATAAATCTGTATGAAATATTGTTTGTCTCGTGTAAGGTAGAACAATTAGTGCTTCCTTGGTTTTTTTGGTGCTGATATTTTGTCACTGAGAATTATAAAGATAATTTAACACCCTAACAGCGGCACAACAAGGCAATAAGGTCTTGAGATGTAGTAGTATCCACATATATGTTCATGTTTAGTTTCAAGTAAACTCAGTATCTATCCAGCATTCAGTTGTATCATTTCATCTAAGTTCCCAACCTTACAGTCTAACGTTCACGTCATTATTACGTTTTCTTCAAGTCAAAATCAGGAGCCTATGATTCTTATTGTTAAGTGATAAAATGCGTTTAAACAGCCCCCTTTACATTTACTTTAAAAATAAACGCTGTTCCAGTGTTGATTGATATAAACATTGTCATATTTTGCCTTTGAATGTGTCATAAATCACATCTCATCATGAGCTAACTGCAGTGGTTTCCGTAACCCGACGAAATGCGGGACAGTGTCCGAAGCGTAATGAATGAATCGTCATTCGTCGCCCCATCAGTCACGCTAGTCAGTCTGATTGCTCCAAAGTATTGCTCCCTGTTTGAGCGACAAGTTTGCGTACCGTGTATCTACATCTATAGTTGGTCTTACTGCTAACTTACTTTGGTATGACGAAGCGTCAGTTATTTCTCGCATGACAGTGAACATTTATTTTGCCATATTTAAATAACTGTGACTAATTAAGAATCAGTTGCTATATTTGAAAAAAATATTCTTAGAACTTCATCGTACCTACTTGAAAAGGGTAGTAGTTGTAGATATCTACTACCCATTTAGTAAACATTGTTACGAGTATCAAGAGGTATCATTACTCTTTGCCAGACAAACGAACATTAATAGAGGTCGCGAATTAAAATACTTATCAAACAGTAAAGTATTTATCCAATTAATGGAACATGGAAGTCATTAGCCTGTCGCTTATGAGCGCATGAAACCGCACTACAAAAGCGTCATGCTATGCATGCCGAAGTTCATAAACCATACACAAACGTTCTACTTCCAGTACCAGAATTCGCAGTGCTAATGTGTGTGTATGATCGATCGTCTAATGTTTTGCCAGACCGCACCACGATATATCGCAGTGAGAAGAAGCAGCTCAAGTTAAGGCGATTTAGTATTATGGACGTCAAAACTAGTGAGTTTTATGACTGTATGCCTATGCTAATATATTCCGACAAAGCTATCATATAATTATGACGGAACTACAGATAAGGTAAGTTCGTTATATCACTAAATAAATAAATATACAACATCACATACATTGATCTGACTCCGTGGTAAGTAGCTTAAGCACTTGTGTTACAGATATCAGAATCAACAGTGGTATTACAAATAAACTTAAACAGATACATAATAACACCCAGACCAGTACAAACATATTGTTCATGCACACAAATGTTTGTACAGTGCGGGGATCAAACCCGCGACCTTTTGGTTAATATTCAACTTCTTGACCATAACACCAAAGTGGTCGTGCATTATTATAAAAATACACTAAATTCAGACCCACTTCAAGACCTTAGACTATTATGTCATTATTCACGTTTAATTCTAAGATATTTAACTTAAATGGCAGCTCCAGTAAAACCAGAACTTAGCATTATATTTTTAGACACTCATTAAAAAAATATCACGGCTGATTTGTTTTATCCATAACATCACCATGCACTTCTGGAGTTGCTAAGTGTGCTGGAGTTGTGCTTTGAGTTGTTTAGTCGATATAATCGTCTGAATTTTGAACCTTAGACAAATACCTGAGATTTGCTCGGAAACCATCACCATCAAGTCATAATTTTTTTTCGCAAAGCAAACTTATCTTCGATTAATCACGAGACTGGAAGTCATAGAAACACTAGTTGCGCTGCCGACATTCGTTGCCTGAATTATTTGAAAATATTTTGACGACCACTTTGGTGGTCAAGAAGTTGACTATTAACCAAGAGGTCGCGGGTTCAATCCCCGCAATGTCCAAACATTTGTGGGCATGAACATGTCTGTTTGTACTGGTCTGGGTGTTATATGTATTTATTTAAGTTTATTTGTAATACTACTGTTGATTACTTAAACTACTTGCCACGGAGTCAGATCAACTTATGTGAAGTTGTTGGATATTTATTTATTATTATTGCAGAAGTCGCTTGGAGACTAAAATCGTCGAGTATCGAAGATTTGCTTAGCCTTGGGTACAAAGGGATAGCCCCTTCGTAGCCTCTCGAGTACGTCACCATTACTTAGACTTTCAATTAAAACGTTATTACTGTGACCTGCTGTACTATTAGTACTAGATAAGGATCTATAAGACGATTTATGTTCTACTACGGTCATAGTGTCAAGACCTAAGATAAATGGTTTCTTACTTACTCGGTAAAATACTTGTAAGGTGGAAAAAAGTTCGTGAATAAAATAATTTCAATTTTTAATTTAGAATGAAAATCTGTATATTTTTATTTGGAAAAATGGTTTGTGTTTGTGTGAACAATTAGAAAATATTACATTTAACAGCCGTGATTTTTAACCCCCGAGGTAAAAGAGGTGTCTGTCTGAGGCATCGATGTCCGATTTCAGTGCGTTTTTTTATTCAAAAGATAATTTAATATTTGTTTCTTCGGTTTACGCGAACAGTAGACGATTTTTTCAAACTATGTTATGACAACTAACACCTTAGTCTACGTGTGACCACGAGCGCTGAAAACGGTCCGAAATGTCAGGTTAAAACAACATGAAAATAAACCGCGAAATAATCCGTAAAAATTGTCTCATTTCAATAATTTAATCAAATTACGATTGTTCTTGGCTATAGCTGGTCTAAATCTGTTGCTTGCTCTTGCGGAATGCTCTTGCTGGAACATGTCGGGATTATTAAAAAGATTCTTTAAAAGTAGAGTTTAATTGGTCTCCCATAGCTGTTACTACTTAAAAAGTATTTTTAATTATAAAAGAGTACTTATTTACATGAGCGTATTTTAATAGCGAATAAATAAATTAAAAACCTAACTAAGAGAGCCTACTTTAGAACACAGGTCAAACTTATTTTTCACCATGCGCCGTAATTAGTCTGACTTCTAATAACCGAGCAGCAGAACCAAGGCAAAATGAGTTTCCACTTGGAAACACAAACCCAAATTAAGTTGATTAATTAGCCCGAGAATTAGCTCGTATCTTGTTGACATTCCGACAAAGCAGTTCCTTCTACGTTTCACCCGAATCCTTTAAAATTCAGCAAATAACCGTTTTATTGCATTCTTTCAGATATTCCTTTAGATATGCTTTTATTACCTATTTAAAAAGGTCCAAAACCCTCGTCAGTTTTGCTAAAAATTAACACAACGAGCGTGGCACAATAAATTCTCTTTGATGACCGACTTTGAATGGTTTGAATTTTTCAAACTGCTTATTAATGTCGTTTATCCGATTTGTGGCAGATGACACGCCTGTAGTGCCATTACTTTATTTGCCTGCGCCGTAATTCACGGCGTGTTATTGTGAAACCGATAGTAAGTCTTTTAAACTACGTTTTAGAGAGGCCAACTAGAAAAAGAATATATATCTATGTGAATATTTCTGGATATTGGTGATTTAAAAAAGGGGTACTCAACCTTTTTAAAATTTGCTTTACTTATGTATTATGTAATTTAATATGAATAAGTTGAAAGGGTTTAGCTCATCAAAGGAGAAAAGTCTCTTCCAACAATATACTTAAAAAGTGGCTAAACCATTTCTAATCACTTGAAAAGATCCTCCTGGCCGTGTAAGAACATGTAAAAATTGACGAAATACAGATTTATTTTCCGATGGCTGAAGACACATGAGTCGTGTCATCTAATCGTATGACGTTAAACGCGCCAGGTATGCCACGTCATGGTTTTTTTTATTAGTCATCGCAATGAATCGGTTAATCGTGTTTCGCATGGCTTAAAGTTGCACAGACCACGGTTAACTTCGATTAACTTTTATGAGGCTATACTCGTAGTACACGTAAGATTTACGAACCAATTTAGTGCAGCTGCTGTATGCTTGCCAACACGTTGGGTTCGATTCGCGGCGTTTGGCCACTTGAGAGATATGACACGACCCCGTTTTGTTATAGTTTCACAGATAATTTCCATTCGATAGTGGTTATGGGGCGGTAACTATAATTCGGATTTTAACCTTCAAAACTTCGGAATCCCATTAAAATTATTACTTCAAATATGAGTAGTACTTCAGTACCGTATAGAAATAATATTGACATATTTCAAACATATTGACATGGGAATGCTCCAAATGTTATTTGACATGCTTTGGTACTCAAGGTCCAATATATTTTTGACAGTGACTGTACCTTTCACTTCATCTAGACTGTACGAGAAGATCATGCCCTAGGTTCACCGAATTAAAATGAGCAATTAAGGCTTGATAAGGGTTTTTTGGTAATTTAAATTTAAAACTTATTTTTGTTAACCTACCGGCAGTTAAATAACCTTTATAAAATAAAGGCTCCGATGCAGTGAGAAGTCTGTATTCATGTGGTCGAAGTGAGGTCATCAGAATGTAAAGACCATACTCAATTCGAATCAGTGAATGTAACGTTAATTATTATTTATTACAGAGAACACAGTCATTACAAACGACCTAACAAACCATACGTAATGAGATGTTTTAAATGATAATGAATGTAAAAAGATATTTATTATATTTCAAAATAAAGTTATGTATTGTTACATAAATACATACAAATCGCTTTCGTATTATTTCAGTATTAATTCTCTTAGTGAAAGGTCGTATCGAATTGATTAATACAAGAAATAGAAATAGAAATAGAAATTTTTAAGAAAATTATTGGAATCAGCCTTTCAGGAAAAGGTCGAACTTCAGCTGTGCGTGAATATTCAGGCTTATTTTCGAGCTAAGATATATTTCTGCTCTGTAATCCGCATTTCGTAGAAAGTATAAATATATTATTTGAAGTACAATAATATTTTTATGACAAAATATAAATTAAATGTCGACCCAGATCGCGCCTTTACAAAACCTTAATGGTTACGTCCGTTTTAAACATACAATTTATTTTAAATGATAAATAAAAATATTGATCAGTAAATTCAATTAAAACTTATAAGAAACATAATCATTGCATACTAATAATAATATAAATAAATAAATATACAATAACATCACATACATTGATCTGACTCCGTGTTACTCCGCTTAAGCACTTGTGATACAGATATCAGAATCAACAGTTATATTACAAATAAACCACCCAGACCAGTTCAAACAGACATGTTCATGCACACAAATGTTTGTAAAGTGCGAGGATCGAACCCGCCACCTCTTGGTTAATAGTCAACTTCTTGACCATTACACCAAAGTGGTCGTCTGATTGCCACTCTCAGAGGTTTTTGCATTGCGTCATTTTGCAGACGGCATAATATCAAATAGAAACATCAGATATACAAATTGAAATAGGGCCAATCTGTTTGCCATGTTTCCTATAGCCGTATAAACGAACGGAGCCTAAGACAAAGTTACATTGGAATCGTTTACAATCATACTATCGACTAGCTTCCTGCCAGCGACTTCAACCGTACGAATTCGGTTCTCTAATATATTAGGCATATAAAACTTCCTCTGGAATCACTCTATCTATTTAAAAAAATAACATTTAGTAGTTTTAAGGATCCAAGCAAATAGGTTACATACAAGCCAGACGCGGGATGCGACTTTACACTTTATGCTATGTAGTGACGATTGCGTTTGATAACATTATAGAAATGACAATCACAAATTGTTGCCATGTGACTTATAAAAATGATTTAAAAAAATATATAGATGGATTTTTATAAATTCAATAAGCGATAGCGAACACTATTATCGTCGGCTGACTATTCAATGTAACTTTGTCTGCCCCTGCACGGTTTCGAAATGTCTGCCAATTTCGGGTGCCACCGAGTTAGTTTAGTCGAAACGTTTGGTCACAAGTTGATGAATTGGATAGCTGGAGAAGCGACAAACAAGCAGTGAATTAGTTCGTTCCGTATAACAGTTAGTTGCAGCGCTGTATTTACATATGTGTGGTGTGGGAAAGTTAGATCTACATGAAACGTCTAAGCTCGTGAAATATAATGAAGACAAGAGTTACTAATTCGATGTAGTGTAATGGACAGCGGATTTGTTGACATGAATAAATAAATAAATATACAACAACTTCACATACATTGATCTGACACCGTGGTAAGTAGCTTAAGCACTTGTGTTACATATATCAGAATCAACAGCGGTATTACAAATAAACTTAAAAAAAATAACATATAACACCCAGACCAGTTCAAACAGACATGTTCATACACACAAATGTATGTACAGTGCGGGGATCGAACCCGCGACCTCTTCGTTAATAGTCAACATCTTGACACTCTATTACACCAAAGTGGTCGTGAAATGAATTGGATATGGCTGTGACTGTGAATGCGCTATGGCTGTTAGGGTAGCCAATTTGATGAAATGCGTCTTGCTATGATAATAATAATAAGGTATGATTTGGAGACAAATATGGTCTTTCGTGATTTTTTATTTTCAATTAAGGCTGAATTTTTGTCAATGTTACCTATCTATAATAACAGTTACACGTGCGCGTTTCGATTTGCTTTGCGAAACAGTTTGTATTATTTATCGTGGCAGCCAACACCATGTCGTGTTTTAAGAGATCCATATTCTGCCGGGAGATATATATTGGAAAATAATAAGACACCTCAAACTTGCTAACTGAACCAAGATAATCAAGTAGAGCCGATGAGCTCACCTTTCCTTCGGCCGCTGTATCAATAAACTGTATAAAAATAATGAGTAAACACCATCCCGTACGGTGGTTGCTCGTTTGTGCAACGCATGACGTAGCGATATCCGAAGCGAAACGTTGGTTAATCTTACCACAGTGTGCGCAGAGGCAGTACTCCCTAACGTTTCGTTTGTATTTTATTTATTTAAGCTTTATTGCACAACAAAACTATGTGAAAAAGGTGGACTTAACGCCGTAGGGCATTCTCTACCAGTCATACCTTTGGGCTAAGCGGAAATGATTAGTGGGCGGTGCGATAAAATAAATAAAAGTGAAAACACAAAAATATTGATACCAATAATGAGACAAATGAGATTTATATAAGAATACATATTTATGAATACCATAATATAAACTAATACTCGTATACACAAAAAAATAATAAATAAGACGAACTGTTTAAGAGAAAGTCTATAATGACGTTTGCGATAAAGTAAGAAAGTGGGTGTGAAATAGTCTCTTGAATGATAATTATTTTCGGATCTAGCCAGCGCGTTCACTCGCACGTTCAGTGTAGACAAGATATAGAGAGAGAGTGTAGCAAGAGTGACAGCGATGGCTACTCCGAAACTACGGACAATAGCTTAGAGAGTAGCGGTTCGATCCCCGCACTGTACAAACATTTGTGTGCATGAACATGTCTGTTTGTACTGGTATGGATGTTAAATGTATTTATTTAGTGGTATTTGTAATACCACTGTTGAATCTGATACCTGTAACACAAGTGCTTAAGCTACTTACTACAGAGTCAGATCAATGTATGTGATGTTGTTGTTTATTTATTTTATCTATGATGTCGCTAGTGAGGGATAACGGGATCTCATCATCATCATAAAACATTAATTTGACTGCTGAATCTTAAAGACATCTGGATCAGCCAGTCATGAGCGAGCAGTCTGAGACTTTCTGTTAAAAACTATCTAAGTTTGCCTCTACAATATCCGATAAATTGTTTTGGTACTCGTAAACTCCCCACCCGTATCACCATCACTTCGTTTTGGAATCTCAAATCTGAACCTCAGAAATATGTTAGTCTATCCAAACTTCAGAAGCAATGGCTTACACCCCAGCCGTAGATCTTGGCTACACGCGACTTGGATCGCTGCCCAGAGGGACAACCTATGCACAGCTTGGACATTGAAATGTATCATCTAGACGACCACATTGGTGTTATGGTTAAGAAGTTGACTATTAACCAAGAGGTCGCGGGTTCGATCCCCGCACTGTACAAACATTTGTGTGCATGAACATGTCTGTTTGTACTGGTCTGGGTGTTATATGTATTTATTTAGTGGTATTCGTAATACCACTGTTGAATCTGACACCTGAAACAAGTGCTTAAGCTACTTACTACAGAGTCAGATCAATGTATGTGATGTTGTTGTATATTTATTTATTCATACACCGTTCTGGAACTTATGGTGAAAGTTAAGGAAGCGTATAATATTAGAAACCTAAACCTAAATATATCTGTTCGCTTGATTAAAACTGCGCCTACCGCTTACAGAACAATTGTTATCATCGACTCGCATCGCTTTGTCCGCAATTGTTTACGTTACGTTCTATTTTAGTTGTCCGTCATCTGGCCATTGTTATCCTGTGTTTACGGGCGCTCCGATCGGTGGAGTGCTTGCGGTACTACACACCCTTTCGTGGTGGGCGTAAGGCTGAAAACCGCATACCAACCGCATCATCGTGGTCTTTTCTGAATTAACACACGTCTGGCTTTGTGGCTTGCAACGTCACAACGTCAGATAGTGAATCAAGATTCTAGGTAACTCTCATACGTTTAAACTATTCACTAAGCGGGCAGTAAGTGTTTCAACAGAATGTCTGCTCCATTTTTGAAGCCGGATCTACAAATTGGCCCAAAAAGTAATGATGCTTTAAGAAGAATGCACCAATCAGCATTGAGGCCAATGTTTTTTCTACATCTACAAATCGGGCGAAATTTTTGGCCAGGGTAAGATTTATCCCAAATTTGAATATTTCCTGAAGCTCACTTTAGATTTTCCCGAAATCATTGGCTGTTCAGATCTTATTAATATAAATGACTTTGCTTGATGAATTCGACACTTGAAGAGCGAGTTTTCCTAATTTGTTTCTTGTTCTATTTTCAACCTTCTTGTAAAGTTATTTTGATTACTTTTCAGATGAACTTTTAAAGCTGATTGAAGCCTTTATTATTCAAATATTAGTACTAAAAACATGTTGTTTAGGTACTGACTATTAACTCTACAGGATGGAAATCTACTAAACAAAAGCTAGCTACTGCATTCCAGCATGCCCCATATGTAAATGAAATGCGAATATTCCGACCACATAATTTGGGTTGCATACAATCGCAATTTTGATCGTTAATTCTATCGCAATATGATTCAAATCGAATCAAAAGAATATTTTACAATATAGATTAGTGTATCAATGAAGTGTTTGGTTCAAGGATAGACCGAAATAGAGGTGTGGAAAATTGATCACTATAATAATGTACACACTGAAACTAAATACAAGGCTGAAACTGACTTCACGCTAGTGAGAATCTTCAAAGCTTATACCACATATTATTTTACAGACATTAGCTAAACGATTTTTACCAAGGGTTTGTTTTTTTGCCAATACGGCGCACAGAATATTCTTACCAAATTCTGGACCGTAGTGCTAACATAATTTGCTCATTTCAATTAAAATAAAAGCTCAAGTATGTATAGAAAATCTTAATTGCAGTAACACAATATTGAATTGCATACCTGTAACTCCAAGATACTTCAATCATAACTAATTATCATAGAAGGCCTTTCTCCAAATTCAGGAACATTTTATTCGGTTTACTAATGACGACCCAAATATTACCTATGCTTTCAGTCATTATCGAGTTTGTTTGTATGCCATTCAAAACAGCATCCGCTTTTCCACCCAACTATGCCTGAGTGGAGTTAAATTGGTTACTTTTTCTTTGAGTATCGGCTTACACCCCCATCAGTTTGAGACAGCCATAGTGAGTCTTACTATTTACTTGCTTCTATATTAAATGAATTACCAAAGTTATCCACCTTTTGGAAATGTGATCACAACACTCGTTACTTCTGATTCGATAGCCGATCGTCTTTCGGAATCAATGTCTTCATAGATTGGATTAGTTGGTATTGGTTGGGTTCTCGAGAGGTTTCCGTTGTAGATTTATGTGAATGCGGTCATCTAGATTTTTGATCTAATAAAGTTCTGAAAACTGTCGGTATTTTGATTAACCTTGTTAAGTTAATAATTTAACTTAACAAGGTTAATAAAAACACGAAAACGAATGTTTTCGTGTTTCTAAAATATGTTTGCGGGTATTTGTAGCTGTGCGTTTTTTTACGGAGAACTACACCATCGCACAAAACCTTTTTTTTATGCAAATTTTTTACTGTTCTCTTTTTGGAGACCAGTTGTTGTATTTGTTTAGATAACAAACAATCAAATTTCGTTTTCAATAGCTTAGTGAACGAGCTGCACCCTGTTGCGCTCCTCTCCCCTAATTAATTTACAAGTCACCATTTATACTTTTACCTTTATGCGGTTTTGTAGGTACTGGTAGGTAGATATGTGTGAAATTGTACCTGTAAAACAATAAAGGAAATTAATAATACATACAAAGTATCATGTAACTTAAAAGTATGTAAAATCCTTGTAATTTAATGCATAACTCCGAAAGTAGTTATTTAAGGATTTTCATTGTTGCACATTCGGTTGACCCAAATAAAAAAAAATTCGTTATAAATGACCTCGCGTGGTAAATCCCAAATTTTCCTCGTGTGCCAGTTTTTGACCGGTAAAATAAAAATAACAAAAAGGCAATTACTTGACGCGAGCGAATTGCTTGCAATCTTGTTTGCGTTGCGGGCGGCGCTGCATGAAAGTAAAACTTTATGGTAATAAGGTTCGGCCATTTTGGCAGTTCGCCTATAAAGGTTTGCATGCTTAAAAAAAGTATGCACTAAAAAAAATTACGTTTTAATATGAAGGTTAGGCTGTATGGCGTTGCACCATTGCTTTTTCAGCTGGAAAAATCCATCAACTGCATTTTTTTGTTATTTCAATAGTACTGCCGATGCTTTTTAAATTTGTATTGCATGTGAAAAGTTATTCATAAATGAAAAATTTAGAAAGTTATTGGCTTTGGATTGGATTGTTCTATTCACGAATAATCTTGGCAGATTTTTGAGCAGAATTGCGATGAATTATTAATTATTATAAGTTTCTTTTAGTCTCTGATTTTTCTCAGACCATTGGACATTAAATCGTAAACTTCGTTAGTTGGCGTTAATTGATTCGACTATTTGTTACAGCTGAGTGAATTGTGATTTTAAAGTCATCGCACAAATTAAATTAATGGTGACTTTCGTTTGATTGTTAAAACTTCAAAGGAGTTTCTAAATCTGTTCACAGTTTTTGCTGCTCAATTATAAATAACTCACAACTTTACTAAAAACACGATTTGTCAATATATCGTTAAAACTTTAATATTTTATTAGCTCAACCAGTTCAACGACCAATGTATGGTTGTTCCGGTATTAAATGAACAGAATAAGCCCATGTCGCGTGCCTAGGTTTCATGCAGGCCTTTAATTAGGCCGGATAATAGTATACAATTTTGTAATGGAAACCTATAAAGTGCATGTGATTGTGAGTCTTCGACATCTAACAAGGCGTTCTGAATTTCAGTTTTGAATGGAGCATTTTATCGTAATTTTGTGAGGGTATGAATAAATTGCTAACAATAGTTTATTGGTTATACAGATCCATAGCCAATTAAAAAAATATAGTAAGAACCAATTCATAAATTTGGCAGTAATATCACCCATCATTCATCATTCATTCATTATCAGCCTATATACGTCCCACTGCTGGGCACAGGTCTCACCTCAACTATGAAGTGGTGCGAGCCATACTCTACCACGCGGGCTCAGTGCGGATTGGTGGAGGGGTGTGGAGGGGTAAAAGACCAACCTTACTGTCAGATGTTATTAAGCCGCCCGAGGGCCTCCGACCAGGCTTAACGACTAATATCTATCGATATTAACCGGGACCAACAGCTTAATGTGCCTTCCGAAGCACGGAGATGCTTGTAAATAGACGTCTCTTTTATGGTCAGAATGGTCACCCATCCCAAACATGACCGCGCCGTAGGTTGCTTAACTTTTGGTATCACTACCAAAGCGCTGCAACCACTGCGCCACAAGCACCTCTCAAGCAGTAATATCTAAGACTTAAATTTTTAAAATATGTAAAATAAAACATATATTTTCTCGGCATGAGTTTCAGATAAGGACACTTTGTTCCATGTAGTGGCTCAATAAATAAATTACGTTACAGATATTGCGTAGAAGAATGACATCACAAAAATACTAAGATCACTAGAAACTTAATTTATTTTATTATGTACCCAATTATTTATTCAATTAGTAGCAGAAATTGTTTCAATCAAATACATTAATCCCACCTATAACTCTTTTCTGCTAAGATCTAAATTTCAGGTTTTAGGTTCCTACAGTAATTCCCAGTATTCTTGTACTGGTAATTTTACGAAACCGGCGCACCAAAGCGTCGCCTTGAATCTTTCATCGTGTAGAATTCTACTCACTGAAGGTCGAGAGTTTTTGTAGCTGAGGCAATTGTTATGTTGCTTGATTTATTAAGTGCACATTCTGTTCGGCGATAGCTACCGATCGCAGTGATTCATTGTTACGGCCGCCTGGGATGTATCAAGGTCGGCATGGCTCGTGTCTGGTTTGGGATGCACGCTCTGAACGAATGTTCGGTGAGGTGATGTGTCAATTATGTTCTTTTGTTTTTTTTTCGACTACGCAACGGTAAATTAGGGATATCGTGAACCCCTTGGACATTAAGAGGACCATAGCCGACTGGTCGCTGGGCCTAGTCTTAGGTCAAAGGAATCCCTTTCCCAAATATAAATATCGTCACCATAACAACTAACTATATCTTGTGTCTTTTTAAATTAGATTTAAGAGATTAGAGCATTCGTTTTGAATTACATGTATAGTTTACTTCTTAACATGAAATGTATAAAGAGGTAACGTTAATCACTGAGGGTTTTGCTGCGAGTCACTCGCAGGAACTACTGGATCGATTTTGAAAACTTTTACCAATAAAGCAGCACCCACCAAAAGGGTAGCCAGTTTACGTTGTTTGTGAGTGCTAAAGGCATATAATAATAATAACCAAAAATAATATGTTTAACCCCCGAAGAAAAAGAGGAATGTTAAAATTTTTTTTTATTACCACAAAATAGTTTACAGTTCTGTAAGTACAGTTACACAAGTAATTTATAATTAAATTTTAAAAATCTAACAACAAGAGAAAGAAGAAAACGAACCGATCCCAAACTTAACGAACACTGGCTAGGAACAACGGACACCCGATTAGCCACATGGAATGTGCGGAGTCTCTACAGACCAGGAACAGCATACAAGGTCATTAACGAAATGCAGACCTACGGCATAGGGATAGCTGCGTTGCAAGAAGTCAGATGGCCAGGCCAAGGAGAATGCAACATCGACAACAAAGCTACCTTATTCTACAGCGGCTCGGACTCTGGACACCATGTGTATGGTACTGGATTCGTGATCAGGAATGATCTCCTGGGTTGTGTTGTCCGTTTTGACGCGGTCTCAGCCAGAATATGTGTAATGCGCTTCAAAAGCAAGTTCTCTCACGTGTCCATGATAAACGCATACGCCCCTACGGAATTGGCTAGTGATGTGGAGAAAGACCAGTTTTATGATGATTTGGAATCAACTTATGACCGGATAAGCGATTTACGACGTCAAAATACTTCCAGGGGATTTTAATGCGCAAATCGGGAGAGAACAAGCGTTTGTGCCTACAATTGATCTACACAGTAAACATATCGTGTCAAACGACAATGGAGTAAGATTGATCACCTTTGCGGCCTCTAAATCACTCGTAATCAAGAGCACTATGTATCCCCGAAAAGACATCTATAAGGGTACATGGAAGTCACCCGATGGTAGAACGGTCAATCTAATTGACCATGTTCTTACCGACACAAGAGCACTATCCAGGATGTCAGAGTGTATAGGGGTGCTAACTGTGATAGTGATCATTACATGCAAAGAATTAAACTTAAAATGAAGATCAATTCCAAGAAGAGGGCAAAGCTACACAGAGAAGACATCATCGATACGGAAAACCTAAAAGACCCGGTAACCCGATCGCAATTCCAATTAGAGATAAGAAATCGATTTCATGGACTTCAAATTGATGAAATGGATGTAGAAGATCTTTGGAACACCATGAAGAATACAATAAAAGAAGTGGGCCTAAAGACCATAGGGAAAAAGAGACGGAAAAAGAGGAGAAAGTGGTGGACGGGAGAATGTGAGAAGATTGTGGAAGACACGAGATAGTACCGCATTCTTGCAGAACAAAGTCCACAGTGGAATCAGCAATACAACGTCCTCAGACTGAAGTCCAAGAAGATCATACGAAGAGCGAAAAGGAAACAGCTGGAAGACACCATAGCTGAGATGCAGACCTTGATAAGAGCTAATGAATCACGCAAGTGTAACCAAGAAATACGAGCAGTAAAGAAAGGCTACCAACCCACCACACAATTCCTTCTTGATGATGCGGGCAATCTCGTGACGGATTCAGATGAGATAAAGAAAAGATGGCGCGAATATTTTCAGGGCTTACTTAACTGTCCGGAGCCGGAGCAACCTGTCACTTCCGCATTCGGAATAAATGTTGATATGGAAGTACCCGAAGAAGGTCCATTATCGTTTGAAGAGGTTAAGAAAGCAATAATGAGGCTCAAAAATAACAAGGCACCTGGCATTGACAGTTTACACGCCGAGATTTGGAAATATGGAGGAGGTGCTGTCCATTCAACTCTGTACGAATTGCTCTGCAAAATTTGGACGGCCGAAAAACAGCCTGTGGAATGGAATATTGGAGTCATATGCTCGGTTCATAAAAAGGGCTGTAGGAAGACATGCTCCAACTACCGAGGTATCGCTCTCCTTCCGACAGCTTATAAGGTACTGTCGTACGTGCTTCTGGATAGACTCGAACCGTACGCGGAAAAAATCATAGGAGATTACCAGTGTGGGTTCCGGCACA
Source organism: Pyrausta despicata (assembly GCA_963921415.1). Classification (NCBI taxonomy): domain Eukaryota; kingdom Metazoa; phylum Arthropoda; class Insecta; order Lepidoptera; family Crambidae; genus Pyrausta; species Pyrausta despicata. Next base: position 11,355,482 of record OY992853.1, read on the forward strand.
ACCTTAGCACCGTGGACCAAATCTTCCTCCTGAAGCAACTGATGGAGAAGAAATGGGAATATGCTCAAAGCATCCACTCGCTGTTTGTCGACTTCAGTAAAGCGTACGACAGTATCGATAGAGAATCACTGTACAACATACTTGACAGCTTTGGCATCCCACAAAAGCTTATTACGCTACTTAAGGTTGCGACTAGAGTGAGCAAGATGCGCGTCAGGGTTGGGGGTGAATTAACGGAGGAGTTCGATGTGGTAACGGGACTAAAGCAGGGAGATGCTTTGTCTCTAATACTCTTCAACCTGGCTCTAGAACATGTCATCCGGAAAGTTATGTCTCTGGACATAGCTGACGACTGAACGGACAACATAGGTTCATTGGTTACGCGGATGACTTGGCTCTTCTGGGCCAGACCAAGAGAGAGGTAGAAATTGCGGTGCAGACTCTTGCTTCTGGGGCCTCTGGAGTTGGACTCAGAATAAACCAGTAAAAGACCGAATATCTCCACATGCAACGTTATAAAAACACAAGGCAACAGCGCGAACATCTGCGATGTGGAGAGATGGTATTTAAAGGAGCCGCCAAATTCAAGTACCTGGGATGTACCATCACGGACACAAACACAAGGGAAGAGGAGATAGATACCCGCATCCAAAATGCCTTGCGTTGTACTGCTGCCCTCCACAAGGTGCTGGTGTCTAAGCTTCTTAGCAGAAGAACCAAGATACGGATATACAAAACTGTCATAAGACCGATCTTGATGTATGGCAGTGAGGTTTGGACACTAACCCTCAAAGAAGAACAAAAGCTCTTGGTGGCCGAGAGGAAGATCATGAGGAAGATTCTGGGTCCAACTCAGAGAGAAGATGGCAGCTGGAGGATCCGAAAAAACCACGAGATCGAAGAGTTGGTCGCCGAACCAAACATCCTGGGAGAAGCCAAAGCCCAGAGACTTCGTTGGTTGGGACATCTAGTAAGAATGGGGGAGTATCGTAGCGCCAAAGCAGCGTTTCTCGGAATACCTCGAGGCCGCCGCCCCGTCAGCCGGCCCAGATACCGCTGGAAGGACGCTGTCATGTCAGATCTGCAGGAGCTACAAGTTGCGGACTAAAATAAAATCAATAAAATAAAATCAATAAAATCAATTTATTTTTGTAATTAGGCTAACAAATTAGCACTTTTACACGTCCCAACATATAAATTGACCCTACCACCGCTTCGGGACAGTTTGGGCCAGTGCTGAGAAGAAGCGGCGCAAGAAACTCAGTCACTATTGTCATTGCCTCTTTTAAAAATTGATTTACAATAATTGTAATTGTTTGCATTTAACATTTCCATATATCTTTGTCATTTATATAATCATCAATTTTATAATATCCTTTCGACATTAATACATCTTTTACAACTGTTTTAAATTTATCTAAAGGCAATGAAATTAAATTTTCAGGTAATTTATTAAAAAATATTACACATCTACCCATAAATGAGTGACCAACTTTATGAAGCCTAAAATGTGGAACGGCAAGCCTATTTTTTTGTTTTGTGTTGAAGTTATGCAAATCGCTATTTTTAGGAAATAAGTGTAAGTTTTTTCGAACGTAAATTAGGTTTTCGTAAATGTATTGCGAGTAAACTGTAAGTATTTTAACTTCTTTAAACAATTCTCTAAGTGTTTCATTTGATTTAAGTTTATAAATAGCCCGCACGGCTCGTTTCTGCAATACGAAAATTGTCTCTATATCTGCAGCTGAGCCCCATAGTAAGATGCCGTATGACATGATACTGTGAAAATAACTAAAATAAACTAGTCTTGCCGTTTCAACATCAGTCAGAAACCTTATCTTTCTTACAGCGTATGCAGCGGAGCTTAGTCTCTTTGATAAGGTCATGATATGAGGACCCCACTGGAGCTTATCATCCAAAGTAATTCCCAAAAAAGTTGCAGTATTTGAAGTAACTAGTTGTTCATCCTTAACAACAACCCTTGTTGGAACTTGTCGGACATTGGGCATTGTAAACTTAATGCATTTAGTTTTGGTCGCGTTAAGCAATAAATTGTTAACGGTGAACCAATGAAGTACTCGCGAGAGAGTACCATTTACATCGTCAAACAATTCTTTACCCTTTGGAGTTTTAAAAAGTAGTGAAGTATCATCAGCAAATAACACTATCTCACAAGCACCGTCGACAAAGTATGGAAGGTCATTAATATATATTAGAAACAGTAACGGTCCCAATATCGAACCCTGGGGCACACCCATAGTGAGAGGTGCTCCAGGAGACTCTGCTCCATTGATAGAAACCTTTTGTGTTCTCTCAGTGAGATATGAATTAAATAAGTTACATGCATTAGTTGATACACCATAATGGCGTAGTTTTCTCAACAGGGTCTCATGGTCAACACAATCAAACGCTTTAGAGAGGTCACAAAAGATTCCCACAGCATCATGCTTACTATCATAGGCATCAAATATATGTTTCAACAGAGCGACTCCAGCATCAGCAGTACTGCGACCCTTTGTAAAACCAAATTGTTTATTATGCAATAAATTGTTTGATGTGAAGTGAAATAGTAGCTGATTGAATATAATCTTTTCAAAAATTTTACTTAGAACCGGTAAGATTGATATCGGTCGAAAATTTGAGGGGTTATTTTTGTCACCAGATTTAAATAACGGTACTATTTTACTAAATTTCATTAAATTTGGGAATTTTCCTTCATCAATACATTTGTTAAAAATGATCGCTAAAAGAGGTGCTATGATTTCAATAATAGTTTTAATTATACATACGGATATTCCCCAAAGATCCTCGGTTTTTTTCATATTTATTTCATTGAATGCGTTCATAATTACATCGGTGCTTACGTATCTAAAGTATAGTGGTGAATCACACTCATCAATATTGGATTTGAGAATGGATTCAGACAGTTCTGCAGAAGAGTTAAGTTCTTTAGTAGTAGATGGTGCTATATTAGCAAAGTACTTTTCAAAAATATTAGCTACTTCTGCATCAGATTTAACTAGTTTACCTCCATCTTTTAATGAATATGAACGATCTTTTGTTTTATCTTTACCGGTTTCTTTGTTAATGATATTCCAGGTAGCCTTGGCTTTATTTTTTGAACCTGAAACTATCCTACGAAGATGATTCGTCTTTGCTTGGCACAAACTTTTTTAAAGATTTTTGAATATTTTTTAACATATTCTATAATATGTGGGTCCTGAGAATGTTCTCTAATACTATACAGATCATATAACTTGTTCCTGCTTTTATAAATACCTGGTGTAGCCCATTCATTAAACTTACTTGTAAACCGATTAGACTTAACCTTTTTTTTTGTGAAAATTGATGCAAATTCGCTTTTAATTAAGTTAAAAAGATCTTCATATAAGTTGTCTACGTTACTACTACTGTTTGGTATTAATGTTTTCACACCATCAAAAATCCTATCCTTAAATCTATTTAACCTGTTTGCAGTGACTGGTCTATAAACTGACTGGTCTATAGACTGGCAAGAGGCGGCGCAAGACCGGATCAGATAGCGTTCTCTTGTGTCGGAGGCCAAGACACACTTTGGGTCGCTGCGCCAAAAGAGTAAGTAAGTTAAAAATCTAAACAGTAAGCCTAAATATGTGTATATGAAGTACATTTAAATAAGTTACAATATGACCCCTATTCTGTTTGTGTGTTTTTGTGTGTCTCAGATTGTAACATCGTTATAACGGATGGACCGATTTCAGTGCGATTTTGTAGGTTCGAAAGATAATTTAACCACGGTGGTTCTTAGCTAAGGCTGGTCAAAATTCATTCAGCTGTTGAAGCTCACCAGCCATTTTCCTGGCTCATGGCGGACGGTTCTTAAACTTTAAATTTTAGTTCTGTGGCTTCTGTCAGGTCAGTGTATAGTTGGAGGCATAGTTGCAAGATACATAGTTGTAAGATAGCTCACCTAGTTTGCTTGTAAACAAGGCTACGTAACGTACCCTTTTAGAGCGGACTAAGTTTCAGCTGGTGTAACTTTCAGCAACTTGAATGTGGTTAGACATGTAGATTACGTACATACGAGAAAGAAAATTTGTAGTATCTGGAAACAGTATTGGAAATTGCTTTATTAGAATAAGACCTACTCAAAACAAAATAGGGCCCACCACAGCATTGTTTCAAATTATGTTTAGTTATAACTTATAAAGTAATCATTGACAAAATGAAGCATTACAACTTCTAGTAGACATGTTTATGAGTTCATAAGAATGTTTTGAGTGTTTAATTTTTGTGTTGAACTCAAGTTGTGTTGATCTCAAAGTTAAGTGCTTAAAATTACCCTATTCACAAACGTCCATTCGTTTGCGTTTTCAGTCTCGTTTTAAACGCAGCACTTTGAACACAGTTTTTTTAACGATTGTCTCTCATTCTGTCTTTATTCCCGATTACAATGTCAGGTTCTCGTCGTCATATGGACGTGGAAACTGCATCATGAGCGGTTGTTTTGCTCCAAGAAGGCGAATCGCAAAGATCCGTTGCAAATCGGCTTGGTGTGTCACGATGGGCTATTCGAAACGTGTGGGAACGGTTCCAGGAGACAGGTTGTGTGGCTAGAAGCCGTGGGTCAGGCAGAGTTCGAGCAACAACTGCACAAGAGGATCGGTACATCCAATTGACTGCGCGCCGAGACCGCACCATGACCGCCCGGACCTTACAAACTCAGTTATGGCAATCAATTGGCACACGCGTTAGTGATCAAACCATTCAGAATCGACTTCATGAGGACGAACAACGTTCCAGAATGCGTGCTATCCGTCTTAAGTTGACGAGGGCTCATCGGGCAGCACGTTTAAGGTTCGCACATGAGCATTTGGACTGGACTATGGACGATTGGAGAACTGTACTCTTTACAGATGAGTGTAAGGTCAAGTTTTTTAGCGATGATCGAAGGGTACGTGTCTGAAGAAAGAGAGGAAAACGTTTTACAGAACCATGTATGCATGGAACCGATCGTTTTGGCGGCCCAAGTGTAATGATTTGGGGTGCTATAAGCTTGTTTGGCAAAACTGAGCTGGTAATCTGAAATGAAGGGACAGTAACTGCTGCCAGTTACGTCGAGCAGGTAATCAAACCTCACGTCATCCCATTTTCGCACAGAGTGGGCAATAATTTTGTTCTCATGCAAGACAATGATCGTGCGCATACAGCTCGAGTCACTCAGAGAGCACTCTCTGAGGCCAATATTTCGGTGTTACCTTGGCCAGCGATGAGTCCCGATCTCAATCCTATTGAACATCTATGGGATCAGTTGAAAAGAAGTCTCAAAGAGACGAATACTCATGTCAACAGTAGACAGGAGCTCATAAACGCACTTAAACTCTATTGGGAACGAATATCGGATCAAACCATTACTCATCTGATCGAAAGTGTTCCACACAGGCTCAGAGAGTGCATACGGAGCAGAGGAAGCCCTACTCGTTACTAAAGAAAAAAAATGCCGTCAAATTGATGGCAAGAAACAGAAATATCCAAGGTTCATATTGACAGTACATTAAGTCTTAAATTCCTAAAAAACGTGTTTTATTGTGTAATGTCATCAAATTAAACGATTGTAGCGTTATTTTGTGTTTACTTAACGACTGAAACCCTAAATAACATTGCCTATTCAAAAAAACCAAATCAAAATGTATGCCAATAAAGTATGGAACAAAAACAGGGTGGGCCCTATTTTGTTTTGAGTAGATATTATGCAATGTTTTATTTTGGAAGATGTTTTAAGGCTTTGTCTTGAGACGAAAAATAGTAGTACCTATTTACGTGTTGACTTCTATGAAAATGTTTGTGAGCTGCCAAAGTTCAGGCGTGAGGCTGAAAAATTAGGTAAGCGTGTTTTGTCATTTACATTAGAAGTTGAGGTTGAAGGGGTAATCGGAAAAATACACCCGAAAGTAATTCATAAAGTGTTGTTTAAATAAATTTTGGCACGCATATTCGCTTTTTGAAAAAAACTAACACGGGTTGCACTCCGGGAGTGCCGGCAGAAGTGAAAACTTAACAACCGTCTTACGGTTTTTCGATCAGCATCACGTGACCTGACGCGAGTCTCACAGTTTCTACCCATGCCACAAAAGTGCTCAACGCCGCTAAAGAAGTTTTCACTTCAAAAACTTTACTCATAAATAAAAGTATTGTGATCATGATTGTCATACGAGGTATTTATGTCGTAGCACAAACGCTACGGTGACACGTAGTCAGCGCAGTAGTAGCCGCTTTGCTACGAAATTTTCGTAGCAGGAGTCTCAATCTGTTCTATAGAGCAGCGATAATTCTAAAGTGTAACTTTGTTCGCATAACGTAGCTTAAGAAAAAAAAAATACTTGACACTAATTTTATCAAAGAACTTTCTCCTAGAATTAAGAGATTAAAAGTTTTCACAGCCTTTGTAGAAGCAATCAGCTAAGAAAATGTCGCTTCCACTTAAGAGCAGACATCTCAGACTAGAGTTTGTCGGAGTATAAAATGTTTGTAGAGATAATGTGACGTTAACCGAGCACAAATACATTTTACTTGAGCTTGTCTAGACGCGCGAGCTAACGCTTAGCGAGCATCGTGTTGTAAAAGAAATTATGTTAGACATTTTACCTATCTAGGTTCTAAAGAGGGTAAATAGTGTTAAATAGTGTATTTAGATATACATATTTTAAAAATGAAGAGAAATATGGCGAAAACTGTTCCTCTGGATTCCTTAAACAGATTTAAAAAAAAAACCGTTATTGATACCAGAAATAATGTTTTTAAATGTTCTAGTATGACTAACCCAAATGCAGCCAAGGAAACACATACACACTAATTTTCATATTTAATTGAGTGAAAGGTAAACACAAAACATGAATTTTCGGGCTCAACTGTACCTTGTTTTAGCACGGTTGGCTTAGCACAGCTCCCAGACTGTCGTCAAACATCCCAAATGAAGAGCCACGATATTATCCAATGACTTCAAATACAAGTTTAACGAAGTGGTTTTCAGTTGATAGCACAGCAAATAAATCAACCAAATGTAAAGACAGATTTTCAACCATAGTATTTCAAGTGTGAACGTTTAAATTGAACTTCAGAATGAAGAAAAGTCTAGACAAAATTGAAATGTAAAGGTAAACAAAATTAAGGCCTCGTCTTAATGAGAAATACCTACATATCAGACAAAAGCTTTTAAAATCTATAAAGTATATACCTTATTCTTCTTTTTCATGTGTGCTTTTCGATAAATAATGTTTTTTTTATCTATCTAAATGAAATAAATGGGATGTCCTTTAAACAGGCCTCATGGTGTTATTAGCCAAATTTTTGTTTCGATAACACCGATTACCAATTTATGTTATTTGGTTGGCTTAGTCCATGAAACATAACTCTTATAGAATCTTATCTTATAGAATGATTCCTTAAGTTATTTCAGGATTACCTATTGCCACTTTCATATTTCTACACTAATATTATAAAGAGGAAAGTTTTGATTGTTTGTTTGTTTAAATTAAATACGCTCCGAAACTACTGGACCGATTGAAAACAATATTTTATCATTAGACATTACATTATCCCTGATGAACGTAGGTTATATTATATATGTATGTGTAAAAAAATAAATTGTCGACCTGCGCGAAGCCAGGACGGGCTGCTAGTTATCTGATATCGCGAGCAACTTATCTACTATTCAACAGCAGACAACACAGCCGTTAAATGTTAACCCAATCATGATCATGACAAGCCAGACGGGCCTTGCTATCATTAGGAATTCACAGCTTTGTGGTGGTCACATTTCTAGCATTTGATCTTAGATGAAAAAACCTATCCTCACGGATCTAGCGTTATTTCGAATCTAGATCTGATTTCCAAGCCGTTGATGGAAGTTTTGGATTTCCTTGCTGCCAATCTTACAAATTTGACCTTTTTAACCCCGGACGAAAAAGAAGGGTGGTATAAGTTGACTCCTATTTCTGTTTGTGTGTATGTGTTTTTGAGTGTCTGTGGCATCGTAGCTCCCGTAAGGATTGACTGATTTCAAAGCGGTTTTTTAATTGATAGATATTTTAATCATAGTGGTACTTAGCTAGAGCTGGTTAAAATCCGTCGAGCCGTTGAAGCTGTTTTCCTGGCTCATTTGAAGATTTTTCAACTAGCATGTTAGTTTTTTATGTACAAGTAAGCGCGTTACCTACATCCTAAAATACGGTCGAATCGTTACGGAGTATGGTTGTAGTTTATACGAGCGAACGTGGTAGCTTGGCCACGAGTAACTTACAGGATAGGACCCTAGATTCATTAACTATGTAGGCTGATTAAACGTGCCTTTGTTTGTGTCGAGTATAACGTATGGGCGAAGTTTAATAAATAATTAATTAGATAAGAATCTTCTTAATTAAATTCCTCGAATTACGTTTACTATAAGTAACAAGGCATTTAATCAAAAACTAAGAGAATTTCGTTATTTCCAGAAAATCTTAATAGGATGCTTCTATAGAAATACACCTAGCAGACTCGTCGTAGGCGAAACCTAAGACGAGTCTGTGCGAGTCGCTAGATTCCGCTTCTTTATAAGTGAGCGCATAGTATAACATGGACAGTCGATGGACGGATTGGTAGCCTGTTTCTTTATAAAAGCACCTTAATGTTAATCGTACGACTACATTCCATTACATGGTTAGCCTATTAGGCCAGATGACACCACTAATCGTTGACATACTTTTTATTATCTGTCAAAACGGTTTGCCTCCATAGATTTGTATGAGAATACATGAACGTGACATCACGGTCATGTATCAGAAATCGGAGTCAATTGTCCGAATATTTATTGAGTTTTGTGTGATTAAAAATTGGTTTCTACAGCTTTTTGGAAATATACTGGCTGTATTAACTTCATAGGGGCTATGTTTTTAAACGCCATGGTCTTGAAAATATTTAAGAAGGTATTGAAAAGCTTCAGCATTGACCCACATATGTCATTTCGCTGAAATGCATCACGATGCAGTTGGCTGCATTGCACATCCATCAACTGCATGTGAGAGTACCCAACATGAGATATCACGGTGATATGACAGCGTATTTAGATCGCCCAGTAATACTAGGAATTCTATCCTAAACAGTCACTTATCTCAACACGTTTTTTTAATCTGAAACCAAATTGAGTGAAGCTTTGAAACAGCAATTAAACGTTTTGTGACATGGTCATATCTTTTTTTATTTGGGATAGGTTTGATCTAGACCCAAGATTAAGCAAAACGAAGCAAATACTGATTCAAAGATGGAGCGAACTCGCCTGTTCACTGTAGCTTTGAAAATTTCTAGGTTGTAACTGCAGTTGTAAACACTTTTTTAATAATATACAACAACATCACATATATTGATCTGACTCTGTGGTAAGTAGCTTAAGCACTTGTGTTACAGATAGATATGAAATTTAACAGTGGTATTACAAATAAACTTAAATCAATACATTTAACAGCCAGACCAGTACAAACAGACATGTTTATGCACACAAATGTTTGTACAGTGCGGGGATCGAACCCGCGACCTCTTGTTTAATAGTCAACTTCTTAACCATTAAACCAAAGTGGTCGTCACTTTTCTTAAACCATTCCATATTTAACCGGATCGAAGGCTCTTTTGGCATTCTGTTTTCTTACCTAACTAGGTAACATAAACCTATTTCGTCATCAATGACACATCACACAGACACACACCATAGAGATCATCGAAGCATAACATGAATGTATTTATTTACATTTTTATCCAGTGATTACTAAATCAGTTTATTATCAGGAAATAAATGCTTAAGTCGGTTGACGAAAGTGAATAAGAATATAATTAAATTTAAAACTAGAAACAGTAGGCAAAATTAACTGCTTCATAGTATTTGCCATCAATCACGTAACTGTCGGAAGGAGTTAGTCTAGTCACCTTATCGTCACGCGAAATCAAACTATCTTGACTGTGATTAATTCCTGAAATCAGATTTGAGCGAGTTCCTGTCACGACATGGAATTGTTGAGCAAGGTTAACTTTCCGTCACGTAGGAACGCGTATCACGTAATTTTAAACATTTTCAAAGTTTTTTTTTGCCTTGCGATTCAACATGTTTATGGCATGATACTTAAGAGCATATTACAAACTTACTACATATTACAAACTTCATTGGATTAAACGGAATTTTCCTTTTGGCCTATTGTTACTTATTATGTATGAAATTACGAAATTCCTAATTCATAGCGGCCTCCGATTTTCGAAACACGTTTTCTATAGTTGATAGTTTTTCTAAAGACAGATAGTTTCAGCTTAAAACAAGTTTTTGGCAAAAAACTGACGACATTTTGTGATATAAGTTATTTTATATTCATAACGTAGACAATTTATATGCTTAAGACTTTAATTTAGCTAAAACTTTTGGAGTTATTACAAAATATAAACACACTCCGGTTAGTATTACTTTTTCAGCCTGGCGGTTTTTAGGCAAACTGAACTGTTTAAAATACTGTTAAGTTTGCCTAAAAACCGCCAGTTCTCATACAAATCCTGTCAAAACTATGTCATTACTTAGCGTTTAAAAGGTTTGCAGTTAAACCACAAACTAACTTGTAAGCAGCTTTTGCTTTAAATGTTTTAATTACTGATTTACTCTACGTTTGTATGAAGTAAAGATTTACATGGTAGATAGTTATCCTCCCTGATGACCGGAGCCGAAAAAAATTTTTTAAGTGTTATTTCTTTACGAATTTTAAGATATACAGTCTTCTATCAGGCGAGTGAGCTAATGATTTTCTTTTCCATCTAATGGGATATTTCAAATTCAAACTAGATATATATTAAACGAAAGATTTTATTTTTTCTCATTTGTTAGCCTTTAATTTAAATATCGGTCTAACTAGTTATATCGTTCGTTTCATTTCTATTCGTCTAACTACCTTAAAATACATTCGATATCCAGTTCAGAAGGACCGACGATTCCGTTTTTTCCCTCCCTTAATACACTATTAGAGAATACACGACTCATTTAAAGCGCTTAGCTAGTTAAATATAAACGTGCCATATTGTTTTTCTTGAATAAGATTTTTCCTTTTATAACATATTTCTTGATCCTTCCTTTAACATAATATCTCTTTGGCCTTGACGGAAAGCTTATATTTCCTATTTTACTATCCAAATAGGGATAATAATAGGGCCTTCCCTGTTAGAAGCTGCTCTCATGAATAAAGTATAATGTAGCAGGTAACTTTTCTGGGATCCTATTATTGTGTATTTCATTACTACGTGCGCTTCACCAAGTATTCTTAGCTATAAGTTATCAATGAGTGTTTCTTTCAAGTCTGACAAAAGGATGATCTGTTTTAAATGTGCAGATCTAGTTACTATGACAACCCAAATAAGTCCTTTATTATTATTAGCTTAGGTATATTTAGTCTACAGCTCAACTTATTGTTTTAATAACACTACAAAAAGTTCAAATTACGCTCAGATTTTACCGTGACTTTCGTAAAATATTTTTCGCATAACAGACAAAAGTGTCATTACGACAAAGCGAGGAATAAAAAAGATGGCTGCGATAGTGGCCTGATTTTATAATAGCTGAAAGATATAGCACTGAAGACCTGTTTCAGTGTTCCGTCAAGCCTCGTTTGAAAATAACAAAGTTTTTGATATAAGTGTTATTATTTAAACGTGAAAATTAAACTTTTGCCTTCCAGAAAACCGAAAACAAAATACATAATAATATGACAAAATACATTTCAAAGTGCAACTCTTTCATGCAAATTTATGTTGTTTGATACCAGTAGGTATACAAGTTAATGAGACAGAGAGTACTTTTATAAAAAGGGGTTTGTTGTAAAAGTACACATCTTTTGGTCACTTGTATTGCTTTTACGGCCTCCTTGGTGAAGTGGCAAAGTTTCTGCTTTACACCCGAGAGGTCCTGGGTTCGAATCCCAGGTCGAGCCAAATTTGTTTCTGAGATTTTCCGTCATGAATTTTTCAAAAACAGCTCGGAGTCGGGAAGTTGCCTAGATAAGCACGTTAAGCTGTTTGTCCTGCGCCTAGCGTTGCCAGGTCGCCAAACCTAAAAGCCGGACAGATCAGCCAGTTTGGCCGGACATTTGGTTAAAAAAGCCGGACACCCTATATTATTGAGGATTTTGTCTTAATATTAATAGGTACGACAAAAACAGAACGTTCGGTAGTCGACTCTCGTCGCCGACGCTCGGCCACGCTCGGCTTCGCGGCGGCAGTGCTCGCTTGTTTGCGAAATGTAAAAAGCCTAACAAAAGCCGGACAAGACGGACACCGTTTTTTTTGACCGGACATGCAATCAAAAAACCTAACTATGTCCGGCTTTATCCGGACGCCTAGCAACGCTACCTGCGCCTGATCTCTCTCCGGTCATGTCGGATTGCCGTCTCACCAAACTTTTAGAGTGATGGAACAGTGAGTTTACCTGTGTATTGTGCTCACACTTGTGCACTATAATATCTCCTAGGTAGTTGGCTGATCTCTGTTGAGATTGGCCGCCGTGGTCGTAATCGGCTAGGAGAATTACTACTACTATTGCTTTTAATAAAGCTTCCTCTTTAAAAGATCGTTTCCTTTCTTCCCTTTTATCAAACTTATAAAATAATACAAAACACATGAAAAGGCAAGAGTTAGCGATAACATTTTCTGATTCGCTCGAATGCACCGTTTGCTAGGCTGGTGACTCCGGTGATAAATATCGTGCCCCTTTTTCCTTTTAAAACGCATTCCATATTTTCGCAGCACAAAAGTGGCCACAGAGGAAGCTTTACAGCCGCGAGCGTGGCCTGGTTCTGTGAAATGGAACGCAGCGCGTTTGTTCTAAGGCCCATTTTAATCCTCCAAATAATACCTTGAACTTTACTTTGAATCCACGTGAATGCGGTTAACCCTTTGACTGTTTGTTTCGGTGAAACGCTCAGATTAGATGAAAATTTAGTTAGTAAATTGTATACTTATGATGTGCGTCTTCGGACCAAATGACCTTGGCTAGGATTCGTAGGCTATACAATAAGTAGGTTTCTCTACTCTCTCTGATCATAACATATTAAATGAAATGCTTGAAACATTTTCGATGAGGAGATGCAATATTAAACAATTTAATTATCCCGAATGGTTAAAGAGTATTTATTTTATTTGAGAATTTAAGTTTCATTTTATCTCAAACAACAAAATAATTTACTGATGTAGCCAGAGCCACTATTTTTAAAATCGTCCTATATAAGCAGCATTCCGACACAAAAAAGAGTGAGTGTACGCTACAAAAAATTCCCTCACCCATACGTCCCTCCCTAAACCTCACTATCTTATCTGTACCGGGTCTGAAAAATCGTCGCTCCACTCAATTTATACCTGTCCACCCCCAACCGATGCAATCAAATACAGCACACTAGGCTACCTTTTTTGTTGTAAAATCATTCTTGTTACAAGAACAATAAGGTGCCGCAGTGTTTACCTTAATGTGCTGTCGTGTGTACCTGTTGACTCTCAAATTGAAATATTCGGCGGTGCTTCGTTGGATTAGTGCTGTCAGCGAAAGAGCGTATTCGGTTCCGTGAGGTATAGTGGTGGATAGTTCCAGTTGGCAGTTTAGGGGTTAAAAACTTCACTAAAAAACTTCTAACAAAAGTCTAATATGGGCAAATATTAAGTCACAAATCGCACATCTAGTTCTTTAAAGTCATAAATGTCAAAAAATTATAATGAAACGATCTTTAAGCATTCAATAGATTCGTATAACAGGGAAAGTATTGGCATAGTTGCTCAATTTTAGATTTTTTGACATTGTTGACTTTAAAGAACTAGATGTAATATAATGGGTAATATTAGGTCCTCGACTTGGGTTCTCGTAGATTTTAAATACTAGTTGCATAGTTTTGTATCGCATACGGTTGAATAAGTGCTTTAAGGCATATCACTGAACACGTTTTATTTATTATTTTTAGATTAAGCACAGCTAAGAATGCGGTATTATCAATAAAATATTGGCTAGGCAGTGTAGCAAAAATAACTGTGTCAAATTTGTATCTATAAAAATAGCATTAGCATATAGGATATCTGAACGACAAATCGTTCGTAATTGGTATGAGACCGGTGTATGGTAATTACTGTAATATAAGGCTTTTTGGTACATAAAATCTCAGGCCTTTCACAAAGGAAACGTGAAAATAACAGGTCATTTGGGGATACGAAAGTGTTTTGCGTCACAAAAGGAAAGCCGTGTTTTTATGCGCAAACTCGAGCATAAAAATAATTTAGGAACGTTTATTACCACACTGTCCAGTAGGTATTATGAAACTACTACTATTATTATTGTTACGCCGGTGGGCTAGTGCTAAAACTTTGATCGTGTTTTTCCGTGCCTTGGAGGCGTTTTCATCAGGCTGAAATACCATTTCAGGCCGTTTCAGAGAGTGCTCTAACACATACTAGTTTATCGAAATTTCACCCAAGTTGCCGTTGTTTTCAGGCGCCTGAAACATGTTTTCAGTCCGTTTCAGGCCACCCTCTATCAGATGACGCCATAACCTGAAAACCCGTTTTCAGGCGTTTTCAGGACCCCTTATGGGCCTTTGAAGCCCACTTCAGTATATGACGTAATTTTCAGTAGGAGTGAAAGAGATAGCACGATTAGAGAGAGGCAGCTATACTAAGAACATTCCAGAAAGGTGTGACAGAGACAGCACAAGACAAGGATAGCACTATGATGCCGAACATTCGAGAAAGGTCTAGGCTAGGCAAGACGGCATTTGGAAGGATCCCGAACAGTCTCGTACTGGGTAGTAGGTACCTACCGAATATTCGGGAGTCCTTGACGGCCGGTATATAAGGAGCCCGGGAATGCGACCGAGTGGGAGTTTAATTTGGGAAAGCGACGAGTAAACATCGAAGCGAAAACCGCGAGAAGAAGATTTTGGAGTGCGATATAAGTGTTTGTGTACTAAGTGTTGTAACGTAAAGTGTGTACAATAAATCCTACTCTACTTCATCGGTTTAGAAGTGCATTTCAATCTAGATCCCACACCCCTAGAACGTAACATTTGGTGTCAGAAGTGGGATTGAAAATGCCGATTACTCCGCGAGAAGAAGAGAAGGAGGGGATGCAGACCCGAAGCCGCACCGCTGCTGGAGACTCTGCGGGCACCGCCGGAACGTCAGACACAGCGGTACCAGCTTCAAGGACGCCGGAGATAGACGTCAACGCCATTCTGATCCTCCTGAAAGAACAGGCTAGAAGGCAGGAGGAACAAGCCAGAATCCTGCAACAAGAGCTACGGGTTCAGCAGGAGGAACAAGCCAAAATCCTGCAACAAGAGCTACGGGTTCGGCAGGAGGAACAGGCTAGATGGCACGAGGAACAAGCCAAAATTTTGCAGCAAGAGCTACGGGACCTGAAAGAAGTCCTCCGTGAGGTACACGAAGTAGCTGCAGAATGGAAAAAGGAGATGGCTGAGGTGCAAGACAAAATTGTGGGCGTTGAAATTAAAGTTGAAAACCACGAGAAGCGCCTCAATGGACTGAACGAAAAAGTGGAGGGCCAGGAGAATCGCCTCCAGAAGTTGGAGATCAAAGTGGCCAACGGCACCACCAGTGTATCAGGTGCACCAGCCACAGGAGGTGAAAAGTTAAAGGTACCTCCATTCGATGGTACCTTTTCGTGGGCCGCATACAAGCTCCAATTCGAGATGGTTGCCGAAGCGAATGGCTGGAGCAAGGACTATGCTAAAACGGCACTGAGTTTGGCGCTGCGGGACGAAGCTCTCACTGTTCTGGAAGCGTTAGGAAAGGAGAAGACATACGACCGTCTTCTTGAAGCTTTAGAGGCACGCTTCGGTGACAGCCATCTAGAGCACGTTTACAGAGCTCAGCTGAAGAATAGGACTCAGGGGCATAATGAGTCGTTACAAAAGTGGGCACTTGAGATAGAGAAGCTCGTCCGGAAGGCGTACCAAGGTTCCGCAGCGACTTTCATCGATGGAACGCTGGTACAGGCATTCATAGATGGGATTCGGGACTTTGAAGTGAGGGCTGCTGTACGGCTGGGACACCATGGGACCTTGAAGGATGCGCTCGCCCATGCCCTGGAGGTGGAAGCTGTACGCCAAGACTCAACAAAATCCTTTAGGGTGCGCGAAGTTGCGGCCAGGGAGCCGATTGCTCCACCTCGAGAAACTGGGCCTCGATGCTACAACTGCGGGGAAAGAGGACACATACAATCAGGCTGCCCAAAAAGATCTTGGAGGCAACGGGACTCGGACCGAACGGAGAGGCCAGCAAGCTCTGATAGTTCAGAGCGGCAGGCCAGCGAGAAGGTGAAGACCAGATACGACCGGAAGTCTAACCAGACGAGGTTTGAGGAAGGATCATTCGTGTGGCTACATAACCCTATGCGTCGAAAAGGAAAGTCACCGAAATTGTCGCCGAGTTGGGAAGGGCCGTACAAAGTAGTCACAAGGATCAACGACGTCACTTATCGGATACAGCGCAACGCACGTAGCCCCTGTAAGATTGTTCATGTTGATCGGTTGGCCAAGTACCATGGAACGAATGATGCTCGGGACGAGCATGTCTAAGGAGGGGGTAGTGTTACGCCGGTGGGCTAGTGCTAAAACTTTGATCGTGTTTTTCCGTGCCTTGGAGGCGTTTTCAGCAGGCTGAAATACCATTTCAGGCCGTTTCAGAGAGTGCTCTAACACATACTAGTTTATCGAAATTTCACCCAAGTTGCCGTTGTTTTCAGGCGCCTGAAACATGTTTTCAGTCCGTTTCAGGCCACCCTCTATCAGATGACGCCATAACCTGAAAACCCGTTTTCAGGCGTTTTCAGGACCCCTTATGGGCCTTTGAAGCCCACTTCAGTATATGACGTAATTTTCAGTAGGAGTGAAAGAGATAGCACGATTAGAGAGAGGCAGCTATACTAAGAACATTCCAGAAAGGTGTGACAGAGACAGCACAAGACAAGGATAGCACTATGATGCCGAACATTCGAGAAAGGTCTAGGCTAGGCAAGACGGCATTTGGAAGGATCCCGAACAGTCTCGTACTGGGTAGTAGGTACCTACCGAATATTCGGGAGTCCTTGACGGCCGGTATATAAGGAGCCCGGGAATGCGACCGAGTGGGAGTTTAATTTGGGAAAGCGACGAGTAAACATCGAAGCGAAAACCGCGAGAAGAAGATTTTGGAGTGCGATATAAGTGTTTGTGTACTAAGTGTTGTAACGTAAAGTGTGTACAATAAATCCTACTCTACTTCATCGGTTTAGAAGTGCATTTCAATCTAGATCCCACACCCCTAGAACGTAACATTATTATGATTACCTCGTTCGTGTAGTGGCAAAGTTTCTGCCTTACATCCGAGAGGTCTTGGGTTCGAATCCCAGCCAAAACTGTTTCTGAGATTTTCTGTCATGTCATTTCTCAAAAACAGCTCGGAGTCGGGAAGTTGGCGGTGTTACACCCCCGTGCCTCGGAAAGCACGTTAAGCCGTTGGTCCTGCGCCTGATCTCTCTCCGGTCATGTCGGATTGCCGTCTCACCGAACTTTGAGAGTGATGGAACAGTGAGTGCACCTGTGTGTTGCGCTCACACTTGTGCACTGTAATATCTCCTGCGTAGTTGGATGGTCTCTGTTGGTCTAAGTTTTAATAATAAAATCTGCCGATTAACCTTTAGGATAAGCCATGAAAATGCCGGCAATATGAAATAAATCATTCAGACATCCCTCATTCAATTATTCATAATTTTCAAGCTAAGGCGGTGTGCTACGTAAGCGAAGCAACGCGACAAGTGCGACGCGGGCATGCGACTAGTCCTTGTGTCAATGTCGTGACGACCGCTTGGTGCAGAGGTCCACAGGTCGGACTTCTAAAACCAAGGGTCGCGGGTTCGATCCACGCACAGTACAAACATAGGTGTGCATGAACATGTGTGTTTGTACTGGTCTGGGTGTTTTCTATGTATAATATGGATTTATTTACAAAAAAAAGTATTTAAGTATGTTTATCCGTCGTCCAGTACCCATAACACAAGCCTCGTAGCTTAATTTGGGACTAGATAATGGTGTGATTGTTGTAAAATATTTATTATAATTATAATGTCAATCGCGCTTCGTCACGTAGCAGCTCACTATCATAAACTTAGGTACATACCTACATTTAATAATGTCGTTTCGCATTGCACTTGACGGTTAGTTGCTCATGTAAGACAACGGGTTAGAAAACTTTGTTCGACACAGCTTTAAGAATTTATAAGGTGTCAATTTTTTTATGAACGTTTTTCCGGGCTACCCTCGCTTTGTTCACGAGGCGCACAAATAACTAAGTAACAAATACGACAGAAAAATAAGAGTGAATCGAACAAAATATATGAAAACAGATTTAAAGTACGACATTTACAAATCATAAAACATTCTGCGAATTACAAAGAGATAAAATGGGTGCGTTGGGGCGAATCTCATAAAAATCTGCAGAAGCAAATATTCGTAACGAAGAGACATAAGATTTTCCCCCGATGAGAATCCCGAAGCACTGCCATTATTTTTTACGATGTTTCTTCGGATGTTACCTTAAAAAAACTGACTTTATTTGTAGACAGATAAGGAATAAAGTTGCAGAATGATACAATGTACCGTGATTTCTAACTCTTCAGTTATATATAGAGTTCTTAGGTTTGTGATCTGAGAATTGTTTATTACGCCTGAATTAAATATTATCTGACATTTGTTTACTGAATAGCTTAATAATACGACGCTGATTAAATGTATTGGTTTAATCTGCATCTATCGCAAGACGACCACTTTGGTGTTATGGTGAAGTAGTTGACTATTAACCAAGAGGTCACAGGTTCGATCCCCGCACTGTACAAACATTTGTGTGCGTGAACATGTCTGTTTGTACTGGTCTGGGTGTTATGTGTATTTATTTAAGTTTATTTGTAATACCATTGTTGATTCTGATCTCTGTAACACAAAGTGCTTAAGCTACTTACCACGGAGTCAGATCAATGTATGTGATGTAATTTAAAAAAAAAAACTATATCCTAAGCAAAAATATACCTATTCACTAATATCAAAAACATTCCAGTATTAAATTCAAAACAGGCGCAGGCATTTGAGAACTGAGAGAACTAGAACATTTTACTTTTTAATTTTTATTAGTTGTCAAGGACCTTTCCGAGCTGTTGGGCCATGTCAACCTACAAGAAGCTGCACAAAACAGGGAGCAGTGATGACAAATCGTCTCAAAGGCCAAGATCCACTTCGGGTACCTGAGCCATCGAAGGAAAGAGTAAGTAATTAAGCTTGATTGCCTCCTATTTTACTATCATATTTAATTTTTGGTTTTCACTGTACCCTATCTTGTGATCGTGTCGTGCCCGCATCGTAAAAGGCCTCCTTATCAACCGGTCCCGATGGCTCGGTGTATGAACCAAGATCGCTGCGATACATGCGGGAGCGGAACGGATTAGCGAGCCGTATGATCAGCTCTTAAACGGGTCACTGGGTTACTAGATTTTGGTATTAATCCATTTTTTTTTAATGTAAGGGGCTAGGAGGTTAATTATTCAATATATGAGCACACCAGAACGTATAATGATCACGTGAAGCACAAGAGAGCGGTTTAGAACTTTAGGTATTCTTGAAGAACTAAGAGTAAAGTAAGCTTTCATATATTAATTTTATTCATATTATTAAATACATACATTTTGTTTTGTGGACAGATCTAATCAACCGATTTAGTTTTATATCTAAGGGCGATAGGAAATGTGGAAGGTAACCTACTGAGCGGCTTGTGGCTTGGTGTGTTTCCTTTATTTTTAGAACGGGCTAAGTTAAGCAGGTTAATTGAAATAGGCATGATGACACCTATCTTAAATATTTTCAAGACAATCATAATCAGCCTATATACGTCCCACTGCTGGGCACAGGCCTCACCTCAACTATGAGATGGTGCGGCCCATAATTCACCACGCGAGCTCAGTGCGGATTGGTGGAGGGGTGTGTGTAAGGTAAGTGACCAGCCTTACTGTCAGATGTTATTAAGCCGCCCGAGGGCCTCCGACCAGGCTTAACGACTAATATCTATCGATATAAACCGGGACCAACAGCTTAACGTGCCTTTCGAAGCACGGAGATGCTTGTAAATAGACGTTACTTTTATTTATTTAAGCTTTATTGCGCAACAAAACTTTGCACAAAAGGTGGACTTAACGCTGTAGGGCATTCTCTACCAGTCATACCTTTGGGCTAAGCAGAAATGATTAGTGGGCGATGCGACAAAATAAATAAAAGAGAAAACACTAAAATAATAATACCAATAATATGATACATGAGATTAAATATTAAATATACATACAATCTATATATAAGATATATCTATATATATATAAATATATATTTCGAAATACACATAATATATACTAAATTTTATGGTCAGAATGGTCACCCATCCCAAACATTATCGCGCCGTAGGTTGCGTATCTTATGATATCACTACCGAAGCGCTGTAACCACTGCGCCACAAGCACTTCAAGACCATGGCGTTTAAAAAACAGCCCCTATGAAGTTAATACAACCAGTATATTTCCAAAAAGCTGTAGAATTTTTAAACCCACAAAACTGACTAAATATTCTGTCAATTGACTCCGATTTCTGATACATGACCGTGACGTCACGTTCTTGTATTCCCATACAAAATCTATGGAAGGAGACCGTTTTGACAGATAATAAAAAGTATGTCAGTGATTGGTGAAACACACTACGCTACCATCAACACACACCTCACCGTCGGGCTTGCTGCGTATCGAAAACCATTGTGACTTCATCGATAATAAAAGTTGCAGTATGTATGGGGCGTTAGATTGAAGTGCATAAGCACAAAGGCTATAGATTTTGACGAAAGTTGTTCATCAACAGGACTAGTTGAGTCTTGTGCGTTTAAAAATTAGTTTCTACAGCTTTTTGGAATTATACTGGTTGTACCTCTAATAACTTTATAGGGGCTATATTTTTTAAACGCCATGGTCTTGAAAATATTTAAGATAGGTGTCATCATGCCTTTTAAATGCTAGGCCAAATGCAATAGCGCTTTATAATACTTACATAACATCAACTCGACTAGCCATTACAAAAAGTTATTTAGAGTAACATATGGACATTTTATTAGCCCTTTCGTGGAAATGGGATACCCAATACCCATTTATTTACCTAATGCTTGTGTTTATTTTGCTCATAAAATCTGTATCTGTTCTCCAATGTTATGTATTGCCAGTATTTCAACCTTTTCATTTTACAATACACAATAAATGAGTAAAGCTAAAGATTGAATATTATTCGTTTTCTAGTAATTGGCTTTTAATTGTGAAACTAATTGTCCCATGTCTGTCTGGGGTCAAATCTTGTAATCTAAATTTTACCCACTTCCCGGTGTGCCATTTAGCTGAAATTTTGTATACACATTTAGTATCGATGACAATACACAAATTGATTATAACATCGTGTTGAGGTCCACTATTTTTTTACCTATCGATAGGTAAAATAAAGTAGTGGACTGTAATTAAAAGGTACTGTAATTCGCCCTCAAGTTTAAAGAGAATACTCGTATATTGGAGCAAACGTAAAAGCGACAAAGGTGTAGGAGGTCCGAGTGCTTGTAGGCGAATGTGCGAACGTTCGGCTTGGCTGCGAGCTGGTCGGGCGCGATCATGTAGTCTCGGGTGACCTCGGTGTTCGCTGCCCCCGAAGACGCCAACGATGTTGCGCGAAGTCGTCCTAACAATCTTGTTTATCTTTTATTGATTATAGAATCATTTATCTCTACATATTATATTATTTGTGTCAGAGCATTGCTTTCCCACTAGCTGGTGTCGCGGTGGCGGTACTGTTTTAAAGATCTCGGCAAGTAGACACGGCCAAAACTTTTGTTCGAACTTGAACACGTTTTCGCGGACGAAGTCGCGTGCGGTCCGTTAGTACTTGTTTTAATGTTTAATCTTGTTCCCGTTAATTTCTAATTGTTACAGAATAATATTGTTTTGTAAAAATACGAATACCTTAAAATGCGTTGAGGTGATTACATAAGTGCTTCTTTATGGTATGAAAGTAGTAGTAGGGAATTAGCAAAATGGAGGTGAAAATTCATTTTGTCTATTTTACTTCCCTCGGAAACATAGTAGTGTTTAATAAATATGCATACAAATAAATAAGTGAATTACCTACGAATAAGCTTTGTCAAAATTTAAACCGTAAAAGCTTGCATTTAGTATACTAGGTACATCACCAATACAAAAGTTTTTAAATTGCCCAATCAGTCCGCATCACTCAGATTTTTAAAAACACATTTTGCACATAATGTGACATTTCATTTCTATTTTCTCCTTTACCAGTGCAACAGCTACCTATTTGCCCGAGCTTTGAATACGGATATAAGTATTATATCCTCTACGTAGGTAGACGCAGCATTAGTGAACAAATATCTATTCAGAGCATTTGAACCAACATTGGAAGCAACGAGCCGGTACAAACAAGCACACACGCAAATATGTTTACACAAACACTGGTTTGGGGTGGTTTACACATTGAGACAAATCTAGCTACAGTAAAAAGGTTTCGGTAGAAAATTCGAAATGCTTTTAGGTACATTAGATAGATTTCCAAGTGTAATTTTTTAGCGTCTTTTTGAACCCTTCGTGTTGCGTGAAGGGAATACCTATTAATATTTTTTAGGAGTAACTTTTTGAGTCGATGATGATAGGTAGCATTGATTTAATAATGATAAAAACAATTGTGAATTAATAATCAACGGTATCCTTCGAAAGAGCAACACGTAATGTAGCATCATTTAACACGCAATTTAAATATTTTGTTTGAAGGCTGCGACAATTCAAAGAGTACGCAAATGTGAACTTTAATTTCATTCAAAAAAAAAATACATATTCAACGACATCACATATATTGATCTGATTCCGTGGTAAGTAGCTTAAGCACTTGAGTTACAGATATCAGAATCAACAGTTAAATAAATACATAAACCACAATAAAAAATCTATTAGTACCAATCGAATCGTACGTACAACACACGTGCAAATCGTGCTCAAACCAGTAAACACTATCCATAGGTAGATTAAGCTTCTACTATCTGCCTTCCTGTGTGCAGTTGCATTTAGCTTCCTGTGCGATCCCCGATGCTGCCCATTCGCAACATAACTCTGGATGCGCAGGTAAAATATAATTTTACGACAAAACCGCCGTTTAGACAAAGTTTATGGATTCAGAGTGTAGTGGAGCGATTTGGGGTTCATCATTTAAAGTGACGATGCTGGAAGGATACATTTTAGTTTCCTGTGATACCCGCTGCTGTTCGATCCAAGCTTATTTCTGGAAGGGCAATTTCACGGCAAAACGGCAGTGTGTGTGCTTATGGATCCGAATTTGGCGTTTAGTGCAACGGTGCTTTTCAAGCATTTTCGTGAAGGAGTATTTTTTGGGATTTGGCGGCTTCTTCGATTGATTTCTGTGGTGAATTTTCAAACTGAAACTATTGATAATATTTAAGGATCATGTTAAACTAGAGTTTATTAGAAACTGAAATATTAAATAGGCACCCATTTCTGACCAGTAGAGCAGAAGATATTCGGTGATGAAATTTTAGAGAGATCACAAAAAACCAATTTAAGTACATAAATTACCATGAAAACCTAACAAAAACCAATTAATTGTTGCGTGGATGAATCTGTTTAGTGTTGAAGAAAAAACATATTGCACCTTCGTTATTTTAAATACTGCCTCATTGATGTAGTGCTAAAGTTTCTGCCTTACATCCGAGAGGTCACGGGTTCGAATCCCAGGTCGAGCCAAAATTGTTTCTGAGATTTTCTGTTATGAATATCTCAAAAACAGCTCGGAGTCGGGAAGATGGCGGTGTTACACCCCCGTGCTTCGGAAAGCACGTTAAGCCGTTGGTCCTGCGCCTGATCTCTCTCCGGTCATGTCGGATTGCCGTCTCACCGAACTTTGAGAGTGATGGGACAGTGAGTGCACCTGAGTGTTGCGCTAACACTTGTGCACTATAATATCTCCTGCGTAGTTGGCTGATC
This sequence comes from Pyrausta despicata, assembly GCA_963921415.1. Taxonomy (NCBI): domain Eukaryota; kingdom Metazoa; phylum Arthropoda; class Insecta; order Lepidoptera; family Crambidae; genus Pyrausta; species Pyrausta despicata. The sequence goes on from OY992853.1 coordinate 11,379,612, forward strand.
TCTGTTGAGATTGGCCGCCATGGTCGAAATCGAATCGAAATCGGCTAGGAGGACTCCTAGCCAATTTCGATTCGATTATTATTATTAAATTTTTTTTTTCATTGAAATCGTAAGTAAAACATGCTAGGAAAAAACAGTTTTAACAAAGGAAGCCAAAAACTGATATTAATGTCAATTTTTCTTACAAAATATTGATATCTCTGGTCAAAATTACCCCAGAGAACTCAAAAAAAGTAAGTCAATACATCGATTACAGCGGACTCCTACTAGTTACAGAGACGATTATTTCAGACCAGGAAATACAGATGACGAGCTATACTTAGCACCTCAACGCCAAGCTCTATAAGCTACAACAGTTATGCAATTTAATACAGAGTGATCAAATTATAACGGAACCAAGCCCAGAGCAATCACCTGTTTACGTTTACAACTCCGGAACTCCGGTGCAAAATGGGTAGCTTATCCTATGAGTACTTAATAAACTACTAATTGTTGGCATGCAGGAAAAAACTCTACGCGAATGGTGAGGGACGTGTAGGCATTTGAATGCCACAACAGAAGTGTCAACTCGTAATAAAAAAAAGTATGAACCATATGTATTGCGTTTAAGATAAGATTTCGACGATAGCACCTTGAAATCGGGAGCTTGGACATACCAGAGGAATCAATTTGTTGCTGTTGAAGATTTTTTTCAGCTCCCAAAAAACGAACTATAATTTACCAGGTTTCAAATTATTTTTGGTTTTTATAATGAAAAAAGTATTACTCGTATTTTAAAAGTAAAACCCAAATATGTACATGGTTTTAGTTAGACGAATTCGATATGGAGCGGTTGCTTTGACATTGTTGTGGTCAACCAAACAGCGATTTCAAACTAAATTTTTTTTCATTAGTACCTTATTAATATTACACCATTTCTGCTTGGGCCTTATTCGCCTTGTTTGTACCATGCTCTTGTATATTACTCTGCATTAAACAGATTCCTTTCATTGCTTGACACGTCCGCGGGGACCTTGGGACCCGGAAATGACGGTAAGGGGTCTTTACAGCCCTTGGAAATGCTCTCAACAGATTTTAAGGTAAAAGAATATTTCCATAATCATTCTTTTGACCTTGCTTGTTGCAGTCGAGTACATGTATTCATTGGAAAGATGGTTAATTCATCCGTACCTCGTACTCAAATAAGCTCGTACATAACTTAAAAAAAACTTTAGAAAATAGGGATTTCCTTAAAAATACACCAAAAGTATGTTAATGTGAATGTTAAAACGTGACTATGATTGAATTAAGTATTTAATTTTTAAATCTGATAAAATTCATGTTAGATATGTATACTTTTAAGTTTTGGTGTTGGTAAGCTTGACTTAAGGCTTATTTTTTATTGAGATTTGTCGCTAGAATACATCAGGGGTTCATAAATACTATTACATATTATTTGACAAATAGTCATTTACTTTAATATCACTACAGAATCCGACTAAGATTTTCTCTGATTATATTATAGGATGATATTAAATTAACATGACGACTACTTTGATGTAATGGGTAGGAAGTTGACCGTAAAGTCCGGAAGTCGTTCGATCCCCGCACTGTACAAACATTTGTTTGCATGAACATGTCTGTTTGTACTGGTCTGGGTGCTATATGTATTAATTTCAGTTTATTTGTAATACCAATGTTGATTCTGATGTCTGTAACACAAGTGATTTAGCTACTTATCATGGAATCAGATCAATGTATGTGATGTTGTTGTATATTTATTATTAATTAGCAGAAGCCCGCTCGCATAACGTTAGCCACGTGACTCGATGGAGCGCGATACATAACGCCGCCCGCGTATTTATAATGCAAGCGATATTTACTTTTCTCAGCACACTATGTTTTAACGCAACGGTTCTCAAACATAGTTGAAATCATCAGATTCTACTGGGCCCCACTCTTCTTATAATAAGGTGTATTCTTACACTATTGCCTATTATTACTCGTATTTATTTGCGTTTTGACGTGACAACGTCTTATAAATTGGTTTGCCGGGTGACACTTCAAGAAACTGCGTTACGCTCCGCTCACGTTCTGCGCTCACAATGAGAGCGAGTGAGAGGCACGCGTCCCTTCGACTCGGGCATGGTTAGCCCACCTAAGAGCGAGTGAGACAGACATAAAAAGTGAAAGGCACGCGTCCCTTCCACTCGAGCACAGTTAACCTGCCTAAGAGCGAGAGAGACAGAGCGAGAGAGAGAGAGAGTGAGAGAGATAGGCATACACACCGGTTCATGTTATACGAATGAATATTCACATTAAAATTATTTTACCACTCAAAGTCGTTGTCACGTAAAACTTTCGCCCGTATACCGACTTTACAGGCAACCAATTTTTTTTGTGTTAATTTCTACTTTCAATCAGATAAAACTAGTGAACTAGTAGAAAAACTAGAATTTATGTGTTTTGCTTCAAGGTTGAAAGGTTATTGGAAGTAACATGTCAGTTAGTTGGTACCTGACCTTGTTGCTTGACTGCCTCGTTGGTGTAGTGGCAAAGTTTCTCCCTTACATCCGAGAGGTCCTGGATTCGAATTGAGTCATAAATTGTTTCTGAGATTTCCTGCCATGAATTTCTCAAAAACAGTTTGGGAAGTTGGCGGTGTTACACCCCCATGCCTCGGAAAGCACGTTAAGCCGTTAGTCATGCGCCTGATCTCTCTCCGGTAATGACGGATGGCCGCCTCACCGAACTTTGAGAGTGATGGAACAGTAAGTGCACCTTTATTGCACTTACACTTGTGCACTATAATATCTCCTCCTCTCCTCCTTGGCTGATCTCTGTTGAGATTGGCGGCCGTGTTCGAAATCGGTCGGAGGACTAATACTTCCTACCTATTCCATGTTGGTTGCTAGCTGTTTTTTTTTTCACTTTCATATAGTGTTGGTAGTATTCGAGTTCCTTAAGTGGCGTTACTCTAAACTAATCATAAGAGTAGTTTAAAGTTAAGTTATAATATCAATTTGTGGTCAGTGCAAAGTTTGACATGCAGTGTTTTGCAGCCATGTGTTTTCATTATATGCCTTGGCATGTGAACTTCTGGCTTTAACACATAAGTGTGCGCCTTTTACCAGCCAGTGCTCTTTATTTTAAAGCATTCTAGAAGGTCGTGGTCTGAGTTAATGCTTAATAATGTAATTTTAAAGTAAAAGAAAAAAAATGTGAAGTTTTTTGGTTTTAAATCTGCAGATAAAAAAAATAAAAATAAAAAAATATACTGACATATGCCGTGATGCATTGGTAAAGAAAATAAATATTGAATGATTATCATTATCACAATGTCGTATTCTTTTAAAATCCATGTAATAATTAGAATTACCTAACTTCTCAACTCGTTGATTTATTTTCTACTTATATGTTCATTTGTAAGAACCGAGGTATGTTTGTTGGCCTAGGGACTCGTTAATCTTTTGGGGAAAGTTCTTATCAATCACACTCGAACATTATACTATTTGTCTTATATTGCGTCTAGTATATTTACTATCTTTCATGAAATACGAGCCAGAGGCAAACCATGGACAACAATAATAATTGTTTTAATTCTGTATACAAATGGAGTTTCTGGAGGGATGCCACAACGGTCTGAGCACAAATATCCGGAGAGATAAGCGTGGTATTCGTATGCTATGCTAGTTATTATTATCAAATTGTACGAGTTTGATTGGTGGTAATGATCCTCTGTTATTGACCTTTTTAGGTCAAGGCTTAAAGATAGCTACGTAAAAGTCTACGAGTAAAAATTACTGAAATTTGGTTTATTTATATAGTTACTTATAAAAAGAGTCAGGTACAATGCGTTTATATTTTTAAATGCATAATTAAGTAAAACTTTTTGCGTAATGATCTGTGGGAAGTCATCGGTGATTTTGCGTTATACTTACAACATTTGATAATCGTTAATAATATATATAAAATTTGAAAATTAAGACTAACATAAAAAAAAACTTGTAAATAAAAAAGACTTACATTGCTCAAGTACAGAACTATTTAATGTGCTGTATTACAGCAGCATAATCGGTTTCATATTAATCATTATTAAAAAATATACTGATGCAATTCTTAGTAGTGGTGTTAAAAGTCCTTACAAATAAATCAACAAAGTTAACAAATAAAAAATCATGTAAATTAAGTTAAGAAAATACTAAAATCAAATGTACCCACTCAAAGCACAGTTGGAAAAGTAGCACAAAACGGGATAAAACCTTTGGCTGAACTCACTGAAAAACCGCAAAGAGCCTTTCCCTGTACGCGCTCATACGTACCCCATACGAGCCTTTTACGAAGTTTTTCAGGAGTCAGCTGGTGAATCGCACATTACGCGGGTGCCTACACATGTCTTGAGTTTGAGTGAAATGCTTTCATGAAAGAGGCTTTGGAACTACAAAAACATTATGGGATCAAGACTAAATTGATACACATGAGATCTTTGGATGTTATACATTGGTAATGAATTGATCCTCTTTTTACAAACTATTATACGGATAATCCGTTAAAAGTCAATTTCAATGTCTAGTGTTCGCGTAAATAAAAGACAGCAATATCATACATTGGCTGTTATTCGTTTCAGGTAGAACCATTATCAAAAGTTGTAAGTACAACGCAAAATAACTGGCGACTTTGCACAAAACATGACGCGAAAAGTTTTACTTAAGTATGCATTAAAAAATATAAACGCATTGTACCTGACGCTTTTTATGAGTAACTATCTAAATAAACCAAATTTCAGTAATTTTAATCGTAGACTTTAACGTAGCTAAGAACTCTCTTCTTAATTCCAGAAAATAAACCCAGTCGTCATCATTATCTTTTTAGTGCATTGCAGCACTTATTCATTTTACAACCTGTTTACAGCTACCCTTGGAGATAAGATACACCCAAAGATCCACCATGAAGTTTTAGGGCCGGCGTACACTCAACCGTTTATAGAGGAACGTCCAATCCGTGCTTTTAATAAATAAAGAGGTACCAAAATAACGGCAGACATTGGGACCGGGACCGTATCTCTGTAGCATTATCATTTTACTATGCTCAAAAGAGTTTCCAAGGAATTTATGAATGCTGCGCCAAATAAGGTTTGTTTGCTGTCCAAAACAAAAAGATTTCATTTCGGCAAGGTATATTTTCGTAGTCTTTGTGTTTTAGATTAGTTTACACTATTTACGTTCAAATTGAAATTGTTTATTGTTAGAAAGTTTAAGTGTAAAAATTGTGGTCCTAAACAGATACTGCTTTTAAATCTTTTAACACCATAAACTCTTTTCACATCAAATAACAAGTAGCTAACAAGTTGACCTGATTCTGGTAACGATCTCTGAGCGAGCTGCGGTAAACAAAAGTCCATTGTTGACACGATAATCGGCACACAGATAACTGCAGATTCTGCCCTACTTAGCCATTGTAGTATTGAGGTTTGTCCCTTGGATTGCCTTCAAAGGGAAGCTTTGAAATTCGCTACCTGCAGCAACCCGACAAAGTCTCCCCATTTAGGTGGACTTTGGTAAACCGATATATATTTTTTATGAATAAGTAACAACTAAATCAGCCGTACGCACTTATGTGTACTTATAGTTTTTTTTGTACCATTTTTCTTATATCTTTCTAAACCCACTTGAAAAGTAACCGTATCACAGTTGTGAAATCAAAGCGCTATTTTTACGGTATGACCTTTGTGTGTGACAGCAATCTTCGCTTTCACGTATGAAAATTTAAATTTCTCCTTACATTTTGTGCTATCTTACGAAACAATGTCTCAGTTCTTTAGCGCATGTGATGAAACATGCCATAAAATAAGATATTAAAGTAGTATAAGATATGCGTTTTTATGAAAGTTATGTGGCATTACGAATCATAAAGATTAAATATCCTTGTTACTTGTTTCAAAAACCAAAAAGTATTAAGTACTCGACCAAAGTATTGTTCAATTGTATTTCAACTATATCGATCTAAACCCAGCTTAATATTTATATATTCTAGATAATACCATTACGCCCCGCAAAACCTTTCAAAGCTTTTAGTGTTTTTTGCGAAAATAATAAACAGGATTGACAGATATAATTCTAGATCTAGGATTACATGAAACATCGCTTTTCTTTTCATCGCGAAAACACTAAGGAATATCAAAAATAGATCTTACTCGTATCTATTTTGTTTGAAATACGGTTTCGTAAAAGCCTTTACTTCGGATTGTTGGAGAGCTAAAGTAAAGGAAGATAGGCCAACACATTCTCCGGATTATTAATTAGCAAAATTATAGTAATTGTATCAAGCTACAATACACACTGTTTTAGAAATAAAGGTACTATTGCCCATTCTGTAACATGGCTTCGTCATATCTAATTTACATCAGTTTTTATTATAAAAAAATACACAGATCAATTATTTATTTACTATTTATAATTATTTACGTTTCAAACCGTTGACTTTAAAGCCTCATACGAGATTTCAAAAACTAGACTATAGGCTATTGCTTTTCATAAAAAAGTATTCGCCATTTTGATAATCTTGCATATCATAGGATAATCCAGTAAGCCCCGATTCGAATTTCAGATCACGCACGCAACACATTTTTTGTTCTCATAAACGCCCATGAGGATTTGTTTATATTCAATCATAACCGTGAATACCGAACAGCTCACTCTCTAGGTTTCCGATAAAGTTACGAAATTTATTGAAACATGAAACATTATTCCAATTGATTTGAACACATACGGTCCCTACTTATTTAAAGAAAGCATTTTTTTTATGAAGCTTCACCTCATCAGACTATATACGTTCCACTGCTGGGCACAGGCGTCAATTATGAGGTGGTACGAGGCATACTCCTCCACGCGAGCTCTGTGCGGATTGGTGGAAGGGTAGGGTGTGTGTAAGGTAAGTGACCAACTTTATTGTCAGATGTTATTAAGCCTCCCAAAGGCCTCTCACTAGGCTTAAGGACTAATATTTATGGATATTCACCGGGACCAACAGCCAAACGTGCCTTCTATAGCACAGAGATGCTTGTAAATAGACGTCACTTATATGGTCAGGATGGTCATCCATCCCAAACATGACCGCACCTTAGGTTGCTTAACGTTTAGTATCACTAACAAAGCGTTGCCACCACTGTGCCACAAGTGTAACAAGGGCCTTTAGACAAGTGGCAAACGCTAGGCAGCGAATGGAATTTGCGAAACGCTAAACGCTTTGTCGCAAACGCTAATCAATTGGTAGCCAAGTTAAATGCAACGTGGCGAACGCTTGTTCTCTTCTACAATACGCTAAAAATACGACCATTGTCTATGGTTGCGTTCGACGTCAAACGCAAATATCAAAGTTAATTTGGCATTACTAGTGATGTATCTAAACATACTCTATAGGTACTTGTATCGCTGTGACTATTTGATACTATGTACGTAATTAACAGTTTTTTATTTATTTTGGCTTCTTTTTATTTTATTTTGTTTAACAGGTTTTTGTACATAGAATAAAACACGTTAAAACATTATAATTTTTTTATTTTGCGGATTCGTCAGAGTTATGTGTTGTTATCAGTGACATATATAATTATTTCGTTGTCAATAATATTGTTGATTCTGATGTCGAGAGCAGGAGAACGTAGTCTATACACGGTAACGCGTTATGGACGACTGAAACTGAGAAGCAAGCATGGATCTCCTCTTGCTCCGCGCGTGCGCCCGTCTGCTATAGTTGAGATGGCAAATTAAAAAAAACACTTGCTTAAATGATGATTGGTTCCATTTTTTTTTAAAGTTCAGTATTTGAGAAGACCATCTATTATTTTCAATATTGACAGGATTCTATTACTATCGTCGTACTATACTGTTATTTGAGATGACATCACTAGCAATTAAAAATATATGCGTCCGAACGATATAACCTTGCAGGAGCGTATTACAGTATGAGTAATAAAATGTTTTTTAGCATTTAAAATGATGACAATATTAGGAATCAACTTTTTTAGGTTACAGTTATCATAATGTAATTAGTTTTGTTTGTAATTAGTTAGAAAGATATGGATTTCAGAATTTTTATTTGAAAAGATGACGACGTAACAAGGTTATAGAGACCTGTGGTTGAGCTGTCATACCATAGATATAGATTCGCCACCGGGCGACCGGGCGTAAGAGAAAGATATATATTAACGTCAAAATATGGGCTGCCACAGTCGCAAAAAAATACCCCAAATATAGTTGAAATATAAATATAGTGAAATCTCTCTCCACCATTTCTGATCTTCGAAGTTTTGTCAAGCGGCGTTTTCGTTAAATAAGCTGGGGAAAACTCAGCTAATTGATATGAGATTGTGTGATTGTAATAAAGGATAACCTTTTAAGTAATTTCTTAATTGAAAACATATATTTACAAGAATTGAGTTCCACCATCCATTGAGATTCATCATCCAGGAAAATCTTTGAGACCGACTTGGGATACCGGGACAATTCTGTAATAAAACATAACTGTACATACATCATCCTTTTTTAAGTATCATACAAAATGATTATTTTATTAATATGAACTGTCAACTTAAATTAACGAACAACTTTTGAGTAGAGAACTTTTCTATGTAAGTTATTTTTTGTGTTTTGCTAAAAGAATGTTCTTCAAAATGATTCGAACAAAGACGCAAATACTTGTGTGGTATCCGATTGTTTTTCCCAGTTCCGTCGATCCATTTTTTACGCGTTTCATCGTCCGTCGAAAGTCTAGAAATATCGATGTGCTTTTAAATTCCCCGAAATTTAAGGTAAATTTATCGAATTTGTGATACGCTAAACGCTTTGTCGCAAACGTTAATCGATTGGTAGCCAAGATGATCAAATCGTAGCGAACGCTTAGTCTCTTCAAACTTTCGATAAAAATAAAGACGTTATCTATGGTTTCGTCACGAAATGTCACAGTCAAATCATTTGACGTTACTGACATTTAAATAAGAGCGCGAGTGTTGGAGTTCTCGTCGTAGTTTTTAGTCAAAAAGTTTTTAAAGTTGTAAAAACTCACTGTAAAAATACTTTTGACTAGAAAATGTGATATGCGTGGGATCAACGTTATATATACCTATTTTGCAATGGTAAGTACTGCAAAACATTTGCAAGTTACCTATCTCAAAAATAGTTAAACGGAGTGAAATAAAATTAGAGATTTTATGTTTCTCTATAGTTAATATTAGTTGCTCCTGCCAAGTCACATGCAATAAAAAGGATGAAGCTAAACCTAGTTAAAAAAAAATTGTGAAATTTTGATACATGTAAATTACATGTTGTAAGTCAAAAAAGATCAAAATGTTTGATATTTTAGAATATTGTTGAATTGACTTTATACTAACTCTTGTCTTATCTTGTTCTTTGCGGCACAGTTTGAGGGAAAACTATCCATTTACTTAAAATGTTGTCATGGTTTAGAGCTCCCACAACTTGTCTTATGCATTGACTTGTTGTACGCTGTGGCAAATGTTGTGTTACACCCACAATTCTTTGATATAAACCTGTAGCCAAGAAACTCAGTGTGCAAAGAACCTGTGACGGTTAATTTATCTAATTATAAAGCAATCAGCCACAAGTATTCTTCAGGAAAAGAAATCCACAAATCAACTATTGTCAATTCACTTCTTAACAAATCAAGCAAAACCTACTTTCTTTTACTTCAAGAGGGATGTCTTAAGTTTCTTGTTAAGTAATGTGGATTCGAATGTCGAAGCATAGGCTTTTAAACAATGTTTTATTCAACCTAAATCGCTCAGTAAATAAGATATCTAGGAGTTCCTCAATTTGCTCTAAGCACCGGTAAGAAGTGTTTCTCCGTTGACGCCTCAACTCAGCCTCAGACATAATAGTCTTAAACTATGCATTTCTACACAAAAACGTCAAAATCAACCGAATTTCAACATACACCGTAACCAGCTGACTAGTAAATCGCCATTTTGTTTCGTTTGCGTCAGGGGTCTAGCGTTCGCTTACTGTCGAAGTGTTTGTACGCTCACGGAGCGTAATTGCTTGTCAAAAAGTGCCACTTGGCTGAATTTAGCGAACGACTAAAGTTTTGTATAGAAAATTCAAGTACGTTTGTCTACCAATCTACAATTCGCTACGAATAGGTCACGTGACATTTTCGTTCGACTATTTCTTTCCATACATTTAATTAAGCGATTCGATTAGCGTTTGCCATTTAGCTTGAGGTGATGAATTAAGAATCGCCATTTTATTTTTCGTAATCGTCAAGTGGTCGGCGTTCGCTACCTAACGTAGCGATGATACGCTCACTCAGCGGCGCTTTTTGACAATCGACTACGATTGTCAAAAAGCGCCACTTGGCTTAGTTAGGCGAACGACTAATGTTTCGTTTTATTTAATCGAAAGTTTATAGTACACTTGTCTACCAATCTACAGTTTGTTACGACTAGGTCACGTGACATATCAATCTACGACTATTTTCCATACAAATCTTTGAGCGTTTTCGCTAATCGATTGCCACTTGTCTCAAGGCCCTTGTCTGTTTAATTTTGGTTCAAAAACACAAATCAGATCTCTTTTCTCTTTGCTCTTTTCTCCTTGTCACAAAAATACTGTGAGTATATACTTATTTCTAAATATCAGTAAATACCAATTTTTTCTTCAAAGAAAATTCAAGCATCTCTCAGAATTTTTTTCTTCACAATCAGTCAAATATTTTTTTCACTGAGGATTCTATTTAGCCCTCAACGCATTGAGAGGTAATCATTTGTTCGTGTTCAGTGAAAATCGAAAAGAAAACCTGTCACGAGTGAGCCCGCGTATAAAAAGTGGAATAAATCGTGTAGCGTTCACAAAACAATTTTCAGTAAGTCGAGTCCGTGCAGATATTTTTGAAGAGTTTTTTATCGAAAGTACATATCAAGAGTAAGAGAGTTAGTAAAAAATATTTAGATGGAAATACATTTAAATCAAAATACTATTAAAACCGTGTCTGTATGTAAGATCTACATTATTGACTGAACTAACGTAGGTAAGTGTTTCTTACTATCAAAAATTATTATCATCTCGGTTTATCAACAGTGCCAGTACAAAAAAGTTCCTTCGGTTATGAGATTGGTAGCCGAGTTGTATACACTGCTTTTCACCCGACTCCGATAGAAGGAGGTTTATGCATGTTTTTTTATATCAAAATTTGCACTGAACCAGATTCACCTTAAAAAGAAAGCGTAGTCCCTGCAAATGAATAAATAACGTTTGCCCTGTATATGACGTGAAGGTGTGTTATGGATTTATTATACAATTATATGCCGATATACTGCTTTTAAATACAACTGTGGATCAGTAGGACTATCTGTGTAGAACACCGCCTCTTAGTCAAACAAGTCTATAAATGAACGAGAAATGATGGATATACCTACGTGGAATGTTTTTTATCGTAGTAGGATTTGTTTGATTTTTAACAGTGCAGTGCGATGCGCGCTCTGAAATGGTCGCGTTTTGCAACTGTGCACACTGCCCTAATTAATTTATATTAATTACGCAATTCGCACGGCTCAGCCGCTGCCCGCTTTCGCCGCTATGAGTTCCGAACAACTCATAGCCAACGAATTATTGGCGTTTGTACAACACGCCATCGACACCATGGATGAGGTCAGCATCATGCAGATCTGCAAATCCAATTTCACCGAAGAGGAGATTCGCAGTGGCAAGGTGCTGCTCTACCAGACGCTCGGCAAGGTCGACCGAATGCCGACCCGCAGGAGAGATGAAAAGGGCGAAAGGAGTCTCCAGGATATCATCTCACTGCTGAAGGAGACCGACCCAGACGACGTGCCTGCGTTCGTGGCGAGGAACCTGCACAAGCTGCCCCCCGTCACTTTTGACCACGTTGACGTCACCAGGCTTCTAAAGGACATAATGGCCTTGAAGACAAGCCTGGCCGAAATGCAGTTGAAGGTAGAGGCCTCGGAATCTACTATTTCCGACCTGCGTACTGAGTTATTAACTTTAAAATCTAGTAATTCAGTATGTGGGTCGCCCGTGGCCTCCGGTGTCAACACGCGTCGCCGCGGAGCGCATATCTCATCGGTCAGCAATATTGAGTCACCGCTCGCTGTTGTTGACCGCGAAGCACCGCACCCCGCTGCCCCGCTCCCGGCAGCCAGCCCCGCGCGATCGGAGCTGAAGAAAAGTGACACGAGCCCCCCGACCCGTGCCTACGCAGCCGCTGCTGCCTTACCACCCCGGCAGCCAAAAACGGGGAAAGAAAAGAAGTCGACACCGACACAGTATCCACCGAGGGATCGATGCGACGAGCAGGGCTTCACAAAAGTCGAAAGAAAGAGAAGGAAGCCGGCTAGCCGGAATCATCGCGGCACAGCACCGACACGACCTGAACACCCGCTGCGACCGAAAGTACGTTCGACGCTGCTCTACGTGTCCCGCTTACATTGGTCTACGACGGTCGAGAACGTCGTAGACCATGTACGTAAGAAGTCCAACTTCACCCTGAGGGTCGAACGGCTGGAATCCCGCCACAAAGTGAATTTTAATTCATTTGTGGTGAGGGTACCGACCCACCATCTAGCGACCTTCATGAAGGCAGATTTCTGGCCGCAGGGCGTCGTGTTTCGGAAGTTCCGAGGACGGCTGCCAGCCGACACCGCGCGCTTCGCATCTATTCGCTGACGCGTGTGATATGTGTAAAATATTTTAATTAGATTGAGTAATTTTTATTATTTGTATGTATGTTAGTCTGTAAGGTATTTATAATATGGGCCTGTATTTTTTAAATCTGTAGCCTGAAATAAAGGAATTATTATTATTATTATTATTTAACAGACTTTGTATCGGATTATTTATTTCAAAAGGTAGTTCAATTACTACACAACTGTTGATTAAAAAACGATTACCAAAAAACAATAAAAAAGTTTAAAGCCGATATTGCTTCGTAAAATATAACAAAATAATAAATACTGGAACAGGCCTCGGTTCGGTCAGCTAATTGCTACTTATATAATATGTTAATTCCACAGATATATATTTACATAGATAACGCAAATGCATGCACTTCGCGTGTCCGAACCCCGACCAAAACCCCGACCAAACGTCAAGGTTGGTCGCCGCTAAGTTCAGTCCGCTCGCTCCGTTGCAGCTGGATGGGCCGCAAAAATTTAAAAAATGCCTCGTTGCGTGATAATTAACTGCAGTAGCTCAAAAATTTCAATCGGTTTGGATTGCCCGTCACTAAATTTCGCCTGTGACGTCACAGTAGGTGTTAAAAAGTCGGCACGCTTGGTTTTAATACAAATCGTGATACTTGCGTTATCTATGGTTAATTCATTTTATTTCCTAAACCACATTTTATGTAAAACTTAAAACTGTAAATGTTTTTTTTTTTAATTGGCTAGTTCTCAGTTGCGCCGTTGGACTTTAATATTGATTAATTTTGAGTTTTTTGAAAAAAAAAGTACAACAGCATTTCTATAAAGTCAACGAGAAAAACAACTATCCTCCAATAGATAACAACAACTATCCACAAATAAATCGCTCACCTTTTATCGGGAACTAGTTACGAAAAATCTTGAACGGCTAATGGATCGCGCGCACTCCACTGTACTAGGGAAACTTTTAATTTGCCAAGTTTAACTTGTACCGCACTGAGATTGATACCTGCAACAAGAGAGTTTGTATTGGAAAATAAATACTTCTTTTCAACTTAGAACAAGAACAAGCAATGAAAGAAGAAAATATAGACATAAGGTAAGCGTCTACGCTCCGCATCGGGAGCATCGATCGCACGTAACGCATTTTAGTTTGTCTTGTATGTAAAATGCGGATCAGTGGACTGTTGTATAAGTTTTCATACAAGGCAAACTAAAATCCGCCGTAACGTGCGGTGCGTCCGATGCGGGTCTTTGGACGCTTACCTTTAGGGCTGTTAATTTTAATAGTCAGATACATAGTTATCATAAAAATGATAAATCGGCAATTTGGTATGATTCCTTCTTTCATTATATTTGGACAGATACCTAAGAGCTTTTTCAAACAAAGTTCAGATAGACAATGTTTATTTATTGATGCCAAAACATCACTCCTCTTATACCAACACCTAGCATTAACAGTAGGTTTAGGTAGCGTAATACACGCTTTATTTTTATTGTTATTTGTATTAATCTCTTTAGAAATAAAGGAATGATGAGGACATCTCAAAAGAAAATGCAAAATTCTGTTTTATTTAAGCTATAGCATAGCTTCTATCGCGGGCTTCGAGCGCGGCGACCGAATCAAGATATTCCGTAACGAAAAAAAACCTAACACATCATCTAACGTCATTTCAGTTCGGCAGACTTCGGCACTATGTTTGTGTGCGTGCGTCTAAGCGTATGCGTGTAGTCTTGCAATAGCTTTACCACGGCAGTCCCCGAATGCCACATCTTTTTTTTCTTCAAATTGGTAATCTGGTGTCTAAACTTTTTTTAAATTTTACGCGACTGACAGCCTGTGAACAAAGGGCCGCGGCTAAATGACAATCGCCAGTCACGGCAACGGACGCCGCATATGTGCCCCGGGGCGTTGAATTTTAGAAATAATTTCTTGAACAAGAATCGCCGTTTTAGAATTAACTAAAAATTTGAACACTAACTATAATAATAGTCCTCCTGGCCGATTTCGACCACGGCGGTTAATCTCAACAGAGATCAGCCAACTACGCAGGAGATATTATAATGCACAAGTGAGAGCGCAATACACAGGTCCACTCACTATTCCTTCACACTCAAAGTTCGGCGAGACGGTAATCCGACATGACCAGTGAGAGATCAGGCGCAGGACCAAACGGCTTAACGTGCTTTCCGAGGCACGGGGATGTAACACCGCCAACTTCCCGACTCCGAGCTGTTTTTTGAGAACTTCGTGACAGAAACAATTTTGTGGCTCGACCTGGGATTCGAACCCAGGACTTCTCGGATGTAAGGCAACACTAACTATAGCTCTCAAATTTTTCCATTTAGTACTTCAACGTCGAGAATCCGTGAAATCCGGTTGCATCAAAATACGTATTATCACTGACATCCCTACTCAGTATAGCTCCATACTTTCCAATACATCCATCCTTATCACTCATCCTAGTTTAAATGTACGCGTGAGCGGGATGTCTAGATTCGAAATTATGGACAGAATTTTCAGGAGTAGACCCTCTGTAAGTGGTGCAATGTTTGCCAAACAGATGTAAAGCATCCGTTTGACCTTGGTTATAATGTTAGATAATAAGAGTGATCGATTTTTAAATCAATGTCTGTCTAAAACTATTGGATAGCCACCGTCGATGTTGGCTGAAAGTGTATTTCAGGTCTAACTTAGCTTTTTTTTAAAATAAGTATGCTGTATGTCCTGAATACGTGCATAATATCTTATTAGGTTTTTAAGTAGAAAAATATCTACCTATCTCACAGAAAAAATAATATTTTCCCATTTTTACTATTGATAGAATCGTGTTCCCATTAAACAATTTACAGTCTTATTTTTCATGAATATAATTAAATAAATACCTTAAAATAATATGATACAACTAACCTAATAAAAGTATGAACACAGAAAAAAATTTTAAACAATATAGAAAAAAATCACCCCCAGCGCCGCCATGGGGTATGGTGCCCAAAAGGCTGGCAGCGTTTCCTCTCTGTATGGCAAGGCTGATCCTTTGGCCGAGATAGCTGCCAGGCCAGCCCTATGGTCACCAGTGTGTTGAGCTAACCTTTTCTTCAGCTCTCTGAAGAATTATCACTATTAATATTTTATCAAGCTTTAACTTTCTTGTTGAAAGTGAAATTGAAAACAAAACATGTCCCAATAAATACACAAATAAAAGAATAGAATAAAATCGTTTATTTGCTCTTGAATACGGTACATGTCAGATCTTTAAAATGGCGCATACAGTTCTCACATATTCAGCTATATAAAAAACTATGCAAATATAAACATGAAATTGGAAATATATTGTACTCACATTACATATACAAAACAATAGTTAGGTACTATTAAATCAAATGTCAATATCATTATTTTATGATAGTACACAAAATCAATACCACTATCAATACATAGGTAAGAGCACTTTATTCTACAACTCAAATGTATAGAGCACCTTTGTGCAGTTTAGATATTGCAATAATCTAAGCTTACATAACGATGTATGAAAGCTTTTAGTTATCTAGCTTTGCATTAGCGTTCGTTGGCTATCGGAGTTGGGAGGTAGTAGCTGGGTGGTATGTAGGTTACAAAGAGTTATTATTGGCTAAACATTGATTAATTTTGACGCGAATAATGTTTTTGTGATATCTTATCATAAACTCGCATTGATTAAATCCGTTCAGTTTAATAGGCAGGTTTGCTATATGCGGACATAGAAAACTTTTTCCATTTTTTTATTTTATTTCTAACCTATTATATGAAGACACAATTAGACTAGTGACTCAGTCTTTTAAGTCTTTTAAAATACTCGCCGCTTTTTACACAACTTGGCTTTAAATTTAAGACTTAAGGTGTTATTTTTAAATAATACGACTCAGTCGGTTAACGTATAAAGTCTTATACGTTAACTGACTGAGTCGTATTATTATTTAGCGTAACTAGTCAGTTACGCTAAAACGACTTAAGCACCTAAAACGACTTAACCACTTTAAACGACTAAAAGGCTATCAATGTGTTTTTGCAAGGACCGGTTTACGACTCTCGACTCCTCAAGCATTGAGTTGCTAGTATTTTAAGCTACTTAAGTAACTTTTTCATCACTAATTAATCACCAGATATAGATATAAATACCCAAGAATTTCCAATATATGATATCACATTGAGCGCATACCGAAACAGATCGGAACCCTGGACTAATGCAATCGCATTATTCGGGCCTATTTATAGCCTAATGGAAGTTCTGGCATTTAATTGTCTTGCAAAGCAATAAACGAGATCATAAAATGTGTTTTATAATCCATGTCACCGATTGTTTTATGGTAGAAAATGTCACTACTGAACACTACAGTTCAGTCAGGGCGTTTAGTTATGCTCAAACAGTTTTTTAACGCATAAAAATTTGAATGGCGTACGCTGTGGCGCTCCTTGGGGGAGGCCTATGTCCAGCAGTGGACTGCAACAGGCTGATATGATGAATTTGTCTTCTTTTTTTTCTCTTTTTTTTAATAATAATAATCATTTATTTCGTTTCAAATGGATAATAGAAAATTAATATAAGCTTAAGATAAGATGTAGACCGAAGACTTTCTTTACCTGAACTAGGTTACAAACCTGTGTCTCAGGCTAAAGAGAGCACAAATATTTTCTTAAGGTATTAAAAATTAGCAATATCTTGAAACTATTACAAAGTAATTATCTAGGGTACTCGTATAAATATATTAAAACTATTTTGTACCTACTTCATTAGTATATTTAACAAGTCAGCACTTTGCTAGATCTACATTATAAGTATGTATAATTTTGTTTGTTAATAAGTTAGTGCCTCTTGTTCATGTGTTTAACTAACTTGGTTAGGGTAGAAGCTGGTGGTAATGCTTAGGGGTGATGTGGAACGATATGGATTCCCCGATAGTAGCCTTACCCTGCTGTTACTACTATCCGCTCCTCGCTGTCATTTAGAATACCTCATATCTTAACGCCAAAGATATTCACGGTCATGTTACACTTGATCAATGAAGCATCACCTGGTAGACAAGAGTGCTAAAAATCTTTACTATCAGTCGTCGACCAACCTTTTTCTTGTTCCATTAGGAACAGGCTAAAGTCTTAGACCATGCTGCCTAGTCATTGGTTAGGTGTATTTCTTAGGTAATTAATAATTCTTAAAACTATTTTCATACAACTACATACTACTACTAAGCCCTAACCTAACTCATTGAAATGCGAGGATGGTTCACATTTCAATGCTCAATAAATGGAGTTTTACGCGGGAATATCGATCGGATCAGCACCTTAATCTATTTCTCACCATTGTTTTCTTTCAGTAACACATTATGATGATAATTCCCACTCACTATCACAATAATACGCCACGAAAAAAACAATTTAGAAAATTAAGAAACAGAGCCCTTCTTACTCTTTTCGTTTCCCGCGTTAAACTACGTCGACGAAACTTTCGTTATAGCAAATGTAAGAGCTGTTGTCAGCTGATAAATGAATACGCAGCCAAATCTGTCGTAGAAATTGTCGGACAATCTGGCGCTTGAAGCAAAACAGCATAAATGAATGAGTAATCATACTAAGAATTCGCAGCCGAGAGAAATTAGTTTATAAGCACTTAAACGTTCCATGTTTTAAACGAACCAAGTTCAAGATTAACATTCGTATGGGAATAAATTGCTAAATCAGGTGATTATGTGGAATTTGTAACCACAGGTATAATGTTTCAAATAAGGATAATTTATTCATTCATATCTATATTTCTAATAAAGTAGTAGAGGAGTTTAATTCTGTAAATTAAATAAATACCTGAATAAAAACGGATAAAAACAAAGACAGACAAAAATTTTTGAATAAAAGACAAATGATTCTGTCTTTTGTTCTAAAATTTTTGTCTGTCTTTGTTTTTATCTGTTGTTAGCTTTTCACATAAAAACTACTGGAAAGATTTGAATGAAACTTTTTTTTGGTGCAGATATATGCCCTGGCTAACATAATAGGCTATATTTTATTCCAAAACTCCAAATACCTGACGTGGAGCCTTAGCTGCCCAGCCAAATCTGTAAAAGATATGTATATAAATTTGGACGAACGAGCTCGCGGGCTTCCGCTAGCCTATAATATCGAGCTTCTATAAAATTTCACGTGAAATACTCCTATTACCTTAATACCAAAATTATGTTTTTTTATCAATTAATAGTAATTCGGAGTATTTAAAGAAATTGAATGCAAAGCAAAGATTCACACTAAATTAGGTTTGGTTTTGCTTCAATAAATATTTTACTTAAAACACGATCGAAAAACTAATTAGGAGAACAGAGCTCAGTGAAAACGAATTGAAATGTTTTGAATGTCTAAAAAGAATTTTCTTTGTTTATGCCAACTACGGCATATTAAGATGATATTAACTCGACCTGAGACATTATTATCGAAAGATCTAAAAATACGAACTTTCCTTCCCATTTTCATAAAATATTGCCGTGCAAGTGGAAAATTTTAATCAAACTTTTTTGATAAAAGTTTGAATCACTTTACCTAATGAAAGCATGTGAGATCACAGCAACTCATTTTGAGACTTGCTTCTTACCTCAAAAAGCTTCCTTCAAATTAAGGCATTTACGTTATTAGAGAAAATATAGCTACATAGCTTAGGTGCTCACACTGGATGACAAATTATTTGAAAAGGTAGGCACTACATTATGAGTAAAGCTCCAGGCTTTACGCATTTGAGTTTTATTTCATTTTAACTACTATTTATGATTGTATGAAATAATAAATAAATATACAACAACATCACATACATTAATCTGACTCCGTAGTAAGTAGCTTAAGCACTTGTGTTACAGATATCAGAATCAACAGTTGTATTACAAATAAACTTAAATAAATACATGTAAAACCCTGACCAGTACAAATAGAAATGTTCATGCATACAAATGTTTGAACAGTGCGGAGATCAAACCCGCGACGTCTTGATTAATAGACAAATTCTTGACCATTACACCAAAGTGGTTATCGTTCAATATAAAGTGCTTGTAAAACATGGATTGGTCTTACATTCCGATTGCAACTTACAAACTACAAACTATAAAAACATCTCTTTTTATACCTACCAGTGACCACCAGGGCACATGTGGGCATTCTGTGGCCGCAAATCTTCACGGACAGCGTGTCAACCGTGTCACCGAATCGCCGCTGTAAAATCAACGACTGTCACGAGTCGCGGCGACAGTATGCAAGTAAAGTGTTCTCTAGGCCTTAAATTGAATTTCAATAGAATAGACGTAAGTACTGTGTAGACACAGTAGCAAGTTGCCGCAAGAATGGGTACTATGAACATACGGGCACATTCATAACTCTGCGATTATGCTGTTGTTTTCTGTGTCCTCATGAAGAATGGGTTTTTAAATCTATTGTGCTGTGCTATTCTTTCTGAAATATGCATTCGGCTGCATTCGTTGCAATCTTTCATTTGTTTTACTTTCAGGGACTCGGCAATATTTGTTTATTGTACGGTGAAACTGAATTTCAGATAAATTGGAAAGAAAATGATAAAAATTGTTATACTGTCTTGTTACTTTTGTTTTGAAACCATCTAAGCCATCTTCGAATCCTCCGTTTCTTCTAAAAACTTCTAAATGTTTTCTAGTTACATCTCCTCGAGATAAATGAAAGATCCCAAGAAGGGATGAAGTTTGAAATGAATGTGTTTTAAAGTTAGAATGTGGCTTAGAGGTCGTGATGTGACCAACGAACCATAAAACTAACTTACATTTGTAATGCCTTTTGCAGTTACGTTCCTTTATAACTTAGTTCTAATAAATTTTCATTTACTTAGCGTGGTAAGTATCTAGTTTATTTTTGGTCTTGAGGTAGGTACCTACCGGTCAGTTTAAAACTGGCTACATGTCTTTCTGATTAAAATTTGTAATCAAACCAACTTACCTTGCGAAATTTTGATGCCAATAGGCTAGATGACACCACCAATCGTTGACATACTCATTATTATCTGTCAAAACGGTCTGCCTCTATAGATTTTGTATGGGAATACAAGAATGTGACGTCACGGTCATGTATCGTAGAAATCGGAGTCAATTGACCGAATATTTATTGAGTTTTGTGTGTTTAAAAATTGGTTTCCACAGCTTTTGGAAATATACTGGTTGTATTAACTTCATAGGGGCTATGTTTTTTTAAACGCCACGGTCTTGAAAATATTAAGAAAAGGTGTCAACATGTTTGTCATCCAAAGACGATTACATGACAAAGATAGCAACAACTCGCGTACTGTGGGGTGAGCACGAACTACTGTCGTAACGTTTACCTATCGTTAACTTGTTAATTTGTATGGGGAAACTGCCAGTTTCTGACGTTTGGACGACACGTTACGATAATGTAAACTATGGAATAGTCTTCGGTTGACACACGAAGTACTCATAATTTAACGTAGCGAAAATACTTCCCATGAGGTTTTGTATGTTTAAATTGATTCATGATAAAAAAGATTTCTATAAAAATAATGCGTTTATAAGGTAGGCACAAAGTTCAGCATTTGTAGTCAGCAGGTACTTTTATTGCGGACATTTTGTTCAGATACTGTACTTTATAACCTAGCATTAAGGTCAGATTTATGCTCCATCGTTGGATTTAAGTTAAGTTATACCAAAGTTAAGCTTCAAGCATCATTTACGAAAGCGAATCGGTTAAAAATTGCTACTTTCTTCAATAGCATCTTTGCAATACTCGCTTTTCATTAAAAGGCTGTCTTATTGATCCTTTTTTACGTGGTTTGTTTTATAAAGTTAAAGTTCCTAATTTTATCGCACCGCCAACATTTCATTTTTGCATTGAATAAAGATATGACTGGTGGAGAATGCCTCGTGGCGCAAGTCCACTTTTTGTGCAAATGTTATATTGCAATAAATGCTTTGAACGACAGCATTTTAAGTTTTCGGATACGTATAAAATGCTACATCCACACTGGAAGTTTAATCGGTTCCCGTTAAACCGCACATCTCTTCCGTACGACTTCCCCCGCTGTCGCGAGCTCGCTTCGTCACGGCTGACGCTAATCGCTCGGCGTGACGATTGCTACGTCATTATTTTGGCGCGAGTGTTATTATGGAGAAAGTGTTATATAAGTGCCCGGCACCGAAGGAAACATTAAAAAAAGTATTTTTACGGCATGGTCAGAAGCTTACAAAGATAGATATAAAAATATTTTATTGATCTTTTCACGTAGAATCAATTCAGAAAACCAGTTTTACAATATTTGTGAGACTTAGGCGATCTTATTGCTAAAGCTAAAGCTAAAGCAACATCTTCCAGGCAACCTTTGGGTAAAGGACAGACTTAATATAAAGAATGAGACGGCAAAGCAATTGAAACTTTCAGATACAAATATTAGGTCCTTACCTATGAAATTGGCGTTTTGTATGGGAGGAACAAAAAGTCGAAATTTTTTTATATAGCATATTTATTTAATCAAAGTATGAGCCATTGTAATCTATGCACTTTTGCCATCTCATAGGTAGTTCATTGATCCCTTTACTAAAAAAACCATTCGAACGGGAATCAATAAAATCTTTGAAGGCGACTTGGACTGCCCCATCTGAGTTGAACTTTTTCCCTTGCAAGAAGTTATCCAAATTTCGAAAAAAATGGTAATCTGTTGGAGCAAGGTCCGGGGAGTACGGTGGATGCCTTAGAGATTCCAATTGAAGTTCTTCTAATTTGCTAGCCGTCTGTTGTGCAGTGTGTGGTCTAGCGTTGTCGTGAAGCAGCAGTGGCGTAGAGCGATTGACCAGCCTTGGTTGTTTAGCAACTAGCTTTTCCATCATGGTTTGCAATTGCTGACAATAGATATCTGCCGTAATCGTCTGGCCAGATTTGAGAAAACTGTAATGAACGACACCGGCGCTAGTCCACCAAACGCTTACAAGTAACTTTTTATTGGTCAGTTTTCGCTTGGAGCAGTCTTTGGCTGGCTTGCCAGGGTCCAGCCATTGCGATGAGCGCTTCCGATTATCGTAGAGAATCCACTTTTCATCACAGGTAATGATTCGATTTAAAATCCCTTCGTTATTGTGCCGGTCAAGTAATGTAACGCAGCAGTTGACGCGCGTTTGCCGGTTTGCTTCACTCAATTCGTGAGGAACCCACCTTTCAAGTTTTTTAATCTTCCCAATTTGCTTCAAGTGGATTAAAACAGTTTTATCACTAACGCCAAAGCCTGCAGCTAACTCGGACGTGGTTTGCGATGGATCCGCTTCCACAATAGCCTTCAATTCTTCATTATCAACTTGGGTCTCCGGCCGTCCACGGGGCTTGTTTTGCAGGTCGAAATTTCCAGAACGAAAACGTTGGAACCAAAAACGCACTGTGTTTTCTTTTGCGACACAACCGCCATACACATCATTAACCCTTCGAGCCGTTTCCGCAGCACTGGTGCCACGGTGGAACTCGTACTCGTAAATAACGCGATATTTCAAATTTCCATTTTGTAAATTGAGCGATGCAAACAGAAAAAAGATAAGTAAAAAAACAAATGAATGACAGTTTTCGAAACACAACTACATGTGGAAATAGCTGTATAAATTTGAATTTCGAATTCCTAACCAAATAGGAAAAATTTGTGATCAAAGTGGCCAGTACGACAAAACGCCAATTTCATAGGTAAGGACCTAATATAAAGCTACATCCACACAAGTGTAATCGGTTTCCGACACACCGCGCATCCCTTCCGTATGACTTCCCCCGCTGTCACGAGCACGCTTCGTCACGGCTGTCAGTCTAATCACTCGGCGTGACGTTTGCTACGTTAATATTTTGACGCGAGTTTAATGATGGAGAAAGTTCGATAAATAGATAGGAAGTTCTCTCTTTGCACATTTCACACGAAATCAATACAGAATAACGTTTATCCTTCGTGGTGTAGTGGCATGAGTACCGGTTTCAAGGTGACGCCATCTGAGGACCTGGGATTTCCCGGAGACAATTTTGGAAACCATTTTTCAAACTTGCCACGGGTACCACAAACACCAAGAGTGTTAATGGTACCTTCGTTGTTTCTGATTCCCATAAAACAAGTTCTTAATCTACCTACTTACTTTGGGATCAGAGCAATGTATGAGATGTCAAGATTTATCATCATTATTTTATTAATATTTGTAGAGTAAAGCGCGCTGATAGCTTAAAGCATGATCTTCCAGACGACCTTTGGGTCTTGAGCAGAATCCATATCAAGAATGGTACTCAAAATCTTGAACCTGAAAACTTGTTATTTCCTTTTTATTATTTACCAGACACCACATATTACGCACATCAATAGTAGAAAACTAAGTTGTACAATAGATACACGCTATTTTCAAAATGAAATGTGCACAGAACCAATTTTTATTTAACGTCGACTAAATCGCTTGGTATTTAGCGTGTGCAGTCTGCCTAAATTTGTGTCCTTTGAAATTCAGGAAATAAAATTGTGGTTAAAATTTCACAGTGGCATACAAAAAGTCATATTTTCTCTTACGCGTTTGACTATTCCAAATATTTGTTATATTTTTCCCCCAGCTCGCATGTAAATAGTACGGATATTGCCATTCAAAGGCAGGCTTTGTGAAGTATGTCAGAACTGGCAAATGCCAATCCACAATCCAATAACCAGACGTCAACCGCAGAAGCCGAATTCTATGTTAAAACTTTGGTTATTGACGTGTCATTGAAAATTATGGTAAGCACATACGAGCTACTTTCATAAAATAATTACCTTTGATCTTCATAATCAATGTTGTGTTAAGCCTCCTGTAGATTTCCATATTAAGCTTCTTATTAAGCTTTATTGCACATCAAAATTTTTACAAAAGGTGGTCCTATAATTTTTGCTTAGCCCAAAGGGATGATTGATAGAGAATGCCCTATGGCTTTAATTCTCTATCAATCATCCCTTTAGGCTAAGCAGAAATTAAAAGTAGGCGGTGCGACAAAGGAAAACAAAAACCAAACGATTCTCTCTCCGGAGTCATAAAGCCGGAAGTTTCACATATTACGCTTTCGCCATAGACCTTAGTCTTTGGCATAGGATACTTCTCACGGACATTCCTGACTACGGAGTATAGGAAGTGTAACAATATAAAGATAAAGGTAAAAGATAACATACATTGATCTGACTCCATGGTAAGTAGCTTAAGCACTTGTGTTACAGATATCAGTATCAACAGGTGTATTACAAATAAACTTATATAAATACACATAACACCCAGACCAGTACAAACAGATATGTTCATGCACACATATGTTAGTACAGTGCGAGGATCGAACCCGCGACCTCTTGGTTAATAATAGTCAACTTCATGACCATCACACCAGAATGGTCGTCTAACATTTGCCTCTACAACCCGAAAAAAAAAACGATTGGTGATCAAAAGTCCTAAGGGTCTTATTTTGTCTAACGTAAGAGGGCATTTCTCCGTCCATAATTAGTATTTGTCATCATAATCTATATACGCACCTACCTCTATCTATTATAGCAACAACTAAACCCACTTGTGTGTAAACACGATGTCTACTACGAGAAGTTTGAGCTTGGCCGCACAAACACTGTCGTGTTATGTTCAACATGACTCAGCATTCGTGTTATGTTCAGCATGACTCGGCATTACTTGTCAATAGACTATTGTACCTACTCCTGTTCAGTTGCTAACCCTGAAGTGAGGGTCATTATTTAAGACAGTGAGGTCTATCAAAATATTGAAACAATTCGTTATCAAAACTGTCTTTGTGAGCAGGAATTTAAATTAAATCCTACCTATCTATAACCGTGGATGAGTTTTCGTTACTGTAAAACCATGAATCAAAGTATGTTCTGGGTAAGAGGTTGAACTTTATTGTAATGGAAAAATTGACTTCTACCTACACCTTTCATAACCTTTGAACTTTGGGTTCGGTTTTTGTTTTCAATCAATACATACACCTATAAATAAAGATAATACATGATGAGTCGCTCGTAGTCTGTCGAAGCGACAACATCTCCTGAGGGTGCCATGGTGTATTGGCAAAACACGTCGAGTGTTTTGATGGTGTCCGTGTTGTGTTTCCAGGTGCATCTTCTGCATCACATTGTGAGTTGTATTGTAAGTCCTGCATCTGCCAGCTCTAGTTTTGTTCAAGTGGTTACATTTGGATGTATTTGGGTTCCTACGCTGGCGTTGTTTAGTGGAAATTTAAAGAAAAAATCATCTCTTTTTCAGCTTTAGTCGTGCATTTTAGCAAAGTAAAGACTGATTCCATCAAGTATACTATGTGATTTTAATCGTACTAAAATTAAAAATATACCATATAAATATAACATTAAAGTGCTTGTTAGTTAATTCACATACATTATCATCGGACAATAACAATAGATTTTATGGCTTACTAGGACTAACTATAGGCCAGGACCAATTTACCGATATAAAAAAGCACTTTTACATTTTATTCGACCCTTACGTTTTTGCAAGTTTGCAAGCGTTCATTTAACCTTTCTATCGAAAGATACAATACAACTGCATACAGTTCTCGCATAGTGTTTGTGTATCCGACCTCAAATCAGCGCTTAGACTTGCACAAGTAAGGATACAACAATCACAAATAGGGCGTACAACCGTACAAACCGTACCACAATGTCTCTCTTGTGGGATAGAGAATGAGTATTCTTTTTTAAAATTTAAACAGCCCTTTGAATGCATATTTAAGTGCAAGAACGGCTCATGCTTGCATTCGTTCAGTTGATAAGTTTTGGATGAGATCAAAATGTCCAATAACCATTTAACATAACCAGTAGATGTTTGACGTAATATCTTATCCTTTGTGCAATACGACAATTTGACTTTATGAATGTTAGTCTGTCGTACAGACTTCACTCTCATAACTTTAAAAAAAAATTTCAACTGTCTAAACACCTTTATCTTACCTTCACCTTGTCAGCCAAAACAAATTCAAGTCAACTCCAGCACACAGACGGTCAATTGGCTTCCCTTTGAGCAAACTTTGGCGTACACCTTCAAAGAGCGTCAATCGCATACGAAATCACAGTACACGGTGTCCAATAGGTCGTACAATAAAAATCATGACACGCACTCACAGAAAAGACATGCGCAGTACGGAATAATATTTTATCAGTAGAAAAAGTTGTTTTTTGTTTTTGTCTGAGGCTGCTGATTTTTCTACTGCAAATGTATTATCTTAAATTCGCAACGTGTATATACTTATCACGAAAAATTATATAATTAGAGAAGCACATTTGCTCCAGATCACACATGAACGACATCACATAAGGTGCTCGTCTCAAGACAGTTTATATAAAACGTTACAATATATGTACCTATATGATACGATTTTGGTCATGACTATGGTCGACGACCAAAATCGCGAAAGCGATTTCTTTCTTTCTGTCATTTTCAAACATTAACAATCGATAGCGTTTGTGTTTACATCAGCTACTATGCAAAGAAACTTTGTCTAGCAAACCACCTAATTAAGGTAGTAGTGGTAGTAATGCTTTAACCGCTTTCGGCTCATCGAAATACGATTAAAAATGTTTTAGTGAGCGTGAGTGTCATTTCGAACATTTGTTGCTTCCTTCCATTCTGCTGAACTTAAGCTTATCTGTACTGTGTCGTCGCGATAGGCCGACACGTCGCGGGTGAAATTGGAAATATATATTCACTTAGGAGCGGTGCGAGGGTTGGAAATACATCAGTGTTAGAGCAGGGCTGGGGGGAATGAAAATAAGTTGTGGCCACCGCGGTGGATAGTAGGATACTCTATTACGGAGTGAAGCTAAATCTCTAACGGCAGTTTTTCTTTAGTTGTCCATATTTGTTTTTAAATGTAATTAAATCTTGCAAGGTAAATTTCATGTTCTTTCCTATGTCCGAATGAGCTGAAATTTTGTATATACGTTAATTTTGGATAACAATGCACAAGCGATTTGAATTCACATTTCTGATACATACGGCTAACGAATGGAATTCGCTGCCGGCTAAGATTATAATTTTGATCTTTGCAAGAAAGGAGTGAATATGCTGTTATTAGACAGAAATCATCCTCCTCGGCCACATCGTCACTTACTATTAGGTGAGATTGTGGCCAAGTGTCTTGTCTGGATAGGTATTAATAAATAAAATTGTATACAAAATTGTTTAAAAAAAACTTATATTTTTACTCGTTTAATCATAGTGCTTAATCATATAGCTTCAGGTTCTACACCTGAAGCTCTAAACAAGCACAATTCGATCCTCGAGTGTTTATTTTGTGATAATTTGTAGATTTTCAATCATAAGCGAAATAAAACAAATATGTAAATCTTGTTTTAAAAATGTTTAACCTTTCTAAGAACAGTTTCCCGTGTACACTGTTGCCATTGATGGAAACAGAGATGTAAAAGAAAAAAATGTTTGAACTGGCTATGAGACAACACCTTTGATTTCGTGTGAAAATCTACAAGCTTTGTCTAGAACTCCCGGTGTGTGACAATGCCTAATGAGTCACTAACAAAAATCTCAGTAGTCATCCAATTAACTAGAAAGCATAAAGAAGTAAAAGTATTTCGTAAAGGTTTCACATTTAACTACCAACCCAAGATTTGGTCCACAATTCAACTACCAACCCTACTCGATAAAGGGACAAATGACGTAAAAATCGCAAGACCCATCTTGGGTTGGATTTGGACATTCAACTTTATATTATTGGATTTTTCGGCTCGCGATATTTTCCTCGCCGTGAAAGGTGTGGTAAAGAGCGGGTAATGGGACCTCTCGCTTTTTGAACGGTTCGTTCGATTTATGACGGCCAAATATGTTTTGTGAGGCGATACCTCGTGTATCACGTGTCATAGGCTTATTGCGTTATTTTAGTTTTTATTTATTTATTTGGGATAGGTTTGCTCTTGACCCAACAAGGCTGGCGTCATTTAGTGGAAATTTAAAGCAAAATAATCCTTTTCGAAAAGACAACACTTAAAAAAATATTTTCGGCTCCGGTCATCGTGGAGGAATCGAACCCCCGACCTTTTGAAGTCCGGTCCAATGCTCTGACCACTGAGCTACCGAGAAGCTTCTAAATGGAGTCGTTGAATTTTGTAAGTGCTTTTTAACGCTTTGAGCCAGCGTATGTTTCATCAATGATTGTGGGAGACACCCTCAAATCACCCGAGAGAAATATTTTTATAAATATTTAACAATCGGTTAAGATAAAACAGGCTATAATTTTTTTTTTTCGAGAATAAAAAAAATTGCGTTGTAAACGCAAAAAAATACTTAACAATTAAAATAATCCTTTTTTCAGCTTCAACGAGGCAAGGCTGAGTCTACGATAGAGCGAGCTCACCTAGAAGATGCCTGTTTACTCTAGATTTGAAAATAGTTAGATGTAAAGATTAGAATAAGGGAAATTTTTTACTCTATAACGAATATTTATTTGTAAAAATAAGAAACTTATTTCAGATTATACGTTTGTGATCGACGCAACTGAAACAAAATTATCCAATGAAAGGTAACAAAGGAAGGGGTTTTATGTTTAAGCGCCTGTGTTCTTTGCTTTACATAAATACGAGTATGTGGACAAAATCTAATAAAATCTACACGCGATTTGACCTGCCACCATTGAAGCCTATTTATTCTGGATACTTGAATATATCAGTGTCCATAAAACGAATTGGAAAGCCTGGTAGCGATTTTTAACACTATAATAAAAAGAGTTTTCGTAATCGATCTTCTCCCCTATAGTGTGTACACGAGCAAAATTGTATTATTTAATTATTATAGAAAAAAAAATTACCTACCTATTATGACTCTGCTGTCCAACTGTCACTAGGCTGTTTCACATAATCAGTACATAGTATAAAGCAAAGTCCCTTCCCTTTTTCTTTTTCCGAAACTACTAAACGGATTTTGATGCATTTTTTAAGTGATTCTAGAGAAATGTTTAATTGTTTAATATTATAAACCTTATTATATGCGGGCGAAGACGCTGGCGGTAAGCTGGCCACATAATTAAAAACAAAATAAATAAAAAACTAATAGAGATGCTAATATTGTAACACAAGTTCATTGCGCACTAAGAAGGTTTCATTCATGAAAAGTATGCAAGAAGTAAAACAGGGAGTGAACAGATTTTCAAGAGGTCACAATTATATCGAAAATTTCTCAGTTTCGTCGTTTTCCGAAGTTTTTTAATATCTTTAACTTTTATATCCATTATTTAAGGTATGTGGTAGTTATGACCGTCTGTAAATCATTCCGCAGCTTGCGAATATCAAGTTAATCTGCATGATATGTACTTAATGTATTACCATTATTTTAATATGTATTTGGTCTTCTTTTGTTTTTCAGCTATAGGTTTGGGTTTTGTAGCAACGAAGTGCAACGAGCTGCGATGACAAATATATCAGATTTTTAGAATATAATCTTCCCGATAATATCACATCACAAAGGGAATGAAAACTTATTTTACCTTGTTCGTATAAAATATAACGGTAGTAATAATTAAACAATCACTTGAAATATTAACGATGATACATCACGTTCGAAAATATAATTCAAGGCTGTTACACAAATTGATCAGTTCGTTCATAAAATATTTAAACATTTTCGCATGAGCGCAGATTTTCGCAAGACCCTTGACCCAGTGTCAGTCTGCCTTAAAAACAAATCCAATAACATTTGTGGAGTGCTCTCGAGAGGGCGTCCCAATTGAACGAGGAATGCACTTGAAGAGTTACAAAAGCTGTCAAAGATTCACAGGAATGTACAGATGAGCAATTTTTATTTTGCTACCTTAACTTGAACGTGACCTTGAGGAGTTAGAGAGGCAGCTGATTGATCCTTGGTCTCTCCCTAGTGCCTTGTATCTGGTTCAAGTTAATAAGTTTTATTTCTTATAAATAGCTATCCAGACATTTGGCCACCATCTCACGTGACGATGTTACCAAGAATGGATCGTGTCTGCCTATTAACTTTTTCTCTGAAAAGATATAGTCGAGATAAGTATATCCAAGGCAAGACACGCGCAAAAGGTATTACTTAAGCCACCTATTGATAAATATCATAGCTAGACTTAATCACCAGTAGCCAATAGGAGCTTCAACAAGAAATTGTTTTAAATTATTATTTGTAATTATAAAACGTTATTACGATTATCTAGTAAATATATCACCTCTATAATATTGAAATCTGATCTGATCACAAAATAATGACTTGAATACTCGCATGAAATATTCATAGAAAAGCCAAAAGGGCTAATGATTAAAAATATTGCAAGATTACCCAATACTTTCAAATGGAAGTAGGTACTGATATGTGGTAGAGAGGTACGTTTCATCAAGCTCAATTAACCACGAAAAACGATACCTTTTGTACCCTTCATTACGGATCATGTTCAGTCTATTGTATGAAATCACTTGCGAATTTCATATTTTCAAGAAAATAACCCAAATGTGAGGTAGAATGATGACATTCTGTGAGACGCTACAATTTTCCTCGCAACGGTATTTTATACAACTGAGGATTCCATTTTCGAGCTATTTCATAAATTTTCATTTTGACTTCTTGAAAAGGAGGTATCAAGAAAATCTACCGGGAAAATATTGTACAATTGCGCTGTACTGATATGTTATGCTGTTTGAGAATAAAGCTGGTCTGATGAATGAACCGCACTTAATACACTGAAGCAGATGTATCACCACTAATGCATTTTAGTGTCCAAATTAATCTCGAATGGGTTAGTTATGCTCGCTCGTTAGTCGAATTACTGTTGGACATGAGCTATTTATCAAAGTGGTGAGTGTTTGTAGCTCTGATTGCGGGAGTGATTATCAAATATTTATATAAAAATAATACTTATTAAAGAAGGCGAGGGGTTATGACGTTAGTCCTGAATGATCTCAAACGAATGTAATAACGTGATATTGAATGGACATTAGACTGGCTTAGTGAAAAGGCTTTTTGCACTATACAGGAATATTTAAATTGCGATAGAAGATGATAACTAACAATTTTTTGTTAATTTAATGATAACTTGTTGACATTTTGTGATTGTTTCGATAGACATTTTACTATTCCAATTTATTATCCCAATATTACTTTAAGATTTGCATGCCATTGATAATAGTTGATTAAGCGGATGTATAATTGCTGATAAATAACTATGACCATCTTCAGTGTACCTTAACCAAACGCAAATAAAGATTTCTATTTCTATTTCCTAAGGTGCGTTAAATAATATGAGGCGTGAAAAAAATAATAATATTGATCAAAGTTGAATGTTGGGTATAAAGGCCAATCAGTTTTGATTACAATCCAATGGGCTTAATGTGGTGCAGTTTTGATTCGTAAAGGTTCGTTATAAAAGACTTCCAAGCCCTAAGACTTAAGTTAAAAATCCTCAGACAAGACTTTCCACAATAGGTGCAGCACACCTAACGATAAAGTGTCGACAAAGGCGCAGTAGTTGCAGCACTTCGATAGTGATACCTAGAGTTAAGCAACCTAAGGAGTGGTCGTGTTTGGGATAGGTGACCATTCCGACCATTTGAGTGACGGCTATACATATATAAGAATCTTCGCTCTTCGGAAGGCACGCGAAGGTTTTGGTGCCGGTATATATTGATAGGCTTTAATCCTGGTCAGATGCTCTTGGGCAGCTTGATAACATCTAACAGTAAGGTAGGTCCGCACTGAGCCCCCGTGGTGGATTACGGCTCTCAACACCTTATATATGAGGTAAGGCCTGTGCCCAATAGTGGGACGAATATACGATGATGAGATGAGATGATCGATCATCGTCATAACAATAGAAGCGAAAGTCCACCAATAGTAATAAATAATACTATCGGAATACAAAATAAGGAAATAGTCAAAATAAGGTAATCTACAACCGCTCAAGTGTTGTATTACTTCTCACCAAATTGCGTGTACCATTAGCCTTATTTTGGGCTTTGTCACGACCCACCAAGTTTGGCCCTCAAATTCTTTGCAAGGAATTTGGCAAAACCAATTCCTAAAGTTTTTTTCCCTCGGCACAATTTTGTATTCATATTTCTGTTTGACACAAAAGTGGTGTGTTCTCTTGTTGTGAATTAGTCTGGGAATACAACTTTTTTTCACGTCAACTATTCTGTCTAGGGGCAACAGTTGATTGGATGTGAAGGAAAAGGTTTCTAGATCCTGTAAACATGTACAAGGAACACTTATCTTGACAAAAAAATATCAACTAACATTTAAAAAGCTATATTTTATTTTATTACTATCAACCACAACCAAAACGTCGCAGATTAATCATTATGGGCTTGAGCTCAGCAGTGGGACGTATGTACGCTGGTATACGTCCCACTGCTGGGCACGGGCCTCACCTCAACTATAAAGTGGTTCGAGCCATACCTCACTACGCGGGCCCAGTGCGGATTAGTGGAGGAGTGTTTGTAACGTAAGTGACCAATCTTACCGTCAGATGTTATTCAGCTGCCCGAGGGTCTCTGACTAGGCTTAACAACTAATATCTATCGATATTCACCTGGATCAACAGCTTAACGTGCCTCTCGCAGCACGGAGATACTTGTAAATGGACATTTCACATTTGTTACTTAAATGGTCACCCATCCCGAACATGACCGCGACTTAGGTTGCTTAACTTTTGGTTTCATTACCATAGCGCTGCAACCACTGCGTCACAAGCCCCAATTGATCAATCGACCAACATTCAAATGGGAATGTTTTCACGTCATTTGTAATCGTTTAGTGCGTTGTGTTCAAACTTGGTGGTGATTTGATTTGGCATGAAGCCATTACTAACCTGCCTAAACAGTTTTCTTTTTCAGTTTATTATATGATCATGACCGACAAATATGGTTGAAGGAGGAGACAAATGTTTGACAAAGAAACGAAACAAAACTTAGAACACTGCAGTCAGCAGTTTAGCCATTGCCATTGGTTGGCATACACTCAGTCGCGCGTCGCGGCCTGGCGGTAAATGATACACTGTGGGTGAAAATTACCGTTTGTAAAATAGACTTACGTTTTTATTCAGCCTTGACGAATACAAAAATTCCAGTGCAAGACGTTTGTCTTTCGTGTTTTTGATACACAAGTATCATAAGGGCGTTTCCTTGTCAGTAAGAAACCCTGATTTTACCTACTAGTTTAATCTGCTCATTTCAACTTTCATTTTCAACCAGAATGAACATCGTCTGTAACGATACACAGAAACACATTAATCCATCAACGTCGTATATTATTATTTCACATTCGTAACATGCAGAATCATTAATAGACCCAATCGCATGTATTCCGATAAACTGGCTTCATAAATCATTTCAGGTTTTGTTAGTATGACTTTCTCGATGCTCACCAATGTTAGGGCGTGAAAGGAATTTTAAATCTACCTATCAGTGGTAGAAAATAGAAAATGTTAGTTAAAGCTGTAAACTACACACACGTAGAAATAGTTTTAACTGATAAGGTTTTATGTACAAAACTCTTACAAATAAGTGAATAAATAAATTGTTTCAACAAACACACCAATTGCTTAACTCCATACTTAGCATTAGCTTGTGCTAGTCATCATGACTAGGATAACGTATAGAAAGATTTAAATACATTTATAAAAACCTAAAACTCGGCTACAAATGCTCGTGCTCATCACACAAACATTTGTCCCTAGCAGAATTCGCAACCGCAACAGCTGGTTTTGTATTCCATTCCTCAAACCACTAGACCAATGTTGTCGTCATATTAATGGGCTTTATGATGAATGGTATTAAAAAAAACAACCTCAAAACTTCGATTTTGTATTTTTTTTGGACTTATCATATTATCAGTAGTAATATTGAACTTAAGCCTCCCCCAAGGATCACCACCGTGATCGGTCTTGCACTTCCAGCGGCTCGCCGTGACTTACCACGTCTACCTAGGTATAAATTTATGTAAAACTATCACTGCAGTATCACAACGATAACTTTCATTATTAAAATAATTCTGTACTTTTAATGTGGTGTGTAGGTGTAACATTTTCATCTACGTACGATCACTGATGTAGGTACGCAATATTTTATGTTTATTTCATATTTTATCTTCTGGATAATGAGAAATTTATCCTGTCCTCTCCACGCATTTTAGTCGGATGTTGTGCCTCTTGTCTTTGGATCCATTAAGTTTATGAATTATTTTGGATAGATTAAGGAGTGTATACATTACGTAAAAGACTATTTCCTTGTTAAATATTAAATGCTTTGGTGGTAGGAAACGTATTTGGAGTTAGTTTCTTTATAAAATACAATACCAATAAGCATCATTCTACAAAATATGGCGCTATCATTGTGACGAAGTCCTTAAAATATGTTATACATTTTTGCATAAATTGTCGTAATTTTGAGTATGCCACTGATACAACTTGGTACCTCACAAGGTGTTTCGTTCCTTTATCTGACTTCCAAATGCATTATTTTTATTAAGAAATATCTAACCAGACGTAGTTCAATAAAAAAAATTTAAGTTTTGTTTTCAATGATTAAAAATGTAACCTCATTGATTCCATTATACTAATTTTATTCCGTTTCATATCTTTTAATCAACGTTTAAAAATTGTTAGTACAATTAACTTACTAGTCAAGCGTACTTCTACAAAGAAAGCGGTTTTAAAATATACAGAAGTAGGTACGCCATACTTTTTTATAACTATAATTTGAAAAAGTTTGAAGTTCATCAAATCATCACAAATTATTAGTTATAAGTCATCATAAGTCACGTACCTACTGTAAATGTAAGTAGTAAAAAAACTAGTGTATCCTTCCCATAAGAATGGTAACGCAGCGATGATAAATGTATAACTTAGTCAAATGTGTACATAGATTGTTATGATGCCAGCAAAGTACCCAATGATTTATAACGCGAAGATAGCGGACCATTTACTAAGTTAGCATTATGACTACCTACTTAAGAAATGAATACGTGTTTTGGTATAGATTATCTTCATTTAATTCAATTACTATGATTATTAATGGTTGCCCATAGCAGTTTTATGTAAGATAAATTAACGTTTGCCTTTCTTCCATGGACTTGATAAACTAGAATAACAGCTCGTAATTTTTTGCCTTCTAGAAATTCGAAGAGCTGGCTAGGTATTCTCAAGTACCATTTGTTTATTTACCACTTTGTTTATTCATAAATGTAGACAGATAAAGCATGTTATGTGCCTGCAAACTTTCTAACCCATTTACGAAGCATTCGGATGAGTGCATTACGGCGAAGAATGCCAACAAGAGGCCTGAAAGGTATTAAATGATAAAAAATTAAGGTTCTACATTTACAAGCGCAAGTCAATGTGACTACAGGATTAACGTAGAAGCTGATGAAATTTATTGCTGTTGTTTAAAAAAAAACAAGAAAGAAACACAATGAACCCACCCATATATATACAGATGGTTTATTTATTAGTTACGAAAATCTAAATTATTATACGTTTGCATCATTTCTCCAATAATCTTGTAAATCTGTGTAACAAGTACCTACCAACATTAGGCATTTATCAACACACATTTTACGCCTGGGCGTAGGGCCAGGCGTAAGTCACGTGACGATATCGCGAAGGCGTATGTTATTTCCTAACATTTACTAAACGAAGTCGATAGCTGTTTTCGTCGTCCACTATGCAATTATCTGTGCTGCAGCCGCTGCTCTGTTTCTGTAAGACTCTCTTACGTCTTTTTAAGTCCGTAATCCACCTTCGAATGGCGCCTATTTAGTATCACACGGTCGTATTAAGTTCTAAAAAATTCATAACGTTATCCTCTCGCTGAAAAATTACACGCCAATGTGTACGTTTCTAATGGAAATACTTTATGGAGCGCCCAATAAAAATAAGGATGGTAAATTGAACAGCATCGACAGTCGTTGTGTACATAATTTATTTTTCGAAATGATTTCGTTACGGTTCGAGTTATGTTTTTCATTTCTGTTTGTATTCTCGTGTTTGTACCTTTTTGCAATTTGAGGGTTTGGGGTGGGGTAAGCTTGCGATCGGTATTTTTGTACGTGATTTTGAATCAAACGAAAATCTTACTTTGTTCAAACTCCACACATACTGTTCATATACTAATTAAAACTACAAGTGATGAGTGATACATGTATTTCAGTATATCATAAATCGTACAGTGTTCTGAATAGTTTTTTACTTAATTATTTTTTTTAAGCTAGCCGTAAACTTTATCTGACATTATTCTTCTACAGGAGTTAGTTATAAGTGACCTGTGTGTGTATAAGTGACTCTTTCTTCAGTTTTTCACATCACTTCCAAGAATCCGATAATATTATATTGAAGAAAATATCGAATGAGTATGCCGACTAGGTATGATCGATCATCAACGCTTGACCGTGTGGCCAGCGAAAACACAGAGTAACTTAAAAATCCAGCCAGAAACCATATTTGTACCATAAAGATGGGTAATAATTACAAAAAAGTGAAACCCCTTTGTCGAGGCCTAAAAGCCGCTGTATAAATACCTAC
This sequence comes from Pyrausta despicata, assembly GCA_963921415.1. Taxonomy (NCBI): domain Eukaryota; kingdom Metazoa; phylum Arthropoda; class Insecta; order Lepidoptera; family Crambidae; genus Pyrausta; species Pyrausta despicata. The sequence continues at coordinate 11,416,823 of OY992853.1, forward strand.
TTCCCCCTCAGCCCGACACCACCCGCAGACTCCTTGGATTTGTAATAGGGTTGTCACCTGCTAGCTAGCGTGAGCTTATCCAGCTTGAAAATAAATAAAACACATATAGGTACGCAAATAAAAGAGGAAATCTAAAAAAGTAGAAAGATATGAAATCACTAAATTGTCACTAACCTTTGTTCATTACGTGGGAGTGAAAAATAAATAAGATTAGAAATCTTTTTTTTGCCACTCCTACACCCTCTTACAGAACAATACAATATATCACCATAGTAAAATTATAAAATCTTTAAATCCCAGAAAATCTGTATTCGTAAAAACATGTAAACAAAATACGTGAGAAATTATGTTCGATTCTAAGAAGTAGAATTATATCGTATGAGGTTGCGTAGCAACGTTTAGAATTGCAGGCGTTCAAGTGGCCTGAACCGTTGCTGACTGACTTTTCCCCTTAGTTTCTCGTTTGACAGTTATCTCTGAAATGACTGAGCTGAATTTCGCTTTTATGTAGTTATGTCAATTCTTATGTATGTACTTAGTTCATACTTTGTAGAGATAATATCCCATTCTATACCAACAACACTTTCACAAATAGTACCTGCCTAGCCTGCATCAAACCATTGTTCAGACAGACGGAACGAAGGTTCTCACATCGAATCAACAATAATACTCTGGGTCAGGGTTTCCCAAACTATGTGTCGTGATCCAGTTGTGGGTCGCAAGCGAACACTGGGTGGGCCTTATCTGCCTACTATATCAAAACTACTGGATTGATTTTAATAATTTTTTCAGTAAGTGACATAGGCTATATATGTTATACCCGTGTGAAGCCAGAACGGGCCGCTATGTTTTTATATACAACGTGCACAGTTTTTCTGTAGTGTATTTAGTATCAGCATTGCACCCGTGCGAAGCCGGGGCGGGACGCTAGTATTAATATAAAGTGGACTGATTGAGCTTTAACTTGAGTTACTTTTAATAGAAATGAGTTTGTCAATTGACAATTGCGTTCTACCCATTGAAATAACTTTTTAAATGTTCAACCTAAAGGTGGGTCCCGAGCTTGGGTACTTGTATTAGATGAGGTCATAGCCCAGACAACTTTGGGAACCACTGCTCTGGGTAGATCCCAGGGGAAAAAATCGAAACATCCATCCGCTCTGTAAGCTGTAGCTCACTGAGGCTTCTTAATAATGTATAGAGCTAAAAGATTAAGTTGAAATATGGTACTTATGTTCCAAGTTTAAGTCGTAACCGTATTTTGGTGTTCCGTAAGGCGATTCTCACATTGCGTCGCGCTCCGCAGAGCATTCTGGCTGCGCAGTACAAATGGTTCTGAGCGGTTACGCATTGTCAGTGTGTTGTGTGGCGCGTTTTTTAATACAAACTAGGTACTTGCGTGTTATGAATAAATCTCTCCACCCGTAGACCGCGATGGAGCGCGGTGCAGTGTGATAATCACCTTCCATCAAGAGTGTAGGAAGGTCAAGATGTCGAAAAATAAAAATAATGTGGTTTGATGCATTTCGCTTTGGATACTCTACGGTTCCTTATCAATATGATGGAGAGATGGAGGATACAAAATTTTGTAATTTTCTGTAAGTTTATGCAATAAACAGTTTTCTTCCTCTTTTGCTCCGTGAAGCTATTGAAATTAGAATACACCCTAATTTTAATAGAGAAGATGGTTGGAAAATTCGACCAGCTTGGGATCCTTTTTTAGCCAAGACTCAAGCTCGACCCCGCACTGCAAGACCTCAAGATACTGTTAGCTCATTTTGTGTGGATAGGAACGTAACTTAATATTTTTGAGTGATGGTAGTTTACAATTTTTTCAAACTATGTAAAGACAAGTAACACCTTAGTCTACCTGTGACCACGGACGCTGAAAAGGGTCCGAAACGTCACGTTAAAACAAAATGAAAATAAATCGCGAAATAAGCCGTAAAAGTATCTCATTTCAATAACGAGTTTTTGTTTTTCACACCGAAAGTATAAACAAGGTGGACGTAATGCCTTTCGACATTCTTTACCAATAAAACGGGTGGTTAAATGTTTATTTTAAAATGCCAGTTTGACTTCGGTTTATTGCAACATTTACAACATGTTCCTTCTCTCAAAGTGCAGAACTAATTTCAGGGAAAAGTGAAATTCGTTGTTCTAATTTTACAGCGTGTATTACATAATTCAATGCGGCTCATAATTACTCGCTCAAAAGATTCATTGCATAGTAAATTAACAGTATATTTCACTCGAATTTACTAAAATAGTGACTCTACAATAGCATTTAGTTTTCATGAAAACATGATATCATTTGATCAGTAAAAAAATTACATTGAAATTGTGGATACTGTTACATGAAAACTGGAAAGTTTAGTTTATTTAATAACAACTTTGATCCGTTGGTATTATTAGTGGTGGAGAGAATTATTTCCGAAAATCATATACAAGGTTCATTGTTTTCAACTTCTAGTTTTATGCTTTATTTTTTCCGAAATATTAGATCCAACACTCGAACATCCATTAGCGTTGTACAATTTCTGCTTTGTTTGACTAACACGACCATTCTGTGCTATCGTGTTTCGCTCCAGAATTTCTTAAAATATATGGTACGAACGTTTTTCGAGTATTAACCTGAGTGATAATGGATTTTGCTATAAATTTCAGTTTTATTGTGAAAAGCATTCAATCATCGGATACCCGATGAACGCAGTTTCGATCCCTGCCTTAAATATGGGAGTTTTGTTTTCTTATTGCAAAAGTGTTTTTTTACATATTGGATTTCATGTATTTCGAAATTATGGATTTCACTTTCACGTCAATAGGGTAGAAAAGCCAAGCATCAACCAAGCAACAAGATACAATAGAAAGCAGAAATTTTATGTACTAATCTTTCTTTATGCATGCAATCCTAATGGCCTAATGTTGCTACAGCTTTCGTAACGCGTTTGCTATATTAATATAAGTAAGGGATTACATCCTTAGCACTTGCAATCTGCCAATGTCTGTGTGATGAATAAACTTTAACGCACGGTCCAGAAAGTCGATAGATCTAGGTTAGATAATAGGCCCAGTGAGTTTATTAATTTCCAAAATATTGTCCCAGTACCTTAGGTAGGTGTATGCATGTTTCACTATGTTTATCCCTTGCCTTCCCTATCCCTTGTTTATATGTATTCGATTCGGTTGAATTATCGTAAGTTATCTTGCGATATCAACATATCTTCTCAAAGTATCCAATCTTAATAGATTCATTTGAGCAATGAGAAACACGAGTATCTAATAATGTGAAATTGCATCTGCATCTCTTGCAAGCCGGGCTATTGTTCTCCTAATTGAGCTACCATGACACTTACTCATCGGTCCGAATTTCTTTAAGTGCTCCTTAGGCTGCAGCCGGCCATGATTCATCACTGTTGCAGTTAGATACCTACAACATCCGAATGACACACCTTTGCAGCTGTTTAACAATCAGTTAAGATAAATCAGCTAATTTATTCGGTTACTATACTTTCATCTTAATTTTATTCATCTCAGCCGATTGTTAAACAGATACAAAGGTGTTTCATACGGATGTTGTAGGTGACCGCAACAGTGATGAATCATGGCTGGCAGCAGCCTAAGGAGAACTTAAAGAAATTTGGACCGATGAGTAAGTGTCACGGTAGCTCAATTGGAAGAGCAATTGCCCGGCTTGCGAGAGATGCGGGTTTGAGTCCCGCCTATGGCAGTCGGATTTTTTTCTTTAAGTGTGTATTGATTTCACTTTGTAACGAAATTTGCATTACTAATGCTAAAAGTATGGGAACCTAATAAGTATCTAATAGTTCCGCAGTGCTCAACTGAACACAAACAGAACTCGGTGGTCTATTGCCATAGCTAATCTGCGCGTTGAACTAGCGCCAGAACACGGATTAAGCCCAAGAAAACCCTTTTGTATTTCCAACTTGCCGGCTTTGGACCTCAGTTTTGATTTACTTGAACATTGGCACTTGGCAGTGATAACGCCAAGTTGCTTTAAATTATCGTATTTAGTTTTTTTTTTACAAACAGTTAAAAACAACCAAGTTTTTTCTAAACAGCTGGTGTTTTTTTTATTTATTCATTTAAGTCTTGCACAACATTTTTTTTTACAAAAGGTAGACTTAACGCCATGATGCATTCCTTATATCGCAGCCTTATTGCTTCAAACAAAAAAAACGAATTATTGACTAGGTATAGTTGTGGATATAAACATATCATATGTTTAAGATACCGAAAAAAATAAAGTTATTATTTGCTCTAATAAACTTGGGGACATTTAAATAGTCTTCGTCGACAATTGTTTATTTAAGCGTCATTACAAACAGAAAATATGTGTGAAAAATCTGTTAAGCGATGGCACTGACAAAAATTAATGTGCTGACGTCAGCCTGGTACCAACTTCATAAACTGTAACGATTTTTTTTTGAAATAACTGCAACGTAACGACCGTCGCTTCAAACTCTTCCTTCTTCATAGTTCCCTCAATACTGAGGATTACGACTACACAAAAAGTTCCTTCTTTATTCCAGTTGTATGTTGCATTGACTGCTTGGTAAAGACTGCCATCCACTCTTGGTGTAAGACCTCCTGGTTGGCGCCCGTCTTATAGCGCGTTTTTCTCCACTTGACCCATTATTATAGACTTTTCCAGTCTTTGCTTAGGATACCATAGTGCATAGAAAATGTAGCTGAAGAAGCCTAGAATACAATTTTAAATACTAAAAACATATGAACGATAGTGTGATGTTAAAACGTATAAGAAAAAAACTTGCTCAATAAAACTTGGCTCATTTTTGACAGTTTGTCTTGATAGTGCAATATTATCACAAAGCGGTTATTGTTCGGGGATTGTCGGCTTTTCGGCGGTCTTCAACTAATTGTTGTGATGTTTGTCGCTTTTGAAATAGCTATCGATTAGTCGACTCCAAAATGTTTTGATGGCAGCTCGAAAATGTTAATATTTCTACGTATTTACATTACCACCTTCAGTCTACCTACTTCTTGTCGTTTGTACGAACGTAAATAAGTTATTATGTAAACAATATCGTAATGAGTAATGTTTTAAACAGTCTGGATGATTACAACGTAATTCTGTACTGAGTTAGAAGCGACAGTTATTACAGAAAGGTCTATTAATTGTTTTGTCGAGTAACATAAGCAATATTGAGACCTCGCATTTTTCGTTTCATATTTTGTTTAAAAATGAGTATAAGTTTATTTTAGTTCAGTTTTGTTTGGTTCGTTTTCTATAGATTACATCCCTAATGCCCCTCTATCGCAACATATTTTTGAAGGTAGTCTTCAACGTGCGTCAAGTCCACCTTTTATACAAAGTTTTGTTGCGCAATAAAGCTTAGACAAATAAACGTGACGTCACGAATCGCGGCCCCACGGTCGCGCTGATGTGGATGCTAGCTTTGGACATACTTACTTACGATGCCACGGACACACACACAAAAATCAAACAACACAAACAGACATTGGGGTCAAAGTTATAACACCCTTCTTTTTCTTCAGGGGTAAAAAGTATATGTATATGTGGAATTGTGGAGGCGGTGCGCAAGGTCAGTACGCACGTGTCCGGTCGTTTTAATTCTTCATTCCGTTTTTAAAGCTCATCAACGGAAATCTATGCCGTCAATTTATGGATATGAATTGTTGATGAGTTCCGGTCTGTTCCGTCTATCACAGTGATAATCCGGAGGTTTGATTTGCACACGCCAAAACATGTTAATGCTTCGATGCTTTTTCAATGATTTGCATGTCAAACGTTATTTCCGCGTCGTTTTCATGTTTACGGCATTCTTCCTAGGCATTTTGTTTATTCAATAGACATAATATACTGACGCGAAAAGCGGTTAAAGTTAGAACTTTTTCGAAATAAAATGCTATTGCTGTGCGCAACTCGCTGCATATATGACGAGTTTACGTAAAAAAATCCTATGTACTGAGAAGCAATAATAGTCCTCCTGGCCGATTTCGACCAAGTTGGCTAATCTCAACAGAGATCAGCGAACTACGCAGGAGATATTATAGTGCACAAGTGTGAGCGCAATATACAGGTACACTTACTGTTCCATCACTCTCAAAGTTCGGTGAGACGGCAATCCGACATGACCGGAGAAAGATCAGGCGCAGGACCAACGGCTTAACGTGCTTTTCCTAGGGACAGGGGTGTAACATCGCCAACTTCCCGACTCCGAGCTGTTTTTGAGAAATTCATGACAGAAAATCTCAGAAACAATTTTGGCTCGACCTGGGATTCGAACCCAGGACCTCTCATATGTAAGGCAGAAACTTTGCAGTCTACTACATCAACGAGGCAGTCAATACAATGAGAAGCAATAGACGGTAAACGTATAGTGCACGTAGCACCACCCAAAAGCGGATCCGGAGCGGGAAGAGACGGGGACGTGCTAAATATCGTCGACGTGTTTTTTCCCGTCCAAGTTTCCGCCCTGTCCGTGTCACCGTGACATATGCGTTTTTGAATATCTTAATTTTGTATAAAACGATGTTTCCAAAACTTTCCGTTCCGTCCGGATAGAAACCCATTACGTACGCAGAGGCCTTAATTCTGCGAGTCTTTGAAAAGTATTCAAATGATCTAAAATATTAATGTAAGCCTATACCTGAATCGTACGCTTTGTTCGTTACTCAGAATATTTCCAGCATTTTTTTCAGTGGAGCTATTAACAATGGACATCATAATACCAGCAATTAAGCTCCCACAAATTACGCATAAAGCACCAAACCAGCAGTTTGAAAACTGCCCTCCTATTCTCGAAGCCGTTGTCCGTTGTTTCGAATGTATCCATCTCAGTCACTCTTACAAACTTGACCATGCGAGGGAACGCGCTAGCGAGACCCTAAAATACAAACGGAACATTGTAGTACGCCCACCGCAGTTTGAAAACTGTTCTTAATGTTACCAGCTACTAAAGATGTAATATATTTTTTTATTAGCACTCAAGAAAATTGTGATAACTTGTAAAAATCGCTGCTTAAGGCAATTCAACCACGGCTTGAGGTAATCGTTCGTTAATTTGTCAAGATGGCTCAATTATAAAAAAAAAAAACTATAAGCTGCTTTCTTATTAAGTCAAGGGAACATACTCACGGTATAATGTGAAAACTGTTATATTTACGGGTGAATCTAATTACATTTAACCTTGTGCGAAGCTGAAATTAAGGACGAGCGAATCTAAGAAATTTTAGGCCGGGCTACTCTAATCTACAGTTAATTCAAGTCTTAACCCATTGTTGGTTATAAAAAGTGTTCAAATTATAGTTACAGTATTTTTTAGCTTTCTTCATATGTAAATAATAGGTCAGAGGAAAAGCTAATAGAATGCGACAGTAATAGATTCTGAAATGTCGGAATTCGTTCACATTGTTAAGAGTCTCCTTCGTTGTTTTTCAATCTACTATTAATTACTATGTTATATGCGCGACTTTAATATCTAAGCTTTTATATCATTATTTCTGTATGAGAAATTCGTACTGATTTTGAAGCCTAAAATGTGCTGTAACTGAATATTTAAATCATTACCCTTTGAGATGGAAAACACACTAATGGGATACTGCAACGTTACATTTTAAAACACGGGAACTTAAAAGAACTTAAAAGCTTGTCCTCGTAAAGGGTATTTTTTATTTAAATTTCAATCCTTAGTCTAGTTGGATACCTATCAACTGAAGACTAATCATTAAAATTTTATAAGAACCCTTTTTAAATAGCCTTTGCTTCGATATGAGTACCGTTATTAATTCATACAAGCTGAAAAAGCTTGTCAAAAGCTTTCCTTAATGGTTTCACTTTCACGAGATATATAAAATTTAGGTACATCTGGAACCCACAAAAATTCACAGAAGCTCTGAAATATTCTCTTTAAGTCAATTAACTGTAACTTCAGGCTGAAAATAGAACGGCAACTTTACAGGGAGCTTATTTTCCATGCTGGAATCCCGAGAGATACCTGTAGATTCAGTGTTGAACTTTTCGCCCAACCGCATTTTGATATAGGCTTCTGCCAACGTTATTTTAAGGAAACCATAAAATTTGTATGGCTTATGTATTTTATATCCTTAATCAGTACATAAATATGTAAAAAAAATATTTAAAAAAACTCACCTGTCAAAAATCGTCACCTTATTTTCGAAAACAAAAAATAAATAAAAAAAAACAACACTGCAAACTGCACTGTTTTATAACAGTTCACACGCACAATGAGTACTGCAAAAATTTCAGGGGTTCGTTCGCGCGTTATTTTCGTAACGGTACCACGCGACACGCTCTGGCCGCGTCCACGCTTGCACTGTTCCCTGACTGGAGTCCCCCCTCCCCTCTACCTGTTACAGGTACCAGCTCCATACGTCCAGAGGTGAGTAGCTGGTATTGATGGACAAATCAATTGATTTCCCGTTGGACGATTAGCTTGTTTCGATCGTGTATTCATCGTCGCTGCTTATGCACGCGTGTGACGGGCTTATCGATATGACAGATTGTCACGTCTGCAACGGAGTGTCAACAAGCAAGGCTGCAAGATTGTTAGTCGAAATGATTTTACATAATTAGTATTCTTTCATGTAGAATAGTTTAGTATTTTAAGTGCAACCTGTACCTAGATTAAGATTCGATGGGACTGACAAGCCAATCTGGTAAAAGACTCTAAAAAATAAAAGATAATTAAAAATAAAAATAAACGGAGTGACAACCTTTCATATCGATAAACCTATCTATTAAAATTGGGGGTGGAAATATATTATTTTGTTGCTTGTTAAATTCAACTTAGCTTGAATTTTTTTTCGATATGGTCCGATTGGTAAATTGGATGAAAACGGAAAAAAATCTCTGAACAAATCGGCCAACACATTTTATGATTTTATTTTATTTTTTAGAGATAATATCTTTATAGAAATTCGTCTTGACGCCACAAACGACTGAAGTTAGTCCAAACAAGTACTTATAGGTACCATTATTTAGATGTAGTAGATAGCAGTTTATTTATGAATGAATAAATGAAATATTTATTTACACAAAACATGGTAAAAATAGTGTCATCACAAATAGATATAAGCTCAGAATATTTTGTCTTGTCAGATGTGGTTTACAATTAGATTATTAGATATATTAATATTAGATAGATTTTATCGTGTTGCCATGTTCTTTTTTTTTAAATTGCTCGTTGGCGTAAAAAAAAAAACAAGATTAATCTGGTCTAGCCAGTCGTGTTGTTTGCACCTGTAGTGTATTTAGGAATTTTATAACAATGTTAACGTAACAAACAACCTTTGCTATCTTTAATTCGATCGCGATAAAGATATTTTCGGTTCTAGGTCGTGAAACAGCGTTAAAATAAGAAAAATAAACTGCCACAGCCTAAACATAAACAATGTTGGGATTAAACATTGACATTACACAATGGTAAAGTGAGTTTATGAAACCCCTACAGCAGTTTATATTTTGTGGCTTAATCTAAAATCCCCATCCCTACTCCCTACTAATATTTTAAATGAAAAAGTCTTGTTTGTTTGTTTGTACTTCTTTCACGGTGCAACGGAGCAATGTTATGACATGAATTTTGGTTATGGAGGTAGGTAAGATGCTGGAGAGTGACATAGGCTACTTTTTTTCACGACAAAACATCTCATGCCATGAAAAAATAAAAAAATCAAGTCAAGCTTACCTATAGATGGTGCCACTTGGTTAAGTTTTTAGGGCTATGCGCAGTTCCGAGCCGAACGCTGTATGAAGCTCGGTGGCGAAAAACTAAAGTCCACGCAGACAAAGTCGCGGGCGGCCTCTAGTTAAAAAATAAAATGTTACTTGGAATCTAAAGTCAAAAGGCTCTCTTTCAAATTTTGCTGTTTTTTTTAACTATTTTCTCCATTCGTGACATATCTAGTCCTTATTCAAAACTGACCTAATGCCTGTCTCCAGAAATGGAAGAGCGCTCGTAAAATAAAATGATCCAATAAAAGTAAGCTGTTAGTGAACACGAGCTATTTGCATTTAGTGCTGGAGTTCTACTCTGAAAGTTTCTTGTGTTTTGAACTATGGTGAAATACAGTTTCGGCGGATACCCCACTGCTTGACTCAGTCGTCATCTAAACTATGAAATGATACCTCATAGTTCAGGTGACGCTCAACAATACCGTTAGATAACAACCAATTTAAGCTAGAACCAACAGCTTAGTGTTATAGATATTGTATTAGAAAAGACACAGGGTTATTATTAAATACGTGTTTATTCCTCAATTTGTCTGAAAGGATTACACATTAATACAATTACACACTAGAACCAACGTTTTATTTCCTAATTATTTCTAACACACCTTCTAATAGTTTACTTTAATTATTTCAACAGTAGGAAGACTAAAAAGTCAGCACATAGACAGACAGCAATATAAAATCAATAGTTTTACTTAACTCAATGCTCTTGTTGTTCACTTCTTGATTTCACAACGAAGACTGCCCTCGCATTGAATAGTGTGTCACAAAACAACTTGCCGGAAGTGTGGCGTAACATTACTGATTAAATAAATACATCTTTAAAATAATTATTAAAATTCATTTAAAATCAAATTATGTATTTTAAAATCCTAAAATATTTTTTGACTTAATATATACACACATACGACCAGATTTACTTATTAAAATGCTAAAATAAAGTCGCCTTCCGGTTCCGGTTGAACATTTTAATCAGATTTTATAAGATTTATCAATTAATAACTTATTTTACTTGCATGATTATTTTTATTACAATTTGGACTTAATTAAGGAAAATTCATTCATTGTTTTCGTGACAAAATTATATTTGATATTAAGTTCCTGAAACCGGAAGTCTAGTGGAATTGTGAAAGTTAATTTAATCTCGTAATTTTACTAGAAAATAAACTCATTACTAATAGCAAATAGTTATAAAAATATGTATTGACATTTTAACTTACTATACTAATTTAAATAATTGTAACAGCTCGTCCATCCTGACGAAATTTGATACCACGCAAATTATAACAATAATGCTTGAAAATAATTTTGATTGAATCAAATTATATTACATAATCATTTAGGGTTTTAAATCATTAAATATTATTTTACTGATAGACCAATTTCCTCGAAACAGCAGACTGGATTACATCTTGGTAAGGTCCTTATTCGCCAACTGTAATTAGAATAGAAACATTTGAGACACAAGACTTGTTGTCTTTACTTAAGTATTTTTATTAAGTCTAACGTTGCCATAATTACATAATTCAACACATTTGATTGGATTATTTGTTACTGCTGTAGTTTATATTATTGTAAAGATACATTAACTCTTTGTTTTATTATTGTAAATAATATTGTATATAATAAATAACGCAGTATTTAAACTGTATTTTTTATTCATAATTTAACAACTAATCGTGATCCATCGCCTATAAAGTATAGACGAGCCATACATCACCTAAGGATTGGTAGCCCAGTTTTCTCATTGTATTAGTTGACAGACTATAAGAATAGCATTAAAGAGTTCCTTAAAATTAAAGTTTTGTCATCGTCCAGTGGACGGCCCAATAATCTTACCAGTCATCGTCTTATAGACGGCCCAAATAATCTTACCAGTCATCGTCTTATAGACGGCCCAGATAATCTTACCAGTCATCGTCTTATAGACGGCCCAGATAATCTTACCAGTCATCGTCTTATAGACGGCCCAGATAATCTTACCAGTCATCGTCTTAAAGACGGCCCAAATAATTTAACCAGTTATCGTCCCTGATCGGGTGGACCAAGCAGAGTTACCATGTTCGTGAAATTGTGTCTTACCCGTGTCTATGTCATCCTTCCAATAAATCAATAAGTTCCTCTGTACTATCAACCTCAGATTCTTGTGAGTCGCTTATATTTTCATCCTCTTGTGTGAATTTTCTTAGCGAGTCTGACGCTACTGTCGCTTTGTACTTTTTGTATCCTTTCAGTCCTTTAATTGACGTAATAATGTACCTGTCGTTTCCAAGTACTTTAGAAATTCTGTACGGTCCGCTATAAACTTCCTTGAGTTTTCGAACGGCGTCCTTGTTTTTGCTTTGAGCGCCTTTCCATAAAACTAGATCACCAACTTTGTAGATGGTAGGACTTTTTCTTTTATTATCGAATCTCTTCTTCATTGCTTCAGATGTTTTAGATATATTTTGTGCAGCTCGTTCCTTGTTTTGTATGATTGTATGTTCGTCATCGTAGCTATTTTCTGACATACCTTGTAAAAGGGTGCGTTGACCATTGAACATCAATTTATACGCTGTAAATCCTGTGGTTGAATTGACAGTATTATTTATGCCCCATACAACCTTGTTGATGCACTTGTCCCAGTCCTTTTCGTCTTGTGTACTTTTGTTGATGGCTTCCAAGAGTGTTCTGTTAAAACGTTCCACCTGACCATTCGAGCGTGGTGAAGCAACAGAATTAATGATGTGTTTTATTTGATTCTGGTTGCAAAATTGCTTGAACCTTTTGCTCGTGAAAGCGGTACCACTGTCGGATATCAGTCTCTTAGGATATCCAAATGAACTAAACAACTCTTCGAGCTTTTGTTCTGCTTCGATGGACTTCGTTGTTTTTGTAGGTTTGGCCCACATGAATTTAGTAAATGAATCTACAATAACAAATAAGTAGGACATACCATTGCCACTTTTGCAGAATGGGCCGAGGTGATCAATATGCAGTGTATGCATTTGTTCTGCTACCTTTTGTATAGGATGAAGTTGACCCTCGCTTTTACCGTATTGACCTCTTTTGAACAGACAATCTAAACAAGAATTGACGTATTTTCGTATGAACCTCGTCATTTTAGGAAACCAGCACTCTTGTTTAATGAGTGCGTCGCAACGTTTAAGTCCTGGATGACCTATATCATCATGGTACTTACGCATGACATTCCATCGTGCAGCTTTTGGGACAACTATTCTAAGTTCACCATTTCCTATTTTCCTGTAAACCTTATTTTCCTGCAGTGTGTAATTATTTTTGATGTCTGGGTCATCTTCGTTGCTTTCCAGTTTTTGTTTAATGAGCCGTATACTGCAGTCCTGTGTTTGAAGACATACTACCCAGTCTAGTAGGTCTAGTACACATACCTCAACTGGTGTCCTGCTTAGTGCATCGACGTGTTTGTGACAGATACCTGGTTTGTGAGTAATTTCCATGTCGTACTCTTGAATATTCAACCACCACCTCGCAACCCTGGGCAGAAGATCCTTTTTCTCGAAGGTCTGGCGAACTGCAACACAATCTGTAACCACACGGAAGTGTATCCCTGCTAAATATACCCTAAACCTTCGTAGGCTTTCGACTACTGCAAGGGTTTCCAACTCGAAAGAATGATACAGGCTTTCTTCCTTACTTGTCTTTCGACTAAAGTAAGCAACTGGTTTAAGCACGTTGTCAAACTGTTTTTGCAATAATATACCCGCAATACCTTTACTGGACGCGTCTGTGTGTACTTCGGTCTCCGCTTTTGAATTATAGACGGCCAATATGGGCCTTTGAGTCAGAATTTGTTTTAATTTATCAAAAGCATCCTGTTGCATTTTATCCCAAATCCAAGTTTGATCCTTTTTCAGCAATATATACAAATCATGGGTAAGAATGGCGTAATTCTGAACAAATTTTCTGAAATAGCTTGTAAGCCCAAGAAACATTCTAAGTTCATGAACGTTGGTTGGTTCCTTATACTTAGCAACAGCTTCTATTTTCTTTTGCCCTGGTCTAATACCTCCCTCACTAATATCGTATCCAAGGTATTCAATTTCTGTTTGAAGAAATGAACATTTTGACAAATTAAGCGTCAGTCGAGATTCTCGTAGGATTTGTAATACCTGTCTCAATACCTGAAGTCCTTCCTCTTCTTCTGTACTCGGGATGAGAAGATCATCAATATATGGCAATACTTTATCAAATCTCAATGGTCCCAGGATTTTATCCATAAGTCGTTGGAAGACACATGGAGAGTTGGCTAACCCAAAAGGCATACGTAGAAACTCGTAGTGCCCTTCAGGTGTCACAAACCCTGTTTTAGGTACCGACTCCTTACTCATTGGAATTTGATAAAAGCCCTGCGAAAGATCCAGACTGGTAAAGAATCTCTTTCCGGAAAGCTTTTCAACCTGGTCCTCAATTATAGGAAGAGGATACTTATCTTTAATCGTAGCGCTGTTTAATTTCCTGTAATCCACGCAGAGTCTGTAGTCACCGGTCTTCTTTCGGACTATTATAATGGGGCTAGCATATTCAGATGTGGATTCCTGGATAACGCCATTTTCTAAAAGATCGTCTATCTTATCTCGAACAATTTCTTTCTCTTTTATTGAAAGTCGGTATGGTCTGTAACATATGGGTTTTTCAGTATTTAATTCTATTTTCATTTCTATTTTGTTGGTACAGCCTAATTCAGTAGTATTTTTAGAGAAACAATCACTAAATTCTTCTAAGATTCCAAACAGCCTTTTCTTAATAATTGGATCTGACGAACCACAGTTAATATTCTCAAAATCAATGGATAATACCTGGTTATCAACCGATGGCACCAAATTTGGTTCGGGTACTAAAATGTCTTGACATTTAAGTCCTCTTGCTAATGTCTCACCTTGTAATAGTCTTAACGATTTACTTGACGTGTTCACAACCTCAAGCCAGCCATCATCGTGTACTAAACTCGCCGTGATAGAAAACTCCCTTTGATTGTATTTCCTGCTACAGGAATCAATAAAGACCGTATCAGGCGTTGCCTCATCCAGACTAACCTTGATCATCATGATGTGTTCTGCTGGTATCTCTATAGTTTCTTTGCACTTCACTGCTATCTTAATGTTGTCCTCAACCACAGTGTCAATATTTAATATCTCTGAGGTCGACAAGGACTTTTCTTTTATTGAAAATGTAGTTCCACTAATAGAGACGATTAAATTAGGGTCGTTAATGACAGGTTGTCCTAGTATAATGTCCATAGATCCCATGTGAACTTCGGTTATAACAAGTTGTGTTTTCAGATTATAATCGTCGATATTCAAAGTAACGTCAACCTTACCTTTGGCCGCGACTGGAGTACCACCGAATCCTCCCACTATAAGATCGCAGTTTTGCAATGGTAAATTAAGTTTATTGTAGAATTCCTGATTGCAAACATTTATCTTGGCCCCAGAGTCAAAGTAAACCTTTGCTGGTATGTCGTTTACCATTACAGTTTTAAAATATATATCATTTACCTCGGTTAGTAGATGAACATTCTCCTGCTTGGTAGTCCCGGTAGACGTTGATGGTGCGGTGTTCAGTTTGTGCCAACACCTATCCGTAGTATGCCCAGGCTTATTGCAATGCCCGCATGTCAGTCGATTTGCAAAGTTGTTTTTGGGACATCTTCTAACGGAATGTCCAGGTTCGTGACAAAGAAAACACGTTATAGCTTTCTTTTGGTCCCTCAAAGTATTTGATTCTACAAATGAATCACCATTTTTATGATATTGTGGGTTTTGTGTCTTAGCTAATTGAGGCTTCATTCTAGTGTCCTCCATTACAGTTAAAAATTTGGAGTATAAGTCGCTTGGAGTCTCATAGTTGCCTGCGCGAGCAGGAGCCCTCATGTACGGGGGTAAGCTATCAATTATACATGCTACTGCTTTCTCATTAGTGATTTCCAGTCTATTTAACATGGCGTACTTATTATAAAAGTATTGTGTCATGCTTTCGTTTGGCAGCTTCCTTTTGTTCAACATTTCTCTCAATAGCTCAACAAAGTCAATCTTACGTGGGAATGCTTGCAAAAGTTCCTTTTTCCATTCATCCCAATTCATATCATAATTTTGTAAAGAAGCGTGCCAAACCTTTGCCATGCCGTCCAACCTAGACTGCATAAAGTAAGTCTTCATAGCATCAGTCCAACCATGTATAGTACCCAGTTGTTCGATTTTATTGAGCCACTGTGATGCGAACATGTCATTTTTCTCGGGATCGAAAATTGGTATGACATCAGCTCTTGCAGTTATATTATTTAATAAAAATGGAACGGGCTCACCATTTTTGTCCTTGAGGCAGTGATTTTGGTTGCGATCAACTTCAGCTTCTGAGTCCGCATCTGAAGACTCGTCACATGGTTTCCAGGGGCGCCACCGCTTCTTTGGTACGGGCTCCGGGCTCTCCGACCTCTCTCGCGTCCGCCGTCGTCTTGAAGATTGTCTTCCACCTTCGAGAGCGTGTTTGGGCATGATCCCACTTCTGAAATTGTTATAGATATTGTATTAGAAAAGACACAGGGTTATTATTAAATACGTGTTTATTCCTCAATTTGTCTGAAAGGATTACACATTAATACAATTACACACTAGAACCAACGTTTTATTTCCTAATTATTTCTAACACACCTTCTAATAGTTTACTTTAATTATTTCAACAGTAGGAAGACTAAAAAGTCAGCACATAGACAGACAGCAATATAAAATCAATAGTTTTACTTAACTCAATGCTCTTGTTGTTCACTTCTTGATTTCACAACGAAGACTGCCCTCGCATTGAATAGTGTGTCACAAAACAACTTGCCGGAAGTGTGGCGTAACATTACTGATTAAATAAATACATCTTTAAAATAATTATTAAAATTCATTTAAAATCAAATTATGTATTTTAAAATCCTAAAATATTTTTTGACTTAATATATACAAACATACGACCAGATTTACTTATTAAAATGCTAAAATAAAGTCGCCTTCCGGTTCCGGTTGAACATTTTAATCAGATTTTATAAGATTTATCAATTAATAACTTATTTTACTTGCATGATTATTTTTATTACAATTTGGACTTAATTAAGGAAAATTCATTCATTGTTTTCGTGACAAAATTATATTTGATATTAAGTTCCTGAAACCGGAAGTCTAGTGGAATTGTGAAAGTTAATTTAATCTCGTAATTTTACTAGAAAATAAACTCATTACTAATAGCAAATAGTTATAAAAATATGTATTGACATTTTAACTTACTATACTAATTTAAATAATTGTAACATTAGCTTGCTTGCTTTAACACGAATATGCTTGTAAATGACGTCACTTGTATGGTCGGAATGAAATCGTTTTAGTAATCTAGTCATACACACGGTCAAGCTTCTATGAGTGACAGGGACGGCTAGATTTAAAACCTCAGACATATGCTTTCATAGTAGGGCTTCTGTTGCTGAGGCAGTACTCTGTAACGGTTTTTACGTATTTTCGGGTCTAGCTAGCGCGTTCGCTCGTACGGTCACGCTTGCAAGAGTAACAGGGATGGCGACATCCGAAACTATTGACAACTGCTTAGAGAGTAAGGAGGCTGTAACGGGAGCGCTTGCTTCGACCTTCATTGCGGAAACGTGCTTCCTATGTTTACTAGAAACTCAAAACGGCGTATCTGGACTTGTGGAGATACGGCTATTGTTACTTTTATGTAATGCTCTTGTTAGTAGGTTAATATTTTAACGAAATTAAAAACTAGGTCCTGAAGTCTATGTTAAAATTATGCTGCTTGCTTTGAATTGATGCTGTAATAATAATCGTAATCATTTATTCCTTCATAAACATAGGTACATACAGAGGTTGTGGGTTGTTTTAATGCGAACTCTATGTTTCACCTTTTCAGTAGTAGGACAATATTTTATAATTGAAATTATATGTACATAAGTATATGTATATATGTAAGTATATCTATAAATACTTATGCCTACCTATGTATATGAAAATTTACATTTTAACAATAGTATTTTTGCATTTTAATAATACTCGTAGAAGAACAATAATAAAATAAATAATAAAAAAATATATATAGAAAAATACATTTTTTTTTGCTGTAAAAAATCAGTTGCGCTAGGTGGTATTTAGCTCTGAGGCCTAGAGTCCCACATAATCCCCAGCTGCCGCGTTTGGTGGGTATGCGTAACAGCATTTCCCTGACGAAAAATATATTTTACTATACTATACTATTTAGGTTACAGAGCGACAAAATCAGCTTCTAACCGAATTCGTTCGTGGCTGCTTTCGCTGCTGTATGTTCACGTCTAAAAATATGCTGAAAATTTTTACTTGCCTTAAAAAATGTCAGGTCATACGTTGCGAGGCGAATATTTTGATACTTTCGAAAAAAAGACGTATCTTGCGAATTACAATTTGCAAAATCATTCAGATGTTTGTTTACATTTTCAGAGGCCAGCCAAATCTATGACCCAACCTGTAACAAATACAAATACAGATGTTTCGTTAATAAGTGTTTGCGAACATGTTATTCAATCGCAAAGGCCGGTTCACACGACCACAATGACCACAGACCGACGGACTGCGGTGGTGTCTGATGGGCAGTTGCTGCTAACTACACTAATCGGCCTGGTAATCTATTTACAGATGTGTTTATATAAACTTCCGAAGCAACACTCCTGTGTGTCCTATAGCCATGTATGATGCAGTCCATCTATCTTTATAGGATACGATATTGTTCTTTCGTTCAGCAATTTGGTGTAACGGTCAAGAAGTTGACTATTAACCAAGAGGTCGCGGATTCGATCCCCGCACTGTACAAGCATTTGTGTGCATGAACATGTCTGTTTGTACTGGTCTGGGTGTTATATGTATTTATTTAAGTTTATTTGTTATACCACTGTTGATTCTGATATCTGTAACACAAGTGCTTAATTAACTTACCACGGAGTCAGATCAATTTATGTGATGTTGTTGTATATTTATTTATTATGCAAAGACAACTGACAGTTTCTTCTATAAGGTCCTTAATTTTGCTAGCTAGGTTATTGCAAGCTCACATAACGGAAATAAACATCTTAAATATGTATTGAAAATAAATAAATCCTGCACAAAACGAAACTTGAAAGTAAATCGACGACAGCTTTGGTCTATAATTCTGAGGTTCAGAATTCAAAACCGGCTGTCGCGGGTTCGAATCCTGCTAGGGGCAAATGTTTGTGTGATGAGCACGAGCACTTGTACCTGAGTCATGTGTGTTGTATTTAATGTATTTAAGTATTTCTATCCGTTATTCTAGTCACCATAGCACAAGTTAACGCTTATTTTGGCGCTAGGTTAATGGTGTGTTCGTTGAAATAATTTATTATTGTTGTTATTAATCTGTCCGTAATCTTTATTCGGAATGACAAATTCATAGTCTAGCACTTTTATTTGATGAGTTTGCATGTGAGATGGGACTTTTCAAAAGGCCGCTGGCTTCGTTTTGCTGAAAAATAAAGCTCGATGACCTACACTGAGTTTGAGTTGGGCGCAGAAAGTTTGTATGCAAAATCCAGACGACGGAAACCGCCAGTTTAGAAAACTTTTTCAATGAAAAGGTTCATTTTGAGATGCAGCTTCAAAGTCGATAAGAACATAAAATATTATTATTTTTTTTCAATAGCCATTTCTACTTATGACTCGGGACACTGCGGTTGCAGCGGCAGTCGTGAGTTACGCCAATTATTAGAGATTGAGGCGCTGCGATTGATTGACATGCTGTCAGAAACGAGTCGGCGCGACCAGGCAGAAAGTCGCAGGTGCGGTTCTGATTCTTTGTATTATGACCACATTGGTGTAATGGTCAATGGTCAAGAAGTTGACTATTAACCAAGAGGTCGCGGGTTCGATCCCCGCACTGTACAAACATTTGTGTGCATGAACATGTCTGTTTGTACTGGTCTGGGTGTTATATGTATTTGTTTAATTTTATTTGTAACTAGAGGCCCTCCGTGACTTCATCCGCGTGAAATCCCTTTGTTTTCACAATCACGGTCGAACGGAATAAAAAGTTTTCTGTTTCCTGGTTCTAAGCTACCTCTCCACCAATTTTCAGCCAAATCGGTTCATCCGTTCTTGAGTTATAAATAGTGTAACTAACACCACTTTCTTTTATATATATCTAGATACCACTGTTGATTTTGATGTCTGTAACACAAGTGCTTAAGCTACTTACCACGGAGTTACATCAACGATGATGTGGTTGTATAAAATAAAATAAAATAAAAATAAGTTTTTAATGAGCAAAGCGTGGCAATCTTGGCATGGAAGCAGGAGATAATGTGAACTACGATATAAATATAGTTCTCGTTTAAGGGCTGTATTTTTACATTAATCCAGACATTACGAGTAAAGTGTTCTTGGTTACATTCAGAGATAAATGAGCTCAGACTCATAAGGGCGGATGTTGTTTCTGCAAACTTTTCAGGACGGAGCAAAATAACATTTCAATTTAATTGTCAATTATTTCAATAACGGCAAACAATACGTGAACGATTTATTTGCCCTTATTTAACTGACATGAGTGCTTACCTAGTTTTATAATTAAAATTTTGAAATATTTTTTTCAAGTTGAGTAAAAAATGCTTATAGAAAATTGATGAAATCCACCTTTATGCCCCTAAAATATAGAATGTATTTGTTCAACTTATTGTTATATGCCCATACGACTTTATGTCTACAATTCTCTGTAAATACGACCAAATACGAATAAAAAAACACCAAAATATGTACTCAAGAATTCTCTAGTCCCAAAGTAAGCTACGAGGCTTGTGTTATGGGTACTAGACAACGGATAAACAACATACTTAAATACTTTTTTTTGTAAATAAATACATATTATACATAGAAAACACCCAGACCAGTACAAACACACATGTTCATGCACACTTATGCTTGTACTGTGCGGGAATCGAACCCGCGACCCTTGGTTTAGAAGTCCGACATGCGGACCACTGCACCAAGCGGTCTCCAAGTAGTAGTAGTAGGATCCTCACGAATCTCTTGATATATCAATGAACAATATGAATTCCTATCTGTTTTTATTATCATAATCATAGACTAGAGTAGATTGATAAGAATTTTACATGCTTAAAATCGATTTAACAGTTTTTTCACTGCTGAATCACAATAATATTATCATTTGACGGCTTGTATGTGGGCTATATTGCGATTAAATGATCTGGTAACAGTGCGCTGTCATGTTCCAAATTACCTTCACCAGCGAAACACATAAAAGAAAAGTAAAATACTGGAATTTAGCCGTTCAAATTGCCCACAATATTTCACCTGAACGTACCATCTGGACTCACTGAATGATACATTTAGGCTTCTCGGGGGTGATATTAAAAATGGATCTGTTCACATACAAGGATTTGAATTAGAGTGTTCGCTCGTTCTCGTATCATGTGTTTTAATAATAATGTGAATTTTGTCGAACATAATTTAGTTTAATTATAAATGAAATGGAAACAATATTATATAAATGTTATGTATGATGGTAAAGTTACCTGTTATTCTTACGTCAGGTGTAGTCATCTTATCAGTCCATATACCTATGTCCCACTGCTGGGCACAGGCCTTACTTTCCGATTTTATTAAGCCGCCCGAGGGCCTCTGATCAGACTAATAAACGACTAATATCTATCGATATTAACAAGGACCAACAGCATAACGTGCCTTCTGAAGCACGGAGATGCTTATAAATAAACACATATATAATCAGAATGGTCACCCATTCCAAACATGACCGCGCCTTAGGTTGCTTAACTTTTGAACTTCGCCACCACTGCGCCACGAGCACCACAGGTGTAGTAATGATTACAAAGTTACAAATTAGTAATTAAATATAAGCATTCACGTAGTAAACTTGAGATGGATATATTGCTGTAGCCTAAATCAAACTTAAAAGCATGTTTATCTTGCCACACCCTATGGAAAACTAGGTCTCCAAGCTCTGTAGTTTTAACTACTATCTACTATATAATGAAACGTAAGTAAAATATATAGTCAAATATTTACAGTAACAGGCAAAACTTTTCGTTTCTACTAAACAAGAAGAAAAAAGTTTATTATATTCCAATTATTGTGCATATTTGATATACTGGTAGTTTTAAAAGAACCTAAACTACCTATTTAGTAGCTAATATCATCCAAGCCCCATTAAAGTGTCTACAGAACCAGCAAGGAAATTATATTACCCACATAAGCCCTGCTCTGAATTTTTACATACATAAGAGCGTACATTAAAATAATGGCGGGGAGCCTCAACTGTTGCATGCAGCTACTGTATACGGAAAAGTTTGGAACGTTGAAACATATTGACGACCACTTCGGTATAATGGTCAAGAAGTTAACCAAGAAATCGCGGGTTCGATCCCCGCACTGTATAAACATTTATGTGCATGAAGATGTCTGTTTGCATTGGTCTGGGTGTTATATGTATTTATTTAAGTTTATTTGTAATACCACTGATATCTGTAATACAAGTCCTTAAGCTACTTACCACAGAGACAGATCAATGTATGTGATGTTGTTGTATATTTATTTATTTTTATTTTAGAGAACAAAAATATCTACTGGTAAGACTTACCTACTTACGATTGTGCGATTGCGACTTAAAACAAATAAAACAAAGGCAGATGCGGTATGAGCTGGTCGCGCATCGTCCTACCAAACCGAATCCAATAGACCTGCTTCGCTCCTAAACCTCGTCGGTACTGTAAGTGGTTTACACGTATGTATGCGTGTGCGTGACTGCCTATTTTTAAGTTGACGATTCTCAGGACGTACCGTATCTGCCTCTATTTGTTTTAATCTAAAGGTTGCTAACTCTCTTCCGTTTATCCTCATTTTGCAACTGTCTTGTGCAGAGCAAAGTAAGATTGGCTTTTACTTCTTCCAGAAAAAAAAGGTATTTTAATGTGAAGTCAATGTGTTTTATTGTGCAAATTTAGCTAAAATAATCTTCGTTAAACGACAAATAATCTTCTAGGTTAGTGCAAGAGACAATAAAATAGGCCATACCCAAGTAAGTACTTATTTGGAGCTTATTTTCAAAAGATCCCCAATACGCCCTCTTCGTATTTACTAAACACCCTACTCCAAAGCTAAAGTACTCCAAACTCTTAAACTATTTCTGAAGTAGCTAATTTTTAATTAAGTAAACATTTTTACATTATTTTAAGTAGAAAACCATAACCAATCTAATCTTAACATCAGCCTGTAGATATAGCATAATAATGACCCTCGCTATCACACTACATAAACCCTACGATAGGAACCACGTAACATCTAATCACGATCATAGCCTCGACCTCCCTAACCTTTAACAGCGGATGTCCTGTTAGAGATACCAACCCTCCGTGCCTTTTGTGTGACAGCTAAGGCAGGTCAGGTTACCCATGTCGACTACGAAAAAAGTTTTTATTACGAGGGGACTAGAGGCGCTCTCAAGGTCAAAGTGGGGTAACCTGATGAGATGCTGTCTGTACATTGTCCCCCGTTGTGGCGCCCAAAACGTATTTTTTACGGAAGTTTTGCTTCAAAGACACGTTAGGAAGTAACTCGCATTTTTACCCCCTAACGTCGCATGGGTCATATTCTGACTGTACGTTGTCATTTCCCCAAATGACACGTTGTGGCAATTAAATAAATAAAAAACAAGCCTTTTTAATTTCTTCAATTGATTTTGTTGTGTGTGGATAGTGTTGGCAGTGTAATCTTTATCTTTTGTGGCCTTTGCCGATTCATTTACGTTAGTGAGAATGAACTTCCTTCTAAGACTTTCCACAGATATTATTTTTATATAATTGCATAGGTATTGTGTGGTGTGTGCTGTGGTTTTTTTGTGTTATTCGTCTATGCTAATATCAAGCCAAGTTAAGTGCTCTTTTGATTGAAAATCAAAGTTATTCAGATTCGTACCTGTAATTTAAAATGTTTTAAAAAAGAATCAAAGTCATCATCAGAAATAACATTTTCTTACTTTCACTTGCATACTGCTTGATTATAGTACAATAGTTTTGAATAAAGTATATCATGCTTGTAGATTATTTATCCAAGAATCCAATGATGTACAATATGTGTGATATTATTTTCTTGTGTGATGTTTCCTAAAACCAATAAAGTGGAATAGTTGACGAACAGTGCGGCCTCGACATTACTACGATTTTCATGTTTGCTTTGGTTTGTAAGTGAAATTCAGTTACCTTTCCCTTTAGCTCACTCCTTGCATTGTTATGAAAATAAAGATCTACTAGAGTATTCCCTTTGAGTCACATCCGGCCGAATCCGGCTGGCGTAACAAAATAATAACAGGAACACTCAACAACTTGCTCGAATTAAAAAAAAAACTAGTTTTAAAAAATAAGAAAATAAACAGAGCCAAGAATGCTTATAGCTTTAAACTTACAAATCGTACAAAAGTGAAATATATTCATAGTGTAACTGAAACGACGCGTACTTGTAAAGCTGTATCAAGGCTGTATTTATTCAGAGCGTCTGAATAAACCTGATATCAACACGGAACGGGAAATTCAGTTGCACGCAGCTTCCACCGTTTGTTGTCTGATCTAGTATCTAGTTGAATAAATACTACGTAGTTCTTGTTAGTCTGTGTTTATGGAAATAAAATAAAAACTGTTCCTAAATGAAAAATACTGTACAACAAATTCGTAGCTAGGGTTCGTTTTCACTGCTTCGTAGGCACGAATGATAAAATTGATACAAACATAAAAATAATTTAAATAAAATTGATCATAACAATTACTTTATACTAAATACAGAAAACAAACGTAAAACGTCCTGGGACATAATTAATAAAAAATAAGTATAACCGACCCGAGGAAAATATTGCTAAGATACTAACCGATAACAGATAAATTAAAGATCCTCAACATCTGTTGCAGACGCATTTAACAACTATTACACTGATTTGGCAAAATATTTGAAAAAGTCGTTTACGACACTATCTTGAAAAACGAAATTTATTTGCAAAACACAAACAAAACAAAAGGGATTTTGTAGAAATAAGCCAATTTAACTGGCAATTTTTGATTTTCTACGTCTCATATTTCCAAGAGTTGACAAAGGAAATCATTCTATTCAATTTTTATGGATATTTGAAAGCGTGCGTAACATTTTTCAAAAAAAAAACTGCAGCCATATGGCATAAGAGATAACGAATTGCATCTTATAAATTCATATTTACAATAAAGAATTCATATTTACAAGAAAAACATGTCTAAAACCTCTGGAAAAAACATATTACCACTCATCACCACTGGGTGTTTGGGATGCCACAAGGAAGTGTCTTGGGACCACTTCTCTACTTAATTTACATTAATGACCTTCCCGAGACAATTAAAAACCAAAACATTTTATTTGCAGATGACTTTACTGCAGAATTTTACGATCTTAATCAATAGTTTATTTTAACATTTTAGTTATTAATGTTGATAAAACCAAAGTCATGTCATTTAAACAAAGAACTAACCAAAGTTTTACGTTACCAATAGAGTACAGTGGCAAAGTGATCGAACCTTCAGAAACAGCAAAATTTTTAGGGTGAAGGGCTAAAATAATTTAAAATGGAAAAGTCACATAGACTTTATCTCGTACAGTCTTTATTATTTAGCAAAAAAAGTGAGCCTACCTACACTTTTAACATTTTATCATTGCATTGTAGCGTCCAGATTGAGCAATGCAATTATTTTCTGGAGAAATGCAACTAATTTGGACACTGTATTTAAATGACAAGAAAGTGCATCCGTGCTCTGTGTGGTTTAAAAAAGACGGATAGCTGTAAACGTCATTTTATTGACTTGAAAATATTGACGGTGCCCTGCCTCTCCCTATATTTTTGATGTGTCTCTCCTTATTCGACAAAATCCATCTATCTTTAAATTGTCCATATACCTCGCTATCGAATTTTAAGGCCGTGTAGAACCAAACCCGCATAAAACAGCGCTTTACTACAACAGTATCCTTAATATGGCTCCGAGGGTATGTAATAAAATACCAAAGGGATGACTTATTTACGTGTAAACAAGAACTTATTATGTTTCTGAACACGCCATCATTTTACTCTGTTAAGAAATACCTAGAATTTCGATTTTCTATTAAATGAAACTTGACACATCCATTTCATTGCCTGCCTCCAAATTAATTTTATTGGCATGTATTTAAATAATATTAAATTTCTGTATGAACTGTATTCTTACGCTAAACATTCATACACCTGTGTATCACAAATAAATAATTTGAGATTGATAAACTTACTTACTATTCCTACAAAGCCTAGCCTGCAAACCTATAATTTTACTATTTATATTTTACGAACCACAGACAAACTGAGAAAATCAGTTTCGTGGACATATTACTTAGGTTTAAGGTATGTTCTTTTTTTGTTAAATAAATAATAATAATACATCTAAGTTAGTTATAACCCTCCCCCAAAATCCACCCAACAACTAATACCATTTGATTTTCTGTTGCCGACGTTTTTCTTAAAAAGAAACCAACTTCATTCTACAGTCAGTTTCTAAAAGTTTTGATGTTTGGAAAAGATTGAATCTCTCCAATTTGATGCGCAATTTCTAAAGCAGCTCACGTTTCTTAGCTCTTCGAACAAGTGTACCGAAGTCTTTGTCGAGTATCTTTGATAAATTAATTAAAACATTGACAACAAACTAACGTGTTCAAGATGCAGTAATAGTGTTTTGTTTAGCTCCAAGACTTAGTGGGGACTTCAGTACTTGGCTCAAGTTTGTGACTCTTGAATTAGACTAAACTAAATAACTTATGCACTTCAAGATATGGGAGAATGGCGAACGAAATACTGAGTGTTTGCTTTTGCAACGAAGTAAAGCGGAACTGTAACAAAATCCCATTGATCTTCTGTCCGCCAATTGTCTGCCAATCTACTATCGCCTATTGACGGCGGTGATCCACCACATCCTAAAAGCAGTTTTACGACCACTTTGGTGTACTGGTCAAGAATTTGACTATTTACCAAGGGGTCGCGGGTTCAATCCGCGCACTGTACAAACATTTGTGTGCATAAACATGTCTGTTTGTACTGGTCTGGGTGTTAGATGTATGTATTTATTTAAGTTTATTTGTAATACCACTGTTGATTCTGATATCTGTAGCACAAGGGTTGTCTGATATAGTTTAGAAGTCGTTGGTTTATTAAATTTTTTTGTGGAAAAAAGTGGTAGCTGCTTAATCTGATTTTTTACAAGTTATGCAGAGTATCTTAAAATAAATAAACCCCCATGTTTATTTAACGAGTGTGTAAGTTCTACACAGCCACTAATATCCGAATAAATATTGTACATTATATTAAGGCTTTGTGCCACAGTATAAACTTAAACCGTTTTAAAACTTCTTATTCCATAACATTACGTCCGAGGGTTATTCGACGACCGAGCTTCGAGTTGGTATCAAATTAATCTTGGTTAGGAAAATTAGCTAAAGACAAATATTTTGATTAACTGATTCGACTTCCGACGAAAAATCGGTTGTCTGTAAAGTCGGTTTACTGACGATAGTTGAACGTGACAACGTCTTTGTCTCGTTGCCTCTTTGTCGCTAGTTTCGCGCTTTCGCTTGCACTTCAAGCCTTAAATGAAACGCCTCAGAGCGAAGTAACGCCGCATATGTCATGTTTTTTGGTGCGTGCAGCCGGCTCCATCGAATTATAAGACATTGTCACGACAAAAGAGAGGTGTTTTAAGTTTGAGGGTCAAACTTATAACACCTATACCACACAGAATAGGGTTTTGTTTGCGTGTTTGACTGAGGCATCGTGGCTCCGGAACCGATGCGGCCATTGCGGTTTTTTATTTGAAAGATAATTTAATAACGGTGTTTCTAGCTATGGCTGATGAAAATTTGTCCAACCATTGGAGCTCACCAGCGGTCTTCCTGGCCCACGTCGAAGTTTCTTTAATTTTGAATTTTAGTCTTGTATATAGGTATCATTCTTACTGTATCATCGCTTTCAAATACTCTAGAATCTAGGGCATTTGAAAGCAATGTTACAGTAAAAGCGTCTTTAAGAGATTCTTGAGTTTAGAAAGTGGAAAATAACAAAATCTGGACAACTTAGCGGTGATCTGATCACCTTTACTCGTACATAATTAATATACGTGTTCTGTATTCTAGTGCGCACTGTGGCCGTTCTTACCTACCTACACATAACCATTGATCAATTTAGACCCTTTTAGTAAATTCGACTAAGCCCATCAATAAGTAGCTATTCAGTTTAATATTTCATGACACTGCGTCTTTACTTCTCTCTTTCTAACAACAGGTGTTAAATATGCGAGAAAGGGATCGGTGTGATTTTAAGCTTCTTGATGTAAGGAATTAATCAAGTGTTTTAGTGGTGTGTGTATGTAAGTAGATCAAGGCTAAAGAGGTATTGAGGTTGTGTTTATAATTTTCTTAAACGTAGTTTAGGTAAGTAAGTCCCTAAGAACCTCTTAAAGACCTCAGAATTTCACAATTTAAATGAGAGACCGGAGAGAGATCAGGCGCAGGACCAACTGATTTAACGTGCTTTCCGAGGCACGGGGGTGTAACACCGTCAACTTCCCGACTCCGAGTCGTCTCACCGAACTTTGAGAGTGATGGAACAGTGAGTACACCTGTGTATTGCGCTCACACTTGTGCAGTATAATATCTCCTGCGTAGTTGGCTGATCTCTGTTGAGATTGGCCGCCGTGGTCGAAATCGGCCAGGAGGACTATTAATATGTCACAAGAAAACAAAAACATCGTACCGCGCTGGGTTAAATGAAAAACAGCACCAATTTGTTATAACTCAAGAAAAAATATTATAAGGCTATCTTACCAGAGTGTTGTAAATAAGTTAATTTATATAGTCGATTCGTGTTAAAAAGTCTACCCAAAAATAAGGATGCCTGCGTTATTAAGCGATAAACGAAACTAAAGATCCTTTAGAGATTGTAAAACGACCCTTAACAAGGTGTTTACTTTTAATTAGAGCATTAAAGATTGGGAAACTCTTTTTCTTTCTTCCCGAGTGGGGTTACCAAGTATTTTTTGAGGTTAAATTGGATCAAGAAATTGGTACGAAAATGTAATGGCAAAATATATAACACTACAAGTATTCTTAACACTGCTGGACAGTTAAGAAGACGGATGAAAAGTGATTGCATTTAGCTGAGACGAGAATGTTAAGATGGATGTATGGTGTGACAAAAATGGAGAAGATTAAAAATGAGTATAAATAAAATAAAATCATTTTATTTCAGACTATGTGCTGTATACAAGGGTAAGTTAGAAAGTAAAAAAAGGTGATGGAAAAATTGATTGGACGTCGTTTTGCTTGGTATGGGCATAGTTAGTAAGTGAGTGAGTAAGGTAAAGAGTGAGTTAGTGAGTGAGTAACTTAAAGAGTGAGTTACTGAGTGAGTAAATGAGTTAGTGAGTATGTAAGTGAGTGAGTAGTGAGTGAGTGAGCTAGCGAGTGAGTGAGTTAGTGAGTCAGTGAGTGAGTGAGTGAGTTAGCGAGTGAGTGAGACTATCCTTACCTTAAGTAGAGTCTCCCAGTGGGGAGATGACAATCTGGTCTGCTGCAACGCCTCGGAAACACAGGCCTGTCTGTTTACGGCCAAGAAGAGTCCCTTCAATCTAACCCCTGTCTTTCGGAACTTTTTCACTCACTTACTCACTAGTTCACTCACTCACTGACTCACAAGCTCAATGCCTTCCTCATTTAGTTACTCATTCACTTACTAACTAACTCACTCACTGACTCACTGACTAACTTACTAACTAACTTACTCAGTGAGTTAGTGAGTGAGGAAAAAAGTGAGTGAGTGATTAAGTGAGTGAAAAAGTAAGTGAGTTAGTAAGTTTTTCACTCACTAACTCACTAGTTCACTCACTCACTGACTCACAAGCTCACTGCCTCCCTCATTAACTTACTCATTCACTTACTAACTCACTCACTCACTGACTCACTGACTAACTTACTAAACTAACTCACTTGCTAACTTACTCATTATCTAACTTACCCTTTGAATCACCGACTCACTCACTCACTTACTCAGTCACTCACTCACTAACTTACTTACTAACTTACTCACTAACTTACTTACTCACTCACTAACGAATTCACTCAGTGACTCACTGACTCCCTTATTAACTTTCTCATTCACTTATATATATATAGTCCTCCTCGTCGTGTCCGACGACGGCGACCCTTGCAATCGTGTAAGATTTACCCGTGGAGGTTCCTCTCATGGGCTCGCAGATGACTCGCGAAACCGAATTTGGTTTTGAATATACGATCACACTGCATACAGTAAAGCTGTCCCTCGTTATTGTAAGCATATGTGTAAGAGGGCTTGGGTCGGGTTTTCCGAATATGGCGCTTTAGGTCCAGATGTTTAAGCCGAGCGTCTTCAAAAGAAGCTACACCTTGTTTGACTTTTTTGCGCCATTCTGGTCTCATTTCTGCCATTTCCTCCCAACGCTCATATGGCACATCGCAGGCTTTAAGGTGGCGCTTCAATACATCCTTGTAGCGCAGGTACTGTCCCCCGTGACTCCGCTTTCCTGTTGACAGTTCCGAGTAAAAAACGGATTTAGGGAGTCTGCAGTCACCCATGCGACTAACATGTCCACACCACCTTAATTGAATTTTGATAAGCAAGGCTTCCATTCCAGTCATGCCTGAGCGACGCAGCACTTCAGCGTTAGTCACACGATCCTGCCACCTAATACGTAAAATGCAGCGTAGACACCGCATGTGAAAAGTATCAAGTTTCTTGATGTCTCCCTTGTATAAACACCAGGTCTCAGCGGCGTAAGTAAGTATCGGGAGAACCATTGCCTTGTATACTAAAAGCTTGGTTTTAAGCTTTAGGTCGTGTGACTTCCAAACCCTTTGGTTCAGTTAAACTTAACTTTCTCATTCACTTACTAACTCACTCACTCACTGACTCACTGACTAACTTACTAACTAACTTACTCACTAACTCACTCACTAATTAACTCACTAATTAACTCACTATATCACTAACTGACTTACTAAATACCTCTGACTTACTAAACTGACTCTCTAACTCACTCACTAACTTACTCCCTTACTCGCTTACTAACAAATTCACTCACTTACTCACTAACAAATTCACTCACTCATTAACTCACTTACTAACTCATTCGCTGACTCACTAACTCACTCACTCACTAACTCACTAAATCCTAAACTCACTAACTCAGAAACTAAGTAACTCGCTCATTCACTAACTCACTTACTGACTTACTATCTAACTTACTCACCTACTCACTAACTAACTCATTCACTAATTCACTCACTTATTCACCCACTGACTCACTAACTTACTCGCTCACCCACAAACTCACTAACTAACTCATTTACTAACTCCCTTTACTTGAATTTACGTAAGTTAGTAAAACTCACCCACTACAATACTAACTCATTTACTCACTCACTAACTCACTAAATAACTCACTCACACACTAATTCACACACTAACTTACTCATTAACTTACTGACTAACTCACTCACTCACTCACTCACTAACTAACACACTCACTGCCTAACTTGCTTACTAACTCACTTATTTACCAACTCACTAATTCATTCGCTGACTCACTGATTTACTCACTAACTTACTTTATTTTATTTTATTTTATTTTATTTTATTTTACATTTTTGGAAGACTTACAGCTAGAAAGATACTTAATAATAGTTTATATAAAAAGAAGGCCATTTATATGTCTCCACTGATAGAACTAAGAGTACATAAGGAGAAAGAGAAATTAAATTTATAAAGCTTACTCACAAAAGTATAGGCAAGTTCATTGTTCAAAAAAATCGTCACACATGCGTTTCTTAACCTGACTTACACTAGTACAGAACAAATCAAAGTCATAACTGTACTGACATTCGTTAAAGAGATTTGCTGCTCTAAGTAAATAAGAGTTCCGCCTGTAATTTGTTTTAACTGTAGGGACGTGCAAAAGGTTGGGATTCCTCAAAAGTTTCCTTGGTGTGTAGATGCACAGTTTGCTCAAGAGCTCAGGACAGTCTATTAGACCGCTAGCAATCTTGAGGATGTAAGACAAATCCGCTATCTCTCTGCGCTTGTATAGAGGGAGAATATGATGTCTCCTGCAACGAGACAAGTAGTCCATGTCATATTTGCCTGTTCTATATTGGATGAATCTGAGAAACCGTTTTTGAATGCTTTCTAATCTCGATATATAAACGTTATAGTTAGGGTTCCAGACTTGTGATGCATATTCGAGGTGACTGCGTACGAATGCACAGTAAAGAATTTTAAAAGTTTTTATATTACTAAACTCCGCAGAAAGCCGCAGGACAAAGCCTAGTGCCTTGGATGCCTTTTTGACTATCGAGTCAATATGTTCATCGAATAACAGCTTACTGTCGAAGGTGATCCCAAGATCTCTTATGCTTGTCACTCTTGTGATAGTAATGCCTTTTAAAAGGTAATTAAAATGTATTGGAACCAATTTTCTGGTGAAAGAACAAATCTGGCATTTAGATACATTAAGATCCAACATGTTCATCATACAATACTCCTGAAACCTGTTTAAGTCTTCTTGTAAGTTAGCTGCATCTTGTATTTGGTTGATGGGATAAAGAATTTTCATGTCGTCTGCATAAAGAAGGATTTTAGAATGAACGAAACAGGCTGATATGTCGTTAATGAAAATGATGAACAGGAGAGGGCCAAGCAGAGAACCTTGCGGCACTCCTGACGGGATTGGGACCATAGATGACGTGTAACCATTGAGAACAACTGCCTGACATCTATCTCGCACGTATGCCGAGAACCATCTGAACAGGTCACCGTGAACGCCCACCAATTTAAGCTTTTCAAGCAGTAGTTCATGATTGATTCGATCGAAGGCTTTACTGTAGTCGGTGTACACAACATCTACCTGCGAGGGTCTTGCGATGTGTTCCGATATGAAGTCGCTACACAAAATGAGGTTTAAGGTTGTTGATTTTCCCTTTAGAAAACCGTGTTGGGCATCGTCAAAGGTATGCTTTAATGAAGTGTAGAGTTGACTATAAACTATTTTCTCTAATATTTTGGAGAAGATACACAGTTTGGAGATAGGACGGTAATTTTCTATAACATTCTTAGGACCTTTCTTATGTATAGGACTAATAAAAGCTTGTTTCCAAATAACCGGTAGCTCCCCAAGGATTAGCGAGCGCCTAAATAAAAGAGTAAGTGGGACAACAAGACTTTTTGCACACTGCCTTATAAATGTAGGCGGTATAAGATCAGGACCGGCTGATTTATTAAGATCAAGACCCTTCAACAATGCCAACACGTATGGTTCCTGCACCTCAATTGAACTTATGTCTACCATGGAATGAAGGGTGCTAGTATCACTGTTGGGTTGGGGACTCACACTACTACTCACTTACTAAATCCCAAACTCGCTAACTCACAAATCAACTAATTCGCTCACTTACTAACTCACTTAGTGACTCACTAACTTACTAACTTACTTACTCACCAACTCACTTACAAACTCACTCGCTGACTCACTTACTCACTTACTTAATCCCAAACTCACTTACTCAGAAACTAACTAACTCGCTCATTCACTTACTCACTTACTGACTCACTGACTTACTAACTCACTTACTCACCAACTCACTCACTAATTCACCCACTAACTGACTCACTAATTCACTCACTAATTGACTCAGAAACTGACTCACTCCCTTACTAACTCACTTACTATCTTACTCACTGACTTACTCACTAACTCACTCACTAACGTACTCACTGATTCACTCACTAATTCACTTACTATCTAACTCACTAACAGACTTACTTACAGCCTCACTAACTTACTCACTAATTGACTCACAAACTGACTCACTAACTCACTTACTATCTTACTCACTAACTTACTCACTAACTCACTCACTAACTCACTGACTCCCTCATTTACTTACTATCTCACTCACTCACTTACTAACTTACTTACTAACTCACTCACTAACTCACTAATTCCCTCACTAATTCACTTACTGACTCACTTACTGACTCACTAACTGCCTCACTAACTGACTCATTAACTGACTCACTAAATCACTCACTAACAAATTCACTCATTCACTTACTCACTTACTAACTCACTCACTAACTCACTCACTAATTCACTTGCTAACTTTCTAACTAACTTACTCACTTCCTCAGTAACTCACTTACTAACATACTAACTAACTCATTTTATCACTCACTAACTCACTCACTTAATCACTGACTCATTCACACACTTACTCACACACTGACTCACTAACTCACTCGCTAACTCATTCATTAACTCCCTGATTTACTTACTCACTAACTCATTCACACAATCACTTACTCATTTACTCACTCACTAACTCACTCACTGACTAACTTACTAACTAACTTTAACTCACTCAGTAATTCTCACTAACTGACTTACTT
This sequence comes from Pyrausta despicata, assembly GCA_963921415.1. Classification (NCBI taxonomy): domain Eukaryota; kingdom Metazoa; phylum Arthropoda; class Insecta; order Lepidoptera; family Crambidae; genus Pyrausta; species Pyrausta despicata. The sequence goes on from OY992853.1 coordinate 11,451,159, forward strand.
ACTCACTCACTGACTCACAAACTCACTGACTCCCTCATTTACTTACTAACTCACTCACTCACTTACTCAGTTACTCACTTACTAACTTACTTACTGACTCACTAATTCCCTCACTAATTCACTTACTGACTCACTAACTGCCTCACTAACTGACTCACTAACTCACTCACTAACAAATTCACTCATTCACTAACTCACTTACTAACTCACTCACTAACTCACTACCTAATTCACTCACTAACTTTCTAACTAACTTACTCACTTCCTCAGTAACTCACTTACTAACATACTAACTCATTTTATCACTCACTCACTAACTTTAGTTAGTGTGTGAATGAGTCAGTGAGTAAGTGAGTGAGTTAGTGAGTGATTAAATGAGTTAGTATGTTAGTAAGTGAGTTACTGAGGAAGTGAGTAAGTTAGTTAGAAAGTTAGCAAGTGAATTAGTGAGTGAGTTAGTAAGTGAGTTAGTGAGTGAGTAAGTTAGTGAGTGAGTGACTAAGTGAGTGAGTGAGTCAGTAGGTGATTCAGTTAGTAAGTAAATGAGGGAGTCAGTGAGTTAGTGAGTCAGTGAGTGAGTAAGTGAGTCAGTTATTAAGTGTGTTAGGGAGTGAGTTAGTGAGTGAATAAGTGAGTCAGTTAGTGTGTGAATTAGGGAGTGAGTTAGTGAGTGAGTGAATTTGTTAGTCAGTCAGTTAGTGAGTAAGATAGTGAGGCAGTTAGTGAGTCAGTTAGTGAGTGAATTGGTGAGTAATTAGTGAGTCACCGAGTGAGTTAGTAAGTGAGTGAGAGAGTGAGTAAATGACTTCGTATTTTACTGAGTGAGTTAGTCAGTGAGTGAATTCATTCGTGAGTTAGTGAGTTAGTTAGTGAGTGAGTTAGTGCGTCAGTTAGTGAGTGAGTTAGTGAGTCAGTTAGTGAGTCAGTAAGTGAATTGGTGAGTTAATTAGTGAGTGAGTTAGTGAGTGAGTGAGTTGGTGAGTAAGTGAGTTAGTGAGTTAGTGAGTGAGCGAGTTAGTGAATTTGTGAGTTAGTGAGTTTGGGACTGGTGTATACGGTAGGTAGGCAGGTAGGTATTCTATCTACGGAATCAAACGACATGCATTTGGTACGATGGCTCGTTTATTACTGCCCTAGGCCAACCGGCGCGAGGCGCGGGCGGCGCGGCACGTCGTAAGCTATACAAACACCTCAGTCCTTCCCTCTTAGTTACAAAACCTGTTGACAATAAATAATAACCAATAATATCTTGCTACATATAAAATTCAATAAAATTCAATAAAATTCATTTATTTCTGTAACTAGGCTAAGAACTAGCACTTTTACACGTCCCAACATATAAATTAACCCTACCACCGCTTCGGGACAATTTGGGCCAGTGCTGAGAAGAAGCGGCGCAAGAAACTCAGTCACTATTGTCATTGCCTCTTTTCAAAATTGATTTACAATAATTGTAATTATTTGCATTTAAACATTTCCATATATCTTTGTCATTTATATAATCATCAATTTTATAATATCCTTTCGACATTAATACATCTTTAACAACTGTTTTAAATTTATCTAAAGGCAATGAAATTAAATTTTCAGGTAATTTATTAAAAAATGATACACATCTACCCATAAATGAGTGACCAACCTTATGAAGCCTAAAATGTGGAACGGCAAGCCTATTTTTTTGTCTTGTGTTGAAGTTATGCAAATCGCTATTTTTAGGAAATAAGTGTAAGTTTTTTCGAACGTAAATTAGGTTTTCGTAAATATATTGCGAGTAAACTGTAAGTATTTTAACTT